>MU269980.1:21706656-23120406 GCA_021432705.1 Caranx ignobilis | reverse complement strand
CCCATTATAAAAGACATGTTCATTTAAACACATCTTCTTTTTTAATTATTAATCACTTTAACCTAAATCATGAACTGTATTATATAACATGCCATGTAAAGCTACGAGCGCACAGAATGAATAAATCATAATAACAATAAAATGGTATTTTACTAGATTATTGCATAATTGGTTTAAGCTATAATCAATAGCAGGAAGAGCCTGACTGTTGGTGGTGATTATGAACAGTGTGTGTACATGAAGCACACTGCTGCTACAGCTACAGCGGGTTATATACAGTATATTTGGTGTATCAGTTCCTGGGGCAGCTGATGCACACGACTTCCAGAGAGAGATGAGTGTGTTAAATAATGGAAACGTTCCCCCGGAGTGAAATATTGCATTAAAGATCCAGTGTTTGAGTAAAGAAGAGGCCACGGCCCATTAGACAGCAGCAGCCGAAGAGCCTTAAAACACTGAGTTATGAACACGGCACGGTGACAAGTGCAGTGGGAGTCAGGCCAGATGAAGCTGTCATACAGCTGCTGTGTGTGTGTGTGTGTGTGTGAGTGTGTGAGTGTGTGAGTACTACATGTGGTTTAGTTCAATCATGTTTACTGAAAATGGAGGGAGATCATGAAGAAAAGGTGGCATGTGCAAAAAATAAAGGGTGGTGCTTGAGTGATGAGTTTGTTCAAGGCAGACACACACACACACACACACACACACACACACACACACACACACTTCCTCATGTTTATCAAGCAGAAAAAGCTTCAGTGTCCTCAGACACAAAGTCACTACCTTCAGCCTCGTTAATGAGGATCACTGATGTGTGTGTAACAGTGTGCGTGTGTGTGTGTCTGTAGTTGTGCGCCTGTGTGTTGACAATAGCTGCATGTTGCTGCAGCATCTTTATCATCATCATCATCATTAAAGCTGCAGCACAATATTCAGAATTTCTGCTGTAATCACTGATTTTTACGCAGCTTTTCTCTGGTTCCTTGAACATGGACATATTGATGTTTTGGTGCCGGCAGCCTCTGGTGCTGAGGAACGACCTCTTTATGGACTCTGGGATTATTGATTTGAAACACACGACATGTAGGTGATACCTGCAGAAACATGAAGTGTGAGGATGAAAGAAAAGACAAAGACCTGCCTCAGAGTTTGAAGTGTGCAGCTTCCTGCTCTTGTGCTCTGTGCTGCTGCAGCAGTGCAGCTCCTCTTTGTTTATGTGCAGCCGGGCGGCTGAGTGGAAGCTAAATGCTTTGTGTCTCATTAGCTCTGATTTGTGATTAGAGTGTGGGAAGCTCTTGGCTGAATAGCCAGCTATCATATCCAGAGGGCGTGGGGGGGTAAATCATGTTTAATCCTCTGGACGGGCCGCGACGTGACCTGTACACAGGAGGACGAGCGCTGCCCCGCCCCCAGCCGCACATCCAATCAATTACCGCCTTTAATAGGGAGTCATTCATTTTCAGCAACACCACCAAGTGAAGCCAAACTGGATCTGTACACAGGGAGTGAAGTATTTGGGGGGGTTTGCAAATGCAGCACAAAGAGAGACTCCTCCGCCTCCTCCTCCTCCACCTCCTCCTCCTGCCTTCCACTGTCAAAGCTTTTCTCCGTCACTCCATCACAGTCAGAAAAGACATAAATCAGAAATGAGAGGCGGAGCAGAGGAGGGCGGGGCTCAAAGTGGTGGAGAAGAGCTGAGGGGTTAAAGACCAGGGGCTGAAATAAATAAACACAACAGGAAAATCCACGAGTCCACGGCACCATTCGATTACACACCCTCATGTATGTTCTTCTTTAAAGGCATGGACTGAGATTTATTTGTGGTTTAAAGCAAGAAAATGTCGATTTGGTGAGAAAATACGACTCAATCTTCTTACAACTGAAGGGTTTTAATAAAAAACACCTTAAAGAGTGAAAACAGACTGAAATGTCTCCACTCTGACACAAGAACCCAGTTACAAGTGGGAGAAGTGTAAACACAACACGAGGTTAAAGCCCAGAGCTTGAAGGAGGCAGAGATGCAAAATGGAGTGAGAGGGGAGGTGAAAAAGAAAAGGGAGCGAATATTTACTGAAGCACAATCAAACAGTGGCTCTGAAGGTATTTATACTTACAGTAGAGTCCCAGGGCTTGGCAAGCAGAGAGGAAAAAGAGGAAAACACAGTGAATATAAGAGTATGAGAGAGAAAGAGAAAGAGAAAGAGAGAGTGTGTGTGTGTGTGTGTGTGTGTGTGTGTGGGAGGAGGAGGAGGAGTACAAAGAGAAATAGTGGTCGGAAACATCACGACAGAAAAAAGAGGGAAGACCAGTGGAGTTTCTAGAGTAGCCTTAATGTGTTCATGGGAAAGCAGAGGGGAGTGTGACTCATCATGTCGACAGCAGAACATCTGTTTAAAATCACAGCGAGAGAGAGAGAGAGAGAGAGAGAGAGAGAGAGAGAGAGAGAGAGAGAGAGAGAGAGCAGCGATGGAGCGATGGTAGAGGAGGGAACAAGAAACAAAGAAATAGAGAAGCTGAAGATCTGAGAGTGGATTTAGATCTAAAACAAACAACACAGCATCTTCTTCTCTGGTTTAAAGCAGGAATGAACCTGCAGCTCATCATCATTGATTCATTACCTCGTCTATTAGACTTTAAATCTGTACCATGCAAACATTTAGTGTTTCATGTCAATCTTTATCTCTCTTCATAGGTCATCATGAGTGCTTTTATGACCTATTCTGAAAATGACTGGCTAATAAAGTGGAACTGTGTCAGTCACAGTCGACTCTCATGTATTCTTTAGTTTGACGTAGAAATCTTGGTCCTTTAAATACAGGCAGCAACATGACGGAGTTACACACAGCCAACATGACACTATGAGTATTTACCAAGTATACCAATAGACCGCCAATGGAGGACAGAAAATTTAAATAAAGTTTGGCACTCTGGCGGCCATGTTGGATTTATCAGATCACCTGAGTGAGCAGGTTTGGTCCGAGCAGCCTCTTCTGTCCACTATTACATCTAATGGGCCAGAATACGAGAGGAAACCTGATATAATGGTGGGTGATTGATGAGGAGGCCCAGTTGGTGTGTGTGTGTGAGTGTGTGTGTGTGTTGGTTGGTTCTCTACTACAATGATGTATAGGTCTACAAACTAGGGAGGTGTGTGTGTGTGTGTGTGTGTGTGGGGACTTCAATGACAAATGGGTGGTGGAATAAATCAGGGCTGCATTCACTCGTTCACCTCATCCACTTTCTCCCCTCACTCATTCTTTCATTCTCACACACACACACATACACACGCACACACGCACGCACGCACGCACACACACACACACACACACACACACACACACACACATAGGGGTCTGCTCCGTGTTAGTTTAAATAATTACAGCCTCAGAAACCCGTCTGACAGGAAAGAGACAAATACGTCCAGGAGGTTAATTCTTGTCAGATGGACACGATTCAGCAGCAGCTCTGTGACACTTCAGATAGAACAACCCCCAGTGTGTGTGTGTGTGTGTGTGTGTGTGTGTGTGGACATCTAACCTGGAACTGTCTTGTTGCTTATTTTGGGCGACTGAACATTTGTTTATTTTTCTAATCTTCTCCAAAAAGAGACAAAGATAAAACTCTGTGCATCCGACCCTATACTTCTTCTTCTCCTCTGGGCGACAGGTCGTCTGTTCACTGTCGTCTCTCAGCTCTGGACTCCTTCAGACCACAAGTGGCTTTCATCGCTCAGCGAGCCTGAGGTCTCCAGTCAAACATGACAAACTGCTGCAGGAGAGCAGAGCTGAGCTGTTTGACACCTGAGATGCTCAGAGAGGCTGAGTTTGGTTTCCCTTCCACAAAAACTACCTAAAAATCGACCATTTACATCAGTATAAATAGACGATGATTGTTTTAATGCTTTCAGATTTCAGACCTTGTCGTCATATGTGCAGAGTTTTGTGATAAGTGCTTTGGTCTGACATTTTTTCTTTTTCTCAAGCGCCTGAAAACCTGAGAAATTCAATTATCATTACTGACATAATTACCACACGCTCCCCAGGGCTGGTGAGGAACCTCAGCAAGCCGACAAAAGCAGCAGCAGAAGAAGAAGAAGAAGAGTCTTCTTCTTACCTGCAGGGTTGGAGAAGTCGAGGACGCTGGTGGCCGGCTGCAGCAGGTCAGGGCTACTAGACGACAGGTTGCCGGGGATGGGCATGATGGCGACGCTGTGACGACACTGTTTGGTTCCCACGATGCTGTCGTCCTGAGACTGACCCATGCCGCCGTCACTGGAGAGGAAAACAGGGAATGCAGGGAAGAAGGGTGGTGTTGAAAGAAAAAGGACGTGATATTATGAGGGAGAGAAAGAGGAAGAGAGACAAACAGAAAAATTAGATTTTCACTTTACGAACTAAATGAACTTTATGTTTTTATTCTGCAGCAGTGGACGTTTTTCAAAAATGCTCCTGAATGTTTTTTCACCTTGTTTTTGTTATGAGTTTTTAGCTCAGGTATTAGAGTGAGTGTGTTTCCCTCCATCTGGAGAACATATTAAAATCACAACTCATAACACGGCAGGAAAAAATACATCAGGAGATTTTAATCGGAAACGTCGACTCCTGCAGAACGGCAACACAATACATCCATATCACCGTTTCTGTTCTTTTAATATGCAGCTGAGATTCATCTGTGAGGCGGTTTCATGAATGGCTGGAACTGATAAGAGGCATTCACAAGGTAGAGACACAAAAGTTCACCAACACACACACACACACACACACACATACAACACACACACGAGACAATGAGGCTGGTGCACACAAGCTCTAGTCACAAACATCACAAACAGAGGAGCACGTATGAAAAGAAAGAGTATGTGATATATATATGTCTTTATTTGGACTTTTTGTATGTTGTGTCTTCGCCCTCAAACATCTGTGTGTTAGTGTGTGTGTGTGTGTGTGTGTGTGTGTGCAGCTGTCGGCCACATTATGAGGCTAAACTGGACTTGACGGACAGGAGCCTTTGTACCTGGCTCCTCGGGCTTGCTCGGGGAAATGCAAACAGCAACCTTTACATTAATGGCCTCATTATTATGCCTGAATTCTGCACACATGTGGTGGAAATGGCAGCTGTTTCCAGACAAACCCACAGAGTCCTCAGCCTCGTCTCGAATGATAAATGTGTCTGAAGGTTGGATAAGACCTTTGTGCTTCTTACTGTGGTGCTTTTTAGACAATTTAATCTAAAACTTTCACCTAGAATTCACTTTTTCACTTTCAGGCTTTAAACACATAATAAAAAGTTTACTACATACGTATGAACTGTTGGAGCTGTGGTCAGTTCAGTGGAGAGTCTGCCTGCACACTTACTGCAGCTTCCCCCAAGGTGAGTGAGTGTGTGTGTGTGTGTACAATATGTACTGAACATGGTGCAGTAATGCAGAGCTTCCTCTAACACAGCTTCATGCTGCTGTAGCAAACCCTGAGACGTCACGAGAAAGACACAGAGAGAGAGAGAGAGACAAATGTAAACTAAAGACAGAAGGACAGGAACAAAAAGAGAAAGAATTACGTTAGGAATCGATTGAATAATGTTCACTGTGGTGAAAAACGGAGGAGAGACGGACAAAGACGACTCAGAAAGAGGATAATGACGATATCGAGCCTGATACAGAGCATGAGGTTTAATCATATGCACTTTTGGATCAACGGGAGTCAAGACGGAGACCAAATGATCCCCAATCACTGTCCAAGTGACTTCAGTATGAGTTAGGGATGAAAAAGTTTATAAGGTTTATCAGTTTCCTTAAAATAATGACCAAAACAAGACGTGAAGAAAACTGTGTACAGGCAGTGATCCACCTGATGTAGTGAGAGGCCAGGAAAACCTTCTGCACCTCTTCACCATTAAACACTCGAGTAAACCGAGGCCTTGGGATGTTTTCTGCAACATCCCTGCAGAACAGATTTGGCTGAGTAACAGGACGACTCAGTCTGAGCCCAGACAGAAGTGGAGAACATAAATTTAATTGGAGAGTTTGGATGAGAAAATGAAGAGAAGGAAATTCAGATTCAGTCGTCTAATCACGTTGCTGAAGGTCAACAGAGCTGATAAATGTATGAGAGTGTGTGTGTGTGTGTGTGTGTGTGTACATCTGCAGATGGATTCTGAATCAGATGATTGGAGGATGGGGAGTTACACAAGAGGTCTTACCCAAACAGGCCCCTGAAGCAGCGGAGACGAACGGGAGAGAGACGACACAGAAAAGAAAAACACAACAAAACAAAAAGAAACAGAAGCAGAGCTCTGGTGAGGAGGTTCAGGGATCAGCAGAGCGACAAAGACGACGCCTCCTCTCCTCAAACACACACATACACACACACGCACTTAAAAACGGTTCACACACGTCGGGTTGACAGATTACACAACAGCTAAAGTTTGGACACACTGGGAAGTTTGCTGAAATAAACAGGCAGAAAAATGTCAACAGCATTTCCACAACGCCAGCAAAGATTTAAACACGACACATGACGGGAGAAGTCGACACTTCCTCATCACTTCATTCACAAAAAATACACAGAATCATTTCACACTGCAGGAAGCAACAGAGAAAATGCCAGGTTGTGTCTCAGGGAATCATTTGGGAATCCCCACGTTGGTCTCGTGCTGATCAGTATCAGGCGGTTTTCAGTTGTAAAATGTGATCGGTTGATCCGACTCAATGCTCCTGGTCACTAATCACCAAAACTGATCAGTAATGACTGATGATCAGAATCTACAGACACGTGATCAGGACTTCAGCCGGTCAACTCATCGTTTGATCACATGAGTGAAAACTGCAGCTCTAAGTTTATTTAGTTACAATTCAAAAAGTTTGACTCCTGCACAAAACTTTTGTTTTTGCCTGAGTCCAAAAACGTATCTGTCTTCTCTCAATCCAACATCTGGAACATGATTTTGCAGCAGTGACCATGGAGTGAAATGGGACTGTTGTTGGCTGAAGGCTGAGATGCACAAACATTAAATCACATCATAATCATTGTGATAAACATGGAGGTTTAGTGCATGTGACTGTCACAACAACAACAAAAAAAAAAGCAGAGAGGATGAAGATGACATCACGGGACGTGGAGGTCGCTGTTTTACGATCATCCCACTAAATCTCAAGACAACGCGACTGCAGGCTGGGACCTCGTGTCTATTGCTTTCCAATCTGTGAGATGTAAATCACCTGAGTAAGTCAATATGGGCCGTGTGTGCAGAGGTGGATGCACGAAGGCTCTGACGTCTTAATTTGGCAGAAAAACGACTTGTTTATTGCCGGCGTGTCCTTGTCGTATAAAATCCTGGTCTGCAGTGGAGCACGATGTCGAGCAGGAACAGGAAGAAGCAGCAGCAGCAGAGAGAGGGCGCGGGTTTGTGTTCGGACGTGAGTTTGGCTAAAGGTATCTGGACGGGATTTTTAAATTGTTTACTGAGGTTTTTTGTGTCGATGTAAGTCGTCAGAGAGCGACTGCACCATAGCAACAGTAATCACAGGTTGGGTCTCTGTGAGCGTTAATGTAATTTGTCCTTTAAAATGACAGTGAGTGTTTCACTGTGTGTGTGTGTGTGTGGTATCTTGAATTATGCTGTCATCAGAACAGCCTCTACCTTTAACACACACGCATTCAGTGAACAACTTTACAACACTGCCCTCCCCTCAAATTTTCATCCAACAAAAGGGCGCTGATGAATCCCGATTGACCTGAATCTCCCATCTTCTTCATCTCTGGTCGCTTTAATCAGCCGTCGATTCCTCTGAATCAAAGAGCGGCTTCAATGGCGCCCACTCACCAACATAAAGGCAATGAAAGGCCTTGTTTGGTCAATAAATAGAAACGCAGCGGAGCTTTTTGGAAGCTGTGCACCGAGTCGGATCAATGGCTGTGTGATAGCGTTTTGCAATATGAGACGGAGCACAATCAGGTTTTCATGCAAAACTGCGCGGCTTTGTGGAGTTAATCGCTGCAGCGCTGGAGACTGATAGAGGGAGAAAGGAGGAAAAGTGAGGGGATGAGGATGTGCACAGTGTTCCTGCAAGTACGAGTGTGTCTGTATATGTGTGTGTGTGTGTTTGCAGTGTGTGTGTTAGCTGTGTAATTGACAAGGCGAGAACAGCATCTCTCTCTCTCTCTCTCTGTCCAGCACTGACACAGTGTGGAGTTTAATGAGGCCTGGAGAGGCGTGAAATGATGAAATGAAATCAAGTCAGTATCAGCGCGTTAACGTTACGGGCAGAATATTGAATGTGAGCTTCTCTCTGCACGATTGCGCTCAATTGCTCCAGATGCTGCAAGTACAATGGCTAGTTATGGATGACAGCAACGGTGGTGAAATAATGATGATAATGACGATGATGATGAGGACGACAACGATGATGATGATGATGATGATGCTGCCTTTTGTGCTCTTGTGATTTGGATGAAGACAGTTCAGAAGCAGCTGAAGACACTGAGTCCAGCATCACAGACGACAACTAAGACAGTAAGACAGTTCGTTTTCAGATCAACGGCTTGAAATACGACGGACTTGCATCTTATTGCGCGCTGCTGAAACATGTAGCTACACTCTGCAGTCAGAGTTGGGTGAAATTGTTCCATTTCCTGTTCGTTCCAGCCACGAGAGAAGGCTGAAATGTGTTTTTCTGTCTCTTTGAGAGGTGCATCGAGCAGCTCAGCTCAGTCAGAGGGAGCTGGAGAAGCTTAGATTTCTGCTCACGCCTCCAGTATTTCCTGTCTGCAGATGGTCACAGCTTGCTACAACACTGATGCAGAGACAGTAGATGGGACTGTGGCCTGGCCAACTCACTTTAAAGTAGTTTTCTTTTGTTGAGGAGGTCTCAGATTCAGGCATGAAGTGGAGTGTAAATCCAATTGAACTCACATTACTCATGGTTTAAAACGCTTTTATGAGTCTCTGTGACATTCGACTCAAGCCACATTGTGTTTTTTAGGTTAATATTAATAATTTCTGTAGAAGCATGTAGTTTTAGTCTTAGCATCGTTTACATGAAGCCTCCTACCTGAATGGTTTGGGCGGCAGGATGCTGAAGCGTGTCTTCTCCAGCATCTTCCTGATCTTGTTGCGTCCTCCTGACACCGTGTTGGCCTTCATCTTCCTGGTGCTTTTGTGGTCGGTGGGGAACTCCATGTCTCCGGGAAGGTCAGGGATGGAGAAGCGATTCCCTTTTTTCTCCTGGATCTTGGGAATGTGAGGTCCGCCATTTTTCTTCTCATGCACAATCCTGCTGAGGAGCTCCTTGAAGACTAGATGGACAGAGGAGGACGAGGAGGGATGGTCATCAGATCAAATAGATTTTAAACTGATACTGCAGCAGATTGTGCTTCACGTCCATTAGTGTGTTACCAAACTCACCAAATATGTTGGTTTTGACTGTGAGAGAGAGGTGTGTGTTGTTTCTCAAGATGTCGAAGGCTTTGGAAAAGGAGATGTTCTCAAAGTTCTGACCATTGATCTCCATGATCTGAAACAACAAAGAGGTTTTGACAAAATTACAGCAACAGCTAAAACCAAACACTTGCAGATCGTCCCTGACTGGAATCTGAAACACAATATTCTACTTTGCTGTTCTGACATTAAGTTTTAAGTGTGAACAACAAGTGTGAACAACAAGCATAAACAACGTGCCCCCCGTTCTCTTTAAGTGGCACAAAAAGGGAAGTATGCAGAGCGTGTGGCTGACTGATGTCCAGTATGATTTGACCACTAACTTATATATCACTTTCAGAGGTGGTGAATCTGTACTTTGTGCTAATTAGCATACACAAAAATAGAAGCCGCGGGACAGAAGAGTTCCTGTATGAGACAAAATATAAATAGGAAAATATTTGACCATCATCAGAAACTTTAGAAAAAGAAGGTGGAGAGTTTCCACACTGATGCAAACAAGGGATGAACTGCTCGTCCACACCTGACTGACTGCGAGCAAAAGTCCGTTTTTCCATGACCTAAACCTCAGTCTCCAAGTTCCTGCATGACACCAACATCACGCCTCACAGCGAGGATGCTGTCAGGCAGATCAAGAAGGAAATCTGCTGCTTCACACTTTTGTTTCCTGTAAGACCAAACGTACTTATTTTGGTCACGGTTGAAAAGCCCGTTATCCATGTTCTGATCTATGCAAAGAATAAGAGTGCTGACTTTGCGACCACAGAGCTGCTCAGATCATGAGACTTCACGACAACCTCTTACAGACGGTCTCTGATGTTAAGCTGACTAAGCTCCAGACATGATGCATGAAAATGCCTCAGTGGATGTAGAAGTTCTGCTGTTTAGAGAGTTATCTGTATCTCAGTTTTTGAATGCACAGCCCTGATGGTTCTCATTCTCTCGTTTCCTCTCACCTGGTCTCCACGTTTGAGTCCCGCCTCTGCAGCTTTGCTCCCCTCCTCCACCGACTCCACGAAGATGCCGAAACCTCTCTCGCTGCCGCCCTGCACACTGAAGTGAAGCGGCGACTCCCGGGACGCCTTCTGCAGAGTGATCTGTCTCCACTTCGCCTTGGCTGCACATGCAATGTTCAGCAAACGCAGATGGCCCTTCATTTTCTGACAAGGGAAGGAAAAATGGGCAAATGATGAGTCCGAGGTGTGTTGACTTTAAATACACTTTTGTCTCCAAAAAGGTGTGCGATGGAGTGATGCAAAAACAACTTGGAAATGTAATCACATGGTAAAAGCATAAAGCTGCTTTAACCAGGTTTTTTGCATGCAAATAATAATTTGATGGCACTTGAAGACACTGAGCAGAAACCTAAGTATAGACTGATGTCTGAACTTACTGTTGCTTCAAGATGTTTCTCAAACTCCTCCAGAAAGCGTGTCATGGCCGGGTCGCCCTCAAAGTCATTGAAGTGGTTGTTGACCCACAGCAGCACGATTCTCGTTACCTGTTTTTTGACACAGTGAGAATCTGAAGTCAGCTGACGCACAACACTCACGCTCATGGTCACACAGTTTCTGTAGCTATTCCTCTTCTCTCTGCACTTCTTCAGAGACCTCTGATTATCTGAGTATGATCGACTTTACTCTATTTACTTGTTGAGAGCTCTTCTTATTATCAAGGCTGTTGGGTCAGAGGTGATTTTTAAGCACTGTCTATGTTGTAGAAGGATAAATTCTTGATAACATGAATACTTTAGAGGTTATTCTGACTTATTATGTGACCATTGCGATAATTTCTAATGAATATGTAACAGTTAGATCGCTCTTTAATTTCCACTCTGACCAAATGCGTCCTCTGTGGTGGATCCATGTCTTTATTTAGCCCAGTTAAATCTCCTTCTGTCTCTGTTTTCAAAGTAAAAGAAGTAAATAAATTCTGTGGTGGCTAATAACACATTAGCAGGGGAAGCTAAATAATGACCATGTGCATCACTGCAGAGAAAACGTTTAACCACTGATTAACGGCTTAATTTTGTCCCACAGTAATTAGAGGAAAGATTCAGAGCAGGGAGCATGTGGAAACAATCACGTGTGCAAACTGAGACTGGTGGCATCGTTGTCCTAACCTTTAGCAAAAGGTGAGCGAGGCGACCGATATATCAACACACAGCATCAATCAATCAATTTCCACCCTCTCTCTCTCTGCCTCCTCCTCTTTCCCCCTCTCACAGCATATCGTTGCTCTCTCTCCCTGCTCTTTCTGCTCAGGATTAGATCCTGTTTAATGAAGCTGAAGATTATAAGCCTGAATGACAGACACATAAAGACTATTGACAGAACAAGACTAATCTTAGGTTAAAGCAGTTATGGACAATGGGAGTGTCGGGCATGAACAAATAGCTGCCGGGCTCAAGGACAGCTGAGCTGGCACAACTCGTATTGATCAGAGTGTGAGCGGCACAACACGTGAATTTCCATCAGCGTGCATGAATACAAAACACTGGGATACACAAGATCCTGCAACGTTTACACACATAGACACACCTTAACATCAACACCCCAGCCAAATAACGCACTTGTCTTCACTTAGACTGACACACACAAACTTTAAAGTACCAACACACACCCGTGCAGACAAACACAAATTTGTGTTTTCTTACTTAGATCCATCTTGTCATTTTGTATTAAGACTAAAAACTACTTAAGTCAGCCATTCTCCACACACACACACACACCCACACACACACACACACACACTCACCGTGTCCCTGAGGCTGTCCACCTGGAACCACTCCAGCAGTTTCTTGCCGACCTCCATGGGACTTGAAAGGAAGGTCCTGTAGGTCAGCAGGAAGTCTTCGATGTAGGTGGGGTCGACCACTGACGGCTCCTCCACCAGGTGCATGATCAGACGCTCTGGGGTTCCCTGGGGGTGAGTCACAAACATACGGACACACATAAGGATACACAGAGAAAAACATACTCTGCACACACACGCACATGTACTGTATGACAGCTGAAGGGGCACAAGGACAAAGGCAACCTGCACACACACACACACACACACAGAAGGCACCAGGCACATGCACGAACCAATTTGAATAAACTATGTCGACATTAATCATAAAAGTGACAAGGACATAAGATCCAGCTATTGAACCAGAGTGTCAGTCAACCATCAATAAAACACACACACATGTGGGACTGAACTCTTGATGTCTATGCAGCAGATCTCCTGTGTTCACACATCAAGTGGCCTCTTCTGCTCTCAGTGACTTTGTTAATGTCACCAGAGCAGAGGTTTCTGGGGGAAACGATTCGTGTGGACAGGGAACAGAAACTAGAAAGCCATCCACTTTTGTCCAACACAAAAAAGAACAAAGCCAAAAACAGAAGCGGAAACGCTAACACTTGTGAATTGACTCATCTCCACTGGACGTGTTTTGGGAGCTGAACGCCTTCGTCTGGAGCGGTGGCCAAAAAGAATCATTCAGACCCATTATCTGATCGATACCTTGGCCGCCTCCAGAGGAAAAAAAAAAAAAAAAGAGGATCAAAAGGCCTCGGAGCTGCAGCGCTGCGATGTAACGGACAAGAAAACGCTCCAGCAAACACTAATAGTGCAAACGGTGTCTCTGAACGATCAAGTACGAACACAGAGATGCTGTATCGATGCTTCTGTGGGAGACTGTGAGTGAGGGCTCGGTCTATTCACAGTGAGATGGGGATCAGATCAATGCAGATCAATCATGGAAAAAAAAGGGTGATAAACTTGATATTTGTGATTTGAAGAAGTCGGAGATGTTAGACAAAGCTTAAGGTGAGATTACACCTGCTTATTATCCTGTTGACCAACATCTTAACCTTCATCCTGGGACATTTAAACCTTCCTAGGATTTGTTCTTGAACAAGGTTGAATGTATTTCTGTAAGTGAAGCTCCACCTAACCAGCCTCCATCCTCTCACACCTCGGAGGAGAACAACACTTCACTGAACACTGATCAAAGTCACTGACCTTGATGACGATGTGTCCTTTCCTGGTGCCGCTGCGGTCGAGCTCGCGGTGCTCCTTCACCATCACGATCTCGCCCTCCTCCTCCACCTTGTGCGTGTTCTTCTCCACGTGGTTGAGGATGCGCCAGTAGTCCTCCTGAGCGATGCAGACGAACTGGTCGAGGACGACATGGGGACAACGCGTGAACTTGTAGTAGAGCAGAACGTTGCTCTGCACCACGTTCGGGTACTCGAACAACAACACAGAAGAAACATGACGGTGGGTGGAGAGAGGCATGGGACGGAGAAAAGGGGGAGATCAAACAAGACTTTTCCCTCACGCAAACTAAACCTCATCAACCTAGAGTCAACATAGGACAGGCCCGTGTTAGTCCAAAGTCGCCTCAACTAGCCGGTTCGCTGAAGCATCCTTCCTGTCGTATCACACTGAAGAGAAAACACAGGGACATGACTCCACTCTCCTGCAGCCTTTGTACTTATTGTGCTTCCCCAGACTAAATCACCAATTTCTGCATTTGCATCGCTAAGTCTACTTCTGCAACTTCCTGTGCATTTCTAGACAGGAAATGATGTGTTGCTGGAGGAACTGGGCACTGTGGCCCGAGACACACAGTTACCATAAACCTTCATGAACTTATTAACACCACAGTGCTAAACTAAGAGCAGCTGTCTGCGAGAAACCTGCAGGGCTTAGCAAACATGATTTGCGAAATACAATACCTCATTAATAGCAACTGAGATTCTGTATTTTAAGGTGACACAAAATTAACACAGTAATAGCTCACTGAATTTCACCTTTAGTTCACACAACTGAAACGTAAGAAATGAAACTGTCTAAATTCAGATGTGCAGCTTCGGTGGCTGCAAAACCTCCAGTTCACACTGAAAAGAAGAAGCTGAACAAAACAAAAGACTTCACTGCTTTTCTTGTCTTGTGATGCAAATTTTGCGTAATGAGGTTGAGTGGAGAGAAAACTAAAGAGAAAACACACATCCTTCTTGTAACGGCATCATGGTGGAAAGTTGAACAGCTGTTTGTCTTTTTCTTTCTTTCTTTCTGTTTTTTTTTTACCTGACAGTCGTCGCCCTTGGTGCGAACTTCTCCGTTCATGTACTGCTTGTCCAGTGAGGGCGAGATCCCGAAGCTGTTGCCCATACACAGACTCTCCACTCTCCCCTCTGGGTGGCTGATCTCCACGGCCCCGTTCAGGATCACGTACCAGTGGTCCAGCTGCAGACAGATGCACAGGATCAAACACCTCAGACCTGCAGAGATGCTGCTACCAAATATCAACACTCTCTTATGCATCTTGTTATCACTTTCAGTATATTGCACATGAATGTATATTTCAAATATGAAATGATTTGACTGTGGGTGAGTTAAATCAACACTGGATGTCAGTGTTATGTAATTATTCAACAGAGATGCACAAGAATGACTCTATTTTACCATCTGACATTTGGTATAGAGTCAGCAAAGAGCGCTGTGTGAGGTATGACTGCGGTGGTGAGGAGGCATTGTGTCTCTAGTGGTGGCTTTTTGAGAAGGAGGTGCTGGCAGGCATAATATAACAAGCCATTCATCTGGAGTGTAAGCGGATGGAGGTGGTGGTGGTGGTGGGGAGTGGGGGGGTGGCGGCTCGGATGAACGAGCCCTGAGCTCCCTGCTCTGCTGCTATAACAGAGATTTCCTCCTCATTGCCTTTTCATTCCCTCTCTGTTTCTATTGCACTCTGTCTCCACATCACTCTCTCTCTCATCCTGTCACTCCACTTGAAATAATCAACACCACCTCTGTTGGTGCACTAAATTCCTCCACAGAGTGTGCATGACTATAACACTTCACATAGCAGATACATATATAAATGCAGTGAGTTGATACAGTGGGGGTTTATGGAGGCCTGCAGTCGTAGGTCTTTAAATTAAATTGCAAGTTAAGAAACCTGCTGGTTTTACTCGTCACTTTATCTCTGATGGTTCCTCTGTGGCCTCCTCTTCTTCCATTTTCTCCTCTGTTCCATCCTCTGAAGCACTTTACCTCTATCTTTTTTATCTATTTAGTTTTTACTTCTGTTAGACCATTTTATTTCCTTTCCCTCCCTCCCTCCCTCTCACTCTGCAGATTCGTGCTCACTTGTAAGAGGAAGCCAAGTGCTTCTTTTTGACCTTCAACACAAGTCCACAGAGACGGTGGAGTGGAGGAGATGTGTCCTTCAAGTGACTTGATACAGAAGAAGAAGGAGGAGGAGGAGTTGTGTGTGACGTCAACTGATCCGTCCATTCATAGATACTTTGTGCAAACTTGTGTGTCTGTCTGTGTGTGTGTGTGTGTGTGTGTGTGTGTGTGGAGCTTTGGCGAGTTCATCACCATTTATCACCCTGTCTGTTCTGATGCTGCCGTGTGGGACCAAACAGCCATGACAGCGAGCGCCCGTTTCTCAGGCATGTAACTTAATTAATTAGCCATGTAGCAGCTCCAGTGATTGACAGGAGCTTTCACTCACTCAGCTGTGACTTGGTACATCTTGGTACTTCTGTGTGTCGGCTTTGAGCAGACTGGAAGGTGGTGACGATGTGTATGTGCGTGCTGTTTTTTCCTGTGTGTATGCTCTTGTGTGGACGATTCTCTGTGCTCTTTGTCTCAGCTCTTTTGTATGTTTGTAATTTGATGTGCATATGCAAATGTATCCATGGCATTTTATCACTTGTTTGCTTAATTACTGAAAGACAATTTTAAGATATTTTCAGTGTAATTACACTAATGACCAAAAGCCAGAAGCCTCATCTGGTCTCTGATCGTTTGGAGAATTCAGTGTGAAGCAGATACAGTAATAAAATAAAAACATGTTTTGCATAAACACTCTGTTAACGATTCACTGAAATGGGACACGCAGGGAAAAAAGACGCAGACTTTTACAATAAGCTTTATAAATCCTGAGTGGTCTATGTTACCTCCTGTTTGTCGTGCAGTATGACGGTGCCAGCCTGCTCCACCACCTCAAACACCATGACGCTGCACAAGTCCCTCCGCACAGACATGGTCATGTTGGCGAAGGCCGGCAGCTGGTGCATGAATTCCAGTAGTTGCTCTGTTTGTCAGGAGAAGAAGAAGAAGGAGAAGAAGAAGGAGAAGAGAAGTTGTTATGAAACATGAAAAGAGCGTGTACTGGAGTGTGCAGGAAACCAAGGCTTTCAGACTCTGTTGTTACTCTTTATCATCTCTGTCTATTTTTCTTGCAACTGGAAACCAGGGATGAATCTGTGCAAAGATCCTTCTCACATCAACAAGATTAAATCTCACAAACTAAGTGTTCAATTCTCTGCTAATGAGCATTTTGTTTAAAAACCAGAGGTCTGGGTCTGTGCATGATATCAGTGGTGACGTTGTTTTAAAACAAACTGAAGGATTTATCACACCCACTGAAACACTCTGCTCCCTCTTCCTCCTCCCTCCTCCTCCTCCTCCCCCTCCTCCTCTGTGTCTGAGAACAGAGTGACCTCGCTCCAGTCTGCAGCCCCCGCTGTTATCGCCTCTGTCATTTCCTTGGTTTCACTCTGTCGCTTCCCTTCTTGCCTCTGGTCTTTTAACAAACTGGCTCCAGCAGACGTTGCATTTTCACCAACTGATAGTATTTCACTTAGAACAATGTTCATATAAGGCCGTATCAGTTACATCTAATGATAAACCTTTTGATGACAGGATTCAAAATCAGTTTTAGAGCTGATTCACAACCTTCATGGTTTGTGACCCCTCGTCTCTGAGCACATCTATTATCAATAACAATAATTACTCTGGTGACTGTGACTCTGAACATTTTCTGAGGCAGGAAAAAGTACAATTATTGATGGATTGTTGGGCAGATGATAGAAGATTCTGCAGAGTAGAAATGTGACACAAAAACAAAGCTGGTAAAATAAAACTTAAGTAAAATGAACGCTACTGTATGAGAGGTTGATCTCCTCTCTCTCTCTCTCCTCTGAAGGAGCTGTGAGTTGAGTGAGGAGAGGAGAAGGCCAGGCTCCCAGCAGGCCACTCACAGCAGGACGGGCCTTTACGGCTCCTCTCAGCTCTCTGATGTTGGTCACCTTCTCCTCCAGGACCCCGCTGGGTCCCGTTAATGAGGTTGTCTCTCTGATTGCCTGCTTAAAAATACATGCTGAAAGGCCACTGGTGTTTAGAGACCACTGCGAGGTGTCATTTTGTGAGAGGGGCATTTGTGCATCTTCCCTGGTGTGTGCTTACTGAATGATAGATGGCGTCATTGAGGGCTGTATCTCATGAACATCGAGACCAAATATAGAAACCTGCAGATCTTAAAAGAAGGATGTGACGTGCATCTGAATTCCTCTTTATTTCAGTTCAAATAATGTTTTAATGGAAGATGACGACGTGTTCAACAGATGAAGACTTGAGTGTGAGCAGTGCAGAGTTCGACTGACCGATGTCGTCATCGTTGCGGTCGGCCGGGTCTTTTTCCAGACACTCTCTGACCAGATCTCGACCCAGAAGAGTGTCTGAAGCTCTCTCCAGGTCCTCATCTTCCTCCTCCTCTTCCTCGCTGTCCACCGCAGCCTCGGGGAGTCCAGACAGGTCCACGTCTCCCAGGTCGCTCTCTGTGGCCTGGAGCAAACACAACAGAAGAAGCTTGTAAAGACAATGTTTTAAAATAAAAATAAATCACTCTTTCTTTTTTTTCTTTTAAACTTAGAAAAACTGCATCTTATGGATTTTCTTGAATTTTAATCATCTCAGACCGGGTTTCATTCGCCTCAGGGTTTTTTATCTTGCTCGACTCAAAAATAACTATCTGAAGTGTCAATTCCAGCAATAATGTGACCTAGAAATTATTGCCAGAGCAGAAATCTGACTCGCAGAGCACCGAGTGGAAGTTCTGCACTCTGGTATTTAGTTTCAGGTGCGACAGAGATTTGATTCAGAGGGCACCACAAATTAAATCTGAGGGTATTCAATACTATAAGAAGACGGTTTATGCACGGACAGTGAGCACTTCTACACGAAACCGTGCCTTAAATGTACAGTTTCTCCCACTGTGTGAACATCTGCAGTGACGCATCATCACCATAATACATGCAGAATAACTTTGGAGGGAGCAGCTGGATCTGTGACCCCTGAGCTCCAAAAAAAAAAAAGACACCAGGTCCCAAACCAGGAAACAGAGGTGAACAGCCAAATATTTAAATCCAGCAGTAATAATTCATATTCCACCATATTTCCCCCTGTGCAGGGCAGACAGATGGTTGGCAGAGTCTGGGTCTAAAAAGGGGCATAGGGGGGGCTGTGAGGTCAGCTGGGAATTGAACCATCAACCCAGAGGTGAGAAGAGGAGCTTTCCAGTGGTAATGGCAGCAGTGCAGGGCCATCTGTTATCCATTTCATTTATTTAACTGTGGAGATGCGACACAGAGAAGTCGCTTTCTCGCTTTTATCATTTTAGTTGCATCCTACACAGTGTTTACATGCTGCTCAGCTTCATGTGCATGGACTCTGTGTGTTACTGAAGGTAGGGCTGGTCGTATTTAGCCATGCTGGGACAGAAAGGTAACGAATGAATGAGTGGATCTGACTGGTGTAAATGAGCTGCAGCATTTTCTGCCCGATACAAACAAACAAACAATACAGTCGAGCTTTTTCTTCTTTGTTCAAAAAGGTTTTTTATATAGTTTCCTCTTGTGAGACGAGGGGGTTAAACTAAGAGTCAATCTCACATTCAGATACAAGTCCACTCTTGTTTACACAAACGAGGTGTGAACAGTTATTTGGAGGAGTTTTTTAAACCAGCCACGTCCTGCTCCACACTGGACACATTTCATCTGTCCTAAAAAGATTGGAAGAGACAAAGTAACATATATGCTCTGATTTCATTTTCTCCACTAATGTCATCACACTAATAACAAACGACAACGTGCATCCATGAAATGAATTGTGGACTTTGTGGAGAAAGATGCAAAAGCAGCAGAAAAGGTGAATCATAAACAGGTTAGAGACTCAAACCACATATCTGAACAGAAAGAGCTCGTCTGCAGGAGTTCAACAAAAACACATGTTTTTCTCTTTATTTATTGATTGCTATGGAAGTGAATCTGATGTATTGACTCGACAAAGGCCAAAACTGCAGCGGCTTGTTTTTATAGATGCCAATTACAAGACAGACGAGAAAACATCACGTTGCCAGATAGCAACGTTTCAGTCCTGGTTGTTGTTGAATCTTTGCAGAAAAGTGACCTTCGGTTTGAACTCTGTTGGAAAATAAAGGGCATGGAGGCAGTAAGAGAGAAGAGTGGTGCAGCCCTGGGGCAGTAACACCTCACCATGGTCTCACTCCCTCCCACAGACTCTGAAATATCTTTCAGCGCCTGTGAAAAAGCCCGGTTCATTCAGAATTCAGGATGTGCCCTTTCAGTCCAACTCCCCTGGACTCAGGAACACGTTTGAGCCTGGACGACGTCTCTTAAAGGTGAAAAATGGAGGGAGGAAACTTACTGACATTCAGGTTTTACAGTAGAAAAGAAAGAGGAGAAAAACTCAGAGAAGGCACCAGGAATAACAAAAAGAAGAGCGGGCGACAAGAGGCAGAAAAAAAGGATATGAGATGGATTTAAAGGAGGAACTGTGGGTTAAGTGCAGGAATGAGAGGGAGTGGGGGCCACATCAGATGCAACCAGCTGGATTGACAGGCTGAGGAGCTCCGTGACTGGAGGGTCAGCACTTTAAGACAGATGTAAACAAACACAGAGCCGGGTCAGTGACAAGCTGATGGGATCAGAGCCATGTGATAAATATCTAATCTCAGGATGAAGAGATCAGGTCTCTGTGTTTAACGTCTGCCCCGATTCACACTCATCTGCAAACGCTCAGAGGCAGGATGAAGAGCCAGATGTCAATAACATCATCATCATCATCATAATGCAGCAGGCTCTTGCACTGTTTCTTTGGAGCCAACTTGTTTTTGCCCCTTATCCCATCTAAATGCACCAGTCCAACCCTCTGGGGGAGGAGGGGGGTATTTACAGAGGATCACATTCTTTAACACCTTCTTTAAGCCACCATCAGAAAAAACCTGCTGTTGACTTCTGTTTCTGTCTCTCACCCTTGACTTAACAGCAACAGGGTAAAATAAGATGTTTATTCAAACCCTCTAAAAGTCAACACATTAACATTGTTATCATGCCTCACTATGACAAATCCGCTCATTAGAGTCCAGCGCTGCCCATTGATCAGACCAGCTCATTAACTTGTAACAAACTCATTAGTAGTTTGTGGCTAACGGCTCTCAGCAGTGTCAAAGCATCTCGTCCCTGCTACATGTAATAAAAGCCCATGTTCAGAATAATAACCAGAGGAAACGGGAAACTGAAAGGTAATATCGGACGGTTGTAGGATTTACAGCCAGTTTCTGTGTAAAGAGGAGGAGATTATGAGAGCTGAGGGATTAAAATGATAAGATGACAGCCATGTCATGTTCCCTTTTTATGGATTATTGATTCGCAGCCGTTTAAATTCCCCCGACACTCGACAGAGAGGCATTTAATTTCGAAGCACACTGAGCTATTATTGAATGTTCAGAAATGTCACGTAAAGGCTGCGGCTGATAGGAGAGCAGGGTAAAACACAAAGACCTCCTTGTCTGGTTTTACTTTAACGCTTTACTTCATTTCACCCACTGACTGTTTGCAATAAAACCACAGAATGAGACTTTGGAGAAGAAATATTAAAATGACTCCAGTTCAAATGTCTCTGTGTTTTCAGTGCTGTGTGACTGTGTGTGTGTGTGTGTGTGTTTGCTCATTTTATTGTTTGTATGCTAAAAAAAATCTGAACGTGACGTCGTTGTGTGATGTAATTACTCTGTTACTGAAGAGATTCATGCTCCCAGAATAATCCTGCTCAGTGAAGCTGAACATCACTGATGCACAGCGGACGTCACTGACTCTCATCACCAGGCTGCACTGACTGACGACGTTACCTGTGCCACAGGTAGACGCAGAGATTGAAAGGTTAGGTTCGTTTCCTGCATTTGACCTTTTCCTCTGCAGCAGGAAGTACAGAGGGAGAGGAATCACCAGGATGCACGACTGATGCACAATAATTAGCAGAGTTACCGAGGAGACGATGAGGAGGAGGAGGAGGAGGAAGAAGAAAGGGACGGGGGGGGGGGGAGCTGACAGATCTGCGAACTGTCAACTTGAAAAACACAAATGTCACCACACAGAGGTTTGTTTCAGAAAACATGTGCCAGATGAAGCGTCGAAGTAAGAGTTCAAAAAAAAAAAAAAAAAATGTAAACAAGAAATGAGGTTTGGTTCCCACCTGATAAATGTCTGATAGGCTGCTGCTCCCCGAGTCGCTGGCGATGCTGCATCCTGATTGGCTGGGAGGCATGTGCATCACCTGCGGGTGGGCGTTGTCTGTTAGGTGCATCTTATTGAGGTCGGCAGGAAGCTGCTCAGACAGACAGGAAGTGGCAGAGAGACAGAGAGAAGTCAGAGAGGATATGAGTTCAACAGAGGTAAACAGACAGGCTTACAAACACACACACTACAGTACACACACTACACACACACACACACACACACACACACACACTGAAGTGTTTCATTAGCTTGAAAGCCGGAGCTGTTTGGCTCTGACACACTGACAGTTGAAGACTCTTCACGCAGCTGTAAATTACAGAGGTTGATACGGTTACAGACGGTTAGAGGAGGCAGCTGACCTCTTACACTGGCCCTGACTTTCCTTTATGCAGCAGCTTCATATCATCTGCTACTGTGTGTACACACACACACACACACACACACTCGAGGGGAGAAATACCTCTAAGTCAACTCAAGCAGGTCAGAAACAAATTAAATTCCTGAGACAGATCTGTTCACGGCGGCTGAATTTAAGCATCAATACAAACCAAAATCCATAGGTTCGTATTCTGTTGTCACCTTTTTACAAAAAGACTGCTCACACAGCAAAACACGGAGTGAGATCCCTCTGTCTCTGCAAACAATAAACCCCTCAGAGTCAGAGTCAGACAAAGCTGTCGATGAAGCAGTCAGTGGATTTCTGAAAAACTGAGCCAGACAACAGCTTCAACAAAACACTTCCACAGACGTAGAGTCACTCAAACGCAACGTTTAAAGTCAGGTTAAAACACCCAGGAATCATTCAGGGTCATGTGATTCCAACAAAGCAGGTGGCACTTGACATTTTCAGGTGTTCGCTGCTTGAGTTCTAGTTTTCAGCTTGGTTTCAGACCTTTGCCCCCGTTCGCTGCTGCAGACATGTGTCTGCGGTTAGTGGTTATTTGTGCATTCAAGTGAATGGAAACATGATATAAACAAATGAATTCTTGGTAAATGAAGTCACTGCACATCGATCCTAGAGACGCATGTAAAACATCAAGATGAGTCTGGAAAACTTGATCATTACAACACCTGCATCTGTCACAACTGTGCAGAAATATAAAGGAGCAGGTCTGCTGCAGCCACACAGGACCGACATGGACGGAGAGAGGCCGTTTTCTACTGTAAACTGTAAATAAACCAGAGGTTTCAGGCAGAAAGGTTTCATCAGCATTCCCTGGGTGGGAGGACGGGTGTAGTTTGAACTCACTCTGCTCCAGGAGAAAAAACAAACCTCTAATTCTCAGGTCTTACCAGTTTGGACCGAGGCAAAGTGAGAGAAGACGTCCTCCTGCGACAGCGAGCGAACCTACAGCACACCTCCTCCATCGCCTCACCGGACGGTGACGACCACCATCCAACACCAACACGTCAAAACCAGCAGCTACATGAGCCAACAACCACCGTGCACCAAACCGAACTGGGATCTGGCTGAGGCTGCGAGGAACCATGGTGCCAACATGCAATATTAAAGATGTCAAGTCTGGGGGCGCTGCCCCCTCAGAGCTTCTCTTCTAATAGGCCTGTTGTATTGTACGACCCCCCGACGCTGCCCAGAGCCACAGGGAAGCACAGTGTTGGTGGGTGGAGTTTAACAAGTTCACTGGCTTGTTCCTAATGTGTGGCACATTAAAGATGGATTCACACTGTATCAGAGGATTTGTTTCTTCGCATGTGGACGTCAGGAGGATTAGCAGAAGTTGAAGTAGCTATAGCATAAACAAATAAACTCCCCATTCATCATGGTTTAGTTTTAATTTGTACACTTCAGCCTCCTCCTGAGTGGAGCTGAACACTGTGGTGGAGCAAAAAGCAATTCAGGGAATGACTTGTTCCGGAGCCATCGATCATTTTGTTGCGTTATCATCTGGCACAGAAACTTAACGGCGCGATTTGTCGAGACGAAAACACTCTGCATGTGAAATAATCAGTGTGATTAAGTTGAACGGAGCTCCGTTCACTTTGATTTACTTTGATTATGCAGCTAAATTTCAGACGTTACTCAAATGCTTCACTGTAAAACAGCCATATACTTTAAACATTAATGGATGTGATGGCTTCTTTCTCTGCTGCACACATCCCTTCACTTATGTTGTATTCCTCTTAAATATTTATACATCCTGGGTTCGTCTGTGTTCACACATTCGACCAATGATAACGCTGCTATTAGCAACACTTACACACACACAGGGTCTGTAATTTAAAAGTGCACCACTGCAGCTTTCACACATATAAATGACTCTAATGTTGGTTTTAAGTCGAGACTGAATGAGCATTTAAGTGAAATCCATTTCCCATTACACGCAGCAGTGTAACGCGTTGTGTGTTTGAGTTATTGAACCACAGGCTTCGTCTCATCTCCACAAACAATCACACATTCAAACAAGGAGAGAAGAGACTCCATCGCTCTCCCCTCCTGGTGAACGACACTAGCGTTCACTACGGGTTTTGTTTGTGTGTGTATGAAAAGAGACAGGAGAAGAAGTGAGAGGAGGGCACAGAGAGCCATGACTGATTTGATCACAGGTAAATACGTATTGATTTCTGTGTGATGGACTGGAGGAGTTATACAGGCCAGTGATGATGAAGCTCCCATCATGCACCTGGTTAACACGTTCACCAGAATCCACGTAGACACAGAAAACGAAATGTGACAGACACAGTGTGAAAAACATAGAATAAAGCTTCTAAAAGAGGAAAATCTGACCAAGTTGGGATGAAATCACAACAAGGCATAAACTGTGAAGGCTGCAGTGAAACACAGAGTCACCTGGGATCAGCTGCTTTGGCCTCGGTTCTTTACAACCAAGGGCGACAGCTTTTATGAAGGTTAAGTGATGGAGGACAAGATGTATCACCTTAACCTTCATCACGTCTGTGTTGGTTTGGGCCGTCGCCTCTGGTTCTTTATTCCTGAGCATTTGTGATCTGCAAAACTATTGAATTGTTCAGACTTTGCTGCTTTCACTTCCAGACCAGGACGGAGGGAAGGAGTTCACGAGGTGATGTAGGAAGATGAGTGGAAGTAAATCACTGTGGCTTGTGTCTTGTGGCTCCTGTTCACACCACAGACTTAATCCTGCTCTAATCCCCCTCTTTCACTCTCCCGCGGGCAGAGCCAAGGAGGGGAGACGCAGGAGGAGGGGAGGAGGAGGGGGGGGTAGGGCAGGGAGGAGGTGGACGGGGTCTCCCATTCTCCTCATGCATAAAGCATGAGAGTCAGGAGATTAAATATAAATGTGCAAGGTTCCTTCAGCTGTACAACTCTATCATGTCAAGCAGCGGGCAGAGCCAAGATGGCTGCACATGTTACGTCGCAGGCCGTCGCAGTTTTTCAGTCACTTACAGTCATAATAATAAACCTATGATCATCCATCAATAACCAGCTACAGGAAAGTCCAAAAAAAAACAGACGCCAAAGAGGACGGGAACCCATGAGGGACAAAGTCTGGAGACTATTAGAAGGTGACACAGTGTGGCAGCAGCTTATAAATGAATAATTGGTTTATGTCCTGAACAAAGAAAGACGGACTGAGCTGACGTCACTGATAGAGATGATAATCCTGCAGCATCACTGTGTTTGTGTGAAACAGCATCTTAGCAATGTCTGTTCGATCATAAACATCACCCACTGATGACTCTGTGGTCCGGACCAAATGACAATGGACTATATCACCACAGTCCACCACACAGACGGATCCTTCGCTCCATCAGGGAGAAAAACACAACATTAAAACGTCCACTCTGAACTTTATAACTCGCCGTGGAGCTGCTCGACTCCCTGAAAGCAAAATAAACCAGTCAAACTATATTAGTGCGATACCCCCCCCCCCCTTCTATAATAGACCGTTTCACTTATTGTGTCCAATCTGAACAATGAGATGAGCTGTCTGTGGCTCTGAGTGCTCTGTTTCACCTATTTCCTCTGTGATAAAACGGACTATAAAGCTCAGACCGACCATTTGGCTCCACAGACAAGAGAGACCGAGTTTCCCAAAAGCATTTTAGTGCCGGGATAATCTTCACTACATTGTAGGTCAAAGGGATGTTTTGGTTCCCAATTGGTTTTTTGGGAGACTTGAAAGTCGTCTGCGCCGTAATAGTCTGGAATTAGTTGTTTACGGGTCCCTGAAGGGGCCACGGCATTAAAACAAAGAGGATGGAGGCGGAGGGCTTGGTCCCTCATTGGTTTATTTTTGCTCCTTCACCTTGAAGAAGGAAAATTAATTTTGCTTCATTGTATTAATTATTGGCGAGTATTGTTTTCACAGCAACATCTGGCAAGAAACACCTGAGGCTTCACTAAATCAAAGTTAATCAGAGAGAGAGACATAAACAGAGAGAGCTCTTTCTAAATGAGGACGAGGATGAAGCAACACAAACATACAAAGATGCAGTGAGAGACACAAACCAAGACATACAATCAGATCAAGAAGAAAGGGTGAGAACAATACATTAAGATGAACAATGAAGGACAAAAGGCTCAGCTGAGTTATTAAAGACGATGAGATGAGGCTGATGATGAATCCTGATGAGGACGATAATTAAAGTGGGTTCAACAAACAACGGCACAAACGAGGCTCGATGAATATTTAAAAAGGCGACATTTGTTTATTTTCCAGGAGAAAATACATCGACAGCGTCAGACAAAGAGGTACTGTTCAGCTGCAGCAGCAACAAGGCGGCAGAGACCAGGATATTCAGGAATCTCTTTGTTCACAAACCCAAAGGCAGGTGAGAAACAGAGCTGCTGGCACCACTGAACATCTCTGAGGTCTTTAAGGTTTGAATCTGAAAACTAAACCGAGCGACAAAATGTGAAGATACCATCAAGAAACAAACGACTAAGTCCTGTTTAAGAAGAAGCTGCATCTATACATCAGTCATGTTGTAAAGCCCACAGCTGAGCAAACACAGGCAGGGTGAGGTCACTGGTGGGGTGTGTGACATTAGCATGCTCGGCCTGTAGATGTCAGCAGTGACAAACCGCCTCCACACGACCTGAGCTGCACAACCGCCTCTGACACACTGTGCAGCACTTCATCTCTGTGCCTTTTGTTTTTAGCTTCGACAGGACAGGAAACGAAGAGGTGAGAAGTTAATGAGCCACATTTCAACCTTTCCACCTCTGGATGTAGTCACACAGCGAGCAGAGAGCCTTCGCCTTGTTAACATACATACAGGACGTCTCTGCTGCTCACTGCTGTCACTGTATGTGCTGACTTAGCTCCAAGGTTGTTACTATACACCAGAAAACCACAGCGCAGACGGTTCACTGTTCACCTCTGCACAGAGAAGAAGTGATCACGCTGCTGTCTCTCACAGTGGCGCCAAATGAGTTCTCCGTCCTTTGATGTAAAAACCTTAACGTGATATCTGATGTGATTTCCGCTGGTTCTCACACTCGGCTGCTCTTCCCTCGCCGCAGCGTCTCTTTAGCGTACACGGCCTCGTTTAAACCCAGCTCACCGCGGCGCCTTGATTGTCCTGGTTATTAACTGTCTCTTTGTCCAACTCCTCACTCTCTCGTTGCTGCTTCTTCTCTCTCTCTGCTTCAACTTGCTCAACTTTTTTTTTTTTTTGGAGATCTTCTCCAAGCTTGCATTTTATTCTCCACCCTGATTTCTGCTCCCACATGCAACCCTGCAAAGAGGGGTGAAATGACTGAAGCAGCTTCATCAGTAAAGGTGAGACATAAGCTCTGCTGTCTGGAACACACACACACACACACACACACACACACACTTGGCCCTGTAGCACTGCAGAAACCTTTGATCAATTGAGGCCACCATGGACTTGGTCTGCTGTTGAGATGCTGCTGCAAAACACACACACACACACACAGATGTAAGTGCATACTTGCTCTTACACAAATACACACTCATATTTATGCACATAGGAGCTTCTACAACAGCACAAACAAGGCAAAGTACACAACACAGAGTGTACACACAAGAGTACACATGTAGTGCAGTGTATGTGAACCACATTCAATAAACATACACTGAGCTTATTGAATAAAGTCAGCAGACAGACACGCTCCACTCCATTACAGACGGTGGATTAAGAGACAGTGGAGAGACGCAGATGGAGACGGAGAGAAAATACAGAGGCCTGATGTGAAGATGAACGAGAGAAAAGATCTAGATAGTGAGTCAAAAGGAAAGAGTGAAAGAGGAGACTGAGAAAGGCAAAGTGCAGCATATGACTGAGGCTGGATCTGGTGTGTATATGTGTGTGTATATATGTGTGTGTGTGTGTGTGTGTGTGTGTGTGTGTGTTGAGGTGGCAGATAGTGAGGCAGAGCGTATAATAGAGATGGGGCCAACAGTGAGCGGTGGATGAGTGGATGAGGATGAAGTGAGAGAGAGTGATGAACAGATGAAGATAAGAAAAGCCTCAAATATTCTCTGAAGAATCCAACTCTACCTCCAGTGAGCGAGCGAGCGAGCGAGCAAGAGAGTGAGTGAGTCAGAGAGAGAGAGAGAGAGAGAGCTCCTGTACCAGATGGAGCAAGAGGAGATGTAATGAATTGAAGTTGGAATTGGAGGCGACAACTGCACAGGCAGAGAGAGAGAGAGAGAGGGAGAGAGAGGGACCACATGAGGACACGAGGACTCAAGCAGAGAGGACAGTATGTGCACACACACACACACACACACACACACACACACACACGAGAAGGGAACAAACATGTATTTCCTGCAAGAATAAACCTCCGTGCATCGAGAAGAGTCCGAGCGGTTCGTGGAAGAAACGTGTTTTGTTCAGTCTGAAGTCAATTTCTGTTTCTTTGCGAGGAAACAACTTCCTCAAACCTTCACAGGTTCCCAACAGAACCTTTCTTGTTGTTTTGTTTGGTTTTTTTTTTTTTTGTTATTGAGGTTGGTTTGACCGACGTTGCACAAGCTCAACTGATGCTGAAGACACAAGCTGCACGACATCGACTGTCACTGTTGTAAAGAGAAAGAGAGAGAGAAAAAGCATGCAGCTTCTGCATCACGGCGGCTTTTCTCCAAAATATTTTTAAAAGAGCAAATGATGGTTGGAACCTGAAAGTGGGACAAGCTCGTTTTTTTCCCCCTGGTACAAAAGATGCAATTCTGCATAGCAACACATTCCCTCTTTAAAAAAAAAAAAAAGTCTCTGTGAAACATATTTTAATTTCAGTCAGGGAGAGAGAAAAAACACTGCAGGCTGTTACTGCGAGGCACAAGGTTCAACAGTCATTGGTTGGCGAGGTGCGGGCCTGGACAGACATTGGCTGGCAGCCGTCTACGGTGGATAAACAGCCATTAGTTGGCAGTTTTCACACTTTGCTCTGCCAGTATTGTGACAGACGGGATGCTGAATGGCACTGTCACCGGCTCTGCCAAAGGCCTCTGACTTTTGCCCCAGTTGTCTGAGAGTGATGACGAAGAGAGGGATGCAGGGTGAGAGGGGGAGACAGGGGGGAGGAGGATGGAAATATAAACAAGGGCGGTGCAGAGAAATGGAAGGAAAGAGGATAAAAGGAAAGGCGAGTGTGTGAGTGTGTGTGTGTGTGGTTTTCATGTTCAGTGAATCATCCACAGACTCCTGAGCACATTTCTTTATTAACAAACACAGGGATTAAACCTCAAACAACGGCCTGTGCATTCTGTGTGTAAGTGATTCTGGACGCACGTTAGTGTGTCACTGCTTTGGAAACGAGACATTCAGAGACGACACTGAATCATCCGTGAATCACAGCTGCAGCGTTGCTGTTCAAACATCTGCTTGGAAATGAAACTGAGTTTGTAAACTTCCACAGACACATGTAAACTCTGTCAACAGTGACAGCGACAGCCACTGTTCTGCCAGTCAGAGGTAAGGTAAGAAGTCCTGCTGAAGTCCAGACAGGTGGGAGGGTTTCACAATAAAAGTCTCAAGTCACCAGATGACTGGAAGTTTGGATATCGAATGTTTTTCCGATAAAAAACAACAATAAATGATGTGAGAATCAGCTCCACCGGTCTGGAAGTCCTTGATGAGCAGCGTCTGTGAACTGGCTGCACGCTCATTCATCCCGCCACTCGTTCAGTGTTGCGGCTGCTTACACAGTGAAGAAGGTAATTAGCATGGGTCAGCTCCCCTGCAGAGTCAAGTATTCTTCTCTGGAGGACTGAGCAAATTACAGCCACGCTTCAGAGGGAATTCCCTCCAGTTGGCATCTCGACGTGCTGTTTGTGCGGCAGCCGACTGAAGCCGCTGCCAAACACTCGGATATTTCTGTAAAAACAGGATTTTCTGCAGGCAGCCATCTCTGCTGCTGCTGCTGCTGCCTGCCCTCCTCACGCCTCCACTCACCCTCACACCTGGGTGAGGAAAGAGTTTATGAAACAGAGAGGGGGGGGGGGGTCTGAGAGCGGTGGTGAAAGACCGATCTTAAGAGACGTTGATGCATAGTTGTACGGTTGAAAGTTGCTCATGTTCAAGTTGATTCATCAGCCTACATTGGTGTGTGTGTGTGACTCTGTTTGTGTGTTACAGGAAGCTGCAAGGCGTCTCTGTCTGGGCCCCTGAGGAAGGTGGGCCACGGCCAGGTCTGCCGGATACAGGAGGGAGGGCTAAACACTTAATACTGATACAAATACATGTTCATGCACACACACACACACACACACACACACGAGCCTCTGCGCACACGTGTACATACATACACATACTGTACACCTTATTACCTCCTGGCTCCCCTCTGTTAACAGATGCTTCCTGCCCTGAAGCCCAACCCACACCACTTCACACATATAAACACACACACACACACATGCCGTAGTATGTCCTTGGCACCCCTACAGGTTGCCCCGGGGGCCGGATGGAGGGGCAACCCCACCCTGTGGTTCTCCTGTTGTGTTTTTGTTCATGTTGGATCCTGTTCCACCGGGTCGGCCCGATCACCTCGGTCCAGACAGAGCAGCAGAGCATGAAGTCTGCAGGACAGGAAATTAACTGACCGCACGTTAATCCTGCGCTCACACCTTTATCAGACATGTTATTATTTCACTACAGGCGGGTCGGAGCAACTTCTAGATCCGAGCTGAACCAGAGGTGACGTGGTTGAAAACAGATGAATCTGTGATCACCTCTCTGCTGCTTCATGTGATTGAATGCCAACAAATCTTTAATAAAATCAACTTCAGCTGAAGCCAAAGTAAAGGTTGAAACATGCAGAAGGTAAAAGTGACTGTAATTCTGCTGATTTACTGAAGCACATTAACACACCTCAGTGTCTCTGGATGATATATCGACGACCGTGATCTCACCACACACTCTCTGCGTCTCTATCTTCTCTCTCTTTTTCACACATTTCACAAATGGCCTCAGAACAATCACTCGTCCGTCCGTCCGTCCGTCCGTCCGTCCGTCCTGTCATGAATTCATACATGCCCTTGAAAATGATCCTGTGAAGCCTCTGTGGTGTGGTCGTGCAGGCAGGAGGAGGGGGTGTGGATCAATAGCAGTGAGATAATGGGAGCAAGTGAAAATGAGGAGGTGGGGGCTATGGGTGGCTGGAATATCATCACCAGTGTGTGTGTGCATGTGTGTGAGGTGGGAGTGGTAGCTCGTGAGTGACAGAGCTCCACTGGACAGAGTCTGCTTGTAGAAAGTGAGGGGGAGTCATTAATGTGTATGTGCACATGTATTGTATGTGTGTTGTGTTGTGACCACTGCGAGTGTGTCAGCGTGTGTCAGCGTGTGTGTGTGTGTGTGAGTTTGTGCATTTGTGGGTTTAAACTGTATCTGAGAGCGAGTGGCTAGTAAAGGTCAGGGTCACATGCATTTCTAAAACCAATGAATATGCATGCATGTGCGTGTGTGTGCGTGTGCGCATATGTGTTTGTGCGCACAGGCGTGTGTGTGTGTGTCTCCACCATGAGCAGCTTCACTCTCGGTCCATTTAGTCCAGTAATGTTGACCAGCTCAGGCCTGTTAATGCACACACGGCCTGAGTGGGCTGTTCACTCTTAAATTTCAGACTATCATAGCTAATGGATGATAATTACACCGTTCAGGACACAGCGCCGGCCCTTTGTGTCACTGCACCCGTTCAAACTGTCCAACTCTACTGCGTCAAAGGATGAAGTGTGCGAAACTACATCAGATACATTCAGATGAGATTTGTTGGACTTTTGTTTGCATCCATGAACAGGACCGGTATCGGTGCGGAGACAAGTGTGAATACAGGCTGGATTTCCTACATCTCTGTACTGACCTTACGAACCTATTAAATAGCAAGGTGTCTAAAGAACCTCACTGAGGGAGTGACAGAAACAAAGGACGTGAGTTGTCAAATCCAACATGAAGCTAAACTGAAGCTCCACCTTTGGGAAAACATCTGCCCATCTGTCTTAAAGCTGAAAACCAGAAGAGAGCACCTCCTCTTCAGGTGCATGACAACCACCGAAGACAACACAACACATACACAGCATAAACAGACCCTGAAAGAAAGATGGAAAAGGAGAATATACAAAATGTGGTGACGGCGTCACAGAATGGTAGATGGGGAAGAAACATCTGACAAACAGTGTGTTTTTGTTTTGGGCTGAATCGAGATTTATGGGCTGCTGGAGGTGAGGTGGACACAGTCTGGCCTAATGCAGCCCATATCGATCTTTATCACCCCTACTTCCTGTGCATATGATATCCTAGACCTCCCTCGGCATGCTAAAAGCCCTTTCTCTTTCTTTCTCTAATGTTGCCTCTCGGTCAGAGGCAACCCCCCCCCCCCCCCCACCACCACCACCACCCTCCTCTTCCTCTTGCTCTCCATCTCTCTGGGCTCAGATGCCACGTTACCTTGACACCCAGTGTGAGTCGTCCTTTCGTGCCCATCACTCAGCCTGAGGTCAGAGTAAAGCTGTGGCATTACATCATCACCTGGCGGAGGTCGTCCTCTTAATGCACAACAACGGTTCTGTCAACAATATCCAGGTGCCGGGGGAGCCGCGCTGCAACTATCTATAATACTCCCTTTAATGGCGTCTGCACTTTCCATCTGCTGATCTGACGCTGCACAGGATTACAAAGTGCATTTTATGACTCACAGCTTCTCTGTCTGCCACCTGTTGACTGCAGCTTTTGACGATAAATCACAGATCGTAAAGATTTTTATTTCTCTTTAGTCGAACTTTACACTTTGAACTTTACATTTGCATGTGCCAGGTCTTTGTGTTGGACCGCTGGTGCTCGGACAAATCACTGGTAGCTCTCAAGTCGACTTTTACCACTCGTCCTCCGGAGTTTAAAAATCAGCTTTGGATGGTTTGATTGCTGCGCCTTAACGTATTGATTACAACATTTAAATAATAATTCTATGATTTCTCTGTTTAGGCTCTGAGCTTCGAGACGCTCGGTGTCTAATCCTGAGTCTTAGCTCTGGCTCTGGGCACGAAGCCACAGCAGTGAGAAAAGGGGTCAATACTCTTTGCCGAAGAATAATTAATCTCCTTATACCACTCAATAGAGGTTCAGCAGTGTAATGTAGCTATCTATCCCATCTGATCTGATGATGAATGGAAGGTCTGTAATTGTACTTTGAATCAGATGCTGCATTTCGCTGTTCAAACAGAAGCATGACGGTCAGAAGAGAAGGGTTTGGGTTAGAGTTGTGTTTTTTCTCTTTGAGAAAGTTCTACTTTGTAACCTGAGAAATGACTTTATCATCACTAAATCTTTGATCTTGTTGGATCATATACGGTGTTTTCCTCTCAGTGTTTGGTCTCTCCACCCATCCGACCCGCCTCGCCCCTTCCTACACTGGCAATAAATCCATCATCCCGCTGTAGCTCTGCCCAACCAGCTCCTCTGAAGCCACATTACTATTCAGTGCAGCTGCATGAGTGCACTGAATGCAAACTGTCTGTGCCAACGCTCAGCCTGGTCCATTGATTGCTGAGGGCAGCAACAGCCCGGGTCGACCTGAGTCTGGACCTGCAGCAGAGCGGGGCCTTATAACAACCATTTAAAATTTGACTCATGTTATTGTGCAGCTTAAATTTGCTTATCTGCAGAGCAGGACACTTCCACCTTTTTCTATTACATGGTAGGAAATGAATCACATCTACGAGTCGAGTAAATGTCTCCCCTTTGAGCAGTAAAGACCGAGAGAAAGTCTCAATAGTTGGTTTAACTTGTGCCTCTCGATCCTGAAAGTGGTGCTCATTCGACAAGGACGATGCGTGATGGGTGCTGTGGGAGCAAAGGTTGTGAGGAGATGCTGTGAGGATGCAGATGGGTTTTAGAAGGAGCTGGTGTGATTTATAAGTCAGGAAGCAGCAGCTGAGTGGAGATGCAGCTTCAACAGCAGCAGCATCAGGCTGGGAACAGCAACAACAAGCCCCATTATTGATGCTTAAATAATAGATGGGGAAAAGAGAGATGAACGAGACGTGGAGGACAGAAGAGTCTTCCTAAAACAACAGATGAGAGAGAGGAAGGAAAGAGGAAGAGAGCAGCAGGGGGTCCTCGCTGAAAACAACAGGCAAGAGGAAAAAAAAGATAGAGATAAAGGCAAAACAAGAGAAAGAGAAAATGCAGAAAAGAAGCAGAGAGGAAGGAAAAAGGTCCCATGAAGGCAGCAGGGAGGGTCAGAGAGTTCGGCTGCAGAGCATTTTGACAAGTCCTCCAGCAGCAGGAGGACGTGAGGTTGTGTTCTGCTGGGATGAGCAGGACGTGATTTAAAGGGACAGTTCAGCCCGTAAACAACGACAGAGCAAAACAATGAAAAGCTGAGTGCCTCTTAAAGACGACAGCTGACTGAAGGAACCTGAGAGGACCTCCCTTTGGAAAAAAAAAAGAAACGCCTGTGTTGTTTATTGGACATGTAAATAAATCTGGGCCTCAGGAACAGACAGGAAGCCCTACTGGTCCCACAGAGCAGCTCCACTGGCCTACATTTCACCGTCTGTCATCTGCTGCCAAATTTCCAACCACACGGTCAATATTTCAATAACTACCCACTGACGTCAGGAACGAGAACAAGAGTAGTGAAGTGAGAGCTGCACTTCAGAGCACTTCTACTGAACAAAGGCCTCAGTGGCTGAATAAACTGTTTGCAGTTCAGGAAACCAGGCTGTGGAGAAAACTGTAAAAAGATTCCCTTCAGAGCAGTAAAACTAAGTGATTCATACCAAACAAGGACCTGATCACCACTTTTGTGTCGCTCAGATCGTCGGCGTTAAGTCGGCTTGTTCGGTTTTTCACAGCGTTTGCATTTAAGGCTGATTAAACCTCCAGTTTATTTGATGCACAGCGGCTGTAATCTGCACTGGAGCTGCACACTCAGGCTGTGATGGGTCCAAACATCACTGCAATGAAGAACATCACCGTCCTCAGTTCAATCCTGTTCAGCCAAAAGAGAGAGAGAGAGAGAGAGAGAAACATCTAGAGAAAATAATTGGCTGCTATTCTGAGAAGTCAGTCAGTGATAAAAGTGTGAAAACCTCTGGTGGAATAAACATCGCTGCTTCACAGGCTTTTCTCTTCTCTTTCTTTCCTTTCTTCGCTCTTTTTCTCGTTCTCCAAATCACACTGCGAGATAGTTTTTCCGCTTTCTTCCTGTCTTTCCTCATCCCTCCTTCCTTTCTCAAGATCCAAGTGAGTGAGTTCACAAAAACCTTTCCTGAGAATTTAAATCCCTTTGCAGACCACCCTGTCTTCCTCTCTGCCTCTGCCTCTGCTTCCCGCTAACCTCGACTGCAGTGTTTTTAATTGCTGCTGTACTGTAGCTCCAGACAGAGCACCATATTACCTAATGGGAGGAAAACGGAAAGTTAATTAACCTTTCGCTAAAGGTGGGCTCATCACAGACGCCGACCAATTAACTGACTTCAAACAGGCCACGCTGGATGAAACCTCAGCGGCTCTGGAACCGCAGGATAAATTAGCCAGTCGAGTCATAAAGCATCGACGGGCCGCTAATAACATACAGATACACGCTCAAGTTCAACCAGTGCAAAAAAAAAAAAAAAAAACATAACAATGAAAGATAGCTGGAGCTTGAGGAACATAATTAACGCCTACAATGTTAATGAGTTGATGTGTAATTAAAGAAACAAAACAGAAAAACAACAACCGACAGGTGATCAGAAACACATCAGCTGCTTTTAATGACAATAACCAGGCTGGACATAAACTAGAAAGTTCTGGTGGATTATTGTCAGTGTATCAGCTGATAATGAAGCTGATGACACTGAGGTCATTTACACATGATGTTCTCATTACTCAGCTTTAATAACTGATTAAAGTTATTCGCCAGCAACAATATCAAACACTCACACGGCTCCAGTCCAGCGTCTCATCATGTGAACACGTGAGCTGATGCTTTAAGGCGTCTTTACACAAATATCTGTGTTTATGTCACAAAATGAAAATACAAACCACTCTCAGTCTCTCATATATCAATATTCCTGTTGTGAACAGTGGAGCTGTGTGCGCACCAGAGGGAGTCAGGTCATAAAAACCAGGCCAGGATGATGAGAAATGGGACTTAAGTGAAGTGAATGTGCTACAACTGCAGTTAAAACAGTGTTTACATGGCAGCACGGATGAAGTTAAAATAAGCCTGTGACATTAGACCTCTTACAAATGGTGAGAAACGTCTGCATAATTTAGATCACACAGGAGCAGCAGATCGATAAAGACAAAGTAATAAGGTATTTAAGAGTAAGTCCTGCCAGAGCGCGCGTGGTGCAGATTTAATGTGTCTTAAGAGTCAACATCTTCTCGTTTTATCCCCCGTCATCTCCAGGGACCTAATTATTACTTATCCTACTGAAAGCACACGCACACACACACACACACACACCAACGTAATGAAGACAAACATCTCTGAGGCTTTCAGCACCCAGACAGACGCTCCCAGAGAGACGGACATGTTGGGAGCTATCCAGCAGTCACTCTGCGAGGGACAACCGATGATACCCTGGATACTTGATATTAAAAATTATAACACGTAACAAGACAAGAATCCATAAAAAACACACACACACACACACACACAACTCGTATTTCGTGCACAGTCGTTTCTCTCCTTGCATCATCGAGAAGTTCACCAGAGGCGAGGCCGACGCTGGCTGGATTATTCAGAGCAGCCGAAAAACTAGGACGTCTAACTGTTAATTATACACACGGCTCCATCGTCACCACCGGTTCACTTCACTGCTGGGGCTGGCTTACTGGGAGGAAACACACTGATCACGCACAGGAAAACTGATGGACAGACATCATCACTGGTCGCCATGGTTACGGCATGTTTGTGCACAGAGCTGGGACTGTGTGCCTTGCAGAGTTTGTTTTTTTTTTTTTTGTACCTAATTTGACTATATACAGATTTAGATGCTCTGGTGCAACTGTATGTGCAACTTCAATCTCAGTATGTGTCTCCTCGATTCAGTGTCTTGAACTGTCAATAAAACAAGTCAAAGGGAAGGTTGATCCACATCCACAGGCTCTGCAGCCTCCAAATATCACTTTTCTAAACCGTCAAATCACAGAGAGAGGACAGAGAGAGGACTGTCCCTGCTGCCTCTTGCAAAAAAAAAAAAACAGAGTGCTATGTCCTGATTACATCAAAGTTCCTGCAGCGGCCACACAGAGTACAAATATGTAATCAGGCACTGGGTTTTATCAGATGACTGAAAAATGCATAAACAAGAGGGATACAGCAGTGAGTACATGCACTTCAGCTGCAACATGATGCTCCATGGTGGTGGGTTTTTTAGTTTTTAAATGCCCCCTCCCTCCCTCATAGTTTAGGGGACTGGTGGGGGCTTTTTTGGGGGGAGTGGGGGGCAGTGGCAGCAGCAGGGGTGGATATCAGTATGTTTCCAGTTCAAATTTTAATTGAAGCAAAGCATGCACGTGTTTCCAAACAGACACAATGAATATACGTCATATGCATATAAATCATTTTCTTTCATACTCACCCCACCGCCCCCCCTCCCTCTATCTCTCTCTCCCTCACTCTCAGTAACACACACACACACACAGACACACACACGCATGCACAAACAGAGGCGGCAGCATCCGAACACAGAAGCACTGGCCAGAAAAGGGATTACGACATCGCTTACTTTGGAGGACCACGGCTGCAAGCAGTTGGCATAGCAACGGACCAGGAAAGCCATTTCCACAGGAGGGAGGGTGCGAGCGAGGGGAAGTTTCCCCTCGTTCTCCAAGAGAAGAAGAAAAAAAAAAAATAATATAAGGAAGAAAAATAAATGAGTAAAAGATGTCGCTGCTGCTGCTGCTGCTGCAAGAACAGAATCGTCCAGAGGGAGATTTCTTTCCAAAAACCCAGAAGGTTGATGTGGCAGGAAAAAGCCGAGGACCGGCTGTGACTGTCAGATGTCACTACAGACGAGGACTAAAAGTCAAGGCAGATCCAGTCAGACGTCAAGCTTTTCTCTCTTCTACAATGGAGCTGCAACAGGAAAGCTTAAAACACTCCTAAACCTCGTGCACCGGGAATCTACAGAATATTCAAAACTAATCCCAGAGAGGCTGGAGGAGGACGAGGAGGAGGAGGGTGCATGATAAAAACCAAAAAAAATCCTACTTAACATCCAAGTTGAGCAGGTTTTTAGAGTTAAATGCACAAACTCTGCCGTTTTACACTTTCCCTCTCAGTAAATGAGGCAGAGCTGGAGGAGAAGAAGAAGAGGGGCTTGTCCGTGCATCTGCAGCCCCCTGGGAAGAAGCCTCCTGCCTGGCTTAAAGTCGTCCAAACAGTCCGCTCTCACCTCCAGGAAGCCTCTTTCATCTGGCTGCAGCTCTGCTCTCCTCCTGATCACTCACTGTCTACGTCTGTCAAACTCCTTCCTCTGTCTCTTTGCAACTCTTTTATCTCTCCACAGAGCTCCAGTGGTGCATGCAATCCATGGCTGGTGGGGGCGAGGGGGGGGTGGAGGTGGCGATCACCGCTCCCGTAACCACCTGGCTTCGAGCTCTCGTCCCCTGGTTAACGCTCACACCTCACGCCGGCTTTCCTGCTCTTCCTCCTCCTCCTTCCCCCTCCCACCCGCAGAGAGAGAGAGAGAGAAAGCTAGCGTGGGTAGGATGCTGCTGCTGTGGAGAGCCAGCCGCTAATGGGAGACGGAGGAGAGAGCGAGAGCGAGTGAGGAGGGAGGAGGGAGGCAGGAGGAGGGAGGAGGGAGGAGAATCCAGCTGAAAAAGAATGACATCACCTGTGCAGCGAGAGAAAGGGAGAGCAAGAGCAAGAGAGAGAGAGAGAGAGAGGGGATGGGAGGTGGCGTGGATGAAGCAGGGGGAAACTGCATTAGATGGATTGGCTGCTGAACAGATGTGGATGAGAGAGAAGGATGGACAGAGAGAGTGGGGAGGACAGAGATAGAGAGGAGAGAGAGGGAGCATCTCTATTGATCTTCTGGTAACATAAAGCTGAGTGTATTGAGGTGGCCCCCTCCCCTTTTGTCAGTGTGCCGCATAAATTACAGAAAAAAAAAGGGGGGGGGGGGGCTGAAGCATAAATCACAAACCCTCCGATCAGATACAAGGACGGACGCTGGCAGGGTTTTGGCAAAATGTGAACACATGACAAAAGCACGAGCCGATAATGGGTCCCCCCCCCCTCTCTATGACCCCCCCCCCCCCACTGTCTGGAGGATTTGCAGCACAGCAGACAGGATTTGATGTATAAGAAAAGGCACATTACAATCTCAGATAGATGAGTGAAGAGTGAGGCCGAGCAGGAGCAGGGCTGAGCCGGCTCGTCCCACCGACCTCACGAGAAAAGTTCGACCGACACAAAAACTCAGGCTTCAAGCTGGAAACCAAAGATCAAAACTGACGACAAGTTTCTATTCAACACCAGTAAAACACGACAAAAATAAACACCAAATCGATGCCCAGCAGAAATCACATTTGTTTTAATGAGAGCGAACGAAGCAGAAACTGTGGAAAAAAAAAAAACATGACGTGAGAATTTTATTTTTATTTTCTATTTTTCTCCTCTGGGACGTTTCACCTCATCAGTCGTCAGAGGAAAAAATCTAAACTCAATATGAAATCTACATATTCATTTTTTTTTCTTTCTGGGGGGGTGGGGGTGTGATGCTGAGACAAAGACGAGAGAGAGAGGAGACAATAGAGGCTGTCTGGTGTTTGAAGCTCCTGTTACCAGACACAGGAGAGAGAGAGAGAGAGAGAGAGAGAGAGAGAATGAGAGAGAATGAGAGAGAGAGGGGTGGATCTGTCACCCTCTCTGCATCCCTCTCTTTTCTGACCTCCCCCTCATTCACTCCATCCCTGCCCCCCCTTTCACACTCTGTCCTCTTTCGACTCTCCAACTTACAACCCCCAGCGTTTGAAATCTCTCTCTCTCTCTCTCTTTCCACCATGTTTGTCTTAAATTAGCCGTTTCCTTTTTCTTCTGCCTCAATTTCTTTCCGTCTACAGCTTCTCTCTCTCCTTCCTTCTCTTTCTCTGCTCCCATTTTTACTCCCCCTCTTCTTGCTGCTGTGAACCAGGATCTCTACCCTCAATTCTCTCTGCTCTGTGTGTGTGTGTGTGTGTCTATGTAAAACCATACGCACCTCCCGACTAGGAATGACATCATCTTTTTACTCTGCAGCCAATCAGATGCAAGCACATGGAGCCCTGCCTTCGGAGGAGTGTTATGTACACAAGAGAGACGGAGAGAGAGGGAGAGAGAGAGTAAAATATAGATAGAGAAGGAGAGAGATACAGATGGAGAGAGAGAAAGAGATGAGAAGAGCAAAAGGGATGAAGAAAGAAAGATAGAGAAAGATAGAAAAGAGAAAGAGAGAGAGATGGATAGATGAGGGAGAAAGGGAGATCCAGATATACAGAGAGATAGAGAGAGATGTAAAGAGTGAGAAAGATAGAGATACAGAAGGAGATAGATAGATAGATAGATAGATAGATAGATAGATAGATAGATAGATAGATAGATAGATAGATAGATACATAGATAGATAGATAGATAGATAGATAGATAGAATAAATAATAAAGAATAAATCACAAAAAAGCAGACAGAGTGAAAAACACAGAAAAAGAGAAAAAAGAAAAGACAAAGAAGAGACGGAGAGGATGGAGTCGATGTGACCGTCGTTCTGCAGGAGTCCACGAGCTTCATCTGAGCTCATTTCCATTTGGGAATAAGGGATTTACGGGAATTAAGGTCAAAACTTTCCTGACAAACACAAGTTTTCCTCTGCAGGTTGCACACTGAGCAGACAGACAAACAAACAAACAGACAAACAAACAAACAAACAAACAAACACACAAACAGCTCCATGGTGCTGTTTCAACACATGAACAGTCAGAGGAGTGGAACAGACACTGCAGAGACACGAAGCCTCAGGCCGCTGTTTACTGTAACTGTGGGATCCGTCACAAAACACGGAGCAGGAAACGCGTCACACAGGAACCGCTTCCTGGAACAGTCTGTCTGCAAGTGTGTGGGTGTGTGTGTGTGTGTCTGTGTGTGTGTCTGTGTGTGCAGGTGAAGTCAGGTGAGAGTTTTATGGACGAGATGAGGAGCAAAGAGACGAGAGACAAGAGACAAGAGCGCCAGAGACAAACCTCAGAGAGTCAAAGAGCAACAATCAGAGAAGAAGGAGGAAAGACAGGAGAGTGTGTGTGTGTGTGTGTGTGTGTGTGTGTGTGTGTGTCTGTGTGTGTGTAACTTGCATTTTTTATGAGAAAATGTAGTGTTTTGGAAAACATGACAAATTCTTGCAGTTACCAAAAGGCAGGAAATGTGACCTGTCAAACAGCAGCAGTTAGCACAGACTAGACACACGCAGCATCCTGTGTGTGTGTGTGTGTGTGTGTGTGTGTGTGTGTGTGTGTGCTGTGTATCGCTCACTGAAGCGTGGCTCTGGGATTTTCTGACGGGGTCTCGTTGTCTCTCTTTTGTCCCTCGGCCTGGTGCTGCTAAGACAATCGTCCCCTCGGGACAAACCAAACACACTCATTTGTGCACCACCTCACATGTTTGCACTAAGTAGCCCACTGCATTCTGTACACTGTGTGTGTGTGTGTGTGTGTGTGTGTTGTTTTAATTAGCCTGGTAGAACTGATTAGCTGTGAGCAACAGTCACACACTCAGAAATGCTGAGCTGTTAAAGCCCTGTGCTTCTCTCTCTGTTCCCATCATCAGACCAGAGTCTCTTTAACATCACAGCACATGTTCTGCTGCACCAGGTGAGTTTGTGAACATCTGTACAGATGTTCTCACACTCACTGGGACGGAAACGTCCACATCTGGTTCTCTGAGTTGATGATTATTACTAAATGTCAAACACGTAGAAGAAAATACAGAATAATGTGCCTTTAAAAAGTGTGTATGAAAGACTCGTGGTGTTTGCTTGTTGCAGAAGATCATCTCTGATCGTGAGCCACATGTTGCAGTCTATTACAGCAGATGTGGAGGTTCCACTGTACCATGCCAAATATAATCTGATGGTTTCCTGTGCACCGTCCTGCCAATGCAAAAACAGAGACACATTTGCACATGCAGCCCTCAGCAGTGTGTGAAAGCAGCCATCTCATCATATGTGTGTTTGTGGATGTGGGTAAACTCTCCAGTGTGTGTGTGTGTGTGTGTGAATGTCTGAAGGACAGGACAGGAATTCCTGCCATTTAAACCAGCCCTTCCTTTTCCGACAGAGAGAGAAAGAAAGAGAGGGAGACTCAGCCCAAAAAGAGAAAGAGGGTTAGAGTTAGACTTTAACCCAAAGACATGAAACTGGTAAAGCCGGAAAAATGAGTGAAAAGCCGTAAAAGTAACGACAACGCTGAAGAAAACATGTCTCCTCGGTGCATCGGACTCACACTCCTGGCTGCAGGAGTTGATGAGAGTCATCTGTGTTTTGACCTTCAACTGCGGCAGCATAATAAAAACAATGAGATGTGATTTTTTGAATGTCTGCACATTTCCTGAACAAAAAACCCCTGATAAGTGAGTGAGACTGACGCGGACAAACAACCTGCTGACGTCTGATTCACCGTCTCCTCCAACAACTACAACCACTCCAGGGAATACAGAGATTAGGTTAAACGGAGCCGTGTGGCTCATCACCAAGAAATTTAGAAACAACGGAGAAAAAAAGAGGTGGAGAGACGAATTGAAGGAGAAGAAGAGTGGATGAAACATTTAGACCAACAGAGGGAAAAGAGAGGTGGAGGAGAGGACGAGCACGGGCTCCAGAGCAGAGGTGGTGTTTTCATTCATTTCAAATGTATAAGGGACCATTTCTTCTTCTCTACTTCTTCTCATCAAGTATTGGGGAGAGGCCCAAAAAACAGGGGAGACGAAGGTTAGGCAGGGAGGAGAGGGAAAGAGGTAAGTGGAGGAGAGGGGGAGGAGTGAGGGAAGGGAGGAGGAGGAGAGAAGAAGCAGAGAGGAGTGGAGAGAGAGAGCGCAGTTCAACAAGGTTGTCATCTTTGTGCTGCTGATGTAATCCCTAAAATTAGCAGCAACAACAGCAGCAGATAATACCCCACTGCTCCCATACACTGTGCTGCCCAACATACTGTACACACACACACACACACACACACACACACACACACGCAGGTTTAACAAGCTCATGTAAGACTGAAACTCAAGGCCCCACATCTGAAACGTGACATGAAGAAACAAAGCGTCTGTTACTCTGAGCCTTTAAACACACAGACGATTCACGCGCTGCGTTCAAGTTCCCCTCGGTGTTATTCAAAGAACCAACGTGCCGCTCAGACAGACCTGTTTAAAAACATCACACATCTGATGACTGCTAACAGATCTGTGACTGAGGGGTCATGAAAGCATCACCAGTCCAGCAGCCGGGCAGCCGGCCCGAGGTCTTTCTGTTGGCTGGTTCGACGGCACCGGTCCAAGACCGAGCCGAGTGTTTTGAGCCTGAGTCACAATTTGAGGAAGTAAACAAGTCATTGAATGGCACATGATCGCTGCAGCAGACCTCGCCAGCTGTTTGGGTGAAAAATATTTTGGTCCTTTTCTTTTGCTTAGTTTCTCTTCGCCTCCTGACAGATGATCTGATCCCAGATCTTTGTTTGTCCCCACTCGCAGCAGATAAAAGTGACAGAGACAGAGTCAGTTTCTGCAGCTTCTCTCTGCTCTGACTGCTGCTGATTTGTTTTGGAGCTGCATCATCCAACCCGTGCATGTGGTTGTGTCGCCTGTCAAGCAACACTCTGCAGCAGCAGAAAGAAAAGGATGGAAAACGATCAACAACGCAGAGGGAAGATGTTTGTTTACGTCACTGAACGTCTCCTCAAACCTGAGTCACTCTGCTTTTCATTATCAAGACGTCCTCACATGTTTGACTCTGTCCTCAGCTCCTTCACTTCACTGATCACCAGAGTTATAATCAAGCTGCCTGTGTTATTAACCCCACATGGATCTACTCCTCCTCTAACCTCCCTCCCTCCATCCCCCGCTGACCCTGCCTTTCCCTCACCCCATCCTTCCTGTCGACCATTAAATCCCCACCTGACCTTCCCACAACCTTCACCTTTCTGCTCCATCCTCCCATCTCATCACCACCACCCCCCTTCCTCCTCCTCCTCCTCCTCCTCCTCCCAGTCTTTTGTTCCCAGTCACCTGTCGACCCCCTCCATCTTCCAGTCTTCATTTCACCTTCCTCTCCTCTCCTCCTCCTTCAACTCTTACATCCATCCTCTCTTTAACCCATCAGTCTTTATCATTACTTCCCCCTTTCTCTTCCTCGTGTGCCACCGTTTCTTCACCGCATCCAAAGATATAGTTTTTTAACTTTACTTCCAATTTCCACTCTCTCTCCATCTCACCATCTTTCCATCCTCTTCTCCACCCACATCCTATTTCACTCTCGGCCCGTCTTCTTCCTCTCCTCTTTGATTTTTTAAAAGGTTACTCTCACGGCATCTCTCCCTCTCTAGTAGTGGGAGGAAAAACAGGAAGGAGGGGGGGGGGGACGCATAACAAAGGTCAAATAACCAGATGAAAATGAAAACGTCACTGCCAAGTCATGGTTTTCTTTCTTCGGCTGCACAGTCACCTCAATCTATGTGACAGCTTTTCAAATGTTTAAGTGTTTCACTCGTTGTTGGCAAAATGGAAAGAAGAAGGAAGTGAGCAGACGTGAGGAAAGCGTCCGGCTCCAGTCAAGTTTCAGACCAAATGTAAAACAGATTTCAACAGAATTTCCAGATAAGTGTAGATTTCAATCAGTCACTGTTATGTGACTATTAGGTTTAATGGCGCTGATTCACCAGTGTCTGGCCCATTAGGAGAGCATCAGTCTGATCCCAGATGAAGACAGTGTTGAAGATGGGATGGATTCATGATCTGCTGCTGTTTGTGGACATGTGTTGTGGCAAAAAAAGGAAAATGCACTGTCCTCTGAGAAGTTGAGGGAGCGAGTAGGGAGGGGTGAGTGTAGATGGAAAAAACCCAAATTAGAGCCCTGTGAAGAGAGAGGCGGAGAGAGAGAGGGGGAGGAGCGAGTGTAGGAGGAAGGGCCTAAAACTCAACCCTGTGTGAAAGAGAGAAAGAGAGGGAGGAGCTAGTGTATGTGGGAAGGACCAAAACTTAACCCTGTGCAGTAAGAGAGAGAGAATAAGGGGGAGGGGTGAGTGTCCACTACGGGGAAAGTTCCAGAAAGCCTAAGACCATAGGTGCTGACACCAGGTGCAGGGGTGAAGTGTGCCAACTATGACAACACAAACTTGGGAAAAACCCGGCACGAGCAAAGAAAACGTGATAGTAAGAGATAGCCGCGCCTGTTTAGGGCAGGGGCTTAGGTGTAAAAAGTGACGCCATGATTGTTTGGACAAATAAAATTAGGTTTAAGAAAAATAAAGGAGGAAACCTCCCTAAATTTAAATAAAAAGGTTGTGCATTTTGGGGGGTATAAAAAGTGAGTGCAGAGCCCTCCGGGCCAGTCTTATCCGGATTTGACTCGGGTTTTGACCTCGCCGTTGCGTGGGTTAAACTCTACTGCACCAAGCTCTGTTGGACTTAGAAAATTTTCAAAGGGATTATCTCCACACTTTGTTGATTTTTCGTGACCTTGTTGGATTCCCTCCAAGACGTTGATTTTTGTATCATTTAATGTTGGATAAAATAAACGGTCTTTGATCACAACTGGCCCATTTTCGGACGTTTATTTTTTACCCGACATAATTGGCGAGCCAGCCAGGAGGGATTGCGAGCAACCGAGGACATCTGCCCGGGTGGATCGACCTGCTGCACAGCACACGTGTGGCCACAAATTGAAGGTAAGCAGTTTATTTTCTGCTCAATTTGTGTGACTGGGTGCAGGTCTCCGCCCGGGTAAGACTAACTCAGATAGAAGCTTGCCCCTAAAAAACCTGGCTTAAATTGATGATATAGTAGAATTAAAATTATTAATATAGTAAAGCTAAAAACCGAGCTTGGTGCAGGCTGTATGTTCTGTGTTTGTGTGTCCGGTGTCTGTGCGAGTTATGTTTGTGTGTCCGATGTCTGTGTGAGTTATGTTTGAGTGTCCGGTGTCTGTGTGAGTTATGTTTGAGTGTCCGATGCCTGTGTGAGTTATGTTTATGTGTCCGATGTCTGTGTGAGTTATGTTTGAGTGTCCGGTGTCTGTGTGAGTTAGGTTTGAGTGTCCGATGCCTGTGTGAGTTATGTTTATGTGTCCGGTGCCTCTGTGAGTTGTGTCCGCGAGTCTGATATCTATGTGAGCTGCAACCGCTAACCCGGTGCCAGTGTGTGCTGTGTCCGCTGGTCCGATAGCTGTGTGCGCTGCGGCTGTGTGCGCTGTGCTAAAGATAAGCTAGTGCATGAGATAGAGAGAGACCATGGTGCGGAGCGAATGAGTGAGACAATCCTGAGAGTGTTGATAGGACTGTGGGGGCTAGTGTGTGTTGTGTTCTTAGGAGGATTATTGTGGATGGCTTTGCATGGTTTGAAGAAAACTAACGACTAACCGTTGAGTTTTCTCTAAAAAAAAACAAGATAAAAATAATAAAAAAAAAGGTAAGAAAACTTTTTAAGAAAAACCTTTGAGAAATACCTATAAATTCTCAAAAGCTAGAAAGCATTATAAAAGCAACCTAATGAGTACCCTAGAGATGTGAAATAAGAGCTATAGAGAGACGAATGATGGATCTCAAAAGTTAAAATAAAGCTTATTAGAAGATAAAATTAACCTATGGACGGACTACTCCAACAGAGCCACTAATGAATTAAACTGACGAGTTTTTCTTAGAGGCCGCGAGTAGCTGAAAGTTCTGATCAGCTTTGACATCTAACGCAGTGAATTTGTCAGAGTTATGAGAGAAAATCCAGTACAGTTTGATAAGTAACTGGTATGCCGGCCCGACCCCTGTGGATGCCGCTCCCGAGAGAGGGAGGACTGCGCGATCAGGAGAAGTCGAAGAGATAACCTCTGAGGGTTCCGCTCCTAATCATTGTGATGATTTAGATGAATGCTAAATCATTTCATATGATACGGGAGGTCTGATTACCAGGGGAGTCTAGAGAGAGAGAAATATCTGTAGAACTCTCCAAGAGGGAGAGATGATGACTGCAGATCAATGCGCATGAGGTGAGACATTGTACATTATTAATACGCGTAGTAAAAGTGGCCACATTGTGCGTTAAATTGTAAAATAGCACACCCGTGTAAATACATTGTTGCAACAATGATTGTAGTGTGAGTGGTGATATGGAGCATATCACTGTGTGAATCTGTGAGTGAATCTGTGTGTGTGTGTGTAGCATTTCTAAAAGTATATATATGTACATAGAAAATAGATAGAATTTAGAAAATGGTACCTTATTAATCCTGTGTAATAAAATTATATATACATATATACATATGCTTGCAGGCAATATAGAATCATTAGAAAATCTGCGTGATCAAACTGAACTAGGACAGGTTGTTTTAGGAACTCTAACTGTTCTAGCTTTTATAATTTATTGCTGGAGTAATTTGGACAATGACTAAAGTGTATTGATCCTTTGATGCCTGCCTTATCACATTATATTCACACATACTGAATTTTCATTCGTATCACATTTGATATATCCAGCATTTTTAAAATATAATTGGTCAAAATTTATGTATTAAAAATTTAAATTGTATACATAGTATTTTTAAAAGGGAAAATATGGATAAACACATCAAATATATTTAAACCAAACAAAATAGAGAACTTGCGTGAACAAACAGTATGTTTATGTATGAATACTAACTTTTGGTGTTCCTTACTGGAGTGATTTGGAGGATGAGTAAAATATATTAGTATGAGTGGAGGAGAGAAGTAGTGGTGAATATGAGGCTCTAAAAATCAGAATACCTTTGTTGACGAGATGTAGACAATATTAAAAATAAGAACAACAGTTTCGAAGAGAATATCCAGATAAAGATAAAACGGGAAGAATAATCGACAGTATAATTAAGAAATAAATCAAAAAAAAAAAAAAACTATGGCATCTAATGTGATCTGTTAGTCTGACACAGTCACAGGAGGAGTTTCCCTGAAACGCCGTGAAAGCAGACCAGCAGCGGCCTTGGAGCACCAGAGCATTGGGGGAGTGCTGGAGCCGTGTCAGAGGGGTATGTAAAACAAAGATAACACAGAAACATAGTAGATCCAGGCCTCTGTGTGACTGCCATTCCTGTGAAAGTTAAGTCAAGAGATGATAGGTGCACATGCACAGTTAGACAACAAATGAAGGAAAATTTAACTCCGCTAGGAAAGCGCACATAGCCACTCCCACAGTAGAGGCGGGGTGTGAAATAGGAGTAGTCAGGGAAACACCCACATACACACCCACACACACACGCACATACACACACACACACACACATACACATACACACACACGCACATACACACACACACACACATACATTCACATACACACACACGCACATACGCACACACACCCATACACACATACACACACACACACACACACACACACATCCATACACACACATACACACACACACACACATACAAACCAACACTGTTAACAGGGAGCTATCAGGGTGGACTGCCAGCAGTGGACTTATGTTTCTGGTCATTCTGAAAAAACAAAATATAATATAAAATTTACTTTTATCATTATTTAAACAAGTCTATGTAATAAAGATAGTACAAAAGTAAATAAATAAATCATGGCCACATTTTAGAGTAAATAATGTTCATGCATGCAATTCAGAAGTGACATAGCTGCAGCACTAATATCAAGGTCTGCAGTTTAGCAACAACATTGACTTTACATAGGCTTTAATATTGATTAATTCTTCTTTGTTAATGAGGATAATGAGGATGAGGATTTGCTCCCCTGTCCTTACTGATCCATCAATTGTGTTGCCTTTGTCATTCTTAGCAGTGGAAGAGGGGACCTTCTATAATCTACATTGTGTATAACCTAAATGCTCCAGACAGCACACAGTATGTGGATGAAGTCTTGCATTGCTGGAATCTATTTTAAGGAGTTAAACTATTTTACTCTGATGTGAATTACAGATCTCATAATTGTTGTCAGAAGTGCTTCCTAAACATGGACAGTTTACATGACAGAGGCACTGACATCCTAATGGTGGAATGACCTGCAGCTTTTGTCAGACCCAGATCCTTAAAGATCCATCTCACCAGACTTCTACTTTTAAAAGCACGTGGTTTCAATCAATTTTAATTTACTATCCTCAAGTTATAGGAATGCATTTTTAATATTATTTTGCATTGCAGAAAAAGGTCCCTACTTGGGTTATATGGAGTGACAGGAGTCCACTGTTGGCCGGTACATAATGACAAGTTCCCACTAGGTTAGCATGAAGTGACATACACACTCCAGCATGGGTGAATAAATATTATAAAGAAATAATAATGAAGGTGGATAACAAAAGAAGATAATTATAATCTAAGTATAATCTAGTGTTATTTCTCTTAGCAAAGTGGCAATATTGACATCGAAATGTAGGATATATTGGAATACAATAAGGAAAGCAATATTTTACTATCATAGCAGAGGACTGATTAACCTTACAAAGTCCACTGTTAAATTACTGCAATAACTCTACAATACACAACTGCTCACACACACACCACACATCATGAGAGCAAGACTGAGGAAAGAAGATTGTGGGACGTTAACTCAAATGGAAGAAGTACAAAACCAGCACCCAAAACATGTGATGCAGGTGCAGAAGTGTATGGAAGAAAGCAATAGGAGAACAGCTGGAGAGGCACACTGGCCTACAACTGGAACCTTCAGTGAGAAATCTTGTGATGACGTGGCATTTAACATCCAACTGTGCAAAACAAAAGACTCCAGTGACAGAAGAGAAGACAAGCAAACAAAAGAGACAGAAGTCTTACAGTGGTTCAGACAAGAAGGACAGCAACGACAACAGACCCTGAAACCATACCTGTTGACATCACCGATGAGAAAGAATTTCCCTGATGGAGTTGAAACACAGGCTGGGGGTATCAGAGCAAAAGAAGAAGAACAAAAAAAGATCCCTATGGCTCCCATGTGGCCAATAAAACCATCACCACCGTCATATGGCCCTGAAGAACCAGTCATCAACAGCACCTTGAGAACCTGCTCCCCTGAACCAAAGCCTACTCCAAAACGGCTGAAACAAGAATACAGCCTGGCTCAGCTGGAAAGGCAGAGGGAGAGGGCCATGGGGCAGAGGAGACAAACCACTTCAAGTGAACACAGTGATGAACCAGAACACCAACAGAAGTTAAAAGTACAACCAGAAGGAGCACTGATGTCTCAAGCTGATGCAAGCAGGAAGATACAGCGGCTGAATGAAGAAAAAGAGGAACTCAATTCAGTTATACGAAAGTTACTGAAGAAGGAGGAAGAGGTGGATGCAAAGGAGTTGACTACAAGGCAACTGGTGAGCGTACTATTGCAGCCTCAAAATGGAAAAAGACTCGGCCTCCGAGACTTTTGGACTCCAAATGACCAACAGGAGGATGAAGAAGAAGCAGCCTCAGTGCATCCAATAGAAACAAGAGCCAGTGGACAAACTCAGCATGAACCATGGTCCTTTAAGTATATGGTTGAACTGGCTGGCAGACTGCCAGACCTCACTGAAGAAGCACACAAGTGGATCACGAAGCTAGAGGAAGGCACAGCAGGTGTGAAGATGGTACTGGGGAATATGGAAGCCCTGTTAATCCATGTGATTGGAAAGCAAATGGCAGAAGAAATGAATCAGCAGCTAGTGAACAGACTAGCCCAGCTGCAGCTTGGTGAATCCAACAAGCAGAAAAAGGATCAAGAAGAAACACAAGTTCCAGTGGTGACAGTGACCCAACCAAGGCCACCACAGCCAACAGGAACAGAACCACACCTGCCTGTAACACAAGCCCTAGCTCAAGTCACCAACTCTCCAATGTCAAATCCAGTGGCAACAGGGAGACCAGTCAGTGCACCAGTACCACCCATACACGTGCATGACACAACACCATGTGGAGGATATCAGAATCCTCCAGGAAGATGGCAACCAGCACCAAGAGGAGCCCCAAAGAAAAACCAAAGAAGATCATATATGCATGCTCAGTCTTATGAAGGAGTCAGTGACAGACCATCTACTGATGCACCATGTTGGGGATGTGGACAAGGAGGACACCAACGCAGGAACTGTCCCACAAACCCGTGGACATGACCAGCTCCAAATTAGCAATAGAGGAACCCAGAGGAGCCAGGAGGGTGACTACAGTACCACCGCTGTCCATTCCACTACAAGACAAAGTGCACGACACCAGTGGCAACTCAAGAAAAACAAGTCCCTGAGAGTACTCAAGCAGTAAATGTTTAAAGAAAGAAGAGGAAATGACAAAGAAAATTCTATTGGACAAAAAACGACAACTTCACACATGACATTTACTACAGAGACTGAACATCAACACAAAACTGATGTGAGAAATGTGAAGTTGGCTCAACCAATCTGCATCAAGATAAAGCCTAGAGCTGCCTTCCATACCAAAGACAAAGTCCATTGAAGGTATTAAACCAACAGTCAAAGAGCTGTTAAAAGCTGGAATGTTGGTAAAATAAATAACAAGGAGAAATGTAGAACACAATTTTCCAATCTGAAAATCACAGTCTAATGATTATAGATTATAGACTATAGACTAGTGCATGATTTAAAAGCTGTCAACTTTATTGTCTGACACTCCCATTGTCCCAGATCCTCACACCCTACTCTCACATATACCACCTGCTGCTGAATGGTTTATAGTAATTAACCTATGTTCAGCCTGTTTCAGTGCACCCATTCACCCAGATTTACAACATGTGTGCATTCACCTACATAGGACAACAACACATACACCATACTATCACAAGGTTATGTAGAGAATCCATAAGTAATTAACAAAGTACTGACAAAGCACCTACAACATTTAACTCTGGACTACACGATCTTTTAGTATGTAGATAACGTTGTTGGTTTGCAATTCCATCAAAAACATTTTGAAAGAATACGGCAAATTTGTTAAATGCTTTAATTAACTGGACACAAAGTCATTAAAACTGTGCGGAAGTATTTTCCTCTCTGGGAATGGCAGGATACAGTTGTTCATGGATTGGTGACTGTGCAAAAAAACGTCACCCCTGCTTGCTCTTACTAGAGCAACAGGTCAAAATGATATCAACACAAAGTTACAATGGAATTATGTGACTGAAACAGCTTTCTAAAATGTTAAAAGGGGATCTGTGCACTGCTCCAGTACTCAGTAATCCAAACTATCTTAAGGAAAAATATATTTCACCGGTATGAGGCAGAAAACAATAGGCTTTGCAAATATTAATTGAGGCATAACAGTTAAACAACCACTTAAAGCACAAAGCTAGAGTACATTGAAGCAGGACTGCCACCTTGTTACCAGGGCTTGGCAGCCACAGAATTTGCTTCTAAGATAAATTAAATTGATAAATTAAAGCCTGTGATACTATAAACATCACATCAATTACATATGTTGTTAATTAACCCAAGATTTCTGTTAACTCCAGCCGGAAAAGAAAAAGAAAAGAAAAACCTGCCTATGAAGTTATCCTTTCAGCTCCTGAACAGGCCATCCAGTGATGCAGCACAGTAAATCCAGCAATCAGGGTGGCTTTACCAGTGGATGGCACTCCTTGTGACTGTGTACAGGTTACAGGTAATTTCATGTGTGTTCAATGTGACTTGTATAACCAACCCATTCTAGCAAACCTCACATTGTTTGTAGATGATTCCACCTTTAGTGGCAGCAGACTGTGAACTCTTAACAACTCTCCCATCTCTCATCCAAGCACAGGATAGTACCTTACCACAGAAAAGATCATGTGGATCAAAAGAGGCACGATTACGAAAACTACTGACGGACCAGACAAGAGTTTTGGTGAAATGCAGGTCGTTTGTTCCTTCTCTGTTTTTGCTTATGAGTTTGGTTAGGATGGCGCATGGTTAGGACCATTGCGCCAGGGGGAAGTGATCAGACGCGTACAGGTGGTCTGGCGGTCCCCATTTTTTGGCAGCAACAGCGGATGCAAACCATACCATCCCCTGATGCTCTGTTTTGTCATCTAATGGTAGGGTTTGTTGACAGGATTGAAAGAGGGAAGAGAAGGAGCTGAATATTGGTAGTTATGTGTCATTTCGGCAGTTTGGTAGCTAAAACACCAAGAGCACCAGATCATAAGTCAGTAACTAAGCTCTTGTGTAGAGAAGTGGTTCTAAAAGTTTGGTATGCCAAATACAATCAGTTAAAGCCTAATCACTTGTTCAGCTAACTAAAACTGGATTGGAAACAAAAAGCAAACTGAAACACTAAATAAAAGCAAAATTAATGAAAATTTCAAAACTATAATAATCTTGGTTCAGACAAAAGTATACATTTTAGGATAGAATAGAATAAACAGGACTTCCCTGAGGGCAAAATTAATTGTTCAGTAGCCTACCATGAAAACCAGAAACAACAGCCTCACCTCCACTCACCCTCAATAGAATAAATAAATATAAAACATAAACATCTCAAAGGAATTATATGAAATAATTTCAAATATGTGCAAAAGCAGAGCTTAAATTAAAATTAATATTAGTGAGTAAAATAAAAGTGAACATTGGCTAAGATAACAGTTGACAATAACAGCAAGTTCGACTGGAAAGATGCTTTGTCTTTGGCACTAATACCAGAATTCACAAAGTTGTATCCGACTACAGGAAGGGGACAGTAACACCTCCCCATAACATATGTCAGCTTTCAAACTCTAACCTTAGGCCCTAAAAGGCATATGGTTGATTTGATTTGTAAATATCATATTAAAGCGTAGGCCCCTAAGTTTAGCAATCTTAACTTAGGAGTAGATACTAGGGGTGGGCTAAAAAATAGATTCATGTCAGAATCGCGATTCTTATTCTCTCTAAAATTCAAAAAAAAAAAAAAAAAATAATTATTTTTTGTTAACGTTTCTGTACACAGCGTCGCAGCTGCTAAATACCACTGAAGGCACATGGAAGTTTGCACGTGTCAACACGCCCCAGTTGAACTAGGCGTTTAAGTCACTGACACTGAAATATGCAAAAAAGTTTATTAGAGCAACGTTAGCATGAATCAATGTTACCTTTTTATCTGAAATTTACGTTTATGTGTTTACATCATTGGAACCAGTTGATATAACTTTTTCAAATTTAAAAATTGCATTACAAACTGTATTCTGTTTTAATGCCATAATTTGCAGCATTAACATATTTTATCAATTTTTGATAAAGAAGAATGATTTTGAATAAAAAATCTGTTTTAATTGAATTGTGACCCTAAGAATTGGAATTGGATCGAATCGTGAGACACCCAAAGATTCCCACCCCTAGTAGATTTATATTACTTTTATATGTTTTTGTGTGCATTAATGATATTTCTGCTTGCCTTACTAAGAGTTACATCATAGCAGACCATTACAAGACACAACCAGTGCTAGCTATAATTCAGCTCAACCCCAAGATGTAGAAAGGACAGCGAACCATCTCATGGCACCTCCAAGGCCAGGGGTGATCCCTTGCTGTGGACGTACATGGTCCAACCGACCCGAAGACAGGAGAAGGTGATGTCAACTCCACCCCCGTCGACATGCATGGAGCAGCTGACGTGTGCAACCTACAACACCTGGAGTTGATGGGCAACTTCTACAGGAGGGGACAACATCTCATATTGACTGTGCTAATAGCAATGAGCTGTGGAAAGAAAATCCAAGCAGCTAGAATCAATCATCTGATGAAGAACAGAGCGGCATTCCTGAAGGAGAATCATGCATTGTGGATGAAGATCAGAATACTGGAGGAGGACAGACAACATCTAACCTCCACTGCCTGGGACTTGTCACAGACTGTGAATTGTTACCACACTCTGAGAAGGGGTAACACAGCTGGTAGTGGGCATTGACTTGTCTGCATATGATTTCCCATTCCAAGCCCTGCCATCATGCTTATGCTCATCACATGACATGAGTTTTATTTTTTTATTATTTTATTGTATTATTAAACTTGTTCGTACACTATATTTATCCATAGTTTAAAACCTACTTTTGTTTTGATCTACTGAGTGCCATTACAAGTAACCGGTTATACCACCAACCAGATTCTGTATGAGTGATGTTTGATATACCTGTGTGCTGGTTAAGTCTTATTTGTGTTTCAAATACATTAACAATTGAGCATTTACCAATGGTTTTATATTTAGAGATGCGACTACAGTAGGCACAAACATTTACTTCAAACGTATGTTCCTTTCCAAATTCTGAGGGATTTTTACAGAGGGGTTTGTTAGTATATCATCAACCTGATTTATACAACATTTAATTTTTTAAAAAAATACGGTGAAATTTGATTATTGGGAGACTGGTAACAGTATTTCTCATTTACAAAGTGACAAAAGTAATATTCAAGCTCCCTATTATGTAATTTTTGGGTTCTAATATATAAACAAAATAAGACAAGACTTTAATAGTAGTTTTATCTGTTCAGATCTCTGTTCTATGTTTACGGTTAGTATGCACATTGACACATATTTCTGAAAGAAAGGCTCACATAAAGATTTGTGAAAACTTGTAATAACAATATTTGTGGTAATGTAAATGATGAACTTGGGAGGTTTCATGGGGATATCTGTTGGTTTAAATTTTACCCTATACACCTATAGTGTCGCACCATAATGCAACCACTACCATATTATGGGCTGAAAGTAACTACTGTGACACAAATGTTACTGACTTTTGTTTTTATTATTTTAGGTTTCACATATGTTTGATTTAACCATACTACTGTGTATTCTATTCACTTATAAGTTTTACATGGTACTGAATCCTTTTATTATATATTATATATTTTATGTTTTACTGCCAGAATTAGTATAAGAACTGTGTGTAACTTCTTAAGAGTTTTACCTGCTGACAGTTGTATAATTCTTTATCTTCTGTTATCATGCATCATATGGTTTTGTTTTTTTCCTTTTTTGGTTTAATGATACTTTGAAAAGTCTCACAGGGGGGAATGTTGTGGCAAAAAAAGGAAAATGCACTGTCCTCTGAGAAGTTGAGGGAGCGAGTAGGGAGGGGTGAGTGTAGATGGAAAAAACCCAAATTAGAGCCCTGTGAAGAGAGAGGCGGAGAGAGAGAGGGGGAGGAGCGAGTGTAGGAGGAAGGGCCTAAAACTCAACCCTGTGTGAAAGAGAGAAAGAGAGGGAGGAGCTAGTGTATGTGGGAAGGACCAAAACTTAACCCTGTGCAGTAAGAGAGAGAGAATAAGGGGGAGGGGTGAGTGTCCACTACGGGGAAAGTTCCAGAAAGCCTAAGACCATAGGTGCTGACACCAGGTGCAGGGGTGAAGTGTGCCAACTATGACAACACAAACTTGGGAAAAACCCGGCACGAGCAAAGAAAACGTGATAGTAAGAGATAGCCGCGCCTGTTTAGGGCAGGGGCTTAGGTGTAAAAAGTGACGCCATGATTGTTTGGACAAATAAAATTAGGTTTAAGAAAAATAAAGGAGGAAACCTCCCTAAATTTAAATAAAAAGGTTGTGCATTTTGGGGGGTATAAAAAGTGAGTGCAGAGCCCTCCGGGCCAGTCTTATCCGGATTTGACTCGGGTTTTGACCTCGCCGTTGCGTGGGTTAAACTCTACTGCACCAAGCTCTGTTGGACTTAGAAAATTTTCAAAGGGATTATCTCCACACTTTGTTGATTTTTCGTGACCTTGTTGGATTCCCTCCAAGACGTTGATTTTTGTATCATTTAATGTTGGATAAAATAAACGGTCTTTGATCACAACTGGCCCATTTTCGGACGTTTATTTTTTACCCGACACATGCAGGCCCAAACTAGAAACCCATTAAAGACATGTGGACAGAAATGAACTAATCGATTACGAAGAAGCAGCTCCACATCTACTCTGTAAATCTGGTGCTGACGCTGACTCACTGAAGTCTGTCAACAGAAACAAACAAAACAAATGAGCGTGAAAAGGAAACACAAGTTGGTTTTCATCTGCAATAATCTGAGCCAGCTGCTGATCAATGTCCACCTCTGGCTCACCTCTGTCCTCATCACCTGAGCTGTTCATGTCTCTTGTGTTGAAGTGGTTTTAATATTCATGTTGCTATGAGCCTCCTGTTGTCGTCTCTTGATCACTGCTGAAGGTCAACAAGTCTAATAGTTGATACTTCATGCTGATTGGATATTTATTTGATTTGCATAACTACTAGCATCATGGTGATTCAACAGACTGAGTCTTTTCTCTATAGACCTGCAACATGAGTCACACTTGCACCATTTGTTTGTGAGTAAAAAATACGTTTTTGTCCCTTATTCTTCCCCTGTCCCCCGTCTCCCTGGCTCCCCATCTCTCCCCTGAGACCCTGCTTGGTGCAGCAGTGGCAGCGCTGGCTCGGACGCCCCTGGGGCTTCGCCGCGTGGCCCCACCTGCATTCTGATAGAATGGGACCAGATGAGCTCAGGAATGGACTGGATGCATTAAAAGCAGCGAGCAGGCCCAGCCCAGAAGGGTTCAAGCTCTGCAGAAGGAGAGCGAGACGAGACGAACATGAAACCTCCGAAGTGAACGAGTCTGCGCTCAAACACACGCTTTAAAAACAGCAGACACACCCAAACACTGGGAGAAAAAAAGGCACACGCACAGCACATCTGCAGTTTTACCGACACATGGATTTCAAAACACATGCACACACACACTCTCTCACACACACACACGCATTAATAGCAACGAAAATGAAGCCAGGAATATTACGGGAATGTTAACAACTTCATCATTTCACGAAGCCAAGCAAAACTCAATAAAACTTGACCAACACCACTGAGATCATTCCAACACAATCAGAGCAGGAAATTGACTTTTTCAACAAACCGCCACAGCGGTTGGCGCTGCACACGTTTCCAGGGACTTGTTCCGCCGCCTGCTTCATTTAAAGGAGACTCAGAACAAGAAGCTTTAACGAAGTGTTGAAACCTGCTGAGCAACAGTGACCTTCAGACCCGTGGGGGGTGGGCGGGGGTGAAGATGATTTCTCTTCACACCAGGTCGACACTGCGATGACAAAGCGGTTGCATGAGTCACACCTATGACTGTGAACGTAACCTGAGACTTAACCTGATTGCAGGCAGTGACGTGTGGGTAACTTGAGTAATGACAAAGCACAATGAGCACACGAGCTCATCAGATTTAACTACAATGATACACACAGAAGATGAAGTCACTGCTAATGGATCTTCAAATAGTAACTGGGATCACGTGAGTTATGAGCAACCACGAGTGTCGCCACACACACGATCATCATGATGCAGCAATTCAGAGGCAGAATTATCTATATTCTTCAGATGAGACGTTTATTTTTGACAAAGCTATTTCGCCTGCAGGGTCTTTATTCACCAGCTGCTCTGGAGCTTTCAGCAGATGGACGACTGCGCCTCCTCCTCCACACACAGGTCACATCCAGCCCAAGTAAAGCACTAGTAAGCACTTAGTGTGGGAACCTGCTCACTGATGGTGGAGCTTCAGCTGTTGCTGCTGCTGCTGCTCGTTCTGCGTAGTAACCCCACTGTGTGACACCAGGTGTAGGACATGAGTACAAAGCAACAGCCGCCGTGGCTGCTGTTTCTGCAGCGTCACATACAGTACATCTCTTTTCTGTACATACTGTGTGTTTAAAGTGTGTTCGTCAATTACACTTAGTCACTGCTGTTTAGGAACAAGTTTGGTGTGAAAATCTGGTTTTGTCGCTTCCTATGCGAAGACATTTTCTGCTCAGAGGCAAAACACAGCAGCTAAAATCCAACAAAGTCACGTGACACAAGTAAAGACCGACCCATGAATCTGTTTGTCTTCTACCTAAAGGAATTTCTCTCGCTGTTCATTGGCGGCTGAAACGTTTCATAATTAATGCAGGGTTGCACACAACACGTGCACAAGAGGAAAAAGAAGAAGCAGACTTCAGACACTTTGCATTCCGACAGAGGAAGCTGGCTGACCACAGACGTTGCAAAGAGACACGGTGTTTCCGGCTCCGACCGTCACGTCGGTTGCTACAGAAAAGCAGCGAGAGGATGCTGCTTCATGCTGTGCACATCTCTACAAACAGGTTCCAGACAGATCTGGTTTCTTCTAACACACAGAGAGAGAGAGAGAGAGAGAGTGATGTTCACAACAACATCAACAACAGCTGAAGCCTGAAACATCTTTGAAACATTCACAAGGCAACGCAGTGTTTATGACAAAAATCAAAACATCTACTGACTCTGAACTCTGGCTGAGTGAGAGCACATAGTATCACAGCTTTCTGATTTTGTTCTGGTGTTGTGCACAGTGAACCATCCTGTGCAGACGGCTTCACCAGTGTCATCGTGTTAAATGAATGGCCCCTGGGTCTCCGTGGAGTAGCCTGGATGCAGAAGCAGGTTTCCCCTGCAAGGCAAATCAGCTGATGGGTTCATCTATCTGTCTGTGCAGCCAGAGAAAGGCAGTAAACCCAGTCAGGCATCTGATGTCTTAATGAAGTGACTTTCTCTGTGTGCATGTGTGTCTGCCTCTGTGTAATGTGCATACATGTGTGTGTGCATGTGTGTGTGTGTCATTAGTAAATCCCAGAGGTCTGTTAGAGAATGCACAGGATCATGTGACGATCACCCTGCAGGAGGAGGAGTCAGGTTTCTGGATCAATGAGAATCAATCATAAGCAGAGTCACTACAGAGAAAGAAGGAAGTCAGATATAATAATAAAATAAACTTGATCTAATCAGCAGCAGTTTGTCTTTCTCTGCTTCACAAAACTGACTCACTGGTCCGAGAGGTAAAGCTCAAACTGTCCATCCTGTCTTCCTCCATCTTTTTTTTTTTGGACTCGTCTCAATTCATAGCTTCAGGAACTTCATTCACTCCTGTACAGGCCATTAAAGAAGAGACACCAGACTCCAGCACAGAGCAGTGATAATGGATTACTGATGTTATTATGGTTCAATAAGGCCTCGCTGAACAACATCCTCTGATCCACAGCCAGAACAACAGCTCTCACTGTGTGTGTGTGTGTGTGTGTGTGTGTGATATACATTTATAGCCTGTGTAACATCCTCTCCACCATTATATCATCATAAATGGGCAACCCCCCCCCACCCCTCCAAGACACAGTGAGAAAACACAACAGTGCTGCTGTGACCAGGGATTTGTATCATCTCTACACTTCAGTCTTTCACTGATCACATGATCAATCCACCGATCAATCAATGACTTCCTTTCATGTCCACAGCAGTAAATACTGTACACACTTGAACTTGAAGTGGTTTCTTTTTTTTTCTTTCTGCAGGGATCCACCAACGTTGGCCCGATGCTGCAAATGTGAAAGTCACACTGATGACTGTCAGGAGATTTCACTGTTGCACGAGTGCAGTCTGGAAAATACAAAAGGTTCTGACCTCACTTCACCAAGACAAAGGCCTCACTATTGTTTCTCCTCTTTATATTTGTGCAAATAACTTCTTACACAACAAGAATGTGGCATTTCATTTGACCTTTTCCGTCGTTTAAAGATCAAAGAGACGAATAAAGATTTAACTGTTTTTGAGTGAACAAGCTGCCGGCCAGATGTCGGATGTTTCTGAAAACAAAGAAAATGTGGGGAGTCATCAGATGATGAAACTGATCACTCCAACAATAGTCAATAATCAGTCTCTGTCAACCCCGAAGAGTCCCTGTCCTGTCGGGTTCACACGTTAAAACCCGAGTCATCTGCCCTCTGTTTGTCACTCAGTGAGTTGTTGCTGCATGTGTGAGCTCCACAGTTAGACCCTCTTCCTCTGTGCCACCCACAGTGTCAACACAGCAGCGTGTGCTCATGTGTGGCAGCCTCAAAATGACCTGTTTTTTTCCCAACGCTGCCTGGTTTCTAAACAACAGGTGCCTGAATCAGGACTGACTCACAAAAAAAACACACATTCACACACACACACACTTTCGCATGCCGGGAAACACCTGACAGACGTGGCAAAGCTGCAACATGACAGAAGATGCACATATATGTATACGTATTTCTTTTCTTCCTACCTGGTTGTTGACATAATCCTGGAGGTGAGACACCGGCAGAGACATGAAAAGGAAAAGACATGAGTGAATTCATAACATCAGAGCATCACCCTCTGATCTAGATTCTTATTTCAGAAAAGAAAAAATAGCATTTGAAGTTCCCCATAAGACCAGAGTCTCATACATGTCACAGCTCTGTGGTCTCTTACATTATGGATCCTCTCTTTATGCTAAATGTGCGTCTCGCTCCTCTTTGCCTGCAGGACTAATGTGATTCTCAGTGTTTCCAGGACATTTTGCACTTTGTTTGTTTTTTGTCCTGCTTCTCTGGGAGCAGTGCTGCGCCAGCACATCGGAGTGGTCGGCCTTTACATAATAAATGTAGGCACAGGGAAGAGAGAAGGAACGTGGACGGGACTGTGTGACGCTGAAGGCTAAGAAATGTAATTTAAAAATGTGGAACAATCACCAAGAGACCGGAGAGGCAGGTGAGGTCGGCAGAGGACACTTTAAGCTCTCCATTAAGCCCCTTTGTAACGCCCCAGGGAGCTCTGCATGAGCTGGGAGAAGAGTGTGTGTGTGTGTGTGTGTGTGTGAGCTAAGTGCTGAAGAAGTTTGTGTGTGTGTGTGTGTCTGTGTGTGCAGCAAAGCGTGGCTTGTGGTGATTAGTCAGAACTGTAACTGACAAACTGCTGGCCCCAGTGATCCTATCAGAAGGAGGGAAACTCATCTTCAGAGGGACACACACACACACACACACACACACACACATTCACTTTCAGTACTTTTCTTCATGTTCTTCATGACAACCCCTGTCACAGTGGTAAGTGGTCTTACAACAGAACGGACTGTGTCTCCCTTTACAAAATCCCCCTTTCATCATATTGAGAACACGTCGGACAGTGTTTTGTTTCTGGCTTTTCCCCTCTCTGTGAAAAATGCCTCTGTCAAACAGCATTTATCTCTCACTGTTCTCGTCCAGCAGCGTTGTTTAAACCCACATCGCCACAATTTTAATGTAACATAAAGCACAAAACCCTGAGGGGATCTAACATCTGGTAGGAGCCTAAATATCATAGTGAGAGGAGGATCTGACAAGCAGAAGCTGAGGACATCATCTGTCAGTGTGTCAGCAGGTTTCAGAAAATCAGGCGAAGAAGCAGAAATCAGAAGTTAAAGGGTGACTGTGTTTGTTCAGCTGCTGCTCTAAACTTGTTCCACATCCACAGTCAACATGTAAATGCTGAAGATGTTCAGCTCTAACTCTCCTGACAGTGACAGTGCTGCTCTTACCGTGTTGTAGCCCGCCGGTTCTTGGCCGTCTGTGATGAGTTCCCGCTCTCCTTTGGGGTTGACCCTCCTGAAGCGCCGCCTGGACCTCCGCTGAGATCCCTCTCTCTGCAGAAAACTGTCGTCCCCCTCGCTGCCGTTATCCACCTGCAACACACAGCCAACGACAGCCTCCTCAGAACAGCAGCTTCTGCGCAACCTGCAGCCACAACCCTCAGGCGAAGAGTGATCCAGTGAACAGTTTGACACCTGAGGGCTCGGTTCAGAGCAGCTGCGTTTTAGAAGATCAGACTTTTGCACTTTAGCATCCAGGTTTAGATTTGTAAACTCCAAGGTTTGGTTCTCAATTTTGGGTTTCTGGTTCGTATAATCCGTATGCTGGGTGTTAGGTTCCGTTAAGTTCCCTCGTTCTGCTTCTGCTTCCTGCCCCGGAGCCTCTGAGACCTGGCCCTGCTCCTCCACTGGCTCCTGGTTGAACATCCAGTTCTTCCAGAGCACAGAGAGCCGGTGCCAGCGGAGCACACTCATCCTGACGCAAGGACCGGATCAGAACAAAACATAAAAGCAGGAAATTCCACAAGAGGGAACAGAAAAAAAGCAGCGAGGGGAAACGTTTCTATACAAAGTGCTGCGTCCAAATTTTTTTTTTGTTTTGTTTTGTTTTGTTTTTTAAAAAGGCTCCAAAATCCAGAGGGGAAACCCGAAGCATTACAACATCCTGTGAGGTGAAAACATATCCAGAACAAAAGACGAATAAATCAAATGAACAAACACAAAAAAAAAAAGCTTGAGGACGATGAAGATCTCCTCTCGCAGAGAGCTGTCGTCTTCTTCTCAGGGTTGGGGGAGCGTTCAAGACACAGTTCAGCTGCTCAACACGTTGCATACTCATGGACTTACTCACATGTTTGCTCGCTTGTTCCCTCTCGCGCTCTGACACGCGCACACAGCAACAACACTGAGCCCACTGTTTCCTCCAGGAAACCGTAAATATACAAATATCCTCGTCCTTCCCCCGGCACAAGAAGAAGAAGAAGAAGAAGAAGAAGAAAGAAGCAGAGCACACAGATTCCGCCCATACAATTCATTCCCCTCTGGTTTTTTGTGTCGTTTGCTGCAGGAAGAGTTTGTTTTCTTTTCCTGTTGCATAATGATAATGAAGTCAGTAGTTTTACTATGACGGCACTGACGCTGCTCAACGGGTTTAATACGTTGCAGGACTTGTGGCGTGTTCTGAACTGTTGTTATCAGCCTCTCTACGTGTATTTTACTCACTTCTGTGTTGTTGTTGTTTTTTTCTTGAATCCAAACCAATCAGGACTAAAATATTAATTTAAATCAGCTGTTCTCACTTCACCCTCACACCATGCTCAAGGGTTTGTGGTCAGCTGTCTAGTTTCGGTGGTAAACTTCATCCTCTGATGTTTGATTGGATGATTTGGCGCCCGCCTGGTGTGTGTGTGTGTTCGTGTGTGTTTGTTCACCACCGCCTGTCAGGGATTAAATCAACACGACCGATCTGATGATGTCTGAATGTTTTGAAGCTGCACTTCCTCGACCACTCCTCCGTCTCTCACTTCTACGTGACTTCTTTTCATTTTCTTGCTTCTTATCTTCAATCGTTTTCCTTCCCTGGTCAGATGTGAGCTTCTCCATGTTCTGCTCTGCACTTTGTGTGTTTGGCTATGCACGAAGCTCAGCTATGCTTTCTGTGCATTATCATTAGGTGAAGATAGATAGATAGAGGTTTTTTTTATAATGCTGCAATCTCATCATTGCAATGTCTGAAATCTTTTCCAACAGAATGACTCATGATACCAGGGCTGAAAATAAAACTCATGTCCAGTCATAAACGCCTTCAGGACACCGAAGTTTACATAAACCAAGATATTGAACTAATTAGAAAGTGAATGACTTCTTTGTTTCCCACATTTCTCCTGTCTTTTTACTTCCCCATTTGAATTTACAGTTTGATAAATTGCCTTGTGTTATGAAAGAGGAAGATTTCATTATATCATAGCTTCTTCGTGCACGGTGACCTCTGTCACTTCCGCAGACGCTACAGTCAGTTATCATGTAAGTCTTAGATATGAGCAGCAGAGATATGAGCTATGACTACTGTCTTTATGCAGACAAGGACTGACGTGTGGTTGTCTGCATCCCTGTCCTCATACGTGTCAGTCACACAATACAACTCATGATCATCTGAAATCATGGGGAGGCTGCGATCACGACTCTCAGAGCCAGAGACCACATGACATCGACCAGGAAGTAGCTTTAAAATGAACTGAGAGAGAGGGAGAAGATGATCCCAAAGATTTTCTGTCACTGCAGAAATGGCTGACACACACAATAACTACAGCAGTGTGGGTAGTTTGAGCTGTAATGGACTCTGAAACAACTGCACGAGGGACAGAGATCAGCTATAAAAGATAACAGTGGCCGGTGGTGGAATCCAAGTGTCCGTCCTCACGGCGAAAAGTGTCGTCGTGCCTTCGTTTTAATGAGCCTCGTGAGACAAACAGCCTGAAGGTAACGTACAGGAAGTTCTTGGGGGGAAAGGTTAGAAATGTCCCAGATCTTCATGGCTGTCCTGTGACCATGTAACTGTCCTTTTGTCTCAGTGGACGTGTCTCTGACTGAGGCCCTGTCTGTCCCGTGACGGCCGCTAACGTCGCTCCTGCTTTTATAATTCTGTCCCGCGGTCATGGCCATAATGTGACCATGCTTCCTGTTTCCTCTGTCTATTTAAATATCTGTGTGTGTGTGTGTGAGTGTGTGTGTGTGTGTGTGTGTGAGTGAGAGAGTGAGTCCACATCAACTCATCACTCACTTAACATTCCTCTCTGACTGCGGCATGAATCATTTTCATTTTGCTCTTTTCATTCATTTTGTTGCTCCTCTCCTCTTCCCACCACTTACTTTCATACATTCCCCTCCAGTCCCACCACACACACACACACACACACACACACACACACAACCCCGCCCTGTCACTCTATGAATGTCACTCCTGTCCATCCTGTGACCAGAATCATGACGACAGCCATAGATTACACTCCCTCCACTATTCCCTTGGCCCTAATTAGCTGATTGGCTGCAATGCAGCGTGGGCCAGACTCAGTCCCCCTGCTCCTGTGTGTTTATGCATTCACCTCAGTGTGTGTGTGTGTGCGTGTGTGTGCACAGTCGTGTATTTCTGGTCCTCCTCTTGTCATTTTGTGTGTATTTCTTCCATCTGGGAAAAGACATCTATCTCTGTTCAGCGACTGCAGCTCGACCTGACTGTGTTTCTGCCAGAACAGGACCAACTGCTTCACGACTCTCACCCTTTTTCATTAGGGAAACTTTCTGGGATAATTACACTGCGATGTCCCTGGAACTACACGGGGTGGATCATCAAAAATAAGCCAAAACTGTGAGACTGAAAACCGTGAGTATTAAAAATATCTGGACGAGGTCCTAAATGGTCAAATAAGGAGCGGAGGAGTTGAACAGGGGGTGAAGGAGAGAAAAGAACAAACGCGTGAGTGAGGGAATTTCCATCAAACACCAGAAAATGACAATGACGTCACTGATGACAGTTGTGTCTTTGTCTCTGCTCTGGTATCAGTCTAATTCATCTGTCACAGCTCGTTACATGTGGTAATTATGTAATCTGCAAAAGGAAACGTCTGGTGGCTGAACGTGGTCGGTGCAGCTCCCCGTGTCCTCAGGGGACGACGGTGTCACTCTTTCACTTTCCCTGTGTCGTTTCTTGGCTCCACACTCTGTCGCCTTTTACCTGCAGGCCGCTAACAACCAATTATTTAACCGCTAATTAAAGCACGTCCTCACCTTCCTCCAGTCAACCAACCAAACCAACACTAGGCACAAACAACCTCTGACTGTGACTCGTGTTTGATGATGCCTGCAAAACTGGTGTGAAGAAAGACAAATCAGTTGTTGTGTTGACGCCTCCATTACAACATTAATTAATAACAGTGACGTTTTTCGTGTCAGTGTTTTCATTCTACGGGGTAAATGTATAATAATGAAGTCTGTGTAATAGTTTCAAAAAGATGTTGACACTTGCCTGCTTGTGCCGACATGACAACCTTATTAACTGTCTCGACTAAAGCTGAATAATACAGGTGATTAACAGAATCTGAGGTTTATTCAGGCTGGCGTCTGTTCGCCTGAAGGAGAAACATCACTTCCTGTAAAATAAAAAAGAAAAAAGAGGGGATTTCCAAGTAAAGGACGACCTGCGGTGTTAAAATAAATCTAATCTATCTTCTAAGAAAAACAGTTGAGTCATCATTGTGTTGGAAACAAGGGGCGATGAGAGGGCGTGAAACTGATATTCATCCATTTACATGAAGATAAGCTGTTGTTTCAGCTGGGGGGGGGGGGGGGGGGGGGGGGTTCTTCAAAATGTCTGTGCTTCAGTTTTCGGGGACTTCCTGTGCAGGTCGAAGATAATGTACAAGAACTGATAAGGTCACATGTGCTGTGTCAGTGTCAGTGGAGCTGCTGATGCTGCTGCTGATGCTGCAGCTGCTACCTGCTGCTTTTTCATGTAAAAACTTTCCTGCAGGTCCTGTCCCACCCTCTCTGATCCCTCTGGGCCCGGAGACAGACACTCAGGGGAGGAAGGAGGACATTTATGGAGGACACAGAGAGAGAGAGAGCTCTACAACCTCGTGGAGAAACACACTATGCTTGTGTATGCAAAATAAAGCTCGATGAACTGATGATGATGATGACTGATATATTTTAACCACTGACGTCCAGTTTGTGCTGGTGGTCGATAAAGCTACGCTCAAAAAGACGAAAAGAAAAATATCAGTGTTCCCAGAAAAGGACGGAGCAGATTAAGAGAAGAATGATTCATCAGGATGTGAAACACAGATCTGGACTCAAATTTTCATTTATGTAAATAAACGCTGACTTTCTGCAGATGCTCAGCGATTTCACACGAGTCCTGCTAGGAAATGCTACGGCTCCGTTCAGGCCCGGGCGTCTCTCTTCTCCTTTCCTTCGGCTTGAAAATCATCACACAATAAGTGATTTCTCTCCACATACGATCAATAAAGTTCAATAGAATACGGGTTTAAGGAGACAGAAAGACAGAAAGATGGGAGATGAAAGAAAAGGAGGAAAGGATGAAGAAGAGGACAGGAGGTAACACCGGCATCAAATAAAGATGGAATAAAAAAAAGGGAATAAAAATCAAAGGGCAGAGACGGGAGGATAAAAAGAGTGGTGATTTGGAGGGAGACAAAGAGAGGGAGGCAATCAGAGAGAGGGAGAAGGAGAGGAGGGGAGGGGAGGGGTCTACTCACCACAATCATTTCTGACGGCTCCAAAGTGATGCATTCACAGCCTCGTCTGCCCCCCAGCTGCTTACCAAAACTGTGGAGAGAGCACACACAGAAAATAAGTCACAAAACAAGAAGCACACAAACACAAAACCTAAAGAGGAGACAAGTCCAGACAGACGCAGCAGCCGATCGCACTCCACACACCCACATGCAACACACCAGCAATTACTGTGAGACTGAATTACATTTAAACTGCTCATCAAAACCGAGACGTGGAAAGGACCCCATGTAAAATGACACCAGACGTCCGCAGCTCATACGAGGGAGGGGAACGTTCAGCCGTAATCTGCACCAATAAGTGTTAATACTGCTCTGATTTCATGTCACTCAAACATCACTTCCCCCGACGAACCTCAGCCGTGACACAGGATCGTGAACACTTTACACATCCTACACAATGACACCGAGCAAATAACCAGCAGCGTTTTCAAGGGGAAACGTGTTTCCGTTTAAGTGCTGCACATTTTTAAGGCCACCTGAAGCGTCAAGTTTCGGTCCATCTTATATCTGTGTAACGCCTGGTGCGTTGGCCTGTCATGATTATTACATAATTGCCTGATTGCATTTATGTTTCATAGTCGTTCAAATCGTTTCCACTCATCTGTGGGTGATGATTTTCCACCGTTTGAGGTTTGACTGGTCTGCTTTTAATGACATCATCACGTTGCACCCCCTTCCTCTTCTGCTATGGTGTAATGGCACATGAGTGGAGTGGAGTGTAGTAGTAATTTCTAATATTCAACAAGCATCGACAAGCAGATTTCATGATGGTGACAGTCCTACTGGTTAGAAACCAGTAACCAACAGGTCCACCAGCTGCAGGTGAGAGCGTTAAGCACGTGCAGAAAGTGAAACCTAAGACTGAGCACCAGAACCACTGGTTCATGGTGAAGGTCTAAACCCAGTGTGGATCAATAACACTTTGTGGTTAACACCTCCACATGACTGTACACAGTCCGACTCCTCACAGACCAACATCACAACCAGCTCTCCGCTCACTGCGATGCCCACGTCAAACTGCCCCCGTGCAGACAGACAGTAGAATCAACGCACTGTAGTCCTTCATGAAATAAAGGTATTGGTCAGAAAAGAACATTTCACCGTGCACCAGTTTATCCAGAGAGCTTTTTTTTCTTCTTTTGCACAGTGTGAGTCTTTGTGAGCAGACTGAGCTGCAGTCAGCTGGACTGCAGGAGAAGCAGCTGATGCCGTGGTGAGACCATGTGGGTCACTCTGCTCTTTTCTCATCACATGGAAAATCTCCTGCATGTCATCTCCAGTTCACTCTGAGAATGAGTTCCTCTCCCTGCAGAGCAACAAATGTCCCATTGGGACACTGGGACATTTGTCTTCCTGGGACCAAAGCTGATGATTTGTAGCAGCGCAGTGCGATTTCTCTCCAAACTGCTGGTAAACAATTTGGCTTCGACACAAAGACTCTCACAAGCCCCAAAAAACAAAGGCTCAGCAGAGGCCTTCTGCTGCTCTGCTGAGTAACAACCTGACATGTTGATGCAGGATGTTATTATGCACCAGTGGAACTGACCTTTGACCCTTTGGATAAAAACTGACATAATTTTTTTACCCGTTTTAGAAATGTGTGTTATATTGTGTCATAATTAGAGTTAACGGGCAACACTGTGCTTTGTGAACCGACAGTGACCTTTGACCTTTGACCCCCACAGACACAAGGTCACATCTTCAAATCAAATCAATCACTCTGTCCAGATAACAGATCAAATGTCTGGATGATGAAGGGAGTGAAAAAAGGAGGTGTCTCTCTCTCCCTCTCCCTCTCTCCCTCTCTCTCTCTCTCTCTCCCTCTGTTCTCCCTCTCTCCCTCTCTCCCTCTCTCTCTCTCTCTCTCTCTCTGGAGCATCTGTGTTGATGCATATGATAATTACACACGTCTCTGTTTCCCGCCGGCTGCCTGGATGTGTGAGCGTGTGAGAGAGAGAAACCCCGTCTCATCAGTGTGTGTGTGTGTGTGTGTGTGGTGATCCCCGGTGAACACGCGGGGCTGTGAACGCACCTCGCTGCTGAAAGTAGCGACTCAGCGTTGTTTAAGGAGCGACTGGTTTTAATTATGGAAACGTTTTCACTCTCACTTCTCCTTCTCTGACACCATCGCTCCCTCCTTCCTTCCTCCCTTCCTTCTTTCCCTCTGGTTTCCAGTTCGACCTCCAGTCACCTCTCTTCTGTCTATTACTTCTCGTTTCTCTCTTTCCATCCTTTCTTTTTTCTGTTCTCCCACAATCTTGTCACTGATTCCTCTCTACCTCCATCTCTTCCTTCACCACGTCCTGTCCACTTTCCTTCTGTCTCCACTGCTGTTTCATCTCTCTCCTCATATTATTCTGCATTCCCTTTCATCCTTTCCTCTCTCGTCTTTCTGTTGGCCCTTCCTCTCTCTGGGCCAGAAAAGAAATAAAAAATAAAAACTTTCATCTCATCACATCCTTAATCACAGATTCACACCGGCACAGACCCCAAATTCTACAATGTCAGCCTCTTGATTTAGGACCCAGATGAAAGTCTGTCTCTATAATGCGTTGTGATGATGGAGGAAGAAAAGAAAAAACAAAAAGGATGAAAGTCGGCGTCGGAGCTGTTTTTTCTTCCGACAGACAGATTTCCTCAGAAACGGTGAAAGGAAATTTTATGAGAAGGGTTTTTTTTTTTTTTCAAAGTGAGATCCACGAACGCTGAAACAGTGAAGATGAGAACTGTACGACCACCCCGTCGCCGTGACGACCGCTCTCATGATCGTAACCTGAACCAAAATTAGCCGTGGATGAACCTATCTGACGTCTCACTGCCACATGAACCTGGAAACATGGAGTCACCCACAGGTTCAGACTCAGGACACACAGCGTGGGCTGAGGTCCGTCCCTGCTGATGCAGCTTCGCTCGCTGCTTTCTGGCAGCACAATTAAAAAAAGCTGAAAGCATTTTTTTTTTTTTTTCAACAGGAAACTTATTAAATTATTCACAAAATATTGGATGATTTAGCTTTTTATAAAGTGCACTTGTCAGGTGAATCCAGGGACGGCAAAGAGCCATTATCCCTCATATTGATATTTCCATTCACAGCTCTGACAGAGACAGGAGCGTTTAAACCTCAAGGCTCTGACATGAGGCTTTGACACCGTATCCAGGCCTTCAGTGTGTGTGTGTGTGTACAATGCTGTTTTTTGTTTTATCATTACTATATATAAGACTCGTGTGACATGTGACATCTTATTAACCTCCTCCTGGGAAATTCTGCTTTTTCCTTGCCTCCCCACATTGAGGTCAGAGGTCGGCGTCAGCTGCAGAGAGCATTCCCCGAGCTGTGAGGCGTTTACTGTCATCTGTCAATGACACTTCAGTGAGGAAGATGCTTCCAAACACATGGGCTGGAGCTCCAGGTCCAGCAGCGCACATTCCTCACATTGTTTCACACCACAGGGCTCGTGTGTGTGTGTGTGTGTGTGTGTGTGTGAGGTTTGTCCGCCCGCTCATTGGTTTGATCAGAAAAACACAAAACGACGGAGCGACTGAGTAAAGACAACTCAATCCGTATGCTGTCCATACAACAGCAGCTCCAGACGCGCCCCTGGTGTGGTTTGAAGAGTTCCCAGGGAGGAAGGCCGTCTGCTGGGCACAGAGCGCTCTGAGAGCCCTTAGCCTGGAGGTCAGGCCGACTCTGACAGATCTCTCCACACTCCACTGAGGCGAGACGCATGGTCCCTGTCAGCGCCGCACAAAGCCTGCCAAGCCTGCCAAGCCTATCTCCTCACTGTGTGTGTGTGTATGAGCTGTGTGAAACCAACAAAGGAAAAATACAGTCTGCTAATGTGTGTGTGTGTTTGTGTGTTTGTAGTTGTGGAAGGACAGCAAGCTAAAAATAGACCTTCCATGTTTGTTCCTTCTCCGTTCGTCTTTCTTCTTCTGTGACCTCACACAAAAACTGAAAAATCAACAAACCTGAGACAACCAGAACAAAGTGATTGAGTTGTGTGTGTGTGTGTGTGTGTGTGTGTGTGTGTGTGTGCCCACCAAATGATTCTGTTGCTGTGACTGAGATGAGATCTGATAGCTCTCTGTTGTCAGCTGCCGCAAATCAGTGTCTCGCAGAGGAAATAAAGAAGAAAAAAAAACCTCTGAAACCAAACCTTCACTCCGACAAAAATAAAATCAGGTTTAGAGTTTCATCAAACAAACGCTCTGATGAAACGTATTAAACAATGAATCACTGCTTCAGTCTGGAGAAGTTTATTCACGTCCTCACAGAAAAGTCGCCCCTCACGGTTCACGACAGGCCGTCACTGTCGTTGAGATGTGAAACATGTGACACACGCAACCAAAAACCTCCAAAAACCTCCGTCTCATGCAGAGATGAAGAAAATCTCCTATAGATCTGGTGAGTTCAAGATTTCCACAGTTTAACTACAGCATGTTCAGACGCCCTTCAAATATCAGATCAGGACAGGAGCCAATATAATATAACAGTACAGGTAATGTCTCACACACACACGCACACACACGCACAGGAAACAGCATTTTAATACTTTCCTGTAATTTCACCTCCAACTCATTCACTGAGGCCAAAATACACCAAATCACTGACGACAGCGGTTTTAAACCTGGACCAAGAGTTTTTTCTGACAAACAGCCAAATTCTGTAACGATGGAAACTGATTCAAGGTCTGTTTCCTCCTCAGACTTCTCTCCCCACCGCGTTTCCAACCTATAGATTATTGCAAATCAATCACAGCGCTCTCACAGCACAACATATCGTACGATGAGCTTAAAAGGTTTGAAACTGAAACTGTGTGTGTGTGTGTGTGTGCTGGATTTTCAGCAGGTGATGACTCCTGTAGAAACCAGTTCACTGGCAGAGCGAGGAACAGGTTCAGCCCCAGTCCAGTGACAGCTGCAAGCCACGGCCCTGGGCAATAAAGCATGACAGCCGGCACGGAGAGGAGGCCACACACATACACACACGGAGATGTCAAAAGCCTGGAAAAACCAGCATGTGACCAAAACACACTTCAAGGGAAGGGAACTGGCAACATAAAGCCTGTAACTGTGTTGGACAGAAAACATTCCTGCAGTGAAACAATGCAAAAGGTCTGAGTTGGTGGGGAATGTGGTGCTGCAGGTACTGGGACGACAACCAGGAAGTCCAGTTTATCAGATGCCAACACACACACACACACACAGTGGTTAACAATCTCACGAGACCAAACGTCACTCCTCTGGACACAGTTACGATGGCAGCTGTTTTATTTTCCGTCGGTCGATGATGGCAAAGTAAACAGTGAATGATGTGGAGGCTGGCTGGCTGGGTTTTGTCGTGCAGGAGCCTCAGTCTGGAAAAAATCAGCCAACAAATAAGCTTCACACTTTGCTCTTAACTCTGCAACTCTGTTTTCTTTTGTCTTTTGAAGCTTCGCCTCTCGCAGCGACACGATGCTGCGCTGCGTCGACGGGCTGCTCACACTGTAATTTGAGATTACACACTCTCTGAGATTTAGAGTTAGAGAGAGAGAGAGAGTTTCAGTCAAAAATCAAAAACCTCCCGGGCGCCCAGTTTTTTGGCACCGCCGTCTCCATGGTAACGACGGCCAACAGCAAAGACAGAAAAAAGAAACCGCAGACTGAAATCCAACTGAGACGCACAGACACTCTGTTTCTACTCAACTCTCAGTTCTCTCTCTCTCCAGCCGTCCTTCCTCACCACCACCACCACCGCTGCTGCTGCTGCTGCTGCTTTCAGTGTTCAGTTGGCTAACACTGACCACACACACACACACACTTAAGAAGAGCTGGCCAACAGTCAGCACTACAGACAGACCACCAGCACACATAAACACACACACACAAAAAAAACGGCCAGACAGACTCCAGATGACGTAGCGGGTCATTCAGAAACATTACGGCACATTACAAAGGTGAGATCAGTTAAAACGGGGGGGGGGGGGGTTTCATTCAAACCTCAGCAGATCAGAGTGAAAACAGCTCCACCAACAGCTGCTGCTGCTGCTGCTGACCCCAGCACAGAGACAGAGAGCGAAGAGAGGGGGGGGGGGGGGGGGGGGGGTTAACCATTCATGCTCGACTGAACGAACATTTATTACACAGAGCTCCAGATCATCTCGCTCTGATCTTCACTTTCCTGTAGAGAAGCAAGTTCCCAGAAAAGCTGAGGAGTCGGATGGAAAGCGAGCGGAGTGTGGATGCAGTGTGTGTGTTGTGGTGAATGTAACGTGACATATAAGACATACAGTCAACATGACAACAACACGATCAACATCTGAGCCCCTGATCCACATGATCTCCTTCAGGAGCCCAGCAGTAATTAAACCTCGCGCTCTGTTTCTGTCTAAGATAATCAGTGCAGATACGACACAGTGTGTTATTTCAGAGCTGAGGGGGCCCGACCCCGGCCCTGGCCCGGCGGTCGGTGAGTGGTCCTGCCACAGCGCCGTGGGGAATTCCTGCGCTATCGAGGCTGGTTGAAGGAAAAAAACAAAAAGAAAAGCGACAGCGGGCAGGAAATGGAGCGTGGAGCTGGGCTGAAGAATGCATGGAGAACGAACGAGCGAGGGAGTTTTGAAAAACCTCCACTGAATCAGAGCGCGGTGGCTGCTCACGTTACAGAAAACATCTGTGAAGGAAAAGAAGTGAGAAGCAAACAGAAAGAAAAAGTTTGTATCTGAGCGAGTGACTGACCGGGAACAGGAGTGTCGCGGCTCCACTTCTTTGGATTCCTTGTAAATGAAATGATCTCCAGCATATTATCCACAAAGAAGAAGAAGAGGAGGAGGAGGAGGGAGGAGGAGGGCAGGAGAGTATCCAGTCGTCCAGGTTTTTAGATCCTTCAGAGAGTGTGTTTTATCTTCCAGAGTGAGAACAAGTGAAAAGTTTCCTCAGAAAGCAGAAGTCGGCGACTGACAGACTCTTAGTTTGTCTGGAACTGAGGGAGGAGTGTGTGTGTGAGCGAGTGTGTGTTCCCTCCCGCTCCACTCTGTTCTGTCTGTCTGTCTGTCTGTCCACTGGCTCCAGGGAGGTGTGTGTGTGTGTCTGTGGGTGTGTGCATACATGTGTGTGTTTGCATGTGTGAGTGAGTGAGTGTGTGTGTGTGTAGCCTGCTCATTTCCTGCCTGGATGTGCTTCTGGGCTCCAGGCGGGCAGGCTGCTCAGGAACACATGGCCAGCCACTGTTCTGCCAGGGGTTCCGCATTCCACACACACACACACACACACACACACACACACACACGTAAGCACAACACACACAACACTCCCCCATTAGCTCCCTCTGTGACCCTTCCCAGCTCCCCTGCTGCTACTCGTACTCCAACACACAGACATACACACACACACACACACACACCCTCCAGCAGTCCTGTGCAGGGCACCAACCCTCCCCCACCACACCCCAGCCCCACTCTGTTATCAACTGACCCACACAGGAATGACCACACAATCACACACACACACAATCACACACACCGCCCTCAGGTTATTGATACTCGGCCGACTTGTCTCTCTCTCTCTCTCTGTTCCTGTTGGTCGGTTGGTGCTTTGTGTTGCTCTTGTTGTTGTTGTTGTTGTTGGATAAACTGCACCAACTGTTGCACAAAGGTTTTAGTGACTTCGTCTCAGTTTTTCGTTTTCAGGTCAACATTAACACCAGAGGTACACAACACTGAGGATGAAGAGGACGTGTGCCACAGACACTCTGGGCTTCAGGAACCTGTAATGAGCATTTTTCACTGTTTTCAAACGAATCATGAATGAGAATAAAAAGCCCATTTTTATATTAATGACACATAAATCCAACCCACATGATATACATTTCCTTTTTATTCAACTGCAGCCATCGTCCAATCACAGGAATCAATAACTTTTCATGTCTTTACATGGACAGATTCACTGTTATAACGAGCACCAATGGACTCAGAAGTCAAAAAAAAAAAAACATTGTGTGCTCCTGTAAAGTGGTCCCATAATTTTCCATGACTCCCCCAGAGAGCACTAAAAGCTTCGAGCTGCTTCCCGTCACACAAATTCCACGACTGACAGGAAACATGTCAATGTCGAACACACGAGTGAAGCTTCAGACCAGACACGAGCCAATCCTTATCAATGCCTCACAAATACCTTCCATATTTTGAATTTGCACCACAGAGGTACCTGCCCCCCCCCGCCTTCCTGCTCCTGTTTCAGCCCAACTCCAACAACACAGAGAAGAAGATAAACACTCTGAGCTCTGAGACACCGACCGACCTTCACAAGTTTCTGCCACAGCTTCCTCTATTGCAATCAATCCCACTGTTTAAACAGGTGCAGTATCTCAGTTCAAGGTATTTTATGAGCTGTTTTTGGCGTTCTTTATGACTTCTGGTGAGGAGGAGGAAGACGGGAGGGGGGGGTACCATATTTTCTTTTGATATCACAACATGTCCCTGATGAAATCCAAACTCCTCCCTCGTCAGACAACAAACGGTCCAGACAGACGCGCAGCGTGTTTTTTTCCCTCACTGCTCCAAAAAAACACTGATCAATATTAGAAAACTACAAGAACTACATTTTACAAACACATTTAAATGAGCTCATTTGCATCACAGTCAGTGTTAACAGCTGTTTATAGACCAGAGAAACTCCACGTCTTTGCTCACAAACAGCTGCAACCCTCTTCAAGACGGATTATAATCTCCTGTGTTATCATGTCTGACACGCTCTGTGAGACTGCTCAGTACATTCGGGTTGTAGTATCATAAAAAGAGACATGGAAGGATTCAGGACTTCATGTGAATCCAACATGGCACTGCATCACACAGGTGTGATATATACACCTGTGTAGGTGGAGAACATACAGTACCAGTGTACACACAGTGAAATCTCTCTGTTCACACCTCGTGCTCTGTGACCTGTTTGACAAGCTGACAGGAAAGATGGGATGGCTTCATTTATATGTGCGTCAAATCCCACCTACTCGTACTATACACACCACCTCCTGTCTCACTGCACCATGCTGTGTGTATGAGTGTGTGTATGAATGTGTGTGTGTGTGTGTTTGGTTGTTACATACCAGCATCTTGCCAGGTACATGTGCTCCTTGACGAAGACGGATCCAGAGAGCAGGATGTACCAACAGGTAGCGATGCTGTCGGGGCTGCAGCAGAGAGAAAGAACACAGTGGAGTGAAAAACCTGAATCGTCAGTGACGTCTATTCATGAACAATGTGAACTTTTTTATATTTCAGGATTGGGAATGATTTGTTTCGGATGTTCTTTATCCCTCTACACATGCTTTCCTGCCGTTACTTTGGGTTAAATCCTGCTCTTCTGTCCTTCAGCTAAAATAAAAGCCATGTTAGAGGGTTAAACCTGCACTCTGCAAAAACTGCTGCTACGAACAAGAGTTGGATTTCACATACAATGAGCCATCAGTCAGTGAAGACGCTGCATTAACGACCAGGCCGACCGTTTATGTCTGATGAGTCTGAGCTGCTCTCAGAGTCGAGCTTAGGTTGTGCTTTTCTGGAAAGTTTAAAAGTCCCCTCAAGTTAAAATAAATCACTTCTGGAGATGTTTTTCTCCTCCTTTAATGCAGCTTCATCTCTATGGATCTACTTACTCTGGCTTTTTGAATATATTTCTAAAAAATCTACAACGTTACATGTATTTTTGTGCTGATTGTGATTCGACTACAGGCTGTTTCATTCTTTATGTTCCCATACATTCACAGCTGAACTGGCAAGAGAGACCGTTTTAACACCAGCCACGATTCTCACTTTACCTTTTCCAGAGTCTTTGAAAAACATGGAGGTTACATTAAAGGAACCGTGGAGTGAAAATATAAAGTGTACATCCGAAGCTTTGAATCCCCACTGATGCATTTTGCATTAGCATAAAATGTGTTCTCAGGATGCAAAGCACTACACAGCCATGATATAAATGTGCCATCAACGCACGGTGGAGAAAATCCATTAACGTCAAGCAGAAGAGGAGCAAGGAGACGGTCACATGATCTGATCCATCATTCACAACACGCGCAACATGTTTTTCTTTTATATATACAAATAAACAGATATAAACATGGTGTGTGTGTGCGTGAGAGAGTGTGTGTGTGGTGTGTGTGAGAGTGTGTGTGTACTATTCCATGTATTCATTCTATCTATTAAGCCTGAAAACACCAGGCTAATTAACTTTATAATGAGGCGGGTGCTTGAGCGTGTAGTCGCTATCATACATGATGAAGAGGTCGGTCAGAGGAGAACACGTCTGTGTCTGTGGTTGTGAATGTGAAAACAGAGACTGGGACGGAGGAATGAGGAGTGTGCGAAGTGTGTGTGGGTTAAGAGAGCAGTGCATTATGGGGGTTGACTGTCATGTTGTCACTCTCTCTTCATTCCTGGTAAACAGCTGTGTGATGTGCCTCAGCCTGTACTGGTAATTTCTAGACAAACACACAAGAACTACAAGCGTCACATCATTTATGGGAAAACACACACGTCAAAAATGTTGTGTCCATGTTATTTCATCGCTTTCTCTCTGTTTCAGCTTGGATCTGTATGTAGGTGGTTATTTAATCGACAGTCTGCAGCTCAGAGAGGTAATGAGTGGCTCTTTACCTTCTAGTCATTTTGTCTTTCTGAGTGTTTGAGTGCAGTTTTGAAATCTAGCCCCTGAACTCAGACACTATGAGATGATATATAATGACTGTCATTATGAACCTGTTGAATGCTTTATGTCTTTATGTGCGTGCAGAGTCACTGAGCAGCAGCCAGAATACATGACAGGATCACAGACGGTCTGAGTATCTTTCTGTAATTGGTTTGTGGTGCAGAGTTGACTTCATTTACTCAAGTGAGATTATGAGATGAAAACTGTATTGAAGTATTTCGGCGGTGATGCTGTGTTCATTCAGCCTTTACATCTGCTGCTGCAAATCCCCAGTCATTTATTTTGTACACAAGGTAACACACCTCATCTGTTTCATATAACAAGAGCTGATGTTTTCGTTCTGCGCGAAGCAAAAGGTTCAAGAGATAAATAAAAGATGGGTGGGTGCAGAAGCTCAGGGTTCATCTTCACAAAAACAAAGATGTGGAAATAAACCATGAAAATGATGCCTCACACCAAACAAAAAAAACAAAGCAGAACCAGAGGAGGGTCACACAAGGAACAAGACACGTATACTGTAAATGACATACTGAAAAGGAGCAGGTGTATTGTGAGGAGAAACTGTGAGAAAAGAAACATCTGGTTTGTTGTTGTTTTTGTGAGAGTGAAGCTGAAAGTCTGAAACATCATGTTCAAAACAAGTGAAGACAGAGGAGACTGTGGATTGTTGAGTCTAACAGTGACATGATGAACTGTTATTATGGTTTCAATGGACCGACCTTGATTATTTTCATCCAGTGCCTGTAGGCCACTGGTTTGTGTGTGTGTGTGTTTACTGGATGTTAAATTAAACCACTAAGTGTCTAATGTGATTGTAGCGAGGACGACAATACATCAACAGGATGCAGAGATTTTCTTCTCTTCCTTTCATCTGTCTCTCTCTCTCTCTCTACCTTTTCCGGCTTCATCTCTCTCTCTCCATCTTTCAAAAATTTCTCGCTTCATTTTCTCGTGTCGCCTCCCTCTAGAAACTGCCATCCTTTCATCCCTCTCCCTCTCTCTTCAGCCTCTTGTTCCCTCTCCTCTCTCATTCGCTGCCTCTCACCTCCCTTCTCTTCATCTCCATCTCACCATCCACTCTCGCCTCTTTTCAGCACCTTCCTGTATCTCTCTCATTCCTCTTCTCTCCTTTTTCCCACATTAGATGAAGATGCTGAACTGGCTTTCTCTTTGCCATCTACCTCATCCATCCAGAATCCATTGAGTCACAGCCTGTGACAGACAGACGGAGCGGAGGGTCGACAGGCTGTCGATGGATCTGTCAAAATTACCGTCAGCTCCACGTCAGTGTTCTCGTCCACAGAGCTGCATCTTAAACCTGGAGTGAGCTCTGAATGCAAAAAAAAAAAAAAAACCTACAGAGCACGATGTAAGTCGAGTCTTAATCTGTGTTTTCTCTTGCTTGATAGTAAGAAAGTGTAGAAAGTGAGCTGTTTAAAACAGAATCGACTACTGATTCTTGTCTGAGCCATGGTTTCTGAAAAGTTTTTAAAGAAATGTACAGATCTGACATCCTGGTTTAAAGATTATATCTTTGGGAGCAAAGTACTGGATTGAAAATACAGCTCTTGTGTTGTGTAGCACTGAGCACAGGGTTGGTGTTGAGTTTGACAGCTCTCAGTGTGAACAGCTTCAGACCTAAGAATGTACTGAATGTACTGAATGTATGTGATGTGAGTGACGTGAGCGACTTCGACCCAGATGAAGTCAAAACCACTGTCGTCGTTGAACAACAACGTACATGGTGTTAAATTTCAACTGGGTAAATAAGGAAGAAAGCTACTGTAATCTGAATAAAACAAACGTCCTTCAGCAGATATTGTGATAAACAGAGTGTGAGTGCAGATCACTTCCTGCACAGAGCGTGGGAGCTCGTACTTACTAGAAGAGGACGTGGTTCGCCTCGTGTCTCTCGTACCTGGCCGAGGTGCACATGGACCTGAGAAGGAAGGACAGAGACGTTCATGGGAGTTTTATCTCAGTCAATGTGAAGGTCAGAGGTCAGAGGATGTTGTTATGGCTCTGTGTAAAAACCTTTGAGACAAAACGGGCCATTTTCTTCATGTGGGTTTTGCCTTGTATTTACACTTCAATCTAAGACAAACGCACGAGTCCTTTGTTTCCATACCTGGACACAGGTTTGGAAAGACACTCTTGAGTTGTGGTTCATTTTATCATTTATCTAACAAGTGTGAGAACCTGTCCATCAGACGAGGACGAGGACGAGGACAAGGACGAGGACCCACAGTTATAATGAATACTCCTCTGTGTCTCTGTCATTGTCATAACCGGCTCAACTGCTACGACCACATTCCCGGCTTCAAGTGGAACATTTCAAACACGCTTGGTATGAATGTTATCACCCCTCCTCCTCAGCCTGAACAACGTCCTGTAAATGCTAAAGCCAAGGTGGGGGGGGGAGAAAAAAAAAAAAACAACCTGGGGCAGAAAAGGCATTTGTAAATTTCTAACCACTGTTTGAGAAAACCTGTTTGGTAAAGGTGTGGCATCGTAGAACAATTCAACCAGAAAGTGGCCCTATAGGCTACTCCAAAGGCAACCAGGTAAACTGAGAATGAAGTTTATGATTTACCTGAGCTGATGTTCCCTCAGGTGGGAGAGGACGTCCATGTGGTAGAGGTGGCAGTAGATGGTGTGAAGGTCCTGCACAAAGACAATAACACAGAAATAATTCAGTTCATGCTTCTTCCTGCTCCTTTTCTTTTGTTTTTTGTGACTCTTGTCTGAACTGTTTGTTTTGTTTTGCCTCTTCTTTCACTGTGTTATTTTTTCACATTACATTCAAACACACACAATGAAGTTATTATCACAACCACACTTCAGCAAATATATAATATTATTCTGTACAAGAAAAATAACTGACATTTTATAATGAAAGTGAGGAAGAGCCCGTCTTTAATGTGGAACAGTCACATCTCACCCGACCCGATCAGTGAACCCCTGAACGCAGCATCTTATCTCCTGCTTTTGCAAATAATATATATCAACACGCAACTTTGTAGAATCTGCAGATAGCTGCGAGTGTGTTGAGTGTTTCAGAAGTCAAAGCTTTTAAAAGATTAGCTCGTTGTTTAGAGTGAGTCCAGTTGTGTAAATCACATCGAGTGTCGGTGTCCTCAGTGACATGAGCCGCTCGGACGGTGCCAAACGCTGCCTATCAAATCGACGCCCCTCGAACCAGACGGGTTAGACAGACACGGCACTTATCTGTGCACATGACAGCAGCGCAGACACACACAGATATATCCATCCACGGCCTTAAAATAGTCCTCTATCAGGGCCAGCTGTCAAAACACTAAGAGGCTGACAGGGTGCGTATGTGCAGGGAACAGCTTCATACACTCAGCATCTGTGGGATCAAGCAAAGAGAGCGGGTACGGGGCGGCTGCTTCAAACAGGTGGACAGTATGGATGACTGGTTAAGTGTGCACACATGCTCACACTCACACACACACACACACAGACATGAGCTAATTCACTACAGAGAACAGATGGACACATGATTTAATTCCAGTCTCACTGACTAGAGCAGGTCTGCACAAGGACACGCAGGAAACCTCATGTTCCAGTCACACGGGTGTCAGTCGTCACTTTTGCTTCATTTTCACTTTGTAAAAGATAAAAACTGATAATGTGACATTTGTTGGGTTTTGTACCAAACAATCACATCTCTTACATCTTGAGGATTTGATTTGTTGACCAGGACGTCTCCGTAGCAACACAACACTTAAGCACAACACGTCAATGCACAACAACGTTGCACCTTCATCAAAAAAAAAAAAAGTGCAACTCCTGCAATTTGGAGAGTAAATCTGCAGATGAACAGAAACATGTGTGGTTTGACACATTCCCACCCTCATTTCTGTGAAGTGAATGTGAAGCTAATTTAGCTTAGCATAAAGACAGGGAGCAAGAAAAGGGAACCAGGAAACCTCAGTGAAACCAAAGTGAACTAAAGTCCGTCCATCAGCATCTTAGAAGAAGGGAAAATCCCAATTCATCAACTTTCTGTCATCACTAACCGTTGCCTGGCAACCCTTGCGCAGAGCCAGGCTCAGTTAGCTGAGCTCAGATAGCCAGCTGAAGACCGTCGCTTCATACCGAGCTCAGACGTGAGTGGCTTTAATCTCCTCATCTCTCTCAAGAGGCAAAGTGTCAAACTTTTCCTTTAACCTGTCAAACTCTGCATCTCTCTCTCTCTCTCTCTCTCTCTCTCTCTCTCTCTCTCTTTAATCCTCTCTCTGTCGCTCTGCAGCAGCTGATGCAGGTTCAACATCACTCATCTGGAAGCTTCAACATCCTGAAACTTTTAACAGCTGAACTGAGAAAAAAATCCCTGAACAATCATCCCTGTTTAGGATGAAGCCAAGGCACAGCTGCAGTTTAGCACGCACACACACACACACACACACACACACACACTAACAAACACAAAAACTGGAGCAGCTATAATGCCCTAATCTGAAACTAATAAATCAGAAAACCTCCAGAGGCTGAACTCATATCTGCAGCGTGGTGCCGTCGCTGGAACAGTTCCCTCACTACTGGTTTTGTTTACAGCTTGAGCCGAGTGAGGATTTGTTTTTCTGTCAGAAAATTATTGTCAAGGATTTCAAGAGAAGTGTTTCTGGTTTGTGCAAGTGTGTGTGTATGGTATGTGTGTACTGGTAGAGTGAGTCAAGCAGTGGGAGCCACAGGAAGCAGAGGGATCAGCACCGGGGACCGGGGAGCCTTTAATGCAATGGACCAGCACACCTCTGATGTGATGTTGGCCCCGTCTGACACAGGAAGGAAGAGTTGGGAGGGTGGGGAGGGGAGGGGGGATGAGAGAGAGGGAGAGACAGTAAGCAGGAGGAAGAGAGTGAGAAAGAAGGAGAGGAGGGCGTGAACAGAGAGCAGCCAGACAAAAGGGAAATACCAAGAGAGAGAGACAGAAAGCAGAACAGGAGCTGAGGATTTCACATCCGACACACAGGTGATAACATGGATCAGGTGAATTCCAGCCTGTCGCGCTGATGCTCGTACAAGTCGCTGCAGCGTCTCTGTGCTAGACAGGTTTATTTATAGCGTCTGGCTTTTTCTCTGTGAATGGCCTGTGATGAATAGGCTGCAGATTTATCAGATGTGTGATGGTCACCTGGAGATCCCCGAGCAGAGCCCAGAGTGCCCAAGAACCTGAGGGAACAAACAGGTCGTCTTCCTCACTGTGCACAGAACACGCCGGGTTTAAACGCCCAAGAATAATACTTCATGCTGCTCAGTACAAAACTATTTCTGACCATCGACTTCCCAAAACGTCCCGTGAAGAAGACGCAGGAAACAAGCGAACGCTCTCAGGCTCTGGGCCATTTAAATACAGAGGTAAAGACTGAAAGGACAGAGAGCCTGACCTGGCCACGCTGCCTGTCCAGGGAGAGTTGTAACCTCCATTAACTGATGCCGAGGCTGAGAGACAGTGAGCAGAGAGCAGCCTGGTTCACCGTGGTGCGGGAGCCGAGCCGTATCGACTTCAGATCGCAGTTAACTGGGTTAGTGAGCACAACAACAAACTGCTGCCGTAAGCACTCCTGTCATGCTGCTGAGCATGCATGTGCACGTGCATGTGCATGTGCATGTGTGTGTGTGTGCACATTAGGACGTACAGGCCGAGGTTACTCACTAGCATGGGGGCTCAGATCAGGCCAGACAGCCCCAGAACCCCCCTCCCTCCCTCCCTCCCTCCCTCCCTGCTTGTTAGTGCTCCTGGATTACATTAGCTGCTCCGCCTGATTCAACAAGACAAACTGTAAAACTACCTAGTGCATTATTTCACCAGAGCCCATACGTATTACATGACCCCCCCCCCCCCCCCCCCCCCAACAGCACATCCATCTTTCTTCAGTGAAATACTGGAGTATCTTACTCGTGGCCTGACCGACCGTCATGACAGAGAAATAATAAGATAAAACATAGATATACATGCAAACTATGGCAGAGCTTCGGGGGGGCTGGGAGGGCAGTAGTCCCCCAGCCCGGGGTCCAGAGGGGCCACCCCCCCACCCCCCCAGGCTCAACCACACAGCGAACCCGGGCCGTGACTTGTCCTGTGTTTTTATAAAGTTTCATGTTTGCTGTACATGTGTTTTCGTCACGTCTTGACTCGACTGTTTGAACTGTGCAGATCTGGTGCAGAGATTTTACCACAGAGAAGAAATAATCTGGATTTTGTCATTTTAAAGAATTTCAAACAAGCAATTTGAGCAGTTTTTGGGGAAACTGGTAGCAGATGTTATTCAAACAGGAACATCTGTATGTCTTACAACATGTCCAGAGCAGAACTTTAATCAGCTCAATTCAATTATAAAGGGGTTTGATATAAATTTGCCATCACAGGACAAATAAAGGAACATCTTATCCAGCCCTATAACACACACACACACACACACACACATGTGACAGACAGACAGACAGACAGATGTCTCTGCGTTGGTGCTACAGTCTGTAGTTTCTCTAAAACCAGGACGGTAACACGATCGGTCCGACACCCTCTCTCTCTCCCTCTCTGTGCCTGGACGTGAGCTGAGGGTGTGGTGTCTGTGGTCTGCTGCTCAGTTGCCTGCACATGGGAAGAAATCCCTACATTTTGATGTACCAGTGGCTCCGCCCCCCAGTGATTCAGGAAACGATTCCCACGATTCCCTGGTTTCAACACAGATCAGAAGAGAAACATCTGAGCGTGTGCAACGACCAAAGCCACTTCGTTAACGTCACATATTCTTGTCTCACTCTGCAGTGGCCTCTGACCTTTGGCCTTTTGCCTGACCTCGCTTGAGGCTCATGTGAAGGCCCAATGACCCCATCTGTGATGAGGACATCACGACCTCAGGAGACGCCGTGTCTCACACGGTTGGTGTCTCCTCTGAGTCGGATGCAGTTACAGTCTATTCTTACACTCAGTCCCAGCTGTAATAGCTGGATATTTCCCAGAATTCCTCTTAAATTACTGTGTCTTTAAAGTGACAAGTGTCAAAATAAAGACGCTGAGCTTTACTTTAACTGCAGCTGATGGTTGTGTTTCATCCTGTGTGTGTCTGAATCTTTCTGCAGAAACAAAATAAACATCCATATTGAACACAAACCGTCTAAAGCTGTGGCTGTTCACACAGATGAAGCTGATCAGTGATGTACTGAGTGAGCTCACTGTGCCACAGAGCTGCTGCTGCCACCTCCTGGCAGAAACACCACACTCTGTATTCAATGAGACAAAGTCCAACAGATACTGCACATCCACCTTCTGTCATATTAAAGTCATCTAAAGCACATCGGTTTGATTCTCTCGGAGGTCAAAGTCTGTCCCGAGAGTGTAAGACCACACCCACAACAGGAACAAGGAAAGGACTTGAACCTGTGGCTGCAGCTCTGAACGGTTACAGAAAAGACCTTGGATCTGATCTTCTGCCATTTTATCCACATTTAAAGTAGACATTTTGGCGTGTGGCTTTGCTAAACTATGCCTGTTACTCACATATAAACAAGCTGCGGCAGCACACAACTTGGATCAGTCACACAAAAGCAAGTTGTAGCAGTACAGAGGCCGCTGTTGTCCCACCCACCACATTTCTCCCTCTCCCTTCAACAAACAGCCCATTAACACACAGCTCTGCATCGTTCAGACACTCCTACATTAGTCAGACATGTGCCAGGTACTGCGCTGTAAGAGCCAAAGACAAATATCTCAACTGTGGAAAGTCTGATTTCTCAGTTGTACGTAACAAAGGTCATGAACCTGATGTGGCAATAAAAAATATTCTGGAGGTCAGAACTTTTTCACTTTGTGGAAAAAGTTTGGCGTTTTTTTTTTTTTTTTTCCCCAGGAGGAACCGGCTCTGGCCTCCAGCCTCCGTCCAGAGTTCAGCCAGCCATCGTCCCACTCCCACCTCCACCAGAATGTCCAGTATGTCGGGCGGGCGGTCGGTCGGCGTCTCGGTGACACAGAGAGGATATTGTAAAGAGAGACAGAGACGATACAACGCCACCATTGAAGGCAGCAGAACAAACAGCTTGGCTAACATCCTGTCTGTGCAGCAGCCTTAAACATTTACATTATATCGGCTACTGACTCCCCGAGTCTCTGAGTCAACACTGTGCCGGGCTGCAGCATAACAGGACTCAAAGTCAGGGACCAGAGTGAGCTCCTGTTTTCACTTTGCATAAGTTTAAACATTTTTATACATATTCTTTAAAGGGCACTCATATATAGATGCTTAGGAAATCAACATTTCCACCCTGACCCCTGCTGTAAAGCCTGGTGTAGCAGACTGTAGTACAACACACAAACTGCAGTGAATGGAGAAGCTCTGTCTCATCACAGGTCAGACTGTCGAGAGTTTGCACGAGACGGAGATTCAGATAAAGACTGTGTGTGCACTTAAAGGGGATTATCACTTAAACCAAAGCTGTGACAGGAGTTTGACACTTTTGCCTCTGAACAGAAACATGACAGCTTTTACCTGAAGACCTGAAGCCAAAGGTCAACGGATTGTATTGTACTACATCATGGTGATTACGGCAGCTACGACGTCTCTTATTTGGACTTGGAAAGCATCCAGAGACCATTACACATTGATTCTTCATAAAACAAACGTCATCTTGGAGTCAAACAAAAGGCCACAAAGGCAGAAACACACAGACTCGGTCATTGTTCAGTCAGTGTGTACAAAGCTGTGTAATCTCCTCACACACACACTTAAAGGATCAAGTAAGAGATTAACATGAAGCACAATATCACTGTAATATTCTTAAATCCTTAATGGGTTAAACCAAAGGGCGGCAGCCTCAGCTATGATCCGTCTGAACTGGGATAATGATCCATACAGTGCAGAGCAGTTCGGCCTTATCACCGTCAGCATCAGTGTGGAGCTTCAGCTGCACCCGCGCCACTTAAACCTTCAATCCCTCTCTCTCTGCTCACAGATCAGCCTGCTCTGGACCCGACAAAAGCAAACCAAACCAAGGTCAGACAGAGACACGGGCTCAGATCAGCTCACCTTCAAAGACACAGAGAGATCCTGAGGAGTAACACACTCACACACACACACACACACACCGCAGGACCTGATACATTTGACAAAGTGTGATTCAGTGCGAGGTCTGGACCCTGAGAGTTTCCGCGCTGTGAGAGCAGAGGAGCTGGGTTCATAAAAAGCCCAGTGACGACAGTCGTGGTGCTGGTGGTGGAGCGGGTTATGGAAACAGCAGGAGGGAGGGAGGGAGGGGGAGGAGGGGGAGGAGGAGGAGGAGGAGGCGTCACTCCTGACCAGAAAAGAGAAACTTGTACTTGAGTCAGACTTTTCATATGAACACCAGCAAAACATGTGGAGCTGGAGAAAATCACAGCTCACACACACACACACACACACACGCAGCTTAAAACAGAGGAGCAATGGTCCAAAACAGACACAAGTGGATTTTCAGATGAATCACTTCCTGTTGGGACGGACGCCAGCTGTGCAGCATGGCAACTTTTTGTTGTTGTTTGTTTTCTGTTTCGACCGCTCTCTGCCATCGTCGTTTCTAACTCTGTGCTGGGAGCGTCTGTTCCTACTAGAGGACGGTGAAGAGCGAAGTCTGGAACCAAAAAGCACCAGAGCAGCTGCCATCATCTCTCCACCCGCCAAACCAAACAGCCACACACATACGCACGAATACACTCACTGCCACACACAGAAATGGAAAATCTGATCTTAGCTGCAGTTTGTGTTTTTTTTTTTTGCTTTTCGTAGGCACAGGAATTTTCTGTCTTGTCTTGAACTTTCTGTGGCATCATCACACAGCGTCGTGTGCTTTTACGTTTTACGCTGTCTTTAGTTTTATTGTTGTGGTTTAATTGTATGATATTTTAAAATGGGGCTCATGTGGTTTGTTTCAAGTGTTTTCACACACAGATGAAGGAGGCATCAGACATCGGTGGGTGTGAGTCATCAATCAAAGGCGCGGCGAGATCTTTTCAGACGTCCATACTACGGCTGCTCGTCATCAGTATTAGCTATTTTTATGACTGTTTAATATGTTGCAGTGACGTTAAAATGCTTTGTGATGATTACCACAGATGAACCATGAGTTTAACCACAGCCTCATTGTCATTCACAGATTGAAGATGTGTCCGCCCCTCCCTCCTGCTCCCTCTAATTAAACACTCATTTTGCACTCGTCTATCATTTCCCTCGGTTGACAAGTGTGGAGTTCCCACCTTCATCATATGGCCTCATTTACTCATTATTCCACATCTTCACTCGTCCCAGAGTGGAGAGTCTCGTCTCTTCGTCCCCTCAGCTTCTCTCCCTCTCTGCATCTGAGCAGCCAGAGGTTTATATCTGTTCAAAGGAGCAGATGTTTGAGTCTGAACACACAGTACTACTGAGCTGAGTTCAGTTACTGCAGGTTGTTGCCAAACAGTCCAGCCAACAGGCCGAGAGAGTGTCAGGGTGGGCGCGCAGAAACAGAAACATGCAAACACAAACAAACACAGGAGATGTTGTAAATGAGCGCAGCAGTTTCCGCCTCCCTGCAGGAGTCAAATTAAAGTAGCTGATGCGTGCGCCCACTTGGCCTCTGCGCTTCCTTACCGTGTACACGGCCTCGTAGCCCCCAAAGGCGGGCTTGTCAGAGATAGCCCAGATATGGAACAGATAGCCGATCTCTTTCAACAATCTGTTCAGACAGGCAGCTCGGCTTGGCTTCTCACACTCTCACTGCAGCTCCATAAATCTAAACCAGAGCCGCCCGCGCGGTGCAGCTCTGAGCTTTCAAACCTTTTTGGAGTTTGCATAACTATGAGACTGAAAAGACAATAAAAGAAAAGAAAAGAAAAAAAAACACCAAGTGTCCCACAGATGTGATCGCTAGCTTTTAGCCGGCCTGTGGGACTTTTTGTTTGGTTTTGGCTCCTGTGAGCCTCAGATGTTTCTGAAGCCCCCGGGGTCATGAAGAAACCAGGTGAACCTGGAATCCACGAGCTGCACAAACATCAGCGAAATTCAACCGCTGCTAACACGGAAGAAATCTGACTCACATATATATATATAGAGATAGAGAGAGAGATATATGTGCTTCATTATTCTTGGTCGGATGAAAAAACAGCTCTTATCCGCAGGAGGCTTTCTATAAATGGAGAGCTGGACCTCCGGAAAGGCTGATGAGGGATTTAGTGCAGATTGTTTTAGTGCAGGGAAGCCAAAGACTAGAAACTAAACTAAAGTTTTACAACTTTCAGCGCTGCAGGAGAAAGTGAGAGAATTATTCCAGCGTATGAACCCAAAGCTACACAACGAGAAACATCAGACTTACACAAACATCCATTAACATTCACATATAGTTTCAGTAGGTTTCCAGCACAGTGTGTCAGGATGAATATAAAAGAGAGGCAGCACACGCACCATGTTATATCACCTGAGTGACAAGGCCGAGGCTCCACCTACCTCACAATGACACACACACACACACGTGTATATAAACCACACAAATCCCTGCCAGCGAATGGTTTCTTATCTGCGTAGACGCAACCCAAAGTAATTACACAGTGACCAGTGAGGAGCATTTGACTGAGCTAACCGACGGCAGGAAAAGCTTTTTTTCTAACTTACTCAACTCTACAGGGACTTGAACGTCTCACAGCCCCTGGGACAAATGCAATATAGTTCCAGCCTCAAACAACCAGGCAAATGAGAGAAGAGGCTGAGCTGATGCAGCTGTAATTATCTAACGTAGCTAGTTTATCTAACAGCTGCTGTTATATAGGAAAAGATATTTAAAGGCAACTTCAGGACATTTTTAAGTTTGTAAGCATGAATGTAAAATCTCAAACTGATGGGAAAAAAAGCTGGGACAGATGAATGGTGGTGTTGTAAGAAAATTCAGCAGAACCAATGTTTACTTCTCAGCAAACGAGCAAAATTCAATCAAGCTGGTTTCATTAGTGATAAGCATTCGCATGTGATATGAGAAAAGCAGCGTAAACAGATCATCCTAAGGAAGCATGCCAAACGTGTATGAGAGTGAAGTCACTGCAGAAGCACTTTACAGCATGTAGGAGACGCTGCTCTGCCTTGTCATCACATTTATTTGGTTAATGGTAAGTACAGGAAGTGATCGCTGACATCACTAAAGCCTTTAACTGTCTCTGAAGACACGTGTGGAAGTTGTCTCCATATGGAGAGATCAATCTGTCTCCATCTGTTCCTCTGACATGCCCACTTAACTGCTCTGTCTGCTCACAGATGCTGAGTCAATGGACCTCCTCTCATGACCCCCCCCCCTCCACCTACCCCACCCCCGTTCATCCTTCTCCATAAATGCACTGTGAATCCGGGCATTGAGTCCGATCTGACACCTGGACCTCTGAGTGGAAGCAGACAGAGTCGCTTCACAGGTCGCGACCTCTGACCTGGACGTCGTGGCATCCAGGGAAAAGCCCTGCGAACAGGATTAATTGGGAACAAATGACGGGAGTGTGGGGCGGGAAGTTGAATTAAGTTTTATTATTGGCAGTGGATCCGTTCAGTCAAACAGTCGCTCGCAAGAGCAACCAGCTTCTCATGGATTCGTGGATCCGCAGGTTTCAAAAACTTCCCATAAAAATCCCTGCAAGAAGTTACTGACCTCATTGATCAGGGCAGAGCTGTAGTTAAGGCCGAGAGTCTTTTCATTATTGCATCTGAACACTTTATAAACCGGGGTGTTGCAGGGACGGGACGTGACGTTCATGGCAGCTTACATAAGCGTCAGTTAAAGTTCAAAGGCTGCGGTTTGATCTGATAGACGTTGGTGATGATTGTGGACTGAGTCAACGGGTCGGCAGCAAACAGAGGAGAGGTGACGGCCGCAACAACCTGAAGGATGAAACCTCAGCACAAGTCTCAGAATCTAGTCATTGTTTTGTCCGACAGCTACTCGACGCTGATGAATCCAATTTTCCTGCTACTGTAACTGGTTTTCACAGATCTCAGCATCTCACTCTTTGTAAACCACAGTCATTGAGTTTGTTATCCCATTTGTTTTCACAGGTCCACGGCTGCTTCCAGCAAAAACAAGGCCAACTGCCGTCTTCAGCCCTTATTACAGGACACCTACACTCATATTAAACGCTCGGCCCCTTTCCAACCCGGCCATATGTGCAAACAGATGAAAGAGGAGGAATTCCCATGACTAATATAATAGTTCAGCTTTAGCAAAGCCGCTCATACGTCTGCAGTGCCTCGGCTCCAAAAGAAGATGAGCAAGTTTTTTAATAAAGTCATGTCAATCTGTTCAACTCCTGACCTCTTCCCGTCCTCCGAGGGCAGACGACTCCCCCTGATCTAAAGCCCCCAGAAGGACGCAGACTTTTTAAAAACACTGTAGCTGGAAAACTACAACATTAGCTCCGATATCCTTAAGAGGAAACCAAGCGCCATATAAAGATACGGTATGATTGTTAATGATGTGCATGTAGGCACTATGAGGTATGCAGTGGGTGAAGCCACAGCAGCTTCTCCCCGTCATGAATGGGCCTCCATGTTTTGGTTTCCTCATTCATTGTTGAATGCATTGCTGTTGGTGAGGCGGACGGGAAGCTCAGGGAATCCAGCTGTCACATTCCCAGCATTCCAGAGGTGAGCACTCGGCATTCTTCGCAAACTTGTCAGCAAAGGAGTTGACCGAACAAGCAAACAAAGCGATCCGGAGAACATGTGAGTCGGTGCTTAGTGTGAGTGAACGACTGACAAGGCATGTGAGAAATGAGCGAGTGTGGTGAACGAAGGACACGAGGGAAGGAGGGCAGGAGTTAAAAGAGACGAGGGTGCATGAGAAATGGAACAAGCTCATCAACTGGACAAAAGGTGAAAATGTGTGCGAGAGTAAAGGTAATGAACCAGTGAGTGAGCAAACGAGTGATTCATAGCAAGTCAGCAGCTGAGTAAAATCTGTGATCCCTCAAACAGGAGATTGAGTAAAAGAGTGTGTGCATAGGTCATAATCACAGATTCAACCATCACCCCCGGCTTGTGTCGCCTGAACGAACGCCACGACTTCACATTGGCATGGCTTTTGTCATCACCTTGTGCAGTTTGCACAACTTGTACCACTCACATGTCTTTTCAAACCAAACCATTCACGCCTCAGGGAACCAACACATTACAAACACTGTTTCATCTCCTCCCGCTCTGGTTGCTCAATCACGACTTCCCCCCTCCAGGTGTATTCTGCTGAACTCCATACAGGCCACATGGGCATTCAGTTAGACCTACTGTAATCTTATTCCTGTAACGTGCACAGAGGCCAATTAAAATTCAAAACATGCCTGAGTCAGTGGGAGCAGTGCACGTCCAGCACATTTTATATTGTTAAGTCTGGGCGATGACAAGGTGGTAGAAAATCCAAACAGTCCTCGTCACTTCCAGCCCGGCCTCATTCTTCTGTTGCATCTGTGAGAGGGAAGGTTAAGTTGGCGCCGCGTCAGTCTGTCAGGCGGGAATGTTGTCGGTACAAGCCCTTGTAGCAAATACCTGAATAAAAACACAGCGTTATGATTCCTTATCTGCAGATGCAAACTTGGCTTTACCTGCCACAGATGAGTGTCTCTTGTTTTGAATATTCAAATACCAGGCGAGCTGCTGCCATGACAGCCGGGCGCTGAGACAAAAGAGTCCAAGGACAGTCGACCACAAAAAAAATATGTTTGTATTCCACCAATGGCACAAGAACAATACCAGCACACTGTAAATCTGATGGTTCTCCAGGCACAGCTTCAGTAACCTGATGCTGAGGGACAGAAGGGACAATAAATGGAAACCAAAAATGCACAAGGGTGCTTTTACAAATGTTTTTCTGATTGATACCACAGCAAACTGTCCCTGAGATTGAGTACTGGTCTGAGGGAAGATGCTCTAACTCTCTCTATGCAACTGGACAGACCTCAAGCCAATCAGAGCAAAGATCCCAATCGTATGCAGAGTAATGTTGTGGTCAAGACCACCTAACCAAAGACCTAGTCAAGACCAAGACCAGAGCACACCAAGACCAAGACAAGACCAAGTCTTTGAGGGTCAAGACCAACTCAAGACCGAGACCAGAGCACACCACGACCAAGACCAAGGGGGTCGAGACCAAGAAGACCAGTGTTAGGTCAGACCGAGTAAATCTGTAGTCGATTCTGAGACAAGACCAAGACCTTGTAAATGTCCCAACACTAATGCAGAGCAATGGAAAACATGTCAACAAATGTGATGGTTGTAGTTTTGCAGGAGGAACAGCGTCTAAGGACTTCTACGTCCTGCAGATAAAATCGTAGGGTCTCTGGTGTCTACAGCTTTGACCAACGTTACGATAGCTGCCCTTGAGTGGCCGTCATGTTACATGTAAACAAAAGCTGCTCAATGTCGCTTCTCTGTCGTCATGGCGTTAAGCCCGTCTATGTTCATTTCTGCAGAGAGAAATGAAATCACTGGCAGGTTTGTCTGGGCTCAAAAAGAGAGAAAGTCCTTTTGTCGTCTCAGAGTTCGTGTGATGTGCTGGGAAAACATCAGCACGCTGGATTTGTTTAGAAAATCCAGAGAAGAGGTGTTGGGAAGCAAAGACCAGTCCAGAGTCAGTGGTTTGTGTCGTGATGTGGACAGTGACTCAGTGTTTCCACAGTGGGATCTGCTGCTGCTGTCAGCGCTCCAGACTCAATCATGGTCAATAGCAGCAGCTGGCAGCCAATCAGCTTTGAAACGGACACGATGACACTGTGTCGATGCTGACTGTCAAAAAGAAGTCCGACCTCCATGATCCACTGCAGGTACGGGTGGATTCATAAACTCAGGACACACTCTGCGTGTCTGATGAACAAGATCTGAAAAAAATAAATAAAAATACTGTAAACCAAACCTTGGAGCCGACGACAGTGGTGGAGGAAGTGGCAGAAACAACCACAGATTAGGCTACTGGTATCCATTACGTACTACACTGCACATCTCTGTTTACAACAGTTTATTTATCCATCTGCCTACAGTTTAATGCAGAACATGTGGGCGTTACAGCCCCTGAAACTCTTCTTAAAGCTTCTCTCACAAAACAAACACATGACTCATAACTAAATAATCAACAATCAAAGCTAAAGTTTGAACAAAAAAAACATTCCCGGGGCATTATTTTGAGTTAATATTAAAATCTATGACTCATCCAAACTGCAGGGGTAACTTCACTGTACGAAGCTGATTTAAAAAACAGGATGTCGGGGCCTCGAAGGGAAATCTTACTGGTAGAGATCAGTATTGATTTGTTGGTGAATCAATTAGTCAAATATTTGGTCATTTTTAATGTGGAAAACCTTAAATCCACTGATTTCAGGCTCTCAGATGTGTGAGTGTCTGGTTTCCTGATTCTTATATAATAATGTATCGATTGATTATCTTTGAGCTTTGGACTGTTGATCAGATAAAAACAAGACAGGTGAGGACACTGACGCCTTTGTTTTTTTTACAATCACCTGACATTTCAAAGGGGGAAGAACAAATAATCAACGGATTGATAATCAAAAATTGATAATGTTTGTACAGCTCATTGAAGTGTTTTACTTTGAACTCACAAAAGCATCGCATTCGAAACGTCCAATGAAATTTGTTCTTTTACTACGGGGTCAAGGTCAGAAACAGGTCACGGCTGCTAACGATGTGTGGCCGCACACAAGAATAACAGTAACTGATCCTGAATCTCTGATGGTCGCAGGCTGAAGACGTTAAGAATATATACAAACTCTTGAGGGATGTAAAGCAGGTGTGTCTCTTTGTATAACCTCCTACCTGTGCACTCTGCCAAGAACCACAAAGTGGCCTCCAAAAAAAATCCATGATAAAAATGTGCTGTGAAGGCAGCGCGCCAACCAAGTGAGAGCATTTTTATCACATTGGATCATCAGCTGTGACTTCATCAGGATAAACCCTAAATAAAGAGCTCGGACAGACAATGGCAGCAGAAACAAACAGAAATCACACGTATAACTATTTATGGAAAACTGAGCGTTTCACGAAAACATGGAGAGATTAAGAGCGCTGCTGCCTGTTCTGTCTGTGTGCAATATTTTCTGGATCACACACACACAAACCCTGACTGGTCGGTGTTAGCTCTTCTTCTTCTTCTTCTTCCAGCCTTAAGAGGCAGTAAAAGACAACAAACACAGAAATAATTCAGTGGCACCGTCGCCGAACACACTCTATTTCTGGCTTATTTGGCAAATCTCAATCAGCCTTGTGTCCAAATCACTTCACATTGTATCAATGGGTCGTTTATAAAACTCAAACCACTCTCAGACCGTGGTGGAGATGATGAACAGCAGCTATGTGAGCACACAGGAGAAGTTTTCATCTTAAATCTTCAGAGTCCTGACTCATCTCAACAGACCACATAAGTCAACGTCAGGAGCTCAGACCTCTGGAGAGAGCCGGCGCAGTAACCTTGGCCTGATCTTGATTTTCTTTTCTTTTTTTTCTTTTCACAGGCAAAACAAAGAAGTAGCTATAAGTTTGAAGCTCTTCAGTTCTTTTTCCAGCTCGTGTTCCCTCATGTATCAGCTCTGCTTGGCTACTGTGAGGAATGCTGCTGCTGCTGCTGCTGTTGTCTACAGGCCTCGGTCTCTGAGGGATTTAGGAGGTCGGATGTTTAAAGCCTTTATATTGACAGCGCTCTCCTGAACCCTCCTCCCTACACACACACACACATACACACAGGGATCATGTTTTATTGCTGCTGCAACAAAGGAAATTATTCAAAAATCCAGAAGCACAAAAATGCAAGAAGCGCCAGAAGCCACTGTATGTAACACGCTGAAGCGGCTAATTTGCATTTTAGAAACTCGCCAAGAACGCAAAGTCTGCAAGTGTGGTGAGGTCGAGGAATTTTGGAGCAGTACGCACATGCAGAAAATCCAACCAGCTGTTTGAAAGATCTAGATCACTGATAACTCAGGTGATCAATCGATCAAATGGCAACCAATCAGGCAGAGATTCGGCCTAGCTTTAAAATGAATCTGGATGGATGGATGGATGGATGGATGGACAGATGGATGGATGGATGGATGGATGGATGGATGGATGGCAGAGTGAAGACCTTGGACAGTCAGTGTAAAGGCGTCTTTGTCATCGCCAGGATAAATGTGACAGGTCGTCATGATATTGATATTTGGTGATGACATCATACAACTCTAAAGCTCTTGTTCTCAGATGCAGCGGTTTGGATGGCGAGGCCAGCGTAACACGATCTGTGGATGACAGCCAACTTACAGCTGGCAGGAGACAGAGCGAGCTGTAAATGTGCTGTAAATCAAAACAGCTTTGACGTGAATGAGAAATCTCATCCGGACTCTGACGGCTTCTTCAGCAGCGTCATTTTGAATTAGTGGGAAACGGGATCATATCTGCGCAGCGTGATATCAGTCCCTCTAAAATATACACACTGTACGAGCACAGTTAATCTACAGGAAGGAATCTCACAGCTGCTGACATCAGCCAGGTCTCTGAGCTTATTTGTGAAGCGTTTTCTTAACCTCTGACTCTCTCTTTGAAACTGCACCCACAGCTGCTGCTTTCACTGCATACAGAAAATCCACACTGCAAAATACTTAAATATTCAGTCTCAACATCTCTGGTTCATTAAGATGCATCAGAAACCACACCAAGACACCGAGTCACCAGCTTCTGTATAAGAAGAGTTTAAATGACGAGCTGATGTGGACACTGATGAAAAGCAGTGCATGCAGTCACTACAGCTGCTCACACTCACAGCTGGAAGCATCTGCTGCTTTTCCTTTTTCTGCTACACATTCCAGACCAGTTTTGCAAGGTCATAAAACCGCTTTAATAAGAGAACTGTGGCAACAGGTTCGTATACAGGCTGCTGCCACTGCTGCTGCTTGGTCTACTTCTGCACACAGAGAGGGAGACAGAGACAGAGACAGAGAGCGCCAGGAGCCTCTGGGACCACACCCTGTCAGTGCTAAAACAATTATCTGATTATCTGACTGAGCAAACCTCAGTATTAATCTAATGACTCTGCAGCTCACACGTGTCACAGACCAGTTGTAGTTTTGGTTTATTTCATGTAATCTCATATTCTGATGTTGCGACATGACGGAAGGAGCCGGGATAAGATCCAATACTCAAGTCAAGTCTTCAACTTGAGCCTCCTTCTGTCAACTCTGCAGCTTCACTTGTGTTGAAGCGAATTGATGTTCAAAATGTCAGCGTGCAGGCTGAGCCCACCTATAGCTGCAGTCTGCATTCCCTGCAAGAGAAACAGGACAGAGTGAGGATATCTGCCTGTTCACACTTGCTGTCCAGTGAGGAATGTAACTACACTTATACACACACACACTCACAAACGGTAGCACACTGCAGTGTTTGCACATTCACGCGCAGGCAAACATGCGTGCGCGCTGGGAGCCCTGCGCTCCGGGGCCGTGAAGGTTGGTGGTGCCCACAGGAAAAGCTGACGTGTTTACATTCAAACAAAACCCAGAGAGACAAAGCCCGGCTGTTGTTGTGCTGCACCGTGTGAGTGAGGGACGTCGAAAACAACAGGCTATAAGACACCCAGCTATTAAACACTTTGTCTTCTCTCTGACAGGCTCATAATTAAATATGTAAAGTAAACACTGTGGGTTACAGTCAGATTACAGCTGTAAACACAAGCTACGGCTCCATTAGCTTCTTAAAGGGATTAACTGAGTAACCACAGCTGACCTGGGGTCAGTGAAGCTGCAACTGGTGCTTGTTTTATGATTCATTTGTCTGTCCATTTTAGATTCAAACTGATTTATTGATCAAAGAAAGAAACAAACAGAAATACTTCATCCTGTGTCAGAGGTACGGACAGCTGCAGAGAGAAACAGTGACTCATCATTGAGCCGCGTCGTTCAGGAGCCATGAGCGTCTCTACAAAACTCTGTGCTGATCCATCGAGTAGATGTCAAGACATGTCACAACAGAGACAGAAGCAACAACATCACACTCTTGCTAGAGGTGAAATCGGGAACGTCCTCCTCACTACATGTCACTGCAGTCTGCAGCCTTTTGAAGCGTCTCACAGGAAGCTCTGACCTGTGGGCAACACCACATGACACATCAGGGGTCAAGACATATCAGAGTGCATACATGTCATGTCCGTCCATCACCTCCCGCACTGAGGTGGCCGTGATCTGCAGATACTTCACACCAGAGACACCTTTTCATAAAGTGTCACCAGTTTCACTACATGCTGGATCCGTCCTGCCAAACTGTGCATTAACACGAACCTTAAAAAGACGAGTGTTTTCATGTGCCACTGAATCATAGCGGCACAAACTTCTCTATTTAATGGCTTACGGTGGGTTTTAAAATAGCCTCGTCTCGCCTGCTCTTGTGCCGTTTCTCAGGCTCCTCCAGGCTGCTGATCTCTGAGACCAACGACCACAAACCACCGAGGAGCAGATTCGTTTGAGTCACTTCAGCTTTTCAGCGTCTGTCTGCCTGGCGGTCCGCGGGCCCTTCAGCCCAGTCTGGAGCGGCCTTCATCGGCCCCACAAGGAGAGCTTTGAGCGGCCCCCGGGTCAGAGGAAGGCTGTGTTTACTCACCCATTTCAACACAAACACACACAAACACACTGTCTTCCACGGTGCCCCCCCCCCCCCCCTCCTCCGTCTCTGTCTGTGTCTCACACTGCCTCCTCTGTAGCCTCTTTAACTATCAACCCTGCACTTTGTTGGCACGTTCACATTTGTTGATGTTGTTACTGGCAGGCGTGTGAGAGTGGGGTTGTGTACAGTAGGTGTGTGTGTGCGTGTGTGTGTGTGTGAGGTTGTGCTGCATTTACGTCACGCTGGATTTACTGAGACTTGACTGGGGAAAGTTTTAACTCAGGGAGAGAGAGGACAAGTCCCATCGTCAGGTTTCTGTGATAAACTCTTGATCAGAACCAACTTTAGCTTGGAAACAGGTAACAGGTGTGCACCCGATCCAGAGCATCATCATCATCATCATCATCAAAACCAGTGTTTAAAGTCAAAAGGACTGACGTCAGCACTGCATCACAGACCACATCACACGCTCCTGTCCCTCTGCTCTGCTTTGTTTCGGCGCAGAGCAGCTCTGGCTTAAAAAAAAAACATGTTGGACCTGATTCAACTTGAGCCACAAAACAAAACCAGCACAATGAATGTGACAAACAAATCTGAGCCAGGCCACGTTTCTGGTACATTACTCTTGAACAAGAGCGGCGTCCGCCCTGTTCTTCAGCCGACAGAGGTCAGAGGTCAGACGATGGTTCCGGAGTCAAACAGTCTCACATCAAAGTGTGTTCACTGGGGTTTAGGGCGACTATAGAGTGCAGAGAGAGAGAGAGGGACAGGTGTGTGAGGTCTGACTCAGGTGATGCCACATGAGCATTGTGGGTAATGTAGGCCCTAGGTATCCTGTCTCTGCTGCGTCACTTAAAATGATGATTGTGAGATGATTCATGGAGGATTACGACTGAACTCCACATCACTCTGATCTTTGTTTTTACCTGTTACCCACGAACAAACAAACAAACTGCGTGTGTCCCAACAGCTCAGCCATCTGTCAATTACTCCTCTGCACTCTGGTGATATCTCACACGCACACACACACCCAGACACACACACACACACACACACACAACATGTTTCACCTCGTAAAAAAGTCCATCCCATCTCTCCTGCCTCCTGCCAACTCTCTCAAGTTTCATTTGAAGTCGTCCAACAGTCTCTCTCCTCACAGTTTCTCAGTTTAAACATCCATATCACCTTCCCCCTCCTCCTCCTCCTCCTCCTCCTCCTCCTCAGGCATCTTTCTCTGATTACCTGTCAGTATCTCTCTCTCACACTTTTCCTCATCTGTCCACCTTCCCTCGTTCAGACGATAGCCTCCTCTCCTCCGTAGATCTTTCTGAACCCTGACGGTTGTGCGTGACCCCTGTTTCTGTCTCCCATCACTTCTTTTACAAGCTCGTTTAAACCCTGTAAAAAACCCTCTGTGTTTTCTGAAAGTCCCACTCTCACTCTGCTCTTTGTGTTTCATCTTCCCACCGCTGTCATGACATGTTTGTCTCACAAGTCAGTTATCAGCTGGCTAATGTGGTTTAAGGTAATGCCACTGTGACAGGAAGTGTCACCATACGAGTTTCACATCAGCAGCTGCCGGAGCCACAGCTTCTCACCAAGGAGAGAAAGTGACAGGACGTCGTCCAGACGTGAGAAACTCTTTGGACCGTGGAAAAAATCGAACGTCTTTTACACTTAAACTTAGGACGGACGCATAATAATAATAATTATATTCAGTGTCTAATAATAGAGGAACCAAACACATCTGTCGTGTGTGAATACTTCTCCACCTGAACATCTGTCCTCAGGAGATAAGACAGTTCTGATCCATTAAATATGACACAAGTAACTTTTAGCTCCGGTGCAAGAAATCTGATCCATGAAAACAAAAATCTCCACAGACCGACTGAAAATGACTCACAAAGTGGGATCTATTGAGATCTGACCAGTAAAACTCACACACATTCAACCACTGCTCCCAGTGTATGAAGCCACAGGCGAAGAGATTAAAGAAAGAGTCACATAAGAGACGTTGAGCTGGACGTCGAAGACAAGCCCTCAGGCCAGTGCTAAGATGACACTGGTGTCTAACTGGTTTTCACGCTGGCTGTGTGTGTGTGTGTGTGTGAACAGGTAGGTTTGTTCAGAAAGACCTCCTCAGAGTAGAAAAGTGTTTACACAAGAAGCCGACTGACGACAAGTAGGTCAACAGCAGCAGCAATAAGAGCCCTCGATCAGGTCATGTGTGAATATATCTATATATCTATATATACAATACTGATCACATTAGATTGGATTATAGCAAAGTCTCTGTTTGACTGTCAACGTTTCAACATTTAATGTCATTTTCAAAGTTCAGATATTCCTCTGTTTTGAAGTGTTCAGTATTCAGGTCAACTCTCAGTGAAGCTCTTCCTGCTATGAACCGGATCAGAGGTGATATGCACATGAAAACATGATGATCAGACATGAGTCTCCAGATAAAACACCTCTGTTCTCCTCTTAAAGCATCACTTCAGCCCCGAACACGAGGAAAAGTCTCCACTCAGTGTCCACACAGACACTGATGAACGGCCCCGTGCGTCAGCCGTCACACGTGTTCACGTCTGCTCCAGTCTGACACAACCTTCGCTGAGCCGTCACTCCGCCTCGATCAATTAAACATTAGATGTTATCTATCTGTTATCAATCTATCTGTTATCTATCACTCAGACGGTGTCCAATGAAAACCAGCTCACCTCCTCCTACACATGAAGGAGGCTGTCTCACCTATCCCCAAAATCACACATTGGGATGTAATTCAAGGTTACTATGGCAACAACACAACGATGCACAGGGCGACACTGGAGACAGGTGAAGTGAAGAGCGGAGGAGGAGGTTTCACACACATGCATTCAGGTCTATGTGCACAGTTTGTACACAAATATACATGTAAATCTACACACACACACACACACACACACACACACACACACCACACAGCCTGTCCTCTGTGACCTACATCTTCTTCTTCTTCTTCTTCACAGTAAATACCAGGGTGAAAAACCTCAAGGCTTCGGTTTCACATCCAAACCTCAGAGTAGTTTTATTTTTACTGTCTGACTTCTCTCTTTCTGAAAAAGAGGAACAAGGAGAAAAGGTAAAGCTGAGTCGACCCACACCGCATTAGACTCTATACGACTCCTCATGTAGGTGCGAAGGAGTCACTTTATCAATAACCAAACCTTATTATGGTCCATAGTCCACAGAAGTTTACAAGCTAATCACAATTTTCTATGACATCTGACATTATGTGTATATGTTATACAACAGGTGATGCTTCCTCCACCTCCTCTGTGAAGCAGCCATGTTTCTATACGTTCACGCATGAGGACACACTTCGCCAAGACAATGACGACTGCTGGAAAATGTCAGAAAACTCCAAGTGTGTGTGAGGTGATCAGGACCTGCTGCTTACAGTGTCGTGTTCAGGTTCATGTCAGAGAGCTGCTGAGCATGTAAACGTGGTTAGGAGCGAGCCGGAGCTCTTCAGAGAGGAAACTGAGGGCAACTGAGAACAAGACACCAACAGTCAAAGCACCTTTTCCTGGTCAATCTGCTGAGACACACTCAACGTGCTCCTCTGCATGCTCTCTGAGCACTCGGCACCGACCACCACCACCTCCTCCTCCTCCTCCTCCTCCTCCTCCTCCCATCGTCTCTGCAGCAAGCATCAAGTCACCACTGACGTTTGTGTTTCCTCCTTCACTTGCGCCTTCCTGAGCGAGCGCCTGTGGCTTCACCACGGTTGGAATTCCCATAAATGTCCGATTTCGTACCAGCTGCCGCCAAAATAAAACAAAAAAACGCCTTAAATCACCCGACGTGATTTGTTGCCTGTTACCACCGGCAACAGCGTCTGGACGGTACGGAGGAAGGTGGGCGCAGAGGAAGAAGAGCCACACGGAAAAAAAGGAAAGAAACCCCAGGAAACTGACAGCGCATAAACCCTGTGGTGGGAGAGATTACCCACCGAGCCAAACATCTGCACCGGAGACACATGTGCCTACAGACTGGTAGAAAGTTTTCCATGCTACACATTTAGCGGTGGAGACAGGAGGACACCTGACGGGACCAACGCCTTCACTGCCTCTCACCTCCTGAATATTAATGATTATGTCATCATACTTCCATGATTTGCTGTCAGGTTGATTCAGCTCATTATCATAAGAGACAAACCACAGCAACAAGTAGCTCACCAACTGTTTCCTCTGTAAATAACACCACCACCATTATAATGATTCTTACTTCTTCCCTATAAGACACGTATCAGCACCTGTAAAACAACAAGAACCGAAAAACATGGTTCAGTCGAGTTGTGAGAAATCTCCACCAGGAAGCAAACACGCAATGTTTCCTTCGTCCTGTCGCATTTTCACCTCCATTTAGAGAAGTGGGCCAAGCTGACACGTTATAGCTGCAGCAGAGCACAACAAAAACAAGACACACAACACAACATTTAGATACAATACAGACAATATAACCATGCTTTTTAGCAGCTGTACCTGAAGCCTGACACACACACGCTCCGTTAACCCAACTTTATAAAGCGGGTGAAGCTCAGTCCAGGTTGTTTCTGCAACTTAACGGCACAACTGAGCTAAAGCCTTGTTGTCTGCTCTTGCTCTTGTGGTTAAACAACCTATACACCAGCTTCACTGAGGCAAAGGCCTCATCGACGTGATGAAAATACACACGCTGTGCTTTTTTTAATACCTCCAGCATCAACACGACGCTCACAGGTCGACGCTCAACTCTCGCCCCGTGACATTTCCTTCCTCATCGCAGGTCTGTCTCAAAACATGACCCGAGCTGAGAAGTCACGACTGAAATCTGTGTCTGCAGGCCACACAGCGACAGGTCCAGACCTATTGGAAAATAGTTGGTGGTGTGTCAGAGGAACACAGAGAGAACAACCAAGAGCTAGAAACAAGTCGACAGCTGCAGCACTCATGATGCACACACACACACACACACACAGACACACACACACAGCAGCTCACACCTGGATATTAATGGAGATTTACAGCTACTACAACACATCATCAGCAGCAGTCTCACATTTGTCTTGTAGGATTTGGGTGAAATTTTGTATTTCATCACACAAAGATAAAATGATGAGTCAATTTTTGCATTTATTAAGCAACTCCTCAGCGTTTTAGTGTGTGTGTGTGTGTGTGAGGGTTGTGATTTCATCAGCGGGGAGAGGTTTAATAACTGGAGTCTGACGGTCCGATGGCTAATGCTCAGGGAGGGAGAGGTGCATTACCACTGCTTATGTCTTCATGAATCATGAATAACTTGACTGGAAACATTTCACCTCTGCTCTGTCAGTGCAGCTAATGTTTTAAATTTAGGGAAGAAACAGGGAGTGGACGGAGAGAGAGAGAGAGAGAGAGAGAGGAGAGAGGGCGTCAGCGGCACACAGAGCTGTTTTCCACTGAGTCCAGGTGAAGCTGAGGAGAAAGTCTGGTCAAGCGCTAAACTATCTATAACGCTCTGCTGTGAACATGTCATATATTCGTGGACTTAATGCAGTTTATATCGTTTATTCATGTGCACACAACAACCCACTATGAAGGTGTGAAAGAGGCTTTCTACCTGCCACACAGCCACAAACAAACAGAGGATCACAGCCATAAAAAGGGGCCCATTCAAGAGCGCTGTGCAAAGCTGAAAAGCTGAAGCCCAGCTTTTTTTTTTTTTTCTTAACATTTTTTTTTTGTGTGTGTGTGTGTGTGTGTGTGTACTCTTTGAAAAAAGCGCTCACGCTTCAAAACTGTTACCAGCAGCTGAACATGGACGGGAGGACGGTGTGAGCTATTTTTGGGGACAGGGAGCGTAACTAAAGCAATGACAAGCCAGCTGTGTTTCCACAGCTTCATACAGGGAGGAGGAGGAGGAGGAGGAGGAGGAGGAGGTGGCAGAGGAGCGATGTGACAGCAGCAGCAGCAGTGATTAAAGTTAAAACTTCAGTTTATCTCCCGGGCTCTGGGTTTAAATCCTCTGATGGGAAGCTGTGACATTATGTTTTGTTAAGTTAAGGCTGTGTTTGTGTTTGCTGACCCACAATGCAGTGCAGTGAGAGGGGTTTCCCAGACTGTGCCCAAAAACCTCACAACCTTATACTGTGTATTTATAGATTATGCAAATGTTTCCACTGGTTTTCTTTCTTTTTAAAAACTACAACACTTGGTTTTTTCAATCAGGACCCACTGAACACTGAGCTTCCTCCACCTCAGTTTCAACACCACAGATTCACTTTTACATGATTATAAGTGACTTTTCTGACCCTGTGTCATTAAGTCGTTCACTGTTTAGTCTGTGTCTGGAGGGAAAAGTCTGGATATAAACTCTTTTCAGGAGCTAAAGCGTCACTTTGGCTGAGGCTAACATTAGCACGGCGATGCTAATTAAAGAAACGTTGGTTTTGTTTACCTCTGCCGTCCGCAGCGAGGGCGGTTTCTTCAAAGCCAGTTTGAAGGAAGTTTCCATGGCTCCGGTCATTTTCATAACTTCGGCTCAAATCCACCTCTGGACTTCTGTAACTTCCTCTTGTCGTAAATCTCTCTCGTCTCCTTTAGCTGCTCTGTAGCCGAACTAAATCACATCCCCGTGGACCGCGTCCTCGTCCTCGTCCTCGCCGACCAGAGCCGAGCATGGATGGAGTTCAGTCGTGAACGCACCGGCCCGGAGCTTCTTCTTCTTCTGCTGCTGCTGCTGCTTCTTCTTCTTCTTCTTCTTCTTCTCCTCCTCCTCCAGGAATAAACAACAACTTCACCGAGAAAGTGACAGAAAGTTAGATCTACCTGAGCTCCTGTCGTGGAGCGTGAACATCTTTGGTTTCAAAGCTCAAACCTCCAGCTCGGTCGTTAGCGTCTCTCAGACCCAGGAGTTCAGATTTCGATCCCTCCTCCTCCAGAGCTCAGTGCGGAGAGTTGACGACATCTGTCTGCTCTGAGGCGCTGCTGCGTTCACGGGCTCGTCGGAAAGATGAGTATTCATGCCTAGGAGTGTCACAAAGTGGTGGCTGTATTTGTAAACATTAAACTGTGGCTCTGAGAGAGGGGCACATAAGTAGTCGGTGTCATTCTGAGGTCAGATTAAACATAATAAAAGAGTTCAAGGCTGGGGTCGCTTTTAGATAGATAGATAGATAGATAGATAGATAGATAGATAGATAGATAGATAAATAAGTGACATAAGAGAAAATCTGACATACACACCTGAAACCCCATTTAGGTCAGCTGGTAACTTTACCTAAAGAGATTGCTAGTTTACTGGTTTTGGAGCTCAAGTTTACGAGCTTCCAGAGGAGTCATGAAATGCATCACAGAACCTCCCTCTGACTTGTGACACTTCACGGCCGCTGCTCAAACTGCGGAATAATCAGGTCATTGTAGTGCAATTAAAGCTCCCTCGGGTCATTTTAAGTCTCCTGCTTCAATAGAAAAACGTTTTGTTTCACAATAAAACTTTTTTTTTTTTTTTAACTGTAGAAGCTGAAGTTAGTGACTCGTATTTAATTGATATAAAATGAAATGAAACGCAGTTGTTTTGGTGTCACATGGTTTTCCTGTTGTCTCCTGCAGAGAGAGTGACAGGAGAGACGTTCATGCTCGGTGCCAGTGAGCAGCCAGGACCAGGGGACACTCCTTTTCTGTATTGCATAACTGCGGTGTGTGTGCTCGTTTCGTTCCTCCTCCCGTGCCGCCGGTAGGTGGAGGGTTAGTGGAGGAGGTGTCGTAGACAGCTCCAGGGTGGTAAATTTAAAGGTGGGTGAAATGTGTGATCCAGATGGTGAGCACTGGAAGTCAGTCAGCTGACCTCCAAACCAAACAAAAGTGCTATTCTTGTGCAGAGTCTGCAGTAATGCATTCCTGCTTTCCACTAACTCACACATTCACAGCAGGAAATTATCCAACATTTAAATATAAAAATGTGTAAATTAATCATTTTGTAGGTGGAGAAAACTGAAAATGAAACTTCCCATGAGGGACTACCACCACAATCCTCCTAACACCAGTTCACATGTGACAATTATACAGTTTATTCAGCGTCTGTGGGAGAAGAGGAGAAACCACAGCTGCTAATCTGAGATGTGAAGACACCAGAGCCTGGAGCTGCTCCACTGCACCACAGCCTAACAGTGGTTTCACATAAAGCCTGTTTGTAATGTTGCTTTAATGCAATATCGTCTAAACAAGCAGCGTGTGGTCAATCTACAGCACAGTTACTGCGGCTGATTTCATTACATGAACAAACCCTCGGGTTTTTCTCTCCTTCTTTCTCTTTTTATGAAATTCCTGGATCTGAATTATAGCTCTTGGATCTCTGCTCTTCAGTGTTTTGAGGGGGAAACAGTTTTTATATTCTTCACACATCCAGCATTTTAACTTTTCCAGGGATTTCTCTTCACTCTTTCCCTTCGATTCAGCGACATTAAAAACGTTCCCGCAGACGCATAAATTCTCAACATCGGCATCTTTATTGCACAACATTCCCATAAAATTGGGAAAAATAATCTGAGGAGACAGTTCAGTAAAAGACATTCTGTACAAATGCAATGGAAATAAACTGAGTATGTACAGTTTTTACGTGAACCGTTAACACATAACGAGAGCAACTAAATAATTTATTCATGTACAAAGAGGGAGGGGGGAAAAAAGCAGATATAAACTCATACCTTTTTTAAACATAATGGCTGGGTTGTACAAAAAATGGAGGCTGATATAGCTGAGCACGTTCAATACAACAACAACAACAACAACAACAATAACAACAACAACAACAAGCATGTATCACTTTAAAACCAGCAACAGGAGCTCTGTGGTGCATTCATGTCACTTCTCCATTAAGACTTGGGTTTATATTCAGGGTGCGATTTGACAAACAAACACTGTCCAGTTCTCAGGGCTCCACCACTAACTCACTCTGGTGATACAACAAGTCATTTTGCAGAAGGAAGAAAACTGAGCCTGAGCCACAAATGGGGATTTGTCACCTTACTGGTCGTCAGCAGACGCTGCACTACTCTCATCTCTCTGCCTGCGAATCTGCTCAGTGTGGAGCTAGATTTTTGCAGCACAGAGGAACGGGGACATGCATGTGTCTGACACATCCTCTCAGTCATTGGATGAGTTCTGATGAAAATATAGATTCATTCCCGCTGCTGTCAACAGACGACAAAAAGAAATAATACTGTGTATAATGAAAATAAAAGAAGATAATGCCCCTTGGCCCCCCTGCAGGTCGCACTTCACTTTATGCTGAAGCTCAAGCTCTTTTTTTTTTTTTTTTTTTTTTTAATAAACTTCTACACTCAGCAAATCGCACCCTGTGTATATGTACGCACGGCGTTACAGCCAAATCCATCTACCTGTCGATGTCGTGGAAAATCAAAAGAAAATAAAAAGATAAAAGTATGCTACCATCGTTTTCTATTTTGCATTGTGTGTGTGTTTTGTGAGTATAACCGTCATAGAAACATGTCTGAAAATACAGTAGTGTTAACTGATACATACATATCCACTATAAGGCCTACTGTGTTCCTCCTCCTCTCTCTCTCTCTCGCTCTCTCTCCACCCTTTGCAGCAAACATCGAAGCCGTAAACATGGTATAAAGGTGGCAAAGCTATAAAAGTGTGAAAATATCTCAGCATTTAGTTTTAAAATATATGTAGATGGTGCGTGTTTTTTTAGCTTTTCCACAGTAGAAAGGAGCCCCTCCCTTCTCGGATCACAATCTGACGCAAAAATATGTTTTTCCTTATTTTTTTTTTTTTCTTTTTGTAACGACCATCCTAGAGAATTAAACAGCCTTCCCTTTTTCTTTTTCTTTGTTTTTTTCCAAAGAACACAGCATAGAGTCTGCACACAGTTTACGCTGACATTCCTCTGATTAAAATAGCTTAAAAAGTTTACCTCAGGGTTTTCTATGGGGCAGCTGCACGTGTGTGTCTCATCCACTGCCCATATGAAGATCTGAGGTAGAGCTGTACCTATGATAAGAATGTCAAAGCCACTTTTAGCCATTTCAAAACCAGTTTGTAGAACTGAAAGGAAAAGAAAAACAAAAAATCATGGTGTGCATCGATTTCCACCTCTGCCACAGAAAATCAGGCTTTAAAGTCGCAGGTGTGCATTGCAATTTCACAAAGAAAAAGAAATTAAAACTTGTCAGATCTGTTGAAATATCTAAAGGGAAATTTGGCTTGTAAACAAAAAACATGAAGATAAACAACAAAACATAGTTGGCATGAGTTTGATAACTGTTCTCAATGATATTTACCTCAAAGCAAAAAGTTTTAAAAATGTCCATCCATTTCCTTTAAACATGAAGTCCTTCACTTTGTACGACTGGGTTTAAGATTGTACAGAAAAAAAAGCAGTTGAAAAAAAAAGTTAATGTACTGTAGATATCTTTAAAATTTCATTCTCGACTGGGAAAATGAAGAAAGTCTTTGGCTTTTGTGTCCGAACAAATGAAAAATACACGAGTCTTGTTTTTAAAAAGAAACATTCAAACAACAGGAGAAGGTCGTTTCAGGGATGCTTCAGTCATCCACAGTGCCTTGCTCCACCTGCAGGTCTGTGGTCTCTGCCCCCCCCTTGTGGTGCTGCAGCAGCATTGCACCACATTCAGCAGCAGCATTGGTGGTGGTGAGGGGGGCCGGGGCGGCAGCGCTGACTGTGGTCCATGAAGACGTGCAGCTCTCAGGCTTCAGGGCGAAGATCCCTGTGAGCCCGCGCACACGGGACAGGAAGCCACGTCAGGGGTCGGCTGTGGAGCGTGGACGGCCGGTTCAGGTGGCGCCACCTGGGTCTGACTGGTCTGCTCGGGCTGTTGGGACCTCGGTGTCTCTACAGTCTCATAGCAGGATCTGAGCCACATAGGGGGAGTGAGTGCTGGCCACTGCAGCCAACAGGGGGAGGTCGCTGGACTCGATTCTGCAAAGACGCAAGAGCAAAGATCAGGACAGGGAGGATTAACATGACAAACGATTATTCTGACACTTGTCTTGACTCGATGGTCGCTGGGACTTCACTTAATGCACTGAATGTGATCTATTCAGCTCCTGTGAGTTGAGAACAAAGCGTGACTTCTTACCCTAAGACCATGCCCAGTTCCTTCACATGGACTCTGGTCTGGCCCTTCAAATACTCAGCAAGCATCTTACTCTTGAAGTAGATTTCCTGCAGCCGGTCCTCAAGGTGCATTATACACTACAGAGGAGGATGAGGAGGAGAGACAGGAGCACGGTTGGTAACACAGTCAATCATCAGTGGTCATCATCATATCACTGCACTAACACTGAGGAGGGGGGGGGTTACAAAGACGTACAAAGTTGGGGGTGAGGTTGAGTTTGTAGAGCTGATGAGTGGACTGCAGTAAACTGGAGACCAGACTGGACACCAGGACCTCCTTCCCCAGCTTGTTGACGTCGGTGGCTCGTCTCTGGCTGCTGGCCACCTGCACCGTCCACTTGTCTGTGTCTGCTATAATGCAGACGGCCTCGGCTATGGGCTCATCCAAGACTGGATGCTGCAGAGGATGACAACAGTCCATCAGAACAACAAAACACACACAAAAAAAAAGGAAAACACAGATTCATGAGGCGTGTGATATATTTACGATGTAGAAATATGTATCGAATACAAAGAAAGAAGTCAGTTGTGGAGGATCTTGGTTAATATATCTGATCAGTTGTCTGATAATAATTATATCTGTTTGCAGATATTTTCCATACTGTGGCCTGAAGTTGAGTAAAGAGCACAGACAGGATCCCAGATGTCTGGATCTGAGATCTGTCACTGGGATATGAAGTCATCAGCCCTCTGGCTCAGTAACTAAAACCACATGAGCTCTCGGTGCGTTCACACTCTTTGTTATTCATGCCTCTGTATTGTATTGGAAAAAGTGCATCTCCTTGAAAGACGGCTCTAAATCTTCACCTGAACAGCATGGGTTAATTCAGCCATGAGGCTCTGCCGTAGCTTCTCGTCGCTGGGCATCCCATGCAGTACAAAGTCCGGCACGTAGGTGGGGCAGTAGCCTCCAAACAGAGACCGGCCAAAGTTGGCTATACTTGGCTTCGAGTAGTTCTCCACCAACTTCGACCTGGAAATCAAATAAGTGGCGTCAGGTTTTTATTCTCATGAAGATGAAATGTTACTGTCACTTATTCCCTGCAGTTACAGACACATCACTGTGATTACTGGTTAAAACGAGGTGCTGGACACAGACACTGAATTGCACCAGTGCAGCTCCTCTACTCACCCAGGGAAGGGAACCAGCACCTCCTCCTGCCAGTCCTCCGTCTCCTCGCTCTCACTGTCGCCCAGCGCGCTGTCCGAGCTCTCGTTGCGCGGTATCTCCCAGTCGTTGACGGGAGCCGCTTTGCGTTTTTGGTCCTCTTTGCTGTTGCTGCCTCCGTCCTGGGGGACGGGGACCGGCAACACAAGACCCTTGTTCTGCTCGACAGAACAGCCCCTACAGCAGCAGGCGTCGGAGGAGTCTGTAGACCCACACCTGCACCTCCTCTGGACGTCCAACAAAGTGTCTCCCTTCCTGCTGGACCCCACCTCTCCTCTACCTGAACCTAAACACAGACCCAAACCCTGACTCCTCGTTCCACCCTGGAAGCTGTGACTCTCAACATCCCCGGGACGGGGGACTCCCGACGGGTCCAGCAAGTCTTTGTGGATACTGTCTGTGGTGCTGGCCTCCTGTCGTTTGGCCACATCGTCTATTGTCCTCGTCTCCACCGGGTTCTCCAGGCTGAAATACTCATCAAAGTCCTCTATACAGTTGGGGCTCCACTGGGGCATCTTGCTGGACACCCGCTGCAGGGCTGGAGCCGCCTTGGTCTGTTTGGTTTGGTCCTCTGATGCACTGGCGTTGCTGGTCTTTGAATCTGCTGCTCTCTGCAGCTGCTGCGGTTGAAAGTGTTGATGATGATGCTGTTGCTGCTGATGCAAGAGCACCTGCGGGTGCAGTTTGTCCTTGAGATGCTTCTTGTGCTTTTTAAACTCCTCCTCCACCTTCCTCCTGCGGCACTCAGTGTCCGAGTCCGGAGACATGGAGTCCCCGATGAGGAAGGTGACTTTCGTTGCTGGCTCATCCTCCTCTGTTAGAGTCAAAGCCATGGGCCCCGTCATGGTGTTTCCTGTTATCACTGGTACCGGCACTGTGGCGGCCATGTTCTTATCTGGAGGCTTCTTCTCCAGAGGGATTCCCAAAGGACGAGGAGATAACACTTTAGTGGCCTGGTTCCCCATCCCTGCATCCGTCCCGGCCTCTGTCCCCGAGTTTTTACGCTCTGTGGTGGGAGGTGGGGACGGACTCGATGCCAGGGTTGTGGGTACGGATGGGATGTGAAGTTTCAGGTCACTCTTGGTCTCTGTATCCGGCACACAGACCTGCTCCCTGGGGGAGGCCGAGCCAACGCGCAGCACCGTCTCCAGCCGAGCGTCCATGCTGAGCGGGCTGCTCGACTCCCTGTGCAGCTCTGCAGGCTCGGCCGCTCCTGCAGTCCTGATAACGGGGATTGTACCATGACCTCCCGTCTGAAGCACGCTGCTTCTGGACCCTTGACTCTCGCTACTGTCCTCCTCATCTTCTTCGTCCTCGTCTTCCTCTTTGGGTGTAATCCCGGCGCCATGCTCCACCTCAGCGTCCATGTATGTGCTGCTCTGGAGGCTGTTGTCTGAACGGTAGCTGCTGTCCTCTGCCTCAGTCTGACGGCCCTGGGCCCCTTGGGACAAGTAGTCTCCACTGGGTTTATGGACAGTGACCAGGACGTAGTCCGACTCCTCCACCTCTCCTTTCCTCAGGGAGGTGGTGATGAGGGAACCGGGCATGACAATGGCCTCGTCCTCAGCGCTGTCCAGCATGTGGGTCTCCAGCAGCTCGGAGCAGCGGATGAAGTAGGTGAGAATGTAGAGCAGCCTCTGGACCAGCTCCTGTCTGCGGCCCACCACCACCGTCCTCGAGAGCCGCACCGGCGACCCGATGGCCCCGTACAGGTCACCTACACAGTGACGGAGAGAGAAACGGCTCATCAGCTTTATCACTTTAAAGACATTTACTCCAAGTTTTATTCACTATGACTGATTTATTTCATGATCATGTAGCATAATCTGTCTGTGTTGTACTTTATTACTTAAACTGGACTGATAAGGACACATTTCAACAGCCATGAGGTAAATACAAAGTTGTCCTTTCAGAACAACATCAGTTGTACATTGGCACATTTTTGTCCACTCTCAATGAACAAAGTAATTCTTATTCATATTATATATTCTTCCTTGTACAAGTACTCATTCATGCAGTTCTGAACTTCAAACACTAGGTGTCACCACTGACTCATTTGTGAAATCTTACCCATGTCACTTGAGGTGAACGTGTGAATTACTCAACATACTTGCTCTTTAAGCATCAGGGTACTGAGGAAATATCATTACATTATATAATCATCACACACCAGCAACTACTCACACATCAGTAAACTGTTTTTACCGAAATTTCTAATGATTTCCACAAATGCAACATGTTCTGCTGCAAGAAAAAAACAAAACAAAACAACAGGATGTTCCCACTTTTCATTAACCAGGGACACAAGTACTAAATCTATACTGTATGTTCATGTCAAATATTATCACAGAGGGGATTTAACTAACTACAGGGTCTGCATCACATACATGTGGAGACTGACTGATACAGACTCAAAACTTCACAGATGCATGTGGAGAAAAAAGTCGAGTCCTAACTCGTCCTCATGCTGTAATGATTAACAAAGGCAGGTTGGGATGTGTTCCAGCTTCAGCTGAGATGAAGACCAAACACAGGTGTTATGTTTCACTTACCTTGCAGCCAGGTGCTTTGAGAGAGCACACACACCCCTCACCCTCTGTGTGTGTGTGTGTGTGTGTGTTTTCATGTGACTCTCACCTAGCTGTGCCCACAGTGGGTTGTAGGGATGTGTCTTTGCCAGCATGTCCACACTCTGGGACGAGTGCTTCTCAAGGAAGATCTTGATTGGAGGCTGCCCGTTGGGCATGACGGTGGGGACCCAGGCCAGATGATTGGTCAGGACGGCTGTCAGTAAAGCGGGGAGGAATCTGGAACATCGAACACAGCTTCATCAGCAGAAACTCAGAAAACGCCAAAAAATTACTGGTTGAAATCTATTGGAAGTCAATTTGTTTCCCAGTTTCCCTCTGACATTATTTAGTCAGGTCACATGTTGTTGTACTACACAGAAAACTTTGGTCAGACTTTTCCTTGATGACCTGAACACACACTCATCCATTGTTCGCTACACACACACACACACACGAGTGACATGCACGTACACACATGCTGTATTGGCATGACTCACTTCCCTCTCCCAACCACAAGTGTCTACTTCCTTTCCTGTCTCATGACTCAACACTGTCACACCAGTCAAGTTCAATCACGTGCTCGAACACAGTCGTGGCTGCGGTAACGCATCAAAGCCAGCAGTCATGGAAACGCTGATAGGATGCCTTAGGAAAGACGTGATGGGGTCGACAAACCCCAGCGGTTGCCAGGGAGACGCAAAGCTTAATTGGAGAAGTAGTTGTAATTGTGGTGGTGGTCGCGATGACTGATGGCGGTGGAAACAGTGACTTCAGCTCAGAAGTGGTTCTGATAGAGAAACACCACTGGTTGCCTAGGCGACACAGTTTCTATTAATGGTTGACATGCAGTGAGTGCACATGGATTTAGAGAACAAGAAGCGTTTGTTTTGTGCAGACAGTCGACAGAGCCGTAGTTTCTCAAGATGAATCTCCACACTCCTCCATCCTTTTGATTCTCGAGCCGTTTTTTTTTTTTTTTTCCTCGCCAGAATAAGCACAGTTCACCATCAGGTCATTATTTATCGAGCGAAATGAACCAAACTTCTCAAATCATAACGTTTCCAGCTTCGCTGTTTCACACTCGACTTTACGGAAACTGAAGCGAGATCACTCGATTTCAGTCGATCATTGTCTGTTTGTGTGATTGCTCTTACACAGAGGCAACTGAGCTCCTTCTGACATCATGCCTTCAGCTTTTCTGTCGGGGCCTGTATCAGACATATACGACACAACTTTCCAGTTCATTAAAAACAATAAACGCATGCATGCATGTGTGCATGGAAGCTCCCAACATGAGTTGCAAACATTCAGGTTTAATCTCTCTTCTTCCAACTCCATGCAACAATTCACTTCACTGTTCTGAGTGCAACTTCAACTGGGAGCCATGTTCAATAAAGGCCTTGCTACCAATTCATATATGTACAGCAGCAGTTTGACATGGCTTTGTAACGGCAACAATACGGATTTAGAGACTGGCAGGGAGCTCCTCATTCACAGCTCCCTCTGAGGCCGACTGTGTAAGTGTAAGAAAGGCAGAGACAGTCCAAAGAATGTGTGTGTATGTGGGAGAGAAAATGAATAGTGTGTGTGTGTGTGTGTGTGTGAATCTGCATGTGTTTCTCTGTTCTTAAGCCTGTTCAGGAAGTACAAGCCAACAAAAGAGCTGGAAAGACTATTTATGTGCTCCATTTCTTAGTGCCTGAGCACTAGCTTGCATGTCGTTCCCTCTTTGCATCTGTGAGCTTGCATGACTCCTGCATATCTCACGTATCTGAAAATGCATTTTCATATAGTTCCCCTAAACTCCAGGGCAGGCAACCTTTCAGGCCATTGCATCATCTTTAGAAATTCTTGAAAATTTCACTCAACTGGTTCTTGGAGGCCTGCTCCATCAGCAGGGAGAGCTCCCTCATGAATTGACCGCAGAGCTGGTTCTTCTCCGACGCCCCGGACATCATGGTCAACCAGACGGGCTCGGCCACCCGGGGCATCGTGTAGAGGTCACAGATGGTCATCCTGGAGATGAGGTACGGCAGAGGGTGGGAGGGATGAAAGTAGGAGAGGACATCGAGAGAGAGGGAGAGGGAGAGCGAATGAAAGGGAAGGAGGGGAAAAAGGGAGAAAACAGACAGAGACAGAACAGGAGCATTATTGTCTTTCGGGGTAAACAAAAGAGATCTCAGTTCACAGAGCTTTGCTGTCTGCACTGAGGCCATGGGAGACCCTGGGTGTGTGTGTGTGTGTGTGTGTGTGTGTGTCACTGACAGCCCGACGAACTTGTGCGCTCACACACACACAACTTTGTGTCTTGTACTGTGTGTGTATAACTATCTGTATGTGCCTCGGCTTGGGCATTTGTCCATTGAGAACGACTGGAGTTTCCATGGAACGTGGGGCCTGTTGGTGAGCATGTCTCGGCCGGGGGCCAAGCTTTGACACAGGGGCAGAGGGGAATCTCTGCAGCCTGAGGAATGTGGAGAATCAGGCGTTTTTTGGTGCGAGCTGAAAAATATGGACTGCAGCTGCTGGATTCTGGGTTTAAATGTGGTGTTGTATCTGCTCGCTCTCATTCCTTCAACTGAATCAATATCACAACTGCAATCTTTCTGCACAGGGATGTGATGCAACAGCAGAGCCGGACCGACTTTAAAAGCAATGTAAGCAACCACAATCATCTCAGGTGATCTGTCACAAGACTTTGCAGGTGGCACTGATAAGAAACAAAAACTCTGCTGTTTTCCCAGGGCTTGACTAATAAGTCCTGCTGGAGCCTGCAGTGAGATCACAAGCTGTAAACAAGGTTAATCCCACAGTAAACTTACAGTGTCTTTGACCTATAAAGAACCCAGTGGGGTGGGTAGGTGGGTGGGTGGGGGCAGGGGTGGTGGGGGGTTGCAGACAGGCTGCATGCTGAGAGAAAACAGAGGTGTCACACAGTCAAAGTGTCCACAGCTGGAGCACCAACACTCCTGTGATCAGGTCATTTTACTTTGATGCATTTTTCTAAACACGATCACCATGTGCAGAAAAAGAAGAACTGATGAAATGATCTCTCTTGCACTGCAGTCGTTGCAAGCACTTCAGTGTTGTAACCCCAAACATGTGCTCTCAAGATTATCAGCTCGCAGCGTAGTTGACTGTCCTCCACAGAGCTCGCTGATGGACTGATGCTGAAGGCTCTTTATTGATGTTCAGTTTGGTTAAATGTTTCATTTTTAATGACGATCCTACGCCAAATGAAACTGTGTTACTTATGAAGTGAGTCAGCAAGCGCAAAAGTTCATGAGAAAGCTACAAGAAACACAACTTTTACACTGAGTGATCATTTCAGCAGCGATGAATCTTTTCTAATCTCCGTGGCCATAGCTGGAGTAAAGCCGAGTGGACTCCATGTCACTTGTAACTCAACACATGCAAAACATGTCTCCAAATGTCTTTACATATTTCTGTCAGCAGGGCAGCAGGGACGATCCATCATTCGGAAAGCAGCATCAAGTGACCTAATAGTGCTTTATTCATTCCTGTGTTATAAACGGGTTGACTGATCCGGGGCCTTGTTAAGTCCCACTTGACCCCGCTGCGGTGTAGATTCGTCGACCGAAAGCCCCCCGTGGGCAGAGGTCTGAGGCCGAGCCAGTGCTGGATGAGCGGGAGGATCTGGTCTCAGTCTCTCTGCAGCAGCTGTTCAGGTGAACTTTAAAGAGCGCGCCTGTGATGTGAAATTGAAATGACACGTCAGGCTGAAGAGAGGCGCCCCATGTTGGAACATTCCCAACCTCAACTCTGCCATGTGTTGTGTTTTCATATGCTAATTTAAACGGCTTACAGCTGCACAGTTATTTGTGGCCATGGCAAAGAACCATGAAGTTTCTGAGTCAAAAATGAAGGTTTCACTATGACTTCAGTCTTTTTTTTTTTTTTTTTTGCTTTCAGTTCAATCAATTTTACGCCACTTAAGACTTTACACACAGAGTTGGACATGAGTCCTCCCTCAATGCTGCAGGTTGTTGCACATGCAGCTGTTTTTGAAGGTTTCCATTCGGTGCGTGCATCTGAAAACAACAGTGTGCACTCTGTCAGGAATGTGTGGTAAAGTGGGAATTAGACATCCCCCCGTTGTGTTAAGTGTTTTCGCTTCGCCTCCTGGCTGTGCTCTAGCTGCAAACCCTCACATTACCCCAGTATGGGCTGGTGTGACTTTTATGTACGCACGCCTCTGCCAAAAGGTGCAGCTTATCTTTGCCAGCACGCATGGGTCCGTGTGCGTGCCTGCCCTCCAACTACGTCAAAGCAGCATCAGCATTAGGGCAAAGGCATTTCTTCCAGTTTCAGTCTTGTAATGTTCCATGAAGTCAAAACCCCTTAATGGCAAAGGTGGCCATGCTTATATTTAGCCGCCGTCTGGAGGTGAGATTTTACAGACATTTTGTTTGTCCCATGCTATAGCGTTCCTCCTGCCGGCACTCATATATTATTTACTATTCTGGTGCTCGTGGTCAGCGCCTGAGCTAGATAGGGTTGCCACTCAGGAGGCTTGGGTTGCTGTGGCCGGCTGCCAACAGGCATATGACTGCAGCAATGAGGGGAGCTCAGACAGGGAACTGCCTGCCAGTGTGTGAGTGGCAAGTGAAAGTAATGGTGGAGACAAGCATGTATGCACACACACACGCACGCACACACACACACACACATCAAATATGTTTGTGTGTTAAGTGTGTGAGAACCAAATAGTTCTGCAGAAGTGACACCGACTGACGTTGGCGCACACAACCACACACACCGTGTCGAGTTCAGTTTAACCGTTAGCTCCTTAAACTCAATGAGCTTCCCTAAACACAACCAAAGCCCTAAAGCAAGACTTCCCAGCATGCACTGCAGTCACAATGCAACACAGTTTGCTCAAGACAGGTAGGGAACAAACTGTTCCTCCTTTCTTTTACCCAACACATTTCAACACCTCCACCTTGCAGCTTATCAATTATTTTACAGTCTCACTTTAAGGAACCAAGAAATGAACATATGAGGAAGCGCAGAGATTGTTAGCATCACGCCTTCCTGACACATCGACCAATTAATTATTGATCGCTACAACACCTCAGCACACTGCTTCAGTAACTAGAGCAGAAATAGAGAATCCCCTCTGATCACCTGCTACTTTCAGAGCCAATAAATTCACCTCGTTACACAGACACTGAACGCTCACTGATTACCATCGTGCAGCTTTGAACCAGAGCGATAAACATGTGATCCGGTCGTCTTCAGGTTGTGAGACGCTTCTTTTGTGAACAAGCCACAGAGGCCAACCATTCTCAGATGTTACGACTTGATAAACCCTGACAATACCCTCGCTTGACAAGGTACACCTGGAATGAAAGGCATGTGTGCAGCTCCTCTCAGGTCATCTAAGCTGTGCCCTGATGATGTTAGTGCCATTACATAAGTAAAACAGGAGAAGTATGAGCACCTGGTGACCCACTTTAAGAAATATTAACACGACTACTGTTTCAGAACAAGCCCCAGTATGTTAGACTGCTCAGGCTCCTGGGACGTTTCACATACATTACTTATGTGAACAGATATCTAACTATGGTGTGGAAGGTGTGACTGAATCATTCCTCCGTCTTTCCTTCCAGTGCACATTTATGTCTCAGTCATGCTTTTTTTTTTTTTTGTTCTTCATTCCCCAGTGCAGATCCCATCACACCTGTTCCGACGCCATCAAGGAACAAAACCGCCGACCGCACAGTTTTCCAGCGTCTCATGATCTGACGACTCATAGCTACACAATGAATGATGCACGCTGCAGAGCGCGGTCTTGTGTCAGATTACATACCAGATATATTTCTATTAAGTGCAGCATCTGTTTCCTGGAGACAGATTTTTAAATGTCACATTTTTCCAGAGCTTTCCATAATGTGGAGACCTTGTTGTGTACCCAGGGAGAGAATGAGTGTTTGGCCACAGCGCTTAAGAAAGTGAATGAAACCCTAGATATTGGTTTTGGTCATGTGCCAGCAAGGTTTTTGTTGGAAAGACAAAGAAAGTTCTGCAATAAGAAAATGTGTTTTTGTGGTATCTAAGTATTATTAATAAAAGAGGATTGTGTGTGTGTGTCACAGTGAGTCGACGCAAGTTGTTGCCCAACCTGAACTCGTTGAGCCCGTCCACCATTCGGCTGTAGGCCAGGGCCCTCTGGCTGGCATCAGCTGACCGCCGACTCATCTTCATGGCCTTGAGAGTGACACAACACACACACACACTTTGAGATATTTGGCACAGAAGCTGACAAACAAAGTTAGAGGAAAGGTGGAGCAGGGAATTTGTGAAGGAGAAGACACGGGGAGGGGGCAAGAGGCATGGTGGCATGGTGGGTGGGGGTGAACGTGGAAGTAATCCAGAGCTGCTATAGTGCCAACTACAGACACCAGTAAACAGAAGCACAGATATAGATATCTGCTAAATAGATTTCTCTGACATCTCTCTCATCTCCACGAACCTCAATAAAAATACCCATTTGAGAGTCGGTGAAACATTCGTGTTGACGTCAGGAAAAGAAACAGGGAGTAGGGTTAACCCTGGCATGCACTTATAACTGCAGCCATAGCCATTAATTCACCTGTTCGATGGCGCTCTTCAGTTTGTTCATGTGGCTTTCGAAGAGAGGGAAGTGGGAGAAGAAGAAATCCTGGAAGCGGCTGTTCTCCTCGGGATTGGTGGACAGCATGAAGATGACCCCAATGGCGATCTTCTTCTTCCGGGCCACGCCGAGGCTCGGCCCCCCGCTCTCGTCGGACATGTTGAAGCTCTCCTCCACCGACCTGACGCGGACACGGTACACAGGGCGTTAAACCTCACATCTGATACGACGTCTGCAGGCTCAAGTGTGTCACTTGTAAACATTCACTTGTCAGAGAAATCTCCAGATAACAACTAGTCAGAAGATCTGCTCTGCCTCTTTCACTTTTGCTACCACTGACAGTTACAAGCAGTGAATGTGATGCGTCGTTTTCTTACATGATAAACAGTTGAAACACTTGAACACATGCACGGAGCAAAAGGAAACATGTAAAGAGACTCTTAATCCTGCACTTTTTTTAACTGTTGCAGCTGGTAAACAAGACGCTTTGGTGCTGCTGAACCGGAGCACCTGGGAGATTAGAGCACTCAGAGGCTGACAGCTGCGTTTACAGTGACGGGCCAACACAGCATCCCGTCTAGCCAAAGCACTGGGTGTGTGTGTGTGTGAGAGAGAGAGAGAGAGAGAGAGAGAGAGTATGTGTGTGTGTTTGAGCACAGTTATTAGCACATAACAGCAGCGTGTGTCATTTTCCCAGCTGCCTGTTGGATTCTGAGGAAGTCCTAACAGGATAAACTAAATAGGAGAGAAACATGGAGGGGAATAAATAACTGGGTGGTATGTGGTTTTTCATGTCAGTCTGCTAATCAATAAGTCAACTGCAACTTAATAGCAAATCAATTAATCAATCTATCAACTATTTTTATTAAGAAGAAATACCACATAATTAGCTTGTAACTGTCAGGATTTGTTTGTTTGTGCCGTCAGCTTGTGATGCTGTAACTCAAACCTCTTGACAAAATGAATCCTCACCACTCGATCGATTAAACAAGAATATGATTAATCACTGATGAAAATAATCATTAGCTGCAGCTTTAGCGTGTTTGTGACCTTGCTTGTCTGAGTGTCAGTCAAACAAGCTTCTCTCTGTGGTCAAAACTTTGTGTGATAAGTTTGTTTTTATTTGGAAGCTTGTGCATCTTACTGATCTTGTCGGGTTGCAGGATGTGTTTGCAGGATGTTTTTTTTGCACAGTGTGTGTGTGTGTGTGTGTGTGTGTGTTTGATTGTGTTTGATTGTGTTCGCCTCACCATCGGGGGAAAACACCGTTCTCCAGACTGGTGGTTTGGCTGCGGAGCCATCGGCGCTGGTAGCTGGATGCACAGCTGCTAGTCAAGGAGGAGCCAGGGGACGGGAATGGAGTGATCAACAGGCTGCTCAGAGAGGCTGAAGGGATGAAGAGAGAGAGAGAGGGAGAGGAGAGGAGAGGAGAGGAGAGGGTGAGGGTGAGGAGAGATGGAGAGATGAACAGAGAAGAAGAGTTAAAGAAACCAAGACACAGCAGGAATGAGGACAAGGAGAGCAGGGAACAGATGGAGGGAGTGGTGAGTGACAGAAGAGAAAAAGGACAAGAGTGAGTCAGACAACAAGTGCGTAGGGTTATTCATTGTGAACGACACCTCGTACACACACACACACACATGCACGCGCACGCACGCACATACGCACATGCACACACACAATAACACACAGAGATAGACAGAGATCTAGAGGACAATAACTGTTCTTAGTAAGACAAAGACAACAACTTGAAAAAGGCCAAACAAATACAGAACACAAAGAAGCACACACACACACACACACACACACATACACACACACACACATACATACATGCATGCACACACACACACACCTCTATCACACAGCCTCTAATTACTGGATAGCTTTCGTATCAGATCTAATATCAGCTAGTGTGCTAACAGTCACATGCTGCAGTTATTGGACAACCTGGCTTTACACCAGGCTGGCATGGTAATGACACACACACACACACACACACACACACACACACACACACACACACAAGGCCTGATCACAGGGTTATTTACAGCCCAGGCAGCAGGCTCTGATCAATAGTCACATGAACCATTTAGACAGTGTGTAATCTTGTGTGCGTGTGTGTGTGCGCAAAGAGATAAACAGAGATAACTACGCAGAGCAAGTGAATGAGTGTGTGTGTGAAAACAAAAACTGTGCTGGGGGGGGGGGTTGAAGACTTAGCAAAGGAACTGTAATAAAAGGAGAGGGAGGTGGGCGGACAGAGATCGTGTGTTACTGAGGGACATGTACGTGTGTGTGGGTGGGTGTCAGAGTTAGATAAAGAGCTCTCCAGCACAACCGCAAAGGGTGGAGGAGGGGGGTCGGGGGGTGTGGGGTGGGGGGGAGAATAGAGATGAGAGGACGAGGCTTGAATTAGAAGCTCATTTAAAAGTAACAGGTTTTTTAAAGCTGCTATATTTAACCGGCAGCATGTGACCCTGGTTTGAGCAGAAAGCGCAATTCCCCTCGTACCAGTCATGCCAGTGGGGCATGGTGGTGTTTGGAGAAGGGGGTCGGGAGCAGAGCAGAAGGGGGGGTGGGGGTGGGGGGTGAGGGGTCAGTTTCCATTGCACAAGGTATTCCAGACACTGCTGGCTGTGGAAAGACTTCCACGCTGTCTTCCTCCTCCGAAACACTGAACAAGTGTCAGCGCAGAGAGAGAGAGAGTTGAGAGAGAGTTGTCATCATCATCTCCTGCGCTGCATCGCTCACCTTTCTCATCCCCATCAAGCCACAAGTGGGCGACGCACCTGAGGGTCACTTTTCACTTTTAATGAATGGAAAACTGTGCCCGTGTGCATCTGCCCCGTAAGGGGCGCAGGAGCTTAAGCGTCGACGGTTAAAGTAACCGGCGCTTATGTAAACGTTCTTGCTCTTGACCTTGAGCGGCGAAGTCAAAGTGGGTCAACCGCTTTCAGACAGGAAGTGCTTGAAAAACTTAACTCGTCAGCTGCGTCACTCGTGTTTCGGCCTGAGCAGCTTTCAAAGTGGGAGCCTACAAGTGTGTCTGAGGTGAGGAGGACGGGATGGAACAAACTGAAGTGTAATAGTCCATCAATTTCCTGGCTTACACTTGATCTTCTCTGTTCCATGACCGCTTTGATCTTGACAAGAATAAGTGTAAACCCAATGCAAAAGCTCAGTCGCACGACTGAGAGCAGAGCCAAGTGTAGGTCAATCCAGGCTTTGGCTCCAAGGCTTATTAACCTACCTGACCTGGCGATGCCGCTGTCCCTCTCATCGTACAACCCTCGGCCTGGCATGTCCATGGGGTGACTGTGGCCTGGAGGACGGAGGCAGGAAGGTGGAGAGAGAAAAAGGAAGTGTAAGAATAAAGGTAGAGGGGGAGAAAAAACAACAAGAACCAGTGAGAAACAGACCAATGTGATCGGTAACATGGAGCATCACAGACTGAGGATGCTCTTCTCACCACCACAAGCACAAACAAATGTAAAAAGGAAAATATCTTTGAATGCTACAGCTACTCAGCATCACATCTGCTGTATAGCTCCCCAAAAACTTACAATTCAGGGAGAAAACCATAGGGTTAGGGTTTGATAATACTTGGCAAGTTCATATAGTAAAAATAAGGTTTGAAATTGCAGTTTCATCTCTTAGTGAAAATAAAACAACACGCAACTCCTAGATGTGCGGTCGCCACAATAAAGGGCTCAAGCACGAGCAGCTGCTGGACTAATTTCCTCTGTGAAACGTCTGTTACCGATTGATTCACAGGTCGTTCTGCGACACCGAAAACAGGAAGTGTCACAAGAAACAAACAAATGATGCCAAACACCACTACTGCTGTAACAGGCTGCCGCTCGCTGTCACTATCTCTACAGAGAATTGTGTGTAATTGTACTTTTTTTTTTTTTTTGGAACGAGCAGCGGAGGGTGGACGTCACTGAGCCGACGTGATTGTTCTCAAATGTCCTGCCCGTCAACACTTTGGGGTAAAAAATAAAATGGGAAAAATGTCAATGATTCTCACAGCGGAGGTGTGAAAGCCACAAACGGAGCATCTGAATGTGCTGCTGAAAGCACAGTTCGGTTCGAGATGATTAATGAGCAAGTCAACATGACTTTTTTGGCAAAGCAGCCCGAGTGTTTGTGTGTGTGCTCTCCTGTGGCGCAGTCTTGCTTTATGACCGAGCCGACATTGTGTAAATGACGGAGCTACGTGCCATGCCAACCTAAGGGTGCCCTAAACAGAACTGCGGGTGGGCAGCATGGAGCATGGGACAAGGCTCTTTTTACAAGTCTCACCACCAACTTTACAACTGCAAGGGCAGATGTTTTAACCCCAGTGAAAGGGAGGGAAGACTAACCACTGAATACCTCTGGCAAAGGAGCTCCCTGATCAGCCTGGACTTACGGTGATCTAATGTTGCACTCAAATTTAGAGTGTAAGTGAAAATAAAGCATCATTAAGTATCTCATAAAAAGACATTAGCATTGCATTTGCTATACAAACCAGACAGACAAAGAGTGACTGAATCTGAAGCTGATCAAAGAGCTCATTGGGAGGGAATTCAGTCAGTTGCTTCACAGTGATGATACATGGGCAAGGTTTAATACAACGTCACCTGCAGAAGCTGATAATAATGATACAGGTCCCTAATTTCACTGGCAAGGAAAGATGAGGTGACCACATAATGTACACTTTCGTTCAAATACCTGAACAGGTGAGTTCAGAAAGGAAGTAAATAACTTCTTTCTTTTAAACTACTGCCAAGCTTCCCTTCAGTAACTAGCTGCTCAGGCAGAGCTGCTCCGTGACAGAACAGGTCACTGTATGAATGTGGGTGAGGATCTTCCGTGTACACTGAGGCAATTCTCACTGGATCAATGAAGGTTTATAAGAACCCCCCCCAAAAAAAGTTTAAACCACATAAGTCCATTAAATAACACATGGCTGTTCAGGGTTTGCCCAAGTATCACAGACACTGTCAAAGACAACACGTTAGTGAAAGTATGAGAGTGAGGAAAAAGGAACTGCAAAAACCAGAACTAGAACTACAGCCACCAACACCAGTGAAGTGAGCACCCATGCACCTTATCACGTGTGCAATACACCTCCAGACCTGGGTCAGATGATACTGGCAGATATATCTAATGTAATTAGCAAAACAAAAGCAAATGCAAATTTTTAAAAGCAATAGAAAATGTAAATGTAAAGGTTTGGATGTTTTCAGTTATCTTGTGCCAAAAATTCATCGAGGGAAGCCATTACTCTGGTTTTGGACATAATGCCAAGCATTATTTCTCTTTCTGCAGCTTCTATCTGACCCAGGTTATTTGCAGACGTGCTGTGACATTGCATGCTGTGACTACATCTACCGCGTCAAGTGCAAAAAGTCACCACACAGGCATGCAGCCGCTGAGAGACGAGGCCCGCACGGTCCACTAAGTGTCATAGCAGCAACTACAGCCTACACACATGCATGCAACTGGCACGTCAGTCATGGCCAGTTTTTAAGCGCCAACCTGAAAAGAAAGATGCGCTCTTGATGAGGCGCAGAGGGCCCTGTTCAGAGAAGGCCCGGCGAGGGCTGCACAGCTGAGAAAATCCTGCGCGGCACAAACAAAAACACATGGAAGAGGAGAAAGGAAGAGGGCACAAAGACAAAACAAAACAAAACAAAAAAAAACATGAACCACGGTTAGCAAGTATGAGTAAGGAGGAAAACTAGCAACCTCCTGTCAACCAGCCATCTTGTAACAACTGAGCTGCAGGAGCGTTTAATGCCCATCATCTGGTTGGTCGGTCAGACAGAGGAACAGAAAGGCTGGTATCACTCACAGAAAAACACAGATAACTAATAACAATTTATAACAAATTAACAGTGAAGGCTTGAACACCTCTGATGTGTCTCTGTCTTTTCTGTGAGGATGACAGAGAAAATGCACAAAAAAGGACAGAACATGGCAACAGTTGTTTACGTGTATCTTTCTAGTATCAAGGAAGAGCTGCTGGCAGTCTCTCCAGTCTGCTTCGTCCTCAGACAGCAATGTTACAAGGCAGGAAAGAGAAAAACGAAATCTGCTGCGTCCTCACACGTCGACAAACAAAGTCATTTCAACTCTGACATAAAGGCAAAATTCAAGTCGCACAATGTTTCATAGTCCTCTATTACTTTTTGTGTTATTCTCAAAAGATAGACATTAACATCACAGACACTGGTGGCTAAATGTGTGATGTGGTACTGGGTTGCTATGGTTACCTATGTTCCCCAGGGGCCCGGTGTTTTGATCAGGCTTCAGGGTGTTGCTGTCCTGTCCAATGAACTCCAGGCTGTCCTGTAACCTGAATAAATCCAAAAAACCACAGATGAGTTAATTAATGTGGATGATTTAGCTACAATATACAGTGTATATGTGACTGAATCTGTGGCTGACAGAAACATGGGGGGGGGGGGTCTCTGCAATGGAAGGAGAAAGGTGAGATGACTGTATATGCATGTGCTGATTTATGGGACAAGCTGCTGCAGGAATCCAGCAGTGAAGTGTGTCATGTGTGCATGTGTGTGCTTACGTGTTGAGGCTGCCGTACACACTGCCTCCAGTTCTGGCGGTGAAGACCTTACTCAGCATCAGCTGAGGTGGAGATCTGATATGATGATAGAGCAGGGACAAAGATCATCAGCACGTGTGCTCAGTTCATCTGTGTGTCTTATTTGCCTCTTCTGCTAACACATCAGTTCACAACTTCTTCTTTCCGCTTGTTTATCCGTTTTTCCTTACAGTCAGTAGGAATTGAAAGTAGCACCCGATACTAAGAGTTGTGCAAAATGTCAAAATCAAATCTGAAAAGCTCTATAACTGATGTTAAATCAGGTCAGAGGTGTGTCTATACATCGTGTGATTCTTGGCTCCCTGCTCTTCTTACCTGATCTGGTGGATTTTTAGTGTGGAGCCTTTGTAGCTCATGGCCACTGAGCCGAACATCATCTCCCCCAGCATCACCACGTCGGACGAACACCTCGAACCCTGGAGAGGAGATGCATCGTAATATGTATCATGAGCCTTAAAGAGCAACACGCTGCAAAGGAAGAACTGACTGACAGGGTGATTCCTTCTGAACATGTCAACATGTACGCGCAGGTTTGGAAATGTGTGACCTAAGTGAGGAATTTTTGTGCACACGGTTTTTGTGTTACCTGGAAGCGGAGACCCTGCTCCTTGGTTTCCTTGGTTTCCGAAGTGCAGGAGGAGGAGCTGTCCAGGGAACTGCTGCTGCCCCCTGTAGGTCGGAGCTGGCAGCATTTCCCGAACATCTTGACCTGGCCCTCGGTGCTCTGTGGGACAAATACATCAAACGCTGTGAACACAGACTCATTTACCTCCACAGGTGGGTCATAGAAATGTATGACTGACAAAGTTCATTCAGCAGGTATTGGCCTGTAACCTCCTATCCCCTGTAAATAATAACATAAACAACAAAACAATAACAATGTGCAAGAATTGATATAACAAGTGCACACTGACAAGACATCATGAAAACAGCCACAGGCCGAATATTCAACCCATTCATGTGGAAACACACACACACACACACACGAATGCTGATGCAAACGTTTTCTGCCTAATTTCATCCTGATGTTCTGACACCCCCTGATAAGATCATCATTTGTCTGAGGGACACTGTTCAAGTTAAAAACCACAAAAACGTCATCCAGAAACATTGGTGGCAAACTAAAATGTGAGCTCAATCAGCCTCCTGTGTCATGTGTCTTCTTAACTCTGCAGCCTATTGAGGAGGAATGCCTTTGGGAGGAGGCAGAGGAGGGGGAGGGTGTGAGTGTGTGCTGTGTACTGTTTAGCAGGACTCTGGTAATGTCTCACTTGAAGCCACAGCTGATAATAATGTTAAGAGAAAGGAAGACAGAGAGAAAGAGAAAGACAGGGGGGGTAAAAAAATACAAGGGCAAAGAACAACAGGAGGCGAAGAGGAGGGATAGAAAACAGGAAGCGAAGAAGAGAGATTCTCATTGTTTCTTTATTCTGCTTTTCTTTAAGCTACATGTATAAATATGAGAAGATGTGTGTGCAACCTGTGCATTTTCTGCTCCCTCACTTTTTATACAGACGTTAATCCAGCGACTCTGATTCTGAGCGAGCGAGTGAGCGAGCGCGTGTGTGTGTGTGTGTGTGTGTGTGTGTGTGTGGATGGGTGTGTGTCCGCTGCAGTGCAGTGTGAAGTATGTGTACAGAGGCCAGCAGCATGTGACTGCCAGTCATATGACTCTTTCGGGAACTCGTGAGCGAGCAGCACTGCAATCATTGCCTCCCTCCCTCCCCCTCTCCTGTTCTCTCTCTCTCTCTCTCTCTCTCTCTCTCTCCACCACTCTAACTTCATTCCTCTCCAATTCCTGCAGCTTTCTTTCTCTCCTTTTCTTCTTCTCCTTGACTTGTTTCTGCTCTTGGTTGAAAAAAGGATAAACAAACAAACACAGTTAAAAAAAAAAAAAAAAAAAAAAAAAAAAGGCAGAGCCGTCATGTGATAGAAGTCACACAGAGGCTGGCAAAATCCTAACGCTGCAGAATGCACCAAAAAATATTGACACCCATGATCCCGGGGAATACACACACACACACACACACACTTCAAACAAGGGCTCCTCTGTAAGACACACACACATTCTGCACAACTCTTATTTCATTCCTATATCTGGCACCGGTCTGATCCAAAAGTAGGGCTGAGGTAAATCCACATGTCAGAGTGGAGAAAGTTAAACAAACAGTTCATCCTACGTCCAATGTCAGGTTCACACAGGGCAGATCAGCACCGGGGAGAAGGGGGGGGGGGGGGGCAATAATAGACAGGTAAAGAAGGTAAAGAAAGAAAGACAGGCAGAGAGAGGTTTATGAAAGATGACACAGATAATGGGTTAGAGGACTGGGAGGGAAAGAAAGACATCAACAGACAAAAGGAGGGATCAGATTTTTGGTGGATCCTGAATGCAAGGAAATTTTAGAGAGGGTGAGACCGTGCCAGAGATAGACAAAGACAGATGAGAAAGAGAAGAGAGAGAGAGAGAGAGAGAGACAGACAGACAAGCAAGTGACAGGGCTGTCATGTGAGGATGAAAGAATGCTGCTTACACATGGGCTGTCAGCTGAGGCTATTATTATTGGAGATAAGAGCACCAGAACAAACCGGTCAGGGTCAGACAGGAACACACGGCAGTGCTGCGAAAATATTAGGCATGTTGCTCAAAATTAAAAAAAGTTCAAAGATAAAAGGAGAGGGATGACCGTGTGTCACTACTTGTTGGAAATATCAGCAGGCAGCATGTGGTGCAAGGGAGAGGCCACACACACACACACACACACACATTCACAGGGCTGGTAGTCACAGCACATAATTCACATGTTTGATGACTATTGTTGTCCACACCCTGATCAGACTCCATCTCTGCAGTGAAACTGTTTTTATCAGCACATGGTGAAGTGGCAGTGTTTACAACTGACCAATGCTGCTGAACAGGAAAACACTCGGTTATATTATAGATCAAATGACCTGTTTGGCACAGCGTTTAAATCTTAGGGTCATATCTGTCTTCAGGACAGCCTTGCCCTGTAGGAAAAAAAAAAAAAAGCATCATGTGATTGTCTGACACCCGTCGAGTCAAACAGAAACCGCGCCTTTCTGTTTTAGAAACGGAGATGGTTACCTCACACAGACCAAAGGAGAGTAACCACAGAAAAGTTTAATCCATTCACAAAAAAATAAATGAATTCAAAATCAAAACCAATGTGTCAAACGATTCATTCACGTCCTGCTGCCTTCTTCCACTTGTGATCAGCGAGGTGTCCTGCAGCGGGAGCGAGATAAAAGGTGCAACCTGCGCCCTGTGGCGGTCACATGACGTCTGTTTCTGTTTCCCTGCTCTTTATCTTTGCTCATCTATTCTGACCGTCCACCGAGCTTTGAAAGTCAAAGTTTCTGCAGATAAAGGCTTGGTCCGAATGCTACCTCAGACCGACCACACAACGAAAGACACCTGTAATGAGGACAAGACGTGGAAAGGGTAAATACAGGAGAAGTAATGTACTGAGTGTGTTGAATCAAACATGCAGCTGCTCCATTGAATCAGGTGATCTTTGGCATAACAACAAAAGCCAGAGCCATTATTTTCAATACCGCCTACAAAAACAAGGACGGACTTCCAAATGTCTCTCACACACACACACACACACACAAAACAGACATGTGACTCACGGTGATGGGGTTTCCTCAGTGCCCCTCTTTTTGGCATTGGAGTCGAAGAGGACATTTCTGCCGCGCCTCTCACAGTCCTGGTACACTATCAGTCTGATCTGACTGGGCTCCAGCTGGGGAAGTGGCCAGCTAGACATGGAGAAAGAAGACAGATGTGGGGCAGGAGGGTAGAAAGGAGTGGGGGGTGGGGGTGGGGGGGAGAGAGAATAATGTAATTAGTACAAACAACCTGATAAAGCAGCAGAGATCAGCACAGTGAAACGAAGAGGAGAAACGTCACGAGAAAACGAGGTCGAAGCTCCAGGAACAAAACAAAACAATCTGCAGCAGCGGAGCAACAACACGACCATGTTGATTCATTGTAAGGACCGACTTTGTGCACCACTCCTCTCATCCATCAAACCGATAACTCATCTACAATGCCACAGAGTCAGCACACCTCAGCTCCCATTTTGCCCGCTTTCCCCAGCATCCATTACCTCTGACCTGGACCTGAACAGGCCCCATGCACCGAGGCCTGGCCGGCAGACACTTGCAGGAAAGTAGTAGTGCAGGTTCAAGACATGCATTTTATTCATCTGAGGTCACGTTGCTGGAAAACAAGAGGATACCTCCCTGAGGTTTGGGAGCGGGCTGCTCCCACAAGTTCATGCATCTTATTCGTGACTGAAGCTTAAACTGGGAGCATGAGATTGACAAGCGGTTTGATGCAACACCAGCAGTAAAGTGAGCTTCTAGGTGCAGAAAGCACCAGTTAATCTGCGCTTCAGGAACATTTCTTCAATGTTGACATTTTAAAATCACCAAATACACTGTGATGCATATTTGAGGAACATGGCGTTCAGTAAGAATCCAGCGCCCGGATCGCCCGTATGAGCAGAAAAACTGGCAATAAGCAGGGAGCGATTACGTACTTGCAAGCTTGTATATAAACTCTGTCATCCCCGCTAGGCCATGCACACCCAGCGGACCATGCCACGGCTGCCATTCATCCGCTTCATACCTCAATCAGTGGGGAGTTGCAAAGATATGCCACGACAACTTAATACCCACCCACCACAACAGATTTACAGCGCACCCAGATAAAATATAGTTACTACAGACACTCATCCAGCTGATTTCATCTCTGCAGCTGCAGAAGATCGAGCTGCACATGCACTCTAGATTTGCATAACAACAGGTTGGATTTACAGCTATTATTAATGTTTGAGATGTTGTTATAAGATTATTAGATTAATACATTTCAAAATGTCATTGATTTTCGTAGTGGTGCATCTTCTGTGGCAGTTAAGTAACAGCGAAGCCCGTTTTCACTGGCTGCCTCAGCTCCGTGCCTGTTGCTAGGTAACCTGTGGTTTCCCCATTAAAGCTGCCCATCTCGAGTAATATTGTGAATGAAGGGCGGCTGCAAATCTACACCTGCAGCCGCAGAGCGACCTGGCCGGTCCCGTGGGTGAGCGTGGGTATGAGGAGCGGCTGGCGTCACAGGACTCCCTCTGAGTTTGGTGAAACTCAGTCTCCCGGGTGATTTAGTGGGGGGCTATAAAGATGACAGGAGATTGGACCAACAGACAGACAGCTGAGGATTTCTCTCTGGATCTGATGGACAGGCGGTTAAACGGACGATGGACGCGCTGCTGCACCTAAAGATAGCCTTTTATTGGGGGCGCAGAGAGCACCTCCAAACACAAGCCTTTACAGCAAATAGGCTGGATCGATTTGGGGGGGGGAGTGGAAAAGGAACAGTTAAGTCCACTTCACTTGTCAACAAAATAGCTCACACACACAAGCCCACATTCAAAAGCCTTTCAATTGTTCTTCCGTGAGCCTTGTCCGGGCAGGGAATACCTGTGTGTGTGTGTGTGTGTGTGTGTGTGTGTGTGTGTGTGTGTGTGAGCACCATAGAGAAAGGCTCCATGCATGTGAGCCACTATTTACAAAACAAGGGTGTCAAAGTATGACCAGCATTCTTGGGGGCAAAACCGTTGAGCGAGGGAGCAGCAGCGGGCCGAGAGTCATGTGCTGCAGCCTTCGTGTTAACTCGTCAAACCAAAGTCATCCAGTCAGACGAGGCCTTGGGTGGAGGTAGGAATAAAAAAATAAAAACACTTTATAGGGGTCCATGTGAGCGGCAGTGAACCATGAGGCATCTCTGTGCGGAAACATGGGCAGCCCTCACTCCTGGAGCTCAACTGTCTGTCGACTTTCCAGAGCTGCCGCCGACCAATATGGACCAAAACCACCATCTGAATTTAAATGAGGCTTAGTGGGCATTGAGCAGAAGGAGCTGCGTTTCACTGCGTGCACGCTGCTGCACAGTTCCTCCTCCCTGTTGCATGTGCATGACAAAAACCGTAGCTCCTGTTTTGTCTTCTCCACTTGCTTAAAGATCTATGTTTTTTTTTTTGTTTTGTTTGACTGCGTCGTGCTCAGTAGTCATGTCAGATGTCACAGTTGTAATGGTTTTGAACGCTCTCACTACTCTGTTGTTATCTGAGCATGAAGATTAGATTAAACACAACAGTAGGTTCTTCAACTTTCCCTCGATTAGCCTTTAATCTGGACAGTGTGTCTGTTGAGGATCCAGCTCCATCTGCACAGGAGGCTCCAGTGGGTCCTCATGACTCCAGACCTAGTACCACCGGCCTCTAATGTAATGTAATCCAATAACATGATGACGTGTGACGACGTGCACACACACACACACACACACACACACACTGAGGTTTATGATTCAGAGCGCCGGTGGCTGATACTTCCTGCTCAGTTCAAAGGTCATTGGTATTCCACCCACAGTCGTGACTCTCAGAAACTTCCAGTGAAGTGAAAGGATTTTAAAAACCGTCTCTAATGTTTAATCTCGACCCAGTTTGAGATTTTACACCGTGAGTAATGATTATGCTCCGTTATCAATTAATCTGCTGATTACTCTGACGATTCATCAAGAACTTGTCGAATCAAAAAGCAGATAAAAAAAAAAAAACACAATCACAAATGTTCAAAGAGCAAAGTGACATGAATAAAGCAGATCCTCACCTGAGACGCCTGAACCAGCACATATTTACCATTCTTGTAATTTCCCATGAAAAAAAAAAAAGAGAAGTCAGACAAGTTTCTTCTCGTCCACGACCCGACTAATCACTGAAGCTCTTCTTCATTGTAAGGACTGTCACATGCAGACAAGCTGTTCTTCAATGACACATCACTGACCAGACTGCGACTGCCTTTTACCCCTTTAGCCATCGATCTAATCACATGAGTCAGATACGTCTCAGCTGGTGAACAAATGCACGAGTGTGCATCCTCTGTTTTTAATGAGCTTTAACTGTGTCTTTGCAGAAAATAAAAACATATTCTAAGTAATGCAGATTTTTTTTTTTTGTTTTTTTTTTTGGCTCCCATCCATGGGAAGACCCCACCTCTTACCAGTCCGAGTGCTAAATGGGTGACGTAATGCCGGCCTGGCCCACATAATGAGCTCAAATAGCACTGCACGATGGGGATGGGTCGATGATATTAAGCCTATAGACTTGTGTGTGTAAGATTACACACCAGGTGGTCTCTTGAGCCGGTCACATGCCCCGCCGCTTCTCGTGCATTCAGCTTTGGTGCATTATTGTATGATTATAGTTGGACTATGATTAACGGTGGGCTTCGGGGGGGGGGGGGTTTATTTGCTATTTTAATAACATCCCATCCACTTTCCGTCCAAATGTGGGTGAAGGAATTATCAAAATAAGATGCGTTGTTTACAAAACCCGAACCCCGAAGGGATCTGACACCAGGCTCACTGCTCCCTTTGTTTGAGACATAACAGAGGGAAAAGACAGAGCGAGAGATGAAGGAATAAGCGAGGGAGAAGGAATAAGTGCAGGACAGGAGGCAAGAAGAAGGACGGCAAAGAAGACAAAGACCTTTTATTGAGCGACAGCAAACAGAGCGAAAAATATTTCCACAAAGAAAAAGACAAAATAACAGAGAGAGAGACCGAACAGACAGCGACGGAGGAGAAAATGCAAGACGATGGAGCGAGAAAGGCCGAATGAAGCACAGAAAAAAAAGAGAAAAAGGTCACGTAAACAGAAAAAAAAAAAAAAAAAACAACCAACATCTGACAGGGACAGAAAAGCATCTGACAGAAAGACAAGGCAGAGTGAGAGAGCGAAGGAGGAAGTGTCCCATCAGTGAGCTTGTGACAGTCACAGCGCTGACAGAGGAGAAAGGGGAGTCATTCATAAAAGCAGCACATGACTTCATGACTGTTACATACTTGTACTGCTTTGACCTCAACTGTCTAAACCAAAAAATGACTCAAAAATCCTCCCCCATACACACACACACACACACACGCACACACACAGGTATTCACTTTGCGGATCTCAAGAGGAAAGTCCCAGCAACAGTTTTATTTTGGATACATCTCACACAACAGTCTCTGCCGTTCAAACTACTGCGAAATGATTCACCGTCTCTCTGAGCAAAACACCTTATCACATCCTGAGCTCGCAGATATGGATAACAGCAAATCTGCTCGAACCAACACTCCACACCCAAACATGTATACACACACACACACATATGTCAGTGCGACAATCGTCGTTACACAACGGCACCACAAATCACCATCACCACCAACACACGACGCTAAAAACTACTTCCAACTGCAGAGTCCTGTCCGAGCTGGACACAGCCACAGGTTGGCAACGCTGTTAGGAAGCAGACAAAAACTGAAAACTAAAAACAACAACAAACATTAACAAACACTCCCAGTCGTCCTTCCACAAGCAAACACCGCCGTGCCCGCCCACAGATGCACACAAAGCCTGGTGTCACACCGACTCCTACCTGGGCATCATTGCGAGTTTGCCAGTCTTTCCCCAGCCCTCCTCTCTCCCACTCTCTCTATTCCCCTCTCTTCTCTCCTCTCTCCGCCAAAGCAGGGTCTAAGAATAGCGGTGAACTAAATTCACACAACAACATGAGACTGTCAGGTGATTTCAGGAGCACTGTGTGTGCCGGACAGTACAGAGGCAGCAACAGCAGCGAGCCCCGACTGCCGACTGCCTGCCAGAGAAAGGCTCTGTGAAAAGCCACAGAGAGACAGTGGGCATTTGTTTGTGTGTCGTTTTGTCGTCCCGCTCTTTTTTGTCCCTTCTTTCCTCCTTCGATAGAAATAAAAACACACGAACGTGCGAAGGCACAATTCTTGCTGAAAGAAGCCAGACTTGTGCGAATAACTTGACTTGGTCACCAAAGTGTTGCTCGTTGTGAACTCTGGTCGCTGTGGTTTTCATTGATTGATTAGATTAGGTACATTAGATTAGATACAACTTTATTCTCCTGATTGAATTGCTTTGCGACGAACACAGCTGCACAAACCATGCCGAGCGAGACAAACGGTTTGATCGCAGACCAGAAAAACATCGGCGCTGACGTCACTGATAAAACGCTGAACCGTTCGCTGGAGTACGGAGACGTCGTGTATCATAAACGTGAGCCTCCTGGATGTTTGAATTATTCAAACCTAATTAGTTCGAGCTTAATTAATCTTACCTTAATAACACCTCTGGGACTCGAGCCAGCTGCAGGAGTAATCTGAGGTATCAATATTTCAACATCTGATCTTATCAATAAGTTGCCAGCTGTAGCTCATATGCTCTGTAATTTGCATTTTATATATGTGGCTTTTAGAAAAGCTCTGTTTCATGTAACCGCGATAAAAACCGAGGTAAAAGCTTTCACAGCTGCTCCTGGTCAGGGTGTGTGTGTGTGTGTGTGTGTGTGCTGCTGATAAAAGGTCATAACAGAGCTGTCAGGTTTCCTTGACAGCAGTCTGACATCAGGCCTCTCACTGACCTCGAACAGACCTCGCTCTCTCTACGCTGCCACAGGAACGCCTGTGCATGTGTGTGAGTGTTTATTGGAGACAGGGAGACGGTTACATAAATATCCCTTCAGTCCATGCGGCGTGACGTGCGTCCGGCTGAGGTTTCCGATCCAGCGGCTTTGTCCTCCAGATGTGTCACAGGAGACGGCTCCACTACAAACCACAGACCGCTTAGCTGATAAACGTTTACTGTTACTACCTCTCCGGTCCTGCACCACTCTGGGGCAGTTAGGATCTTGGATAATGGCCACAGCGTTGGCAGGCAGCCGCTGCAGATACAGTTCACCTGCTGCTTTTCTTCTAATCTGAGGTGAAGGTGCCGATGCAGTGGAGACAGCAGGAACATGACGGTACCATGTGAAGAAGGTCAGCGGGGACGCTAAACCCTGGGACACAGCGAGAAGCATTCGTGATGGCTGACAACAAACCACAATGAGAACAGTGTAGATGACGAGAGGCGTACGTTCAGTCTGAGCACCACAGGCCTCGTATCAGCCCCTGACAAACTACCTACCTGCCTACGTACCTCCCACAATGCTGTGCATCACTTCTGCTAGATATGCATCACTGCAGTGACAAAGACTTCCAGTCACATTTAGTCTTTTAGATACGTCCAGCTTTATAGAGGCACTTTCTGCACGTACACTATCAGAGATGCATCGACACCTGGGTGTTTCCCACGGTCTGCCTGCTCATAAAACTGGGAAACTGTGTGATGGTATACGAGCCACTGAGTCCCACACGTCGTAACACAATACACCATGTACCTGTTCTCACGGCGCTGCGCTTCCTTGAGCTTGTTTAGCTGTGTGACTTTCGAGTAAACAGCGGCGGGCCCACATGATCCGCGAGCACCTGACTACCTGACTACCTGCATACCTGCCGGTTTTGTTTAATTAAGGGCTTCTGCATTCCAGCAATCACATGACGGTGAGTGGAGAGAGAGATGCGTCAGGTCTGGTTGACTGAGAGGACTCGTAGGGCCGGAGGCTGAAAGCAGCTGGAATCAATCTGTGCTTTCGGCATCAAAAAAAAAAAAAAGGGAGTCATCAAAGTCACAGCGGTTGTAGACGACACGCTATGTTTAACGTCAAATAAATGTAATTACAGGTCATATAGGTCTGCATCATCTAATGACTGCGCCCATTTCCGTGCTGTGTCACAATAAGCAACTATAAAAAAGGAGTGATGAGGGTATGACTGTGTCTCATATGGACGAGTCACCGAGCTTCAGAGCAGCAGCGACACGCGCAGACACTCGGTGGAAATCAGCAGGACGTTCGGTCGACTCCACGTGACTTTGGCAACAAGTTTCTACACATTCACGTTTTTCTTTCCTCGTATCTCCATTTGGTGAATCGAAGGGTCTGGAGAGTGTCATATGATCCATGTGATTAATTGCTCAGCTCTTTAAGCGAAGTGATTACACTGTCAGTCAGCACATCCTGTCCCTACCCCCCCCTCCTCCCTCCCTGTCATCTCTCTCTCTCCCTCTCTCTCTCATTTAGAGACTGAAACTGGGCTAATTAGGTGATGTGACGGTTTGAACTTGATTTGTGACTTTCGCAATCCCAGGAAACAAATCACAACTCCAGTCATCTGTGTAAGTGCACTGTGCCGGTACTTTATGATGCAGCGTTAACAGTGCGACCAACTCCAGTCAAACAGCGGACGCGGTAAGAAAGCAAACACACGTCTTCACTGGACGTCGAACGCACGGAGTGGCTTTATCGGAGTCTGGCGTGTCCACATTATGTGACGCGCCGTGTCTTTGCACAGTTTAGTGAGGCCCCGGTGCTCTTGTATCACGTATCAGCATCAGCAACCGTGAAACTAGAGACTCATCGTCAACAAACACGTTGTTATTCCTGCAACTTTGGGAACTATGATCTCAAAAGGCCCGACAACAGATCAATCGTCAACAACAATACGCCTCAAACAGCTCTCCATCCTGCAGTGTGTGTGTGTGTAACGTGTGTAGCCTTTGAATTGGCCTCCACACACAAAGTTAAGAGGACACACGCGGGCCTAACTAGATGTTAAGCCGACATACTAGCACTCACCAGAAGGCTACTGAGCGGTGGGCATGTAGCTTTTACGTAAAACTATATCTTTACCATGACCCTGCAATTCTGAGAAGCCCGAGTGTGGCCACTTAAAATAGCCCTGATAGGAACCTGATGACAGCCGCTGTCTTTACAGAGCCCTGGCAGGCCTGCAGCATTCACACACACATGCACACACACACACACATATATATATATATATATATATATACATACTCAAAAACAAGTAACCTTGCAATGCAACGCTATAATATACACATAAATCCATGACATTAAAATTCTTTAAATGTGCACAAGTGAGTGTGAGTCTGCAAATGGAGACACACACACACACACACACACACACCTCCCTATCCAACTGAGTGAGAAGGCAACCATGTGATCGTCCCACAAACATGACAGCCTGAGATTGATGAAAGCCTCACATGACACACCGGGTTCTGAAAGTACGTGGCGCAGGAGAGACGCCGCGGCCAAGCAGGAACCTGAGACGCTACTTCTGTAAACGACCAAGGAAAGACACCACTATAAATAAATACACACAACTGATGGCGTAAAGTTTGGTTCTGCAGCATTGCAGATGTATGTCTGCATTACATTTACATTACATTACTTTCATGTCAGACTAATGCTCATTTGAAATGCACATCCGCCTGTGCACCTTGAAGAATAATCAGCTGCAGCAGCATGAGCTCGTCCATATGGGAAGGTTATAACCGTATAGAAAGCAAGTTAAAAGTTCATCAGTATCACTTAACTCAGTTCGCCCCTGTTGCACACCTCAGATTTGGCTTATGAAATGATGTGTATGAACAAAACAGCTGCCTACGCTCACCCTATCTTCTCTCTCACTCCCTCATTTTGCATCACAGAGCAAACACAGTTATACTGAGCTCTACTGCCCCAATCAGAAAGGAAGTTTCCTCAGCGGGCCGCGGCCGGCCAGGGGGGGCAGCCAGAACAAGCAGTCTGAGCGTGGGTGAGGACAAAGCTATTGGCCGGGGATCAGTCCTCCGACTGGCTAAAGGATGAGCCAGGAGCTCTCAGTGTAATGTACAGTATGCCGTCCATGGTCAGGTGCTGCAGCCAGGAAACAGGAGAGGCTCTTTAGGCTTTCCCCACAGGGTCGTCCAACCTGCTGCCCTCCGTGGTATTCTGGAGGGCACAGTGCTGGGCTGTGACACAGCTTTGGCTGACGCATTATGCAGGCTGACCGGGGTGCAAAACAGCAAAATATGTTCATTTCTTTACCCTCTTATTAATCATCGACACATCTTTCGCTGAGCGGGAGCAGAAGACTTAACGCAGCACTGCATGAAACTCTACACTGACACACTTGTATTGGCTGATAAAGATTCGCGATCAGTGTGTTTCTGCACTCATCTGATATCATCAGTACTTTGATTTTGATTCTGACTTTCAAATACACGAAAATATAAACAAATCTGCACGAACATCTTAAGTGTCAACGTGTGACACGCTCTCCTGTTTCAGAGGCCGCATGGCGTCAGAAACGCTGTCAGTCAGTGGGTCACTGTTTTATTCTCCCTCATGTGGGTATTTGCCTTTTGACAGACTGATATGTTGCTATTAAAAGATATAGAGGAACTCTGATTACAGTGTGCAGGTACTTGGGCATCACTCTCGAGACAACCTGCACAGGTGTTGATGTGACTGTCCTCAAAATATTAGCAGGAAAGTGTTTACCAAGCAAGTTCAATTCATTGCATCTGCTCTGTTACAAAAGCATTAACATTAATCAGGTGGTTATCAGCATCTTCCACAGTCACACCTCAACTGTCCGTCCTGTATATGTTTCTGCTCACTTCCCGACCATCCCATGATTGCATTAGTTTCTCGTCTTCCATCGTCGTCATCGTCGTCGTCGTCGTCCAAGGCCTTATGAAAATTCTGTGGTCCTCTTCCAGTTCTTTTCCTCTAACTGGGGCCTCTCATCTTCTCTCATCCTCCACTTAGCACTCATCTCTCAGATGCTCTGTGAACTAACTCAAAATATGTGTGCTAGCTTATTCCTGCTCCCTGCCAAGTGCCGTCTCCATCACAGATGACCACTGTGTTAACAGAAGAAAAAAGTCTGCTGCCAGCCTGTTTGCCCAAGGATTGAAGCCAGCCGCACACACACACACACACACACACACACACACACTGCATTTATATCACTGGGTGCAGGGCACCTTTATGGCCGTTGAACGTGCTCTGGCACAGTCATGCACCAAAGTGCAAGCAGCACCACGAGGAGGTGAACATTCAGGTCCGCTGGCATATATATAAATATACAAATGCTCCAGAGGTGACGGGTTCAGAGCAACATATTCTTATGCAAGTGTATTTAAAACTAAAAAAGCACTTTCCCCTTGGCAGCGGACCTGACCCTGACCCAGAATGTGTGTAAGAACATACAGAGGGAAACTGCAAATCAACTCTGGGAGTATAAAGTATCCTACTACCCCGCTCCATGATGCATTGCTCAGTCAGGTTGAATTTAACCCTTGGGTATTTCAATAACACGTACTTAGTGAGTCTAGTGACACAGTGTCATGCTTTAGCTGCATGGATGCATGTAATTAGTGCATGGCTCCTAAAAAAAGAACATATAAAGGTGCTTTGCATCACATCACTGCTACTGGAGTCATGAAAAAAGAACATGATGCTTTCTGCAGAAAACAGACACGTACGTTTGAGACGTGTCTGACTCTGTGTTACGCCCAGTGCTGTGTTAAATAATACAACCAAGGAATATTATCTTACACCTTTCCTAAGCCTTACTGATGTTGACGTGCAATATGGTTAACACGAACCCAGAGTTCAACACTAAACCGGGACACACTCTTCTTCCACCTGTATAAAAGGCATCGCAGTGTATTAAAACAAAAAAACAGACATGTGATGATATATCTAATCTATTACTTGGAATACGGGTAATTATTAATACGCAGACTGCATTGTGCATGCCTATTCTGGTCTGTGTGCGCAGCCTGGACCCGGTTAGTCGTGGATCTTGTCTGTCATCAGTGGCCGACTGAAGTGATCACATGTGCGCCAGGCACTGAGCACACAGTGTCCTCCCGCTCTGCCGTCTGAGCAGCGCACGGTCCTGTCGGCATGACTGAGAGACAAGCCACTTGTACTTTGCTCCAACTTATCCAAGCTATTGGTGATGATAAGCGACGAAAAGAGAGTGTGTCTGTCCCGTCACGGCTGCCTCGTTGTTTTCCTTCCACCACCACCACCACCACGCCGGGGTTGGCTGATGTTATCAAAGAAACACAAAGGTGGAGGGGTAGGGGGGGTACACATACACGGAGGGAGACAAAGGATAAAGCACGACATTGCCTCTGTTAACTTCTAAACCGTGACACCGATTAGCTGCTTCAAGAGAGGAGGAAGTGTTTATAATCTTTACTTATTATCGGTTTATTATCAACGGCTCGCCAGCGGCTGTACTTGTGTAAACGGGCAGGGGGGGTAAAGTGCTGTAAGCTAACGAGTCCCACCGACAGGCAGCGTGTTGCAGCAGCAGCGGCAGCAGCGCCGCTAACGGCTACTAGCTAGCAGTTAGCACGTTAGCTTGAGCTCCACCAACAGGCAACAACACGTCTCCCACGTCTCCCGCTAACACTTTGATAACGTCCGTGTCAAATTTAGCCAAACTACGCAACGTCGGTGTGTGAAAGTGTCCAACGACTTCAACACAGACACCTCGATTAGAGGAAAAAAAAAACTCACAAGCTTCAGACATGATAGCGAAAAGTCATAAATAACGTTAGCGCACACACGTACAGCGTTACACACAAACCACAAACACACACACACACACAGTACACAGCTACCTGAAAGCTGGGTCCTCTTTGCTACATCTCGGGGGCGGCGACGAAAACGCATTTCTCTTGTTGAAAAGTTTCTGGAAGAGAGTCGGAGGCATTTTGTACCAAAATAAATCCGGTACAGAAGGTCTCGTTCCTTTTCAAATCCAAGAGCAAATCTTGTTCCTTGTAACTGTCTCCATGGATGTCACAGTCATATGACAGGCATTAGTCACAGGAGCTGCTTGGTAACTCACTACATTTTTCTGATTGGCTGACCGGGCGCTGCTGCTACTACAAAATACCTGATTGGCTGGTATTTTTGGACCCGGTACCACGTGGTCAGCGGATTCGCTGTGTTGATGTTTTGTCGGGAATCGTGACAGCATGAAATGTATTCACAGTAAAAACTTACAAGTGTTAAAGATCGACGGAGCAGTCACGTGAGAAGAGTTAAGTGCAATAAAAAAAAAAAAACAATAAATGTGCGATGACAAACACAGAGACAGAGGTCTGCAGCCAAACTTATTCATCCATCGTACTTCCTTTATTTTTACACATTTTTTCTGATGCTCACAAAATGCATTTCATTTTCCCCCTAAAAAAAGACATAGCTAAAATACACTTTACAATTATAAACATATATTATAACTTAAACATACATTATAACTTTTCAACATGCTTCATCAATACCAAATAATCCACAAAAAAAACCCATCACTTAAAAAGATCTAAAATAAACACACATTCTAACTTGTCAATATTTATTATTTACATAAAGTTCTTATACACTTCAAAAATAATCAATAGATATACAGTAAAGATCAGAAACAACATACAAATATTCCACATAAACTGAAATACAACCAGGAAAAGAAACACAAGGACAGTTATTTAACAGAGTACAGGTCTGACATCTAGTGGTAGCTTTGAACTACACACGCTTTGGTGACGTTTAATGGAAAAATAAATGAAAACACAATAAAGTGTGTGTGTGTTTTTACAGTAGGTGGAAGAAGCTAATAAAATAACAGCCTGGCAAAGAAGGTTAAAAGGTCACTCCGATTATGTGCAAGCTTTACTGTGAGCAGAGCACACACACATATTCTTTTACAGGATGTTATAGATTATGTGACCTCAGCAGCTGTGAGAGGAAATAAAGGGATGTTTTCCAGTTTGACAGACCTTTCTCTCATCATCTCAAAGAGCATGTCCCTCTCACTGTCACTGACAAAGTCAAATAACTTGACTGTCTCTGGGCTGTCTTCTACAGGCCTGTTTTCATTCACTGACAGATGTGGCGTCCCATCTCTGAAATCGGACGTCTCTGCCTCAGGCCTCATCTCTCTGACTGGGCTGGATGTTTTATTGTCAATGGCTGATCTTGTGGTCGGGCTGCGTTTTGATCCAAAGGTCTCAGCAATGATGGGAGTTTTGAATGAAACCTTCTTCTTGCACAATATGGGTCTTTTGCCGGTGATCTGAGGGAGCATAGTTACAATTGTTCGTAATCACTTTTGATTGAAACAAAAATCAATTACATAGACATTATATTTTAGATTTTACCTGTAACAGACAGCCAGGCGGCTTTCTTGGTTTTGCAGTGCTTTTGTCTACAGACGGAGGATTAAAAAACAAAAAAATACTATGATTTACATTAACTATGATTCATTTTTATGGTCGAAAGAAACCCTAAGTGATGTATAAGCATTTGATGAGAGTGCTGTGTGAATCTCGTGCAGTGAGGTTTGATACCTGGTTGGACCGGGCCTGTTTGTGTGCTCGTCTCAGCTTCAGGACCTTTGTGGTTCCTTCATAGACAAAACGACAGACAGTTGTTGAACCAACTCTGATGCCTGAAATCAGTGTCCCACACTTCACCTGACAAGTATGAACACATTAATCCACTCACCTGATGTCACAGATCTCTTCAGTAAGAACTGTGGAAGCATCTAGAAACAGAGGTTCAATTGTTACCTGACAACTGTCGAATGTTTAAGATACAATATCCAGACTTCAAATTCGATCGATAAATAAAACAATGAAGATACTTGATGTCAATTAAGATACTTGATTGGACTGCAACTAAGAATAATGTAAAATTAACTGTACTGAGCTTACCAACGATGGTAGAAAGGTCAGGGGGGTCATGTATGTGGATGGTCTTAGCGTGGCTCACATCCAGCAAGGTAGAGTTTTTTATGTGACGATGGGGACCCTGCTCCTCCTCCTCCTCCTCCATCATGGAGAAAGTCAAGATTTGGACTGTGAGGACAGATGACACATCATTAAAACAGAATAACCTTGTAGTTTTGCTGCAGATTTATAAAAACGCACAAACACACCACAGTTGTCTCTTCTGAAGATCTCTGGTGAAGACAGGCTGCTGGAAGACGAAGAGGCTGAGGAGTAACACACGCTGTCATGAACATCAGAACTGAAGGTTGTGTCTTCCTCGGTGTTAGAGGATGTGGTGCTTTCAGGAGTCACTGTCAAGTTTCCCTCTTCTTCCTTCCTTGGGTCAGGAGTTGTCTGAACAGTTGGGAGCTGTGCAGGTGACACTCGGTAACCAGGGTTTGGTATACTTGGAGGGGAAGCCGGGATCGCTGTGTGCCTGTGTGCAACCTTGGTCGAGTGTGACACAGATTTGCACCAGACTGGCTTGACTCTGCTCTGTACAGAGGGTAGACATGAAAAAGTAGGAGAGTAAAACACAAAGAAGTTTGGAAAACCTATTTCTTTCTTGGTATCAAACTTTTCTGACTAATCAACTGATCAACAAATGTCAACCAAGACATGACCAGGGACATAGGAAACAGCCATGTGTAGCAGAGGGGTCACTGGGGCCCAGTATCATCTCTTTGCCTCTCATGTTATCAGTTTAGCTGTGGCACTTTCACAGGTGCAAATCTGGCTTGTGCAGGTCAATGTTAAAACTATCAATATACTACCCACTGTAGTTTGGTCTCAACATGTGGAGTGAAACATAACTAGGCACACTCACCCTGACTGGTCTGACTGGTCTGACACTGGGGTCAATCATCTTCTCCACAGCAGGTTCCTCTATAATCGTCTCACAGAGCTTTTTGGGCAGAGGTCTCCTGTTCTCTGAGTGTTGAAGAGAGTTTGCATGGTTAGAGCTGGGGGGTTATAGAAGGGGATAAAAACACTGCCTTCGCTAAAGGATGATTAGTTGGCTAGATTTTGACAACGACTGTTGACAATCAAGGAGGTCAGGCGAGGTTAGGTTTCTGAAGCTAAAGGCAAAGCTAAGGAAAGAGTCACATTTCCCTTAATACAACTGCACAACGTGTGTGTAGGCTACGTGTAAATGTGTGTGTGTGTGTGTGTGTGTATCTCTTACTGTATCTTCTGCTCAGAGCTGGTGTACCTCGCCTCTTCGCGGATCTCTTGTCGCGACTCACCGTGCACCTGCTCCGTCCCATCGTCGATTAACAGACTGGCGTCACTGGACTCACTCAACTGGTGCAAAAACATGCACCAGTCAATGAACTAGATATTATTTTCGTGAAAACTGAGACCTGATGCTGCCGTGAACGTTGTCTCTCTGTCTCTCTGTCTGTCTGGTCCTTAGCAACCGATCACACCTGCACGTTCCACCTGCCAACCAGAGGCTGATTGCATCTGAACTCTCAATGCTTTATCAATACACATCGGATATCCTTTTATTTTGAAAGTCTTAAGTCTGTCTTGCGCAGTCTATGGTCTTCGTGGTGGTTGTGGAGTCTCTTAGCAGTTTTGGTCTTTTAGCTTGCGGGATGTTGCGTTTCAACTCGTCTATGGTTTGTTTTCAATGTAGTCACCTAGTGCCCCCTAGTGGCCAAGCGTGAGAATTGCAAGTCGATTAAATGAAGCCCGCTTTGAGACAAACCAATAATCTAATTTATAATGATATTTTAGTAATAGGTGCCATTATAGCTCATGTGATTTCTATTCCTTTACTTTAATAAGGTTTATAATGGATACATTATTCTATCTTTACCACTTTAGATTGGATGTTTTCCAAACCAGCTTCAAGACAGACACAACAGCTCACTGGTGCTTTTGGGGAAACAAAAAAAAAGAGATAAAACAGGTTTGAAAGGACTTTGAAGAAAGAAAGAGAGAAAGAAAGAAAGAAAAGAGACACTCGTTTAAAATCATTCCAGAATATCTTTTATTTCATTGCCCTGGTCCTATTCCCCACCCTCCCTCGTCCCTATTGCTGCACTCAATCATTACAAGGATATGGTGCTGATTCCATTTTACAGCAGAATAGATAAATAAATAAGTACAATTCATCTCACTACACGCAAAAAGAGAGAAAAAAAAATCCATTCAAACCACTGATTCAATAAATATGCTTACATCTAGCTGTCCTCATTTATGTACATCCACATTGTTTATGCTTTGGGACGGTAATCAACTTAAAAAGCCTATACATTACTTCTATGTGTAAACACCTTCAAAAAAATTTGTTTCTGTCGTTTAAAAGTTGACGTTTGTTCTGTTTAACCTTCGTGTGTGGAATTCATCAGCTTTGCCTATACGTTAACAAAGCCTTGCACTAGCAGCAGCAGCTGAGTACAACCTGCTATTGATGGCCACAAAGAATTAATCACTCGCCTTTTCCAAATCAAATGCTAATGGTCCCAGCACTGCAGGGCAAACTGCATGCATTGCCCTGAGCCCTGGCTCTGCATTGTTTCTTTTTGTTTTCTTTTACCTGACATACTGTTTGTGCAGAGATGGATGAAAAGAAAGTTGCAAATTTAGTCAACTGTGCAGTGAAATCTGATGATTGTTACAGTGGGCCAGTCCTTCATATAAACAAGGAGCATGCATGCTAAACTGCTGATCACAGCCTTGTAGAGATGAAACTATGTATGAATGAGTGAATACATGACACAAACTGTCAGTTTTGGGTGTGACACTCTGCAGCAAACTGTTCGAACAACACGAATCTGTAAAGAAGTTCAGCTGCTACTCTCCTAACCTTACTGTATCAACTCTGATCTGGGACTCTGAGCGGATCTTTAAGATCAGCGGAGACGCTGTCAGAAATGGGGTTGCTTGATCATATGAAAATCGACTGGGGGATGAAGTCCATTATTGCCCCACATGGTGTCAGTACTATCACACATCTAGACATCTCCTTGAGCTACACTAAACACAAAGACATCACGCTTGCTGTCGTACAACTGTGGAGTTTGGTCGTGTTTGGCTGGTAGGTTTGAACTGACGGGCGAGAGAGGAGAAGAGAAGCAGAGTGACAGGAAGTAGGGATGGATTGGACTTCTCAACGTAAAAGTGCTGATGAGTTTCTGCTGCTGGGGACAGAGCATTTGATGGTTTGTTTGGGTGGATAGCAGGTAGCAGTACGTGGAAGATTGAACACAGAAACACAAAATCAAACAAAAAACATGAAAAAACAATACACATCGTTATATGTGTGTCTTTTAATTTAATATGTCATAATTACCTACTTAGACACTTACTTAGCTTTTGGTCTCATTCTTCATCATTGTGACATGTGACATTTTCCAAGCTGGATTAAAAACACATCGTAACACACAAAACAAAGAGGTGAGCTGAGTTAGTGTTGGCAGGTAGCAGCTTAAACCTGCCGACACTAAATAAGCAGAACTGTTATGACATTTCACTTGAGAAAAAAAACAACAACATTGTCATTGTTAAGAGTTAGGAAACGACGGTCCAATCACAGCTGGAGGACAGGACAATGGACATAAGACTACAGGACGGATGCATTTTGCTGAGGCCACAGAAAGCCCAGAAGCTTTTTGCCAATTTAATAAATAACTCCCAGGTACAAAAGGATACCACTCACGTTACATCTCCTCCTCCTCAGACAGTGATTTAAAAAGATGAAGCACGTGACAGTGACAGCTGACGATCAGCAGTGGTAAAGTAACGTACGGTAAAATCCACCCATCCTGTCGTCTTGGTTTTAAACGCAGCAGGAAAACTCATGTCACAATGAAATCAATTCATTCAGTTATTAAAGACTTCAAAGCTAAATAACTATCAGTGTAATATATGTTTTCATGTATTTATGACACAGAAACATAAACATAAAAGGAAATACATATGACAATGAGCATTGTATTTCACTTCATTTCTTTGTTTGATGTGTTTTTGTTTCATGTATTTTAAATCTTCCACAGTGGAGCCAGGTTTGGCTTGATTTCCAAAAGCATGTTAAACCCAAGGTGCCTCATCTCTGACCAGCTGCAGGTCAAAGGTCAGAGCAGATCCGTGTTAAGATGCTTTAGGGAAAAGAGGTCCGCCGGCCTTCACATGGAGATGCTGCTGTAGAGCTGCTCAATCTTCGCCTTAAAGAACTCCTTCAGCTCCGGTCTCTTGGCCTTTAGTGTTGGAGTCAGGAGGCCGTTCTCAATGGAGAACATCTCGTTGTGGATGTAGATGTTCTTCACCTTAACGCAAAATGGAAAAAAAAAAAAAAAACGACTGAGACCAAGAGTCTTGAAAGTCTTCCTAAAGTTATTGCATGAGTAGAGGAGACATGAATCCCAGCTGAGTGCAATGAAAGGGATGTTTGAGCATTGGAGAATAACTCTTGGAAGTATTCACCCAGTCGTATTGTACCTTTAAGACCCAGGTTATTGGTCACATTTTGTAGATAAAGTATAGTTACTATATTTTATACATTGTGCCTGCCTACCTGCTCAAAGGAGTGGAGGCCACTGGCCTTACCCAGACGCACTAAATCTTCAAGGATCACTTTCTTCAGTTCCTGTTGACAAAAGAACAGCATCTTATCATTATAATATAATGATATCTGAAAGTTTATGATATGAAGCAAAGGACTGATGTGTCCCGTACCGTGTTTTTACAGAGGTCCTTGTAAGTTCCTAAGATGCCTTTCTTCTTGGCCCATTCAGGCATGACCTCAGGGTCAGGAACCACGATGCCCACCAAACAGGACTGGGAAGAAAAAACACCAACATAGGATGGAAAAAAGTCAAACGACTGTGCACTGGTTTATCCTAAAAACAACAACAGGTGGGTGAGCATGTGGGACATTTACCTGCAGACTGTCTCCATGAACATAGAGCTGAGCCACAGGTTCACTCCTGATGTAGATGTTCTCAATCTTCTCGGGTGAGATGTACTCGCCCTGTGCCAACTTGAAGATATGCTTCTTCCTGTCAATGATCTTCAAAGTGCCATTCTGCAGGAGAGGAGAGGTTGAGAGAACAGGATGAACATTTAAAGTGAATACTTTATAACATAAAATGCTAAAACACTGAAGCCTAATATAAGATGCATGTGCGTACAGGTAACCATTTTCCAATGTCTCCGGTGTGGAGCCAACCATCAGCGTCCAGCGTCTCGGCCGTCCTCTCTGGGTCTTTGAGGTAGCCCTTAAACACATTTGGTCCCTTCACACAGACCTAGAGGGAAGATTAGAAAAGCAGAAAAAGGTTGAGGTTGAAGGTAAAATATATACATGTATGTATTTCCTGTACTAACACAGCTTCTTTATTCCTCTACTATGTATGTTTACAGTATACACTACTGTAGATCCAGACTTCTTACCTCTCCTTCCCCCTTGGAGGCAAAGTAGTTCTTCTCAGGAACATCCACCAGTTTAATGAGGTTACATGGCAGCGGAGCCCCGACATGACCTATGTGGTCAGATCAAGAAAAGTTATTAGGAACTTAAACAAAGACGTCTTCCTCAGTTATTTAATCACAGTGAGTTTCCAGCACTGTCATCTGAGTGCGTTTCAAAACACAATTATCAGAATTAATGATGTCAATGACAGCTGAAGCAAATGAAGGAACTAAGATCAGTTCATGTCTTATTTCCAAGAAGTAAGTAGTATACAGTAAGTATAGCCGGTGTGAAATATTATGACCAGCAGGGGGTGATGTAAGCCTGCACTTACATCATGTGTCTCTCACAGTAGATGTATCTGATCTGAGTGTAATAGCTGTCCAAGCTGGAAGTGGCACAACAGTGCAGGGCACATACCAATCTGAAAAAACCCACTGTGTCTGAAATGCAGTCATTCAACTCATGTGGTGTTTGTTTGTGCCAAACTTTCCCTCCAAAACACATGAGCAGAAAGAGCTGTTGGTAGAGATGGTCATGGAAACTTCACTTTCGAGCGCTATATTTCATGATGTTTGAAATCACATGCCTCTCCTCCTGCATCAGATTGACCCTGTGCTGAAGACATGAACAGCAGTAATGTTTACTTTTTATGTCCCTTGAGTCAATCCCAAAGAAGCCTAGACCACCACACACCCAGAATTGTTGTCTCAGTGCCTCCTCTGAGAGATAAGTCATTCACTTTTGAGTGCTGCATGCTAAGTGCACAATAAATAAGGGGCCTTTTACATAAGCAGTCAAATCCCAGTAGCTGGGCTGTGTCTGTGTTTGTGAGGCCAGTCAAATCACTCTGTTAAAGAAATCCTCTGTTGCTGCACGTGCTGCACAATGAACACAATGTACACCCTCATGCAAATGGCAGTAGCTGCTTTTTGCAGTAAGTTTTTCTAAATGCTTCCTGTCAGTGACCTCCACTTTTTACCTTTTTACAAGGCCTTCTTGTGTCATTAGTCAGATGAGCTGAAGCCAGGAGGCTCATAAACCAAAAGAAACACAATCCAGTGACTTAGATTAAACAATACCTCAATGCAAGTCTCTGTGTGTGCTACACATTCATGATGGACAAGACAATAATTAACTAATTTCAACTCATCCAGAAAAAAAACAATGCTGATATGCTAACAAAAGGGTTAAACATTTGACAGTAAGACATCTGTAAGTGTGCACCATCCATGTATTGATTTTCATGTGGATTTATTTTGTTAATTTAACATGAGATCAAAATCTTTGGCGAGGTTTTAGCTTCGGAGCCTTTGTCATACAAAACCAGGTGTCGTTAATGCTCTGTGTACACAGAGTAAACTAAGACTCCTGAAATGAAGACGCCAGGGTTATGAACCGTTAATGGAGCGAACAATGCCCCCAACAGCTCTATCTACCTTTTTAGTTGCTTTATTTGTAAGTACAGGATGCTTTCTTTCTATATAGTCCCTCAATGTATGTACTTTAGAGGTACAATTATTTGTATTGGATGTCAAACCACGCAGGCGGTTTAGCTGCTGTCTTGTTGACATTGGCAATAGCTTGAGCGACATTTTGGTATTTGATTAATGTCGCCTAACAGCTCTGTTTTCTCTGTCTCATCACCATCCCAGGCCTCTCCCCACCTTCAAACTACAGGATGCAACACATGTCCTGTTGTTTTTTACTCCTGAGAGCTGACTGTAAATTGTTTATCAGGGGGCTGATAAGGCGGGAGAACTTACATCATTATCTGAGTGGCACAGTTACAGTTTTGAACAGGGTCATCAAAAATTTTAGATGGTCGGTTGATTAGAGCAGCAGCAGCAGTGGTGGTGGTGATTACTATAGAATTTGCTTATCAAATTTATAGACGAAGTGACCTCAATTAAAACCCTATTCTCATGTAGGAGCTGTTTATTCCATAGGCCACATCACTTTCAGACCTTTGGACTGATACCACAGTCGAGTAAACAGGTTCAGGGAATGGCTAACAGCAGAGATAAAGAGGTCTGTTGCATAAACCCCTGGCTCACCTGGGGTCCAGTCTCCAGGTGTGGTGAAGGTGCAGCCAGCTGTGCATTCTGTCTGGCCGTACGCCTCGTACACCTGCACGCACACACAGACACACAGTGTAATGTATTCATATATGATTGCATAATTTGGGGCATGGAGACAGTGGAAATATGGATATCATTACTTTTTAAGTTAACACAGTAAACAGCTGCATGTAACAATCATCCTGCTGTTACAGAGCAACACAAGCATTCAGTGGAAGTCATGTTTCTGACCATGTGATGAATCTCATCCAGTGTTCACTCACTGTTCTGGACTCAGCATCTGCCTCTGTCCCTGCAGCTACTTCACTGTGTCTGCTGTTTGGTTGAGTGGGTGGCGTACAAAGTGCAGACAACAGCTGCCCACCATGGCTCAGTTACAGTAAAACAGTGGGCTGAAAGTAGGTGTAGAGCTCTGTGAATGGTTCTCAGTCGATTCATCACCATGAGTGTCTCCTTTTATGTTGTATTCACACACGTCATTTGATACATTATCATAAAAGTACTGACTACAGCCACTTCAAGGTTCAACTCCTGTCTAGGGTTAAGGGTTTGGATTAGGCACGTTTACGATGGCTCATGATGGTTTTACAATGGTTGATGGTAGGGTTAGGGCCTGATGACTGATTATGTTAGAGTGGTTTGTGTGTGTGTGTGTGTGTGTGTGTGTGTGTGTGTTTCACCTGGCATCCCAGAGCTGCTCTGAGGAATCCCAGGACACTGGGCGAGGTAGGAGCCGCTCCAGTTATAATCATCCTCAGCCTTCCTCCCAGACTGGCCTGTACAGAGAAGAAACATATATTTAATACATTCTGCTACTGTAAAATAATAACAATAACAATAATGAAGAAAAACACGTCCATGAATACAGAATCAGTTTGGAAAGATTGTGCTTTAAATGCTTTTTAATTACAGTGTTGCGGTAATAACTGCTTTGGTTATTTGACATGTCACTGTGTTCTTTTCCTTTTTCCTTGTGTCCTGTGTGTGTGTGAGGATACGTCCTGCACCAAACAGGATTTAGCAACACTTGAATTGGAGCCCGACGGTTAGTGGGTTCATTTGTCAGGGAAATCTAAACAAAACACACCCACTCCCCTCCGGATGAAGAAGATAAGCTAAGTTTAGTTTAGCCATGAATACGTAATGCTATGGAATAACTACATAGACAGATCGCTTGAGAGATTATCCTAGAGGTTCTGACACAACACTGAAACACACACTCGAGTGTACGGACATGATACTGTGAGGGCTGTTTATGACTGTGTCAGGTTATATAAACATCTTTCAGAGCCTGAAACCAATAAATGGAATGTAAACTTTGACCTCAGTTGGGATCCACACACACACACACACACACAACAGGAGTGTGTGATGTCATGTTGCTATTTCAGGATGGCAGCGGACGTCTCACTCAGGCAGGAGGAACAGCAGGTCATTCACACTGTTTACCTGAATCTTACTGAAGAAGATTTTGTCCCAGATGCTGTCGCTGCGAATGATCCCACTGCTGACCTCAGCACCTTTTCTCTTAGCAGCAAAGTTGAGCAGCCAGCGCTTCAAAGGGCTGTTGGCCTGGCTGAAGATCTGCAGGGGCGACAAAGATGAAACACTTGTAGGGTTTTTTTTGGTTGGGATCATCTGGCACTTATCCCTTCTTCCCTCCAGCTACGGAAAACATGTAAATCTATAACATGCAAATTGTCCTGAAATTACACCGGGCACAGGCAAAACCAGGCAGAGAGCAAGAACACGGTACATATTTCATGCATTACTTGCCCTAAACTCCCCACAAGTTTATTTAAAAAAAGTCTTTTGGGTGGAAAGCACTTCAGCTGAATCCTTTAACCACAGCATTAGGCCTGGATGAGCATGGTCTGTGTGTGAATCATAAAAGTGGTGGCGATGGATTTAATTTGATTTTCAAAACCGCAAACCCCTGGATGAGTGGGCGTCATTTTCTGGAGAAAATCATGACTAACTAAACGAGCCTGACTTCTGTCTGTATCTGCTCTGTTTCCCTCTCACCTTGTCATACATGCGGTTGAGCAGTCGAGGCACCACAGGGAAGATGGTAGGCCGCAGGGCCTTCATGTCGTCTGGGAGGAGGCGGATGTCACCCTGGTAGAAGCCGATCCGTCCGCCGTGACAGTACACCACAGACTGCAGACACACACACACACAACACAAGGGGTGACATCAAACCTATTAGACACAGTGAGGTGATTGAAATTCACATAACAAACAACTACTGATGGAAATTGGAGATGAACGTTGTTAAACAGGGAGAAAAACAAATCCTCATGTCTGATAAACTCTGTGCTTCTGAGTGACTTCACTCTCCTAATTGTCCTACAGACAATGGAAGACCTGCTCTGACTAGGTATATTGCTGATTCAGTTTAAAGCACTTTTTGGTCATTCATGTGAAATACCAGCTCAAGTATCAGTCATCACACTTATGGTAAAGGATTCAGGGTTTTCATTGCAAACCTCTGGATGCGGGTCCTTTACCAAAAACAGGAACCTTAGTTTCTGTATGAATGTTTGAACTGGAAATGTTCATTTAGGCATTTGTTAAGAACAAAAGAGAGTTCATGCAAATCTGGATTGACATACACTTTAATAAAGTATGAGTGTGTGGAAGGCATTCCTTGCTACAGTGCTGGTCCCTGAAGAGTCAGAACGAAACTTAAGAACTGTCTTATCACTGAAGCTGTCTTTCGGTCCAGATGTGGAACACCCTATCTACATGTCTCACGCCAGACAAATCTGGTCCAGCTGGTTACATCTTCACTTTTACAGAAAGGCCTGCAAGAACTGTATATTTAATATTTGTAATGTAACACATAATGTAATTTTATGCTATTATTCTTTTCTTTTTTTCTGTTTTTATTGTTGGATGCTGCCAATTTTATGTTTTTATTATCATTATAATTATCAGTGGCAAATGTATTCATTGTACTTGATCCATAAAAGTCAAGTAGTATTAAGAGCTAAGCCGTCAGGGTGGAGCTAGGTGTGGAAACTTCATCTATAAAAACAGACAAATCGCTGCGGCAGATATGTATAAGATTAAAAACATAACAATATATTGGACTGTTCATATGCACAAGGCCAAGTGTTGTTGGAGAGTCCCCAGAACAGCACTGCGAAACCCCCGCCCCCCATACTCCACCGGTGCCAGCAGGAGAACAAAGGAGCCGCTGTTCAGCTGGTTCATCTGATAGTAACCAGTGACAGATTTGTAGCCAGTATCAGGAAACTCTGAGTGCCACATACGTGAGACCTATGGAAAACGTTCATGCTGGCAGGATCACGCACACCGCCGCCACAAAATATGTACCATGTGCAAACACAGAGGTGCTGCCAGTCTTGTTCACAACGCTAAACTGTCATCTTTGCTTTTTGTTGAAATTGTGTATAAAAATAGCTGACATCGTCATCATCATCATAGAAAAATGACAAAGACCCAGTGAAAACAAAATAAAAAGTTCCTGAAAATGGAAAGACTGAGCAGACGTAGTGATGCGTGTAGCTGCTGCTGCTGCGGCTGAACATGGGCGGTGGGGCTGCTGATTACATTTTAACAACTCTGACTCAAATCAAGAACCAGCACATTACAAAAGTGAGAAAACTTAACTTTGCAGTTTGCAAATGTTGTGCAGGTCAGAGATTGGAGCAGAAAAAATGACACAAAGCATATTTTAAGAGACAAGATTTGCTGTATGTTCGGTTTTTTTGTTGCGTTCACACGCTGTGCACATTGTGACATTTCCAGACACTGGCTGAACATTAACATTAACACTGCACACGTCCTTTGTTGTCAAGAGGCTATGGAAAAGCTGCTTTCTCCTACTTCCTGTTTCTGCGGTCGTCTGAGGACACAGTGGAAGAGGGTCCACCCCCCCCACACACACACAACCCACCCACCCACATGACAGAGTCACAGTTAGTGTTGGAAATGGACTGATATCTGTTTGTGTTCATGTTAGTGAATGTGTGCATGTGCGTGTCTCGACGACTCGTCTCTGCTGTGACCTGCTGTGCTGCCTTGTAGGGAAGTTAGGTGATTTCCTGCTGTGTCTGAATCTGACACTGTTGACAGCGCTGCAGTGAAGGCAAACAAACCGGGCTGGTTCAACCTGATAAAACCCGATTGACCACACTCACACATAGGTGCACACAAACATACAACCTTAGTGATCCACTCTGTGCAATCATGATGTCTAAGTTTGAACAAGCTCCATGAGGGTAAAGGTCATTTAGGGACATACACAAAAATGCAGTGTCATTACATCATATTTTAACTGTTTAACCGTTGATGCCGAGTGCAGTGACTGACCCTGAAGTGGCGTGAGAAAGAAAAAAAAAACACAGTCTTGACGGACAGGCTTTATCTGCACTGACTCTGAGTGAAAACAACCTCCTCTTTGTCGTCACTAAAGGCTAACTGCCCCACTTACTGTCAACATGTCTTCAAAACTTGAGTGGAAACTACTGTTGGGAGATAAAACGTGACAATCCTAAAACATCCAGGAACAGATATTCAACATTTCAACACTTCTGAGAATGACACCCTTCACATGTTTTCTCAGCTAGAGGGAAACATGGCAGCCTGAGAAAGCTCACCATGCTGCCGCCACTTCTGGCTACAATGAAAAACTGAAAAAAGAAAAGCTACAACGCTCCCTGTGTTTCCTGTGAGCTTTTATGTGAGTGCATCATGTAAGTGAGGTGTAAACCAAGATTCTGGCAGGTGATGTGACCACAGAATCTGATGCAACCTTCGCTGCTCATATCTGTGTCTGTGTGCGTGTGTTTTTTTTTTTTCACATCTCTGAGAAACATTTGACCTTGCATGAGCAGACGGGGGCGAGAGGGACGTCCTCCAACGCAGGGTTAAATTTGCACATACAGTGGTCAGTGTTGTGTAATTGTTTCAGTGTGCTTACAATTAGCAATTAGCCAGATTTCACACACACATCATCACCTATGAGGCAACTGGAGCTACTTTTCGATCATGTAGATCCTCCACTGAGTTTCCAGTAAAACATCTGAATAGCAGGGAATTCAAAGTGTCCCAACGGGAGCCACAGTGACTAAAACTGAAACTTATGATTTTTTTTTTTTCCACAGTCGAACAGTGGACTCTTTGAATTGTGCAATGTGAGCAAGAATTAATGAATGCTCTGACTACATTTCAAATGTTCAACACAAACAAACAAACAAAAGGCCAGCCTGGTTTTCTAAAATGTGAGTGGCTGCATGTAAACACAGGTTTTTACAGTAAACGCTGGTAAACATGCCGCCTGATTTCCTGCCTTAACCTGAGCTCTCACAACAACATCATGTGTATACAGAGTGGAGGTTCTCAGGCTTCTGTATGCATGTGCATGTGTGTGTGTGTGTGTGTGTGTGTGTGGGCTTCATTAAGGGAAATGATGCAACTTGCTCATCACTGGCTATAAAATGCAGACATGCTATTTTCTCCTCAGAGAGCTGCAAAGCAAAAATTAGAGACAGAAAAAAGGGGACAGGACAGGAGGATTTTGGGATGTGGGGTATTTCACTACGTCTCTTCCTCCTCCTCCTCCTCCCCCGCCTCCTCCATCCCACGCACTGGAGTTCACACAAGGACATTCATACAAGTTCAGATTAGTGCCCACTTTCCTTCCTCTGCCTCTGCTGCCATCTTAACAGCTTAGGAAATCATAAACACATTGCAACTATCTCATTCCTGTGGTCACAAAGTCTCTGCTCGAGCTATTTACCTCAATGAGCCTCTCGAACATGTGGGCCAGTGGCAGGAAGGAAATGAGGCAATCATCTTGGTTGGGGAAAATGACTTTCTGCAGGGAGACAAAAGGAGAGAATCAGCCTGATGACCCCGACAGCAAAGTAATAATAAATAGGAGTTACATGGAAATCAAGAATAAAACCAGCCCGGTGAATCATAAAGTCGGGTCTTGACACTGAAACTTCCCAGAACCTGGATCAAACCTTTGTGGTTATTAAAGTTTTCCCGAGACAAACTCCAAGGCAGAGAAGGTCACTTACATCTGTGACTTTAAGGAAGCCGGAGAAATCAGCCACCACGTTCCCATGGGTGAGCATGACTCCCTTTGGGTTTCCTGTTAGAGCAGAGAGAAAGAGAGAATAGACACTGACCAATCACAAACAGAAGTGAAACCCCTCCTCACCTCGCCAAGGATCAAACAGTCATCAGATGGACAAAAGACAAAGAAAACGGATCCAGGCCTGAAGAGATGTGATGCCCCTGAATCACAGCATTACCTGCACATCTGTGGACTCATATGTACAGTGTGATGTTTACTTTTTGATATAACAAGACAGAGCGATTTATCATTTTCAAAATTAATCTATTTGTCTTTTTTCTTTCCCTCTGAAAAATGTAAATACAAACATGACTGAACAGATTTATTTTTTTATTTAAAGGCCTATTTCTGTCTAAAAGTGTTTGCCAATTCCCAGAAGAGACTGAAATGGCCACTTCTGTTCAGTTCACTTTCTGTAAAGCAACTGTTTCTGTAAAGTCACTAGATTCCTCCATGCCTTGTCCTTAAAGGCACGCACACACACACAACTACACACGGTTTACGTGAAGCAACGTCTCTCCAGTAAATTGCCTTCCTCTTTCTAAACATGCCTTCGGTCCCACACAGATGTGAGCAATGATTTACACTCAGGGCAGAAGAGATGTTGCAACAGTGACAGGAGGAATTCATACTGTAGATTCCTCACAGTGTATTGTCACGCTCTCCACCAGCAGGTGGCAGTGCTTACGCTACACCACTGCACTCCTGAATGTGCTGAGTGCTGCTGCTGTTGCCACTTGTAAACTGACACCAGTGTGTCCTCACATGACCTGGCCTTGGTTTCCTTCCCCTCCCCTCGGTCGGTTTCAAAGACACTCGTTGTTGCAGTGAGGTTGGATCTCTGGAGAAAACACCAGTGCTCCCTCACGATGATGAATGTGACGCCCTGTGGCTTGTAAAAACACGCCGGTGGAATCCATTTATATGATGAGATACTCTCACTATTAGGTAACTCAGCAGCTGTGGTGAAACTCAATATATTCATAATAAATACTCATCTTCTATGTGGAGTATGTTGATCGGTTTTATATCCACAGGAATTCTAGTATTTCTAGGGATTACAGCACTGCTGCCCTGTTGTAGATGGGAATTTCAATGTGGAATACTTGTGTTTATACACGCGAATAAAAAGGTCCTTATACTGAACTTAAGGAACAAACATCATTAAAAAATATCCTGCAGATTCCAGTTACTGACTGACCTATGTTATCTGTGCTATTTTTACGCACACAATTCTTAAAATACTTTAATTAGATCCCATTTGGAGCAGTGAATCACTTACAGTAGTTGTCATCACTATAATTAATGACAGCATCCATGAGTGTGTGTGTGTGTGTGTGTGTGTTTTCTGCAGGGCTGAAGTGGCACTCTGTCAAAACCTCACAGTATGAGTGACATGCTGAATCCACTGAGTCACACAGGATCAACATCCAGGAAGCCAAAGGGCAGGCGACAGATTCTGCAGCCAAGTCATTGTGTTTTCACTGGAACCAACAAGGCACCAACAACCTGCAGGGGGTTCCTGCTCGTACCTCATAACTCGCCCGAAAAAATCTAACAAATCAAGATACAAACAATGTGTGATGCATCTGAACTACTTTACTAGCCTCAAAGGGAATTTCCTGATGAGGTGTGTCCTCCTGTTTGACCTGTTAACTACAGTAATAATGTGTCGAACCAATTAAAACCTGTGAGTGATGTACGTCGACTGCATTGTAAGACAGTTGGCGTGCATGGTGACCATTGGTTAACAAGTGTTTTATAAGCTTCCCTGTAAAAACAAAAACACCAGGCAGAACAAAAGAATAAAAGGATCTAAGTCAGCCAGTGAGTCAGAGAACATATTACTGTTTGACAAGCTGTTTCACGAAAGTGCAATCATCCCATTATTAAGTAGCCTACAGCAGGTAGAGAAGGTCTGGTGCACGATGGGTAATAATTTGCATGGGTATGGGAACAGAGAGGCCAAATAACAGAAGAAGCAAGAAGAAACTATTTCCATTCAAATTCGGCATCTTTATATTCCAAACGTGATGCTATTAAATCTACAGTGTATAGATACCGATAGCTTCGTTAGCTACTGAGCTGAGCCGATCATATGAGAAAGTTTAACAGATGAAAGAAGACAAATGAATCACAGTATCTGTATAAGTCATAAGGATTGATACCTGTGGTTCCACTGGTGAAACACACGATGGACAGGTCGTCTGGTGCTGGTGGCTGTGGACAAAAACAATGACATTAAGTCAGAAGACGTGTGACACAATGATGAGCTGAGCTGAGCTCAGCCCACACGTGTTACTACAGGTTATGTTTGTAAATGTGGAGCTGGATTCATAATGTTTGGCTCTGTCCCTCTGTTTTGTTTTGTTTTTTTTTTTTTGGTCATCATTGGACTATTTCATCAAAGCACATTCAACATCCTATTCAATTCAAGCTGACTGAGCTTCGCTGGCTAATGTCCAGTAGCCAGAAGCTACAGTCAGTGTTCAGTCTGGTTTAATCCATACAACCACAAAAAAAAAAAGTGAATAAAGCAAATAAAACCAGGTGAAGACACTTTGTGAAGTCTTTTGTATTTTGGACTGAAAAGAAAATAGTAAAATGAAGTCACATTAATCACATGTCAGGCTCAGGACAAATTCACTGTTGTGTGTTCATTAGGATCCATGTTTACTATGTTCATATGTCAGGCTTAGCGTGCGAGCTGGCAAGCATTAAATGAGCATTGGAGCGACTGACAGAGCAACAACACAGTGTGTGTTTGTGTGTGTGTGATACTGAAGATGCTGCTCAGTGTAGTGGAGCTGTGTGTTCGTACTTACTATAGGTTTTCTGTAGTGCTCTCTGCCCAGAGCCTGTGAGAGGAGAGCAAGGTGAAAATAAGCATTGGGACTTATTTAATGCTTCACACATGCATAAACGAGATCAAAACAACGTCGTTGAACGCATCTTCATTTATTACTTTTCTAAATCGAGGGTAACGACATGTGGGTCGCTCCAGGCCATGTTTGCTTTGTCATCATTTGGCTGCTGAAGGCCAGTGTGGGTCCAGTTCAACAGCGTTTACAATAAGTCCTCTCCTTTCTTTGAAGCCATGTGTGTGCATGTGTGTGCATGTGTGTGTGTGTGTGTGTGTGTGTGTGTGTGGAGGAATGACAGTGATGTTCGCGTGTCCTAGAGACACCTTCCTGTGATTGTCTCTGCTTTCCAGAACTCATTATAAAACATCCTCACAGTGCTATAGTGTTGATTTTTTTTTAACCCTTTAATCTGTCTCTGTCGACCGAATCGGTTTATCACAGAGTTTAAAAACTTCTTTCAAGTTCCTGATGCTGAGATAGTACATTCGTGAGAACGAGACAGATGGACAGACAGACAGACAGACAGTCAGTCTGAGGCATGAAGACAGAAAAGACAACAAGAACAGAGGCGTGTGTCGTCCATCTCTAAGTAACCCTGACCGTGGCCATGACCTGCTGGACCAGTGTCATGTGTCTGAGCTGCAGAAGCTTTCACAGCCACGAGGAATGAACAGAACATGGAGGTCAGCGTGAACGTCCCCCTCAGAAACAGTCTTAATATTGTGATGGCGAAAGGCCACGGGTGTCTGTGTCTGCAGAGAAAGTGGATAAAGATCTAATCTGACATGTTTGACAGGTGACACTGTGTTTTGATTGGATTCGGACCAAGACCAAACATCATTTTGTTTTGACTGGCTGTTAAAGACAGTCATGTTGGCAGAGGAGGAGGAGGACGAGGACGAGGGAGGAGAAGTTTGTCAACTGTTGGTGTCGTTGCAGCCGCTCGTGTGGTGACAGAGTTGAATTAAAGCTGCTGCGCTCTCAATCACTTTCCATGACAGGTGCACAGTAACCTGAATATGAATTACTCTGTGTTCTGACACTATGTTTTGAATTACTCTTGATTTCATTATTCTGGAACTGACACTGTGAAGAATATTCAGATATCTCCTCTAAAGACCACTTTGTTGCATATGAATACTTTGCATGACTCGTTCCAGCTTCACATAGATTTATCTTTCCCGACGTGTCGCACCTCGACTTCCTGTATGGCCTGCACGTGCACGCTGCACTCCTTGCCGCGCTCCATGAGGGTGGAGTCGAAGGCGTCCATGAGGATGATCCTTCGCAGGCCCGGAGTCTCTTTCCGCTCCACGTTGTCCAGCAGCACCTCGGCTTTCTCCATTTTGTCGCAGATGACCGTGGAGATCTCAGCTGAAATCACACAACAAGCACGCAAGAGCACACGCACCCTTGTGTGATTATCAGCAGAATAAGAAAATAAAACAAAATAAAAGAAGCCAGGGAGGAGGGAGTGGGTTCAGTTGAAATTTGATAAGATTTACTGGTCAAGTTTTCAGTTTGGAAATATGCTCAGTCACGTTCTGGCTCAAATCTATAAAAGCATTGCTGTTTATAAGCTCGACTGCCACCGACTGGTAACACTCTTCTCACATTAGCGTCGTCTCTGTGGCTTCTGCAGTGTGTGAATAAGCTTTTGGTCAGTAAATGGCACTGTGTGTATGAAGCTGAAAAATGATCCTTTCAGTCATCTGTGGGTTCGACAGTTAAACGCTACAGAGCCAGAAACACACTGAGCCTGAGGTAAGTAAAAGCCCTTTAATGTTTCATCAGTTCCTCACTTCACTCTGTTAAATGAAGCTTGTTTAGTTGCAGACGTGTGTGTGTGTGTGTGTATGTGTGTGTGTATGTGTGTGTGTGTTCTCACCAGTATTAATGATGAACCGTATGGCGTCTGGGCCCAGGGTGTCATAGAGGGGAACCACCACCATGGAGTAGGTGTAGCAAGCTAGCTCTGAGATGATCCACTGTAATCACACACACACAAGGTCAAAGGTCAGAGAGCATCAAACACAACGTTTTACTTTCTCAAGAGAGAAAATCTAACTGTTTAAACAAGAAAGGATCCAAGAAGAGAACTGTGTGTGTGTGTTTACACCAGTGGTCAGTATGAATGAAACCATCTGTAACTCATGTGAGCCAAGGGTTGTGGTGATACAAGACAAAGACGACCGTGAGAAACGGAGACGAGTGAGAAAAGTCACCTCTGGTCTGTTCTGGGCAAACACCCCGATGAACTGGTTGGGGTTGGGCTGGCAGCCCTGGTGCAGGAGGCCTGAACCCAGGTGCTCAGCGCGGGCCGTCACCTGTGGAGGAGGTGAGAGAGACAGACACTGAGGTGGTTTCCCTTGATGTGATATAAAAAAAAATCAGTTTCTTGGGGAATAAACAGCCGTGAGCAGGAATTCTTGGTGATGTTAGTGTTTACTAATTCAGGTCAATGAAACGACCTCTGAAGTACTTTTATATGTAAAAATAACAAAAAGGGAAATCCATGGTTGTCATAATATGGATTTTACATGATTCAGCTGTAAAATACAATGATACTCAAACATCCACAGTTTCATCCCTTGAGAAATGATCCTCCGTTATGTCAACTGTTGAATCACCAGACTTATTTCTCAATTTACCGTGATTATGAAACACAAAGAGCTCAGGGTTTAAATGACTGCACTTCAACAACAAAGACAGTGTTAACAAACAGCTGTCACATGCTCCACTGAGGTCTTGCACATTCATTTTTCCAACCTGGATTCACGACAGTGAACGTTGCATCGTTTAGACGCGTCTTGTGTGAGACCGTTAACAAGCTCAGACTCACCCTGATGTTCCTGGGAAAAATAAAGGACGGGTGGAATAAAGTAAAAAAAGAAAATCTTCCACTCATGAGTCTCTTGTAAAAACAAAACACATGATGTCATTAATAAAAATGTTCTGTAAAGGTTGTTGTAATACACATCTTGTACAGCCTCAGGTCTCACTTTACACTGGATTGCGACATCACTTCTCCTCCCACAAACCACCGCTCCCATGTGCCTCGGAAACTTGTCAAATTTTCTCCTCTTGTCAGAGATTTATTGGATCCTGACGTGGCTTCACGGGACGTTGGATGTTTTCAATTGCTCATGTTACTGCTAGAGATGACTTCAACACATCGGCAGAGAAAAACTGATCGGTTCAGGTATTAAAGAGAAAAACCAAACAACTGACAGACGGGATTTATTTCTAGATAAATAAATGAATGAATAAACGTTGGTGGACGACGACAGTTTCCTCAAAAGGAAAATAAACTGACACAGACCGAGCTGAACCTGTGAGATCAGACGACACATCAACACTGTTGTGTAATCTACATGTGTTGTTACAGTGAAGTTGCCGATCATTTAACAATAGATTACATGGTCTGATGGCATCAGGATCAACAAATGTATTCATAGGTCATTTATTTAATAAACGGAGGCTTTTTTTTCCTCCACTTATTCTATTGGTGTTGTGTTGTGCTGTGTTTTTTTTTTTTTTACCCCCCTTTTCATTGTTTGTTTGTTTCCCTTCTTTTCTTTTTTTGATTCCCCATCGTTCGTGGAGGAAATGTTCATGTGTGTAAAACAAAAGTGTGTGATGTGTATGTTTCTTCTTCTATGGAACTAGATCTGACACAGTGATGTATGATGTCAGGATGAATAATTTACTTCGGCTCATTAAAAGAAAAAAAAGGAAAAAGAAGTTTTCACCTCAGCTATTGTAAAAATTCCCAAGAAAAGGGTTATCAGTGGCGCCTGTGAACACACGGAGAATCAAACAAGGAAGTTTGCCTTGTGCTGATTAATGTGACGCGTACTTGTGTGACGTGTAGTGGAGACGGTCGCTCACATTTTTTTTTAAAAACATTTCATTCCTGCTGATAATCTGACGGCCTGCTGAACATCCAGAGGTTTACTCACCTCTTTGTACGACATCCATTTGTAAGGCTGGTTTGGGAGCCGTGAGCCTAAGCAGGGTCCATCACCTGTGGAGACACATGAGACAGGTTGAAGGTCGCTATGGATAAAGCATCACATCTTACATATATATCACATATCAAACGAAAAACTCTGAATCTTAGAGGCAGTATAAACAAACTTTGTGAGCAGATGGTTGAGATGTTATCTAGCTTAGCATTTAAACCCCCGATGGATGCTGGTGTCATTAAAACTGCAGCGACAGTTCAACAGGAAACTTATCGACTGTGATGACTTCATCACTTCGGAGGAGCAGGAGGAGGCAGAAATACATTGTCTCTGCATCTCTCTGCACCTGTGAGTCAGCTGCTTAGTCACTTTAACGACGTCTCTCTGCTTAAAACTCTCCGACTGTGAACCTGGATGCTGTAACCGTTAGCAACGATGGCCATCACCTTGGAAACCACAGGACTCGTTTTACCTCGAGTAGCAACAAAGCAACGATTGGACGTCTTATGGTCACACCACAGCCTTGCCAGACGGTGTGTGTGTGTGTGTGTGTGTATGTGTAAAAACCAAAATGAATGATTTTTTTTTTTTTCTTCTGTGACTCTGAAAAGTTGAAACGTGACACAGGAGGAAGTGACAAAACCTCCTGTGTCACATTTCACGTTTCTTGTGCTGCTCAGTAAATATTTGAGCATGTGAGGTGAAAACAGCGAGAAAAGTGTTGAAACGTTTTGTTTTTGTCTAAAGGTTTTGGAGGGAAACAGTGAGACTATAAACGGAGCAGCAAATGAGTGTGTGTTTGTTTTTTATATTTGGGAAAGTTTCCATTAATATTTGCATAGATATTAAGACTGTTAATGTGCCTACAGCAGCTGTATGGGTCTGTTTGTGTCGACTCATTTGCATCTCCCATCATCATGTGCATTAACTAAATCAAAGTGTAAATGAAAACTTGTTGTGTGTGTGTGTGTGTGTGTGTGTGTGTGCATGTGTGTCTTCACCTGCTGTTTTATCAGTTACACAGTCATTTTGATCCTTGACCTCACTCTTTAAACTTTAGTTTTAGTTTCTGTCAGTGACTTCTGTCAAATACGTGTTTCATTATCTTTATATTGAGCATGAACTATACTAATAACACACCTACACTGTGTCCTGTCCTATAACAGATTTACACTGATTTTACTACAGACACAAACTACCACTACCCACCGGATATGTGGAGGCCTCTCTGGAAGACCTCGTACATGGTCCTGGCGTCGTCATGGTAATGACTGAGGAGCTTGGAGCTGTCGCCCATCATGGACCTGCGACCTCCATCTTCATGCTAACACAAAGAGAGAGAGAGGGGTGGGGGAGAAAGTTGTGAAAACAACATTTTCACACTTCTTCTGTAAACTCTGTAGGTGTTAGTATCAAAATGAGACGGAACAATGGAAAATAAACTCAAAGAAACAAACAAGGTCTCGTTCATCTCCAACACACACACAAAGACACAAAGACACAACGACACCAAACTGTTTTCCTTGCTCTGCAACAGTAACACATTTCTTTTGTCGTCTCACAAATACATATGAAACATATCTGAGTTTTGTTTGGTTCCCCTGTGTGCACACCACTGATGCATTGTGGGGGATTACAGTTTATTCCCATGAGGACAAAGAAAAGTTGTAGCGTCTTTTTTAATGCAAATGAGTCATTTAGGGCTCTAAAAGTTCACACAGAGACTGACCTGAAGTCTGTGTGTGTGTGTGTGTGCATGTATTGTGGTTTGTGCCAACACTTGTCAGAGACACTCGGTGTCTCAGTGTCTGAGGGACAAAAGCCCTCAGAGCCACAAAATAAAGAACATTTCAAACCAGATTCTGCGAATGTTGCTGCTGCTGCTGCCACTTCAACTGTCAGTCAGAGGGCACAGGGGCTGAGGTGTGTGTGGTGTGTGTGTGTGTGTGTGTGTGTGCGTGCACATGTGAAAAACATGTCTTTGGTTTGCTTTGTTTGGTGGTTAGTGTAAAACCAGGGCAGGGCTGAATCTGGGGCAGAGTGTGACATGTGGCAAACGTCCCTTTATGTCTTTATAATAAATCTATTTCTTATTGATAATGTAACTTTTATGTGAACATTTATGATCAAGTTCAGCGCACGTTAATCATTACAACCTCTCTTTAAGACAGTGTCGTGTTATCACACTGTAAATCAAAGAAAAAAGAAATACTCCATGGTGGTGTCAGGTTACACTCTCATGTAACATGACAGGTAAAACAAGGGCACACACACCCACACCCACACCCACACACACACCCACACACGTACACAAGCATACAAACACACACCAAAGCACTCCTGCTCATGAAGCTTATTGCTTCCTGCAGAGCATGAAGGTGACCTCAATGAGAGCATCAGCATTTTGTCTGGATGGAATCTGAATGTTGGCAGCTCGACAGCAGAGAGTCGGACGGACAGTTAGTGAGTAAACAAACAAAAACAAAACACAAACGTGTGTGTGGGCGACCTGATATACTGCATCTATTCTATCTGTGTGTGCATGTGTGTGTGTCTCTTACCGGCACCTCCTCAGACTGGTGCAGAAGGCTGCAGGGTGGTTTGATGGGGCGGGGTCTGGTGGCTAGCCAGTAGGCCAGCACGGCCGTCAGGGCGCCGATTCCCACCAGCGTGGACGTTGGCAGGGAGCGGAAGAACTGGCCGATGTCTTCTATCTCTGGTATCCTCAGGCCGCTCATCATCTCCTGGGCCTGCATCTTCTCCATGAGGGTGGAACTCAGCTCTGCAGGGGAGGAGGAGGAGGAGGAGGAGGAAGAAGAGGACAGAGGCTTCTTCAGTTTTGACTGACAGATATTTAAACTTAATGTAACTACACTGAAGTCCAGCTGCACAAAACAAAATATCAACAGCTCCTATGTTTCTCGGCCTGAACAGTAAATACCTGATCAATACTGTATTAGGTTAAATCAGATGTGCCAGGGCAGTTGTGGTATTTAAATAAGAGCTGAGATGTTGGGTTTGGGTTTGATCCACAGTGGTCGAAGAACAAAACTGAGATTAAACTCTAATTTTTTCAGTTCACTTCTGCAAAACCAACAGAAGGAAGACGACGTCCAGTCAGAGCAGCTTCCCAAAGGAAACCCTCACATGCAGCCTCCTCCTCATTTTCTCCAGAGGACGAGTGATTGAACGAGACAAAACCAAAGTCTGGCACCAGGCGCAGCAGACTGCAGCAGTCGGCAGAAAACTGACCAGAGTCATGTGAACGTGTGTGTGAACGACAGTTTGTAAATCCTGCTTATAAAAAAAACGCATCTTTCACTTCCACAGACGATTAACTCACCAAACCTGGTACGAAAAAAACTCTCCTGCTGCTCTTTTCAAATGTTACTCTGATTTTGTTAAGACCACATCTGGCCTCATGAAAGAACTGATAGTCTGTGTGTTGGTGCCATGAATCAGTCACTAACTGTCCCCTCATTCTGGGTCAACATGTTGGTTCACGCCTGACGAACTCACTGCTGTTTAAGGTTGAAGGAGCAGAACGTGGGAATTTAACCGTTACCGGTTACATGACCATCATGGTCAGACATCACAAGTGCGCCTCACTTCACCACATGACATGTGACATTTAAGGGCACCGAACAAAAAACCTGTGATGCAGGAAGTGGTTAGGCTCCCTCGCTACCACTTCCACATTCAGTGCTGTGTATGTGAACGGGCCACAAAACGCTTGTGCAAAACTGCCCCCCCACCAACCCCACAGAGTCTTGTCTGATGAATATGTGTAGTGAGCAGATGTGCACTCACAACTCAAAGATCCTGTAACTTCAAACGCACCATTTCAGAACAGGGTGAGTGAGGGTCGTCCCCCGCATTCCTGCTCTTACTGTAAGAGCTCCTCAGAATAGATAAGCTATACTGGTGGGACCGGAAAATAGACACACACACACACGTCATGCACAGTGCTCATTAAGGCTCGGTCTAGACACACACACAGACATAATGTAACATGCATACTGTAACTCAGCTACAGGGGCGGCAGACTGCAGCGATGACTGGACGGTGTCTTCCCACCCTGAGAGATGAGTCAGAGACTGAACTACCTGAACCAATGGCTTCAAGGCAGCGCTGCAGTCCACGTCCAATCAGAGTGACTTCCTGTCAACTCATTCTGTCTCTCTCAGACACATACACACACACATACACACACATAACATGCATGTCTGACATTGTGGGAACCTGGACTTCCTCATTCACCTGTTATTATTTTGAGTGCACACACAGTTTTCTCCACCACCACAGCTGTAGTGAAGCTGAATCAGGTGAAGCTGCAGAGTGAGCAGAGAGATGCACGACTTTAAAAACTGACTAAACTGAAAAAACAAAGACAATAAAAGAAAAAGGAACATAATAGAAATAAAATCCATTTTCTTTGTTTTTATTTTTCATTTATTAAAACAACTAAGTTAGATATTCAGTCTTAGCATTAGGTGGTTAAAGTGAGTTGTGTTGATGATGGAACATTAATTAACATTTGTTAGGATGTGATTCTGGTGGGGAATAATGAATCTACTGACACAGTTATGAGTTCATAAAATGTCCATTAAAGGTCAGTGACGTGTCGTCAGTGTCCACAGAGACAGACGGACGTTTTCATCATCTACTCATCATAAACAAACATAAACATCACAGTTGTGATGTTAAAGAGTGGTGTTAAAAATCATCAAATGTTTCATCAGAGTCATCACACTGTCAGTCAGTTTGTGTGAAGTTTCTACGTGACATCATCACACACACACACACACACACACAGAGCGGTGGTCACTGTCAGTAATAAATCTGCAGGATGACACATTTACGCAGAGTGACACAGCAGCTCGTCTCTCCCTGCTCTCTGACTTCTCTCACAGTGAATTCCCTCTTGTTTCTACTCCAACAAAATAATCTGAACAGTAAAGTTTCTGCTCAGACAGAAACTCTCATCTGTAACTGAAAAACCACAGCATGACCGATCCCCCTCTCCCCCTACTGGTACTGTGCCTTTAAGACCGCAGGACTCCCTGCTTCTTTTTATTTATACTTTTTTTTTTTTACTGCAAGAGACATTTCCTCTTTTTCTGCTGTCCTCTCTCTGTGGTTTGGTGATGTTGACGGGGAATTAGAGCTGCAGCTGAAGTGCTGGGAAATGTCGGGTATGATAGTAAATAATAATATTAATAAGAATAAAACAGTTGACGGTTTTTAAATCAACAGAAGAGTGTGTTGGCCTCTGTGTGGAAGCTGAAGCAGTAACAATGTCAGAGTTAATTGCTGGATCCTGCTCCACTGAGTCTGGACTGAAGTCACCTGCTGTGCACAGCTGCTCTGACAGGTCGACTTAATTACTGCGAATTAAAAACATGAACAAAAACAGAAGTTCATGTAGAAACTCTGGAGAACGTTTAGGTTGGATTGTTAAACGTGGAGGCGACTGATGATCTTTCTGTTGGTGCAAATGGATGATAACATATAACATGTATTTATTAGTGGCAGACTGTCACTTTGAATGGAGCTCTGTTTTTTATGCTAAGCTAAGCTAACTCCACTTAGGGAAATGTGCTCATTCACTCTCAGCACTCGGGTTAGATGAGTCTGTTGAGTTTAACATGGCGACTGGAGTCGGTGGGGAGGAGTTTAGTTTAATTTAGACAGTTTGTTGTTTCATGTGGAGGTTTTTGTTCTGGACGGTTTCTCATCTTTGACCATCGACTTCCTGCCTCCTTTAAAAATGCTCAAAGCCAACACACAGCTGTTTCCCTGTCTGTGCTGACCTAATCTTTGTAGCTCCACCACTCACTGGAGCTTGGTATCATTTATAGTGAAGACATCAGAGCGGTGCTCATTTCAAAGCGGCCGATTTCCATAAATGTCAAACTAGTACAATTTAAATCACACAAATGAGAGTGATATTAACTCCAGTGACCAGGAGTGTTTTTGCAGAACACTCTGACGTTGACCTTTGACCTTTTGGATGTAAAATATCCTTGAATCAATCAATCAATCAATCAATCAATCAGTTTTTATTTATGAAGCATTTTTCATGCCAGAATGTAGCACAAAAAGTGCCCCCCCCCATACATACCCACCCACACACACACTTACTCACACTCATTCACTAACTGTCTATCCACCCACGCACACGAACACACACACACTCACACACTCACACACACACACACACACAGAAGGACAAAGGTATAACAAACATGTGGCGGGGCGGACCACAGAATGAAAGCTGAGAATGACTGAGTTATGGCCAGGAAGAAGGTGACCTTTGACCTTTGACCACCAAATTCAAATCAGTTCAGTTCAATAATTCATGTTTAATGTCGTTTAGTTTTATGTGGACTGAAACATTTGACTGAGGAATGTCTCAGTGTTCAGTGTTTAAACCATCACACAGTTTTATTCTCCACAGTTCAGGACGTTAAACATCCTACAGTTCAGACTGAATGAATCTGAAGCAGATCAATGACAGAAGCACCAGCCAGACATGCAGCACAACACACACACTCACACACACACACACAGATAATTTCCATGGTGTATCAAACAAATCTGTTGTCAAACAGGTCGACGTCAAAAATCCGCCATGTTTCCTTCCTGTGATGCGACAACATCATTGTGTGTGAGCTAATTTTTAAAAAATGATGTCATCAGTGAGGGCTGGAGAGATTTTCTCACTCTTATATCACTATGGAGAGCACTGATTGGTTGATAAGGTGTAAACGTTTCAGTCACAGCTGAACACATGAGCACTGATCTGTGGTGTGGTTCAAGTTCCCATCCATCGTGGACACAGCAGCGATCAAACCCACAGACAGAGGCAGCGACCGACGCCGACACAACAGACGATGTGTTTATTTACATTGCTTTGTCCACATATGAAAAAGACAGGCGAGCGAACGAGCTCTAAATATAGACAGACTCCATAACCCACTAACACAGCGGAGCAGATAACTGGAGGGGGGGGGGGGGGGGGGGGGGGGGGGTTGAGAGAGAGTGCAGCTGGTTATAAAAGCATTACACATACACACACACTGAGTATAAAGTGATGGAGCAGGGTGGAGGCTGGAGGCAGATGTAGTGGAAGTAATAATACCATAATAATACCAACAGTATATGACTGTAATGTAGTACAAGTACAAGTACTACAAGTAGAAACACAATGAAAGCATGTCACTGATACTGTTCTGAGAGCTGTTGATTTGATCTTATCTAATTGGATCAAACTGAGCTTCCCGACTGACGTCACTTCTGTTTTATGACAAAAACAAAACAACAAAAAAAGGAGTGAATGTTTGCGTAAAGACAGAAACTCAGTTCTGAACTCAGAGTTGATCTGTAAATGTGAATAATGTGTAAAATATCATCCGACGCAGACCAGATCTCACTCTGTTCAAACCCACATGCAGCATATTTATGACTGAGCAGCAGATCAGCACATTAGTAAATGCACATAACTGGACGCTGTCTCTCCTCCACAGGCACCTGTTTGTTAAGTATCAGGGTTAAATGGAGCGGTGAGTGCTGCCACAGAACTGACTCACATCCCTGCACTGAAATAGCACGACAGCACAAAGAGCGACGCCAGCTGCCAAACACCTAATTGGCCTCCAGGAGAGATGCAAACATCCAACTTCCTGCTCTCTCTGCATTTCCTGTCTGAGTGCCAACAAGCAGGAAAAGCAAAACTCTCCGTTTTCTCATGATATAAAAGGTTTAAAAAAAAAAAACATGAGATAAAGAGCAGGACAGGAAGTGAACACCAAGCACTGATCGTATCCTAACTGATCGCATGATTCATCGAAAAGTATTTCCTCTTAAAATAAAGTGATGCCAAACTCCCTCACCTTCACCCTCACCCACGCCCTCCTCCTCCTGCAGGAGCTGCAGTGCTCTTCTCCTTCTTCTTCTTCTTCTTCTCTAATCTGGTTTCTGTCACTCAAGGTGAACTCTGCTTGCTGCCTCACAGGTGGAGATACATGTACGAACCCTCAGTCCTCTGAAGGCCGTGACGTCTGTGTGCAGCGGAGGACTGAGACGTAACTCAGAGAGGAAGAGTCGAAAAACAAAATCACCTCGTTGTTTCATCTAAGACAAAAGAAAACGACTGGAGCAGGAGAGTCGAGGCTCTTTGCTTAAATTTGATTATTTTAGATGAGCTGGTTCTGCTCAGCTGTTTATACTGGTTGGCGTCCAGCTCTGTGTCCTGTAGTAACCCAAAGAAGTCACCCCATACACACACACACACACACCTACAGGTCTTTAGGTCCTTCCCTGTTGCCTTCTCCAAAGACTGTTGCTTCAGCTGGAGTGACGGAGGAACAGCAGGGCAGCTCCGCTCCCAGCAGCAACAGCAGCGACCTTTACCAGCGTCTGAACTCGAAGACCTCAGAGTTTAATTTGCGAAATTACGAGCACATCACGCCATGAAAATTGAGTTAACGTTCAACGTCTCTGCAGCAGAGGATCTGATGCCATTTACAGTTCGAGCGCCAATGAAGGATCGTTGTTTTTTTGACAACATGACGAAGACTCAAGACTTTCATTGTACATTATGTTTAAGATAATTAAAACTAGGAAAAACTGATGAATGTTGCTGCACAAGTCCAAACGACATGGACGCAGCTTTAATGTCCAGTTTAGATGAAGCACCACTCGGCTGCCAGATGTGAGGAGTCGGACACTGCACTGCATCATATCTATTACAAAACATGTCGTGTGCATACTGTGCATGAACAGCTGGGGTAAAACAAATAAACATGTGAACTGTACATTAAGATATGTGGCTGTACCTCAGCTGTGAAAGGGCCTACAGAGAGAGGCCTCATGGGACTTGATGGTTTATGACCAGTTTAAATATCGGGGCTATGAAATGGATCAGAACAAGTAAGTGAACTTTATCTGCTCAAAATTTGAATTAGGTTGAATTACACACACAAATATAAACTCTAAGTACTGAGGTGTCATATTTTGAGCTGCTCCCAGAAGAAGAAAACCGAACTTTGAAGCCGTCACACATCTGACAGCACTTAACAGCCAATTTAAATGGTAAATATTGAATATATGAAACCCTGCAGCACCTGCTCCTCTGTGCACGAGGACACTTCCTCATTCCTCCTTCCTTCCAGCACGGTGGCAGCATCTACGTTTTTGCAAACACTTTGGTGCAGTGTAATTGCTGCAGGCCATGCAGGGATGAGGGCTTGTGAATGGGCCAGCTAGACTTCCTGTGACCTCTGAGGCTTAAAGTGGAGGAAACGCAAGCCTCAAGTCCCGCCCCATCAGCCCATCCGAGGGCCGTCACTAACGATTAGAGTCCAGCGTGGGGAGATTACAGCCTATTAGCACAGAGACAGATGACCAGTAGTAACCTCACTACCGCTTTCTATTTAAAGACGTCCGGCTCGGCTTTCTCTGTATTCTTTAAAATGCTTTTCTCCCCCGTTTTTGTTTTACAGCGTCACTCACATCAATGCATTTGTTTCTTTCATTGCTTTTTTTTCTATTTTTAACCATCTGTGCTTAATCATTCCTGCACAGCACCGACTCTGACTCTCTCTCTTCTTTTTTAACCTCTCAATCATCCTTATCTTTCGGCCCCACTTGTCCACGTACAGTAGTCCACCCTGCACCGGTCAAAACCACAACTTCTCCTCACAGACACTGTCACTGAGCTGTAACTGCACAGACGCTGTGACACACTCTACACATGAAGCAGCCGTCCTGCTGAGCTGAGCTGCAGCACAACAGGTAAAATGCAATGATCAGTCACAGAGAGGAAAACCAGGTGAACGAGCTGCAGAACAAAGAAGTGCAGGAGGAGGTTTGCTACAGATGAGACTAAAAATGGAGCTGTCAAGTAAAATTAACAAAAGAGACGCACACACACACACACACACAGAGCAAGCAAAAAAAAAAAAAAAACGGACAAGCAAGCCAGACGAGTGTAATTGCACTGCAGGAGGGTTAAAGCAGCTGTGGTCTAGGCAGCAGCACTTACAAAGGCGTCGAAGGCAGTCAGGCAGCCGGTGAGGTGTGATCAGTGTCTGTATGTGTGTGTGAGAGAGAGTGTGTGTGTGTGTGTGTGTGTGTGTGTGTAGTGTGTGTGTGTATGTAGTGTGCCAAGGGGCCTCAGGCGGATATCACATCGCCCTGTGCAAACTAGTGATTACCTTCCCATTGCCACTGGCCAGATTAAGCTGAGGCAAGCAAGAGGGGAGGCAGCGAGATGCGTTTTGGCCTAGTTTGGTCCTGGCTGGCCTCCGTATCACACCACCCTCGGCTCGACAGACGCTGCGCTCTCTCTCTCTCTCTCTCTCACCACACCCACCCCACCTACCCTCCCCTCCCCTCCCTCCCTCCCTCCCTCCACCACTCTCTCTCTCTCTCTCTGATCCCCCCTCACCACCTAAACACACCACACTCCTCTTCACCTTCACTAAATGATACAGACACTTATCCACGCTGCCTTAATGACACACAACATACCGCAGGTGCACATGTAAACAAACACTGATGGCACTGATGACATTTGCATTTAAAGAAATGACACTGACCAGCACTAAATGAAGCTGCTGCACCCAGTTGGATCTGACTGTCAAAACCAGAGGGAGGCACGTTCACAAGCACGACTGTTTCAGAGGGTTGTTGTGCAGCAACTGTTTCCTGCTTCCTTTGAGTCATTGTTCGTTTATTATGGACAAAAGAACAAGTTTTCCTTCGATGAAAACCTCCAACCACACTCAAGAAAGCTCAATGCAGGACGCAAACATTAATCCTTTCGTCCTAAAGGAGCAGGACTATAAATCCAAACGAGGAAACAACCGGCTCATTACCCAGACAAACCCAATCTATACGGTAACTACTTGAGCATCCGAGACCTGGTTCAGCACTTTAGGGCCGAGCCATTACTGCCCGGCGTCCCACAATGTGAGGAAGAGAGGATGTAGTGAATGCTGAGGCAGCAATAAGCCACTCAGAGGGAAGCTTCCCCCCAAACAGGCCGATATCACCAGATACACTGAAGTGTAATCACCGCTCTTCACGTCTGAAACAGCCACATCTACGTGTCCACACACTCAGACATCAGACTCAGACTCATCACTCACCATTATTACATGAGATGGTGCAGTCACACGTTCACACTCACTCCCACCTTCACTCTTGTTTTCAGTATAACTGACTGTTACTACTACTCTTCAGAAAGTCAGGAGCTGCTGCTCTTAAACACTAAGATGTGATTGGTTGTTGTTGGGTTTTTCTTCCTGGGGGGGGGGGGCGTAACGTAACGCTGTCGCCATCCTTTCAATTAAATATTGAGGAAGGGAGCAGAATAGGTTTACACTGTGTCGAGCTGCCCAAATGGTGATTACAATGAATTATTTATTCTGAGGAGCAGCAGGACGTTGGGATGTGGCAACGGGTTATAGGTGTCATGAAGTGGAGGTGGTGGTGGTGGGGGGGGGGGGGGGGGGGGGGGCTCTCATGGGGCCCCTCTCTGGCGTCAGTAGTGTTTATTTTCAGTCAGACAGCTCAGTCTGGTTTAAACAGTTTTGGGGCTCGGCTCTGATTGGCTGTGTCGCTCATTAAATATGAAGCACCTGCAGCCCTGTAACAGGAGATTTGCTTGTTACTGGTTACTAGCTATACTCGTCACTTAGCAACCATGTGGTGCAGCAGCTGCAGCTGCTGCTGCTGGAGACCCAGGCTGCAGACCGGTCCTCCTCACGAATAAGATGTAGATCCAGAACCAGATCTGATGTTTCTGTGCCGCATTAAAGCAACAACCGTCCAATGATGCGCCTCTGATCTGGACTCCAGCTTCACTCCCAACCACTGAAAACGGAGCTGGTCGGGGATCAGTTTCGACGCCCCTGATGCTCGCTCGGTCCACCGGGGGTGGGGGGTGGGAGGTGGTGTCGCTGACAGAGGAGCACGCCGCGCTCTCCCGGTTTTTGCCGGTAGGCCGCAGGATTTCAGCACCCCCTCTCTCCTGGACAGCTCCGTCCAATCAGCTGCGGCTATGTGAGGCGCGTCATCCTTCCTCATCCTCCTCATCCTCCCTCCCTCCATCACCGAGGCATGGCGGAGGACATCACAGACAAAATGCTGTGTTGAAGCAACCGGCTTCCCGACAAAAGCACGGGTTGCACCGTGAATCACAGCGCGGTGGACGGACGGCTGTGCAGCTTCTGTCAGGCACAAACACGTGATGCACGAGGAGGAGCTTTAGAGAAACAGGCTGAGGGGAGATGTGCGCAAATAGGGTTTTAAATGACGTGTGTCCGGTTTCTACGCACAATGTCACACGACCTTAGCATCAGGCCTCAAAATGAACACGTTTCTATGGCTCTTAGCTTGACAGTGGGAAAGATACCCGCTTTAACAGCTGGATTATAAACCTAAACACACACACACACAAACACACACTCACACAGTCAGAGAGGAAAAAGCCAGCCACTGCTCTGCAGACTGTGCCTGTGTGCACCACCTGAGCAGAGGTAAACCCGGCCTGACAGCAGCCCTGCATGTAGCCCCCAGTCAACCCAGCTCTGAAGCACTGGTTGTGTCTGTAGCCGCAGCACCGACACACACACACACACACCGACATGTAACACGCTCCCATCGAAGGACGAGTCTCAACAGACGAGCACGTGCAGCTCGATGAAAACTGAAGATGTGATGTCGGAGCAGGCAGAGCTCCAGCTGCAGCAGCAGGAGGCTAACGTGCACATGAAACAGTCCGTAATGTAGAAGGAAAAAGGCGGATATAACATAACATAACACAGCACGGCACAGCACAGCACAGCACAGCACAGCAGCTTGGTGAAGGAGGAAGCCGGTAATGAATGAACCGACACTGCGCCTCAGCCCCTGAGAGGCAGGTGCAGCTCAGCCACAGCCCGGCCATGCTACAGCAGCAAAAACCAATGGAAACAACAAAAAACAGCCATAAAACACAAGCAGCGTCTCTGCAACTCACCTAATATAATCCAGAGCGACCCAGAGACCAACACGAATGCGAGCATGTCTCTCTCATTGAGTCAGGTGTCCCGGTGCAGGAGCGGCTCAGAACTGCAGCATCGACTGCAGCAAGTCGCCGACAATCTGGGAGATTAAGGAGGGGGGGCGACAATATATGAGAGGCAGAGCACAGTGGGAGAGCGGAGCGGTACTGTCCGGTCGGTTTGTACAGCTTGTGCAGCTTTTGGTGGACCCCGGCGGCCTACTGAAGCATCCTTCCTCCTGCTGGATATGGTCCACCTTCACCCAGTTGGCTGCTGCGCAATGGCAGACACCCCCGCTGAAATGACAGGGTTTATAGGTCGAGCCAGGAGATGAGATCGACGCCAAGGTTACAGAGGATGAACCGTCTCCTCTGGTCGCTCTCAGACACACTCAGCCTCCCTCTGATGCTTATATTGATTATAAAATGAATCAGGGACATTATCTGAAGTTTGACCTGAAATCTGTGACACATTCAAATCTCTCTTTTCTTTTTTTAACACAAAAATCACACCGTGTTTAAAGTGACAGTGACTAAACATCACCTGTGTGTGTTTTCATCATCATCATCAACATCATCATCATTTTTTTTTTTTTTTTTTACATATTGATTTATCTGAGGAGAACCTTTGGTACATCACGCCATAGAGCCACGTCCCTGCAGCTTTGACACAGAGTAACTTTGCATCACGGTCACGTGGTGCAATAAGACACGCCCAGTGAACTAAAGTAACCTTGAGAAAGGCTGACACAGTGAGGGAGGGGGAGGTGGAGAGGGGGTGACAACACAGAGATGAGACGCACAGAGATGACGAGATGTTTAAAACAGATTTTTAAACATCCAGATAGAGAAAATACATACATTTTCCTGGCACCTTGAACGCCTCACTCCTAAGTGTGAATGCAGCGAGCAGCAGGTTTGTCTGAGTATCTCATATTTAAAGCTGCTGTGAGTCACATCCGTCCTGGTTATGAATCAAAACACCTCAAAGTCTCCCTCTCTACAGTGACCAGCGTGTTTTACTGTCTTGCTGTGCTGCTGTCATGTGACTGACCTTAAACAGGTCACTTGCCAGGACGTTAAATCTGTCACTTGCAGCAGTGCCACCTTCCAACTATCTGCTCCTCCTCCTCCTCCTCCTCCTCCTCCTCTTTTTCTTCTTCTTCTTCTTCTTTTGTAATTTGTCTGCAGAGAAAAACTAGAGAATATCGTGTGATGGGATCGAACCTCACAACACTCAGCAGCTCTGACGTCTTATTACATTATTACAGGACTGATGGGTTTGGCCACGCCCTCCTCTGGACTTCATTTTGATTTCAGCTGCACAGCTGTTAAAATATTGTGACTCTGTTTTGCACAGTAGTGACAGACAGATGGACAGAAAGCTCACAACTGCCTCTGTGGTCATCGTCACTATTTCCAGGACCACAGACACACACACACACACACACACACTCAGTGAGAAAACAATACCTACCAGTCCCTGGTCTTGTGGCAAAAGGGGAGTCAGACAAACAGAGAAGCTGGTTAAACAGACAGATACACACAGGAGGGAATTACAAATGAAAACCAGTGTAGTTTATAAATATAATCTGAATCACTTTAGCTGTGATCTGACAGACAGACACCAGGAGGGTGGGTTCAAACTAAAGCTAAAACAGCAGATCTCAGAATTTAACAAAGCTCTTCGATTGATTGATGATCACCAAATGTTTCAGCTCTGACATATTCACAGCATCTTGCAACTTAACGTATAATTAAGAGACGTCTAAAGTTTTGTTTTCCTCTGGTCTTGTGGCTGATGATGAGAGAAGAGCAGTGGAGTGAAATGAAGACAAGAAGTGGAGCTGGAGAAAGTAAGAAGGGTCAAACAGACAAATACAAACAGGAGGAATTACAAATGAAAACGATTCTTCTCCTCGATGTTGTTTGTAAATCTGAACCACTTTACCTGTGATCTGCCAGGAGAGTGACACCAGGAGAGAGAGAGTGTGTGTGTGTGTGTGATTTGCCTGTTTAAATTGAGTTAAGTTATTTTGTAATGTGATCAAAGTACAGACATGACAAAGCCAAAACAAACAAACAAACACACACACACACACACTGCTCAGTGTGTAAGACATTACACAACAGGAATCCTAAATATTGCCACATCTGAGTAAAGGTCAGAGGTCATAGGGATAAATAACATGGATGAACTCTCTGCTGACAGAGCAGTAACAAATCAAGGATTCCTCATGTCTCAGGGTTAAAATGTCATCGTGTTATGTAACACACGTCCTCCGTCGTTGCCCATTAAATAAATTGTATTTTATGGGCAGGTAAAAGGAAGACAAACGACTCAGAGGCATCTATAACCTGCTAACAGAAAGCAGATGTCATGTCGACCACGCTCATGCTGACATTTCCTAATTAGCATGAAACACAAGGTGCAGAAAGGGTTGATGGGAACGTCTGTAGTTTTAATGGTGCTGGACAAATAAACATGTAGCGCACGACTCTCAAATGACTCTCTGATTGGTGTGAGAAGCTTATCCCTGCGTTGATTGGACGGCTGCTGAAGCACCATGAAGCCTGTGAGTACTAGCCAATCACAACACAGTAGGGCAGGAGCTGACGATCCATGACCCCACAACAGGAGCATGGTGCGTAGTGTCAACACCTGCTCTTGGCACATCAAGCTAGAGCTAGATGCAGACCGGCTCACTAGCATTAATCCTTGGGCCGGGGCGCCGCAGAGCTCAGTGGGTTGCGCAGGCGCCCCATATGCAGACGCTACAGTCCTTGCTGCAGCCGGTCCCAGTTTGAATCCCGGAGTCTGGTGGCCCTTTGCTGCATCTCATTCCTGCTCCCCACTTCCTGTGTCCCTCAACTGTCCTATCAATTGAAGGTAAAACGCCCCAAAGATATACTTAAAAAAAAAAGAAGAAGAAGAAGCACCCCAAGGCCCAGCCCAGCCCAAGTCATATATTTTTGGCTCGAACCAGCACATCTGGTCGGCCTGTTGAGAACTCAAATCCCACAACCACTCCCAGAATCTCACTCTGCCTAGAAGCTCCCAGCTTAAACAGCTGGATGTGAATCTGTCTGTAGACGACACTGACAGGATGCAGACAGCCTCCGGACGCCATATGTCTTTCTTTACAACACGCTAGATGACACTACAGTGTGACGACACTCTGACCTAGTGTCACAGGAAGGTTCACATCTTTACTGTTGTCCTCTATATCTTCATATCTCCATAGCAACTCAGATAACTCACAATGAATCAATCACATGATTTCAGTTTAATTTAGAAAAATCTGAAGAATGTTACAACCGCGCTGCATCAGTGTGTGATTTGTAATAATTGATCAGTCACAGTCGCTTCTTTTGCTCATGTAAAGGATTTTTAAAGTAACCTGAGCCTCGACTTCAGGACATTTACTCCATTTCAGCACCACGTCTTGTTTCTTTCTGATGATCCTGACGAGTCTACAAAGGATGACGTCATCGTGTCACTGTGTTGTTTGTTGTAATGGGATGTTACCACATGTTAAAATCACAGAGGGAAAATGCTGCCGGTTTCTGTAAAACCTGACATTGTTGTTTACGTGTTTACAGGTCAATGCCTGTCAGGGAGAGTCGACATGTTCACTCATGTTGTTGATCTGAATCATACGACTGATCCTGTTTGTGCTGATATATATATATATATATTATTTTTAGCTCAGTCACCTGTGTTGTTTTTTATCTTTTCCATCACCTTCCTGGACAGTTCAGCTCCACCTAATCAAATACACTCCCCGTTTTCCTTTCCCTCTCCCCCTCCCTCCCTCCCTCACCCTGTTCCCAGAGACTCATTGAGAAACTGAAACTTGAGGGAAAAACGATGGACTTCTGCCAAATTAGATTCTAATTCTGTGTCGGGTTCAGTTCAGATGAATCCCAATATGTTTCCTGGAAGTCTTTTTGTTTATTATAGGTAAAATATGACACACAAGTTCATATCCAGAAACAATATGTTAGGTAGATCTCCTACCGTCCCACTACCCCCCTCCCAGCCCCCACCCTGAAATGAAGTTGCAGTGTAATTGCGGGCTAACTAACGAGGGCTTTGACTTGATCCAGTGTCAGTGAGCTGTCAAAACAGATGGTCCAGGGGAAGATCGGACGCTCAAGCTGCTTGCCTCATGCCAAAGCCTCAAATCACTGTCTTATCCGTGCAGGTGGCCTAAATAATCACCATTACTGCTGCACATCGTTGTTCGCACAGAGTGTGAGAGAAACTGTGAAGGCATAGCAAGGCAGGTTAATGTGTCTGGCCCAGATTGTCCAGATTGGGTTTTCACACAGTGTCATGACAACATCCTCTGAGACCCTCACGGAGACTGGAGGAAAAAGTCCCAAGAAAAACCTCAACAGGGGGAAAAATGAGAGAAACTTCAGAGTGAGCAACAATGGGGATTGTTCAGCCAAGGATGAGGTGATGAAGGCAGACTGGGTCATGTACAGGGAGAGCGGGCCAGCTTAATGGGAGTACTGGTGGGCAGGCTGGGTCATACACAAGGAGAGCGGGCCAGCTTAATGGGAATACTGGTGGGCAGGCTGGGTCATACACAGGGAGAGCGGGCCAGCTTAATGGGAGTACTGGTGGGCAGGCTGGGTCATACACAGGGAGAGCGGGCCAGCTTAATGGGAGTACTGGTGTGCAAGCTGGGGCATGTACAGGGAGAGCGGGTCAGGTTAATGGGAGTACTGGTGGGCAGGCTGGGTCATATACTGTACAGGAAGAGCGGGCCAGCTTAATGGGAGCACTGGTGTGAAGGCTGTGTCATATACTGTACAGGGAGAGCGGGTCAGGTTAATGGGAGCACTGGTGTGAAGGCTGTGTCATATACTGTACAGGGAGAGCGGGTCAGGTTAATGGGAGTACTGGTGGGCAGGCTGGGTCATCGAAGCAGCCACCTTCACAGGTCAAGATGAGGTGAGGGAGGAACTACAGGAGATTTAAGATGAACGTTAGAAATGCTCATTAAGGGGTTAATGAGAGGGCCTTTCAAGAACAGGCTCAGGGGCACAAAAGGGTTGAGGGGCCACTGGACCTTAGAGGCACTGCAACAGGGCAGGCAACCCAGGCAATTGTCTATAAGGCCCCCAGCTGGAAGGGGGCCCCAAGAGACGGCTGGCTGACAGTCATCAGGGGCGTCACGTAGCTCAGCAGGTGGAGCAGGCGCCCCATGAACAGAGGCTACAGCCCTCGCTGCAGCGGCCCCAGGCTCCCAGATTTGAATGAATCAATAAGTGATGATTACAAATGGAGAGTTTCAGTCTATGTTAAACTGTTGTATAAGAAGAAGTGAACAGAGAATTGTCATGGAGACTGGCCCGGTGTGGTTCAGATCAAATGTCTGAGTCATCATGGATGAGGTCTCTGACAGGTCCTGGACCACGGAGTGAGGAGCCCCTCCCACACCTGTTTCCCCTCAGCCTGTGGATTCCTATAAGTCCCTCTCCTCCTCCTCCTCCTCCTCCCTGCCATCAGCCGGGGAGCGGGCTGCGTCCTGCTGCGGACTCACGTGCTCAGACAAAGCGCAGTCGCTTCAGAAATCCAGGGTGATTTTTCCCCTTCAAATCCACACCGCTGTTTTCACTGGGATTTCCCACCGCGCCCGTGTGTGTGTGAGAGTGTGTGTGAGAGTGTGTAAACTCCGCTGGAAAACTCCCTGCCATTCCCTCTCCGAGACTCTCTCGGGCGCGCGCTCGCGACTCGGATGACGCGAACGCGCAATTACACCACCGGGATGCCCCTATATGGGCATCAGTCGGTGGGTGCGCTCTCCGGCATGGTGTGGGGTTTCCCACATTTTCGTGAGTAAAGTGAATCAAGTGTGTTGCTCCCATGTTGTTATATAACACCCCCCCTACACACACACACACACACACGCAGCAACAGCTACATGTTATCGAACTGCAGAAGTGAAGTGACCAGGAAATAACTATAATAACTAACACATGGTTTCAGTCACGTCCTCGTGCATCGCGCTTCACTTTGTGTCATCTTGTGAAAAGTGAATAAAACGCTCCGCATCCTGTCACACTGACCCTGCACCACCTCCTCCACCACCTCCTCCACCACCGTGCTGCCGCCGCTGCAGCCGTGTGTCTGCACCGCTGCTCCCGTTCCCACAGCACCGCCGTCACCGCCTCACACCTTCACTCTACATGGCCCAGATTCAACCGGCAGCAGAGCGGCGGCGGCGGCGCAGCGGCGCCCCCAGCGGTGACTTAAATTACTACATCATTTCTTGTAAACGGTCGGTTTCTCTGCTGCTCCACTGTTTATACTAAAGGGCTGGTCTCTGCACATGTTTATCATGCCAGAGTGTGGGGTGAACGCGCGTGACTACGTGACTGTGCGCGTGTTTGTGTGTGTGTATGTGCACTATATAGTTTATTGTATGTGTTTATGTGCATGATGGGCCACTTATTTTATAATAAAACATATTTGTCCACAATCTGTCAGTCCACATGTTGTTATCACTGCTGGAGAATAAAAACTGTTGTTCTCTGTGTGTGTGTGTGTGTGTGTGTGTGTGTGTGATGCAAAGTGTACCAACACAACCTCAGGATGCTTCACAGTCCCATTATACTTTACAGAAACATCACAGCAACATTAAAACCTGCAGCGTGTGACTTCACCTGCACATTTCTGCAGCAGCCGTCACAGGAGTACAGGTGTGCAGCACTGTGCACAGCAGCTGCAGCTAACACACACACACACACACACACACACACACACACACCACGCATGTCATTAACGACTCGGGTCAATGTCGCTCGTCTACGTGCACCGGGCCGCTGTCAAATCAACGCGTGTTGTTATTGACTTCCTCCTTGCTCTCAACATCGTGATTTCTCGGAAACCATCTACTGCTCCCAGCGAGCATCGACAGCGCATGCGCCAAACCTGCTGTAAAAAAATATCCATCCACTGACTTGGAGGACAAAATATTTGATCTTATAAAGTGGTAAAATCTTTTTTTTTTCTTATATCAAAAGCTACTTCTGCTGGTGTGCGTGTTTTACTGTGTGTGTGTGTGTGGCTGGTAAAAACGGAGCTGGTTTTGGTTGCGCCGCCTCTCTGCAGCGGGGAAAACCCGCCACAGCGCCGCTCACTACATATAAAGCGTTGGCGCCCGAGCCGGCAGTTCAGTCTGAGACAGACAGGTCTTCAGGTGGATGAGAGCAGAAGTTTCTCTGCAGCTCACTTACAGCCTTGACCCCACACGGAAACTTACTTTCTGAGCCTTTTCTTCTAACGGACTACTCAACCAACAAAAACCTGTAAGTGACCTGACAGAGGGTTTTAAACACTTGCATGGGGGTGTGTGAGTGTGTGAGTGTGTGAAGGAGTGTGTGTATCCTCTTTATGAGCTGCTCATTAATGTAGCCTCTTTTATTTATTGCATCAATGCGCAAATGTTGGTGAAGTTTGTGGAGCGTATAGCTTGTGGCTGTGGTGTCAGGAGCTGATAGTTGAGGCAGCGGTGCAGGAGGCTGCAGGAGGAGGTGGAGGAGGTGGAGGCGGTGGAGGCTGCGCTCCTGACCGAGCACCGAGCAACTTTGCCGGCGCACACGACCTCCTCCTCCCCCTGCAGCCTGGATGACACCGAGCTGCTGCTGCTGCTGCTGCTGCACGGACATAAGAAACTTCTGGACCTCACAGACGACATTACAAACATTTTATGGATTTTTTTGTTGTTGTTGTTTTTGTTCCTTCTTCAACTTGACCGCTCTCTTCTCGCGTCCTCTGCGCGCCCGGGCCGTGAACTCTTCACCCTCCTGCACGCACGCAGCAGTAAATCTTAGAGCGCAGGCGGATGTGGGAGTCGTTTTATTCTCACACACTGCTACATTATCACAGACAGACACACACACACACACAGCCTCTCTCTCGTGTATCTAAAGTTTTTTTTTACTCTGTATGTTCCAGGCAAACATGCCAGTGTCCAGGATGAGGATGAGACCATGGCTGGAGATGATGATCAACTCCAACAAGATAGCCGGTCTGACCTGGGTGGACGAGGTGAGAGCCTGAACGCAACACGTTAGACTGAGTGATCTTTGACTAAAAATGTGTGTCGGTCGGTGAAGTGAGACAAATAGAAGAACAGGCATCTTCTAATGTGTTTGTTGAAGGACTGGGAAGCCACTGAAGCAAGTAGAGAGGGAAGTGATCTCTGCAAAGTTTTCCCCCGTCTTTGCATATGTTAGTCGCCCTGTAGCTGGACACGCACATGTGCATGCTGCTGTTACAGTAGCTGTTAATGTTTGCAGCACCAGTGGGTTGAATTTTGATGTTGCTGATGATGATGGTTAAAAAAAAAGACCCTCTGGCTCTACAAACAGGCGAAGAGTGTGATATCTGACACCTCAGTGTGTTCTATATGTCACTTCACCTTACATGACATTTTGTGGTTAAAAAAAAAAACTGACAAAAGCTCGTTTTGTGTGTGTGTGTGTGTGTGTTTGTGTGTGTTCACTACCATTGATGTGCAATGCACTGTTAACATAACTTTAAAGCCACACACACACACACACAGTGGCCAAAGAGCTGGATGCTCAGATTGAACTGGATCATCTTGTGACTCAAGTTTGAACATGCTGGACGTCTTCACTCTAACTTAACGTGTAACCTTTATATTCAACAGGAGAAGACGATGTTCTCCATCCCCTGGAAGCACGCAGCTCGGCACGGCTGGGAGATGGACAAGGATGCATGCCTGTTCAAGGAGTGGGCCAAACACACAGGTGAGCAGAGCGAAGAGTAGAGTAGAGAAGAGAAGAGAAGACACCTGCAAAACAACACAAAAACAGATCTTCGTCTTTGGATGAATGAAACTGATCAGACGTGTCTGTGCAGGAAAATATGTGGAGGGTCAAAACAGCGACCCCAAGACGTGGAAAGCCAACTTCCGCTGCGCCATGAACTCCCTGCCCGACATTGAGGAGGTGAAGCACAAGAGCATCAACAAAGGACACCAGGCCATGCGCGTCTTCAAGATGCTGCCTGCCACCCAGAAATCAAAAGGTAAGAAGACAACCGACAGGAAGTAAGCAGGGTGTGTGTAAAAAAGCCCTGCGGTCTGCAGCGTCTACTGGCTGCTGCCTTTCCTCTTTCTGTTTCACACATGAAGTCAGTTGCAAGTCAAGTGACCAAAGATTTTTTTTCTCCTTCTTCTGCACAGTGAAGAGATCCAGGGCGAAGACAACAAAGACCAATGACACGGTGAATACTCTTTATATTGTCCTACTGCGATAGTAAAGGTGGACACTTACTTGTGTTACCATGAGACTTTTTTTTTCTCACAATCTCAACTCTTCTCTTGTGCAGAGGAAGTACAAGATGGAGGAGTCAGACTACAGCGACTCTCAGTCCCCCATGTCTTCATCATCAGAGGAGGCCGAGTCCACACAGGAGAGCACAGTGGACAGCACTGTGAACACCGAGCTGAATGGTGAGCAAAAAAATGAACTGATGAATGCATGAACACAAGCTGTGCTGTCAGAACAAAAAAAAAAGAAAGCTGCTGCTGGAACAAAGTGAACTCACAGGGTTTTTTTTTTTACTGACCTTTCAGTTTACGCAGTCGCAGCTGAAGTTCCTGACTGGTCCCACTCAGTGGAGATCGGAGGCGAGAACATGTACTACCCACGATTTGAAGTTTCACCTGAACACTGCAGCGGTAAGACAACAACACATGTGTCATTAAGGTGTCAAAGTGGAATGAAGCAAAGTCAAACATGAGAACGATGGACTAACGTCTCCTCCCTTCTTCCCTCTCTCCCTCTTCACTGTGACCTTACAGAAGAAAGCTACATCATGGAGGTAAGCATCCACTTCTCCTTTTCACAGCATTCATTGTTCATAGCCGTGTGTGTGTTTGTCTTTGTAGTAGTGATACAAAAGCTTGATTTTTTAATGGGTGTGGGGAAAAATGAAGTTGCATAAAACCGTTAGTAGCTGTACTCAGTCCAGTCTTGCTCTTTCAGATCTGTGAGCAGCTGGAGAAAGAAGCAAACGCCACATTTAACATGTTAAACAACGGATCATTCCTGAGCAATGGCCCGGGCACCAGTCCTAGTATGAGCTCGAGTGATTCCTCAGGTAAATGTTGCTAATTGGTGGAGCAGATGCACGACTTCCTCTAAATTAATCTGACTGATAATTGTCCCTTAACACTGTGACATAAAGTTCATGTTGGTCTTTTTTGTTAAATGGTGTGCGGTGTCCATCTGCTGCTTGAATGAGTGAGAAATAAGGAAAAGAAAACTGATAAAATGCTACTGTGCATGAAGGAAATGAACTAACAAGTGGTTAGAAAGATGCTAAACGTGCTTTTTGAAAGCTCAGTCCCTCAAGTTAGACCACATGTCTTATACACTCCTAATGTTCACAAAGCTTGTTTTCTCCTTCCAACATCCTGACCTCGTGTTTCCTCTGTTTGTTTTACAGTCAGCGACATAGACGAGCTGCCGAGCTACATCAATCTGGGCGCAGGAGCTTCACCCTCCTACAGTGTGTGGGACAACTTCTTGAATCCATTCGACTCCATTCGCTCCTAAAGTTGTCGGGACAGGACAGGACACAGCTTTGACACTTTTTGGATTTGGACTTTAAAAGTTGCTCCTGTCCCTCCTGTCATCTCATGGCGGCATTCACGCTTTAAGCTACATCCCCCTCCTCCACGGACCCCACCAGGTGTTTCCATGTGTGTGACACCTGGCACCATCTCTCCCCTCGCCCCAATCCCTTCTCTATGTGAAGTTTTGAAGAGAAGTCATGAAGTGCACTGCTGATAGAGGACACACTGTTCATTGTGTGTGTTTTTGGCTGGTTCAAGGCATCGTGGTGCTCAGTTGTAGTTTAATAACTTTGAGCTGAGAATCTGTTTGTTTTTTTTTTTCTTCTTTTTTGTTCCTCAGGCGAAAGTATTTTTATTTACACCATCATACTCACCTACAAATACCTGCAAAGCTACTCAGTCCTTAACCTCGTTTGTTCAGGGCTCACAGCCTTGGACTTCATCTTATAATGTACAGTGTCAACAAAAAAAATATCATATTGTTGGTTTGTTTGTTTGTTTTTTTTTCCGTTACTGAAACACATGAACATTAGTTAAAGGGATTTCAACGCAATTTTTCTTATTTTCTTTCTTCATGCTCAACCTCTGGTAGCAGCTGTACTTCATACTTTTTCTGCCACTGTAGAAACTGTAAATAGTTGTTTGTCTTTGTGTTTTTGTTATAAAATAAAGAAAAAACCAATTGTTAAAACGTGATTGATTCCTTATTATCAGCACTGGAGGTGGACAGATGAAGTCAGGGGGCCGATTAGAGGAAGTTCCTGAACTCCCAACTTACACTTTGGCACTAAAACTGGACTGTAACTTTTTCCAGTTTTTAAACAAACCCACTGTGACACATTATAAAACACACAGAGGTCATTGCCCAGTGACACAGACTTTAAATTACTAAAGAACCTGGTGTTGCAGTAAATATCTGGGATTCCCCTGTAATCCCCACATGACTTTTAGGAACTAGTGTCATTACACAACAAAGTCTCTGAGCTTCTTTCTTTCTTTTTTTTTGAAGAGGAACAACAAACTAACAGGTCGAGCTTCTCTCTGCTCTCACGACAGCTTCATTCTCTGGTGACACGATTACATCACATCACATCACATGGTTTCTGCAGATGGACGGTCCTGCTGCTGGATCCAGATCAGGGAGGTGAGCGTGGTCACTGGCACGTCCATTCAAAGTACGTTTTTTATTCACAGTGACCTGGATATGGACGTCGCCACCAGAAGATGATAAACTCAGGCCGTAAAAAGAAGCTGCCTGAGACTGAAAGCCCAAAGTGCACCAAGAAAATTCCCCGCTCATTACATCACCAGCATCATCACCAGACCAGTGAGGTCACTGGATTTGTGGTTCTGAGCCTTTTTGCTTTGCAGCCTTCAACCTCTGTCACTGTCTGACTGCTGCAGCCTGGTGCTGCTGGAGCTGGAGCAGCTCCTCACAAGTGCAGAGTGGTTATCAGAGTTAGCATATGCTCCGCTCCAACCAGTCTGGCCGTCCTCATCTGTGATGTGTCATCACTGAGGCATTTCCATTTCTAGAGAACTGGATGTTTTTTTGATTTTGGCACTTGGTCTGAGTGAACCGAAGCTGCTGTGTGACTAAAAATCCCTGGAGATCCACGGTGTTGGACTCAAACAAGTCCAACTGGCACCAGCAATCATCCCCTCATCAAAGCCACAGAGACCCTCATGTTTCCTCATTGTGATCTTTGATGAGAATATGTACCGCGGTAGCAACAAGCAAGCATTGTTGTGGATACAGTGCACCACTGCAGCCCTGCACACTGATGTTACTCACAATCAGCAGCAGATAAGGTTAAATACCTCAGAGGGGAGAGCGTGTGAGGATTTAGGGCTCGAATCTTGATTGAATGAATAAAGTTATCTGCATATTTTCAGCAGCTGCCATTTTGCAACATCACAGACCAGTGCACAGGGAGAATCCACTGGTTCTGGTTCTTGTCGTGTCAGATTGGCCTGGTGGTTGTTTTGATGACTGTAAATCGCATTAGCAGACGTGTTAATCAGCTTTAAAAGATGAAAACACGATGATAACTTGAAGCGATGAGGGCTCCTCAAGATGTTCAAACAAACTAAAACAATGTAAAACACTGGATTTAGAGTTGTGTGCAGATGCAGTTTACAGTATATCACCTGACTTCAGATGGGTAAATGAAGTCTTTTAAGGGAAAACCACACATTTCCTGCTCAGACTGCAGATTAAAGTCACATTCTGCTGGTTTTTATTCTGACTTTGTTTGGTTTCAGACCGAATCTTAACCTCAACGCCCAAATATCGTCACTCTGCTCGCAACCACACCTGTCTCTCTGCAACCAAACCCAGTTTTCACCAACGAAAATAAAACTTTCACACAGCAAACGTGACGCTCGATGTTCAATGTGAGAGACACAGACAGAGACACACCTGCTCCTCCTTCACAACACACTCCCTCTGTTATAAACATGTCACGTACATACATGTATTTAGAGTCGCTAACCAACACAGTGTGCATGTTTCTGGACTGTGTGTGTGTGTGGGGGGGGGGGGCAGTGGAGAGAACCCACGCACACATGCAAACTCCACCCAGAAAGGCCCCAGGGCCAGTCGAACCGTCCTCCTCCTTTATGGGAGAACAGAGTGTGAACTACCACATCACACCACCACCGTGCCGGTCTAGTCGCCCACTCAGGCTCACACTGATGACATCATCCTCTCTACCTGCCTCAACAAGCCCCTCTCACCTGGATGAAGCGATTCCTGATCACAGACGACCTCATGACCTCACGGTTTGTGCAGCTGCTGCGACGTACATCTGAACGTGCGGTCAGCAGCTCAGCAGGGCGCTGAAGGAATAAATGTTAAACAGTAGTGAGCAATAAAAGAGTATGACATCATGTCAGAGCAGTGCAGCCTCCAGTAACAACGTGATCCCTGAAACCCAATAAGCAGATGAAACAGTGAAGTGAAGCTTTTTGTGCAACCACTACTCTCTGCTCTGGTCCATTAAGAGCAATGTCAGTGGCGTCTGCCTCATCTATACAGACCATTACTGACAGTGTGATTAATGAACGTTGCTGCAAACTGAGACTGTGAAGAGATAAGAGCTCGGTTGGAGGTGGCCGAGCCGAGGAGAACTGAGGCGACTCTTCTTTGGTGTAAAGGTTTAAAAGTCCTGATGAACATGGTGTTTTTTGTTTTAATGCTCATTATGAACTGGCCGCCTAAATAAAAGCTTTTAAACCTTTATTCCAAAGAAGAGTGTTTTTTTTTTTGTGGTTTCGTGTCCTGGATCCAACTGCGACCTGCACGAGCGCTTCGTTGGCTGTGTGTGTCTTCACGATGTTTTTTTTAACTGGTCATGTGATTTTGTGTTGGTGAGGATCAGAAGTTTTTATTAAGAGCTGTTAAATACATATATCTTTATATTTTCAAATATGAAATGAGGAAATGTGTCAGTTATTTGGACGTGGATCTGTTGAGTAAAGACAGTTGCTGTTTCAGTCAAATATTCAAGTGGTGGGAAATTTTTTAACCATCTTTTTATTTACAGTGAATCCTGTTAAAAAAATACAGAGGATATGACCTCTTTGCCGTGTGATGATGATGATGATGATAAAGCTCAAACTCACTCAGCTTCTTTAACCTTAAATAAATGCATTTAAAACTTTTTTTTTTTTTTTTTTTACAGTGTATTATTACAACTTTTCTTCCACCAGTGCAAACAACATTAAGTCCTCAAATTACAGGTGGTTTGTTTTTGTACAAAACAAACAACAAAACATGTGACTCGTTAACAAAGCAGCCATTATTTGAATCCTTTGATTTTCCTCCTGAGGATTTACGAAGGTCAAAAAGTCTGTTGTTTCTATTTAAAGAACATCATTTCTAAGGGGTTTCTGAACGTGCTTTGATAGTAGTACTGAAAAACCAGTGAATGAAGCCGACTGAATAGTTTTTTTTCCCTCATTGTGCTTGAACAAAGAAGTGAGACTGACACACACACACACACACACACACATCAAACTGAATCTGTTTGGTTTCGTTTATTTTGTTCAATGTAAACTGAAAAAAATGATTCACACACAAAAGGAAACAAGATACAACAAACTGTGGAGTTTTACAACGTGGAAACCAGCAGCACACGTCATCATTTATTATATAAATATATATATATATTTTTTCTTCTGTGATTTAATTAGCTGTTAGTGAACATCTTACAGGTATGAGAACCTATGTCAAACACCTGCGCGGAGCTGCTACTGTTACGTACAACAAATTGATCATTAACTAAACGAGCAGAGTCCTGGTCGACGCCAGACGAGTGTACGTTCAATGATCCTATTGTTCAGTTTATGGCGTTTTTAAACACATGATCAGTTCGTATAGGTGACAGGTCGTGTACTTCACTGTAAACTCTCTGAATAATAAAACAGCACATGATGACAATGACGACGATGATGATGATGATGATGTACAAGTGGTGACATGGTGAGTTTCACACTGGACAAACTGGTGAAACCATGAAACCTGTTTTCTCCAGTGTGTGTAAACGGAGCCGTGTTTTCATCTCTGAATGTAAATCCTCACAGTTCCCACTTTGGTCCAGACTCAGACTCTTCTTCTTCTTCTTCCTGTTGCAGACAGCAGCTTCTTCATGCTCTGCAGATTGTTGCTCTGAAAGAGAGAAGAAGAAATTATTTATCATTTAACTTGTTCATGTTGGTAAATTTAGCAAATACTGAATTTTGTGGGACACGTTTACTTTTGTTTTTTAATTACAGTTCGCGTGAATGAAAAGGAGCGTTTCAATTTCTCCTCATACTTTTTAGGAATGTAGCAGCCATGTTTAATTATTACTGTGAAAGAAAGAAAGAAAGAAAGAAAGAAAGAAAGAAAGAAAGAAAGAAAGAAAGAAAGTTTGAGGTCGTTGCAAAAACACAAATTGAGACAAACTGTTCTTAAACATGTTTTGATCTGAAACAACCACTGTGAGTGCAGCTGTTGTGAGCGTTTGATCCACATTCATCCTGTCAATCATCTTTAAAACTCATATTTTCTATAGTTTTTCATCACGTTTCATCTTTACGTCACTGAACTGCCACAGTTTTGGTGCCATAATGTAAAATATAATGTATAATGTAACACGAGGATCTGATCACACCCTGAACATTAATGTCTTTATAGGATCCTTTGAATGATGGAGGTTTGATTCATGGTGTTCACACACTCTGCCTGTGGCTCTGTGTGTGTGTGTGTGTGTGTGTGTGTGTGATCTGTGGTTTGGATCAAATTGATCACAATTTGATCAAAGCGCAGGTGTGAAGTGTAAAAGTCAGTGATGCAACACTTTAATAAGGAAACAGATGTGAAGCCGTGGCGGCGCGGTGGCCCAGTGGTTTGTGCCGTCTCCCTGAGCCTGTGTGTTGTTTGTGTTGTTTTCATCAGTGAGTGATCGCCTGTTTGAGTCCTGTGATTCACTGGTGACCTGTTGTTTTCTATTAAAGTGTGTTTTTTCCACCTTTTTATAAAAAGAAAAAACGACATATTTCTTCTTTTTTTTCAACCAAATATCTGAACTTTTTATTTTAAATAAAAAAACATAAACGTCTTCGTTTTTCTTATTTTATTCCTGATAAAGTTAAAGAACAAACTGAGCTGATATTTTTATTCTGATGTTTTCATTTATTGAATTTTTTTTTTTCAGATATGAAAATATAAAAACTTTTAAATAACGTGAGCTGATTTATGTGAAGTAAAAACTGATGTAAATCGATGTGAACAGGTGCTGGTTATGGTACACACACACACACACACACACACACACACACACACACAGAGTTGCTGCCTGTTCAGACACGTTGTCTGCAGAGTTTAATTTCACTGTTTTTATAAAACACATTTAATTACGTAGAAATTCAGGTTCAGTAAAGATTGAATCAGGTGTTTCTTTTGTTGAAGCCTGAACACTCAAAGTTTCATGTTACCGTTCTACACTATTACACTGATGCACACACACACACACACACACACACACACACACACACACACACTAAAGCGGCTAAATTTGAACAATAACGTATGAAATTCAAGTTCAAGTAGAAAAAATTAATTGTAATTTCAGACAAAATGATTTTATGAAAAAAAAAAACATAAAATAAAATTAAATGAAATTAAAAAAAAAAAAAAAAAGACAAAAACAACAAAAGTTCAAAACTGCAAAAAAAAAAAACAACAACAACAAAACAAACACTGATTTCAATAAAAGATCTGGGTTTGAACTAAAATAAAACTCTGGTCCACAGGTGTGTGACGTGTGTGTGACGTGTGTGTGTGAATGTGTGTTTCTGACCTGCAGTGTAAATCTGCTGCAGCAGCTCGATCGTTCACACAGACAAAAGGTCTCTGAAGCAGGAAGTGGAGAAAGACTCCCAGGAAGTTTTCTAACTGACTTTTTGTGTTTTTAAGAATAAATCTGACAATGTGACACGCTGTTAGGTGTGTGTGTGTGTGTGTGTGTGTGGCTCTATGAATCATATGTTATGTATGATCCAAACATTTCAACACCACATCATTTTATAATCCAGTGTGTTTGTTCAACATGTAAACTGAGACAGAAAAGTTCTACTAAATCTACTTTAAGTGAGAATCTGACTTCACTGTAGCTTAGTTAATGTATGAATCATAAGAAGTTGGAGTTGTGCAGGAACTTCGTGTGGCTTCAACGACTCACAAAAAGTTAGTGATATTTGACTTTCAGGTGAAATTTATGGAAAATGAAAAAAGTCCCTGCCACAGTGATGTTATATGACTGACACTCTTCCCTCTGACAACATCCCATGTAGCTCCACTTTAAAACAAGCTGAAGCCTTTATCAGCTTCCCTCCACAGAAACACGTCTTGCCTTCTGCAGTACAAGCTACATTTTTATCAGTATTGGACTCAGATGTCATTTATATGCACTGCTTCTCCCTGTTTACCAAACCCACTGCACTCAGTTTATCACGCTGCATTTAGAGTTATTACTGGTGATGAGTTCATGACCCATCTCTGCCAACTGTACCAAACTGTCGGCCGAACCTCCTTGGCTCTGAGAAGAGAACAACACTGCTTACTGTTTATTTATAAGGCTTTTCTTCGCAATCTCCCTGTTTATTTAACGAATTTGCTGACTTTGAGGTTATTCAGTTACTCCACTCGTGCTCATAATGCCCTGGCTCTTGATGTCCAAACTGTTAGGACTGAGTAATAAAAACTGCCTGTGAGTCTTTTCGACTGAAATCAGCTGGATGCCTCGATTCCCTTTTATCACTTCAAACACACCACACCATGGGCTCCATGCGTTCTCAATGTCCACATACTTTTTGACATTACTGTTTTTTTGCATGACTGCTTTATGTGTACGCCTTGAAATCAGGGTGTCACTGGAAGAGAGAGCGGTCCTCCCTGAATAAATAAAGGTAAAGAAAGATGACGTGCGTTCAGAAGTTTCAAGAAGTTCAGATTAAGTTCACCGGTGAAGGTGATTTCGTCCCAGAGCCCAGGATCCCTGCGGCGTAGGTTTACTGTGAGTAATTAAGCTGCTAATGACAAAATTATAATTTTATCTGTCTTTTCCTGCCATGTGCCAGCTCATTAACTCTTATATCAATATTATGTATGTTACTATAATGAGAGTGTTGTTCTATATTTGTCCTATTATCAGATTGCAGATTATTCTCAGTGTTAAAGTTGGCAGCAGTGTGTAAGCGTCTGTTTCATGGCTAATGAAGAAACTTCATTAGGAGTCGACTGTTCCCTCCTGCCAGACGAGATCTTGGACGTAAAAACCCACAAGAGAGGATTGTGGGAGTAAAAAGGAAGGGAGGGAACGTGTGTGTGTGTGTGTGTGAGATAAGAGATAAACTCTGGTGCTTTCCACTGCCAGGTATACACACTGAGTCTGTTCACACTCAGAATCAACCACAGTCATTTTGATCTTCTTTTTTTTTTTTAATCGTTGTGAAATGACTGAATTGGTGTGTGTGTGTGTGTGTGTTGGGTGGAGGGGTGTCACTTCCCCCTCGAAGCTTCACAGACAACAAACACACCGCAGTCCCCTTCTATCAGGGCCACACTGAGCTGACTTGGTATTTCCCTAGTTTTCTACTCATCTCTCTCGTGACACAGACTTGCATCACCCAAACTCTGACGCTGTGCTCAGAGCCATTCACACACGTTCACGCTGTAAAAACAACAACATGCACAGGAGTCTTGTGTCCAAATGCAACTTTAACAACAACAACAACAACAACCCTGGGGCTCACATGATTCCACACAAACACTGCTGCCTGTTCAGTCCTATACGTTTAAGCCAATAGAAGATCCATTATTAAAGGAGCTCTGACTCAAGCTCCAGGTCTGTTCACTTCCATAATCACATTTCAGCCCTGTTTCCTAAAGCTGACAAGTGTCTCACATCCCTTTCACCTGTTTTGATGCAGATCTCATGTCGCCTTTTTGCAGCGAAAAAAAAAAAAAAAAAAAACTCAACAACTTTCGTCTCTTGTGCACCAGTGATGCATAAACGTGACCACACGTGGCAACAAAACTGTTCACACTTTGTTTCTTGCGATGAAACGGATACAGGTCAGAGGGCAACAGGTTGTGTTTGAAGGCTGAGGTTTGACAGAAGGAGCCGAGGAGAGAAATCTGAGATGTGGAGGAGGAGGAGGGGGAGGAGGAGGAGGAGGATGAAGATCAAGGCCAAGGGAAGGCAGATCAGGAATTCATCACTTTACACAGATGAAGGAGGGAGAGGTCGGTCACTGACTGTAAAACTCAGATCACTGTAATTTACTGTACACTGTTATAAACAAGTGCTGAATCAGTGCTTCACTTTTTCCAGGAGGAAATACTGGAACAATAAAGGTAATATATTAATAATCTATAACCTTCAGCTCAGGTGTTTCCGGTCACTGTAGTTCAGAGTCCAGTTCAGAGTCCAGTTCAGAGTCCAGTTCACTGGTTTTCTTTGTGGTTCTCTGGCAGCTGGTGAAAGTTTACGTCTAATGACTTTAAACAAAACATGTTAGTTTAGATTTGAACAGAAACCATTATTTCCCCCTGAACCTTTGACCAAACAGTCCTGTGGCCTGAAGCCGCTCGACCGCACACTCAGGACTCAAAGGAGGCTGTGTGACGGTGTGTGTTTGTGTGTGTGTGTGGTGGATATACAAAGCAGCGCTGCACAATGTGGCTGTCGACACTGTTGTGTGTCTGCAGCCAGGTGTGGAGAAATGAGGCGTCGCTGTGGGACACAACAAAGTTTGAGCAGATCCCCTGAATTATGGAAGAAGAGGAACCAAACACTAAAAACACACACGGACGTGTCTGAACCTTTTCCTGCTGCACAAACTCAGACAAGCTCATGTCAGCCACTTCACACACAGAGAACCAATCACTGGTTTAATGCTGTTTCCTGGTTCGAGCACCTGAGCAAGACGAGTAACTGGTCCAACGCCTCAGGATTAAAATCACACATGACAACAACCGTCGTCTCCATCAGTGCAGGCAGCTGCTGCCGTCAGGACAAAGCTACAGAGTCACCTGTGCAAAGAAAAGCACCTGGTGCTCATTCTCCTTCGACACAGTGTTTCTTCTGTAAATGTGTTTTTTTAATGTGACTTTTCTTTCAGTTTATCTTTAGTTCAGTATTTTCCTCTGTGTCACTTCCTGAGTCGGGCTGTTTCCAGTTTTTTTCAGTTTAAGGAAAAACTTTCTTAATCTTACTATTGATGCTTTCATGATGAGTTCACTGACTCATGACAGCGCTGCAGCACCTGGACCTGGGCCAGAGTGGAGACAAATCAAACCTGTGCCGAGCTCATGTGTAAGAGAGATTGTGATCGGCCCTGTGATCTATGATCTTCAGTGAGAGCAGGAACGCACAGCATGCGTTTGTGTGCATATGTATCCGCCCGTCATCTCATCTAAACCTGTTTGTCTCTTTCTGCTTTAATCACATCAGATGCCAGTTTATAGGAAACAGGAGCTGCGTTCGAGAGCAGTTACACATGTTTCTAAAGCAGGCCGGCGTCCACCTGTGTGAATATTCGCTCTGTTTAACGTGCAACAACTACACAAACAAACACAGGAGCAGATGATTCTCCAGATACAAACAACTGTTGATGCTTTTTCCTACGATTCACACACAGGCACGAAACGTTTCAGAAAGTCTGACTCCCACAGAAACAGAACTGGTCCGAAGCCAACAAGCGTCTTTGTGTGTGTTTGGTGTCGTTCCACGTTGTAATATCAATGATCTAAATATAAAAATGCAGAACAATTACACACGTTACCTCAGACGGTCACGGCCCTCTATTCGTTTTCAGTTGAGATTTTGTATTTTCAGTATCATTATTATTATATTCAGTCCAGTTTTGTGCCTCATTTTCCTTCCTTCAGTTCTCTGTGTAACTATAATATTCTGCATATGAACGCTGTGTGTGTGTGTGTGTGGGGCGTCGCTGAGTGACGAACATGTTGTGAGCCGGTAACGTTCACTGACGTGTTGTTACTGTGTGTAACCAGACATGTGCCACATGTGCATTACTATATAACATACTGACTGGGTTTACAATTGATCATGTGATGTGACGCAAAATTGATGATAACATCATAATTGTGACTTTCTGTCTCTCTCTCACAGGAAGTGACATCATCTGATACAGATAAACAGTAAGTTAAAACCTAAAGAGATGTGATTACAACGTAAACAACAGAGATGTGACGGTAAATCCTGTTTTTACACAACAACGACGGCGTTTGAAGATTTTGAGTCACATGTGATGAGTTTATTAAACATGGTCCAGGTTGCATTAATATGTTTGTATTAACGGCTTCTTGCTCACACTCACAATAATCACTTCTGCTTTTGAACATTTTGCTTAAATAAGAGTTTTACTTCTTCTTACAGTTTTTATGCTTCACTTGTTCTTATCTCATTACCTCCACTGATAATTTCACTGCATCTTTTTTTTTTTTTTTTTACTGTGATTCCTCTGGTCAGTTTCACTTTATGGTTTTTCTGACGCCTGATTCTTGTTTGTTTTGCCGTTTCTTTTGTTTGTTTTTGTTTGCTTTTGTTGAAGCACTTTGTGAACTCTTGCATTTAAAGGATCTATGTCAATAAAGTTATTGTTATCGTTATCACCTTTTGTGCACTTGTCATTGAGAATTTTTACCTGACTGATGCATCCATCAAACATGGGCGTAGGCTACTACAGCTCTGTCTGCCTCATACACAGGATTCCTGGTTCAATCAATTAATTTGCTATGAAAGAATGCCACAAATATTAGAGCTCATTCACCAACTGTAAAGAGCAGGAGGTGGATTTTCAGGTTTGAACGTCCCTTCCCCAAACGGGAACATACCAGCTGTCAGAAGTGACAACATTAAGCCCTAATGGCTGGCGTTAACGTTGTGGTTTGAAGGAAATGACCGATCCCTGATCAGTCTATAGGATCATTAATGTCATGTCACATTCCTGCAGGCTGAGCTGCGGTGTCATCTGATTTATTATGAACCTTATAAGTAAAGAGACAAGAACAAGTGGAGGCTCGAGACCGGGTCACATGATCAGGTCTCGTCTCTCAGATCTAATGACTCAACTGATTATCAAACTTGGCATCTAAACAAAAACAACACCCAAATAATAATATTAATAATGATGATGATAAAAAAAACTGGTGCAGTTACACATTAGTTTCATAGTGAGTCAGACTCATTATAGTTTACTCCTCAGCCCACAGCCCAAAGCTGCTGTGATCAATCACAGCAGCTGTGTGTCATGTCACCTGCACAACATTTGCCCTGAGCGACTCTACACAAAGAAAAAAAACAACTTCAGGATTCAATGTTTTTTTATGAATTAACAGGATTTAGATCAGTATTTACTTTACTAACTGAGCTACAGGGCAGATCTGACGAACGACACACTCTTTTCGTGAAAACCTCTGTGTTTCTGCAGTGCATGCGCGTGTGTTCACGATCTGTGAGAAGTTTTCAACCCAGTTTCGATCTGAGATGATTGAAAACAAAGGCAGGAAGCAGAGAGCAGCAGTCTGAGGTTTTATCTCCCCAACTGGAACCAGCAAGAAAAAAAAACAAAACAAAACAAAAAAAACCCTCTGTCATGTGTGTTAAAGGATATTTAACGTCTGAGGTTTAACTCTTTACACCAAGGGATCGTGATTAGGTTAATACTGTGGGTGACCTGGATCAATAACAGTCAGAGTGTTGATACCAGCTGATGACGACTAATGAGTCACACATAATAATCACATGACGAGTTTAACACTGGCATTTTTTTTGCATGTGAAGGCTTGAAGCTGAATTTACTGTGTGTGTGTGTGTGTGTGTGTGTGTGTTTGTGTGCATCTGACATAGATGGGGGGGGAGAGAGAGAGAGAGAGAGAGAGAGGGAGAGAGAGTGAAACTAATAGTGGTGATTAATCTGCTGATTTACTGGAAACACCAGAGCTGACTTTAAGTGACAGGGAGGAGTTTCAACAATCAGAGCTGCGTCGACTCACAGCTGTTTACAGGATTAAATATTCACTGAGACCTGGTCAGGTGTGTGTGTGTGTGTGTGTGTGTGTGGACTGTGGCGAGAGTGAATAGTTGATATGAATCCACTGTTCAGTGCAAAAGGAGACAGACAGATAAATATAAACGTCTGAACTGTCTCTCATAAGCCAGCTGTCCCGTCCTCCACTCAGACAATCAGCATGAATGTCTCCCTTCAGTGCTCAGGTGAAGGACCAGCAGGTGTGTGAATCCACCTGTGTCACAGTAAATGACTCTGTCATGAGTGAATTAATAATAGATGCTGAACTGGTCTACTTCATGTTTCTCTGGACAGATCGATCAGGACTGGTTTATTTAAAGCTACTCATGTGTCTGCGCAGACATCAAACCACGGGCCGGACGTTTAGCAAGAGCTTTTAATTTGAATCTGAACTTTGACGACGGAGAATCTATAACAATCTTTACACTTTGGTGCAAAGACTGTTTCCTTTTAATGAAATAAACTTATCTGCATCTATGAACCAAAGGATCAATCAAAGAATCACTGCGTCGTTGACTGGCTTGAACTTATTTGACTGATTTTATACCTTATCTGGTTTTTACTGCCTCTTGTGAATAATGTCAAAAAAAGTCAGTATAAATAAAGTTATGATAATAATAATGATTAAAAACCTTAAAATCACATGTACTTTCTTTTTTTTTTTTTTATTGTCAGTTCACACGAGGTCAGTATTTTGTTGTCAAGTCTTTCCCCTTAAAGTCTGAGTTTAAACCAGACGAGACGACGGCGGCGGAGCAGCAGTGGCATGAATCAAAACACAGGTGTCCAAATAAATAAAGCAGAAATAAAAGATGAAGCACCTGAGATAAAAACACAGGTGTGATGTCGACCGTTCGAGTGCTCTTGAATCTTTTTTGTTTTCCGTCACATTAACTCTGATCCACTGGATTTATAATCTTTTCCTGTTGTTTTGTTTGTCGTCCTGTCAAATACAAACGTGTCGTTGCCGTGACAACCGCCTCATGATGGCGAACCAGGAGGGAACAGAGAGTGTTTGTGGATTCAGACGATGTCCGCTCTCTCTCTCTCTCTGCAGACGGAGTGAGATCTGGACGATAACGAACCTGCAGCTGCTTGTTGGAAACGTCGTGTCATGTGTCGGCAAAGACCACAAAAAAGAAGAAGAAGAAGAAGAAACGTCTCCTCTCTGAGGTTTTAACAAGAGTTCAGTTGTTCCATTTTTTTCCCAACTAAAATCCTTTAGATTTTGGGACGATACCGACTTTAATTTACGATTGTGTGACTCATCAGAGGTTTTGAAGCCGATGGTGGTTGAAGGAAACATATTACACATATTTTACTGCTGTTTTCTTCCCGCTGTGTCAGCGTTCAACACCTACAGAGTCTCGTATGGATGTCGAGAAAAATCACGATTTTAACCGCTAGACAGCCACTTCCTGAAACGCTTCGTTTTCGTCAGGTTTTGCACAAACCTCATGGAAATCTCGTCACTGAGCGTTGGGAGAGTCTGGAAACCATGTGAAACCTGGTTGGTGGATCACAGCAGGACCCCTGTAGCTCCTGCTGTGCAGAGGTTCAGCATGGACATAGGACAGTATAACATAGTACGGATGTTCTAGTGTAGTCTGTCTCCTTTAAGGCTTTATTTGAGGGTTACGATTGAAATGTTTTTCTGTTTGTTGTTTCATCCACTGTAACTCATCCTATCAGACATGTCCTCATCAACGTGCCCCTGCCCTGCCTGAAAACATCCTCTGTCTCTCTTCATTAGTTTGATCGATTCCTTAAAACAACACACTGGGCTGGACGACTTCCAGAGTCTCAACATTGACTCCACATCCTGTCTACATCCCGGGACAAAAAGCTGTGGACTTAATACGATGTAAACTGAATAAGCTATTTAGAGGAGTACTAACCCGCTCCCACAGCCGCTCCTATAGCTGATCGAAAATTGCAAATGCATCAGAACCAGCACAAGAGTGTGAGGACACACACACGCACACACAGCTTCTCCACACTGCCTCCACTCTCACCTGACACACACAGCAACAGGTGCTGCTCACGGTTCAGCGCAGATCTTTGAGCCGTGATGTGATATTTTGTGTAAAACTTGTATTTAATTTCTTCCTCATGTTTTTACTCAGCTCTGTTCCAGGGCCAAACGTCAGTGAATATGGGAACAATCCCAAGATGTGACAACATATCCTTCTGTGTGGGTGAGTACAGAAGGTGTGGGCAAGAGAGATAAACAAACAGAGACACAGAGAGAGGAGGGGGGGGGGGGGGGAGTCTAAGTCAGCTGACTTATTGGAAAGCCTAAAGCCATGTTTCTGCAATGAGGAGAGTTGAGTTAATATTAGCGTGAGCTAGGGTTAGCTGATTTACTGGAAAGACTAGAACCTGTCAGTTACTGTCTGTCTGTTTCTGTCCTACACACACACACCACACACACACACACACACACCACACACACACTGTTGCCATGTTACTATAGAAGCACACTGCGTCAGACCAGCTTTACCAGGCAGCAGTTGGATTTTATCAGGTGCAAACCTCATGCAAATTCACATCAAGACAAGTGAACGACAACAGACTCCTGCAGTGACAAACCGACCCGGTTACGACCCGGGTCACTCCACCTTTTATCCATAACCTCCTCTCTGGTTTACAAATGTGTAAAACACACAGCTGCTGCTGCTGCTGCTGCTGCACACAGTTTCTCCTGCTTTTCATGATTCCCTGAGTTCAAGTCTAGTTTACAGAAAACATACTGCACATGCACGCCTGACATTTTTATCTGGTGTGTTCACCCCTCTGCCTGAAACAATGGAGGAGGTCTGGTGTAGTTTTTGGGTCATAAATCCTGACTGCAGGATGTTTGAATGAGTCCAGTCCTTGGCTCTCAGTCTGTGTTGTTTATCAGCGGCTGGGCTGCAAGACAAACTTTTTTTTTTTTTTTTTTTTCCATGAGAGAGAGAGAAGTGTGGCTGTCACCACTTTGTGAATAAACCTGTGTAATGATTAATGTCCTCAGGCAGCACGGTCACTTAGCTGAGGTGAAATAAAATCGTCTTAGATTTAAAAAGAGGATTTTGTTCATGTTAAAGAAGCTCATCCTCAGGGTTCAAATGATAAAGTATCCGCCTCCTCCTCCTCCTCCTCCTTCTCCTCCTCTCATTCCTGAAAACATGCCTGTGTTTTACTTTCCTCATTATCTCAATAAAAGAATGCTTTTACTATGGTGCCAGCATGCAGCATGGTGCCCCCCCCCCCCCGTGCCCTCATACTGTAGTTCGGCTATTTTAAACCATAACACCCACCCACAGCAGCCTTTGTGTCCAGATTTTTGGAGTATTGTGTCACTTTATTCGAGGGTGTGTTTTCCTGGGAATAACTTTCAACATCTGTGTATCACAGAGGTCAACGAGCCCAGTAAGAGTTTCTGCTCAAAAATAAAAACTAGACTTCTGCAAATGAAATCCAGCTTAATCATCACCTATGGGCTTCTCATCTTGTCTGGTGGTGACTGTGTCTACTGTGCTGTGCACGGGGACATTTCTGGGTGGAGAGTCTGTGTTTTCAGCCCGCGGCTCCAGCGCTTTACTCGGACTGTATTTCCATTTCCTTCCAGTCCTGACAACTGCTGCTGCTGCCAGGGGCAGGAAGCTGCACAGTTGAGCCAGAGAGGAGTTGCCCAGTCTGAATGTTTTGTTTACAATCTGCAACAAACAAACCTCCAGACTCTACCTTTAAGAAACATCAGTGCCTGGACAACAGCCTGGAGATGGTTGGCAATCAACAAAGACACCTGACACACTGATACACTCACCACTGATTCAGAGAAACTGCATTGAAATCGACCTGTTGCACTGATTCACCAAAGGTTTGATAAATGATTCCTGCACACGGCGACAGGTCCGGTGATAATATCTGAGGTGCTGTAAAGAGCAGCAAGAGCAAACAAGTTGGCAGTTTAAGATAAGTGATATGGTTTCTAGGTGAACCAGTGGGCACGTCTGCGAACATGGCGGGGGCACCGTGAGTCCCGAACCTCATTACTCCTCGAATATAATAACCCAACCCTTCATTTGACAAGGTTTTCCCACATTTCTGTGTGTGTGTAAGGTCCTATAAGTGTCACAGTGATCTGAGTAGATCAGTCAGTAGTGTAAACATGTGTCTGCATATGAGTTAGTCATTCAAAATCCTGAGGTGTGCCTGTTATTTAACAGCGTGGACATGCTCTTTGTTCACACTAACCTCCCTGTAATTGACCTACATGTTCTACTGCTGGTCTCTATGGGATATACTGCTTAAATAATATCTGTAATCCCATAATATGCACCATCTACATGTAATTGCCACAGTTAGACCCCCATTCGCCTGAAATGACCTTGCAGTGTGAACATCTGTGTGTTGCCGTGCCATCTGCTGTGGGCGTGGCCACAGGTGAGGCCAAGCAGAAAGTTATAGCAACAACAGTTAAAAAAAAAAAAAGACGAAGAAGAAAACAAACAGCGGCGAGGCTGAATGTGCGGGCTGAGAGTCCTGCTCCAAAACATATCTTAGATTTCTATTCATGTAAGTTAAGAGAGCATGTTTTCATGTGGTTCAACAAGTGGCTGCCGAGGTCCTCACCTCACATCACCTCACAGCAGCACAGACACATGAGCTGAGGTTAAACATCCCTGTCTGTACCTCAGCTGGCTGCAGTGTGGCTTGTCACTAGTGTAATGCAACGCAGTTCAGTTGTGTTTTTTTTTTTTTCCTCCAATCATCATTATTTTTACTTCAAGCGGAGAAGAAATTCCTCTTATTGCTTGCAACATTCCTCCAAATTCCCAAAAAGCAGAACTGCACAATGGTTCCTTTGTGTCGTCTAAGAAAACATCATAGTTTTACAACACAGTTAGTTTTATGAGAATCTCTTAAAAGTTCAGGTGGTGAACAGCCTCGAATTCACAGAACTGTTGCCTCATGTTGCTGCCACAACAACAACAACAACAACAACAACAACAAACTCTGATGCAGATTATATTCCACCTCTCGTGTGGTCGACCCACTTACAGCAAATTCTACTTCATAACCCTCTGATAAGATAAATAAAAACCCCAGAAACACATGATGCAATTAAAGGAAAACTGCTGAGTCAAGAGCATCACAGCTTCTCTGTAAGGCTCCTCAGCCACACTGAGACCCGCTCTGAGCTGCAGGCTCGATTTCTCCTAAATCACGTGACTTTACAGAAAAGCCCTGTGAAATTACACCATCTGGCCAGCGGGTGGTGCTGTTCAGCGCAGAGGCATTTCTCAGAAACAGACCTGGAGTTGGGAAATGAGAACCTAAGTTTTATGGCTTCTGAATCTCCTCCCAGTCTAAACTACCCCTCCTCAGTAGCAGCTGGATGAGCCACCGTCTTATCTTTTATCACGACTTATATGATTTCTTTGTTTTTCTTATGACTCTGACTTTTCCCCTCAGGGCACCTGATCAGGTAGATTCCAGTGGATGACTTTGTTGCTGATTCAGTGAATGAAAACACAAACAATGAAGATGACAGCCTCCGTCTTATCTGTCATATCTCAACTATTAAGCCAATCTGCAAATGCCTCATTGTTTTAGAGAACCAGGATGGGTGGAGCGGTTCAGAGTTGTAGGATAATAGGATAACATGCCAGGTCATTTACTGTCGGTGTTTGTCTTGAAACTCTGAGCAGGTAACTTTGAAAACACTCAGTGTATCTTGAGCTTATCTCTCTGCCATCTGCGTGACTGGCTGTGTGGCAGCCAGCCGTCTGTTTGACTTTTCAGGTGTTGCATCTCTAGGACCTGATCATAACTGATAAGAGAGACACATGGGGAAACAATAGGTTGCATGAAACCCAGTCACACACATACATACCTAAGGTTCAAAGCAGGTCAGTTACCATGACAGACAGACAAACATACAGCTGAAGATGGGCTGCACAGATCTTTGAGTTATCGCTTATTTTTCTGCCCTGTGGGGGAATGAGGAAGTCGGCATTAGCTGTGTGATGTCTGTTGCACGACTGTGATACTTGTTGGTGCTCAAAGATTTATAAAATGCTGTTATGTAACCACCGCACCCAAACACCCCTCACACCCACCCCCCTAACCTCAGATACTTGGCTTCAAACTAGATCGAATTTCACAGTCTCAGATTACAAGATTCATTTCCGGTGTGTACTGTACAACTCTTTTAATACCTCCTCTACACACACACACACACACACACACACACATACATGTGCAAACTCCAGCTCCATACGTGACCATGTCAGAGTCTAAGTTTCATGTTGAGTAGGTATCCACAGAGAGTCAGTCACACTGAAACCTCCACACTTCCCTTTTTTTCCACAGACACCAACAAGCACTAGAAGAAACAGTCTAAGCGACATGTGTTTCATTGCGTTTCATAGCCTGGTCTTTGACGCCATCTAGTGATTCGTCATGATGCAGCGTTTCTATGAATCTTGGACCATTGCTGACCTCTGGTGGAAGGAACAGGGACCTCCACCAGCTGTGGCCTTCTCCTGACCTCACCATTAACCTCAGGTGACACTAGGCACAGTGATAAATGCACAATGACACATTTACATGAACTTAAACGTATCAGCTGCTTCTCTGAAGAGTCGAAGGTTCATTCGTTATTGACCTTAACACTGAGTACAACCACTGTGTCTCCACATCCAGCTGCTACAGAGGTACATCATGTCTGTTCTCCACGATCAAGTAGTAAACTCCACGATGACAGAAACCTCCTCTAGAGTTTCTCTTGTCTGGTCCATTACAGATTATTGACTAATCATTGACTTGCTGACGTGTAAACAGTATTTTAATGCTGCACTTGGTCCAAATAGCTCCAGGTTTAACTATTTCTGTATCGATGGTTGCTCTTCGCTTGGCATTTCTATTTACTTTTTTGTGATATGAGCAAATACACGTTGTTTTTTTAACTTACAGCTTAAGTTAGATGAGAGTTTCAAATCCACCGTATGAGAGTAGTTGATTAAATGTCTCAGAGCCTTTTAGTTATCTGACGTATACAGTGTTTTTTATTTATGTGGCAGCGTTTTACTTGAGTGGTCTAATCAGCTGTACCCATCAGTTGGGTCAAACACAATGCTATGTCACGAGGTCACTTCCTGTTTTGGACAAGTGGTGGAAAAAGCACTCCGAGCCCAGAGAACCGTCAAAACAAAAACCTCTAGTTCAGTCTCTGACAACGAGCTGCGTTCAGCAAAGTTTATCATCAGTTTGAACTCCAAACACTTTAACTGTGGTACAACAACAGAAACAGGAACAATTTCCATTTAATGGAAACGACCAACTAAAAGAACAAGTATAGAAGCTGTTAAGTTTCATTCACAGACTATTGACTTCAAACAGTCACATGTTATCGATCCATCAAACCTAACTTAATGTTTATATGTTAAAGAAACAGCAGATGTTTCAGAAATGATCATTTAAATAAACTTCAGACTCTGATTCAAAGGAATCTCGTCATTTCAGCCTGCAGCGCGTTTGGCGCCATCTGCTGGTCATTTATGATGCTCACATGTATTTATATTTCTGACTAATGCACCGTTACCGTTGGTAGGAGGAGGCTGGGCCGGGCCCAGGACTTCAAGGCATTTAAGAGACATTCATGGATGTTTGAGCTGTTTTAGCTTCAACACGGAGACAAGTTCAGTGTCTACATCTCCTCTAGGTTCAGAGTTTTATAGTTATACATTTATATTGTATAAATATATATACTGTGTACTGTATATGCACACACACACACACACACACACACACACACAGATGTAGGCCTACTCAACAGTGACTGTGAGTGTGGGCTGCAGGAGGAGGAGAGATGAAGAAAGAGAAACCGCAGAGAAGAGAAAGAAAACAGAGGAAAAGATGAACGCTGATGTTTTAGTGTGAGCTGCGGTCAAAACACATTAAAACATGATCAATAGAGATCGATGGAGATGAACTGTCTTAACGACGCTTTTTCAGGAATTAATGTCTCAGTTACGAGAAGAGGTGGAGTTTAATTCCAGACAGATGAGGTCTGTTCTTCCATTAAACCCACAGCTGATGGTGTTGAAGTAAAGGAGACTCACCTGGAGCTGGATCCCGGGTCTTCAGCCCCTGCGCCGGCCGGAGGAGCTGCTGCTCCGGCCACGGTGGACAGACATAGTGAACAAAGACGGAGGACGGTTCGACTCCGTGTTGTTGAATCTATACTTTCACTTTTACTTTAGTCAAACCCTCCGGCGGAATCAGCTCCCACAGCTGACCTCAGATCAGTTCACCACAGGCTCCTCCACTTCACTGCAGAATGAAAACAGCGGCTGGGTTTTAGTTTGAGCTCAAACTCAACGACCTCAGGAGGTTTTGTCTGAATCTGTGAAGCTGCAGAGAGACTCACCTTTCAACAGCTGAAGCCTCGGAGCAGCTTTGAAATGAAACTGTGGAGAGCGGCTGTTGGACTTTCCAGGGAAACAGATGACGCGTCAGCTGCAGCTTCAACTGCACCAGTAACACAGCCCCCCACCCCCACCCCCACCCCCAGGACCAGAGACGTGATTTAACTCGTTTTAATGTAAATGAAACCAGTGATTAAGCTGCAACATGCTGAGTCCTGTTTAGTGTGAAACAGCTCAGGCTTCATGAGCTGGGCTGGTTTCTCTTTGTCTTTACTTTTACTGTTGTTGTTGTTATACTCTTTGTGTATATATATATATATATATATATATATATATACTTTTTTATTTTAATTTTCTTTAATAAAATCACTTGTTTTCATCAGTTTCATCCTCACTGTAAAATCCTGTGTATGATATCAGGAGTTGGAAAAGCAGCTTCACACAGTTATAAATCTGCACATTCACAGCAATGACAGATCAGTACGACTGAACGTGTGCAGGTTTTATTATAAACCGTTTCACTCTTGTTATGTAGAATAAGGAAGGTTTGTGAAGACACAGTCTCTGAAAATGGTGAATAAGCACGGCTCCTCTGTGTTGGACATGAAAAACGGTTTCTGTAGATGGTTGTAGATGGTTTAGGTCGTTTAGTGTTTGGTTGTTGATACTTGGATAGTTGTAGAGACACAAAACATAAATCCACTCTGAGTCTCCTCATTCTCCTCAAAAATAATAATAATGATTGACAACGCAGTTTACAATAAGTTAAGTGGGTTACAAATACAGTGAAAATATACATTCACAAAAATAAACAGAAAATAAGTCACTTACAGTCTGAGACCATCAAAATAAATTAAAGCTCATTATAACTTTGACTCTTTCCTCTGATTTTCAGCCGCGATCTCTCCATCCTCCGCTTCCTTTGCTTTTCTGTCTCGTCTCCTGTTGTGGAAGTAAAGAGGGACATCAGAGGCCAGAGGTCAGGGGTCAACCACAGCTTCCTTACACTGGTTAATGTTGCGGCTTTATCAGACAGTTTGTGAGAGACTGAGAGTAAAATACAGAAACAGAAACTAAATGACTTCTGTTTGTGTCCGTAACGTTGAAGAAGTAAAACAAACTGTGCAAATGATTAAATACCTCCACTGACAATTATTTTGTTTACATGTATAATAATCGGGGATACAATGAATAAAACACCGTAACATAGAGTGACTTGACTGAACTGTCTGCAGCTGAAGGTCAAAGGTGAAGCTTAAGTGGCTCCGTGTGTGTGTGTTCAGACTGTGTGTTCAGTGTGTTAACTCACCTGCAGATCTGCTGCATCTGTGATATGGTCTCTGGTAAAGCCTTCCCAAAGGTCTCTGGCAGCAGGAGACATATGACGGCTCCAGAAATGGCCAAAGCACCCATCAGGATGTAGGGCAGAGACTTCACGTATTGTCCTACACAGACAGACAGACAGACAGACCATGACCATGAGACAGGCTGAGCATCACACCCCTGGACGTTCAGGAAGTACCTGCCATAAACAAACCACAGCTACTTCCTGCTTCCTGCTCACTGACTGTTTACAGAAATATGAAACCTACTCATTTTGTGAGAAACTAAACTCTGAGGTTATTGGAAAAGATCAGAGTTTGATCAGTGACTATTATTGTCAGTAAATCATTTTATTTACGTTCACTTCCCTGTGACACATGACAAAGAGAAAGAGCAAAGTGTCACGTTTGAGAAGTTGAAATCAGAGAAACAAAACAAAATGATAAAATAAACTCGATCAACTAATCGATTGATCACTGCAGGTCTAAACTCCAGTATCAATTCAACCCGCTACATGTCGTCTAACAGCTCATTAACAGAAAACTAAGCCCACTCACCCAGGTAGAGAATGAAGGGGGAGATGATGGTTCCTACACGAGCGGCCATGGAACAGCAGCCCATCGCTGAGTTTCTGATGACGGTGGGGAAGAGCTCGGACGTGACGGTGTAAACCACACAGAACGCCGACGTGAGCCCGAACTTCCCCAACATCTCCAGAAACACGGCCACTCCTGGTAAACCTATGGAAATAAAGAAATGACAACTTTCATGACAGAAAACGTGTGAAAACTGACCAATCAGCTGAGTGACAGGAGTGATGGTGTGGTGGTTACCTATTGGGATGAGGTGAACACAGAGGATCATGGTGCCTCCGAGGAAGAGCGAGGACGACTGACAGAAGTGTCTGGAGCAGCGCTGCAGCAGCAACAAGGCGATGATATAGGCCGGCACCTCCGTGGCTGCTGAGAAGAAGCAGTTTAAGTACGGATCTCCGTGCAGGTTGGACGTGTTGAGGATTAAAGCGTAGTAACCGATGGTAATGACGATCCTGCAGAGACGGGCGACAATAAGAATAATGGGACTGGTCATCTGTGAATGGAGGTTTCATTGTCTTTTGGTTGATGTGATGTAGGAAGACACTGTCGACATACCACAGCAGTGAACACAGTAATGTCATAGAAAACATGTTGCAGCTTCTCAGGATGACGATAATGTTGTATTTCTTTTCTTTCATAGCCAACGTCTCTTCTATCTGGAAAATGAACAAGAAGAAGAAGAAGAAGAAGAGGAAGAAGATAGTTTCAACATGAAACTTGAAGCATGAGCCCTGCTGCACAGACATCCTGACACTGTTGATGTGATTACATGGTAAAGCCTGAATCATGAGCTCACCTCAGCTTGTGTAAAAATGTCGGCTGGAGCCTCGATCTTATTTGCCTTGGCAGCGTCTCTCAGTATGTCCTCGGCCTCCTGCACTCGTCCCTGAGCGAGCAGCCAGCGAGGAGACTCAGGGACCAACCTGGACAGAAATAGCATCACATTCACTGTGTGAACCATCTTTAAACACCTCTGTACTGATACACTGGGCCTGTTTGGGAATCTCTCATGCACTACCTGCACTGGGTCACCAGGGGGCAGCAAAGAGCCCCTGACATACTTTAAATAACTTGGACAAAGATGAGATTGTTGGACCAGTTGTTTGAACAAAGCCAGACTTGTGTTGTCTCAGTTTTTGCTTCACTACCTGTCTGCAGTATCGTTGTTTCTGATGAACATCGTCACAGTCGTTAAACAGTAAAAAGCAACTCGTTACGTTTTTTGAGAATTTTTGTTCACTCCGTCTGATCGACTTCCTCAGTCTCTTTGTATCGTTTTCATTTCCTGTTTTTGTTCCTCACTCTCTTATATATTTTATAAATGTTTTTGTTTTTTTTCTGGGGTCTCCTGTGTCTCACTGTGTACCATGAGTCTGTACCATGTGGACATGGTTCTAGTCACAGTGGCCGTGGGGTTTGAACCCAACCTGAGGTTATTCCCCTCTGTCTCTGTCCACTGTCCAAATAAAGGAAAAAATAACTTAAGATGTTTTTTATCTGTGCTGATTGTTTTTATTCCTTTTATCACTTCCTTTTTCACAAGCAGTGAAATGTTTCCCACAGTCTTAAAGATGACGAGTCACCACCACCAGACAGTGACAATAACAACATAATGTATGAATGTTCTCACCACCACAGAGGGATGTAGATGAGGCCGGAGGCAGCCATGGGAATCAGCAGCATCCTCCAGTCACGGATGAAATAGGCGACTGCAGGCATCATCATGTAGCCAACAGCTGAGGCCATGAACACCCCCAGAGAGCAGAAGACCACCCGGGCTTTAGCGTTCAAGATCTCTGTACCTGTGGGTGGGAAAAATAAATACATATATGAAAATATGAAGGAATCAACCTCTTCACAAACATGTGATTAATACTCCATCCTTCCTGGAGAACACACCCAGCACAAATGCGATGATGTAGTTGGAGAATCCACCTGCTCCCACCAGGAGGAAAATGAAGGTGAAGACTTCCCAGCTTGGAGAAAAGATCTGAGCTGTGATGGCCACGGTCTGAAGAGCCATCATGATGAAGAGCGCTGGCTTCCTCCCGTACCTGTGGAGAGGATCAGTGCAGCTCAGTGTTAACGGATATAAGATAGTATCATGTGTAATTAGTAAATAACAATTTCCAGACCTGTCAGACATCTGTCCGGAGATAAACGCTCCCACTAACACACCGACATAGTGGATGGAGGTGGTGAGTGGAGTTTTATAAGCGTTATCACACACCAGGTCCCACTGTGAATCAGTCAGTGCAGTTAGAACCACAGGGAAATGACTGTTTATATCAAGCAAGTAAAGACTATTACAGGTCATTACAGACACACAGCTCCTTAACCATAATGATTATAAGGACAATCAGTTCCAACATGCTTTACAACAACATCTAAAACCATCATCCTGATTTTGTAACTTTACTTTTTCTGTTTTCAGATCATCTAGTTAATCATACACATCATTTATTGTGTTAATGAATGTTTTACTGAAAGCAGAATTTAACCTTTGACCCTGCTCTACTGTCATTATAGAGATGCTTATTTAATTTGGACTTTAAACCTCTTTATTTCATGGATTAAACCCGTAAGGTGTAACTGTTGAGTTCTCTACACGCTACATAAAAGAAAGTAACTGACTCCTCACTCACCTCTGTGACAATGGTCGACTGGTAGATCTCCCTGCTGTACGTCCACCCGTCCACACAATGCTCCAGAGGAATCTCACTCACATTCACATCCACATTTGGGATGACGCCATGCTGAGAAAAGTTCCTGACAACCTCCAGGTTCAGCCTCGAGCACGAGCTGCGCTTTGTGACGCCGTCCAATGTTTCCAGAGGAATGGTCACGTTTTTCCACATCTCACTGATGCTGTAGTTTTCAGGGATGTAGCACTCGTGAGGCGGAGTGTCGCCTACAAACACAATGTAAATGCCAATAAACCCGTTGGGGAGGATGCTGATGGCCAGAGCTAGAAAGATCCTGATCTGAAAAGGTCCCCAAGATCCGAGGAAGGACGTGATGCTGTCATAGTCTCTGATTTTTGAGCTTCCCATTGTTAAAATGATTAAAAAAGGAAGTAAAGGAGCAGGATGGACGAGCAGCAGGTTGTCAACAGTGGCACAGAGATAAGAGAGAGAGAAGGCAGCGCTGCTTTACTTTTATACAGCAGCTACAGTGCCAGGTTACTCAGTGACTCCACAGCTCAGGGGAAAACACACTAATCCAAACCAAACCTAAAAAACATCAACATCACATGCGTTCATGTGTTACCTGTTTGTAGAGCCACAAAAACTTTCAAATATATTTGATTTAGAAAATTGAATCAATTATATAACATGTTATTCAATGAGATTTACATTCCAAGAAAGCTTGAAGACGGAGTTAATCATTTTCAAGCAGGTCAAACAGTAATGAAGCATCTCATTATCTCCGCCTGTTACATCTGAGTTGTTTATTGCATCTGGTTGAAGATAAAGAATTCTCAACTCGTTTTCCTTCAGAGCTGATTTAAAGCTCCTCAATAAACTACAGCCGGTGACCAAAGTCCTGCTGCACAACAGCCTGAGCTGGTTCAGTGCCAGAGTGCAGGTTTAGTAAAAAAAAAAAAAGTTTAATAAATTTATACAGGTCACTCCTTTTCCATCAGGTGACCTGCATGGATCAGAGTTATTGTACCAGTTTACACCTGTTTCCAGTGCAAACCAGATTCTATTACTGGCTTTGATTATATTGAAAGTTTTTTATTCGTATATTGAACGATTACCAGTGGAAATGAACTGCCTCCATAGAAAACCTAATTTAAAGTCACATACTATTTGTTTCCATTCAAAGATGAAATCAGCCCAGGCTGAGTATTAGAAGGGTTCATTTTTTAATTACATGTATTGTTTAACACAAATTTAGAGTCAGATTTCAGTGTTCGTATAAAATTTAAAGACGTCATTTTTTTTCTTTGCAACATTTCTAAAAAAATGTTCTTGAACTAACAAGCACCAACTGAGTATAAAAATAACAGTCACTTAAAAAAATGATAATAAAACAAACAAGTTATTGGAAACAGGCTTTTGAATCCGCATGATGTGTGTTTAATTTTCAGATTTCAGATTCTTTTCTTTCTTTCTTTCTTTCTCCGTCTATGGAGCGAGTGTTTGCACATCTGATTTGGTATCATGTTGAATGGGTGAGCTCCCTCTGCCTCCATATTTGTTCTTTTTGGATCCACTACACAACCTGGAAGAGACACAGATGGTGGTTAAAAAAGGTAAATGAGCTAAAATTCATCTTCACCTAATCAGCTCTTCACGTTCTTTCTCACACTTGTGAATCTCAGTGAACAGTACCAACCCCAGACACTCCTGCATCTGCTCCACTGTTTCTGGAAGATCTTTGTTGAGAGTTTCTGGGAGGAAGAAGTTCACCACAGAGGAGGCGATGGTGAGACTTCCCATCAGGATGTAAGGCAGAACCTTATTATAAGTGCCTGTAGATTACAAAGAGGAACATTTAGAAAAAACTACTCACTGAACACAGACAAACAACACTGAGCCTGAGAGAGACTGAACAGCACAGACCTAAGTAGATGACGTATGGAGCAGTGATGCTGCCGATACGAGCAGCAGACGAGCACATTCCCATGCCGACGTTCCTGAGCACGGTGGGATAGATCTCAGCTGTGTAGATGTAGACGATGCTGAAGGCCATGGTGAAACCGAACTTCCCGGTCATCTCCAGAGCCAGAGCAACAGACTGCAGGGCTGAGGAGGAGAAAGAGGAGGAAGATGACAGAGTGATTTCTGAATTCATCCTTCAAATTTAACAAAATAAAGTTTTTGACAGAGCTGACGGCTCAGAGGTCATGTGACACTGTGATGACACACTGATATTATGTACTAAATCCTCGCTGCATGTTATTTACATGTGAAGACCATGTAATGATTATCGTGTGGCTCTGGTGTAAATCACACAGTCACCAGTGGTAGTTAAAAATTCTTGCAGTCTGTAAGCTGTTGTTTTAGAACTTGCCTTGACATACCTGTATGAAACTGCATACATTATATAACAACCCCACCCATCCCCTGACCCCCCCTCCCCTACATAAAACCTTTTTCTTGGAAACAGCCTCTTGACGTCCTTGTCACCAGCCACATGCCAGAGGTTAAACTGCTCTAATGTACAACAGGATACGTCAATACAGTCCTCTTTCCAGGTGTCTGAGAGGAGTTATATAACAACCAATATTTAGGCATCTTTATCACTACAACCATATTACTGGTCAGTGCCACTTAAAATGATGTTACAATGGTTTATGAAGAGGAAAGCTTCCTTATGGTTGGGTCTTGTTATTGTAGAAGGCCTAACTCACTTGTTTTTATCAATAATATAGATCAGTTAAATCAGCTCATGTCTATAACACACTACTGGTTTGGAGAGATGTGAAAAAATACCTAAATACTTCTCGATCTTTCTCTGTCTCATCTCTATCTGGTCTCCCCTGGCTCTGAACCCGGACTTATCAGCACTGATTTCACAGACCTGTCTCCGACCCTGTTAGCTCATTTGGATAAATCATGGCTGATTACAATATTCCCCCGAATCTGACTTGGGGGAGTCAGACAAAGACGCTGACTCATGAGCTTAATAACAAATTGGACAAATTTTGGAGGATCTGGGAACTGCTGCACTCCTTCCCAGCTAAACCCTGATTCACCATCTGTCTCAGTATGAGACAGATGGTGAATCTTTCCTCATCAAATTGAAAAACCAATAAAAAGAGACCAGAGCCCAGTTAACTAGTTTATTCTTAGTCATGTGAGAGCAGAAATCTCCAAACCAACAAAACATAAACTCCTGTTTCCAGACTTTAACAAACAGAAGAGTTCTTACTGTCAGGGATGAACTGGATGAGCAGGAGAACTCCTCCTCCGATAACGAGGAATGATGACAGGAGGAGTCGTCGTGGACATTTCTTCAGCAGCCACGTGGACACAACATACGCAGGGACCTCGGTGGTGGCCGAGAGGAAACAGTTCATGAAGGGGTTTCCACTCAGGTTGGACGTGTTCAGGGACAGTCCGAAATACCCGATGTTTATGGCCATCCTGGAAAAAGGAGAACGTACGAAATCATCAGGAATGAGAGGTTTTCTACTTGTTTCTTCTAAAAAGTGTGTCACTCACCACAACAGGAGACACATGAGTGTGATGCATCTGATGTTCCTGGATCTCAACACATCCAGCATGGTGTAAGTTTTACTCTTAGGCATCGTCTGCAGCTGCAAACAAAGCAAACAACAGAATCAGTGAGGTCATGCTTCACAGGTTTCATCCACAATATTTCAAATATTACACGAGTGGATTAGTTTCAGACTTTGGTCTTTTGACAAGGGATGTAGAAATTATAGAGGTGTGTTTAATTCCTAATATCATCCAACACTTTCAGGGACAGGAAATGCATCTAAAGTCAAATTAAGAGTGAGAGGACAGTGGAGTATTGACATGTGGTCAGTTGACACCTCTGACCCAGAGGAACCAGGAAAAACCTTTTTGACTCACATTATACAATCTGTTCTGCACCATAAAGACTTAAGTGTTTCCATGTCTTGATGTGGACCTCACCTCAGATTGTTTAAAAATCACAGGTGGAGCTTGAACTTTATTTTTCCGTGCAGCGTCTCTCACGATGACCTCAGCCTCGTCCACTCGCCCCTGAGTGATGAGCCACCGAGGAGACTCTGGGATGAACCTGCAGGAAACATTCAAATGCAGCTCACACTGTTTGCTGTCAGACTGTGGATGCTTACGGTCACTGTGCACAGGCTGTAGGTATGAATAAGAGTGATGGGAAACGTACCACCACAGAGGGATGTAGACCACAGAGGTTGCAGACAGGACAGCGAGCAGAGTCCTCCACTCTCTGATGCCGTACGCGATCCAGGGTAACGTCATGTAGCCGATGCAGTAGAAAAGAAACGCCCCGAGAGTCGTGAAGAGAACTCGCATGGTCTTACTCAACACCTCCGTCCCTGTCCAGGAGCAAAAAAAAAAAAGCCATATCAGTGCCATTCACATCTATTTGTGCAGCTGCCAAACACAGAGGTGAGGAGTGTTTCACAGTTCATACCGAGAACAAACGCTGAGATGTAGATGGAAATCTGTGAAGCTCCAACAAAGAGGAACATGACGCAGAACATCCTCCATGAATGAGAGAAGGACTGAAGCAGCACGGAGACACACTGAGCTCCCAGAGAGATGAACACCACCTTCTTCCTCCCAAACCTGGAACAATAAAAATACGTTTCATTGACAGAGACTCACAGACATCAAGTATGAAGGCAACTCAGGTCAACATGATGTTCATCTGTTCAGCTGTGATGCTGTTCATGTCTTTGATCAGTGGCCTCTATGGGTCATTGATACATCATTGACTTTATCTGTCTTTCTTTGTGACAGTGATAACGTCCACACAGCTCCAACATGAAAACAAGCTGCAGAGATTTACTGTATCGAAACACCACTAATGAATTTATTGAGGATGAGCAGCTCTCACAGTGATGATGCTCTTAAAGATCTTTACTGTGAAATCTAAAATCTTAATGTGACACAATAATCAAAAATCTCTAAAACTTCGACCTCCCTCACCCTCACCCCTCCTCCTCCTCCCCATTTCCCGTCCACTGAGTTTTCACAGCTGCGCCCTGAGCTGCATGATTCTCCACGACCCTGAACACCACACTGAACTCTGTTAGAGCCGAACCTTTAAAACAGATACTGTCGAGTACTTCACTGTAATATACTATACCACACCTGTCAGATTCCACTGACGTCTAACAGCTGCACAATGTCTACATCGAGCTGATTTACATCTGGTTTCTAATGGACAGGACGTAGAACCGGTACAAACCAAGACAGTGCTGAGATAAATCACAGTCTTACAACTAGGAAGTTAAACTGGGAGAGAAATAAACCTCCAGGTTTGAAGCTGAGTTTGACCTTCAAACTGATAATCCAGAAGAAGCCAGAGGAACTCCTGTTCTCTGGTTGCACATCCATACTTTGCCCTTAGGTTGTGGATCCTCTTCTATCAAACTCATCCTGTGTGTCCATAAGGACGAGGGCATTTTCAGATGTGTGGAACATCAGCTATTTCAGAGAAAGAAACTTTTATCTGAGTCGTCTCTTGGAGGAAGTGAACTCCACCAGTAGATGGGGCTGTTGGTGCGTTCATGACAGTGAATCAGGTCCAGCTCCACTGCTACGTTCACTACAGTATCATCACTTTGTAAATCACAGTCCACACAAGTCAAGTTTGTCAGCTTAAAGACTTCAACTTTATCCAAAATTTCTTCGTTGATAATTGCAAAACTCACCTGTGCAGCAGGTAGGAACATGAATATAAAGACACAGAGATTTCACAGATGGTTGTGGATGACGTACCTGTCAGAGAGCTGCCCTGAGATCAACGATCCAACAAGGTATCCGACAAACAGAGTGGATGAAGCAAAGGGAACTTTCCACTGGTTGTCACAAACAAGATCCCACTGTGAACAGATGTGAATGTGTAAATTACAGGTGTGTTTCAGTTTTGATCAAAATCACCTGATGCAGAAAAAAAAACAACACACACACACACGTGCACATTCACACTGACCTCAGTGACAATGTTGGACTGGTAGATTTCTTTGCTGTAGCTCCATCCATCCAAACATGCCTCCTGCTCCAGGCTGGTCAGGTTGACGTCTCTCCCGGGAACCAGTCCCTCAGCTGAGAGGTTCCTCACCACGTCCAGCTGGTACCTGCTGCACTGGCTTTGCACCTCCTCACCGTCGACTATCCTGAGGGGAATGATGGCGTCCCTCCACTCCTCGGTCAGGTTCACATCTGGAACGAGACAGTGGTGTTTGGGAGCTGCTCCTACAAAGACGATGTAAAGCCCATTGAACCCAGTTGAGACAAAAACTGTGTTCAGGAGGAAGAACGTGGTCCAGAAGTAAGGACCGGTCTGTCCCAGGAAGGCAGTGTCTTCATCATAGTCTCCCATTCTTTAGAGAAAAATACCCCCCTGGCTCAGGAGGGAGAGAAAAGCCCAGTGAAATTCCTCAGAGTATGAGACGTTGTATCCGTCTTAAAGTCTTCAGCTTTGTACCAGAGTGGTCGGGTTGAGCTCTGTGTGGGGCAGAGCGAGCCGGTCCCTCAGTGGGACGGAGTCACAATCCAACAACTTCTGTTCCTAATCCTCATTGAACCTCATCTGAGAACCACTTCCAGTTTCACCACTGTCGAACGGAGCCCAGAGGAAACTATTTATCTGAGATGGGTTCAATGAGACACGTCTGAAACCTCTGACTTGAAATGATCAAAAGCTTCAGAGAGAGGCCGGTCTGCCCACCCAGCCCCCGCACCGCCGTGGTCAGAGTGGTATTTTCTCTAAACAACATTCCTCACTTTTAAATACCCCAAAGAAGTGCACGTGCCTGTACTCTAAATGTTGCTAAGTAGCATTAAGACTCCCACTGGACTATTTTTAAGCCTCACTGCAACGGCAACAAGAAATTATAACAAATCTCAATATTGGCTTCATCAACTTCATTTGATTACATTTAGAATAAACTGGTAAAAATCTCTAAATACTGAAAAGGAAACTTAACTTTAACTTAACTTAACTTTAAATTCACATGTTTCCTGCATCTTTATTGTGAATCCTGATGATCACATGAATATGTCTTCAATTAAATGTAGACTTTGGTCAAGAAATGGTTAATGTGATGTTCTCAAAGTGCTGCACACTCTGGCCACACACACACTGTGGTGATACATCTTGTTCTGTTCACACAGACACAAACACACACACGCCTGTAGGACACCACTTAGTGCTGCATCACAAAAATGCAACCTCAGCTCGACCCCGTTGACCTTTTACCAAACCACTATCACAGCTGGATCAGAAAGTAAACACATCTGTGCATCAGCACTGGTTTATCAATGTGACCAGCAATGAGACATTTACAGTGCAGTAAATGAAACTAAAGAACAATCGGCACAATCTGAAAACTCATCATGTCTCGGTGATAAATCACATTTCTCTTCTCTCAGTTTCCTGTGACACTGACACACGGTAATGATACAAGACAACTGAATAAAACAGCATCTTAACTAAATGTAGGTGGATGAGTTGGTGTCAGGCCAGTTTACTGCAACACAGAAGTCAAACTACATCATTACATGTACAGAAAAGCTTTTACATATCGATATTTAAACACAAACTGTTCTGTCAGGACGTCTTTCTTTCCTCTTTTGGAAGAATCGTAATTTTATTTGTTTTAAATTTGCCCTAATTTTTCACAGTCAAAACAAGATGATGAGTTCTGCCTTAAAATCTGGCCAATGACACAAACCTATATCAAAAAAATCAACTTTTAATCAGTGCTCTGTTGCTGTTGGTCTTTATTCCTTATCAATCACTTTAATCAGAACGTCCTCCTCACATGAAGGTGATCAGGAATCTACAGGATGTGAATGTGTCAGTGATTACTCTGCTGTGATCTGGTGATTGACAACTTTTAATCACATCACTGTCGTCTCTTATCACTGACGACTCCTAAAACAATCAATCCAAAGACTGAAAGATCTTCTCTGATGAACGTGTGAAGGATGTGACGGAGTGATTCTGTGGACCAGGAGTGAAGATGATCACATGCTGCTGTAGCTTTATTATTGGAGTACGTTTGGTACTGTATGTGAACCATGAGCAGATAATGAGCTTAAATCATTTATTCTAACCACGTTATCATCACCATCATCATCATCATCATCACCACGTGTCGACTGACCATCAGTTTGTCTCTGCTTCCTGTCTGTTTATCTATTATATTGATATTTCTAAATGCTCTGGCCATGAATCACAGTTTGCCTGAGAGCACATCACTCACTTTCTTCCTGAAGCAGAGACTCTGTTTAATCATTAAACTGGACTTATATGGCACATAAGGAGTCTCATCAGCTGTCGAGGTCGTGGTTTACACAGTTAAAGTCTTTTATTGAGTGTGAGTGAAAGTGATTTCCTGCACATGACACGTGACGGCACATGAGTGTCATCAGCACACGCACACACACAGAGAAAGAGCTGGTGTTTGGTGTCTTCCTGTTTTCTGTGGGTGGACGTGGGTCTGACTTCGTTTTATTTTAGATAAAACCAGATAATGTGACCAGAAATAACATCATGGTCAAATCTCGTTTTAAATTTTAATCCCTCTTTTAAACTGACGTCTTAAAGCCTGAGCCTGATATCTGATCAATACTCATTATAGCAATCGACCCTACTCATAACTACCATGACGATAAAAGCTGTGTAGTGACTTTGGACCACAGATAATAAATCACAGCTACAGAGGAGATAGACAGGTACAGAGAGCAAGTTGTAATGTAAGAAGAAGAAACGCTGAAAACTGTGTGTTGTTAAACACACACACACACACACACACACACACACAGCTCAGGAGAACAGAGGACTAATTTTGATCTGATAAATATTATTGATCAGAACACCAGGACTTGCATACCATACCATTTTTTTTTTGGGGGGGGGGGGGGGGCAGCTAAGTCAGGAAGTAGAAACGTGTGCATGGCCTAAACAGTTTGGGAACCACTGCCTCCTACACAAACTTTTCATCACTGAGCCCTACAAGATTTTTTTGTGTGTTTTGACATTCATTCACATTAGTTCAGGATGTAGTGAGCTGTATGTGTATGTGAAGGCAGACCTGCTCCATCACCCTGAGCAGGTACCTTCCAAACCATACACCTACACTCAGGTGGATCATTACCTCCTCTGGATATATAAAGATCTGTATCTCATCGTAAAATACGTTTGTTTGTTTCTCTTAATATTTATTTACTTGTTATTTCTGTGTGTCCACATTTATGCCTCTGGATGTGGAAGTAAAGAAAAGTCCCCTCTGGTGCCGTTTGTCACCGTGTGGTGCTTTATTGTTTGCCTGGGACCTGGGCTTTCAGGTGCTTTGGTCTGATCTTGGCTCGACGATCGGTCGGTTAACCGAGGATACCACGCTCCAGTACGTTCAGCGGGTGGTGGGTGGGATGGTGTCGTTGCTCAAACGAAAATGACCACAGCAAACTCCCCCACTCGTGTCTGTGTCCACCAGGTCCGTGCAGCTCCGGCGCCTCCAGACCCAGCGGCATGACGGACTACGAAGCGGACACCGCCTTCCTGGGAGAGTGGGGTCGTTTCCAGCAGCAGGTGTTTTTCCTGCTCTGTCTCACCGTCATCCCAAACGGCTTCGCGGCTCTGGCCGTCGTCTTCCTCGCCGACACGCCGCTTCACCGATGCCTCATTCCCGCGCATTTCAACCTGAGCGCGGCGTGGAGGAACAGCAGCATCCCGCTGGAGGAGCAGCACAGCGGCGCGCTGGTGCTCAGCAAGTGCTCCAGGTACAGACTGGACGATGTGCTGCGGTTCTCGGACACAGGTCTGCTGCCCGGAGTGGACGTGAATCTGTCCCAGGTGCCGACAGAGGGCTGTGTGGACGGCTGGGAGTATGACCGCAGCATTTACATCTCCACCATCACGACCGAGGTCAGTTCACCTGCAGCAGGTCCGAGCAGTGAGGGAGCTGCAGCTGCTCCTCCCGGGACCTTAGACCAGTGGTCTGATCCAGATGTTCATACTTAACTGATCTTAAAGGCACTGAAAACTTTCACTTTACACACACACACGTAAAGTCTAACCACAAGTCTACTAAGATAATGAATATTGATCATTATTGTGCTTCTAATTGATCGTTTCTTTTCTTGCCAACAAAGCTGTGCTCAGATCTCTGAGGTGTGTGTGTGTGTGTGTTGCAGTGGGACCTGGTGTGTGACAACAGGTGGAAGAACCCACTGACCTCCTCCATCTTCTTCTGCGGAGTTTTCACTGGCTCCTTCGTTTCAGGACAGCTCTCTGACAGGTGAAAAGACACAAAGGCAAAAAGGTCAATGGATGTTTCATAGAGGGAGGACATTTCCTGTAACACAGCCTGCATCCCATGCATGTGTCGGGCCAGTCATTGAGTGTGTTCTGTGGGGACACCTTGACCTTTGACCTTGACCTGCTGCCAAGTTGAACTGAAACAAAACAACAGCTTCATTCTTTTCTACCCTTCCTCCACTGTGAGCGCAGAACAGGAGCAAGTGCTGTGTGATTTTGGGACAGGACAGAGTTCATGTCAGAGTGAACCACTCAGTCAAACATCAAACCAAAACAACGAGCCAAAAGAAGCCGAAAGTTCAGTCAAACCAGAGAAATGATGAAAAATTCTCTGGTGGTTCATTACTATATAAAACATTAACACACAATGGTGGACTGGTGTGTTTGATGATGCATCTGTGCTTCATGTCGTGTTCAGGTACGGGAGGAAAATCGTGTTGTTTGCCACCACCGCGGTCCAGGCGGTGTCCACACTCATCCTGTCCTTCTCTCCATCCTGGCCTGTCTTCTGCATCCTGTTCTTTGTTATGGGGTTTGGACAAATCTCCAATTACGTGTCTGCCTTTGTCTTAGGTATCTTCTCTGCTCGTTCTGTTCACTGACTCTCACAACGAAGCAGAGGATGCATGTTTTATTTTTCCTTTCTCCTGTGTCCAGGTGCGGAGATCTTAAGTCCACGTGTTCGGACCATCTTCTCCACAGTGGGTGTGTGCGTGTTCTTCGCTCTGGGCTACATGCTGCTGCCGGCCTGGGGCTTTTTCATCAGGGACTGGAGGACACTGGCCATGAGCCTCTCCCTGCCCTGCTTCCTCTGTTTGCCTTTCTGGTGGTAGGTAGGTGTGTGCTGGCCTGTGTGTGTCTGTGCGGTTTTTAAAGTGAATGTACGCATCAGAAAATATATAAATGTGTTTTCCTCCGGTCTAAGGGGATTGAACTCATCTCTCTCTCTCTCTCTCTCTCTCCGTCTCCACTCTGTTGTGGACTGAGGCAGGTTCGTCCCAGAGTCCCCTCGCTGGCTGCTCTCTCAGGGAAGACTGGAAAAGGCTGAGGCAACAGTGAGAGACGCTGCTAAGAAGAACAAGACCGAGCCCCCGTCGGTCATCTTTGTTCCCTCACAGGTGAGAAAGTGATTCAAGTTGTTGTTGTTGCGGTTTTCAGATAGTTTCACGTGTCTGTTTGTTGTGTTTCTGTTTTCGACTGTATGACACATGACAGTGTGTCATGGTGCAGACACGTGACAACGGTGGTTCAGTTGTTCACCTCTCTCAGTTCTGCTGTGACCCTGTGACCCTTATACCTCATCCATTAACCTGTCCTAAATCTCCCCATTGTCCCTGCTCATACTGGTTTGCAGTAGATGAGCTGTTCTTGGTATGTTAACTCCACTTGTGTCTGTGGTGTGAAGCAGCTGTACTGAGTGTGTAGGTTACGTTTCCTGGTGGCTCACCACTGACTGCATCTTTAAACAGTGACCTTTGTTCCAGAAAACACTGCTGAGACACACTGCTCCACCTGAATAATCCTCTGCATGACATACAGTCATTTATTTCTGTTTATACTACATGTGTAACACTGGAGCGTTGAGACAAATAGAAGTAAATAAACATTTTAATTTGTAGCACTTCGGCCTCTTACAGGTGGAAACTGGATTAGATGTTGTTATATTGTTCAGTTCTGTTGACGCATGGATATCTGAAAAATATAAAATCTGATCCTTGTCTTTTTGTACTGTGTGTGTGTGAACATGTGCACATACATGTGCTCACTCAGCGAGCGGCCGCTCCATCACAGCCTTCTGTCTAATGAAATGATTTCTGGACCGATGGCTCTGCTTGTTAAGTGTCTGTTGTTCCACGTGCTCTGCTGCTCCACAGAAAGAGAACCGGCTCGAGAAGACGCCGCCTCACAACATCTGTGACCTGTTACATTCTCCAAACATCCGCTGGATCTCTGTCACGCTGTGGCTGGTCTGGTGAGTCCCCGCTGTCCCACCTGATCTGCACTCTCAGTGCTGTGACCCTGCCCGCACAACTACACACACACCTAAGCACTCGTATAGACACACACAGTTTCAGTATGTTCAGGCATCACTTCAACCACATGTCAGCCTGTCTCAGTAACAACAAATAATGATCTGTCGGGTGCTGTGAAGCCTGCAACTAAGATCAAAATCTGCTTTTATGTAACTCACAGTTTGACTCTTTTCTCCTGCACACACTTCCTCGCTGAGTCTGAAAACAGGTGCAGCTTCATATTTCTTTCATTTACACACAAGCTCCATTTAGTCCAACACTAAAAAGTCTGATGATTGAAGTCAAAAAGTTTCTAGATGCAAAAGACAAATATTTTTTAATCTCACACAGCTGATGTATCTTACGCTTTTTTTTTTTTTACTTAAAAATGTCACCAAAATGTCTTTGTTGACTATATTACAACACAGAAATGAGCTTTAACCACTTAAAATCCACCCAGCATCCATTAGACGCAACACGACCCACAGGCGAGTGGGTGTTACGAGGTTAAACAACAATTACATATTTACATATTCAGCAGAGATGTAGAAACATCCTGTTTGTGGCTGATGAATCGGTATTAAAGTGTGGACCGATAAAGTCAAACAATAAGAGAAGATGCAGCTCAGGTGCAATTTTTTGTTTGCTCAGTTTCTCACAGAACATTTATAAAAATATAAGACACTTACTGAAGCTGTCGTGTCGTCATCAACAGTGTGTTTGGTTGTGAGCATCCAGTCTGGCCTCCGTCTTATTCTCCTGGCAAGAGGAAGGACACATTCAGTTGTTAGAAACCACCACATACTGCATGTGATTGACACACTCCACTAATTCAGCCACAGTATCACTGCAGTGTCAGGGTCTGTTAGTGAAAGTCTGCACAGGGCAGTGAACGCCTCTTGGACTGTTCCATGTGTGATTAACATCCATCACACGTGTCCCACAGGAACACCGTGACCATCGCCTACTTCGCACTTTCCCTCAACACGGGGAACCTTCACGGCAGCGTGTACTTCAACTGCTTCCTGTCGGCACTGGTGGAGATCCCGGCCTACACTTTGTCATGGGTTTTGTTTCGCTCTTGCTCCAGACGACTGAGTCTCTCAGCCACCCTCATCATGGGAGGAATGTTCATATTCTTCACACAGCTCATACCAGCAAGTACGACACCTCAGTGGATCAGTTTACAGCTAAACCAACACACCTTTTCTGTCAGGTTTGTGTGAATAGTCATTTGAATTTTACTCCTCTAGACCTGATTTATTTTGCCATCACACTTGAGATGATCGGGAAGTTTGCTGTGACGACAACATTTGCCATCGTGTACGCCTACACAGCAGAGCTCTACCCGACCGTGCTGAGGACCACGGCTCTGGGCGCCTGCTCCATGGCCTCCAGGATTGGCAGCATCATCGCTCCCTACTTCATTTACTTAAGTAAGGATGAACTTACATCACTTAAAACACATTAGGTTTCTATGTCCTATCACTCAGCAGTCAGTTGATCCTGTTATCATTCACTTCATGTTTTTACTTTCTCTGAATACAACATGGAGCCACAAATCCTCCACCGAGGAACTGAAAAGCCAGACAGCCGAGTCACTCATTTCATTTTTGTACATGTGCATGTCTCATGTTCATTTTCCTTCTCTTGTGTTTCCTCTTTTCATTCACTGATGACATTAATCTGAAGCATCAAAGCAACAATAGATCAGTGTTTTCATGTGGTGAAAGTTTTTAAAATCCTCCATTGGCCAAATGAGTTTGATCCTTGGTGTCCATCAGATTCAGGGGTTTGGAAAACTCAGAAAAATATATTTTTAATGGTGTTATTAGTGTTAATAAAGACACAAGAGGCCAACAAGAAGCTGGACCCTCTTCAGAACACAGGAACAAATGTCACCAGAACATAAACATGAGAGCAGCACTCAGTTTGAATAAACCAGTCCAGTTAGGATTTAGTGACTTGGGTTTACTGAGGCATTTTTCTCCACCTTTTGTGTTTGTGTTTTTTACTGCTCTCTACCACTGCTGCAACTAGAGCTGCTTTTCAGCGTCTGCTCCTCTGATGTGTTTCCACAGGAAGCTATTCTGTTTCACTGCCTTACATCCTCATGGGAAGTCTCACCACACTTGCGGGGTTGCTGAGTCTCCTGCTGCCTGAGAGCTATGGAATGCCTCTGCCTGACACCATCACTCACATGCAGCAGTTCCCAGGGTGAGACTGCTCCCCCCCCCCCCCCCCTCTCCTCCGCCACCCATCATCTCATTCATTATCAGAGATCTGAGTTTATGTTTTCAGCTTAGTTTGAATCAGTTCTGGTTCTTGGCAACAGTTTCATCTTCTATTCTAAACGCTGATTCATGATACAAGTGCAGGATTTAAAGTGACTTACCGTTCCTGTTCACAAGCCGCTTCACTCTCAGGTCTTACTAGCTCCTACAATCAGACATACATACACAGAGCAGGTTAATACTGTAAATAGTGGTGCGATAAGTTTCAAGTAAAAAAACAGTTCAGCTGAAAAGACAGCGTGAGGTTCAAGTATAAATATTTAACTCATAATGTAAATAACCAGCTCTTTATTGCTGCTGCAATGCTGGAAATTCCCCCCATTGTGGGACTAATGAAGAAATAATAAATGTTTTCACACATAGTATCCAAAGTAGCTCAAACGGCATTTTTTTCTCCACATCAGTTTGTTGTGCTCACCTCCTTCAGTGGATGTTCAGTATTTTTTTTTTTGCTGTAGATGTTGTAGGAGGAAATCGTATGCATCCACTCACACTACTGTAGAGGAGGAAAACGCTGGAGAAAGGAAGTCTCACGTTGTCCTGTGAACACGGAGCAGCAGCGACGTCCAGCCTGAGGAGGGAAGCTGAGTCTCTGTTGACGTTTCTGCTTAATGGACTTTTGTCAGGTGAAACTCAACAGAACCGAGGAACACGACATAATGCAATGATAATGGTTTCTCCATGACACGTGTTTACCTACTGTCACACAGAGAGTGAACCAATGCAACTGTCACTATACTGATATTATACTGTTTCTGAAAAATAGCACAGCTTTGAATGAATGAAATTAACAGTGCACATATATAGGAGAATGTATTTAATAATCTGCTCCAGGGCTGTACGGTACTGAGACTGCAACTTTTATTATTTCACATTTAATATGGGCATCTATGGGACATGTTTATGATACAGACAGTTCTGTAATGAACACAACCTTTATGAAACTTGAATGATTCTTTAATTAAAAAAAAAACAACAACAAAAAAACATTTTTAATACCAGTTCATCATATTTCATGTTGATATTTTATTGAATTGCCCTTTACTGTAAGAAGTTCCTGATGTATTTACTTGTTTGTGTACTTAATTAAGTGATGAGGAGAAAACGTGACAGAAACGTCTGAGAACATGAACAGAAAAACACTGATCTGTGCTACAGAGAAAAACCAACATGGAAATTATTTTCGGACATTTTGAACAGTCATGTCACTAAACTGTATGATAACTTGAATATGAATATTTCTTATTGTTCATTCATGTGAATTGAGTTTGAGGTGATCAGAGCTGAGTTTCAAAAAGCACTACAGATGTTGAACGCTCTTTCCTTTTGATGAATGGAAACGATATGCTGTTGGAACAAATGAATGTCACCATGATGATGATGATAATGATGAAGGTGTACATAGTTTTCTTCTTCTAAAAGTCTAATCTTTACAAGTTTGATTTCAAGTCTCATAAAATTCTTCTTTTCTTGATGATACAACTTAGTTTGTAAAATGTTATGACTTTGATTAGTTTGTCATTTTATTCCTTTTATCATTCGTGAATCTTCGATTCCACAGCTGACCTCTGATTTAGAAAACAAGCTGAGGTCAAACCCAGTGCAGGTCTGAAGCTCAGCCTGGTGTCTTTTCTTCCTCTGTTCTCATGGTACAGTATTTCAATACAGCCCAATAAAGCTGATCTTGCTGACACATTCTTGTGTTTCTGTTATCTCGCAGTGCAACAAGTTTGAACACGGTGACTGAGACACGTCCCACTGAGACTGTGTTTTATTTTCCTGTACACAGATCAGTCAGAGACAAAGTTAGAGGCTCTGTCACATCAGCTGCCGTACAGTCGTCACAGGCCTCTCATCAAGGACCTCCATGACAAACATACACAAGCAGACTGTTAAACCATTACTAAATAATAGTTAACCAGCACTCCTAAAGTCTCTCACCTTTCTCTCTGATGCATCTGATCAATAGTTTGAGGGAGAGGGCGACACAACAGCCAGAGTCCCCAGTGCAGGTAGTCAGAGTAGACACCTGCACACAGACAGGATGAAATGTCAACATGATGATGTATACACATATAACACATGTTAAATAAAACAGAGCTGTTCACTTACTCAGCTGAGAAAAAGGTGAGACGCTGCCTCCAGTTCTGGCAACAGTCGTAAATGCACCTGTCGCTGTGTTCCTGAGCACTGTGGGGTAAAGCTCTGCAATAAGCCTGAGGGAGAAGAAGTGAACAGAGAAGTGTCACCATCAACTGGACCAACTCACGAGATGATGCTACTTCCGCACTGGTAATCATCACTGATTGACTGGGACGTTGTCTTACAAGGAATCAGTTTAGCATTTTCAACAGGCTGCAATGTGCATTTAACTTATCGCTACAATAGAAGAACAACTTGAATCTGAAACACGATGCTCCGACAACACCAGCATCTCTGTTGTTCCAGAGAGATTATTCTGGAAGTGGAGATCTTCATGACAATGTGTTGAAGCTTTAGTGCTCACTTTGAGGCACCAGAGTAAGATGGAGTTGACAGTCAGTCATCTGGAGATACACGCTGGCACTTCCACAGCTTCTGAGATGAAACAGCTTAAATACGGGTTTGCATGGAGTCAGGATGAGTTCAGAGAGAGGGCAAAGGAGGTGGTACTCAGACTAAACCTGGGAAGACAGAAGTAAAGATAACAAGACATGTTTAGTCAATATAAATTATATTAATGCTTAAATATAACTGTATGAAGCTGGATACTCACCACACCAGGCACAGAATGACACTTGTGATCCTGATGTTTCTGGAGCTCAGCAAAAGCTGTATTGTCTCGATGTGTATAAATGAACTGTTGAGCACTATAAACAAGGCAGCAAAGCCACAACTCGATCCTCCTGAATCTTCACTACCTTTACTGGGATGATAGCCTGCTGCCAATCTTCAGTCAGGTTAACCTCTGGCACCAAGGCAGTGATGACTGGGAATGTCAGCCAGGAAGACGAGGGAGAAAGCACCGAATCCAGAGGGAAAGATGCAGACACAGAGCAAGACGTCCCCACTGACCCAGGAACGATACACTTTCATCATAATCCTTCATCATCTCAGTAACCTGAGTGTGTTGTAGGCAGCTGTAGGCAGCATTGTTTCCCCTGACCTAACTGAACTGCCAGCCAGCCACTCCCTCTCCCAGCTAAAACATTTGATGAGGCACGTATCAGTTATTACAAAATGTGAAGAGAAACCCCACACACTGTGTTCACATATAGGATCAGCTTATCATAGTCCGACACACCTGCAAAAAAAAAAACCTCAACACGCCTTCTACATTTATCACAACACAAATATGAACTTTGCAACTGTTAATCACGTGAGTTTAATGCCAGAGTTTTTTTTAATTTTATGAACATACTGCAGCTTGTATATGAAAACATCAGTGTTTATATTTGCTCCTAACATTGTTTATTATTTAAGTGATTTTCTTGAACATTAAACCTTTATAAAGAGCTGCTTTTCAGTCTAAAAAGACAAAACAAAAACCACATTCAAATAACATACAACATGAAATAATATTAAAATATTATGAACTGTAAACAATAGTAGTGGTGTGTGGTTGTAACGTGTCATATTGACCTCCTGTAAACAAGTGCTCAGTTCCTGAATGTGTTTTCTCATCATTTGCTTGTTTTCTTCTGCTTTTTGTCTTCATTGAAAACGAGGGTCACTCCTCACTGTATCTGTGAGAAACAAAGACGACCTCACCTTCTGTGCATCAGATAATCACAGAGGACCGTCTGGGTGCTCTCTGTACACTGAGGTGTCTGCTCCACTGATGCAGGGACATTTTATCCTGTCGTAAGGAGGAAAAGACAAACAAAATGTAGTGTCCTGCAACTAATTTCAATTTCATTATCATCATCACAAGCCATTCATTCATAAAGTGGCTCATGTCACATTATTACATCCATCTGAGAACGTGTTCTGTTTCACACACACAGTACCTTTCTCTTTTATGCATCTGTTGAATAGTTTCCGGCAGAGGGCGTCCAAAACTCTCAGGCAGGAAGAGAGCGGCAGCGGCCGACACAACAGCCAGAGTCCCCATGATAATATAGGGCAGGTATTTATAGTACACACCTGAAAATGGAGGTGGTGAAGTTCAGAGAAAAGCCCTCTGTGACTGGAATGACATGAAAAAACATGTAAGTCCTTTTTATCTTTACTCACTCAGCCTCAACAAAAAAGGCGTCAGGCAGCTTCCCAGTCTTCCGACTGTGCTGACCGTCCCTGTTGCTGTGTTTCTGAGCCCTGTTGGGTAGAGCTCTGCTGTGTAAGTGAACATCATGGAGAAACACGTGGTAATGGAAAATTTACCAAACATCTCCAGTGCAAGAGACAGATTGGACAGATCTAGAAAAATAGAGAGGAAATACTTTGTTTTTAACTGAACACAACACATACACAGTCTGAACCAGCACCACCTAATGTTGATGAGGCTGATGAGTCACGGTTGATATTTATGAAACGTTTCATCATTTAAGGTTTCTTCAACTATGATTTTCTTTCAGACCTGGTTTTCGATTGTTTTTCTGTCTTTTTACCCCCCAAAACAAAATGAGCTGTTAAACTTTAGCCTGTTATTCTACATACAACATGTCATCACATGACATTTCATCTTCAGGAGTGAAACAAGCCTCTGAACTTCAGGATCATTTACCTAACTCCACTCCAGTGACACTATGACATCACAATTATAAAGTAAATGCAAAACAGGTGAAAAACAACTTATATGTGATGGATAAGGCAATGCAGGATGTTTCTGCTGTTGTTGATCAGTCAACATCCTCAGTGTTATTGAGACCTGCTCGCACTACGACTCTGTGAGAATCAAGTCATTGTCGCTCTCTGTCATTTCTTTGCTTACATTCAGGCACTAGTATAATGATGTACAAAGGCACAGCTCCACCCAGCATAGTGACGATGACAGAGAGCCGTCGTGGGACGTAGCGCAGCGCCAGCCAACTGGAAATGTACGCCGGGATCTCCACAGCTGCTGAGATGAAGCTGCTGATGAAGACGTCAGTGTGGAGCTGGGCTGTGTTGAAGGACAGGCCGTAGTAATCGATTGTCGCAGTAAACCTGTAGACACACGGCAGGTTAGAGTAGAAACCTGGACACAAACAAAAGCTTCTTTAATGACCACGCAATGATTAATTTTTATCACGCTGAAACAGTTCAGTAAATATCTTGATGAGTTTATGGTGACTGAAGATTACGTTTACTCACGTCAACAGACAGAGAATCAAGGTTGTGACTCTGATGCTACGTTTCCTCAGCATGTCGAGAAGGTTGTGATGTTTCCTCAGATTTGTCTTTGTCTCATTCATCTGCAACATACAAGATGCTCAGTCTCATGGTTTGACTCTGTCTTTTCTCAGTGGCCGAATATGACATGTTTTTTATATATAAAATGTTAACTCCACATGAACTCCTCCTTTCTTCAGATTCTTATCACCAAAAAACTCAATTTCTCTTTGCCCAATGTGTGTTTTTGAGGAGCATCAACACCTTGTGTTTCATCCTGCATGATTTAAGATAAAGTCAACACTCACACTGCAGTCTGCAAAGATGACCCTGGGAGCCTGAACTTTGTTCCACTTAGCAGCCTTTCTCATTATGGCTTCAGCCTCCTCCACTCGACCCTTCGAGAGCAGCCAGCGAGGAGACTCTGGGATCAGCCTGTCTCATTACACAACACAGACACAACAGACAGTCTCAGTCTGGATGAGAAGGCCCTGAGAAGGACTTAGGACTCAGTTTAGCTGTCAGTGATGATCACGGTGGGTCCTTCCTTGTTAAAATCTCTTATAGGTGGATGGACAAATGAAGAGCCACAGGAAACAAGTCTGCAGGTCAGTCCACTGCTCTGAACACAAAGATGTCTGTTCATGTTTGTCAGTATATTATCGTCATGAAATACACAAACACCCTGGTAAGACACAAGGTACATGATTTACCAGAATTCATGGTAGTGAGTTCAACCTACCACCAGAGGGGGAGGTAGGTCATGCCAGGTATGGACATAGCCACCAGAAGAGATTTCCAGTTCCTTAAAAAATAAGCGCACAGGGGCAGCATCATGTAGCCGACAGCAAACCCGATCATTGTGCCAAGAGATGAGTAAAGGATTCGCACATTGCCAGTCAAAGTCTCAGCTCCTGCACAGAACAAGTAAGAGCAGAGAATTACAGCAATTCTGACAAATTTCACGTTTGCATTATACACGTCATTCATTCAAACACATGAACTGTGTCTCTATAGAATGAGATGTTCATAATCACCCAGCACTAAACCAGCTACAAAGTTGGACATCTGGCCCAAACCATTGAAGAAGAGCAGGATGGTGAACATTGTCCATGAGGCAGAGAAGACTTGTGCAAAGGTAAAAATAGTCTGAACGGCTGTGGTTACAAAAAGAACTGGTTTCCTCCCAAATCTGTGGAGAGAAATGTAAATGAGAGACAAAAATGACTTTTACTGAAACCAACCACGTCAGACTTCTGATCAGCAGGTGTACTCAACATAAATATAATGAATTCACTATTAAATAATTTAGATAATAACATCCACTACTACTTCTACTTTCAGTCCTGCTGCAGGAAAAGTTACAACTTGATGATCCCTATCAGTAAACACATTATGCCTATGGTAAATCTCAACATAGTTTCTCCACAACCCAACTAACGTAACTATAGCTGTTCAGTAAAAGTAAAAAGTAGAACACAAATATTTGCTTGCAGTGGTGTACAAAGTAGTACGGTAACTAAACTACTGTATATTCATGTATTTAACTTGTCATATATTTACAAAAATAAAGTATAACTGTCTACCATGAATTCAGTACAACTGAGTCAGTACTGAAAAAATGTAAGGACACAGCTCAAGGTAACATTATATAATATGTAAAAAAAAAAAAGTTACATAAGCTGCAGGTAGTACATGTTAAATGAGCGTTGTTGTTGAGGTAGAGTCGGTGCAGTCGGTACCTGTCTGAGAGCGGCCCTGAGAGGAAGGATCCAATCACAACTCCCAAATAGAAAATCATGTTGGTGAACGGCTGCTTCCACTGCTCAGTGCACACCAGGTCGAACTGGAATAGCCACACATTCAGATACAATGAGAAACATCACAAAGGTGTAAATCAATCCTGCAGCGGCCCAGGTTCAGGGGAAACCCAGGACGCTTTATGCGATGTGATATACTTCAGAGTTAAATGAAAAGGACACTTAAAAAAAACAAAAACTGCTGCTGAGGATCCTGCTAGGTTTCTCTATGTATGTATTCAATGTCTGTTAAAACCACAACTGGGCATTCAACAACAAGTCTCGGCCAGGTTCTTCAAGTTTGTTTTCTGCATGTGTTGTCTGGAGCTGCAGTGTGTTGCGCTCTTAGAAACCAGAATCTGGTCTTCCCGGCATGACTCCTGTTAAGATGAGATGCTGTAACTGTGTTTTGCAATACAAGGATCTGTGGTGTTGTCCTGTATGTCTTACTACATGATCGAGTATCCTCAAAGTTTTCACCTTACTATGACAAGGATGAAACAGACACTGGAAACACATTCAAATCCTTCCATGCAAATGCAGAGCACCTGGCTGAACCATCAGCAAATGCAAAGACAGAGAAACCTGATCAGACCGACTGAAAAGCATTTAAAGGCTGCACCTTAAAATCAAACAAACAAAAAACCCAGAAAAGTAGCCTCACATTGTTGACAAGGAGAACTTGTGTAGTAGCTCACTGTAATAAACAAATGGTTGCCAACACACCCAAAGCCTTTCCTGAAATGAAAGGCAAATAAAAGGAAAATATAGCTGATACTCAACAAACCGAAAACCAGAAAGGTCGGTTCACACACTCACCTCAGACACTATGGTGGAGTGGTGGATGTCTTTGCTGTAGGTCCACCCATCCACACAATCTTCCTGCTGCAGGTCTGTGACATTGACGTCCCTGCCAGGAGCCAACCCCTGAGCAGAGAGGTTTCTGACCACGTCCAGCCGGTATCTGCTGCATCTGCTCCGCTCCTCTTTTCCATTCACCACCTCTCTCACACACACACACACACACACACACACACACACACACACACACACACACACACACACACACACACACACACACACACACACACACACACACACACACACACACACACACACACACACACACAGAGACACACAGACTTATAAGTGTGACTTTTTTCAGGGGATTTCTATGTAAGATGTGAAGTGTTAAAACAATATGATGTTGACTGTCTTACAAAACCCATCACTCTATAAAGAAAAACTTTAAGTGTGGCCACATCAGTTTATCAGGTCTTGATCTTTACAGTAGAAAACGAATCACAAAACTACTGATTTTATACACAGGTACAAGTATTTTGTAAAAACTGTGGTTTAAAAAAAAAGCTGGAATGTGGCTGGTGGTGTGTCTATCACGTCTGAAAGAAATCAGATAACCTTAAAGAAACAATGACATGTCAGAGACATGACTGAGCATGATGTGACTGACAGAGGGGAAACTGCACCTCAAGAATATTTGAGTGTCTATGTGTGTATATGTAGGTGGTAAGTGTAGTCAATGACTTTCAAAAGTGAACTGTGCTTTAGCACTCACTCGCTGACTTGACCTTGAACTCTAACACTGTGACTTGACCTTGAACTCTACCACTGTGATGTGAGATTATGGCACAGTTTGTCTTCTCTCTCAAGGCTGATGAGTCGACTGACACCATGGAAAAACCGTGGGCTTTCAGGTTTCATCTTTGACTTACTGTATGATCAGTTGTACATGAAATGATGACAGAAACACTGTAACATTGGGATTTCTTTTTACAAATGTGTTGTTAATCATCTTAATAAATCTGCACCTACATAGAAAACATTCACTGATTCACTGGCCCACTCACCATTATTGGGATGGAGGCTTTATGCCAGTCCTCGGTCAGGTTGACATCTGGTACCAAGCAGCGATGACTCTGCTCACCCATCAGAAACACGAGGGAGAAGGCACCGAATCCATTGGGCATAATGCTGAGACAGAGCAGGAAGAAGACAACTTGCTGAAAACGTCCCCATTGTCCCAGAAAAGCTACAGCGTTGTCATAATCCTTCATAGCCACAGTCTCCTCTTCTCTCTAGGACTTTCTTCTTGTATCCACCGTCTTCCAGCAATCTCTTTATATTGTGCACATAAGTTTTTCTTCCCCGGCAGCGTGAGCGGAACTGAACAATGTCAGTCATGCTGTAACCTGCCTCTGGCCCAGCTGTCTTCAAACAAACTGCTTCTCAGCGCAAATAAAAAACCAAAACAACTCGCATTCATGTTTGTGAGCTTTGGATAAATCCTCATCAAATCCAAAGGCTTGATGCAACTTCAATGAAGTGGAAGCAGAGTTCAGTGCCCATCCACAAACAAGTCGTCACACATATTCACGGGCTACAGACGCTGCTAATCTGCTAACCTGAAAAACCTGTTGGGTTACTGCGGTGTAATCCAATATGTAAAGGCTTTAAGCAGCCAAGGTGTAGATACAGCTACACCTCCTTTTTCATGAATTAAAAGAGAAGATTCAAGATTTCTACATATCCTGGGAGCCTTTTGTCCACAGTCATGTTTAAATCCATGTTAAATGAGATTAATGCTGAATCTATTGCAGCTCATTGGTGCATATTTTTCCAGAACTGCTGATGAGCTCTTCAGGGCCAGCTTCTCTGGAGATCATGGTAACGTTCACAAATATTCACATTCATACTCGTTTTTAATGAATTACCTGCAGAAGGAGAAAAACCTTCATGCTGCACTGTTAAAAAGAGGTTACAACGAGGTAAAGGGCTACTACACTGAAGAACAAGGGGGATAGAAAGTAAAAACAATGAGGAAGGTGTTAGCTTTCCATTATACATCTGTCATTCATGCTTTACTAATGGGGTTAATCTACACCACACAGACGCACCGCCCTTTCAGTTTTTCCATGTCTGTCCTTCCTCTTTCTCACCTTCTGTCTAATTTCATCTCTCCTTTCTCTCCCTTTTCACCATCTTAAAGTGTTTTTTGTATTTTCTTCTGCATTTCCTTATTTCCTACTTACATTAATGTCAACTGCAGTTTAAATCAGTCATTACCTTGTGAAGGAGCTGCACCACTTCATCATAATCCAAGGTATGTTTACCTGTTGTTTGTCAGTCTATGTACTTGACTTACTAACTGCACAGTCTATTTTTATAGTATACATGTAGAATTAACTGTTACACTTTTATCATACATATATACTTCATACGTTGTAGTATTGTTAAAGTATTTACAACATACTACGACTGGAGCTACAACTACAACTCCTCTCACTATCTCAAGCACTAAACCTTACAAGTTCTGCTTCAGAACCGAACCATGGAAACACAGCTGAGATCAGAGCGAGTGAGAACTGTTCTATCTGCTCTCTGCAAAATCCCGCTCCTCCTTCTCCTGTTGTACCTGTTCGTGTGCTCCCTCGACATTTTAAGCTCTGCCTTTCAACTCTCTGGAGGTAACCACTGTCTATTTGTCTTAGGTTTTAGTTTTGATTTTGCATTTTACAGCAGTGTGCTACTGTCTGCATGTTGCTCTGTTCTAGGCAGGGTAGCAGGGGACATCTTCCAGGAAAACGCCATCCTGTCTAACCCGGTGGCAGGGCTGGTGGTGGGGATACTGGTGACAGTGTTAGTCCAGAGCTCCTCTACCTCCACGTCCATCATAGTCAGCCTCGTCTCCTCGGGCTGTGAGTTAAAGTTTTAACTAATAATAGGGTTTACGCCCATAAACCAGAGACACGAGACCTAGCCAATCGATCAATCAGTTTAATCTAATTGTCTCTGTAGTGCTGGACGTTAGGTCGGCCATTCCTATCATCATGGGCTCCAACATTGGAACGTCAGTCACCAATACCATTGTTGCTCTAATGCAGGCTGGAGAGAGGGAGCAGTTTGAACGGTGCGGTTGTGTATGAATGTGTGTGTACCTCATAACTTTAGGTGTGTGTATTTGAAAATAACATGTAATTGTGTTAAATCCAGGGCGTTTGCCGGGGCTACAGTCCATGACTGTTTTAACTGGTTGTCAGTTTTGGTGCTTCTGCCTCTGGAAGCAGTGAGCGGTTTACTGAGGCACCTGTCACAGACCACAGTCAACATGCTGCAGCTCAGCAGTGGAGAGGAAGCTCCCGAACTTCTTAAAGTCCTCACGGAGCCACTTACTAAAATGATTATCCAGGTAATTTGCATGTTTGATTACAGAAGGAAATATTTTGTTAACAGTCATTAGGAAGTCACCAACAGAAGCTCACCTGAAGTTTTTTTTGTTTTTGCTGAAAATGCTACTATATAAACAGGCAGGTAGTGATATCAAACTAATTTTGCCCTTTGTACAGAGGTTTCACAGTTAGACACTGTAATGTTGTTTACATCTGAATAAGGTCTGCAATTTTATAGTTCATGAATCTTGGTCCAAACTTTGGAGCTGACAACAAAGAGCTGGTGGTTAATATATATAAATACAGTGAACAATCTGCAGTTGAGTATGATAATGATAATATCAATAATAAAATGGTTCTGGCTTTGCAGCTGGATCGATCGGTCATTTCGGCCATCGCCACGGGAGACCAGAGTGTGAGGAACAAGAGTCTGGTGAAGCAGTGGTGTCAAAGCTCAGCTGTGGAGGTACTGATGGGAAAAAGTGTCTCACATTAATGTGAAGTTATTACCTGCTGCCTCTCTTGTTCTCTCTTAATGCGCCGCCTCCCCGTTGGGAAATTTGTCTTGGACTCGAGTGCTTTCACAAATTTGAATAAATAAATAAATGAATACACTTCAGCAGCAGGCGGAGGCTTAAAAACTAGTTTAAAACCAACAGGGTTACAAACATACAAAGACACAGCCCAGTAAAAACACCATAGGTGATTGCTTCAGCTTCATACCTTGCCTCATAAAATTTTGCCAGCAGTGGGAACAAATGAGCTCTTGATGCGGTTCAGTTTGTATCTTGGGGCCCTGTACCTTCTACCAGGAGGTAAGAGCTCAGCATGAAGGATGTTAACGCGCAGTGTTTCTCATATTTGACGTGTAATACTAGGAGTGTACAGATTCTGTTCCAGTCTTCCATCATCTCCTTGCCTCAGCGTGCCCTCCATCTGTTTATCATCGATAACAGGTCAATGAAACATCGTGGGGAGCACACAACCTTTCACAACAAACACAGAAATGTATGCCACTTTGCCATTTCCTAGAATCTCTCTGATTTAAGTTTTTAAGATATCTATAAGATAAAATCTCCCCCTCTCCTCTCAAGCATTTCCCCTTCCATGTGTGTTCTCAAATGACTAGACTTCACTTGATCAATCATCAATCAATTTGCACTGCAAGTAAAACACACCAATCAGTTGCATCGTGGTTGTTGGATTCTTGGTTTGTTTCTCACTCAGATCTTGTCTGTATCAGACCTTCATGCTATCTTATCTCTGTCTCCTGCTCAGGCAGACACCTCTTTGTGGACTGCTCTCTGTCAGACTTGACCATAGGTCTGATCCTGCTGGCTTGTTCGCTGTTGGTGCTGTGCAGCTGTTTGATTCTGCTGGTTAAACTGCTCAACTCGCTGCTCAAGGGCCAGGTGGCCGGTGCTATCAATAAAGTCATTAACACAGGTAACGTGACAGTTTGACGTACTGCAGCTGAACCAACAGCTTTTCCAGTTTTCCACCTAACTTAGAAGTTGTAATTTTAACTTAACAATGACAATGTACTCCCTCCTTTCCTGTCTTGGCCCGTAGACTTCCCTTACCCCTTTACCTGGCTGGCAAGTTATCTGGCTCTTCTAGTGGGAGCAGGAATGACCTTCCTGGTTCAGAGCAGTTCTGTCTTCACTTCTGCCATCACTCCTCTCATAGGTAAGGTACATATAGTTCATTAAAATACAATCTATTCAGGGGATGTTGCAGTATATCATCACTTGCCACATGAAGCTGTTTATAACAGGAAACAGTAGAAACATCTTTTTTACTGTCCACCCCCGACAGTTAATAAATGACATCCTGACCATTTTTACAGTTCAGCTTTAACAGGAATGTCCAGATCGCAGCTCAGCGTGATCTGGACAAAAACTCTCAATGAGTTTGAGATTTGTTCGGTTCAGTTCCTTTTGATCAACTGTGGTGTAGCTTAAACTTGTAAATATTTGCTTCTCTCTTGCACCTGTTGACCACTTAACTACTTCTTGAAAGTTTAAAGTAGCTATCTTTTTAAGTCATCATTTGACATTTCAGTAAAATAACACAGTCGACTTGTTTAATCTACTTATCTTTCTTGCTCTTGGCTTGGTTTTCACATGCTTTGAATTGACTGTAGATTTAGTTAAAATATAAAAACGGAGCTGCTGCACCTGTTGCTAATCTCACTATGGACCCTCAGGGATCGGTGTAATCAGTATTGAAAGGGCCTACCCTTTAACCCTGGGGTCCAACCTCGGCACCACAACAACAGCTACACTGGCAGCCCTGGCTAGTCCTGGAGATAAGCTAGCAGCTGCCACACAGGTCTATACACACATGTACATGTACACACACACGTACATGTACACACACACACACACATTCTTTCCTCAGTAATGACTATAAATTAGAGGTAAACTGTCTGTTCCCCAGAGGGCTAAACCGTCAATCTCCTTATCTCAATCTGCTAAAACATTCACAGGCCGTCTCCATTATTTAATGTTCATTCTTGACACATTCATTCTTCATTTGTCTTCACATGGTCCTGTCAAACACAGTGGCTCTGTCTCTCTCCACTTCATTTGTCTTTGTCTGCGTGTCTGTCTTTGCATTTTTCACATCTTTTAAATATTAGACTATTAGTTCTCAGGCTTTATAATGAAAGGGGGGCATACTTGTGCATTTGGTTTACACTATAACTCATGACAGTTGAAACACTGTGACACCTGCTATGGCCTCTTTTTTCTCATATGTTCCTCCTCTTCTCACTTGTTGCCTCTCCATTTCACTTGCCTCTGCCTTTTTGCATCTTTTATCATCACCTGTGTCTTTATTTCAGGTTGCTTTATGCCATTTTTTCTTTAACCTCCTTGGCATCCTGCTGTGGTATCCAATACCAGCCACCCGTTTACCCATACGTATGGCCTGTGCTCTGGGCAAATGCACTGCCAAGTAAGAAAAGCATCAGTTTCTGTTTATACTGACGATAAACAAAATGCCTAAAAACATCACTGAAACCTAATGGAAGGAAATGATAACACAGGATATCATGTGAATCTAATCACTCCATTTTATCCTACTAGACATTTGTGTGTTAAAATGTGTTATAATTAGTCTAAGAGTTAATGAGTTATGGCCAAAAATGAACTGATGTCACAGTGTCCTTTGACAACCAAAGTCTAATCCACTCAACCGGCTCCAAGTGAATGTTTTGTGGAGAAAGTCCCTTAAGGCATTTCCACTCTCCATGCTGTGGACTATAAAGTTTTCGTATCGTATCGTATGGCATTTCTGAAATACAGTGTTTTCTAGCATGGGATGAACAGACGTATGGCCAGTCAACCTAAACCCATAACGACTGCAGGCGTAATAACACTCCACAGTGGAGAAACTGCAACCTAACATGTTTCACACATAGATACCGCTGGTTTGCTGTTTTGTACCTCCTCCTCTGCTTCCTGTTACTTCCATCCCTCGTGTTCGCCCTCTCCATGGCCGGCTGGAAGGTGATGACTGGGATTGGCGTGCCGGTCATTATGGTGATTGCATCTGTTAGTACCGTGAATGTGCTCCAGACAAGGAGACCTGACTGTTTGCCTCCCAGACTGAAGAACTGGGACTTCCTCCCTGTTTGGATTACGTCCCTGCAGCCCCTGGATAACCTCATCACCAGGCTGACCCTGTGGTGCAGGCAAGGCAGAGGTAAATATCTCAGCTACTATCAGGATAAAAAACAACCTACACATATACTCATTTAACTGAAATTTTAACCCTCGGCTTTGTGTTTTGCTTCTAGGTTGCAGTTGTAAGAGAAATGATGTCCCGGTCTCATCACTGGAGACCATTAAGGTCAACTCTGAGAAAAAAGCAACAGAGAAATGGAAGCAGAATGAGGAAACACCAGAGACTGATGAGAGCAGGCTGAAACAAAGAGGACGTTACGAGCTGCAGCACACCGAGGAAAACAACAGGGACATGGGAAAGAACAGCATGTCTGTAGAGAACAGCAGCTGTAACATGGGTGCTATGTGGTCCAACAAGAAGAACACAAATTCAAACAACAAGGGCACTAAGCTGACGAGCACTCACTTGTAGGGTTATTATGTTGTGTCTAAACGGTGCCAGGTATCTCATGCATATAAGGACTTGACAATAGACTGGAGTTCAGTGGTGCATACTCTGCAAGGTGAGCCACACCTGAGAAATATAATGCAACAAGCTGGTCTGACTCTCAACCGTGTAAAGCATAGACAGTTAATCAACAGCATGTTGGTGTCTTACTGTCCCACCAAAGGAAGAGATAATTATTAACAGACGTAACTGATGCAACAGGACTTGGTGCATCCTAACTGAGATATTCAGATTCAAGAAGTTTAGGTGAACAGGTGAGCAGGGTAAGACACAAACTTTATCTAATTCATTCCCCCCTGAGTGGAGAAGCCTTTTACAACAGGATAGGAGATGGTCTACACTAGTGGTGCTTGGTTTTGAGAACTGTTTTATGAAGTTTAGCTCAGTGGGGGGCGCCCCATATGCAGAGGCTACAGTCCTCGCTGCAGCCAACCCGTCATGGGCGGGCCTCTGCTGCGTGTCACCCCCCCCCCCCCCCCTGCCTCCCCATTTCCTGTCTCTCTCAACTATACTATCAATTAAAGGCAAAAAGCCCAAAAATATACTTAAAAAAAATGTTTTATGAAGTGTTTTGGGAAAACGAGTCATTTTCTATACTGTGCTTGGGCAATAAAAAAAAACAAGTGAGTCTGAGAAACTGATTTGTTTATAATTGTTTATAATTGTACCAACAGCACGAGATCTTTGTTCACACCACACAATACAATGATAACTTGCATGAAACACTATAGTAAATATGTCTAAACAGATTTTGATGTGTCAAAGGTGAAATTGCAGCAATTGTTAGTCTATCATCACATGACCCCTTGAGGAGGAAGAGCATAAAGAAGTTGGTGCTGCAATTAGAAAATTTAAATAAGCAAGTGAATCACCAGAAGATCTGAGACATACATGCTTTGGTGTTTTTGTTATGACAATGTTTCTTGATATAAAAAATTACCCACATCTGTTTGAGTTCAGCATAAAAAATCAACAACAAGCTAATTCTTTCCTGATTTATATGATCAGTTTACAGCTAACTGAACAGATATGTCAGAGACTGAGTCCCATCGGGCCTGAGAGCTTGAAATGAGGTCCTGTGACAAAGACACAATCTGTGGTTTTTAACCGTCTCTCTCAAGGTTTAATTTTATATTTCACTTGTTTCCTGTGAGAACATTTGTTGAAGCGGATGTGTCTAAGTGAGAGTAATAAATGGGTTGCCTACATGGTACATGGTCGAGAAGCAGGAAATGTTTATTGTGTCATGTAGTGAGTTGTTCGACGTCAGTTTTTTAACTACAAAAGGAGTCGATCATCCTTTATGACCCAGTGTTTTAACTGTACATTGTCAACAGTAACAACCACCTCTTTATTTTTTCATCAGCTGGTGGAGTATTCACAGGTCAACCATAAACGGCCAGGAAGAGGACATCGCGCCATGATGAAGGTGGTGAGTAACGGCTTGAATTCAAAGTGGATTCAGTAAAATCAGCAGTGATCAATGTTATCAGTTCAATTTTTCTCCTTTCTAAAGTCATTTTAAATTATCTCACATTGTTCATATTGTTTAAGCTAAGTTTTTATTTTAAAGTCTTTATTGTCCAAGCTTAAAAGTCAAACTAGTTGAGTTATTTTAGAGTATATAAATAGAATTTAACATTAAAATTACATTTACATTTTGTGTTATGACAGACAGGGATTTCCATCTACATGATCCTCACTGTTCTGACGACAGCAGCTCTGAGAAAAGGTACATTTCACTTTTAAAGTATGTCACTGCTGTGTGGCATTTGTGGACGTTCCTTGAAGCCGTTATTGAGACGTCGTCTTTCAAAGGAAATATGTATAATGACAATGATATGATGTTGAAATGGTTGTGTGGCAGATTTTTTTTCCTATCGAAAGAAAACACTGAAATGTTTTTAATCTGTTTGTATTTTTACTCGGAAGTCTTTATTGTTTTTGTGTTTGTGTTTTAGATGCAGTTGAATGTAATTTCTCTGAACCCACCGGAGGTCAGCAGTGTTTTGGAGCTGTGGGGCAGCCGCTGCTTTTTCATCTGCCAGCTACAGCAGATAGAGATATACTATTAAAAAAGGACGACAAACAACTGATTTTAAAAGTCAAAAACCAGGCAGTGATATCTTATGATAAGGATTACGTTCATCAGATTGAAGGCTACACCAGAGGAACATTAAACCTTGGAAAAGCAACAAAGAAACACTCTGGAGATTACACTTTGGAAGAATTTAAACTTGATGGTACTTCTGTGAAAAAAACAAATGTTCATCTACAAATACAAGGTGGGTAAAATAAACAGACTAAATCAAACGGATAAATAAAGAATAAAATGAACGTAATGCATAAAAATACACTGTATATACATCCAATGACTGGTCCTTATCTGAAATTACAGCTTTGTGTTCAGGTCTGTGAACGAACGATGCACCAAACCTCCAAAACCTCTTTTATTAAGTGATTGTTTTCTTTGAATGTACATGTTGTGATCATGATCAGTCACAACTTAACCCTATGGTCCCATGATGAACGGAGTTGGCAGTGACACTTGGCTTTATATCATGTGTTTACACATGTGTTTGTCTTCCAGCTCCAGTGTCTGAACCAGCTGTGTCTCAGGTGTGTTTGTCACCAGACCAGATGAAGGTCAGCTGCTCCTCTGAGGGAGATGGAGTAAAGTTCACTTTGACTTTGGACGGTCAGTCACTGATACAGACCAGAGACTACAGTCTGTCCCCAAGCACCCGGACAACAAACCCACCATCGCTGACTGGAGGAGCAGCTGAACAAGACAACTCCAACGTTACCATCAACTTACACGGTCAGCTGACAGGAGACTTGATCTGTAATGTTCAGAATAACGTCAGCAGAGGTCAAACTGTGTTTCACCTGACAAGCTGCAAAGGTAAAGTGTTTAAAGGGTGACCTATTTGTATTTCGTATTGTTTATTTCCATGACTGTACATGTTCCTGTGTGACAGACAATAATATGTCAATGACACGTAATGCCTTTTACTTTTTTGTCTGTGTGTGTCCTACATGTAGCTCCCGTGCCTGTCATGACTGCGGTTGTGAGAGTGACTGTCATCAGTCTAGTTCTTGTCACTCTGTGCCTTGGTATCTACCATTTACATAACAAAACAAGAAACAAGACGGTTAATGAAGGTAAGATAATGTAATCTTTATGACAGCTGGTGTAATGGAGAGACCAGTCTTTGGAAGCATCAGCTTTACTAACTTCTAAATCACAGATGTACAGCAGTGAAGAGTTCACACAAAAAATGAATGACAACCACTAACACTAACTAACACTGTCTGCATCTGAAGAAAGTAAATCTGAATTGAGTTCAGTCTTTACAAGAAAGGGTTAAAAATATCACAGGTGTTATATAGGCATATGATGCAGTGAATGCAAAGGGATCGAGCGCCCCCCACTGGGCCAAGTGTAGCTCTGGACAGATATTATCTCAGGCATCTCAAACTGTGAATGACAGGCCATGTGCCAAGGAAGCACACGACGCCAACCTGACTTGTAATATTGTTTCTGACTAGTATTTTACCACAGAAGGACGTGCTGTGTAACAATGACAGTAATAATTTAGAGCTTTTTGTACTTTTGCAGGTATTTCCAAAGAAGCCACTGATCCAATGTGACATACAGAATCCAGCAAAATCCATAACATCAAGCCTGCAGCAAATTTTACAGTTGTGTGTTTATGTCCAGTTACTCGGCTCCTCTTTGTTTTATCTGCCATTGTATATATATTTTTTAACAAATAAACAAATGATCAACAACAAATGTCCTCTTCCTCTAGTGATCAATTATTTCCTGCCTGTAGATTATTACTGAGACCAGGTCAGACGATCAATGTTTTATCATCGCCTCAGAAAATAACATTTCAAACCATATACTGTTAAGCAACAATAGAGAGAACATGTTTTAACTGAGTCCTAGGTAAAAGATGCATGTAGTGACCATTATGTGACCACAAGGTGGAGACAAATACACACACTCTCTCTCTCTCTCTCTCTCTCTCTCTCTCAGGTCAAAGGCAAAAACTAAACTTGGCAAGTTAAAGTTCAACAACTAAAAAAAAAATGACAACTATCAAAATAACAAAGTCCATGGTAAATTAAATGAATTGCTTTCACTACTTTTTTTTTTAAAGAACAGATTTCTTAGACTTTAGCACAACTAAGTACGTTAGTTATACAGGTATCTTTGAACATCGAACTGACCAACCAAGGACATTTAGGCAGACAAAGCCCAGAGAGAGAGAGACAGGAAGAAGACACAGCCTCACGTCTCAGATCAAGTTTGCTCAGCTTTTATGTGAAATAACTTTGAGTACTCAGGTGTTAAAGAAGACCACAATGATCAGAAACGGTGATATAACACCTTTGAATGTTTCAATCCACTTTGGTTTGTCGCTGCTGCAAAACTTCTGGTGTGAATGCACAACATCACCAGCACTGTGTCAGTCAGCTCACTGACATCCATTTCCACCATCAGTGTCTCCACACACCGCACCTGCAAATGCTGTGATCTGTACATCATGGACATCGATAATGAGCACATGACACACAAACTGAGGCTAGATTGTTGCTTTCACAAAGGTGCACAGTTTTTCATTTACTAAAATTGCAATCTTTTACAGTTATATGATGTCACAGCGATTACTTGTGTGGCACTGCACCAGAGCACGGTCAGTGCATGTGTTGCTAGCTAGCTGCTGCAGAAAGTTACTACACTAGCTGTTAGACGTAAATAAACACAAGCTATCCACCACTAAACTTCATAAAATGAAGGATGTGACATCATGACACCTGGGCAGCCACTTACATATTTATATTTATGTTGGGTCCAAACAGCTCAGCCTGTCTCTAACCCCAACCCTGTTCACAGCAGAGACAGCAGGCCTGAGAGGACTTATCGTGTGTGTTGCGGTGACAAACATGGAAACAAACTGTGGTTTTTAACCGTCCATCTCATTCAGGGTTTAATTTTTTATTTTCTGCTTCATCTGTTGCCCATGAGAAACTTCAGTGATGCACATGTTTCTGACTAACGTGGTTTTAAAATCAAAGGCTTGTAGAGATCGTACATTGACAGGCAGGAAATGTTCACTGCAGCGTGTGGTCTTTGCACACATTCCCCCTCCCATCTTCAGGTTGGCCTAAAATGCACTTATAAGAAACTAAAGGGCATTATATGACAATAATGGGTCTCCATTTGTAGGATAGGAGCCATGTGGTTTTTAAAACTTGTCAGACACACTGTCCTTCCACTTCACCCTGCGCCCACGCCTCTGTAAATAAATACACTGCACAACGATTATGAAAATCTGAAATATAGCCATGTCTCTAAAAAAAAAGTATTGATAGGAGAAATTGGTGCCACATTCACTCGAGAAAATCAAAAGTCAGTTCTGTTAAAATTCAAACAGCATAATAACAATATCAGTGGCACACTGACAAAAACTGAGATGAAACATTCGACACCTCACGGCTTTTTGAGCCGTAGTAACATCTGGTGCTGAAACAAAAAGTCACACCTCTGTCTTATACCAACACCAAGTTATTCTCAGCTTTTACTAATCTACAGAATGTCACAAGTGAGCACTTTACTTTGCAACTGTGCTCCACTAAAACATATTGTATTGGTCTCAGTGCATTTTGGAAAATAACATGAGGAGCAGACTACAGAGCGCAGAAGAGGCAGGACATTGGAAAAGGTAACATAAGTCTTGGCATGATTTGACTTAGTTTGGAAAATGATAGTGACTAAAAGTTCCTCCAGATACAATTATGTAAAATTCAGCTGTCAAAGTTTCTGTTGACGGTGGTAGATCAACAGCGACAAAAAAAGCAAAATCTTCGATTGTATTACCTATTAAATCGTCTCTGCAGGAACACACGCGGCTGGAGTCTGAAATGTGAGTTTGTTTACTCTTGTATTGTAATATTTGTGTCCATATGTATATTGGGCCTGTCTGTGGTTATGGTTTATCTACATCTGTTTTACAGTAGCTAACAGTGTAAATCTATATAATATCTAGACACATTTACTCTGAGTGTTTTGTTTATGGCAGCAAAAGCAGAGAATCTTAGTCCTTTGTTCACTGGCTGGCGAACTGTGGGCGACAACACAATAACCGCTTCCTTGACTCAGATGATGCAAAGAGACGACAAAGTCTCAAGAAGAGCACAACCGTCGGTTAGTGGAAAATTCACCGGTCAACCTTAAACAGCTACAAAGACGACATTGCACCAGTGTGAACGTGGTGAGTAAGGATTTTGACTTTGAATAAGACTTACTGAAGTGATCTTAACCTAACCCAAAGTTCAGTCGTTGTACAGCATGTGAATAAAATGTATTTGGAATAAAAAAATCTTTTAATTTTTTGTGCTACAGATAAAAAAATGATTTCCACCTTCATGATCCTCACTGCGCTGACAACAGCAGCTCTGGGAAAAGGTACATTTCACTAGAATAGTTCATTTTGAAAACAATATAATATTAAATATAAGTATGACACACAAGGTTAAATCTACTTTTGGAAATCTAAAGTCTAATAAACTACATACTGTTTTATAAATTTTACATGAACCTTTCCATTGTCTTTGTGCTTGTTTTTGTTTTTTTGTTTAGTTGTTTTAGATGCAGTTGAATGTAATTTCTCTGAACCCACCGGAGGTCAGCGGTGTTTTGGAGCTGAGGGGCAGCCGCTGCTTTTTCATCTGCCAGCAGATAGAGAAATACGATTAAAAAAGGACAACAAACATCTGATTTTAACAGTCAAAAATCAGGCAGTGAAATTTTATGATGAGGATTATAATAATCAGACTGAAAGCTACACCAGTGGAACATTAAACCTTGGAAACGCAATGAAGAAACACTCTGGAGATTACACTTTGGAAGAATTTCACCCTAATGGTACTTCTGCGAAAAAAACAAATGTTCATCTACAAATACAAGGTGGGCAAAATAAACAGACTAAATCAAATTATGACTGATTAAAGAATGAAATAAACACAAAAACACTGTAGATATATGCATAGGCTATAAAGAAATATGGTGGTGCATGACTGTAATGTAATACTGTAATATATCCATCTTTATAAAACCTGCAGTTTTGAGATGATCTGTCGTTATGTGTAAGTTCAGCTTTGTGTTGGGTCTGTGAACAAACCAAACACCTAAACTCTAAAGAGGGTTGAAAATAGAGAATTTGTGACCCCCCCTCCCGGTCTTTATTTATTTTCTTATGCATCTCCTTGGTTATCTTTCACACCTGTATCTTCTGCATATATTTGATTTAAATTACAACTTTTGAAGATTTCTAAACATAAAACATTTGCATGGATAACATGTGTCTGAAGCCATTGAATTAACAGAATAAGAAAGAAAAGTAATAACTGGATTCATTTGTTTAAAGATAACAGAAACATGATGTTTGCCGATGCTGTGATTACCCACGCACTGTGTCACAGTCATTTAATTCTATAGTCTGAACTGCATAAATGCCACTAAATAATGTAATTACTGAGAATTATCTCATGACTGAAATCACACTTTGTCATTTAATGAAGACATTTGCAGTTATTGTAACTTGGAAAATTATGATATTATGGTCCCATGATGTACGGAGTTGGCAGTGACACTTTGCTTTATATCATGTATTTATGCATGTGTTTGTCTTCCAGCTCCAGTGTCTGAACCAGCTGTGTCTCAGGTGTGTTTGTCACCAGACCAGATGAAGGTCAGCTGCTCCTCTGAGGGAGATGGAGTAAAGTTCACTTTGACTTTGGACGGTCAGTCACTGATACAGACCAGAGACTACAGTCTGTCCCCAAGCACCCGGACAACAAACCCACCATCGCTGACTGGAGGAGCAGCTGAACAAGACAACTCCAACGTTACCATCAACTTACACGGTCAGCTGACAGGAGACTTTATCTGTAATGTTCAGAATAATGTCAGCAGAGGTCAAACTGTGTTTCACCTGACAAGCTGCAAAGGTAAAGTGTTTAAAGATTGGTTGATTTTATTTTGTAAGTTTAACTCAAGGCCACTGAATATTTTTACATCAGGAAAAATGATTTGGTCTCATCTGTGTGTGTTTGTTAGATCTTAGATCTTCCCTCTCTGTCGTGACTATGGCTTTGATAGTTGGTATCGTCACTCTCCTGCTTGTTGGTTTTTGTCTTGGTATAATAAGTCTTCACAACAAATCAGGAAGGCCCATATCCGTCAGTGCAGGTAAGTGAAATGAACAAGTCATCTTCCATCTCAGTAAGGACAACACTGACTTAAGTTAGATTGTCATAGTTTGCATTTCAGGTCTCTTGCTCTGTGCTCATTTAACCCTGTTCTGTGGAGAGAGAAAGACAAAGATCTATCTGTTGTCTGTTTTTAGTTTCCGCTGACTCTCCGAACTCCGAAGTCATCTACGCAGATGTTAAAGTGAAAAGAAAAGCGAAGAAACCACAACCAACTGTACAAAACACACCATGAGCTCTTCTACAGTCCCTAAGTGTCAGCCATTTTTCAACCCGAAGCTTCACCTTCACCAAACCTAAACCCTGAAATAACATGTCCAGAGGTCAACCACAAAAAGTGGGGGCTGGAGATGTCTGTCAAATGACTTTCTACCTATAGGCTCAAGTTCTGTTTATTTCTTTTCTTGTGATATTCGTTTGATATTTAAAATATACATTACAATTGTAGGCAAGGTTTTTTTTTTCAAAGCATTTTGTGCTGTTGCTTTTAAGGATAAGAGTTTTACAATTTTATTTTCTGATGTTTTTGTCTCTGTAGAAAAGTTTTGACTTTTGTCTCTTCCTTCTGTTTTAAAAAACATTTTGTACTTATCTATTAAAATGATAACTGTTTTAACATTTCCATTAAACTGATACGAATACTCTTGCTTCATATTGTACTTATATGTATCAACAAATAAATGTGGCCCACGAGTGCCATCTGGAGGAGTATAAGCTTCATTGAATGTAGTCACCACGAGGTGGAGCTAAAATTGTTCTTATCCTGTACCTACATCAAGGCCACATCAATGGGCCATGTGAAGCAGAGCTGCTTACTGTACATACTTAAATGAGGCACGACTTAACACCATTGTACCGAGTTATAATTAAAAAACAAATATTGTCTCCCAGCATTACAATCTGCTGTGCTCTGTTTCGGGTTGTGATGGTCGTACATCTTCCTGGACTGTATTTCATCATGGCCCCATTAGCCACACCGAGCTTAGTCTGATACGGATCATTAAAGGTATTTAGACCTAACAGATACATAAAGTCAAGAATAAAACCAAAGCTTGATTTGTTTGCCTTCCAGACATCAGTCTGCTACAGTGTGACCACAACCCACCTCTCTCATTTTTTTCTGTCCACTGTCTTCTGTCTTTGCAGTCAAACACAAACACCAGTTCGAGTTAGCGAACCAGAAATATCAGAAGCAAAAGGTCGTGGTTTTGCACTGTCACACAAATAAATGATGTGAGCATGTTTATGGTCAGGCCTGCAAACCAACCATCGTCATCTGTCGACAATCTGCAACATCAAATACTTTTCAAAGAAACAATGCAAATTAAATTATGTTTTTATGCAAGTAACATGTTTGTTATGATGCAGAATCTTAGTACTGGACATATTGGCCCAGTGTTGCACATGGTTGATTTAACATCGACTCACAGCCACCTGTCACAATGCCCCACAACAAAATCAGTATGTCAAAAAATAACCTGAGAAATTCACACGCAAATTTGCCAAGGTTGAAAAGTAGAGCACACTTTTATAACCTTCACTTGTCACGCTGCATATGGGCATCTTGTTTCCTAACCACCACACGCTGCACGTACATGTGCAAGTCTGTGCTTCCTTATTACCAGGTAAGGCATACCACAAGTCAAGCAAAGACGTAAACAACTTTTCCAGTACAATTTCAAAGTGATCCACCAAGAATACATAGAACGAATGCAGCTGTCCATGACGTTTCAGTTCATGTCCATGTTCTTTATCAGAAGACTGTCAGCTCAGCAGATTTATAGATCAGAGCTTCACTGGTGCTAAGGTGAGCGCAGTTTGCCACATCCTCAGTTCCACCCATACAGCAAGACCAGACCAGAAATACTCTAACACAGCATCCTGTATTAGCATCTGTGAGTGATCGTTTTAGACTTGAGACTACGAATGCTGACGTGGCAAACAAAACTAAAAACCAGGTGAAAGTGAAGTGACTTTAACTTAATGTCCTTCAAAGGTGAAAATGTTTAGCGTGTAGTGTGGGAACACGTAGGCGCACCGCTCCAGCCGAGTAAACGGCCAATTTAAAATAAGTCCGCTCGTATATTTGAAGCTGCAGCTGTATGTCGCGCACAACAATGACAAAATTATTTGTTTTATCAACATGTTTGTTAGCCGCCGCCACCCCTCTGCTCCATTGCACCCCCCCGTGGCAGCCAACTACATAACTGACCTTTGTTGATGACAGCACCAACAGCATGAGAACAGGACACTACTCCTCTATGAGTGCACTAAGGGCACTAGGTTAAACTGTAACATTATTATGGTGCCAACAAAGTGAAGTTGGCCATAGTGCAACAATTCTAGCTGAAGCACAGAGAATTGAAGAAAAAAAAAACTCTGAGAAAGCAAAAGATATATGGATGATGCTTGAGGGCTGCAGACAATGATAGCTTAGAATGAACACACTTCTGCACCAAATGCACCAACTGGTGTGAAACTGAAACACCATGTTCCAGTTAAAAGCAGTAATCGTGCCATCAACATGACAACAACACACATAATCACATCAGTTTAGTGCTTCAGTACTTAAATGGGTGCAAATGACCACTTCCCCACAGGAAGAATAAAACACCAGAAATACACCCCACTGCTGTCAGTCCATCACTGACAAGACACACACACAGACGACATCCTATCGTCCATGCAGTGAGTGACGGTTCATGTTGATCTACTTAAATACTAAGAGTAAACCTTGTGTATTATCCAAGTAATTCTTTTATTTCTAACTACAAATTCACTTCTTGGTCAAAATATGAAAGTAATCAACTTGTAGTTGTGGAAAACACTGACCATGTTTTGATTGTGTTACAACAGAAAATGAATCTCATCTTCATAATCGTCACAACTTTGGTGACGACAGCTCCAGTAAAAGGTAAACACCAACTTTTACATTTCAGATTCAGTGATGCTGTATCATTACTCAACAGTTGCTCACTGTTTGTTAGTCATTAATAATTATGAGTTAGTTAAGAGCAAAGGATTTTTGAGATCAACGTTTTGATGAATATTTTTTTCCCATCAGGTGCTATGGAGTGCAATTTATCCGACACAGGCATCGATCAGCAGTGTCTTGGAGCACTTGGGGAGCCGCTGAATTTTAACCTGCCAACTAGTGCAAATAAGCAGATAATTCTGACCAAGAACAACGTTCAAATTTTAAGGATCGCCAATAACAGATTAAAAGAGTCTGAGAGCACATACAGAGACCACGCATCATTTTTCGAACACAACGGAACCTTTAAGATCCAAAGTGTGAGAAAATCCGACGCTGGAGATTACACCCTGGAAACACACGGACTCACTGATGGTGTGTTTTTGCACAAAACCACGATCCATCTTAAAATACAAGGTAAAACCAAAAAGCTAATTTTCATACTCCTATATTGTGGACATTTTTAGTGAGAGGGCACATGCTAATGGTTAAGTTACATGTGTGTCATCTAAATCCTAAAAAGGTCTCTGTGCTGAAGAGGTCATCTAATCTATGTTGTGCTTGTGTCTCATTATGCTCCAGTTTCTCAGCCAGTTGTGTCTCAGGTGTGTTTGTCACCAGAACAGATGAGAGTCAGCTGCTCCTCTGAGGGAGATGGAGTACAGTTCACTTTGACTTTGGACAGTAACTTTTTGATAAAGACCAGAGAGACCAGAGCCGGGAGCACAGATAATGACCACATGCCCAGTGTAACCATCAAATTAAATGGCCAACTGACAGGAACCTTGACCTGTAATGTAAATAACAACGTCAGCAGAAGTGAGACATCTATCCACCTCACAAGCTGTAGTGGTAAAGTATTTTATACCATTATTGAAGCACATTTTTCAAAGTTGGATTTTAGATACAGTCCAACATATTCTTGACTGCTCTTTGTGTTTTCTAGCTTCCGTTTGTCATTTCATTGTGGCTGTGAGAGCTGTTGTTGTCACTCTACTTCTTCTGGTTCTGTGTCTTGCTGTCTACCATGTACAGAAGAAATCAAGACTGTGAGAGAAGGTGAGAGAAAAACATTCTCCCATGTCTTCAAGTTACGCCTGTGTCCACACAGACATTTCTTTTTCAGATTTCAGCCCATTTAAACAAACTATGACATGACTAGATGTCATGTACTTGACCTTCTCTTCTTCTTCGAGTACGTATAGATTTCTTATACATGAGTTATGTGCTGTACTACATTCATTTTACTTTACCAGTTAAACTTGCCCTAGACTGGTAACACGATTTGCATGTTGTCAAATGATATATTAAAGGGGAACTATGCAAGTCTGGTCGCTTTCGCCTCCTCCTGGCCATGTGCATTTGTTTTTGACAAAAGCCAGTGAGACAGCAATCCACGGAGCAGTGGATAACATTATCATAAACGATGTTACGACGTGTATATTTGTGTAGTCTTATCTGTCATAAACAAGAGATTACGGGTTACGGGGCATGGTTGCATTGCGGTGCCGGCAAGACGAGAGCTGGGACACCGGGTCGGAGGCGCTGATCTTGCAAGGTTGGTTTTCGGCCAAGAGACACTAGGTGGAAGGCAGAGAGCCTCCGTTCTCCCTGTAACAAGTTACAAGTCATTGATTTAACCATTACTCCAAAGCTGTTTAATTAAGGTAAAAATGTAGAATAGTTAAGCTACAAATCTTGCATAATTCCTCTTTAATATCCTGTTACCACACTGAAGAGTTATCTATGTCTGATAAGTTCCTTTATCTTTTTCCTTCTCGTGTGTAATTCTACAGATGAAAATGTTGACCGAGCTAATGATGCAGAGCACGAGGCAAACCAGACTGAACCTGGATCAGAAGGAATCAATATTTTCTCTGGAGATCTTAGGACTTTACAAAACCACAAACTGTGTGTTAATATAGAAAATAAAATATGTAAAACTATCCAGATATTTGCTGCAGGATGTGGCTCAAAATTCACAATGGACGACTTCTCTGCTGAATTCCATCATTACGATCAGGTGTTGCCACAAAATGCATTTTTTAATAAGGTTAGTGTTCCTTCAGTGCACCTACAGCTGTAGACACTGTTTTTCTAATTTCCTCTTATTTCAGCTTATTTTGATTTGTAAAAAGTTAAAGCAACACTTTGTAGTATCTCGGCCTTAAAATGTTTCTAAACTCATTGAAATGGTAGAAAAACGGTTAACAGGATGAATCGTGCTGCCGCTGCAGCCTGAGTGGGGTCGTGCTGGATTGTTGCCGTTGCTGGTACCTTTGCCGTTGCCAGTACCGCTGCCAGTACTGCTGCCACCACTGGCGCGACCCTGCTCAGGCTTCAGCAGCGGCACCATTCATCCTATTAACCATTTTTCTACCACTTAAATGAGTTTAGAAACATTATTTTAAAGACAAGAAACTACATAGTGTTGCTTTAAGTGCATTAATTTAGTCGTTACTTTATAAGTGATTCACTGTGCAATTTTTTAATTTCTCAAGCTTTTTTATAAAATGCATATATAGCTTCAAATGATTCAGACACCCATTTAACTTTTGTACGATTAAACATGTAACATAACTAACAGAACTGCTGGTAATGACCAGGTGAAATGATTTTGCTTGCTGTCTGATTGTCAAGTGTCATAAAACATTAAAATTTACATCAAACAGAGAAAAGCAATGCTTCATAACAATTGCATTATACTGTTTTAGGTTTCTACCAAACTGGACAAAGGTATTCTTAAAATCAGATCAGGGCAGAGGTCATTTATGAACACAAGATGGAGCCAAAACTCCTCACATGTACATGCACAGTGACCATGCAGTTATGTCTGCGTTATGTCTGAGTCCAGAGCAACAGTAACAGCCCACGTGGAAATGGACACTGCAGGTCCTTCAATGCTCAAAAGTCAAGTCAAGATACTGCACATTTCCAAACTCATATTCCTCCATTACCTGAGTGAGCTCAGTCACTGCGAGTTAGTAGGTGCAATTTTGAAGATTTTAACGGTTTCATCTGTGAGAGGTTTCAGACATAGTAACACCTGGCCAGTGGTTACTGAGCATCAAGTCAAGGCTGCAACAAAGAAGCTTGTTTCATCTCCACTGTGTCGACTCTTCAACCAGATACACAAATCTACCACGTCTCTCACTCCTCCTATCTACTCGCGTGTGTCAGAGTACAGGAACAAAGCTGTGGTTTTTAACAGGACATGATACTAAGTTTAAGGTGTTATATTCTTTAAGCTTCTTCTGACAAGCTAATGCATGCCATGGTGAACCGTGTACAGCACAATTTTTAGAAATGGCTACCACAACAAGATACGTCCTTTAACAGTCCATTCTCAGTCAGATATTTGTGGTAGGGGAGGAGAACTGTAACTGTAAATCACATGGTTATAAGAGTATAAAACTTTAAAACTAGCACTAGATGTTATTGTGGAAGTGTTTTATAAAAGGTCCATAAAGAGACAATACAGGTACAGAGGTTTTCAAAAGGAAGCTGTAATGGAAATGTGTTAATATGTGCTATAAATGTATCCCAGATAAACTGTGAGCCAACGTCACTGTTTTGTTAAAATTTATGCACCAAAGTACAATTTAATTGTAATTTTAAAAAGACAAGGGGATTATAATACAACAGGTCACATCCAGTGACCACAGAGAAGAAAAACTACAAACCCTTCACTGACAGTAAAAGACAAGTGGATGACATTTCAGGTGCACTGTCCTTGTCTGCATAGACTGACAACTTGTGTCATGTGACTCTGATATCGCCTAATCATGTTAAACTCTCTTGACAATTACAGACTTGTGTACAAGTTCATCTTAGTTTTCAAACCTAGGACAATTGACTGGGACAAGTCAGCATGTTTCTTTGTCTTTCACTCTGCGTCTCATCTCCACCATGTGGCAGTTTCTGTGCAGATAGTTCACATCAACAAGTCTGTGTGTTGTGTGTGTTTGCATGAATTGACTTAAATATAAGAGTAAGTAAGAGTAAATATTTTGCAGATATTTAATTTAGCAAAACACAAAGTAAAGCTTGTTTCCACCATGAATCATGTATGTAAAACACAAAAATAAACATTTTTTTTCCATTTACAACGAAACAAATCAACTGGCACGACCTGTTTTTATACACAGATCATGAGCTTATTTATCTGCATTAAAAAAGTCATAGGTAAATACTGTACAAGGTACGAAAGTACCACCAGCTCGCACAACAACAGCTTCCTCATTCTCTTTACACGGTGAGATCAAAAGACCAAAAATAACCTGCCACACCGTCAGTGGAAATTTCACAAGTTAGTCAATGAGCCACAAAGACATCCTACTGTTCAAGAGGTGAGTGATAGTTTGTAGTTTCATTAAAGAATGAGTAAAAACATATTTTAATAATTTTAGTCTTTGAATTTTGCAGCGATTAGATAATCCAGGCAAACGTTTCTTATAGCGTCTTTTAAATTTGATCTATTTGAACTAAAAACCACTTCATAGTCGACTAGAAAGAGGCCAGGAAAACAACCTTTTTACACAGTGGAAGACATTTAACATGTTTTAAACAATATTTGATTTTCTGACAACAGAAAATGAATTTCATCTGCTTAATCTCAACTCTGACGACAGCAGCTCTGGCAAAAGGTAAACTTCTGCAATTACATATTTTTAGTTTACAGAACTGATGTAGAGAGACTCAAACTACTATGTGCTCAATGATACTATATTTTAAATGATTAAAAACAGCTATTATAATAACATTACTTGCTGCTTTGGCTATTATCAAACTGTGTTTAATGCATTCTGTTGCAGGGTAATTGGTCATTAATAATGTTAAGTTGACAAATAAATGAACAAATTATTAATCATTACCTGTTAAAAGCACAGGAAAATAACCATGCATACACTGACTTAACTAACATCCAAGTATTAAGATTTGTGTTTGAAATGAAATGTTATAAACCACTGAATATAAAAATGTTTAGATGAGTATTTGCTTTTGTTTCAGGGGCCGTGGAGTGCAATATATCTGAAACCAGTGGAGCTCAGCAGTGTCTGGGAGCCCTCGGGGAGCCGCTGATTTTTCTCCTACCCACTGGTGAAAATAAAAGGACAAGGCTGATTAAAAATTCTGAAGTCATTATGGAGATGAAGGGATGTAATATTTCAGAAGTATTAGATCACAACAGCTACAGAAATCACTCAACATTTTTCAGAAATGGCACGTTCAAGATTGAGACAGTGACAAACAGAGACTCTGGAAATTATAGTTTGGAAACATATGGACTTAGTGATGGTAAATTATTGTACAAAGTCGACATCCATCTTGAAATACAAGGTAAGAAAAAGTAACATCTAAAATTATTGTCTTTGAACCAACCATTAATGCTCTGCACCAATGCAGATGAGAAAATCTTCAATGTATACATGCATCCTAAATAAATATAAAAAGGTATCTGTGCTGAGCAACCTGTGTGTTAGGGCTGCTCGTATAACGCTAACAGAATATCAGTGTTATCTTTTAAATATTGTAGCTACTTCTAATTATTATACAAATACACCACATCACAATTGTTGATTTTATACCAATATCCTCAATTATTTTTATATTTTTTGCGTAACATATTTGATTATAAAATAAAAACTAAGCATTGATTCTCATACCTATTCCTGTTTTGTGCACCTTATATTATAGTATCTACTTGAAGTTTTTTTTCTCAAATTCAAGTACATGTAGATACCTACAGATGAGCTGACAGTGTTGGTACTGGGTGTATGTGAGCGTATCATTTGTCTTCTAGCTCCAGTGTCTGAACCATTTGTGTCTCAGGAGTGTTTGTCATCGGACCAGATGCTCGTCAGCTGCTCCTCTGAGGGAGATGGAGTAGAGTTCACTTTGACTTTGGACGGTCAGTCACTGATACAGACCAGAGCTGGGAGCACAGATGAACAACATAAACTCAATGTTACCATCAGCTTATACAGCAACTCAACAGGAACCTTGACATGTAACGTCCATAACAACGTCAGCAGAAAGGAGACATCTATCCACCTCACAAGCTGTAGTGGTAAAGTATTTTATACCATTATTGAAGCACATTTTTCAAAGTTGGATTTTAGATACAGTCCAACACATTCTTGACTGCTCTTTGTGTTTTCTAGCTTCCATTTGTCATTTCATTGTGGCTGTGAGAGCTGTTGTTGTGTAAGTGTATGTGACTGTATCATTTGTCTTCCAGCTCCAGTGTTTCAACCATTTGTGTCTCAGGAGTGTTTGTCACCGGACCAGATGAAGGTCAGCTGCTCCTCTGAGGGAGATGGAGTAGAGTTCACTTTGACTTTGGACGGTCAGTTACTGATACAGACCAGAGCTGGGAGCACAGATGAACAACATAAACCCAATGTTTCCATCAGCTTATATGGCCAACTGACAGGAACCTTGACATGTAATGTCCATAACAACGTCAGCAGAAATAAGACATCTATCCACCTCACAAGCTGTGTACAAGGTAGTGTATTTTATACATTTATTAAATTCCATTTTAACCATTTACTTCTTTCATCGACTGATTTAAACTGAGAACAGTATTGTGCAGAGAATTTAAACGTGGGGTTTTGAACAACGTTTGGTTTCTCCTACAGTTTCAGTGTCAATCTAATATAGGTGTCATAATGTTTGCATTTCAAGGTACTTGTACTTGCACTTCACGCCTTGGTCTTGTGGCTCTGAGTGCAACAGCAACTGTCGCCTGCCTGCTTCTCCTGTTGGTTTTGTTTCTTGGTATCAAACACTTCAGTAAGAAGAAAAGAACTGACCCAGAAACCAGGACTGTTAACGAAGGTAAGAGAAAGACATACGAGGTTCATGTAGGGCTAGACAATGAGTCTAATTTTAATCGTGATTCTGATCAGCGCGAGTGAAGATGGCAGAGGGAGAGCAGTGTCATAAATTAGTCAAATTAGATTCAGAGGGTGTGAACTAAATTGTCATTGTTCAACAGTTTTTGAAGGGAAGTTAAAATTTCACAAGGCTGCACTTGTGAGGGTGCAAGATGCTCACTAGGCTGTCTTGGCACCGCTCCACCAGGAGTACTTCATTAGTCAGTGTATAGTGCCCTGAGAGCACAATGCACTGCAACTTCAGTCAAGTTAATAAACATCTTCATTAATCTGGCAACAAATTTGCCTGTTGGTTGTGTTGTGACTATTTACAGGTGTTGTGTTGTCTGTGTCCTTGTGTTAAGCTCAGACTGCCACCAAAATTCTAGCTGAAAGATGCACTTTCTTCTTAATCGGCCTGAGGTTCAGTTGGTTCCATCCATTGCCTGCTTGTACAAAGTAAAACAGAAATAATAGATCAATACTATGTATAATAAAAAAATTAAAACATACTGTAGCTTGAATGTTGCATCTGTTGATTATTTTACATTATTTCCCTGTTCTCTGGTGGGACGGTTGAACACAGATACAAAGATCTCAAGATTATCATTCTTTATTTTTGTTTCTTTCAGATCGTGCTGAAGATGAAATCATCTACTCTGATGTTAGAGTGAAGAAGAAAACAAGAGAACCTAGTCCCAACAGGTATTGAAACGCAAGTTAAATTGCTCCGAAAATATTATTCATGACTATGCCTTAGCCTAAACCCTGATCTTATGCCAAATTAGTATTAATTTTTGACTCTGACGAATGGAGAATGGAGAAACCGGGTGCTGTAGATATCTGAAGTAACTTTAGCCTTCCTTTCTGCGCTCCTGGGGCAACATCCCTTAGTTTGAAAAACTCATCTGAACCAAAATCAGTGCAGAATTACTGATTAAACAATCAGCCTGGAGAAATCCGCCATTTTTCATCAATCCTGTAAAATGTTCTTATTTATTTTGAGCACATACTGATGACACACAACATTGATGTGTTTACTTGCACTGTACAGGTGGCTGCTAACTGTATATTCTACTGTAAAATGTAAATGCAAATGTAAAATCCATAGTATTTTTCAGATGCTCTTGATGTGAAATTTCTATACTGAATTGGGGGGTTTGTTTAAAAATCATTCCTGCTTTTGCTTCACATGTGCAAGTCTTAAATGATTTTTAACAGGTTAAACTGTTGAGAAAAATAAATGTAAAAACATAACTGACACACACACACACTTTAACATTGTTCTACTAGCTACTACACCATATAACATTTGAAGAGTTTAACAGTAGTCTTTAGCAGGGCTGAGCTGAGTGACCCAGACTGTCAGAGTCACGTATGAGCTCGTAACCTGAAACACAGGTCGGTTTTTTTTTTTGTTTGTTTTTTTTGTTGTTCTGTTTTTTTTTTTTTTAACCACATAATCTATGTATATCACAGTTTCACTTGGCTGCTAACGTCAAGCAGCACGAAGATGAAAGAGCAGACAGTACTTTCCACTTAGACTGTGTCTATAAAGAGATGAAACTATGCGCTCCAGCCAGCTCGCCTGCAGCTCGGCTTGCACACGAGCTGTCAGAGGAGCAGTCTGCTGTTACTGTCCCACGAACAGCAGTGGGGAGTGGGAAGATGAAGAGATAGATAGATAGACAGATAGATAGATTACACATTACACACAGCGATGATAACACAATGAAATAAAAGAACCTGTACACGTAAAATTAGTGATATAAAATGCAATAAAAATGTATATACAACAAATGAGTGTTTACTGTTGTGCAAAAATAAAATAAAATGTAAGCTGCAGTGATCAGAGTGTGTAGTGACTGTATCATCATCTAGGATCATCTAGCATGTCTGGTACTTTTTGGCCAGATAATGATAGCTGATATTAGAGGGGGTGCATTCACCGATAGCCGATATACAACCAATATCGTGAGGTTTTGAGCTGGAATGAAAAACAGGCCTTGGATTGTGCATAGATTTTGCACCGATATTATTATGCAACAGTACAGTCACAGTGGCAGTAGCACAGACAGATGCTTTCTTAAACCAGTGTCTTTATTCAAGACTTTTAACATTTGAACTTGTCCAGTCAAGCTGAGAAAAAGTGGAGTGACAGTGTGGTGACACAGACAGCATGTTGGCACACAAACAAAAATAAAATAAATATTGTAGCAGAACTTCCAGACTTTGCTCCTTTTTTCAGCCGTCTGTGTAATAAAGGAAAGAAAACATTTATATTATTTAACCTTGGCATTTTTAAATTTGTAAATAGAGAACCATTCACTTTACTGTGATCATAATTCACACTGCATGCAAAATACAAGGCTTCAGTGACTCATATTTCAATACAATTATTGATTATCAAGCCGTGGTATAATAACATTAACGTTATGGTTGTTGATCAATGTCAATATAGTAACACTACAGCGGAGGTCGTGTTGTTTTAGAGGCGTAACAATCAAACCAAGCCAAAATGACGCCGATAAAATAAAAGTGATCCTGCGTCGTGTCGGGAGACTAATGATTTCTTGGTTCAATCCTTTTAGCATTGTATTTGTATTAAACTGTACCCTTCAGTGCTTTTTTGCAAACTTTTAATAACGTATTCAATCAATCAAAAGTTACTTTACCGAGCGTGTAGTGGGGGGGGCCTTCCGCGTTGTCTCGCAAACACGGGGAAATGAACACAGGACACTCAAATCCACAATTATACAGCAATGGCATGTCATGTGTTGGGCAATGAAATGTGGCCTATACTTGCTGTTCCAATGATGTTCTCATGTTTACAGTTACTTATTTCATGAACTAACTTACCGTGGCTTGTGGAAACGGAGGAAAAGTCCGCTGGTTGATCGACTGACTGGTCTGGTGGTCGGGAGGTTTCGTGGTGTAGAGCTGGGGGGGGAGACTTCACTGAAATGTGAGCTGAGCCAAAGTCTCTGGCTGAGCTCAGCGCGCTCCACTGGACAAAATAAATCAGTACACCAGCGCCTGCTTTTGTCATTGTCACACTTTTGTTTCTATCGGCGCAACATTTCACCAATTCGATAGAACTGGAGCCGTTCTATCGGGCCCCGATATATCTGTGACCAATAATCCCTCAGTCACTAAAAAAAACTACTACCAGCACTTGAAGTGAAGGTGTAAGTGATGTAGCGACCATCAATAACCACATGATGGAGACAAGTACCATCACAGGCAACTATTAAAGATAAACAGACAAGAAAACTGCTATAATAAGCATTTTCTATTTACAGTTATACACTTTTCAGATGATGATAGTCATTTCCTCCCTGACTGTCACTCATGGTAGAGTCTCTTTAATAGCAGATGTGCATGTTGTCTGTAATACCTGCCTGGTTTGGCATTTTTATTTCATTGCACATGTTACAATGACAATAAAGGATATTATATTGTATTCTGTGCATTGCAAATTGAGTATTAGAGCTTCCAAGTATTTGTAAAGGACACTTTTGTCCGTTTTGAGCCTTGACGAGGAAGTCACTTTCATATGAACGAGGGTGCAGCAGACACAGATTAGATATTTTAACCCATTTTGACCACAGGGTGGTAAGGAAACACATCTTTAGGTCCAGCGTTACTTACCCATTAGTTCGTCGTTTTGAAAATGAACAACTCACCAAGTCAAGAGATCCATTTTCTGTAGAGCTGCATGAAAGTCTTCCACTTTGGGCAGCATCAGTAACTGAGGGAGAGAAACAGAGAGAAATGATTATAAATTTCTGTACATCGACCATGTACAGAAGAAAAGAAAAGACTTTCCACAGCCACCTCTTAGCTGTCAGAAAAATCTTTATATGCATCTTAAATAAACATTGATATGATTCAGGTTTTTAACATACAGGTCTTCTGTATTCTGGTTTGTTAGACCTGGAGCATGTCCACTGTTCTTAACTTCTCAAGTTGAGATCAGTGCAGAGAATATTTACCAACACACGATGGAGCCAAAGGTCCTCACATGTAACTCAATGGTGATCAAGCAGTGAAATAACTTGATCATCACTTGATAGGTTTACTGTTCCTCAACCTACACTCTGCTTCCTTGTGCCTAAAGGTTAGGACTAATGACCACATCCTGTCTGGTTAAAATCTTTTGTGTCCTCCATAAACTGCAACTGCATTTAAAAGGAAGTCAGTGCCATCCACACAACAACTCACAAAGAGCATCATTCAAAACATCAAATCAAGTCGCAGCAGTCGAGAACAGCTGACTCCTGAACAGATGTTGGATAGTTTGATGATAATCTCTTACAATGTTTATCTGAATATGACATGAGGCTCAGTAACTCTGCTGCCAAATTCAATACACCATAAATGAATCAAAAGGATAAGCATCAGTTCAGCGCTTCAATAGAGGTGAGAGCAAACGACTGCTTCCTCAATTCTCTCCAGTACGCCGCAAGAACAAAAGAGCAGAAGCACACCACATTGTTGTCAGCAGGAAATTCACAAGCTGGTCAGAGAGACACAGAGAAGACGTCTCGTCGTAGAAGTGGTGAGTGTAACCTGACTTTTACTTATGCAGCCTGCTGATAATCAAGACAATGTTGTTCAAATGCAAAAATCACTTTGTAGTCCTTTGTAAACACCTTTAATATTGTTGTTGATTGCATGTGTGGTTGTGTTATACATTTATAACATAATTTAACTGTTTCAAAGAAAATGGACATCAGCGTTATCACCTTCATTATCATCGCCACAACAACTCTGACAAAAGGTAAACTTCAATCCTTATAAGCTGTGTAGTTATTATAGCACTGGTGCAGAGATCAAGTATGTGTGTTTACACACATGTACACAAATGTTATTGTTGCAAACCATGTCAAATGATGCAGCAGGGGTTTTGTTTGTCATTTCCACCAGGGGCCATGGAGTGCATTTTATCTGAACCCACTGGAGCTCAGCAATGTTTTGGAGCACCTGGGGAGCCAGTCATTTTTCACCTACTAACTGGTGCAAATACACAGGCATTGCTGATAAGGCATGGCCTTACGATTTTAAAGGTAGCCAATCATTCAGGAACTATTTACGACAAATACAAAAATCACTCATCATTCTTCACAAATGGTACCTTTAAGCTTGAAAAGGTGTCTGAGAAAGACTCTGGATATTATGCATTGGAGATACATAACCTTGCTGATGGTTTATTTCGACGCAGAATAAACATCAGTCTAGAAGTACAAGGTAAGACCAAAACATGTATATTAAATGCACCATCGATATTATTTCTATAGACTTTTACCTACCATTTGCACCTAAATGCTCAGTTCACTTCCTATCTGACAAACCTTTTTAGTGTTAATAACAACAATAACAACCACAAAATGTTGTTCTTGAATTGAAACACAATGCAGACACCTATAGACAAAGTTATCAGTGTTGGTACTGGGTGTATGTGACTGTACCATTTGTCTTCCAGCTCCAGTGTCTCAACCAGTTGTGTCTCAGGAGTGTTTGTCACCGGACCAGATGCTCGTCAGCTGCTTCTGTGAGGGAGATGGAGTAGAGTTCAGTTTGACATTGAACGGTCAGTCACTGACACAGACCAGAGCTGGGAGCACAGATGAACAACATAAACCCAATGTTACCATCAGCTTATACAGCAACTCGACAGGAACCTTGACATGTAATGTCCATAACAACGTCAGCAGAAGTGAGACATCTATCCACCTCACAAGCTGTGTACAAGGTAGTGTGTGTGTGTGTGTGTGTGTGTGTGTGCACTTCCATCTTCTTCCATGTTATTTTCTCAAATCTATCCCTTTACATCTGTACTTTTGTAGGCCGGGACATCTCTGTACTTATGTTTATTGAAAACAAAAATGCCATTTGGAAATATATATGTGTTCATCTTGTCATTTCAACAACATCTTTGATGAACTGTTTCACAAACACATCATCTTCTAACCTGGGTTATTGTTTCTGTTCCGAGGTTCACGACTTGGTCCAATAGCTGTAATAGTGAGTGTTGCCTGCCTGCTTCTCCTTCTCCTTGTGGCTTCCTCTCTGGGCATCAAACACCTGAATAAGAAAACAAGAACCCAAATACCCACACCTGTCAGTCATGGTAAGACAACAATGCTCCTGCATATCAACTATTTTTTGAGTATAAACATTCAGTTGCATTTGTGCGAGTGGATGATCATGATGAGCTGTTTTTGGTGGCCAGGGTGCTGCGTGAGACACTGCTGATAAAAGTAGCTGCCTATTTTAAAAATAAATAACCTGACCTGCTTAAAGCTGTCATAACTTTCCAGTAAGCCTAAAACAACCTACCCAGTCCATGGGTCAAACCACATACCACAACCTGGCTATTTTAATAAAACAGAAGAGACAGAGGCTGATCATTTATAACATAAATGATGAAGAGAGTCCTTGAGCAATAATACAGTACATTATGGCTGTAGAGGTGGAGACTGCTATGCTTTGTCTATTGCAGCAAATGTGACCTGTCCAGTTTCTTTCAGATATTGCTGAGGATCAAATCGTCTACTCCGATATTGAAGTGATAAAGCCTGCAAGAGACACCAGAGACATGTGTTATGGTTTGTGTCCATCGTAGGCCTGTCCACTGAGTGTTTGTTGTTGGAAGTCATCCCTGCTGTCATTCAAGATGATTGGCTGAAAATAACTTTACAAAGCATTTCAATTGTATATTTGTTTCTTTCAGATATCACAGAAGATGAAACCGTCTACTCGGACGTGAGAGCGACGAAGCCTGCAACAGAAAACAGACACAACTGGCATCGAAATGTAAAAAGTTAATTCTGCCCAAAACCATTACTCATGTCCGAGCCTTAGCGTAAACTCCAATTTTCCATGTGGAGCTGGGGAATGTGTTTTACAGTCTTTCTATGTTTTATGGTTTGTTCTGCAGTTGATTTTCATATAATTTTACACAGATTTTCAAATAAAACAATGTCCATCTTTTATCAAACCAAGCTGGTGTTGCTCATTCACACTGTTCATGTCAAACGAACACCTCCAGACCCACAATACGTGATATTTTCAGGGAGTTGAACACTAGTCGTTAGTGGCCTGTTGTTCTGTACAGAGGGAGGACGAGTTGTTTTTTCCTTTGCCCTGTTTTGCATCTTTACAAAACCTAATTACCTCTCACTCAGTTTCAAGTCACTGTTGGTGAAGTAGGATCAAAGTGCATACTACGTTTTACATTGCAACTGTGCAGCAGACTGTTATGAAGAAGACTATATGACTATTCTCAGCATTTCCGATAATGTGTGTGTTAGATGATAAATATGTACTTCCTTGATTCTTATCACACGAGGGCACGGACAAGAAGAGCACACGACAACCACAACACTATGACAGAATATCACTCGTTGTGAATGCAATGCAGTGTAGTGACCATCGTTAACCACATGACGGAGACTAAGGATAACAGACATGACAATCACTACAATGAGTGTGCACATTCATCCATCCTTCATCTTCTGCTTATCTGGGGCTGGGGGGCAGCAGTCCGAGCAGGGACACCCAGACACCAAGTTCACATTACACCTTTTTCCTTTTTGAAGGCTTTGATGAAGTCGACAGACTGCTTGTATTTACCCTTTGTGACCACAAGGCTGCAACAACATACAACAAAACACCAGTGATGCTGAGGCGAACACCTCAGGTTGAGTGAACTGATCACACGGTCCTCAATACAATGTGTCTCAGATTGAGATTACAACGTATGGATACTGCAGGGACGCTCGGTGAAATCCCTCAATCTGACTTCGAAGTTCAGTTGCCGTCTTTCTTTATCATGTCTCACATCACAGGGACATGTATGCATGATGTTAATTGTCAGAACTCACCAATTCAAGAAATCCATTTTCCATATGATGAAAAAGTGTCCTTCACTTTGGGCAGTAGCAGCAACTGAGGAAGAAAGAGAGAGAGACAGAGAGAGCAAGTGAGTGGAGTAATGGTTACCATTAATAACAACTAAGCACCAAGTGTGCAGGTGGTTTTACACATCACTCCTTTTTTTATTCAAGAATGTTACTAACAACAGTCAGTTTTATCCTGGAGACTTACACGGTGATGTTTCTTTTAAACCTCCTTCCACACCCCAGTCATCTCTCTCACTCCAGGTTTGCTGTCATATGTCTGCCTTGTGTGATTCCTGTTGCATATTCCAGTCTTCAGTCCACCATCTGCCTTTGCAGAAGAACCATAACACAGTATGTCAAACCCTCACCCCAGCCACAACATGTAAAACTGACTCTACACTTAGCTCATATGGAATAACACTTATGACTGGTATTTTCATCCTCTCTCTCTCTCTCTCTTTATTCCCCTGTGTTTTTATTGGGTGACTACAGGAGAGAAAAAGAGGGCTTCCCCCTTTTTGCCTGCCACCCCTGCATTGAGAACATGTGGCCTGGGGATAATTGGGTTACAAATGCAGCAGTCCAATGAGTTGGCCTTGATTTAAAGAATGACTCCTTTTACATTTGCCTGACTGCCCGCTGCCTCCACAGCTGCAGCTTTTATCCTCCACCCAGGCTCTTTTACAGTATATAGACCTGGCAGACCGCCAGGACAGAGAGAGAGAGAGTGGAAAACACACCAAGCAGGAACATACTGACCCAGGTGAGAGAGCAATGTGGTTTGTTTGTTTGTTTGTTTTCATTTCTGTTCACTTTGGCACCTGTTGTGGACAAAATCTTATTTCTACAATAAAAAACAAAAAACAAAATGAACACATACTATATTTCTTTGTTTTCTGATCTGGTGGAAATCAACCTACATCTTTTGGATTATCTCAGTTTTCACAGTGTATTTAATGCATTTCACCTGAGCCTACCACAGGTGTATCTAATCACATTAACGATCAATAACTCAGCAGGTACAATACATTGACTTTTCCTTCGTTGCCATATAACACAAACTATTTACACCTATGCTTTCTTCCCTGGGTCAAAAGAAACTATAAACACTGACGTTACATTAAAATCTCAGTGAATTTGATTTACATGCTGCTGAAACTTCTCACTGGCAGCATCGGACTCAAAAAGTCGTTAGCTAGCTAGCTAGCTAGCTAGCTAGCTAGCTGCTGCCGTGTTTGTCCGTTGCTGTCATCATAACATGCTGCTTAAATTAGTGTTCAACAAAAGCTTTTCCAGCAGCATGTAACATTAGCTTGGAAATCAAAATTTCACATATGGTGACTAATTTCAGAAAGATGGATTAATGTCTTACCGGAAGTTCAATGAGAGGAACGATGAGTGACAGACGCCAGCTAGCCTCGGCCCTTCCAGGAGCTTCACAGATTTGATACTAAATCTTGTGTTTTCTCAGTTGACTGACTTATCGACCCATTATCCGTGTGAAAGGAAGAGGTTGTGTGTGGCGGTGGAGGCTGTGATACAGCGAGGACGGTGCGGGTTGTGGTCATGCCTGAGCTAACAGGTCAGCTAAGCTCCCGGGCAGGTAATGGTTGGCCCCAATGAAAAGGAGCGCGTCGTCAACCTCGTGAAATCTCGCGAGAACACCCAAGAGCCCAAAGATCGTCTATGTAGAAGATGAGGCATAACAGGCAACATCACCTGTGTCACATCATACAAATCACACATCAGAGAAACTTCCTGACTGTACGTGGGGGTGGGCGTGATTGTTTGATCATGTTAGTGTTGTTCATGTTGCCCCTTTCTTAATATTCTGATCAATACAACAGAAGACAATATCAGTCTAACAATGTTCCCTCCAAAATAGTTTATTGATAGTAACAATGATAGTAAAACTGAGAGAACAGATACATGTTTTATGTCCTTTTAGTGGATGCACTGCTGGTTAACCTGGCTTCACTGTAGAACATTTCCACTTGTCAGGGTCATCCTTATCATTATTTTTGTTTTCATGGCAACCTCTCAACAAAGCCTGTCCACTGAGTGGCCCATCACACATTACTCACATCAGAGGTCAAAGTGCAGCAACTGGTCACCATTCATCAGATTCTTTCTGCACATGTCTCTTCCAACAATGTGCACTTCACGAGCCAAGGTTGTGGCAGAAAAGTTTCCTCATGCCATCTGTTTTCCTTATCGGAAACTTCTCCACCAATCCAAACAGGCCAAGCCTCTCCCAGCCCTCCTACTGTGCTCTGCTTGGAGCTCAGTAGCTGTTGGTCTCTTCTCAGCTGGAAATAAGATCAAAAGAGGTCAAGGTTTGTGAACATTGTAATTAATGTGGTGTTATTCGCTTTTGGAAAGAGCAGCAGCTGACTCGGCCTCCATCAGGGTCACTCAGACAATGAAGGCTCTTATCTCTCAGCAAAGGCTCCTCGGTCAGAGAAATAGGTGAACACCCTGACACGCCCAGGTGCTTAGAAGGAGGAAATGCCTGTGAGCACTCAGTGTAATGAAATACATCATAAAAACAACCTCAGTGTGGCCACTGTCTGAATGAAATTCACATACATTAATCCTCAAATCAAACAATTTAAGGAAAACACTGCTTTACGAGTTGTTTTTTGAGCTGTTTCCACAACTGGCCTCAGAGCTTTGACACCCAGTATCACTTTTCATGGTCATTACCCAGCCTGAATTGCAAACGAATAAAACGGTCAAGTAAGCATTCGTGTCAGTGCAGGACACAATAGGTCCAGTGTATCGTGTCTGTCCAGAACGGGAACCAATGTGATGCACAAACAGAACCTGCCGGAAAAAGTACTGTGTCATTGGGATTTCAGCGTCACTGGCCGCGGCCAGCGAATGAATTCATGTCCTAAATGTTCTTGCGGTGCACGAGGGGAATGAGACATTACGCAGCTTAGTCGGCCAAATGGGGCGGCCGTTTAGAAAAGCCCACATAAGCTCCAAAGTGCATGCACATGTCCAAATTCATATATACATTCACAAATCCCATGTATATTATCCATATGTATGTGTATGAGTAGATAAACAAAGATGGAAAACACTCTCTCACATACAGTCACTCTTTCTTGTCTTGACCTCTTTTTGGCCCCTGCCCATGGAAACCTACTGTACCAGGCTGCTGTGTCAGTTGCATGATGGGAAACCACACACGTCTGACTCAGCCACTGACAGCGAGGGTGCTGAGGTAACTCACATGGACTCATTTGCCCTAGATTCACTTTATGTTGCTCGTGGGAAAAAGTGGAAAATGAATGTAACTCAGGTGGTTAAACTAACGTCTGTTGTGATTCATACAGATGTTGCTGTTGTTGTTGTTGCTGTTGTTGTTGTTGTTGTTGTTGTTCTGTGTAGGCTGTGGTGGTGAGTTGTTTTACATATTGGTTATGACAAGTGATAATTAAAGCTCTAACTTGGTGGAACTACTTTGAGATTGTCCCTTAACCTCGTATAAATCCTGGTTAGCGAGGCTACATGGGAACGTTGGAGCTGAACATTAGAGGTTTTCTGTTTTGGATGGAGCTGATCATTGACATTCATGCTCCGCTGACTTCCTTCCAACAGCCACAGGCTTCAGTAAAACCATTTTTCACGCTGCGTTATCTAATTATAACAAACAATATACTCAACAGTTGCTATAAAACAGACATAGACCAAGATACCTGAACCACAACATCCATTCTGAGGCCTTTTAAAGCATTTTCTGCCACATTATGGCCTTCTTACAGCTGTTGTGACTGTTTGGTTGCGGCCGTCACACAAACTGTCTTTATTTCCCAAGTTTGACTTATTTTCTCATAGTTGAGGCAAATGTTGACTGGATGATTGTGGATGAAAAATGAGATGGTAAAACAATTACACTCTAAGTGCCAGTAAAACAGGACCAGTGTCAGGGGAGATTTAGTAAGTGGACTTTCCCAACATTATTATGTTCTGAAAACCTTTAGAAAAATTTGCTTAGAGGGACTTGGGACAGGATCAAGAAAAAAGACTCAACACTGACACGACAGCCGTTGCGGGTAACTGTGTTTTGATTGATGAGATGCTGCTGATAAAACTTTCGTTTTCTGCTTTGTGGGACTTTTCAGTGGACTTTGTGATGTTGGTGTGTCGTTTGTTTACTGTTGCAGAGTCGAAAGCTGTCGAGAACGTGCATTCATCTGACATCTGCAGAACTGCGCAGGAAATGGGTGAGTGGGCTCATGCTGTTTGGTTTTGAACGCTTCATCAGCCATTACCATTAAAAAAAAAAAAAAAACTTAAAATGCGTGTTTAATTTGTCACAAATCCTGCAACAAGTCCCTTTAAGTTCAGTGACACCTTTTTATCCCATAGGCTGCAGAGAACAATCTGAGAGGAGCAACACCTGGACCGACAGGTGAAGAGAGGCCTCGTATCTGTTTGTCCATGGACTGTTGATCTGACCCGTCGCTGTCGCTGCTCTGCTTTCACTGCACAGACTTTATCCAGCAACTTAAATCAGATAACCGAGATGACCTGTGCACGTCACTTCACCTCCCCGGCTGTAAAGTGCTGTGATTAACTGATAAATCACCTTTTTAAAGTGAATATGGCAGAAAGACCAGAGCACACTGACTGAGACTTTCTGTTCTTCTCCTGCAGGACATCAATCAGCAGCATCTGGACCACAGACCCTGGTCTCAGGGTCTGGACCAGCTGCTTGAAAGTGAAAGTACCATACCAGCCAAATATATAGGTGGATGTTTACACAGTTTTATGATGTTTCATTTTCAGTTAACCTTTATATGAGTCTCATGAAATCAAAGGCAAAACACACACAACAGACCCAACGCTGTTAAAACAGTTGCTGACTGACCCTAAGTAACAGATGTGTTGCAGGTTGATGCAGCAGACAGGTTATTCAATAATCACCTGGACGTGTTGAGTAATTGTCATGTGACCAGTTTACTGAAGCGCTCGTTTGTTGTTGTTTTCATCTTGTTTCCATTCAGTGTATTCCAGGTAACGTTGCACAGTCCATTGAACCTTTCCTTCCTGTAGCCTCAGTTTGACATTGAACCTGAACCATGAACCATGATTTCAACACTTGAACCCATCAGCACCTTTTTGTGCGATGTCACCAGTGAAAGTGATTTTCGAGCGCTGTGCTTCCCTGGGAGATATTTTTCTTGGTGGGGTGGGATCGGCTCTGAAATAACATTTCGATGAGGTAACATTAAACCTTTGCCCTCAAACTAATCAATATTAATGAAATTCTATTGGTGTTGTCGTGGCTTCCAGCTCCTCGAGCCACAAGCTGCACTGAGAACTCAACCTGCTGAGCTTCAACGTTCCCTCCTCTTTAGCTGAAGGGGAACACAACACAGACGTGGGTCAAAACATTTGGAAATCGCTCTTTTGTGTTTGTTTTAGATTATAACAATGTGGAAAAAATCACTTTGGAGCAAATGTGATAGCTACACTTTGTGTTGGAGAAGTTGTGCGACACATTCTGGGCTTTGTGGTGCTGTGAGCTTCACCTACTTTCTACTCCAAGTAGGTTAATGGAGTTTCCCCAGCTGCAGATCTCGACTTAATGTGGAGAACTGGAAGAAGGTCGTGAAATCTTCACTGTTGAATGCACATGAAATGAAATTTTAAGCCTCAAGGTTGAGTCATGAGTCTTAATGTGGGGATGAGCTCATGTTTGCTGGTGACATGGTGTAACTGCTCGGTTCCATCCAGGCGGTCTGTAGAAACAACCCCCCCTCACACACACACCCACACACCCACACACACACACACATCTGTGGATAGATTGAACATTATGTCATATTAACACAACTATAATTACACAATCCCTGTCATTTACACAGGGGTGGATGACTGTAAACTGACTGTGTGTGTGTGTGTGAGTGAGCAGATAGTTTTGGTTTTCTCATCCCACCTCCTTTTTCTCTTCTTTTTAATGAACTGTTCACGTTGTGGACAGAGAGCTGCTTTGAAAGTGAAAACTTTTGATGAGGTTTTACAGACTCATTCTGCACAAACTGCTGCTGCTGCTGGTGTGAATCCGACCTGGAGAAATAAAGTCAGATAAAGCTGAGAGGAAGCTTGGTGTGGAGACGTCCCTGTCTGTGCTGCACATTGTTACTCATTTACATAGATACTAGTTATGGGGAGACATTAGCATTCATTTGAATTGACCATGCACAGTGCACAGAGCAGATGAAACCATGACACACACAGTGAAACCAGCTGCTCATCACTGGGGCCTGGATCCAGTCCCAGCTGACACAGGGTGAGGGCGGGGCTTACCTGGACACGTCTCCAGTCCATCATAGAGACAAACAACCTCACACACACTCACACTTGCACCTGCAGGTGATTTAGAGTCACTAACCAGTCTCTCATGTCTGTCTCTGTAGTGTAGGAGGAGGCTGGAGAACATGGAGAGAACCAACAGGGAAGCCCAGGGATCAAACCCACAACCTTCTTGCTGAGAGGTGAAAGGTGACAGTGTTAACCACTGCAGCTGCAAGAACAGTTTGGTAAATTCAAATTGTATTGAATGCAGCAGGGACATTCATGTTTTCATGGGCAGGTTCGTTGGAGAAACCAGAGTCAGTCCTGTTTCTAAACCAGCTTCTAAATAAAAAACTTCAGCTGGTTGAAGTGAAGGGATGAACAGTGTCCTGACTGTCAGTGTGTGTGTGTGTGTGTGTGTGTGTGATTCATATCGCACGGTTGAAGCCAGAGATACAAGTAACTCCAGCCTCCTTCTGTCTCTCTGTCAGAGTTACGACTCTCCTCGCTCTAAACTTAGCTCCTCAGACGATCGTATCTTCAGTCCATCAGCTTCATGAGCTCCAGACCGAGCTGCTGGAGGAGTGACGGCCTGGTGCTCTCAGTTAAAGATGTCTGGGCACGATGAAAAGCTGAAAGAGGCCGAAGAAAGAGGAATGAGGAGAGAGTAGGCGGAGAGAGAGAGCGCGAGAAAGAAGGAAAGAGAGAAAGAGGGATAGAGAGAGAGAGAGAGAGAGCTGGCAGTTTGCTGTGTTTGTTCTGTTGTTGCCAACCGCTGTGGGACTTTTCCTTCAGTCTCTATGGTGTCAGCTGAAACACGTCGCTGCTCGTTGACAGTGTGGGAAAGTGTGTCCTGAAAAAGACTGAGAGAGGAGAAATGAGGAGAAAGGAATGAAGTAGGAAGGAGGAGGAGAAGTGGATGAAAGAGAAGAAAGACGAGTTCACAACGTGTGTTTACTGGATTTGTTTGAGATTAACTCCTTTTCTCTGTTTCCTGTCTTTATCTCTGTGGCTTCACTTCACCTAAATGTCCCTGAATCTTCAGATCCAGGTTTCAAACACGTGTCTGTGGACCAGTGGACCAGTGGAGAGACAACCCTTTGAGGTCACGACCTTTTCACTCTTAGAATATGTGTCTTTTCTTTTTTTTATCAAAGAAACTTTCACATGATTTTACATTGAACTGTTTTTATTCACAGTCTCTTTTCTCATTTATTGAATTTTCAAACCAAATACGATGCAAATCTCCATAAATCCAGATTGACAAGATAATCCCGATGTCCTGAGTCTCTTCCTCTGTTGTCGTTGGGTTTACACTCTGTCATCACCAGAACAGAAACGTCTCCAAAACCTGAGGCATTTGTTTGGTTTTTAATATCCGCTTTTTATTTAAACAGAGTCGAGAGGCAGAGATGTGTTGCACATGTTGGAAAAGACGCACTGCGGTGAGCTCGTCGCGTCCTTGTTGCCATTTTGGATGTTTACACTGAGGAGTAAACACTGAGCTCCCGACTCCTCCACAGCACAAGGCCTGTACGATCTGCACGACTTTAACAAAGTCATCATGGATAAATAAAATAAAATGAAATCTTTTTTTATTTTCCATTTTCGTCTGCCATCATTTGTGAAACTGTAAATTCAGTGTGAGCGGTCTGAGGTCAGGGAGGGGTCGCTGACGAGCTTCAGCAGCTCAACTAAACTGGAAATCGTTTCAAGCTGCACAAATAACGTTAAAGTGTCATCGCAGTGTTTTAATAATAGAAAATGTTTGGATTTGTTCAATCTGCCTTTGGATCGGTGTCGGACACAAAAGCAGAGCGCGATGTGGCCAAAATGGCTTTTAGATTTTTTTTTTTCTAAAATCCAGTGAGAAAGAAATGAAAGTGTTCAGGAGTGAGAGATTTGTTCTCTGGCCTGTGATCTGACATCTCACCACATTTTATTGATCCTGTCATCACAGAGTTTTTAGAGAATATCCCAATAAATCACCAGAACAAACTAGTGGGACTGAAAACATGAAACATGGTCCCTCAGAGAGAACGGAGAAAGTCAGATAAGGTCAGACTGTGGAAATCTGTGGCTCCAGGTCACAATATGGAAGAAAAAACTCGTGTTGATTTGTGTCAATGTTTTTTTTTTTTCTTTGTTCATTTTATGAGAATATGTCCCAGGGACAGTGAACATGTCCTTCACTTGTCTGACGTGTGAGCAGCTCTGAGACCAGCAGCTAAAACTATAGCCAACACAATCTGAAGAAGTGACCACAGCAGTGTGTGTGTGTGTGTGTGGGACATGATAACGTTTCTATAACACAACAGTGTAGATGGTTTAAATCAGGACAAATGAAAACACATCCCAGTAGTGTTGGTGATGGTTTTGTGTGTCGCCGTGTGGAAAACGATCACACCAGTGAAGAACTGGTGCTTTTTGCATCACAACAGAAACACAACACATTTGTCAGCGTGCGGCCACAAACCAATACACAAACCCAGAAATGTTTCACAACCACGTTTCATGGCTGCAGCAGCAAAACTCCTGATGTTTTTTTTTTTTTTTTTTACTCCCTCGCGTGAGATTCATGAATTTTCTTTGTGACATATGTGGGTTTTTCAAAATAAAATCCCTTGTTTTGCAGCTGCAGTGACAACAGCCGGTGTTATTATGAAGCTTAAACAAGAGATGATCTCCCCACTCTTTCATCGTGGACCCAACAGAACCAGAGCTCCACATTATCCCACGTCACGGTCATAAATCACACAGGCTTATATGGCTCCTTCTGACTTATGGGCCATGTTTTCAATTTATATGTGAGCAGGAATGAGCAGAATGTTGCTCTGCTGTATGTTCAGACTCTGGTAGAGCCAGCACCCATCCAGTCAGGGCCCACAAATCACAGCTGTCCTGCCCAGGGGCCACAGGTTGGTACCGTATGGAGCCGGGCCCACCCCCTCCAAAAAACCCCCCTGGTTTAAGCAGAATGAAGTGTAAAGATGGAGGGAGGTGGAAAAGAATAGAGAGATCAGGCTTAAGTGGAAGAGCAGCAAAGAAACATCAGACAGACATCTCAGACAGGAAGTAGAATCAGACGCCTCAGATGAGACGACACATAGGTTTGTTAGTTTTGTGGTGAAGATGAAGGAGCAGGAGGCCAGTCGCTGCTCTCCATCACACAGTCACTGTCTTTCCACTCTTTTAAACATGTATGTGTGTTTATGTTTTAAATTCCTGACATCAGTGTGTGTGGTAAACAAAGTGGACTGAGCCCAGGCGTCTGGTTTGGACGTGAGCTGAGAGGAACTGCTGAGTCAGTGTTGACAGACGACGACGATGATGATGATGATGCAGTTTCTCTCTGTTTCTGTGCAGCTTCAAGTGTTTATCTTTGAACTGGACTCGATGTTTATAGATGAGAAAAAAAGAAGCTGAATTCTTTCCACGCAGCGAAGCCTCAGAGTTTCTCTCTGTGTGGGTCTGTTCACTCAGCCGCTCTCTGCTAATCACATATTTACTGCACTCAAGTAAACTGAAGGACTGAAGGACAATGAATCATGGGCCCTTCAGTGGGTGTTTTTAATGTCTGAGGTGTGTCCACCTCTAAGAAGAAAACACACACACACACACACACACCTGAAGTTTGGCTCTGATGTTACAGATGTTTCCCACATGTAAACACTGATCACACAAAAACATCAGAATAGTAACTGACTGCTTTGTTTGCTTCCTCCTCCTCCTCCTCCTCCTCCTCTTCTCCTGAGACTTGTCTCTTTTTTTAAATCTCTCATTCCTCTGATTTCCAGGATGTTAAACAAACTCTCGCTGAAGGATCAAAGTTATTTTAACGACGTATGAAGTGACTTCTCACCTCCTGGTTTCCATTTACCAGGATTCCCCTGAATGTGACTGTGTGTGTTACATATTTGTCAGTCTGCTCACACACACACACACACACACACACACACATGTGATGCTCATCAACACATTTGCAGAGTGATTAAGCTTCATTAAGTAACATGAGTACCTCACCAGCACTGGCTCTTTTCCCAGGCCGGACTTTAAACCAGACAAATGAGTTTTTACATTGAGACTTATTTAAATGACTTATCTGAAGGTTTAACTGTGGACGGACGATGTGAGCAGAAACAGGAGCGACTGACTCAATTATTAAAAGTTGTTTTTCACATGATTACTACTGCTGTCGCCCAGATGTGCACAGCTGTCATAAAGACGTGACGTGACGACTCCTTTGTTTCTATACGTCCATAAACGTCTGAGCTGTTTTTACTGTTTCTACTTTCTCCTCTGGACTTCGCCACATCCTGCACTGATGACTGTGACAGGACGAAAACATGATGAACTTTTCTTCACTGCGCTGTGTTTAATCCTGAAACAGGCCCAATTAGTTTTATATTGGTGAATAAAGTCAGACTTTATGTGTCTTATATTTGACAAACTGAGAGAGAACACACTTCTTCTTCGTCTTGTTGTGGGTAATAAAGTCAGAGGCAGAGACACAACAGGACTCCACGGCTTCTCCCTAGTGAACCTCTTTGTGGTTGTTTAATATCTGTAGTGAGGAGGATCCAAAGAGAACGACCACGTCTTGGTGTCATGGTAATGCACTTCTCATTTTATTTAGATCCTAGAAAAAACAAGCAAATAAGAAAAATCCAGAATAAAAACGAGTGTTTGTAGAACAATAAGTTAAAACACAGGAGGAGGAGGAGGAGGAGGAGGAGGAGGAGGAATCACATAAAGATACAGGCTGAAGGCACATGAGTGAGTGAATGAATGAATGAGTGATGTGTTAAAGCAAATCACAATAAAACAAATATGTACAATACCGAGGACACAATGTGGCAGCAATATACTTTTCACATAATTTACAAGAGAACTAGGACAGATGTCAGACCAGAGGCTACGCAACATTGTCAATATCTAGAAAAACAATCATGGAGATCAGCACTGCAAGAAAAAAAAAAATCATTTTCTCACCTCGAATGACAAGAAAAGTAGTTTTGTTAGAAACAGTTTTAAAATCAGGAATTACAAACAAAAAACACCCCGTTCACTTCACTATTCACAAGAAGCCAAAAGAGAGAGAGAGAAGAGAGAAGAAAACCGACGCCATGTCCTCGTCTCTCTGTGTTAATCCCTCCCTCGCTCTCGGGGGAAATGTAAAAAGTATATTTCATTTTGTTTTCTGGCCTCGAGGCCGTGAGCAGGAATCTGAATTCACAGTCGGAAGAGAATAAAAAAACTCAACGCACACTTCCAACTTCTGTCTCTGAACCTGTGTGGAGGCTCCAGAGAAGCTAAACAAAGTGAATATCACTCCCACATGTTGGAGACACAGGTCCAGTCCCAGTTTAACGGACTTCCTGACAGTTTGCTACGGCTCCTGTCTCTTTGCTGCACGTTTGGTTTTTTTTTTTTAAAAAGCACGAGTCACGAGGGGCTGAAGAGAAACCTGCGTGTTTTTAATAAACACGTCCTGTGAACTCTGTGCTCTCGTCTCTGTGAACTTTGAATTCTTCGCTGTGAGTTTTGACATTCCTCTCTCAGTCAGGTGCACCAGGAGCCAGAAGCACTTCATCTTCAAACTGTCACGGATTCTCTGCGGCCTAGTTCATCGGATAAAAAGCTGAAGCTGGGAGTCGTAGAGTTTGTCACTGAGCTGTGGGAGGACACGGCCGGTTCTTTGTTTGTATTACTGCACAGGGAGGCTTCACGACAGGTAGATCACACCTGATCTACTCACTCGTTGTTTAACTGACAGATGAGCGTACAGAGATTTTTGTAAAGAGAGACGTTCCCCAGCTTCAGAAAGTCCAGAAGATTAAACAAACTGCAAACGTGGAGTGAAAAACTGCGACAGGAGAATAATGTGGAACTGTAACATGGTTAAAAAAAAAAAAAGACACAGGAACCTTTAAAACCCGTTCACCAAACATAAGCATTACATCATCAGACCCTCAGGTGACTCTGTACGACGCACAGGTTCCATCCCAGCGTCTCCGCAAACACCTGAAGACTCACAGACTGAGGAGACACATCACATACAACATGGTGGGTACACCTGTGTGGTTTCTTGTGATGTTTCCTCTGTTTGACCTTATGTGACCTTTGGTAACCACGGTGATGTTTAATTTCACCAAGCTGTGAATCTGTGAACACCTGGACTGAAGAAACCTCTTGGACACATTCAGGTCCAGCTGACCCAGATTCAACTTCCTCTGTGAACTCTGCGAAGTTCAGGTGAAGTCTGCAGAAATGCTGAGTCATGGAAAGTGTCTGAGACAATACGAAGGCCTCATGGACTTCTGGGTAAAATCTGTCCGTGAGTCTGAGTGTGGACACTGTGGGGACACTGGGATTGGACCGACTGTTACCAGGGAAACTGTCGTTATAATGATCAGACTCCTCTGCAAACAAACCAATCAGCTCCAAATCTCTAGTAACACACACACACACACACACACTCACACACACCAGTGATCTATGATGAAGGACTGACTGAGGGTTGTAATTGAACATAAGATATGATGCAGGTAATAAACTGATAAACCTTCTCTTCTTCTTCTTCCCTGCTCGAGTCTCATTTCTTGTTTATTACGTTATGAAAACGCGTCTGTGAGACACGTTTATGAAACTTTGACATGAACATCACTCTGTTATTGTGACCTTGAACTGGTCATCTTGTATCTAAGGTTGAATGTAAACACGCTGATGCAGAGATGAGGGCTGTCATACCAGACTGGGACGTAGAAACCAATGTCAGCTTTTAGATGTGTGTGATCCGACCGAGCCTCACTTTTAATCAATATACTCAATATAAACAACGTTTATTAGGTCTGTCAGTGGAGAAATGCTGATATAGGATCAATAAAACACTAATATGATTACATTGATCCAATATTAACATCCCTCCTCGACAGAAGCTGATAAACGTCGGCTCGGACGCTCAGTAGCCCCGTCCTCCCACATTTTGGTTTCCCAGTTATTTCACGCTCCACCTCCGTCTCACACCAGCTCCACCTTGGAGTTGGGGTAAACGGCGACGACGTCGTAGCCCTCGGGTGGCTGCACTCGGGCCTTGGCGTGGGTCTCACAGTAAAGATTGTCCTCGATGAAGAAGTAGCCTCTCTGCTTCAGGTTGACGCCGCAGTCGTCACACATGAAGCACTCGGGGTGGTAGAGCTTGTCCCTGGCTTTGACGATGGTGCCGCTGGTGATCGGAGACATGAGAGAGGACGTGTTCATGTATGTTTTTCTTATCAAGTTTAAACATGTGACTCAATCAGTTTATACACTTCATACATGTATGTATTTTCTATGTATGTACTGTATATGGAAATCCAACGTGTGTGTGTGTGTGTGTGTGTGTGTATGTGTACAACATGCTTGTCTCCCTGATGACTGAAAACAAACATAAAACACATGTATTTTTATTTTCAGCCTTATATGCAGTATGTTTGTGCAGTGTGTGAGTGTGTGTGTGTGTGTGTGTGTGTGTGTGTGTGTGTGTGTTTGTGAAGTCTGTGGGGAAAAGTGGAGCAGAAATAGTTGAACTCTCACAGAGTCGAGCTGCTGAGGATGAAAATGGCTAAAAAGGCATAATAGGAAAATGATGCAGCGACGACGCCAACTGCAGAAACACAGAGCGCCTTAAAAGGCCGACTGCAGGCATCATCATCATCATCATCATCATAGTCTTCCTCACTGCAGAGCTCACTCAGCTCTTTAAAAGGCAGCACAGGGACTCACAGCTGTTTGCTGAACTATTATCAATGCAAATCCACTGTCATCATATTTTACAGCAGCAGTTTGAATCTCATCACCACACGTCAGTTCTGTGGACAGAGCTGGTCTCTGATCAGCGCTGGTTCAAGTTAGGCATCAGTCGCTCGTGTATTCGTGGGCGTCGCTCACTCAGATTTTCCTCTGTGAGGTTTTGGAGCCGGCGAAACGTTTTGGTCCCGAGCTTCTTTTTTTAAATCAGTGGAGCCGCAGCAGTCGCAGGATAAACTCCTGACACCGTCGTGCTCTGCTCCGCCTTTTAAAACAACGCTGTAAAACGCTGCCGGGTCACAACGGCCTCATTGTGCCATGCCAGCTCCCACAATGCACTCTTGTTCAGCCGATGACATCACTGCTCACCTGCAGCTGCTTTAATAGAGGAGAGGGGGAGGGAGGGATTACTGGTGCATTAGCTGTCTTTGGCAGAGAGGGGTGTGCACGTGCATGTGGAAGTTTGTGTATACGATCCGCGGTGCGTGTGTGTGTACGTGTACAGTGTGTGTGTGTGCAGTGTGTGCAGTGTGTGCAGTGTGTGTGTGGGAATGGGTGTGGACGGCAGCTTTGGTTTAATCATTAAAATGATAAATAGCAGCAGATTTGACTGCGACTTGTTGGTGCAGGAGTTCAGCTCTTTGTCTCAGTGAGGAACCTGAACTCACCTCAGGTTGTTCAACTTACTAACTTTGTCACGACAGGAAACATCTTCTACAACTTTAACAACAGCAAAGATGAGAAGAAATCATTTAGGTTTTAAGTCCCAACTTTCCTCTTTGAAATGAAAAGTAAACTAAAAGTTGACGTCTCCACAGAAGGACGCGCTGTTATAGGAAACAAAGTGAGGTCATGATTGTTATAACTTCGTCCTGTGACACTTACACAATGCCGTTGCAGCAGCGTGTGCACTGGGGCAGCTTCTGGAGACCAGGCATGGGACTGGTGGGGATGGGGCTTCCCAGTTTGGGGATTGGAGACCGGACTGGAGACTTCAGGTTCCTCATGCGCTCTGTTGGGGAAACACCTGGGAAAAACAGACAAACAAACAACGACAGGGTGAACACAGGAGCTCTGGACTCTGGATCAATATTTCTCTGATCAGCTTCCACTGAGGCCTCATGGGTAAGTTCCTGAGTGTTAACCTGTTGGCATCAAGACACGGCTCAGGTAACAACATGAGGTCTTATTGGGAAACACGCTCATCTACTTTCTGTCTTTTTTGTTTTTGATCGATGATTTCTTCCAGCAGTTGTTTTTCCACAGGTGACGAGTCGGAGCCTGCAGCTCCGTGTCACCGCCGTCGTTCTCATGCATGAACTAAAAACACATCGGTGTAACACCGCGGGGTGCCGCTGCTGCCGTCATGAAGCTTGTACTGTTCAGGTGTTTCTTTTTTTATGGAGACTGTTTCAGAGGTGTTGATTCAACTTTACGATCTCTCTGGGGGGTGAAACCTGAGGTGCTGTCGTGACACATCGAGGTGTTGCTCTCATTTTGCTGCTGCTGCTCATTGATATAAGTGAGGTGGGTTTAAAGTAATGGAGGCTCTGGCTCCTGCTCAAGATTCAGCTGCAGCTCATTGAACCCAATAAACTGACAGTAGAGACGAGAACTTCACCGCACTCACAAGACTGTGGACATTTAGGGACCGGGCCTGGTCCAGATCTGATCTGATCTGGTCTGATCTGATCTAATCGACACAGATCACAACAGAATAGACCATCAGCACACTCTGATCCTCGAAGACGACTGCTGACCTCTGCGTTAAAGTCAGTGTCTGTGTAACTTGAGGTCATGTTCATCGTTGACCTCACGGTTTTCTTTACAAACAGGACGTTGCCACTTGTTTCCACTTCCTCAGTTTCTCCACTGCTTTTTTCTTTCTACACTTGATTATTCTAAAGAGGTTCAGTCGTTTCCATGAAATTCAACCCTGTGACAAAAACAAGAGGGAAAACCAGGTCGTCAGTCGTCACGGACATGAATGTGCTGATCGTTTATTGATATATACAAAAAAAAAAAAAACGCATGTTGGCATCGAGTGTTGTTTTTCACCACAGAGAGCTGAACTGTGGGAATGGCTCTGTCTCCTCTCTGTCTCTGACCTCTGACCTCTCCATGTCCCTGTGAGTCACTCTGTCACAGCTTTTTCCTTGAACTTATTCATCAGTCAAACAGAAGCTTGACAGGAAGAAGAGTCTGTTATAATCACATAACGTCGTGGAGGTCGTCTGACGTCCAGTCTCAGCCCTGTGCATCTTACATTTTCACTTAAATACAGTAAAATACTGAGTTCAGAGTGGGAACAGTGGCTGCCGCTGCCTTTTCCATGAAAAACATTTTTTTATGAAGTGCGATCATCTCCAGCCCAGAAGTGTTTAGTTCTGCCTGGCTGCTGGAATGCATGAAAGGAAGGAAGGGGCAAATTTAATACTGGATATCTGGAGCTGCTCCCAGTGCACCGGCCGGGGGCAGATCAGTAGGTCCTGCTCTATATATATACACAAGACGTCCCTTCACCGCTGACGACATGCCAGCAGAGACTGTTCAGACCTCTTACACAGTCTAATGACTCTGCACCTGGCACCGGAGTCAAAGCACGCTCAGGTCCCCTCCGACTGCTCCGTGGTGCGTTTAAGGGCTGCTCGCATTAGCTGGGTGTTTTATCCCTGGGATTAATGTCTGTGTTACCTGCTGATGCACTCTGATGGAAAAACCTTTTTTATGTGCAGCTCCTGTGGCTTTTTAAAATGGTCACGTATCAGGTACGTCAGACAAAGAGCAGGATGGACGAGCGCCTGTTTAGTCTTTTTTTAATAGACTCACTACTTAAGACCCACATGCTCTGCTGCAGCTGTAGACACACACACACACACACACACACACACCGTGTTTTATTTGACAGACAGTGACAAGCTGGCAGATTACAACATATCTCGCCCCACGCAACATTCATGGCGCTCGAGTGTGTCCTCCACTGTGACTAATATCAACCAGACGTAAAACAAAAGGCCACACACTCGTGTTCAGGCTCGCCTCACCGCGGCCTGCAGTCGACTGCAGAGCTGGAAGCCAGGAGGGAGTTTAAGGCAAAGCGAATCACAATATCGAAAGATAAATAAACAGCTGAAATAATATACGTTTATACAGCTGTTTCATGACACTGTTCAAGGAAGTCAGAGAGAAAAGAAGTTAAGGATTAAAGAAAGTTCAAAAATGGATCAGAAATGTGTTGGGACGATACATTTACAGCCTCTGGGGTCACACGTGCAACCAGAGAGAAAGATATATTATCACAAGAGAGAGAAAAACACAGTAAAACCTTCTGACGTGATCATCAGTGACTTGTAATGCAATAAAACCAAAACTTTCTCTGGTGCGAGTTTAACTAAGATTTGTTTTGTATCACGATTTAACTACATCAAAGACAAAGGAGTTGTGTGTTGGCAAAGGAGCCGTCGAAGGGTTAAACCCCCCCACCCCACCCCCCACAGTGAAATCCCATGTGGCCTCCCACCGGACCATGAAATCCTGTCAGGGCTTTAAGTCTTGTATCTTTTTCAGTGTGGAACATTCCTGCTCCTTTTCCTCTCAACCACATTTCACCAGTGAGACGTTCATCTCCATCACTTCACTTCACTGCCTGCTTTTAACTTCCCACAGGTTTTGTTGTGACACAGTGAAATAATAATCAGTCACGTGTTGCACGTTTCGCTCTCTGCTGATGGATGTTTTCTGACTCCGCCTCCTTCTCTCCCTCCTGAGCACTTTCTCTTTGTGGTCATTACTCATCAGTGTTGTGTTGAGCTGCCCGCTGAACAAACACCCCCCAGGAGCCGATGGAAACTCTGGAGATAAACAACACGAGGAGGAATAGATGTGTTTTTTAACCTTGTTGGAGCTCGGGGAAGGTCCGAGGTCTCAGAGAGGTCACTGGCCCTGGTGTTTATTCAGAAACACGTCCTCTCTCCTCCTCATGTCGTTTCTTCAACGATGGTGGAAACTCCTCGTCTTCACATCCAACAGAAGACAACACACAGAAACTGTCCTCACCCTGAGTTAAGGTGTGTTTGTTTGTTTGTTTGTTGGCTTTACCCTCCGTCCGTCTCGGCCTTAAACTCCCTGATTGAGCAGCTCCCTCCTTCATCCACATCTCTGTCCAATCTCGGTGGAGCCAGAGGAATTCTGGGAAAACTGACACCGTTGTTTGCTTTAACTTTAAAAGCCTCTGAAAGTCAACATGGCCTCAACAGGAGACGACTGCAGTGATTTAAAATCCTGACACAGAGGTATGCATTTCAGAAAACAGGAGTTTCATCATCTGATAATTTCACGTGTTTCGTTTTTTTGATGTGTAATTAAAAAGGGGCGGAGTTTAGTGACACCTGCTGATGAGACAGGAAGCTGTCAATCAACCGACTGACAGCAGACAGTTTCCTTTTCATCTCTTTAATCCATCAACAGTATCTCTCTCTCTGCTTTGAGTGTGATTTTAAACACTAAATGATGTCTGAGCGCGTCTCCAGGCGGCGGCGGCGGCGGCTCCTGCTCCTGCAGATCATCCTGTGTTGGTTCTCACATCAAAGTGTTGAACCAGATCTGAGATCAGCTGCAGGAGAGACAGATGCTCTCCAGGGAAACAACATCAGACTCTTTGTGAAAACTGAGAGGAGGTTTTAGTTTTAGTTTTGGCAGGGATCATCATCATCATCATCATCATCATCATCAGCGTGGTCACATGACTCCTCCTCAGGAGAAGGAATGTGGAGCGGTCAGGAGTCGGACAGGAAAACCATATTTCTCACTTTATTGTCCTTTGTGAAGTTGTTTTTGCAGTAAATTGTCTTAAAAAAACTTCCCTCCCCTGTTCAACCGTGCGTGAGCTATTTAAACCACTTCATCTTCCTCCTGCTCCCTCTCTCTCTCTCTCTCTCTCTCTCTCTCTCTCTCTCTCCCTCTCCCTCTCTCTCTCTCTCTCCCTCTCTCTCTCTGTCTGTGTCTTTCTATATAAGGAAAACTATGCCACTGAGACAGAGGAGTTCCCAACAAGTCGGAGAGAAGCTGCCTGAGTGAGATCTTCCTCTGGCTGAAATCACTGGAGGAAATATCTGCTCAGAAATTTCCACCGTCGACAAATAAACGACTCGACTTTACAAAACGCTCCAGGACTGTTGCATCGATGCATGCAGGTATAGCCAAGGGGCAAAACACATTATAACTGCCCTCTAACCTGCTCATCAGGTCGCACTTCTCATTTCAACCCTTTTTATCCTCCTGACAGCGCAGCAGAGTCAGACTCACGTTACCGCACGACAACACAGAAACAATCATCGTACCTCCGTCCTCAGCCTCCAGGATTCCCTGCAGGTATTTGAAGGAGCCGGACTGTTTGGGTTCAGAGACGGGCTCCTCGTAGTCCTGCAGCATCTTGTAGACATCAGACTGTGTGTCGAACCCGTTACGACCCGGGGGGGAGTGGACGGGTGGCTCCGGGCTGAAGGAGGCGAGAGAGGCAAAGATGCATTAATGCAAAAGCAAACGACATCAGAGAGATCTGCATCTTTAACCAGGTGGTGTCATGATGTGATGTTGACAAAGGCAGGAATGAAGTGGTCTAAACAAAAAGATAAAAAGGACCACAGAGTAAGAAATGCAGCTGGTGGGCGCACAGATCTGTGTGCTTCACGCTCCACATGGGACAGACATGAAGTCTCAATCACAGCAGCTCTGAGCTGCATGTTCGTCCATTCATCAAGTTTCTCCCCAGAACCTCCCAGGACGGATCGCACTCATCAGATCCACTCAGACCTCAGGGAGACGAGGGAGGGGGGCTGGCAGATGGGTTCAAACCCTGACACACTTTACTGCATGTCTGTCTCCAGACAGAGTGTGTGTGTGCGTGTGTGGGAAAGCCTGAGTTAGTGAAAGTGAGACCAAGAGACAGAGACGGGAGATGAGCAGTGTTAAGTGTGTGTGTGTGTGTTGGAGAGGATTTTACTGGGAGACTAAACACACATTTATTGTCCACTTGAGGGGATGCACAATAACAAATGGCTTTTCCAGATCACACATCCATCTGTGCAGGTGTGTGTGTGTCTGTGTGTGGGTCCATCTCTGTTGGACTATTACAACTGACTGTGTGTGTGTGTGTGTATTTTTATGTAACCTCTAAACCTGGTGAGGCGTTAACAGCACAGAGGTTGATGGATTTTGGAGGCGAGGCGGCCACCACAGACTCGCTCTCTGTTTCCGCCTGTGATTTTCTCACAGAATCTGGTAAACTGTTAAAGATTCACTGAAAACAAACACCTGAAAAGTTCCCGTTTGGTAACAGTTTGGTCTTAATGGCTTTAACTCCCTCCTCTGTCTCACCTGTGTGTGGCGCTCAGGCTCAGGCTGCCCATCTTGCTCGGCAGAGACCGGTCTCCATTGCTCCCTCCGTACAGTCCGGCTGGGTTGTTGTACTGAGCGTGCCCGTGTCCGTGCCCGTGCCCGTGTCCGGTCCCGTTGCCGTAGCTGTAGCTGTGGCCATTGTTGTTGGGTCTGGAGTGTCCATTATTGAGGTGAGCGGGCTGGGCGGCGGGCTGAGGGGACTGCGGTTCGGGGGTGTACGAAGGTTTACGGCCGTAACCGCCGTATCCGCTGGTGATGGGCCGGAAATTCTGCAAAACACGAGACAGAAACAGGAGCGTGTTTAAAGCAAAGCAAACAGAGCTGTTAAAGTTAAGGATCTAGTTTCATTAGATGAAAACAGACGGGTAATGGATTTATTACAGAACGCACCATTTACGCTTCGGTTCAGCAAATGAGGGTTAAAAAGAGCAGAGGAATGAGAAAACAAGCAGAGCAGTGCCCTCGCTGGAAAACCACAATTGTTCTGAGGCGAGGAGAGCGGTCGACGCTGAGCAGCTCTGAGGTCGGAGAGAAAAAAGCTTTTTCCAGCTCATTTCTACTCGTCTCCTCTTTAATAGTGAAGCTTATTAAGAAGGAGCTCACATTAGATTTCCTGCAGATGTTTCTGTCAAAACAAATTAACTTGCGTGGAGTAAATATCGAAATAAAATGTGTTGTTTCTTCTTCTTCTTCTTCTACGAAGTGAAGAGTTTAGTGAAGAGTTGACGGAGCTGAAGCTCAGAGCAAGACTCTCTGCTGCAAGACGTAACGCAGGGCAGATGCACAGGCACCTCCACTGTGCGCTCACTGAGTGTTTATCCTGAGGTCAACGCCCTTTTCATGCATTTGTAAAATAACTAAATAAATAAACAAATGGTGACATCATCAAGCAGCTCAGTGTTTACACCACTATCAGCTAAACTGCAGCGATAGCGCTGAGAGCCAGAGACCGGCTCGTCCGGCTCAGACACTCACAGCATTTACAGATAAAGTTTTATTGCGTGGCTTTCGATGATGTCAGCATCTGTGATGTGTGTGTGTTGTGTGTGTTGGTGCTTTGAATTTCAGAGATAGCAGCAGCGGCGGCGGCGGTGATGGTGATGGTTACCGAGGGGACAGGGCTGCACACGGTCACACGTCCAGACTGTAAACATTTCAGCTGAGACCAAGAGACTTGTTTACAAGTGAAGCAACGAGAGAGACGAGTCACTGCCGGTCAGACTGCTGGAGCTATGAGCCACTGGAATGACTCTGTGTGTGTGTGTGTGTTTTGGGCTGGTTTAAAGTGTCTTAGCTGCAGGAGGTGGGGGTTCACAGCCTCTCCAGACAGGACCCCTGTCATTTCAACAGATGGGTCTGCTGGATGTCATCCTGCCTTCGTCTGGACCACACACACTCTCTCACACACACACACATGCACAGGTCTTCTGTAATCAGCACTTTCCAACATGTTGCTGCTGCAGACCTCCTCCTCTTCATGTACACCAACCAGCCCACATCTTGAACTGGGGGGCGCGCCCTGTCATTGCTCTGCCTGCTGCACTTACGACAGAGGATTTTTAAGAAATTTAAAACCACCTCTTCCTGCTTGTCTGAAAAACCTCAGCCAGTAAAGACGGACAGAGGGATCCAGCACAACACACTTAGCTGATAGCCATTCATGGTTAAAAGTCTGGAGCAGGAGAGCTGAAGAGTCAGCCCCCCCGCCCCCCAGGAGCCAAACCCTGTTTGGGCAGGACGTCAGAAACACCCAGCGCTCTGCGGCTTCCTCTCCGAGTAAACCAGACACTGTGAAGCTCGGCTCCCACCACACGACCAAACAGCACAGACCAGATCCTACTTATTATCCTCAGCCCTATTTGCACAGATGTTGGACCTCATGTGATTCTGATTAAAAATTCCCCAAACTGCTGCATTTCATGAAACTAAAAGGAGCAACATTTACTTTAGACCAATAAAACTGGCTGCAGGTAGAGGCTGTTGACTCAGACGAACTTTTCTTCTCCGGTGACCTTTTCCTATCTTTTATTTCACTGACAATCCATCTCACATCTTTTCATTTCCTGAGGACATGCCCAGAACAGAACAAATCACTGCTGCCCTTACACGTCCCCCCCCCCTTTTTTTTTAAAGTCTTAATGAAAATCCATTATTCATCGCTCATATTTAGACAGGAGCTAAATCTGCAGATAACAATCGGTACAATAACTGTATCACAGTCAGACAAGCTTATTCATGCCTGAGTCTGGAGAATAAAGGAGGCAAGAGGAGGGAAATCCCTCAGAGTGTATTATATTACATGCTCCTGCAGTGGCAGGACAGTAAAGACATTACATTTATGACTCCTGATCTGTACAAACATGACGTGAAGGAGGAGCGGCAATCACACGCGAACCTATATGGTGATATATTCAAAAGAAAAATAAAGGAGAGAAAAAAAAATATTATGATCTTGTTTTACTGACTCGAGGGGAAATGACCCAGAAGAAGAAATCGAGTTAGTTTTATTTGCATAGCCCCAAATCACAAATTTGTCACAGATGGGCTCAACAATCTGCAGCAGGTTTCTATCCTCAGACGAAGAAGAACAGGAGCCACAGGGACGGAGAACTGGAGGTAAGCTCTGTCGGGTCTTTGACTCTTTTAGTGAAAGTGTTGCAGTCGGAGGCAAAGACGAGGTTTGTATATAATAAACAGAACTGAATACGCACATCAGAGTGAACACTCATAATTGTCCCCTCCTCACGATAGCTGCTCTTCAGTTTCCACCAGGTCGCATGTAAACAAAAGCTGTTAGACGTCAAACTGTCAAAACCTGTTTGTGATTGGTTCTCCAGGTTTCGGGGAATTGGAGAGAAGAGAAATGAAATCGCTCATGTTCTGTGAAGTCAATGCAACTTTGACCTTTGACCTTTGACCAACCTAAATATAGTGCATCTGTCCCTGGTTGTTGCAAACAACAATATTATAAAACTGAAAATTGAACAGTGCCACAAAAAACAGAGGAAATCAACATCAGAAGAGACAGAACATCTCAAAGACTTTGTCATTGATCAATCCTGTATCAATGTTGTTCCAGCGCCGCCATTAAAGGCGTCAGACCGGAAGGTTTTCCCTGCACCTGAACGCACCAGCCTTCAGTGGATTTCCTTGTCGCCAGCCACGAGCACATGTTCACCCATTCTCACCCTCACACTCCTGCCTGAGATGTGTCACTCCTTCTGTTTCCAGCCCTCTCCCTCCCCTCTCTCCCCCCTTCCCCTCCGCGGCCTGTTGCCCAGATATTTGCTTTTAGCTGGATGGCAGATTTATAAGGCAGCACATCTGGCGCTCGCCTTATAAAAATGCCAGTTTGGTAACATTCAGGACCTGTAAGTGCTTTCAAGTTGCTCTGAAGGTATGGTGTCTCGGTTTCCTTTTATGATAGGAGATCAGCTGTGAGCCAACTGTCTCGTTAAAGTGATTTATCCAACCTTTTCCACGTCTCAACTGTACAAAAGGCTTAACGTCGATCCTGCGTCGAAGGCGACGGTGATGATGTTAATCTGCACGGTGCCTCGTCCGTCGCCCCCGGTAACCTTATCTTGTTTCCTCCTAATGTAGACAAAACACTTTGGGATCAACAGAGGAACAGCTTCAGTCAATCTGCTGCAGGAACTCAACCTAACAAGGCCGTCGTCTGTGACATCATCGATTTCCTAATTTCTCCCTCCTGAGAAAAGCTGCTCTTTCATTTTCTCCCAGATCTTGACTGCATCATTCGTCCTGGCTCGGAGGAAAAGGGAGGAACAAAAAAAAAAGATAACTCAAAGCAGTAACCGGGGTATTTATGAGAACCAACACTGTGTGCTCATAAATCCGGAGCTGCCATCTGATTTCACTGACCTGTTTTACAGTGGTAACCAAGCATGGCTAATGGTTCGGGATGACCGACCACGTATGTCCGCAAGTGCCAAAGATGGAAGGAGAGACACAAAGACGGAAAGATAGACAGATGAAAGGGGATGAAAGAGTTGGTTTTCACTCGTGCATCGTTCTCCACTGAGCTGAGGTTCTTCCAGCCGAGAGGAACCCGGTGCCTCCATCCATCACCCGGACTAGAAGTCGCCCTGATTAATAAGGGTTCAAATGGGAGAAGATGTCAAGTTACAGTTTCAGCTTTGCATCCTGAGTCCACAACCGCAGTTTGGTCAGAGAGGAGGGGGAGAAGGAGGATGAGGGGGAGGTGGAGGTGGAGGTGGAGGTGGAGGAGGAGGAGGAGGAGGAGGAGGAGGAGGCTGAGAGTGAGGAGGAAAAGGTGGAGGACCCTAATTGAAATCATATGCTGGTGTTTAACTGAGGACCGGGACCTCAGCCTGCCTCACCGGAGACACACACTCACACACACAGTTCATGACAGCACACACACACACACACACACTCACACACACCTCCTGCATGGTTTAATCCCTCCAGACCTTCGAAATTAAGCTTTTCACATGGCGCTCTGCACCACTAACCAAACACAAGCCAGCCCTTTATGGCTCCCTGAGTCTGGCCCTAGGCTGCAGAGGTGGTGGGGGTGGTGGAGGGGTGGCGGGTGGAGGAGGTGGAAGGTTACAACTGCAGCAGTGGAACTTCTCATCCAAGAATATGTGTTTTATTTGATCAATTTTCAACTAACAGTTCCAATAAAGCCATTAAAACTGAAACATTTCGTGGTTTGAATTAAACGAGTTGCGACGCAGCCAACGACACTTTTACGACGCGGCCCGACAGTTTCAGGTGACGGCGCTTTAATTATTTGGTTTGGACTGAAACGTGTGTCGATGCAGAGAGAAAGCCACCTGTGTTTACGTAAACTAACAACCTTCCTCTGTGTGTGTGAAGCCGAGCGGATGAATAAACCGGTGTGACTGAGCAGGATCTCTCCGGCTGGCAGGAAAAACACAGCAGTTTACTTCTGTTTACTTCAAGATATAAATAAAGTTGAGTGAAAGAAACCGACAAACATTAAAATAGTGATTTTTCTTCTTCTTCTCAGTCATTAAGCGGCTACCTTGGTCCCCAAGAGGCCGATCATTTCCACAGCTGAACATTAACATGGATTAAGACGCAGCAAATGCTGCAGGAGTTCACGTGTGTTTCAACAGCGACAGAGCTACAGTACGTTTCCTGAGGAACCCGTTCCACTCCTTATGAACAATGCAAAACTCAATTTATCTGCTTTTCAATAAAAAACAGGACAATTATAATGTAATCCAGTTTGTGCACAGCTGCTGCTCTGTTTCGGGTGGGTGGGTGGGGGTGGGGTGTGGATCTGTGTCACATTTGCGACCCTGAAAACAAAAGGCTCTGGATTGAGGTTAAAAACAGAAAATCTTCCTTTTAATCCTTGAAAACAGAGGAAGGGGGAGCAAGCCTGGACGTCTGCTCTCAGTGACCCCCCCCACCCCGGTCCAGGCAGGCTGATGATTTGGACATTTCTGGGATGACTGACTGATTAGTGAACACAAACAACCAAATAAGCATGGGGGTCACACAGGTCTGTGGTCTGCACGGCCTGCTGTGTGGAGCCTCTACAGCAATGAGATTTCCTGGCAGCAGATTAAGCAGCAGTGAAGCCAGTCAACATATTCTGGCTAAACCTCTTAACAATGGCCCTGTATTGTTCAGATGTACTCTCTATGATTTAAATGTTGACACGTCCGGTTGTTGCACAGACTCCGACCGCTCCGCTTCACTGTTTATTATCCCGGAGTGTAAATGCATCTTTGACAAATTAGGTTTGCAACTCTGAAGCTGTGTGAAATTTTTTAACTTATTACTGTCATGTGTGTGTGTTTTTTTTAACAACAAATTCGTCACACGTTTTTTTTTTTTTTTGCGTTTTTTTCCAGAAGCAAAATTCGATTCCAAGCAGTAAAGGAATTACTGCGTGTGTAAGTCATGCAAGGACTTTGTCTGTCAGCTCCTATTAATGTTAGCTCGGAGAATTCGCCTTCAGCTGCCAGCTCCTGGACTCACACCGAAGCCTCAGAGTGACGTGTGATCCAGAAATCTCAGCTTCCGCATTGCGAAGCCTCATTCTTTCCACGGGGGCCGTAGCTGCTGCCGCTGCTGCCGGGGCCACAATAACGACGGCTTTAATAACAGGGGTCCTCTGCCAGGAATGGCATTCTGATCGCCGCCTGCCAAAACAACACTGTTTGACTTTTTTTGACCAATAAGTCCAATCCCACCTACACTCAGAGCTGCTGCTGCTGCTGCCACTACTGTGTAATCCAATGGAAGGAATTTTTTACTGAAATGCCAGTAACTGCTGGTATTTCTTCACTGGGTGCATTAAAATAAGAAAACGTCCCGGGAGTAAAACTGACAACCGAGCGGCTGAAAACGCAGATGTAGGATGAGATAACCATCTACAAGTCAGAGTCTTAAAAACTGTCTTTCTCATTGGAAAAAGGTTCAGTTCTGAGATAGTCTGCATGCCACAGCACTCAGCGCCGTCCTCGGATCAAATACAAATCCAAGAAGAAGAAGAAGAAGAAACACTGGACTTCTGCTTTGATTTGTTCGAGTCCTGTTTTTTTTTTTTTTCCTCTAAGACCACTAATCATTATCAAAAAGCCTGATGTAATCGTGCATCTTGAAAATGTCAAAGCTGTGATAACTTGACGTCCAACCGATGAAACGAGAGCATGAAAATGTGAATCACGACGCTGGAAATGAAAGGAAAAATCTGTCGTTCGGCGCACAGATTTTGTTGTCACCATCTCCGCTCGAGTCGTTTCCAAATGTGGAACTAAGCGAACACATGTGTTTAAACACACACACACCAGAAAGTCATCACATCGTTTGATTCGAACTGTCTTTGCTCCAGAGTTTTGATTAAAAGTAAAGCTGGGGTCTCAACTTGATTAAAGTTAATGAGGATTAACAGCAAAAAGAGGAGAAAACCAGGTGGAAAAATGTCGAGTGCCTCTGAAGGAGTGGAAGTAAATCAGAGTCATGAGATGCTGGGTATCGAGATTCAGAAAAGCATCTGTGGATATGATCAGGAATAATGTGAGTGTGATCGAGCAGAAGTTCAGTTTTCCAAAAACTGTAGTTTACATGAGGGCAGATTGATTTCCGAAGGCGGCCATGACAGAAGACGCAGCGCTGCAGGTCGCTGCTGTTCCTCTTCTTTCAGGCTGTGACACAGACCATTGACTTTCTCTGGACTGGATATTGTTTGCTGTTGCTTCATCTCTATTGCATGGAAAAAAAAAAAACCTGAAGCTTCTGTTTACCACTCACTTATCTTCCAGCGAAGACACCTCAACATGATCTCATCTGCACTTTATCAACTTTGATTTCTTATTTCAACTCCTTCGTGTCATGACATCCGGTTGGAAAATCCTGCCAGGACATGAGCACACAGTTATTTGGAAGGACGTTACACCGTCACTGCAAAAATTCCCTAGGTGATAAGACAAATGAAACACTCCACGAGGCTTTGCAAATACAGTCCAGTCCCACGCACAGAATGAAATCAGACACTTTCTTATATCCAAAAATACAACATTTCCTCAGCGACCATTATGACAATACCCCGTGTTCCCGAGGTGAAAGGAAACACCTCATAGCTTCCATGTGTCACTTCCTGCTCAGTAGCTAATTCCCACAAGTGAGACTGGAATTTCTACCTAAGCCAGAAAAAGCTTATGAGGGAAAAATGGAAAAGTTAAACAGAAAGAAAAAAAAAAAAAGAGGCCGTTATCAGATTTGCAGCTATCTGGGCACTTTTCATGAGGCTCAAGTGGTAACAATTTCTGCCTCTCTCTTTCTCTCTGATGCTCCTTTTGCAATATTCCCAGTTAACTGAGTCAATCTGTGTTATAAAAGCACCAATGAATGCCGATGTAGGCCGGAAAAATGTGTGGTCACTTCCAGAGGAATTTGTTTATACAAAAGCTGAAGTGTCCTGGTGTGCCTCTTTAGTTTCAGTTCTCACCCTGCTAGCCAACGCGTCCTGCCTCAGAGTGAGTCCTAATCCTGCAGGTCACGTCAACACAGCGGTAGGTGAGTGTAGGATGACAGAACAAGGCCTCAGATCTTTGCCAGCACAATCAGAGGTTGTGTCGTCGTTCCTCGTCCAGCAATTTGATTCAGTTCTTTTATTTCTTTCTTTTTTTTTTCTGCTCGTTCTGTCCAAACAGTGTCAGATAATTCAGTCTGGACTTGGTTCAGAGAATCCGTGGTGCGTTTAAGGTCTCCGAGGTGTCTGAGCAACAATCGCCATTGTTATGTGTCAGTGCCAGAACCTCCGAGCTGTATCTGAATACAGCAGGAGACAAAAGAAAGAGAAAGAGCCTTGGCTCTTTTTATGCGACCCCGGGGAGCGGATGTTTCCTCCTTTCATGCAAAGAGAAATTCACCTGAGCGTGAAGCTAAAGTGGCCCTGACTTAGTGGTTTCCAGGCGTCCAGGTTCACTTCATTAAACGAGACGCCAGGGAACATTTTTTAGACTTTAGAAAGAGAGAGAGAGAGAGAGAGAGAGGAAGAGCTGGATAAGATGTTACAGAGATACAGAGAGAACTGAGACTTGGACAGAAAAGAGCATGAGAGACAGAGATCTGCAGCTCTCGAATTACCCACATATGCAAAAAGAAAAAAGCCTTCCTGTCATGCGTGTCCCTGTTAGTATAAAGTGCTGGTTCCCTCCTTCAGTCAGGTTCAAAGTTTCCTGGTGTTAATCAAAGGCCCTGAGCCGGCCCGGCGCTGCGGAGGCTGCAGGATGACGACTATCGAGGTGGACGCTGCTCGTTCATCAAACACAGAGGCTGAAAAACCACAGAGACGTACGGATCTGAGAGGAAATCTCCGGCTGGGATCGTTGCTCCGTGGAGCAGCTATTGTTAAATAATGATCAACTGTTAAACCCAGTGTTGTGCACGGTGCACTGTCTGACTGGGCGCAGCAGCCCGGGTTTGAATCCGACCTGTGGCCCTTCGCTGCAGGTCCTGCACTTTATATTAATATAAACTCACATGCAAAGTTGTCTTTTCATATTGTACTGAGCTCCTGCATCTGTGGATCTACTGTGAATGGTAACTAAACTGACTCTGACTCATATGTCATGGACACCTGGCTCAGTTCACAGCACAGATCAATTCACTGTCCCCTGGAAAGACAAATTATGTAACACTAAGAATCTGTGACCTGATGACCAACAACAGTCCTGATGAGTTTCACACACTGAAACCTCTTTCACTTCAGTTTCTGCCACTGAAAACAAAAACACTTTACTGTCGAGTGTCAAACTGATTTCAGGTCAGATCTTTGTTCCTCCCTTTAGAGACAAGAGGAACACACACAGGTCAGTCCACAACACAATAACTTGACAAATGGACATCTCGTATGTCCAAGATACAATATCCTCATTGTCAGTTTGCTCTCCATATGTGAGCACACACACACACACACACACACACACACCTCTTATTCTCTCAGAAACCTGTTGCCCTGCCAGCACTGGAAAACTTGGAAAAGATCATCTGCTAGAGTTCATCATGCCTTGAATATCCGTTTGGCAGCTCGCACGACTGGAGAACAATCAAGATACTATTTCAAATCCACTGCAGTCGACAGTGGGACACATTATCTCACTCATAATAACCATGTGAATAATGGTGTACAGTCTGTTTACAAAAATCGCCTGTTGTGCCGGTTTCCATGGATTCTGTTTAGGATCTAAACAGACGGACGACCTGGAGTCTCACACCCAGAAAACTGGCGTTTTGTTCTAAGTTATGGCTGCAAATGGGAACAGGAAGTGGAGAAGGAGCTCAGGCCAAAGCAGTAGATTTCAAAATAATGGGCCACAGTTTGACATAAATCAGAAAAGTGACAGATGAGCCGAGTTTAAAGTCAAAACAAGGTCTCCACCCTTTTGATGAGTTACTGTTGTCTCTGTCAGTGATCAGGACATTATTGCAAAATGCATCTATATTCCTTTGACTTCCACTGTTTTGGTGCAGCGACGCTCTGATTGGAGGACGTCCTGAACCTTCTGGGTCCCATGTTTCGTTTCGTTTTTTCTCACAGACGCTGTTACGTGACTCACAGTTGAAGCACTTCCACCACTTGGATGGATGTGAAACTCTCCCTTTGGAGTCGTCAATCAAACAAATACACAGCTGGGATAGAAAACGTCTGGTCCTCTGACAACAAGGTGAACGTATGAGCCTGTGCACATAAAAAAAAAAAAAAAAAAAGTGCATTTCTGCAAAATTCAGTCGATCACCATGTTATAGTTCTGTGCCTTGTGCCACTAATGGTGGAAAACAGGAGGACTTCCAACTGCCCTGGTGTGAGGGGAGCGTTGTTATTCAAAAATGCAACAACAAAACATTTTGAATCTGCTACTGCTCATTTTTTTTTACAGTGGTGCCAGCAGAGGCTCATGGGTAATGTAGTATTTAGAGGCCTTATCAACACAGAAACAGAGCTTTCCCTGGTCGATCTTTTTCTTTCTTGGCTCACAGAACGCCGGTTCCACATGGATGAAACGCAGAGACCATACTAAACTTTTGCAGACACTCCTAAACTCTACTTTGTGTGTCTGCGGGCCGTTAATCTGCCGTGGTTTATTTCTGATGCATCAGACTTGTCGTCTCAAACTCTTTAGTTCTTTCTCTCATTTATGGTCTGGTTCGAGTTTTGACCTTGATGACAATGTCATGAAGAACTGAGGCAGACCAGATCAGACCAGATCAGATCAGATCAGACCAGACCAGACCAGACCAGACCATATCATATCATATCATATCATCAGACCAGACCAGATCGATCAGATTCGTCCAGAGCAGACCAGACCAGTCCAAACCAGATCAGATCAGATCCATCCTGACAGCGTCCCCGTGGGCGTGAATTTAAAACCGAAGAAGAAACAACGCCTACGACTTGCACTTTGCTAAATCCAGAGTAAACAGCAGTTACCTGTGAGTCAGGCTCCATGTAAGGGCTTGTCTTTCCATCTTCACTGACAGTTGGCGACCACACTCTGTCTCCTGGTCCCGACCTGAAAGACAATACCCATGACAGACAGACAGAGACAGAGAGAGAGAGTCTCAGGTAAATCTTGTGCCGTCTTTACACTCAGGCATCCGAATGTGAAGATTTAAGACATTTCTGCAGAGAAACACCAACTCTTCCTTCCACAGAGGATTCCTGTGTATAAAGTGTAATTACCTCTGAGAGTGGATGTCGAAAAAGAGTGAAAGATGCTATTTACTATAATCATCGTATAATTACTGTGAACTGGGAAACATGACAACTCCCATGATATCCCATAACGGTTGTGCAACATTAGCAGGGCAGGGTTTTTTCTGCTTGCACCTAAATAATGTCATTTAGCTGCAGTGAACAAATCATCGACTTGTCCTGAGTTGCTTTGAGTGCGTGAATGCATGCGAACGTTTGGCACGTCTTTACGTTAGGAATGGGATAAGGCTACATCCTGGGCCTCCTCCCACTGGTGCACAGATAAAGTCATCATCACATCATAACTCCAGTGTATGAACTGTCCAGATCACGCTGCAGCCTGAGCCACGGGCTGCTCACAAAGTAGTGATAACTGAATTACTGGTATTTGGGGTTTCCCTCCTCCTGTTGAGATTACTAGTAATTGACTCCAGTCGCACATAGTTTTAAAAACAGGACATGACTTTCTGACTGGCAGCGATGATAAAACACGTTATTTAGAGGGCTGCTGCTGCTGAACGCGGCCTACTGTGCGTGCATGAGCCTAACCCTCCGACGTAACTCATATTGTTCTTTAACAGGCAGAGAATGAAATGCTTTGCTGAAACAACTTGTGTGTTTCTGCTCTCACTGTGATTCATGCTTCCATGTTTCACTTTCAGGGTTCATGCTGAAGCAGTTGTGGTTTGCGTGTCACATAAAAAAGATCTGAGGAGGAGGAGAGGGATGAGGAGTTTTTGTTGCCATGGCGCGGGCAGCTGAGTGGGAAAGCAGCCAACGGCTAAAAGGAGGGTAACACCAGGACATCGCAGCTATACAGTGTGTGTGCGTGCTTCTCTTCACTCATTCACACCTCCTTCCACAGAGACATAACAATTAACTCTGTGTGTGTGTGTATTCATCCACCCCATGCGGTGGAGGTTTGACGTCCCTAAGTGATGAGGTCATCAGGCTGCAGCTGGCACGGCGTTGGCTGAGCTGAGGCTTCAGATATGAAACGTGGAGGTGTTGCTATCAAAGACGTTCTTATGAGGCGCCAAGTGTCTGGCACCAACAACTAACAGCTACTGCACCAACCCCGACCACCCACCACCCCCACCACCACCTCTCCACCCACCCCCCTCCCTCCTCTTTTACCAATTTCGCCACTGTCCCCGGACAGAAAGCCCTCGGTGTTTTCACATTGTTTGGTTTCGATGGTTACGGCACAAACAGCCCTATTGACGAGCAGAGTGAAAGTTCAGGCTGAAGTGGCCCATTTAAAATGACATTTAGGAAAATACAAGAGGAACGGTGAACGCAGACACGTGGGCGGACGCCGAGGGACACAGTTACGCTCATTACACTGATAAACCGTCTTCAAGACGTCAGCTACCTACTTGAAAAGTGAAAAATATTCCACTTAGAGAACGACGTCGTTGTTTTTTTTTTTTTTTTGGTTCGTGCCTCTGACGGTACGTAATCTCAACTCTTCAGATTTTGAGTAATGGACACAGTCGAGTTTTATTTCTTCTGCCAGAGAGAACGGAAACAGTTTCTGGATCTTCTCAAACATAAACCAACAGCAATGACCACAACAGACAGAAACAATCTGCTGCACACAAGTCTGATCACAGACAATGAGCTGCTCTGTTACTCTCTGCATTGGTTCAGTGTGTGTGTGTGTGTGTGTGTGAGGGAGGTATAACCCTGATCTGTCTGCTCCAAGGATGGAAACAAGAGGAAAACCTGTGTTAACCAGAAACACGATGATGTGCAGAGATATAGAGGAATATTGAAATGTTTTGTGTCATCTCAGTAAAACCTCCCCCTCGTCCTCGTCGTCTTTGATTTCCACCCACCAGCTCATAACTGAACACATCAATGACAAAACGAGGCTGAAAAACAGGACGTAAAACGAAATAATAATTCACACGAGACACGGGGTGAAAAGACGTCGCACGAGGAGCTAATTTCTAAGATGTCCACATGTTTTCATTCTGGTAACCAATATGTTTAGTTACTTGCCCACAAGCTCTTTGATTATCCTCATTCATAAAACACACGGCTCCATAAATCACAACATATTGACAGGAGACGCCACAATGGGATCATAACAACTGTAAAAGAGAAAGGCCGTAAAACGCTGCCACAGAGAACCGAGCACATGGGTTCATGACAGAAAGATATAAAAAGGATAAAACGCAGAGAGAAAAGAAAGTCTCAGGTCATCACAACAACTTTTCCATTCTTTCCTTTGGTCATATCTCACCCCCGCCTCGCCTCCCCTGCCTGACCTCCCCCTGCCAGGTTTAATTTCCTGATTGGTGGGGAGATCTGTTTTTTGGAGCTGGTGGATGAGTTTACTTTGGCTGCTCAGGATCGGCGTGTTCGAGGAGGAGCATGAAAACCGAGTGCCCTCAAATTAAGATGTGGCCGATCAGAGAAGAGTTTAGGGTTCAGCAGCAGCAGCAGCAGCTCGGAGAGTCCGGCCTCGCTCCGTCAGGACCAAAGGAGCTGCTCCTCCTGTTAGTGCTTATATGAGAGGAGGTGTTTAAACACTTAGAGACGTGATGAGGCTCTTGTCGAAGTAAAATCGACGTCTGGGTGGTGACGAGATCAGTGCAAGATGGAGAAACCATCCCTCCACTGAGACTGCCTTTATAACCGCCACAAAAAAGACAGAGATCGTGGGGGAGCGTGAGAGGGATGACGTGATGGAGGGATGAAGGAGGAGGAGACGGCGCTGCTGCTGCTGTGCTGCTGATGGCGGCGGCTGTGGGGGCACGAGTGTGAGCTGGTTCCTTCAGGGAGGCTCCTTTTCTTCTCAGTCCCGTGCAGCGTTTCAATTCCTCAGCTGTGAGTCACAGGTCGAGGAGTCAGAGGGTTCGAATCTTTCACTCTGTGTCTTTTCTCTGCCTCTTCGCTCTGATTCCTCCTGAACCCTCCACCCTGGGGTTTTTTCTCCTTTATTCTCCAGATCCATGGTCAGATCTGCTGCGTCTGATCCTCCACCACCAGGACGCAACACATCCAATCACATACATGCATTACACATCACCCCCCCCTTACCCTGGCCTTGCTCATTTCTACTGCATGTCTCTTAACCTTCACCCACTAAAACGCTCCCAACAGAGACGCTGATAATCAAACCCTTGTGTACAAACACAGTCGGGTCGTGAGCAGGATGGTGACGGCAGAGCAGCTGAGAGTCACAGCTTCACAGAGGCGTCGTCCATCTTTATGTATCAGCATTTTCACCAGCGCAGTCTCAACTCAAAGGCTCACTTACTAACTTCTTGTAAGAAAGGTCAAAGTGACAAAAGCGTATTTATTTATCCAGGTTTGTGTAGATGAGGATCTTTATGAAAACAATCTGGTGTGTTTAATGTTATGATTGAAAATGGAGGTGTGTTTTGATAAACACCAGGCTACGTGTGCACGTGGTCTCAGCCGCTGATGAAGACCATGAGATGCAGCTAAAAGCTTTTTTATAAAGTTTTAGTATAAAGTAATGACTAGATGAAACTTCTCCTTGAAGTCCAGTTCAACAAAACATGATGCCTCAGTCCTGCTGAGCGGTTTGACCAAACCCAAGTTTAAGTTTAATGAGTCCAGGACTGGAGGATATATCTGCTTCTTCATCTTCTGTTTCCCTCCCAATAAAAAAAAAAAAAGATGGGGATGAATGGACTCCAGTGAAAACTCTCGTGCACAAATTAAATTCCTTTCAGCCTCTACAGACGTTTGATATTTGACTGAACTGATCCTTTAAGCTCTAAACCATCTGCAGGTCAAACTTCAGTCCAGCCTCGACCGAACTGTAAATTTTCCTTTCTGCAGTAAGTGGAACTGAAACAAGAACAGCAGGACGTCCCCTGCTTCTTTTGTCTTAAATACAAGAACAAGAGTAACACACACACACACACACACACACCTCGAGCACCATGACTCATTTCTCAGCACATTTAACTTGCCACCCCAGCAGGAGTCTTTCCGAACAGCTTGACCAGCGGTGGAAACACGTCCCGACCGCCATCATCTGTTCCTCAGGCCTCTGCAAACCGCACGGCTTTTCTCCAAGAAGAAACAGAGCTGGTAGGAGGAGGAGGAGGAGGAGGGAGGGGGTGAGGTCAGGGTGGAGGAGATGGTGGAGAGAAAGATGAAGAGGAGCTGAAAGGAAGGACGTGGAGGAGGAGGAGGAGGCTTCTCCTCAGGTACCACAGGCGGTGGCCATTTTTTACTCCAGGAACGAGTCAGTGAAAGTAAAAGCCTCTCTCCATCTTTCCTTTTGTTTTCTCTTCACTTCCTTTTATTATCCCGTCTTTCCCCTCACTTAACCTCTGTCTGGACCGACATAAATCCACCCCAGAACACAAGAGATGTCCAATTATTGGTAATTTTCTACAGCTATTTTCTTCTTCTTCTTCTTCTTTGGTGGTACAGATGACAAATTGCAGACTGCAGAGACGAAGTGGATGAAGATGCTTCCAGAGAAAAAAAAAAAAAAACCCGTCTTGTTGGCAGAATCAAACAGGAAAACATCATATCAGCCTGTAAAGAGTCTGGAGCCTCAGTTCTCCACAATGCGGCGCAGCTGTAAGACGTGTTTTGATTAAGTGTATTGGCATAAAACTGAAGATCTGAACGGTTCAAACAAATGTTCCTGGGATCCACTATCACCGTCGTAAAGGAAGTAGACAAAGAGAGAGGACTTCATCACAGCAGAGATAAATTCTGGAGACTGTAGATTAATGACGTTCAAAATAAAAATGCTTCAAGGTTGTATTTTGTTTTAACTGCAACGTAAAAAATATCAAAATCCACACGAACAACTGGAGCTGCCGACCCGAGCTGCATTCATGCTCTCCCCCCGTGGGAGATGAGAAACCCTCGGACGCAGAGCGCTCTTAAAAAAAACACTCCATAATGCAAATGATGAAAAATGGTGGTGGTGAGTGGGGGAGGTGGGGGAGGTGGTGGGGTGGGGGGTGGTTATGAACGTAATAAATGCGGCCGGACACGTTACAAAGAAACATTCTTGAGTTACACAAGACCTCAAGCTTCGGACGCGTCCAAGCGAGCTGTAATTTTGGTTCACAGGAGACGTGAAGACTCATATATTTGTCCATCGGCAGCAACACAAAATTACAGGTCTCTCACCCCGACCCCCCCCCCCCACCCCCAACCCAACCCCAACCCACCCAGCCTCATCTACAACTCTGTGACTGTTTGGACGGTTTCACGGCGGCGCAGGATTTAATGACGACTCAGAACTGGTGTCCTCTGAAATACTATTTTCTGCTGAGTCAGCGCGGCAGCTTCTCGTCCCTCCCAGTCTCTTTTATTTTTGTTTCTACTCTGCGCTCAGTTGAATAATCTGCACGAGTGTTTCCAGTGAACCGATAATCACATGCTTCATGTGTTCTTCGGTTAATAACTATAGTCAGTGTGTGTTTTTCTCTCTCTCTCTCTCTTACATATGAACATGACGTCCCCATTGTTATAATGAGTAACACAGGGTTTGGACTTTATTCACCAACCAGAGAGCGAACCATGTGCCATGTGGCCGCCGTTACACAGCTCACTGAACCTCTGGAAGACGTTTTTCAAGGTCGTTACGATCGATTATATAATAACATATCATTATTATTGCAGAGTATTCTTAATTGTTGATGTTAAACTCCTGCTTCTGACTTGTTTTTTCCTCCCATTGATGAACTGAGGCTCTTTTGTTTGTCCGCTCCGTCGTAGTGACTGTTGCTGTTTATTAACACACAAACTTCCTGCGCGGCATTTTTTCACGAGAAACAAACCGAAAGAGAGAAAGTGAGGGGCTCTGAGGTGAAGACGCTTTAATCACCTGGTGTTTCTGCTTCTGCTTCACAGAGGATTACTTTGGCAAAACATGGATATGAGGCTTTATCCAAACACAGCTTTGATCTGACAGGAGGAATGTGTGAAAACAAAAAGAAGAGGTGGACATCCCATCACCCCCCCCCCCCCCCCAGCAGCAGCAGGAGCAGCAGGGAAACATTAAGATTATTTCAAAACTTGTGTCGTTCCTGCAAAGTCAGAGAGAGATGTGAGTCAGAGCTCGTCGTCTCTGTGCCGTCGGCGGCGGCGGCGCTCTGATTGAATTTCCAGCGACGCAGAAAACTGGCTGTAAAACGACAGAGCGGAGCTCATGTGGATTTCTCACTCGTTCTCTCTGATTCACCGCTCCTCTACTTGGCTTCCCTCTCTCTCTCTCTCTCTCTCACTCTTTTTTCCTCTTTCTCATATTTCCCACCATCTTTCAGCCACTCCCGTCTCTTTCAACACTTCTTCTCGCCTGCCGTCTCGTCCTTGTGATGGAGTAACCCAAAACTTTCATCTCCATTTTTAAAACGGTCTCTTCCCTGCGCATGAACCCTCCTCCTCCTCCTCCTCCTCTTCCTCACTCACCCCTTCCCTCTCATTCACCACCAGTTCATCTGGAGCCAGTGCTGCATGCCTACATATCTCTCAGACATGACCCTCCGTCCTCCTCCTGTCCAACAGCGGGGGCAATTCACACTGTAATCATTCATCCAATATACTGAGGGCAGGTCACATACCAGCAGCTGATGGACGACGCCAAACACAAACTGACTGCTATCTTGTCAGTTTGAATGGGGAATTAAGGAGGATGGATGAACGTCAGGAGTTGCTCTGGTGGTTTCCTTGTGGCTTTAACTCAGATGAACGATCTTAAACTGTTTACAAGACTGAGACACACAGGGTTTCCCTTCATGTGTGTCCACGACTCCACGTCCTCCACGTCAGCTTTTGCTTTCTTTACGTTTTGTCTGTTTCATATTTCAACAACAGATGAATCACAACTCTGTGTTTCTGTGATTCTGGCCACTGTGTAATTCTGACTTTGACCTCAAACCTGCATCAGATCAGATCATGGTTAAGAGATCAGTGTGTGAAACCAATATATTGATCAGTATCAGTGTGACAGAGCCCTGCACAGTAAATACATCACCTTCAGCTGCTCCTGTTTCTCTTCAGAAACTGATTTGGGGAGCGTTCGGGTGCAGGTGGTCGAGTGGGAGGTTTTTTTTTTTTGGTTTTTTTTGTGCTGCTGCAGCTGTAGAGAAGCTGCTGCCCCCCTCCCCCCCTCCCCTCCTGCTCTGTGCTCTGAATACTAGTTTATGTATCCTTAAATAAATTTACTGTCCCTGTGTGGACGAGCCACTGAACGCTGATGATATATGAGTGGATGGGGTTGGATGGATGCTACAGGCTGCAGGGCGATGGTGGTGGTGGTGGAGCTGCTTCATGCTAGAGTGCAAAAACTATAAAACACAAAATACAGAGCAGAGAAAAAGCTCCTCTCGGCCTGAACGGAGGAGCGTTCGTACGTGTGATTCTGTGTGTGTGTGTGTGTGTGTGTGTGTGTGTGAGGCGGCTCCGGTTTCTCTGGTACCGATTCTTATTTCCACTGGATCTGCAGGTCGACTGCATGGTGTGGTGTGGTGTGTGTGTGCGTGTGTGTGTTGCCCTAAAAGGAGACAGAGCCGAGGAGCTGCAGCAGCTCCACTTGGCCGTTGTCACTTCACTGAAACCACAGTGTTCTCCGAGAAGACCAGGGGTTCAGAGGTTGCCAGATTTGCTCTGCACTTTTCCAGTGCTCTGGCAACCCAAACTAACCATCTAATAGAAATGTGGGAAGCGACTGACATTTCAGTTTTTCCTTGGTTACCCCACCCCCCCACCACCACCTCCACCGCCTCCTCCTCCACCCCTCACCCCTCCCTAACCTCGCTCTGTGCTGTTAACTGTTTAGACAGATGATTTCCATTGTGCTATCTTGACAGAAACATGTTGCTGCTGTCTTCCCCTAAAGGTCGATTCATCCGTCCTCACGTACTAAAAAAGATGATGCGCCGGTCTGATGAGGAAGAATAGAGAGAAGATGATTTTCCACTTCATGAAGTGACAGGATGGACGATATGATATCAACCTTTCAAGTCCATTTTATAAAGGTCGCTCTCTGACTCGCTGTGTGCACAGGCCTCTATAGGAGCAGCGAGTCGATCATTTAAGCCGTCATAAAGCTGTCATCTGTCGCCGTGACTGCGCCGCCGCGCCAAAACAGACAGACACACGCACTAGAAATAGAAACAATATGTGTTCCTGGACGAGCGGCAGAAAATGACCTGAGTCGTAAAAATCAGCCGAGTTTTTCAACTCAATTCACTTAATGAGCCTCAGAGCAAGCAAATGCTGCTGTTGCCGCCACCACCACCGCCGCCGCTACTGCTGCAGCTGCGACGGCTGCTGCTGCGATGGTGGCTGCTGCTGCTGCTGCTGCTGCTGCTGCTGCTGCTGCTGCTGCTGCGGCTGCGACGGCTGCTGCTGCTGCGACGGCTGATCAGTCAGTGACTAATGTTCAAACATTTCCTGAAAAATCCAATGCCATAATTCCCATCAGTCAACGCAGTACGGAAAATCTGAGGAACGAGGCTAATGACATCTCTGTTTTTTTATTAACTACTCCAACCCCCCCCCCGCCGCCAGACTTTTCTCATTTCAGAGCTGAAGTCTTTAGACCCAAACACCTGACATCACTTGAGGCAGTTTATGAGACTTCACGCAGCTCGATCGAACTGTTTTCACATGTGCAACGTGCACCTCCGAAGACCTGCGTGCACAGACTTTGATGTGTGAAATCAGCGGGCGGTGGGGGATGGGGGGGGGGGGGGGGGGGGGGGGTCGGTAAAGAGCTTGATCATGACTTTAGGAAAACAAGCTCTGACTGAGGATCCGTCCTGATCTCCTCCAAACTGTGATGCACAACTGATGTTTTCGTACCTGCTGATGTTGAGTGTGAGGTGCTGGGTGCACGTTTTGATCCTGTTCTGAGCCTCCATGTGCGTCATGCTCTCTGTGCTGTCGCCATTGATGGCCAGGATGGTGTCGCCCGGACACAGGTCGCCCAGGGCCGCCTTGCTGCCTGGCGTTACCTGAATAACATTCACACACACACACACACATAGAAACATGCCAATCCAAGCACACCCAAAGAAAAAGAAAAGAAAGAGCAGTTACAAGTTGTGTCAAAGTGTCAGTGCGAGAGAAAGACACAGAAAAAGAAAGGAAAGAGAATTAGGGAGGGAGTGTCAGCAGCACCGAGGCCAACTCCAACAAAAAGCAGCTCTCTTTTGATTCATGTCATGTCATGTCGCCTCGGGCAGATCGCTGGGTTCACAATTTTCACAAGCCGGCAGCAGTGACACTGGGAAGTGAGAGGCCACCATTCACAGAGAACTGGAACAGTCTTTATTCATGATGTGGCCCTAAGAGCTCCACCAGTATCACATCTGAACCTTGACCCTTGACAACCATCTGTCTGATCGACCTGGAGGCGTCAGCGCAGCTTCGACACGTGAAACATACGAACACGGGGCTTTGATTTTGCAGGATTATCTGTTCGGCCACCGGACAGTGAGCAGGTTCCTGTCTGTGATCCTTCAGGCCTCTAACAGGCCGGTCTGAGGGGGGGGGGGGGGGTTCCACTGGGTCTGTTTCACCTTCACAGAAACACTAAGTAACATATGAGAACAATTTTCCATTATTGCAATGCATATGCACATACGTCCCTGTTATTTCCAGACGTGGTCGTTTGGATCAGATCCTCCGTCGCCCACAGTGAGAGCAGCCCCTGTCATATGGCTGCAAGCTGCACAGGAAAATATCATCTTTACTCCTCACAGAAACAGAAAAAAAAATATATTTAACAAAATGTGAACAATTGTCATCATGTCTCCGGTCGACTCGCCATGTGCTGTCAAGCTGTGACATGTATAACTTTTACTTTAACTGTATTTTTCCAGCTGTTAAATGTCAGGAGATTTCCTGCAGCTGGATTCAGTTGTGATTGTCACACAGTTTTTTTTTTTCCTGGAGGAATTTAAATCATTAATCTGTGACAGAAGAGCAGGGATTCAGTGGATATCAGCTCATACACATTATAATCTATAAACAGAGGAAGGATGGACGAGGATGAGGATGAGGATGGCACCTCATTCACGGGCTACTGACTCATTAGTGGATCTACTGATAAACAGGAAGTAGAAACTTTCACACGTCTCAGAGCTAAAAGACTATAACAATAACAACCTGTATAGTTATGAAAACACATTAAAGCCAAGATTTAGGATCGGGTTCCTGTTAACGAAGCCTCGTATGTCAAGAGCTGGTGATTCATCTCTATCCTGTCGCCGTGGTTTTTTAAGTGGAGACCTCATACATCTCCACAGCCGAGCGTCTCCTGATGCCTGTTACACCCTGACAGCTCCGCTCTGTGACGTACACTGTTGTGTTTGGAGCGGCAGAAACGTTGAGCTGATAAAACACTTACCTCACTGAGAGGCATTAATAAGATAATCCAAGACAAATTGAGACAATGAATAATGAACACAAAGTAAGTGACGAGGAGGAGGAGGTGGAGGAGGAGGAGGAGGAGGGGGAGGGGGAGGGGGAGGAAGGCAAACGAGGGGACGAGCGGTTTGAGGGCAAAGACTCACAAGTTCATGCTCCATGAAGCACTAACAGCCGAGTCGTGTGGTTCACATGTGGAATTTGTAATTTACAGCTTCTGACTGCCCCCAGTGTCCCTGACTCAGTTCCGGGAAGCTCAGAGGTCAGAGGCATTGTGGGAAATGTGTGTGGGTAAGTGTGTGTGTGTGTGTCTCAGGGAAAGATGACAAAAAAAACATATAAACACATTAAATTCATCAAGTTGATTGTGACATAAATCCCAGTTATGTAATCAGTGGGTTAAAGACTGAGGCTATAAAAGGGGAAAGAAGAGTGGTGTGTGTGTGTGTGTGTGTGTGTGTGGGTCTGTGTGTGTGTGTGAGAGACTTTTAAGATTTGGACCGTGTCACAGTGGAGTGATGTAACATCATCACTTCAGCTTCAGGCCATGAATAGCAGTGCATGAATCACACACACACACACACACACACACACACACACAGCGGTATGCCAAGTGACACAATGGCATGACCGCGGTCGTCACCAGAGGACAAACATTCCCGTAATGTGAGGAGGTGCAGAGTGAAGTGTTTCAGACACATCATCACAATCTGCCGTTCAAGTTGTGATGTAATAACGTCGAACTATAAAACTATAAAAAAAGATGAAAGATGTGATTTTCTAATTATCACCCTTTGATTGCCATACCATCATACTGAGAAAACAAGAGCAGAGTGATAAACTTCCAATAGATCATAATAGATGTAAGTCATAAATGAGAAATGACCCCGGTGTGTGTGTGTGTGTGTGTGTGCAGCCAGTAAAGAGTCATTCTGTTGTGCATGGTATAAAGTGGTTTCTGGGCCTCGAGAGCAGAAAGACACAATAAATTGTATAAAATTACCCCGTTTTGCTAAAAGTAGTAACTTGGGATCACATGGTACGATGACTTCAATCCCATTTTCACCCAGTAAACCTACTTTCAGCTCCAGCAGGCCGCACCAACACCAACGCGGATTTGTTTTTACTCCAAACTGACAAAATGAGCATTGAAATGATAGAAAATCAGATCATAGACGTCACCGATATCACATCAGGTAGTGCGAACGCTGCCGCTGAGATAAGCATGTTTTCTGCCACAGAAACACAGACTCAATGAACTGACTTTATCTACAGTACATTATCTCTCACACACACACACACACACAGGTGGTGTCGATTGCACAAAGAGCCATGATGAGGGAAGAGCAGCTCCGCTGGTTGTTGGGTAGTCCAAACAGTCCCATCACAAACAGTGACACAGTTAATTGCTAACAGACAGAGCGGTTAGCGTTAATGGCAGCCTCATGTCTCACACACACTCATCATATGGCACACTGAGGCCTGATGAGCTGCAGAGTGTGTGTGTGTGTGTGTGTGTTCACATTCAAGCCGACTGTGACATCAGCCTCAGGGCAAAGTGTCCTGTCACATCATCGCTGCTTCAGTCTGTGTGAACCGTCCGTTTTATCTGAAGTCTGATCTAAACCATAAAAAGGAAAGTGCTGATCTTCTTCGGCGCTTAGTGACAGAAACAAACGGGCTGCGTAAACACACGTAGCCAGGTGTCTGAAAAACAAATAAACAAACTGGTATCTATTCATGTGTTTTCACCTTTCATCCACACTTTTATCCATCCATAAGTGGAGATCTGTAAAAACTCTGTGAGCAACCTTTTGAATCGCCGGCAGGTTCGCCTCTGCTAATGGCTCGATGCTTCCTGTTACACCGCCACCTGTAGGATGAAGATCTCTGGTGTGTACGATGCTGTCGTTGAAAACGGAGGGTGTGGCACACGGCCTCTTCATGTTGCCTGGCGAGGAGCGTTCAGATGTCTGTATGGAGCTCAGATGTCCTGCCGCTTCTCCTCTGGATACGAACAGTCAAACACACTTCCTCCTCCATAAGCACTGCATACTGTGTAATTTGTCACAGCGCTGAAAGGACATGTCAACGTGCAGATTAAAACGGTTCTAAATTTGACTGCAAATTAAAGGTTTTTCAGCTCCTCTGCGAAGATATTATAGTTTAACAGAAACAAGCTGGTCCTCTAAATACCTCCTGATCCTTAGAGTGTTTTTTTTTTCTCTCATGCATGAGTAGCTCCTCTGCTGGGAGGCAGCGCCGAGTCGCACGTCTCAGCAACGCAGAGAATAATTCCTGGCAACGAGTCAGACGCCTTTGTTTGCTTGTTGGACCTGAGATAGGAGCCATGGTTATGACCTTGGTGACGCTGTGGAGAGACGTTACACAGTCTGGGGTGTGAGGTTCTGACCAGTGTGCGATTATCACACTCAAACAAAGACACTGAATCTGCCAAGAGCAATAAACAAGAGTGGAGACTGTGATTTAATATGTGAGGTTAGACTTTAATGAGAACATGGGGAAATGAGAGAGTCCCTTGAGCTTGAATGCATTTTGTTCTCTCTACGATGACCACGGTACGCCTCATCAATGAGCGAGCAGAAACCCCTGATTCACTCTGAGATTACTCATCATCTGACAGGTTTTCACACCTCAGCTTTTACTGAAGACTTTCCCACATGTCGTCCTCAGCACGAGACACTCATGAATCAAGACTCATGCTTCAGATACTTGGCAATCCTCGGCAGCAAACACGTCAAAACAACAACAAATTAGCGGTGATACAAGCGGACGAGGATGATGAAAAGATGGGAAGCTCGAGGGGGAAACTCCATAACTCAAACCTCTGTTAATGACACAAGAGAAGATCTCGAGCCAAAGTCTAAGAAAGTGTGAGAACCTGGGAGAAGCGGCTTCGTTTTCTCAACTCTTATCTATCCGACTTTTTCCATGGCGTTCATGCAGCCTCAACAGTTACAAAAAGTCACTTTCATACACCAGATAACCAGATGAGCAGGAAACGCTCAGCAACAACCCAAGGACTCTCATTGTTCCCTCTTTGCCGCACTGTTTCAGGAACTTCGCCGCTCGGCTGACAACAGGAAACGCTCGGAGAGCACCATCTGTTATCTTTTGCTCGGTTTGTTGTGGATATGCGGCTCGTAGCATCTGTAATTGCAGCCTGGAGAAAAGAGGCAGCCAGAGAAGCCGCCTGAAGCCGACTATAACAACCAGTAGTGTCTGAGAAACAACCCATGTGGCTTTAGGTCACATGTTCTGTCTGTGGTATGTGGCGGCCAGCTGCACTGATCTATGCTGGGAGATTGAAGGGCACACAGGACACGGGGGTCATTTGATGTCGAAGTAAGGCTGATGGCCAGGGACGTCGAAAACTGTTATTTGCTCTTAATCTAAACACCCTTGTATAATCAGCATAAGAAACATGGAGTGATATGACCTGATACGATCCGAGCCTCCAACAGTAGAACTGATGACGAGGAATGTGACGATGCTACGCGACTTTCTCCATCACATTCATTCAATTTGTCAGGGTACGTGTTTACAACCAGTCTGGACCGGAGGGATTCTCACAGCCATCAATAACTCCTCAGATACTCGTACGTCAGTGTCGCTTTAAGACTGAAGGACAGAAAGTATGAAGCTTTAAATGCATGAAGAACATTTACAGCACTGATAGATTATCAGTGTGTCTGAGGTTGGACTTTGATTCCACTCAGGTATGACGTGAATCTTTATGAAGAAGACGTCTTCATGTTCTTCTGCGGTGATTTTTATCTTTGTCAGTTGATCTGTTGCTTGTCTTTGTCCTGATGTGAATATCGTTGGGTTACAACCTGGTTACAAACGTGAAGGAAATCTGGTTTTCTGTTTTCTTGCATTTGGACAAAAGAAGCACTTTTCTCAGAGGAAATTGGTAAATTGCGGACTCTTTTCTCTAATCGTCCACACATGAAACGACTCATCAGACTCCAAACGTACCATGAACCGTCCACTCAGCAGGACGCACAACAAGCTGGACGCTGATCCGTGTCGTTGTTTACCCGACACACAGCTGTAAATTCCTGTCCACAGGAACGGCGACTGTTTGCCCGTTGGCAGCAGCGACAAGCGCCCTGCGTCACCTTCAGCCTGGGCGTCCGTTTACAAAAGTGCTTTCACTGCAACTGCCATATTCAACGCATCCTCTCTAAATGCTTGTGCAGTTACACAAGGGATTTTATATGTTTCACTCATTCTCTCACATGCACATGCAGTCGTTTAACAACCTACCACTGCACACACACACACACACACACAACAATCAGAGCAAATGTTTCCAGAGTCAAGTCGACACGCCATCAACTGGCAGCAGTCCTAATGGGCTGGCAGGGGACTAATGGGCTCATCCTGGGACGTTATCACCTTCAGCAGAGAACCAGCTGCTGCCATCAGAACTTGTTCTCTGGTATTTACAACTTTAACTGGCTCCGAGTGCAGGTGGTTCATGACATTTACTTTCATACACGCAGAAAGACATGAAGCACGGAGGGAGGAGAGCTGTCAATCACAACAAAGTGGAGGTTTGATTGTGTACAATCGTCGAGGTCGTGTCTGAAGCCAACCGTCCCCTCTCTTGGGACCTGCTCTCCGGAGGAGAAACACACACACACAGGGTTACACCCTTCACACTGCTCTGGCCTGTTTGCAGATGTTTACATGATATTAAAATGCCCCCTGAAGAGGCATTCAGGATCCTGCAGGACATAAAGTATCCGTCTCTGAAACACTCACGCAAGCACACTCCTCATCTCCCTCCATGCATCTCTCTCTGTGTCACCGTTCAACACGCTGTAATTGCCGTCTGGGGCGACGCGCTGCAGAGAAAAGAATGCAACACGTATATGATGAATAGTGAGTTTCGGAGATACTGAGCAGCCATGAATCACACCTTACTTCAAACTCTGAGTGCAACCAGCTCCCTGGAGATGAGGCGAGAGGATTCCTTTCCCATCCGTCCCCCTCCTTGTGCATTTTTTTTTTTTTTTTGCACTCACATAAACCGGCATATGAGAGAGCGGGAAAAAACAATTATCGAGTTTTTCCAATAAAACACTTTTCTGTTCTGTCAGCTGATGTTTCAGAGCATGTGACGTCAATTGGACACTGAGCTGCTCTGTAGTGGCTGGTAGAAAGCAACAAAAAAGCTCTTCAGGAGGTATTGTAATCCTGGGACTTTCTGCCAAATCACTGTGTGTATTTATGCCTCTGACATTACACATTTAACTAAATATGCCTGCATCTCGAGACAGCTGTTTCCTTCTCTCTCATGCTCCTGCCAAGATTTCAGAATGAAGTTAAAACTCTTTGCAGACAGGTGGTTTTTATTGCCACCTTTGCTGCGTAACTGTCTGCAGAGTGAAACCTGTAATTAATCTCAGTGATGCCATCATCATCATCATCATCATCGTGGTGTTACACAATGTTCACAATGCAGTGGTTTTCACATTGGCAGTCGTGCAACTATGCACAGATCAAGCCGATGTGGGAAATGGTGAGATTGACATTAAGACTCGGCTGCTGGGCTTTTTTTAAGTTTAGGAAAGTCTCAGCTGCCCTGAAGCTGCAGTATACACAGCTTTTTCACTTCAGACTCAGCATTAAACATGAGAGCTGTGAGGCCGTAGCGTAGATCTCCCCCTGTTTTTCCAATTCAGTTCAAGTGTTGGGTAAAATCTCTGCTGGAAACTCTAGACACCAAGACACTAACTGGAACAAGAAGGTCAAGCGTGCAGCCAGAGAGACGTCCAGAGAGGAGGCTTTGCCAACAATATCTGAGCCCCACGATCAAAACAAGACATTGATGTATCAGGAATGAGGAGTGTGTCGATGCGATATGTGATTTCTGGATTGTTTCAGGTTGAAAACTTCGTCTACTTTTCACTGTCAGCTGGAGAAAGTGCCTCGGTCAAAGTATCTCACTGTAGCGTCGTAACTTTGTCTTCTCTTCTGGATCCAACAGGTAGGTTTAAAACCAGAGAGCACTTCAGGTGACCTTCCAAGTCAAGTCCTTAATCGGCCGCCGTAAATCTAAAAATTACACCTCTGCTCTGAAGAGAGCAGGCCCTGTAGTTAAAGGGGTCGGTTTGGGGGCCGGTCTGCTGGTGATACAGCTGAGCACAACACCTGGAATCCCTCAGCAGCACCAATGAGCTCTGATGAAAAACAAATGTCAGCACCCCCGCCTCCTAACCCCCGCTCCTCTGCCTGCGCCGAGCCCTGCAGCAGGACCGGGCTGTGTTTACCCTGGCTGGGATAAACTATAGGCTACTGCCAGATCCACTGCCAGCACACTGACTCCTGACCCATATTCTGAGGGTCACAGAAGTTCACCGAGGTTTCAGGATGGTAGATCCACCACCGCCGCTGCCGCTTTAACTACTGCCTCAACCAACAGCATTAACAATGATTAAAGATCACATGCAATTACACATTAATACAATAATACCAATAATGCAATTTCCCCCTAATAGATTCCAGATAACTGCTCAATACACTCCATATAAGCCCCTCTTGCTGACATGTGGTTAAAAGCTGGAATAATAACTTTAAATCACATTATTGATATAAATAACATCTCTAAATCAAGGTTCGTTTCCTTGTCATGCACCATATGTGCAGTTTGAAGGATCGCTGTACTGATGTAATTTTATTAAAATGGTTAAAAACACACCATCATGTGGTTCAGCTCTGCACTTTAACGATTAACATGACCTGGATGACTGAGAACGAACACACACACACACACACACACACACACCATAGCGTTCAAAGCCTCCGACTGATGATCAGCCAATTGCAATGACTCACTAAGCAGCAGTGGCAACTTTGGCTGCCAGGAATTAGACGGCACCATCTGTCAGTGAAGCTCCTGTTCATACATTTTTAATTACAGCTACGGGCTCGACCTCTTACTGAAGATTAATTAATTGGGCTTCACTTCCAGACTGACTCGTCTCCAGCTTTCCGACTCATTAGCTCTGCAAACCGTGCAGTCACTCACACAGTTGGAACCGGGTTCATCAGCACGGTTTCGTGTGTAGAAATAAGAAAATGTCAACTTGAGGACCGAGTTGAGGGGCTGCAGCTGAGGTCCGCGCGCACAGTAGCCTGCGCACGCGGACCTCAATGAATGAAAACACAAGGAAACAACAGAGACAGTGGAGCAAGCGAGCAAGCAAGCACCCACCCTGGAGACGGTTAACGGTGTGCTGAAGTCCCGTCCTCCCACCAGTCGAAAGCCCCAGGGAGAGGGTCCCTTTAGTGTCACGGTCTGGGTCATGGTTCGGTGTCCGGACGTCGAGCGCAGAGAGGCGGCTGAGCGAGGAGGAGAAAGTCCGCGGCGGCTTGATTCAACCAGGAAAGAGCCAACGTGACCGGAGCGGAGTGAGTCCTGTGCCTAGCTGCTAGGCAACGCTGTCCCGACCGAGAAAACTTTCCTCCCCTCCCCGAGTCAAGTTTAAATAACGAAGCCGCCTCTGACGTCGGATGACGGGTTGGCCTGCCCCCCCCTCTCGCTCCGTGCTCAGAGGAGTGGGAGGGGACGGAGCTGTCGGCGGCTCGGGAGTCACCACCATGATGCGCAGTCGGCCTGTGGTGCACGGGTTCACCGCTACAGGTAGGTAGGGCTACAACAGTCCGGTGTGTTTATCAACGATGCAGCCATTTTCCTCCAGTATGTAACCTGCTGCTGCTGCTGCTGCTCCATCACACTGTGAAGTGGGTGAGAAGACTTCACTGTTCATTTTTCTCCCAGGACTTTCCAGACACATGAAACTCATGGAAACACAAACACAATAAAATCAACAGAAGTGCCAAGAAATAAAACATCAATACAAGCCACAAAAACATTAAGAATGCATAAACACTTTAACAATAGTTAAAGTTATTGTACTTTAATTAAAGTTTTTATGCTTCCTTTATGCAACATCTGTCAGTCCAACACTGAGATCCTTCCTCTGTCCTTCAGCCCTGATGCAGGATGTGAAGTATCTAAAGGTAAAAGGCTAACGTTAGCATGCTAATGCTTTAATTGGCACTAAACAGAAAGCATGTGCGTCATTAGTCTTGCACATATTCGGACTGGAAGTTTGACCTGGTGGTGGAGGAGAGGTCACCATGGCAATTATAATTTATCCTGTGGAGCACATAAATGTGTTTATGCTATTAAAATGTCATGCCAGTCCACTCAGCAGTTGCCATCCAAAGGGCCAAGCGTGACTAAGAAGAAATGAAAACACAGATTCATGTCGGCCTCCAGCGTCCTCAGAGGACAAATCTGGATGTCCTCTTGAAACTATAAGCATCGTCAATAACTCACTAATCAGGGTCTGGAGTAAAAGTGGACGATGTGTGTGTGTGAAATGTGGACTCGTCGCCGTTAGAAAAGACCTCACCCATCTGTCAGAGGATCTCCTCGTATCCTCTCGTGCCCCACTTCTCGATTCTTTAATTTCCCCAGCCAATTACAGACACTCCGAGCTTTTTCCTCTGCAGTGGGAATGATCTCATAGACATTCCTGGGAATCTGTCTCTCTCAGACAACGGCAGGCATGTGGAGCTCCGTCTGAAGATGTGACTCAGTGCGACTCAGACATTCACCCGTCCCACTTCCTGTCTCCAACAGTGGCACAGATGTCAAAAACCTCTGGATCTAAACGCCAGGTACCAACACGTGTGAGCCGCTGTGACGAAACCTCTGGAAGAGAACAAACAAGATAGAGGATAAGGAGGATCACTGAGTGTGTTGGATCAATGTACACAAACCTACAAACCTCCTGTCAGGACTTTGGATTCAGACAAACACAAAGAAGACGTAACACAATCAATGACATGCCGACGCTGCAGAGATACTGGTGGAAAATAAGCACCATCCAATATGGTAATTTGTGCAGACGAAGCTAATAATGTCATTACAGCAAGTCCGTACTTGTGCTTGTTACCACGGGCACTTCAAAAGGATGACTAACAAAGAGCCAGAGAGGATGAGAGGGCCGCAGCCTTGCACACTGGAGATTTGTTGAGCAGATGAACGGGCTGACGTTTTGGATCTGTATCTTCTTCAAAGCCTCGTGGCCAATAAATCTGAGTCAAACTACAGAGAGCTCCCATCCCTCTGTTCTTTCTTTCTTTTCCCCCGGATGGTCATCATTCGACATACCTTTGGCAGCATCTGAGGAGCCCTTTTAAATGCCCACAAATCTGTCTGGTTCAACCTCTGTGTCGCTGTGTAGACAAGTCGAACCCGAGACCCGGCAGGTAAGACGAGCGGTGTTGTAATCATGAGCCGTCCGCCTCCATCTGGATTATCTCCACAGAACAGAAGGGGGGGGGGGGAGATGATCTCATAAGCACAAGATCCTCTTCACTGGTACTAAATAAAGTCTGATTGTTATTAATGTTGTCAAACATGTAAATCTTGTCATCTCCAATAAATTCATTCTCATGAGATGAGCAACAATTTCGCTGACAGATGTATTTTTTATAGGAAACCACAGAAAGGCCTTTAAAATCCTTCGGTGCAGCGTTGCGTAAGAGATTTTCCCAAACTGATGCACATGTAATATTCAGTTGGGGACAGATACGGTTATTAAACATAGGAGCTTTGCAGCAGCAATAATTAATGTTTCAACGCGTTTTATTTTGCGTGAGGTGAAAGGAGTCGCTCGCGGTGACGGGCCGCGGCTCTGTGGAGAGCCTGCTTTGGTTTTCAGCTGCTGCGTCCAGCCTGGACAGCAGCAGACGACACACACGGTTCGTGACAACGTGTGTGAATTATAATGCCGCTACATGCCTGACACTGATACGTGTAAACAATCACATGGTTGTGAAGACATTCCCCATGATAAGTGAATAATACCCGAGTGCTGAGTGCTGCTTCCTGCCCAAAAAAAATCAATCAATCTGTTTTTTCTTTTGTTTTTCTCGTTCGTGTTTTGAACTACTGGTTTCATTGCATGTTTGAAATACAAGTCATCAATCAATCAAAAGTATGTAACTCCTGCTGCGTTACCAGAAAAACACAACTCCTGCTCTCACAACAGTTGGTATAGGTTTATGTCCCCTGCGTTGAAACCAGTTCATTCCTGGTTATGACACAGGAGGGAAACAATGGTGCCACTTAACCAGTGCTGCGCCTGGAGCGCGCTATGGGGGGGCAAAATAGTTGTAGGAGAATGATGAAGCTTTAATTTATGTGGGTTGCAATATTGCTGAGTCGAAAATGAAAAACAGATGATTTCATAGCATAAGAGCACCACAGCCCCAAAGCCATCTCATAAGACATGCAGCAGACGTACACATAAACCATCAGGGAGTTGATGCGATTACCAATAATCGACGGAGAAGGGATGATAGCGGAGGAAATACTAATGTTTATCTCAAGAGTATGTGCCCCCTTCGCTCTCTAGTCTGACTTAACATGCACAGGGTAATCCAGCTGTGATCAGTTTCAGGTGTGTTAGAGAGTAGTGTGAAGTACGAAGCCCTGAGGCCGAGGCAAGAATAAACACACTCAGAGTTATTCATCTCACATATCAGTCATTTTCAGACCGAGCTAATCACTGCATGAATCACTGTGGTCTTCACTTTTGCCAACCTGGTGAGAGGACTGTTGAAAACATAACAATCAACCTTTACACGGCCATCCGTCTTCAGACATGCAACTGAACTGAACTTGTTTCCTGGCCACACACACACACACACACACTCACACACACTGACCAGATGCTAGCAATGAATATTTAATGTGGTGCTGCAGCCTTACTGTTGTTGGAATAACAAACAGATGTGAATGAATCTATTAATATAGAAAACAGTCAAATAAATAAAAAATACTCTTTTACTGTTGAGACAGTGTGTTGACATGGAAACAAGAGAGATTAAGTGCATCGTTGACCTATAAATTAAATGCTGAAACATCTTTATGTCCCTGAGTCTTATGTAATATCACTGACTCGTGCCTTATTGCTGGATTAGTGCATTTTGTCCTGGGCCTCACAACCGAAATAACACATTGCATGAACCTGTAAAAAACAATCACAGACATATAGAAAAGCACAAACTAGACCGGTTTCTTCAACATAAGTTATTTTTACCTGTAGTTTTGTAGGTTTTGCAAAGCAGCACATCTCTTCAGGGGCCCAGCGTTCCTGTTTGGAGAAGAGCCAGACCTGTGCACTTTATATATATACATACACATACATATATTTAACATTCAAGACATGCATGTGGCTTACAGTGAGTGCAGTTGGAGACTGACTGTGTCTGAATCCAGAGCTGGGGCCGGACTACGACCTGGAGATGTCGGTGTCTCTGCAGCATGGTGGACCTGTGCTGCATTAAAGATAAATAAATAAATAAAAACATGCTGCAGCCTGTCGCTTCTTTGTGACCACAGTTAACTCTGAACGACAGCCTCATTACACAGTGTCAGTTTTATTATCCCTATAAAAAAAAAAAAAAAGGTCAGGTGCTGCAGGAACATACCAGCAGTGTGCGTGTCATGTCGAGTCGAGTCGCAAACTTCATTATGTCAAAATGAACCTGTCTATAACTAGATGGATGATCAGATGATCTCCTCTTTAAAAAGGTCTTTACATTCAGGGTGAACAGAGTCAAACCTGCTGCCTCTTTTATGAGACTGTCCCTAAAGAAGTACGACTCGTGCATCGTCACTCGTGCCAGCACACGCCTCAAAACGACATGTTTGCATCCACATGTAACCAAGTCGTGTTTGTGCTGTAACCACTGATTTATGTCCCCAGCACAGGTTTCTGGAGGTTGATTGAGGCGTCAGATCAGTAACGGCTCCTTCGCTTGGTCCTGTAATTTAAGGACCTGGCCCGTAATCCAACTCTCACTGCCTATTAGCGATCATAACTCCACTCACTCTGACTTATGTTTGATTTTATCTGTGACTTTCTCCTTTTTCTCACGCTCCACCTCCCTCTCTTCCTAATTCCTTCCCTCGCACGAGTATCTAATTAAGCTCACCAGGATGAATCATCGAATACCAAAACATCTGCTGAACCCGAAACGAGCTTTAGACGACTCCTCTCGCAGTATGGCAAACAAAACCTCTCAGCTGGCACCAAGCCTCCTCGTTATAGCGTCGCGCCAGCGGCCTCGTGCTGTAACTATAGATTTCAATCATGCAAACAACACAGGAGCAGGAGCAGGAGGAGGAGGAGGAGCAGCGGCGGCACCAGTAGTATCCGAGTTAAACGTAGTGTGTGAGACACGGAGGTCATTTTGTGGAGGGAACTCCTTAAGCCACAACAACTTTTAGATTCACCTCATTGTTGTTTTTGGTTAACTAAGGAGGCTAAATGGAGTTTGATTTCAGCCTTGTTTAAACAGCCATAAATGTTTGTTTGAAACGAGCAGCTCCAGGCTACGAGTGTCTGAACAAATCCGACCCGAGTAGAAGTGAAACAGTGTTGTCTTATAACAAACACAAGCCACGCAGATGAGATTTTATCTGCTCCACAGATAATTGATCACAGTTGTGTCTTACTGCCTCGTGAACAAAAAAGATTTGAAAGCGCCGATCTGCATCTGCTTTTGAATCATCTGATACTGATTCCAATCTTATTTATTAATCATTGCTCCATGCCCCTGCAGATATCAGACCAGATCAACGGTGCAACAATGGATTCTTTGTGCCTTTTGCTGGGATGTGTGTCTGAGCCAGAGAGAGACACACCAGCGTTTCTCATGTGTTCCCATGCCAGCTTTTGATAATGAGTTCACCACGTTCACTTGCTTTGTTTGTATTTACAGTTGCTGTGCAATGATGGAGAGCTGCAGGCTGATATTAAAGATGGCAGCCAGCAGGCCAGCCGCTGTGACGTGAATACATGAAGGCTCTGTTTGTCCTTTAATCTACATTTTGCATGTTATTAAAGCAAAAACACATTCATTTTCTCCACAAGTTTTTTTTTTATTGCACATCAGATACTTGTTTATTTTTGATATAACGTTTATCAAACTGATCAAACGGTGGCGTAGCCGCAGTTGCACATGCAATAAGCATCAACGTGCACTTTTTATGTGCATAGCTTAAATGTTTTAACATTAAACTGCAACACTAACACATCTCACACATGGATTAATGAATCAGTGGTGCCAATAGTTTCACACTCATACGGCTGAATCAAGTACTTCTTCCTCCGTCGTGTCCTGCATTAGTGTCACTGTGTGAGGTATTTAACAGCAGCTGTGGGTTTGTTATCCCTGACGCTACATGTGTCTTAAGAGCGTTTAACAACTGTGTGATCAGTCCGTCTGTTAATTGTGGTTGGTAATTGAAAACTCCTTTGTTGGCTATAGGAGCGATACAATGCTTCCTCTGTGCCGCTGTACTGCACCGTAAACTGAAGGAGGACTCTCATTTGCCTGTTAAACTTTGAGGCAGATTATGTGTGTGTGTGTGTGTGTGTGTGTGCGTGAACTCTCAATAAGCGCTGACCTCAAAAATACAGAACAGAAAAACACACAAAGGGATTTGGGGTTTGTTTCAAGTGTGAAAACCTGTGCTCCCTGCAGCAATTTCCTCTTTCACAAAAAAAAAAAAAAAACCTCAACTGTGTCACTTTGCCGAACTTCAAAGAGCGAGCTCAAACCACCAAACACGGCGATCTCCGACTCTGAAGCCTCACAGGAGGAGCAGGTGTTGTGAAGCAGAGTTTAAAGATTACACAGAGCCCAGAGGGGAAGTCCCCGATAAGAGTTCATCGCTGCCATACAAGGTGATAATGAACATGCTGCTGAAGCTACTGAGACTCTGATGGTTAAAACAACAAGAGCTGACAGGTGGAGCTAGAGCTGAGTATTGGTAATAATCTAGTGATAGGATATACAGCAGGGAAAATTAGTATTGAACACGTCAGCAGTCCTGCACGGTGAGCTGCATAGAGGCCACAGTGGCTGAGTGCATTACTCATTGTTTACCTGCTGATTCCAGGTCAGTCTGAAGCTCTCTGTGAGTGGAATGACGTGCCTTTCGCTTCCAGCCCCGACGGTGCAGCATAAGGTTGTGAAGGTCTGGAGGGAGCATCATGGGATTCTTCTTGTGTAACACCTTGGTGATGAGAAACTATAGACATCTATTAGGACTGAAGCAGCTGATGTTAATTAGCACTGATAGGGGACAGGATCACTTCCTACACTCTGACAGACTCCAGCTGGTTCCTCGTCTTTCGTTCCTTTCTGCACCTCCTCCTTTTCTTCTTCATGTGTTCAATACTTATTCACTTAAGTTCTTGTTCTTGTTGTTTATTCAAGTCTCTGCTTTTCAGACCGTGTTGGTCAGATCGAGTCTGACAGAAGCTACGATACAGAATAACGTGTTGCTGATGTCAGTGTCTAGAGTCGGGGATTCGATTTTAGGATGTCAAATTGTTCTGACCATCAGCACTTGGGTTTCGAGCCTGCGGTCGCTTTTTTCATATCTGGTTTCCTCATTCATCAAAAGTGTGGCGTGAGTCACTCCGACTTCCTGTGACCTGAAAAATCGCTGCTTCTTTTTGAAGTCATTTGAGCTCAGTTTCCTCTTTAATTCACATTTCATGACCGTCCACTTTGATGTTTTAATGTTTCACGGTCCACTCAACAAAAAACCCTCCGTTCACTCAGTCGACGCGTGCTGGTGCAGATCAAACCACCTGAATCGCCTGCAACAACATGCAAAGGAAAAACACACACGTGCACTTAAAATACACACACATGACCCAATGCATGACTTCAGGGTTTTGTTGGACGAGTCTGGTCCTGACTCAACAACAAGACAGAGCAATGTCCACTCACACACACACACACACACACACACAAGTTGGTTAAAGCCAAACCTACTCTGCTTGTCATGATGGTTTGTTCCTGTCATGATGATTTTCACAATAAAATCTCAACGCACACAATCTTTCAGGGTGAATTCGAACCTCTTCATTTGAACGAGCTTGTCCACAGATGCCTGAGTGACGTCTTTGGTAATGTAACATGTGGCTTTAAACTCGGTCTGTAACTGAACCCAACCTTTTTTGGGCCTGTAGTGGAGGAAACCATGCAGGCTGAAGTACGACCATTTCCCACAAGAACTCTAAATAACTCAGATTTTAAACATACGTGCAGCCAATGGTAAGAGTCCACATCGTAAGATCACAGTGTTCCTCTCCGAGGAGCGCTGGAACATGGGATGAATTATAGCTACTGGTCAGCAGCTGTTTAACACCACCACCATCACCACACACACACACACTAGCAGGGTAGCAACACACAAGCAGGCCAATTAAAGTCCTTGTTTAGTTTAGGGCCTAATGTCAGGGTCCAGACGTTTTGGCTTCCTGTCCAAAAGTTTTTGTGAAGTTCTGGAAAACAAAACGGTAAAAGTGAAAAAACAAAAAAAAAACAACGTTATCTTTTCTTTTCTGTTCCCTCCTTCGTCCTTTCTCTCAGGTCTAACCCCCGGACAGGAATGTCAAACAGCAATTGTGAGAAAGAAACATAAAAGAGACCACCAAACTGCACACACATACACACACACACACACACACACGAACCCCCACCCACCTACTCACACACTCACAGGAAATGACCCAGTGTCTGGCTTTTGTTTCATTTGATTTCTTGAGAGCTTGTTTACCTGTCGACCTCTGAGCTGAACTAAACTAGGCCACAGCGTGAACGCTCGACGCCTTTCGATGGCTTCACCAGCAGCGGTGTGAAAAACGTCATGCACACCTTGCAACGCAATCACCGCCTGGAAGAAATATCTGCTTTTCGTATCAACATCTTGCAGGGATGACAAATGATTTTTGGCGTTTCTTGTGATTTACTGTGCAGCGTCTCGTCAACTATAAACACATACAAGAGTCCTGAATATTGCATTTTATGCATTCAGTGCTGGCTCCGACACATGTTCGGATAAAGAGCTCACAATTAAGTCTCTAAATACATTTAAAACACATCATTCCTTTATGTTTTCTCTTGTACCAGCTGTGGGGGCTTCAATATGTGTGTGTGTGTGTGTGTCGTGTAGGACCACGGGATGCGTGCACACGGTTTGGACGAGCGGAGCCCAGTGTTTCTGAGGCAGCCCTGAGGAACCTCTGAGAACCTGTTTACAGCCTCGGTGGCTGTAGGTGGACGAGCGAGGGGAGAGTTTAACGTCCTTTACATAATGACTTCCAGACGATGGCGTGTTGCCTCTCTTTGATGCCACGGACCCCTGTCAGGCTCCATCACTGACTTTACCCCCCCCCCCCCCCAAAGTAAACAAACTCTTTATGGCATGGTGTGGATTTGACTGATTTACACCATGTCAGGATTTTGAATAAAGTCGTTTTTTGTGTCTCAGATAGTATGCAGTATTTCATAAAACAAACCCCAACCACACAGTAATTCTCAAGAAGTAATAACATCACTGTGCCTCCACTGTGTGACTCATACACTGTGAGTAATGTTTGTACTTCCCCCAGAAACAACTGCAGATATATTTAATGTCGGTAAAACTCGGGGAAATAAAAACGTTCAGGTCAACATTGTAAAGATGTATGACATTAAACCATTAGTTTACTATTCTGTTATTATTTTTCTTTCACTGGCACTTTGTCAAAGTGCAAAACACAAAATACCAGGCAAGTATCAAACTTCAAACTTAAACTGACCTTATGAAGAATAAATATTTGTTTTCCTCAGTACAAATATTATCAGAAAATACTTTGATTCAACTTAAAACAAGTCTTTGCATTAGCAATAAGCAGCAGATACAGTCAGGTACTCACGTGCCGCCGGCAGGTGTCATGTCGCCCCAGGTACCTGTTGCCGCCGTCCTGGTTCAGGTCCGCTAGTAGCAACCGATGCTAACCAACGCGGAGCTCCAGCTACTCGTCGTTTCCCCCCTGGTCCTCGTCGATAACCGCGGCCATGGTTGTTTGCACCTGACGGAGCTAGCTTAGCCGTCCGAGCCGTAGACTTTATACAAAGTTAGCAAAAAAAAAAAAAACAACAAACACGGTTGATTTGAACTCCGGAAAACAAAGTTACTGAACCGCGAGACACACAAAGGCATTTTAAATGTATGATAATACGAGTGCCGATACTTCACAAGTGTTTAAGCCAACAAATATCAATCACATCGATAAATAAATTTAGCTTTCTTTAAGCTAGCTCGATCCACTTCCGGCTTTTCCGCCACGCTGATTTCTGATTGGCTGTAAAGCAGCGCTTCCCGGAAACTGATTGGTTTACGTGACATCGTGAGTAGTGAGTAAACGGAACATTTAAAATTCACAATAAAACGGAGGAAATTGTGTATTTATGGGATTTTATCACGGTTTCACTGTAAAGATGATCCATTCATTTCTGGTTAAATGTCACAGTAAGGTGCTCAGTTGTTTAAAAAGTTAATTTGGACTTTATATTCTTCCATACGGTATTTTTATTTTGTTTTTTTTGTCCTTTTGACTGACTGGCTCGACATTTTGTCAGTCACAGTCAAAGAGCTGAAAAATGGGTCAGCTGGGTTTGGGGGTGGGGGGGGGGGGGGGTTGTGGTGGATCCACACCTGCCAAGAGTAACAACATGTTTTCATTTCACCAACTCTCCCAGTGGAGACAAAATTTCCGAAATTTAGGTCAACCTCATTCAAATCAAATTTATCTCCAAAGGAAAAAAAAAAAAAAAAAAGAAAAGGTTAATCGCAGAAGTGCTTCATTCACCCGACCAGGACAGGAATAGACATAAAAAAAAAACCCACGGGGCTTCACACACTACAAATATTTCAGTCAGTAGCTGACAGTCAGGCCACTGTAGACCCATTACAGTCACTAACCAGGCTTCTAGTAAGATGTAATCATGTAATTGAATCTCCGCTCCCTGTACCTTGAAGAACTAATTCACTTACAGGTGCACTGATGTTTTTTTGGTGGGGGTTTTTTTGTCGTGGGGGTTTTATTTCTTTTTTTAGCCGTTAGCTTGATGGTTGTGCTGATGTCAGTGACATCATGTCTGGTCTGGATTTGTTTAAAGTCTTTGCCAGAGGAGGAAAACTAAATCAGACCCACAGATAGACGTGATGTTTTTAGTTTTACTCTGATGCGTTCAGGTCGACAGGAAAGTCCCTTGGATGGATCTAACTGACTGAATCTCCTCTACCATCAGATCTGATTGGCGTGACTCAAAGAGTTTCTCTATTCTGTCCGTCAGTCAAGGAAAAACCCTCCTGTCTTTTCTTTTTTCTCTAGTCTTATGCCTTTCGCTTTTCTCTTTCTGCCTGTCTCTGTTTCCCCAGGAATTGGCCTCTCTTCCTATAACAGGCTGTGGTTTTTAAGATGCATGTGGTTTTTGGCCTCCAGTGATCAGTTTGCGATTCAGTATGAAATGAGAAGAAGACGTGGGGGCCTGCTCTCTCTTCTCTCTGTCTATCTTTCTCTTGCCATCCTCCCTTGGCTTCTTGATTGCTCCAGCACATGTCTGAGGGAGTGTATTTTTCTTCGCCTCCCTGAGCTGCTACCAGTCAATCGCCGTCTCCAAATGAGAACAAAGTGATCTGGATGTTGATGTAATTTGACAGCCAGCAACAGCTCGACAAACCCAGGGTCAGGAAATTCGGTGTTTTTGTGGGTTTGGTTGGGCTCATCATCATTCACACACCGAGAATGATTTGACCGGCAGTCAAAGAGACGTATGTCTGTATGATGTATGAAGCAAACGAGTTTGGAAATTAACGTGAAATTAAAACCTAAATGCACACGGTAGTAATAGTATATCATGGCTCAAATACTCAAGATTCAGTCACAACATCAGCGCCAACTGGGTCACGGAGCACCATCCGTCCCCTCACTGCTACCAGGAGAGGCGAGGAGAGGGAGGGAAAAGGACTCAGCCGGCCAGCGTCTGTTAATCTGCCTTTCTCATTCGCGTCTTTTATTGCTGTGGGAAGTGGAGTAACAGCCGACAGGAGGGAGGTTTCCAGGCCACAGCGACCGCAGGCCTCAGTGGACCGGAGCAGCTCTCTCTCTCTCTCTCTCTCTCTCTCTCTCTGGAGACTCAACCTCCAGGTTCAGGTCTTTAAAGGGTCATTTCCCCCCAGTGACCACTGTCCTCCTGTTTGTCTAATAAACCAACAAGCTGGAAGTTCCTGGAAAGAAGCGTGAACAGTGACTCTGGACAGAGAAGTCCATCAAACACTGAAGTCACATATTTCATCTATTTGACCTTTTGACCCTGTGTTATGTTTTTACAAATACTTTTGCCTTTGTAATATCAGAAAACAGTGAAAACCCGAAGTTCAAATGTTTTGTTTTGACACTTTTGTTAAACTTACAAAGTTCTTTTCTCAATTTACAGCACATTTGTGTCTTTGTGTGTTTTCTTCAGTTGCAGTAAGTTGATCCCTCAGGGCCTCCGTACAAGAAAACAAACATACAGGCAATGCTAACAGCAGCTCTCTCTCTAAAAACACCACTGTACAACACCAAATCCACCATCATGTGTGGATATGTTTCACACTGCAGCTCCTCCTTCTGTATTTCACAACCGTAAAAGGCCGCGACCTGTTTGTGCATCTGCCAGAGCTGCCTCCACCTTCTCCTCCTCCTCATTCACTAGAAAGAGCTGAGTCAATATTGGTGAAGCCATAACTCACTGATAAGCTGAATTGTTAGATAATGCTCTGGTGACAGGAGCCTTTATGTGTGCAAACAGATACACTTCCGCACAATCGCTCACAAACACAGGGAGAGGCCGGAGTGGATGGAGACGACCGAAGAAATTAGGAAATTCAGAGTTAGTAAAATGACAGGAGAGTTAATTTTCTCTTTATCCCAACTTTCATGATTTTCAGGTTTACATGCTCGACTCTTGTGCACATAGTGAAACCAACCTCTCCTGGTTTCCCCCGGCCTTTCCACTTCATTTCTTTCACTTTTCTTTCTGCTTCTCCACTTCAAACCCTTTTGAAAGTTATCCCCCACTTTTCTAGATGATACTTTTTGTTCTTTAATTTTATGACTCACATGTTATATTTCAATCATTTGGTTTGGTGTGCAGCCTCCTCTGGATGAACAGGTGAGTCTAAATCGCCCGTAGCTGTGAATGGTTACTCATCTGTTTGTGTCAGACTCTTGTGTGTATGTTGGGTGGGCGGTGGGCGGTGGGGTTGGGGGGGGTAACTCTCACCCATATGATCTCTCAGTGTGATTAGTGGGTAAAGGAGAGTGGACTGATTCTCATGCTGTCAGTGGAGCTGTCAGTAACACACCAATAAGGCCAACTCTGAATGTGTTTCCTGTGATTACTGAAGGTTTCTGGTGTCAGACACCACCCATGTGAGACCCTGAGCTCCTCAAAAACAAATGTGAAGGATTAGCTCTAAATAGTATTTGACATCAGTGTAGTTGGAACAACACTTTGCCTCTTCTGTCCCCGAGGGGCCTCATTTTGTCAGCGCTGACGGACGGCTCATGTAACCCAATCCTCAGGTACTGCAGCCCTGAGTCATTACTTGACACACATACAAGCACACACACACACACACAAAAACAAAATGTGACTTGTGTGCTTCAGAAAAATGTAAATACTTTATTTATATCCACTGACAGTTGCAGGACTTTGTATTCTTCACCTCATGGGAACGCTCCTCCTCACAGAACACACCATGATCCCTCCTTTGTGTTTTTAATGTCTTTTTTCTGCCTCATTACCTGTTTGGAGTCACTGAACCAGACACACACACACACACACACACTGGATTGTTTTCTCTGTGTCTTATACTGTGTTGTTTGAGCTCCCATCAGGGTGGAATAACTGCTGCACAGGCCCCAGAGCTCAGCCGATGAGGTTTGATTAAAGCCCGTGAAACCCAAAACTTTGTCTGTGTGTGTTCACTCTCAATCACTGGGGGACTCACACACACAAACACACACACGAGCAGGAGGTCAGGTCAGGTGGTGCAGTGCAGCAGAGCGAGAACATGCATAACAACTCACACACACATGTACTATACACTGTCTCTCCGTGTGGGTCCCCCTTAAATCAGCCCCTGCAAAACAGGGAGCATCTCTGACCTCTTGACCTTTTTTTTTCTGATGCATGATTTACCAGCCTGAGCCAAGTACAGGATGAGCTGTAACGTTTAGGAAGCACCCTGAACATCTGGAAAACCTTAAACCTCAGCTAAATGAATGGGTGGAAGTAGATGCCTGGTTTTATGTGGTCATTTTGTCGTCACGTGACACTCGACAACATGATGCTGCTGATTCCAGACGGAGTCGGAAAAACATTTTCTCTGCCCCTGACGTCATGTTCACAAAACGTCTCCGACACCAAACATTAAAGATGGAGAACACATTCCTCCACCGTGTTTTACAATTTGTTTGCTCCTCTGTGTTTGGTTTCTGTGCGTCAGGATGTGTGAGATGCCACACATTCAGTTCTCTACATGTAATCACTAAATGATAGCTTCTTTTTTTTAGCTCAGGTGTGAAAATTACCTGAAGATTAGTGTGGTGTTCTTCGACCTTTAACAGCACAGCAAGTAAAAATACCTTTGTGTTTAGCTAAGAGGAGAGACGCCCTGCTGTGTCAACAAGATCAGATTTATGGTCAGATTCATTGTTCTGCATCACTGTGGTGTGTGGGAGCAGAGGTGGTGGTTGTGTAGATGCAGACAGATATGCTGCAAACAAACAGATCAGCTGTTAGATCTGGAGTTTGGGGAAATCCAACAGATAACGTTGAGACAGTGAATGTACAAATATTCACCAGGCAGAGAGTGACACCTGTTGGACAAAGTATAAACCCTAACCCTAAACAGCATCAGCTGTAAGTGAGTGACTGTGAGAGCCTGAAAGGATCCAGATGCTGTGATAGGAATAGGACAGGACCAGGACCAGGACATAAACTGACTTGATGGTGTGACAATGGGACACTCACACACTTCACATGAAGGAGCCTAAGTCATACACAGTCTATGGTCTGGAAGAGACCGGACTGGAACTCAGCCATTATCATGACGGACCAGGCCGGTGACACAGCAAAGAGAAGGACCAGGCCGGTGACACAAGGGACCAATTCCCTTCTGCCTCTCAGGCCCTGAACCCTGACTGACATCAGCTGTAAGTCAGTGAGTGTGAGAGCCTGAAAGGGTCCAGATGCCGTGATAAGAAATGTGACAGGACCAGGACCAGGACCACTGGAGCTGGGACTGTACCAGAACCGGGACGAGGACCAGAGCCAGGACCATGGGGCCAGGACAGTGCCGGAACAGGGACCCGGAACCGGGAGCAGTGGCACGGCCACCCTGCTCACTGTACCTTAAAAACATAAACATATGAACCTATTTGAAAAGCTTACTATTGAATGCATAATAACAAGGTATGTTTAAGGCACTAGGCTCAGTTTAATATATATATATATATATATATATATAAACATCCTTGACCTGAAAAACGTTGAAGACCCCTGGGCTACGAAATCCTGCTTCATCATCACCATTTCATCATTAGCAGGGACATTGTTGTACGGACTCACACTGACACCTGGTGGTAAAATTACATCACTAATGTGTTGAAAATGAAAAAGATTTTCAATAACACACAAATCAGTGTATTACATTATACGTTATAGAAACAATAACTGACCTACATTCACTGGACCATTGCACATTTAGCTATAAAGGTCCAGAAATCAAAATACAACACATTTAATGGGCCTAAATCCCAAATGTAAAAGTGACTGTATGTTCATCTTTACTCTCGCTTTTCTCAAAATAAAAAAGTCTTTCACTGATAATGAAGATATTTTCTATAGACATCTCCAATATTATGAGGTAAAACGTGTTATTGACTGTAGAGATGATGTGAGTGTATAATGCAATCACTGGCAGTGTTTCATCAGATGTGACCCCCCCCCCCACACACACACACACACACACACACACACACACACACACACACATTTCCATTGTGGTTTTAATTACGTTGTCTTGAGTCGTATTCACCACAGTGACTTAAAAAAAAAATGCACCTGACAAATAAACACCAGAGAACAGGAGGAAAACCTGAGAAACAGAAACTTCCAGAAGAGGAGATGATTGAGGAGCCAGAACCAGTGTGATTTCCTCCAGATGGTCTTGAATCCATCCACAGAACAAGCCCTGAATCCTACATCTAAACTGTAAACGTGACGGGCTGCATGGATTACATTACCGTAAATACCCTAAAAGACACAGAGAGAGCATGAGTGGGGTCGATGTGTAAGAAGGTCTCCCGTGGTTCTTCACGGTTCCTCATGTTTGTTTTCTGCACCAGCGAAATTAACATGAAACGACACTCTTTTATCTCTTTTATTAGGTCTGTTAAATTCCTGTGGGAGCCTTTTCTTTATTTCATGTTGTCCAGACTTTGCGTGTTGTGTTTTGCACTAGTGCTGCACAAAATGAATGAATACAGAAATAAATAGTCTATGCCATTTCTGTTTTTGATTAGGCTACTTCTGTATTTTTATGTAAGGCTGAGGTTGGGACCGCCTACCTAATTAGCACACCGCCACATGAATAGAGGCATAAACATGGAAATACAGGAATAGGCTCGATAAAGGCAGAAATGGTGGGAAAAATTCGTTAATTGAAAACAAATATAGCATTTGTCATTAGCAAAGTGAATGTATTATGCATTTATTTGGGCATTTAACCATTTATTTTTGTATGTATATGTTAAAACTTACGTCATTTTATCCTTCATATCCCTAAGACTTTTGATGCTTGACTGCAAACCAAATATCCCCCTTGATAATAGCAGATATTGATTGATTAATTGACTATTATTTATTACTACTACTACTATTCTACTGTTACTTGATGAAATATTACAGAACCTGTGCTCGTTCAGGATATTAGCTTGGCCCCGTTCGCGTTTCAAAAGTCGGAGCTTACACGGTGGAACCTGAAGGCAGCGCAGTAAAAGTGAATGAGGAATGTCAGTGCGCCTATACTCCGGCCGTTACGGTCAGCCCTCCAGGAGGTTCTGTACGTGGCAGCGACCAAAACCCCTCAGTCCTGCTCACTACCGGGGGGTACCGACAGATACCGGGTCCACAGACCGAAGAGAGACGCTCCTCTGTGAAAAACCGAGAAGACAACGGTAAGGAAACGTTAAATATCCGGGTTAACGAGCAGAGAAAATCCGCTGTTTATGTCACTGGAGGGGCTGAGACGTTGGGCTCGCGTACCTCCTGTCGAACACGCTGATTGATGATCAATAACCGGCTCCGACGGGTTCGTTTGCTCCGGTTCTACAGACATGAGGCACCGGGTATGTCCAGTGAACAACTGCCGGGCACATATCACCGGGTCTGTGTTATCACCGGCGGGTTCGCCTCAGTGTAACCGGAGACAGGCTGAGCTGGTCCGGTTACATGTTTCACAGCGACTCGGGAGAAAGTTTGTGAAAAGTTTGAACAACTTAATGTCCGTGTGTCTCAAACGCTGCTGCTCACGTGACGTTATTGATATTAACTCACAATGACGTCATTTTGTTTGCATTGATACGCAGTCAATATGAAATCTCAGCGCGTGCAGCATGTTAGCTCTCGTGCACGGACCCAAAGAGCCGAAGTGTCAGGATTTCTAGAAACAACTGTCCGAGGCTGACGTCACCGGCGCGGGGGTGATGAGCTGATCCCGGGTCAGCGAAGACAAGGATCGGGCTTTGACCCGATTTTTACCGAAACAAACCGATTTAATCAACGTTTTCTGAGTCAATTCTGCAAAAAGAGGAGAAAAACTATTGGTTTATTATTGATTTATTGGGATGTTTGATCAATAAAAGCAGCAGATTCTCACTTTACAGAACCTGGAGCAAAGAAACGATGCATGTTTTGCTTGAAAAAGCCCTAAAATATATATAAATTAGAAGTAATGATAGTTGCTAATCATTTTCTCTCCAATTGACCAATCGATTAACCCACTGATGGGAATATCCTTCAGCACTGGAGCTAATAATCAATCGATCAGTCAGTAAACTGTCACAAATCAATGGAAAAACTACAGTAACGTCTCCTAATGCCCTGATACCCAGTTTACTGAAGCCTAAGTTAAAGAGTGATTTCTGCTCTGGAGCTGACACTTTGATCTGATTGATTCTTGATTGAGTATTTGTGTTTCATAGTTCCTATAATGTCCTGCATCGCTGTAAACGGTGATGTAATTATCACCGTCACCGTCCGACTCCTTTTTCCTTTTCATCTCATTCTGCTCGTGTCGCTTTATTCTAAATATTGAATCAATACTTGTCTAAGTGCCTCCAGAATTTAGATTAGTTACAACATGTGTGTCTTTTTTTATTGAACTTTATTTATACAAGTCCTCAGTGTTTACATACCAGAGGTTTTAGGAAGTGGATGGTGTGTGTGTGTGTGTGTCTGTATGTTAAACGGAGACTGTGAGGCATCAGCAGGTTTGCTCACAGATCACTGGTGGTGTCACCATTGTTTTGTCTTGTACAGTGATATTGATTATTGAGTATGAGCTGTTTTTCCCAATCACATGGCTTCGAACTTCTTCATTCGCTTGTTGCATCTGAAACAGATTTTCAGTCTCTTCGTCCAAAACATGTGGTCGACAGATTCCTGGAAGTATCTTTTTTTTTGTTTTTCCTTTTTCTTATATTTTTTTTTGCCAAACACTCAGATTTACAACCCTGCGCTTCCTTCCTGTTACTTCACACCGGGTCAGATGAGCCGTGTCGGACACGATCACTTCCTGCAGTCTCAGGGACACGGCGCTGCTTCGGCCTTAAAGGGTATAGGAGAAGTTTAGTGGAAGTGAAAGTTGAAGCATCTCGGAGCAGCGCAGAGTGAGTGTACTCCTCCAGGGAACCTGCTGTCTTATCAAATCATCAAGCAAACTCTCACACAACGCTGCTGTCGACGCCTCCGCTCATTGGGACATCGACTGCAGCAGATTTTATTATTACTTAAATCTAATTATAGTTCATCAGCAGAGGAGGAGGAGGAGGAGGAGGAGGAGTGATGGTGTTGTTCTACAGATGAACCTGAAACGCACAAAGTTCATGGTTGACTTGAACAGTTTTCGTCGCTGGAGGAGATTTAAAGCTCTGACGGGCGGTGACTGTCTGAACATGTCCTCAGCCTGTGGATACTGTACATGCTTGGCAGATTATGTAACATGCACAACTCACTCGGTGCACATGTGTGTTATAGCATCACTTCATGAGGCTGTGTTTGGTCTATGGCTGATTAACTGATTAACTGATTAACATCACCGGGAGAAATACCTGTTCAGCATCAACCGCGTGTTGCTTATCTCACCGAGTTCACCGCTGCAGCCGTCAGCGTGCAAGCAGCTGGCATCTCATCTGAATTATAAAAGCTGCAGTTGTTTCTGGCACACAGCTCTCACTCTTTACCAGCGGGCTGTAGATAGCCTCTTTCGTCTTTGCTGCCAAAATGTAAAGTAGAGACGTCGAAAAGAGCCGTGATAGAAAGCAGAGTGAGTTTGTGAGTCCGACTTCATCAGCTGTGCATGATTATGTTAAGTCCAACCCATCTTAACTTGACAAACACTCAGATTGAATCAGTAGAGTACAGAGTAGATCCACGTATGGCTGCACATGAAAGAAGAAAGACGATTGTTTAAACACAGAAATGATGAAGTAATTGTCGTGATAGTCGACTCCACCGTCGCATGTTTGATTCTACCAGAGCAGAGACAAACCACAGGGCTGCAGCCCAGTAATCAATGGAGTTCATCAGTCACTGTCATCTGTTGCTTATCTCACCGAGTTCACCGATGCCAAGTAGCTGGCATCTCATCTGAATTATGAGCTCTACAGTTTTGCGGTGTGTAGAAAACCTCAGTCTTCCTCCTTCCACTGGAATTTGCTCTTCGCTGCCAAAATGTAACGTAGAGATGTCGTTGTAAAGCTTGCTGTGATACAAACCGACCGAGCTGGATGTTTTCTGCACCTGCAGGTCTGGAAGTCTGGCTTCGTCAGCTGTGGAGGTTAAACGGATCCATATTTTGTTCTGGGAATCAGTTCTGGGTGAATATTTATCTGCTGATCAGTTTAATTTTTCCAGTGGAGTAAGAGAGACAGGCTGCAGATCAGTCTTTTTCCTCAGCCTTTCCCTCTTTAGTTCCTGTTTTCGTTTATCCATCCCGCTCCCTATGCTTCAAATATATTCTCCAGATTTGATCCTGACGCTGAAGAGACAGTCTTTAAAAATACTGAAGACATTAAGATGAAAAGACGAACTAAAATCAGTGTCAGCGCTTCCTGCTTCTAGGCTTTGATCTCATCTGATTTAAAGTCTTTTTCAGAGCAGCTTCCGGAGAATAAAGAGGGAACAAAGTGAAATGTGTTTTAATAACTCCTGCAGATTAAACTTAAAGAAACTTCCTGCTCCATCACAGACTTGGGATCCTGACGGTTCTGCCAGACCCTCTCTTGTTTCTCTGGTATCTTATCACTCTCTCTTGGATTTTTCTCCGATGATTGTTTTGGTTACATGGAGGTGAGGTGTGGCTCCAAAGTGTTGGTTGGAAAAGAGCTCCAGACTTTGCTCCAGCAGAGCTTACAACATAAGACTGCTCTGCACTCAAGATGACCCAATAAAGAAACAACTTGATCTCCTCACAATGACACGTTCTCTGTAAAAGCATCATCAGAGCCAGTGAGAACAGAGCGGAGGCCATGTTTGCCTCATCTCATCACATCCTGTCGTCTCCTCTCCTCGATGCTGTTCACCCACATTTCCCCACAGAAATGCCAGGAAAGGGTCAAGACCTGGGGAGTAAATGCGACCGGCCTCTTTCCAGGAATGTGACAGGGCGTTAGAGCCTGCAACAACAAGCAGGACTGTGTCTGGGCCGAGCGAGCGATCGCTCAGGTCAGCCTGTAAATTACAAAGAGGGAGCTGTGGTCCTGTCATTTGCAGTGCAGGAACTGTGAGGCGAATTAAAAGCGTTTTATTTATGTGTCTGTCTGTCACAGTGGAAGCTGGTGGGAGCTCATCTCCCAGAGAAAAGGAGCTGACAGTGATTTATGAAGCTTTTTTCAGCGAGGAGTCGAAGTTCGCGTGTGAGTGTGAAGGATTTCTCTGTGTTTACGGCACCGAGGTAAAAAAAAAAAAAAAAACGGTGGCAGCTTTGTCTTGCAGTGTTTTCTGGTGAAACGGACTGATTGCTTCATAACAGGAAATGGCTCCAGTTGCTCTCAGTTGACAGCTGGACACACATATATATGTTATTACATCACACACAAACTGCTGTTTCATTACCCTTCGTGTTGAGTTCATGCTTTCGTTCACCGTGTTGGAAGCGTGTTCGTGCCCTGTCCATGAACTGTGTTCACCCAATGCAACCAATCAAAACACTCATACATGCATAACCAATATTTGTTCAGTCTTCTCAATGATTATTAGTTAGATGGTGGAAAAATAGATCGTTTTCTTCAGAGTTACACCTGTGGAGTGTGTGAGCGTGGTCGTCCCGTCATACCTGCTGACAGCCGCCAACAAGTCAGGACAGCTCTGCAGCTCTGTGGAGGAGAGACGAGGAAGTGCCGGAAAGTCACAGCGAATAACATGTTGGGTCTGTGAGATTTTAGTCCACCTCACACCTCGTGTGTTTGAAGTGCAGCAGAAATAACTGGTTTTAAATGCTAGAGCTGAAATGTGAGAAAAGTCAAAGATGCAGAGAAGGAGTCACTTCATCAGACGGTGACAGTGTCGTTCATTAACGGCTGAACCTTAATTATCCAGCAGCACCTGTGTCTTCTCAGCAGGTATGTACTCCCACAGGTGTCACGGTGAAAAGAGCTGAGGCTGTTTTTATTCTGAGGTTTAATGCTCGTCCAGCTTTGTCACCTCAAAGCTTTTCCCGTGTTTGTTGATAGATGTTTGTTGTCTCTTCCTCCATGTTTGTCTGACAGACGAACCACTGGACTCTCATATTTGCACCGTCCTCTTCCCCCCTGAAGCTCGTTCACTTGACATTTTCTTCTGGATTTGTTTTTCTGCGTTCGATGACTCACTTCCTCTCTGACACTATGTCGGTGTCTCAACCTCCTCAGGCTCAGATTAAGTGTCTTAACAGTCTCACAAAGTGATTTTGGCATCAGCAGCAGAAACAGAGGGGTGGCTTTTATTTTGTCAGTCATGGATGTGAAACGATTTCTTCACCGGGATTTCCTCGGATACTGATGCAGAGAGAGTATGCACGTGCACGCTGTTGTGTGCACGTGCATGTGTATGTGTACGTGCAGTATGTGCAGTGATTTACCAAGAAGTAGATGTGGTGAAGCCGAATAAAGACGACGAAAACCCAGGAGGAGAAAGTGGAGCAGTGTTCACTCTGACAAACAAAGCTGCAGCCTCAGTGTTGGCTGGTGGACGGGGAGCTGGTGCCAGACGATACATCATTGTGTTCTTGTGTTTTCAGCCTCGGCTCCGTTGTTGCCTCAGAGTTCACACAGCTCATATTCGTCTCGGCCCAGATACGAAATAACAGTGTTACTCATTTGAAAAGATGGACGTGAGTGAGAGCAACGTGGCGACTTCTGACCAGAGCACCATCGTGACACAGAGAAACACGGAGTTTACACATCTGTGTGTTTCTGAGAGACTGTCCCCAAAACTTTATTCACTTTCATCCTCAGGTCACTTTGTTAAATCTTGAATTACATCACACTGTGATATTTTAATCATGGTGAAGCTTTTTATCGTGTGACTTTTTGTTTCAGATGTTGTTTGTGTTTCCTTCTCTCGTCCTCAGCTCCAGTATGAAAGAGTCTCCACCTCAGTGTTTGTTAGAATAAAGGTTGAATTAACACTTGAGAGTTAGTGCAGTGATTTGCAGCTGCAGTGTGTGTGTGTGTGTGTGTGTGCGCTACTATTTCACTGGAGCTTTATTTATTTATTTAATTCCATCATTAGTCACGAACACATTTTATTTGGTATCTGGAGACCACGTTGAGCTGCAGAGCAGAACATGGAAAAACAAAACCATGAGCTGACCTCACACGAACCAGATGTTTTCATGAGCTTTCTGATTTTTATTATATCATAATCTGCCCATATGAATATCATGAACATATATCTTTTCTTCCCCACTGTGTCCTTTTTTAAAAATTATTATCGTTTCATTATGAGAACTGGGCACCGAGGCCAAGATGACAGCGGCCTCCCAGCATGCACCAGTGGTGACTCATTTATAGGAAACACACTGGAAAATCTGAACATTGTTTCAGCCATTATTAAGATGTCGTGCGGAAACATCGGCATCACCGCGTAAACTGTTGACTCAGGGTAAAACAAACTGCAGGTCTTATGTGTCGGTCACTTAGTGGCAAAAATAGAAAATGGAGTTTGTGGCCAAAACGAAAGCAGAAACACAGTTGAAGTAAAATCTGTCCAGTGATGAAGAATAACAGAGCGTTCAGCTCCACAGGAGTTTTAATGACATCATAATTAACTTTGATTATGTGGCATGTGATCTGATGATGTTTCTCTCTGCAGGTTATTGAATCAGACAGAATGAGGAAGTTGATGTTTGTCACCTCCTTGGTTCTGCTGTGCTGCTGCTGCTGGACCGCACGGGCCGAGATCTTCACCTCCATAGGTCAGTGTATACACTGCTGCGTTACGTATTTATTTTCATTTGGGTAAAATTAGACTTGAAATTTCTCTTTGCATCCCTTCGTTACTCATCATATATTTTGCTCTTGTTGTGCATATTGAACTGACGGTGCAGTTGACACAGTGAATAATCAGAAAATCTGATAAGAAACTCAATGTTTTATCAGGGAGGTGCAGCTGTTGCTGTGGAAATAACTGTGTGTAGACAAAAAACATTGGAGCTCAGAAATGTTTGCTTGGATTTGTCGAGTTTTAAATGGAGGATGTGGAGAGTCTAAGTTTATTTCACAGTGGCCTGAATAACTTTTATAGATAAATAATTGTGGTCCACTGATTCTTTTTTTTCACATCTGTGCAGAGGTGGTTTAGTTTTGTGCTCAGCGCTCAAACACAATATGAATGAGCCTGAAAATCCCTCGAAACTGTTTTTTTTATTATTATTATCAATATTATTGATCTAATGAGTGAGAGAGAACAACAGAGTCAGTCTCAGCTGCAATAACCAACCAGATAAGATGGACTGAAGAGAGTGAACAGTCACAACACACACACACATCCTGCAGCTCTGTGTGTGTTGTGACTGTGTCACCTTGGGAAAGTACAGCACTGACTGTACAGTGTGACGTAAATCAACGTAATGTTCATCTACTTTCTCCTCGATGAACTAAATGTTTCTGCAATAGAAACTCTCACAGGATTAACCACCACACATTAGACAGGACCCTTATACAAAGCCCTGTTGTATATTATGGTATGGTACAGTGAGATTTACATGCTTATAATTTATGTAATTTCAGGTTGTGGTTCTACACATTTTAAAGTGACGGCATGTTTTACCTGATGCACTGATCTTACACTGGAATAAAAGGCGTCTTGTTTGTGCTTAGTTTCGCCCTCGGGGGCTTCATCTCCTGAGTTAAACAATCTCTTAAATCACTCTGATTTACTGCTGCACCCTGTGATCATAAAATAATGAGAGGGTTTTCTCTCTGCTCCTCTCCACTGTGAATGAATCGAAGCTGCACGTTTGCATGGGATTGTTTACTACAATCCAAATGCTCCCCAGGTTGCTGAGTAATTCTATACAATCACAGACCCGCAGGTTTATTTTTACCTCCGTCTCAGTCTGAAGTGAGGAGTGAGATAAAAAGAAAAGCATTTTACTGGGTTTTAAAGCAAAGAGCAGCAGGAGCTTCTCCCTCTGTGTGTTTTGATTTAATAAACAAGATGATGGAAACTATGAATCAGAAATCTTTGACTCAGCATCTGTCTGTCTGTCTTCAGGCCAAATGACAGACCTGATCTACACAGAGAAGGAGCTGGTCCAGTCTCTGAGGGAGTACATCAAAGCAGAGGAGTCCAAGCTGGCTGCAGTCAAAAGGTTCGTTCTGAACCCAGGACCCTGAGAACCACTGGACTGAACCTGTGGGTCGGGCCCCTTGTCTACAACATATAAACAATCCTTTAACCATCCAGTGTTTTAGCTGTAGAAGTTAATCTGTACATTATCAAGTAAATTCAATGTGAAAACAGAGCGGAGATCAGTACTGTATCCATCTATGTACCAGGAGCTTTAACGTGATGTGGTCTGTGTCTCAGCTGGGCCAACAAACTGGACGCTCTGACCCGGGTGTCCACCTCTGACCCAGAGGGTTACCTGGCTCATCCGGTCAACGCCTACAAGCTGATGAAGAGACTCAACACGGAGTGGTCGGAGCTGGAGAGTCTGGTGCTGCAGAACCCGTCTGACGGTGAGAGGATCAGCCTCAGAGCAGAGCAGCATCTCTCTTACTTATGTTCAGCTTTACTGTGTTAAAAAAAACACTCTGTATCATTATCAAACTGCTTCCAAGAAATGATCTGTTGGCCTCGGTTTATCTGCATGAAGTCGACTCCCTAAATATCTGTGAGTCTGTGTAATAACAGCCCCCCACCCCCCCTCGTCTGTCTGTCTGTCTGTCTGTCTGTCTGGCTGCATTAATTAGCGACACATTTGAACTGGACTGTAAATGTCGTCCAGTGTCAGAAAAGTGTTTCTGCCGCTGCCTCAGCTGTTTTTTTTAACCTTCCTGTTGACTCTGCATTCATTCCACCTTAAAATATCCCCTCACCTCGTACAGTGAACATGTGAACGGCAGCATTCAGCAGCCCCCCACCCCACCCCCGGAGTGGAGAGCATTCACAGCCAAATCACAGATGCAGAACGCCCACAGCCTGCAGTGCACAGAGGAGATTTCAGACTCATGTTGGAGCTGCAGCTGCTCCTCATCTGCATATTTTGGCCATGTTCACCCTTTGTGTGTGTGTGTGTGTGTGTGTGTGTGTGTGTGTGTGTGTGCATGTTTAGACTTAGCTCCATGTCTGTGTCAGGCTGATGAAGTGTGTAGAATCTGTGTACGTGGCCTCGAGTCACGATTCATTTTGCTTCTGCCACATTTTTCTACATCTTTGTGCAACATAAAGAAAAACTGATATAGCATGTTCAGGTGTGTCACATCTGCCCCCTGAGGCGGGGGAAGATTCTGGTTTTGCATGAATGTAGTTGTGAATGCCGCTCACGTTTTACAACAGTTTTACGGCGTCTCCATGGACACGGCTGTGGTACAGACAGTACAGACACATCTACCACTGCTGAAGAGAGTGTGTGTGAGAGTGTGGAAGCAGTTTGATGAACAAACAGTTTAAAACTCAGGTGGAGAAAATACAGTTTTTTGTGTAAACTCTGCTGCACGTGTTTCCACATACGATCACAACTATATAACTCAGCTGCACCTGGTTTTTTACTTTCAGCACAATGTGAACATTTCTGTGTTAAAAATCACGTCTGTGAACTAGTTTCCTTTTATTTCTATGAACTGAACTTTGAACTTTTAAAGCGTGAACGCTTTTTTCTGACTGTGAACACATCAAAGATTTTAGCAACACCCTTTGTTTTCATCGTTTTGTTTCAGACACGGTGAGACAGGAAAAGAAACACAAAGGGTGATATAAAGTTTTATTGTTCAATGTACTAAACTTTCACTTCAAGAAAAAAAAAAAAAGGCAAAAGAATAAAAAAAGGTGTAAATGAAGTCAACCGAATTAGTTTGATATTGATTTTAGCATTTTCTCAACAAGTTCATCCTCTAATACCTTTAACATCCTTTGTGTATTCACTGTATTTACATGTGGCCTTGTGTCTTTAACAGATATCAATGATCAATTTTCTATCAGCTATTGATGCAAAAGAAGAAAAACTGACTGTTTTTTGTTTTAAAGTTACAACACTTTGGTTCGTAGAAGTTATATTTAAAAAACATTGGTGGGTCGTGAATTCACCACCATCCTTGTGTCTTTGTTTCTGTCTCCAGGGTTCGTCTCCAACATGTCCGTACACAGACAGTACTTCCCAGATGAGGAGGACGAGACGGGAGCAGCCAAGGCGTTGATGCGTCTTCAGGACACGTACCAACTGGATTCAGAGGCTTTTTCAAGAGGAAAGCTGCCAGGTAACCAAAATACTGAAGAAATACATGAATATAATAACACAGACAGAGCCTGTTTATATGTTTTCTTGTAAACAAACAGATTGTTTCGGAACATTTTTGTACCATTAGGTGACGTCGTCCCGTCCTCACTTAATGTTACTGTGAGTTTAAGGTGACTCAGGGGTCAAAGGTCAAGTTATTATGTTATTTGACTGATGATTACCAGATCTAATGGTCAGAAAACCTCAAAGTAATACACAACATGGCTTTGAAACAACAGCTAATTAATTATTAATAGTCACTTAGGAGGCATTTAGGGTGGAGCTGTAGTAATAATCTACTGGCGTCTGTCTACACCCCAAGGTGGATGTAACTCAGTATGAGTGGGTGTGTACCTGAGCAGACTGATGCACCTTTGTGTTGGTTTCCATTTAATGAGGTGTGAGACTGTTTTTGTGTGACATATGACATTATAACACCTCAGCCTGCCTGCAAGAACAGACCCAGTGTCTGTGCAGGAACAGGTAGATTTACATTTTCAGGTGATACTGCTCTCTCCTGCTGCAGGTTTACACTCCAACGCCTTCCTGACCGTGGACGACTGCTTTGACATGGGGAAGACAGCCTACAACGACGCAGACTACTACCACGCCGTGCTGTGGATGCAGCAGAGCTTGAAGCAGCTGGACGCCGGCGAGGAAGCTGTGGTTTCCAAGGCGGACATCTTGGACTACCTCAGCTACTCTGTTTACCAGATGGAAGATCTTCCCCGAGCCATCGAGCTGACGCGCCGGCTGGTCGCCATCGGTAAGAAGAAGCAGAGAAATGAAGGGTGACGGGTTCAGTTTTAGACAAACTAAAAAAGGAAGTGGACTTAACTAGTTTTTAAGTAGCACTGTTAGCTCCCTGGTTTGGTAAGCTGACCAGTAAAACCACAGTCTCCCACAGTGGGATAACCAGTAGGTTGTCTTGTTGCTGTTTCAGCCTCCACCCTCCTCTCTGGGTGGAGTCCCTGCACCCTCAGGCCAGTGGTTTCTAACTGTTATTTTAGTCCCTGTGTGTGTGTGTGTTTGTGTGTGTGTGTGTGTGTTAGTTACAGCTGCAGGCCCTCATCTACAGCCGCGTCAGGCTTCATCAGTTGTCAAGTGAAATAAGTGGAGGTGGAGTAGATGGGGCAGAAACAGACTCACTGAATGTGTCTGTTATCAAAGCGTAGACACAGACAGAGGATTCAGGAATAAAAATCAAGACTTAAAATGCAAGAAAAAAAAGGAGTAGACTGTTACTGATGGTCCTTTATCATCAAGGTGACATTTTGAAGTGATATTTTTGTTGCTGGTCATCTATTTTGTGATAATGTGAAGTGCTTAATACATGATTGCATCATATTTAAGTGTTGTATGAAACTTAGTATTAGTAGCAGTAGCAGCTGTTTTATGTGAAAAGTTAAATATAAACTCGTATCATATAAATCTCATATTTTCTCATCTCTGCAAGTTGATCTATCTCTACTAAGCAGTTGTCTTTGCACTGACAGAACCTGGCCACCAGAGGGCAGGAGGAAACCTGCGGTACTATGAGCGGTTACTGTTGAAGCAGCTGAATGAGCTGAACCAGGAGTACGAGCCGTCGTCTGAGGAGCCCATCCAGCTGGGAACCTACAGCCGACCCAAAGACCACCTCCCAGAGAGGGAGGCGTACGAGGCTCTGTGCAGAGGAGAGGGCGTCCAGATGGTGAGACAGGAGGACGAAGACAAAACAAAGACATGTAACAGCTAAATTAAATCCTCAAGCATCTGAGTATCTGCACCATCTCCATCAGGCATGTCCAAACTGTTCCACAAAGGTCCGAGTGGCTGCAGGTTTTTGTTCCAACCAAGCAGCAGCACACCAGGCTTGACTCATTTAACAGCTCATTGGTCAAACTGTGTGCTCTTGAGTTTGGACATGCCTGATCTACGTGTTTATTCTGCAGGCTTACTCCCATAATATGGGAATTAAATGTTCTAAATCCATTTAGATATAGTTGGTTTAAAAAGCATCGGTGCATTAAACAAAGCTTTTAAATCAAGAAACATATATTTAATATAAAGAGCAGGATACACGAACCTGCAGCACAAACATGAAACACACCTTCATTGTTCTGGAGACGTTTGACTGTGAAATCACATTTTTCCAGCAGAGGGCAGTCAAGGTAAAAACACACTGCAGTTCCTCTAAATCAAACCAGTGTCCTAACGTGTCACTGGTTTGATTCAGAAACTAAATAAAAACAATAAATGTATCATATTATTTATGATTTATCACATTATTCTGTTTATTTTCCCAGAATGAAAAGAGACGCAGCCGTTTGTTCTGTCGTTACCACGATGGAAACAGGAGCCCGCGTCTCCTGCTGAAGCCCATGATGGAGGAGGACGAGTGGGACAGTCCTCACATCGTCCGCTACCTGAACGTCTTGTCGCACGACGAGATCGAGAAGATTAAAGAGCTGGCCAAACCCAGGGTGAGAAGAGACGCACTGATCAGAAGACAATTAACATGAGAAAATAAAATTAAGAGAGAATTAGAAACAAAGGTTAAATAAAGTTAAGCATTTCAGTGGTGCCGGGCAGAGCTGTCACTTTAGACATGCATTTATTTTTGTCTTGGTGGAAGTTTCCTCTGTCTACGTGTTAAGTCTGTTGAAAAGACTGCATGAGGCTCTGACAAATAAAACAATGTAAATATTTGCCCTGAAGCTAAATAAGATCAATAAGGAAAGGAGGGAAGGATGTTTTGCCTGTGAACTCATGGCATCAGAAGCTGGAGCGTTTTACATGCAAAAGTTTCTTAGTAACAAGGAAAAATAAACTGTACAGAGGAAATCAACCCTTTAACTGTGTGTGTGTGTGTGTGTGTGTGTTCAGCTTGCCAGAGCTACCGTCCGTGATCCTAAAACCGGCGTCCTGACCACAGCCAACTACAGAGTATCAAAGAGGTAACTCATCCTCATGAGCAGAGTTCCCTGGGCGCCCTCTAGTGGACATGCGTCATTACATCTATATTTAGATTACATGTCTGCAGTTGTGTGTGTGTGTGTGTTTACAGATGTGTTTTTATGTTGTGCTGTCTGTTTCCAGTGCCTGGTTGGAGGGAGAGGACGACCCCGTTATTGAAAGAGTCAACCAGAGAATAGAGGACATCACAGGCCTCACAGTAACAACAGCAGAGTTACTGCAGGTAATGCAACAGCACAGTCACATCATTGTGCTACATGATAAGAATCATTTCTTTATTTTATTTATATAGCAGCTTGGAAAAACAGAGGTTTAAAATGTGCTTTGACATTAAAGCAGAAAAGAACGAGAACAAAAGCAGAAGAAAGATGAACAAAGTGACATGAAACAATCAAAACAAGTAAACAAGTATAAATCACAATGCAACAAAAAAGACAAACCATTTATAAAACATGTAAGACAGTGAGGAACAAAACAAGGAGAAAGAGAAGCAACACGAAGATGAAACAAGTCAAAGAACGGTGTGTTTAAAACAGTCGTACAAAACAGCTTCAACCTTCAACCAATGTTACTGAAAAACACACAGATACAGATTATAATGTTTGGTCTATACTCATCTTTGTCACTGACCAGGTCGCAAACTACGGAGTGGGAGGACAGTACGAACCACATTATGACTTCTCCAGGGTGAGTTCACCCCTCTGTGTGTGTGTGTGTGTGTGTCTCTGGCAGCCATGTTTGATTTTCACATGATCTATATCTTTATCTACAAGAAAACAAAACAAAAAGGATCTTTGCAAATAAAAAATGACTTGTTTAACTGATCTGGGGTAAGAAAGTACAAGATGATGTGAATGATGAATGACCAGTGTGTGTTCTGACTCCTTTAACAGAATAACTGTGTTATCTTCATCCTTTTTCATGTGCTGTTCACTTATTCATATTAAGAATATAAAGTGACCTGTGGTTTCTGATGTTGACTGTATCTGCTGTGAGTGTGGTCAGGGTCCCTCCGACTCCTAGCGAGAGTCTTTTGGTGATGGGTTAAACGTATAAACGTCTGTTGCAGCGTCCTTTTGACAGCAACCTCAAGGTCGATGGAAATAGACTTGCTACGTTCCTAAATTACGTAAGTACACGAGTGTGCGAGTGAGCAGCCTTTTTTTCATCACGTATCTTCTTTATTCTTGAATTTTATCTTATAGAAAGATGAGCCTGATGCTTTCAAAAGATTAGGCACTGGAAATCGTGTGGCAACTTTTTTGAACTACGTAAGTACGTGCATCCAGTCGCCGTGTGGTTTGAAGGCTCGGGGGGTGGCAGTCGCCTCAGGTCTACGCTCCGTCCTCCTCCTGTTGTTGTAGCTCTCTGGGCGTATGCACAAGCTCTGGTTCAATCTTGGACTTGGACTGATTGACTTTCATAGAGACGAACCAGTGGGCAATTTGATGTAAAAAAAAAAAAAAAGAAGAAGAAGAAGAAGAAGGGGCAAAAAGGAGGTGAAATATTAAAGACTAACGTTTTCCTGTCGATCAGTTCCAGTGCATGTTGTGGAGAGTTTTGTTGGCTGGTCCTCATTAACACGCTGAGTTAGAAGACACTCTTCATTTTTTTTTTACCCATGTTAACAAAAACCCAACTGCACCAGCGAGTAGGAAGTACTCTGTTCTTGAACGAAGCTGAACTCCTGTGACCTCAGCCCTCACCCTGGTGCATGATGTGGATGTGCTCTGGTAGATTATTGATCTTCAACATGCACGATGAACAGACAAGTTCAAGTTGAACAATGAAACACTAGAGCTAAGATGACACATTGACACTGTGTTGTTTAAAACACTGAGTAAAATGGTTCAGAGACTTTTCTTAAACTCTCATGTGGAACATCTGGAGTCTCATTTGGACAACTGAACAACTTCCTTTTTTCCTCTTCCCAAGTTTTTCCCTCGGTCTTGCTTGATTTCTCTCACTGCACAGACAAACTCTCTTAAAGTCACTGATGTGTGAGGTATTATTTTGCACATTTCATTTCCTGTCAGATAAGATAAAAGACTTTTTATTGATCCCTCTCATGGGAAATCTTCTTAAAATATAACGTCACATATAAAGACTGAAGTAAATGAAATTATACAATTACATTTCATTTTCCAGTTAATTAGCATCACTGGTATTAAGTCAACGTGTTTTTTTGGTACGTTGATGTAAAAATAATGTTTTTCTAAGCACAGACACAGATGTGTAGTTCGAGGACAGTAGGACGTATGTGTTAATACATAGAGAAAGTTTCCAACCAGATGTGTTTTTTCCTCAGATGAGTGATGTGGAGGCCGGAGGAGCCACGGTGTTCCCCGACTTTGGAGCAGCGATCTGGCCCAGAAAGGTAACGACAACAATGTGTGTGTGTGTGTGAGTGTGTGCATGGGAGAATAAATGTTTGTTGTCGGACATGTTGTTTTTATTTTGTTGCATGAGTTTCAGAAAAGTGTTTGTGAACGATAATGTCGTTGTCAGAGAAGCAAAGCTCAGCTCCAGGACCGCGAGGTCGCTGGAATAAACCAGTCAACCTGCAGCTGCTCAGCTCTTCTTCTCCCTGGGTGTCGGTTCTCCATCTCCTCCTCCTCCTCCTCCTCCTCCTCCTGTAGCTCCACATGTTTCCAGATGTTTCCCTCACTGTGTCTTGTCTCTCCACAGGGGACGGCGGTGTTCTGGTATAATCTGTTCAGGAGCGGAGAGGGCGACTACAGGACCAGACACGCAGCCTGTCCGGTCTTAGTAGGAAGTAAATGGGGTGAGTTCACGGTTCAGATCGATCACTTAAAATCGATCAATATGTTGAACAGAATCACATACCTGGCTGAAATCAGTCTTATTATAGTGGGATGACAGTAAAATGAATGAACTGATGATCAGTCAGGTGGAATATTTTCATTTCATGTGTGAAACCAAACTATTTTTATTTAGTTCAACAACATTTATTAAAATGAGATGATGATGATGATGATGTCATCATTAATGTTATTTCACTTCAGCTATAATATAATGTTGAATTGTTGTCGAACCACAGGTTATATAGAATGTATTTATTTGTGTTATTCAGTGTTTTCTGTTTCAATCTGGCCACTTGATTTTATTTGTGAAGGTTTTCAGTCTGTAACTAAAGTGAATGGATGTTTACCTGCGTCCCACAGCTAACATCACATCAACATTACATCACAGCTGATCTCTTTGATAATCCACTTATTTTACAGCAGTCAGATTCAGACAGAGCTCTTCTCTACTAAAACATGAACACAGAAGACTTTGTAATAGATCAGTGATCAGTGATGTTAAACTCACTGACGTGGAGAATCTAGAGTTTTTATTTGACTTTGTTTTATTTCCTTTTATTGTATTTTATTTATTTTCTCATTACAGACGTTGTTGAACATTTTTTCCTTGTTTCTTTTTCATCAGTGTCAAACAAGTGGATTCACGAGCGAGGGCAGGAGTTCAGACGACCCTGTGGCCTGACAGAGGTGGACTGAAGTTTGACCCACCTCTAAGGACACACACACACACACACACACACACACACATACACATGCATACATGCTCTGTAGTGCCTTGATCCTGGCAATAATCAGTCTCCGAGACTCTGCAACATTTTGTTTCCCCTGAATGTGCCGACGTGATCAACAGATGTTTTATGAGGAAAACATGGATTTTTATCTGTTTCAAATGTTTGAATTATGTGACAAAATGTTTTTAAACTGTAAATAGGACGAACTCCTCTCAGTTTGCCAACATACACTCGTTTTGATATCATTAAATTAAAATTCAAGATTAAATTAGTGGAAGATCCAGACGTGTGAGATGATCCAGATGTGTGAGATGATCCAGATGTGCCAAATCCTCCTATTGATACCAGAACCCGGTGTGTGAGTGTTTTGTTTTGTTTTGTTTTTGTTTTTTTTAATCTCAGACTTTTCAAAATAAAAGCATCAGTGTTAGTGATCACACTGAGCAGCTTGTTTAGATTAGACCTGAACTAAACGGAGTCAGATTCAAATTATATCATTTCAGTTTCACACACGTCTTATTGAGAAACAAGAAAATGTTTTCGACACGTTTAAGTTGCAGCAGATGATGAATGATGATGAATGATGAACAACGTTTCTCTGCTTAAAATAAGAAGTTTCCTTTTAGTAAATATCAGGAAATTAAGAAGTGCCCCCCCCCCCGACAGATCAATACATTTCCTCTAATTCATGCCCAGGACATTGTTATTTATATAAGTGTTTAAGTTATTACATTGTTGTGCCCTTTCTACAAGATGGCAAACAGACAAGTCAATAAACAGTGGCTTTTACAGAATGTGTTGTGTTTTCATTCACTCTCTCTCACAATTTCCCATCATGTAAAACTACACAGCACTGATTCATATTAATGAGCTGCAGTGATGTAAACAAAGTAAAACATCTAAGAAGACTGGTGTGGTTCGCTGTACATTAACGTCACAAGGTTTCTGCCTCTGTTAGCTATGGAAGCCCAGAGTGGCCAATATACTGACACATTTTATTTCCTGAAGAGCAAGGTCACATTTTTCTTTTTGTCATATTTGCGTCATGTCCTGAGTGAAATGTCCATCCAAGTGTTGGAAGACAAACATTTTCCTCCAAGTGGTTGGCAGTTCCTCTGTCGGCCATGTGTTTTATTTTGAAAAGATTTCTCACTTTACCCAGAATGCAATGAACCACTTAGTTTAAAGCTGAGGTTTTAAATATTCAAAAACTTGTGCAACAGGATCAACATGGTGACGCTCGACTGTCTGTGTAGTCATCTGGTTAAAGTTTAAAGGTTTAAAGTTGGGTTTAAATCTAAGGTTTGGATTAAAGGGGGTTAACCCGATGCCACATTCACTTCACTCGATCCTTTGTACCATGAGTCTGCGTCCTTGCTTTGAGTTCACATTTTACAGGCTTTTATTTTGGTGGCTGATGGTGGTGGTGGTGTGGTGTGGTGAGGGTAAATGTTCTCTGCAGTTTCCCAGAAAAGTGCTAAAACAAGACAAAACAGCTGCAGGGACCAGAACCACATGGAATGAGAGGCTGCAGTCCAGATCTCAGTCCAGATCTCAGTGATGTGAAGGTTTTGGACTTTTGAGAACAACAGCGTGAGCGACGTCTTCAGATGCACTTTATTAAGAAACATAACATTACAATTAATGACTGTCTGTGAGCATAATCAGCAAACTGACAGACAGACACAGGAAAGACTCGTGTTTCCTTAAGTTTGGAAACAAACCAACACACATTAACGAGAATGAAACTCCTTCTGCCAACACCAAAACCTGCTGCCAGTGTTTCTCTACGGACTCATTTCTGTTTGTTTTGACCCTGTGGCTTGATATTTATCATATTTATGAGACTCTGTCTTTGGCCCAGATGTTGTGCAGTCACGTGTCTGACCACACTGAGGAACCGTAAATAAGAGTACAACATTTTATGATGATATCGGTCGATCAGCAACGGCATGAGAAGTATCGACCAACACTGTACTGTTGGTTCAAACAGGCTGCAACGTGAATCACTGTTTTTGTCTTTCAAGTGTCTTTTATTCATGTATTTGGAACAAACCAGTGATCTCTTACAACAACGACAATGACAACGACAACAACAACAACAAGGTCACTTGTTTATTTCATGGATTATCACAGTTTATTACAGTTAAGGCAGAAACCTGTACATATTCCCAAAGAATTAATAAAAGTGTCTCTTTGCTGGGATGACGGCCTTTGTGACCTTTGACCCACTGAGGTTCAACAAAGACATGAGACAACGACGATGATGACGACGCAGCAAAGAGGAAGAAAATCATTACAATGATAATAATAATAATAATAAAAAACACTTACAATTTCATATAAAACATGTGACCAGCAAACTGACCTTTGTAATATGTTGTGTACACTTTAAATGATGCATATGTTGTATCTCAAAACAGATACACGGCTGTAATTTATCACAAAAAACAGAGTTCATGAGACAGTTTCATCATCATCCCTGCAAAACAACGACTTCTAACAACGAGACAAAGTCTAAACTAAGAGTAAGATTAAGGCTGTTGGTGATACTTCTTCTAATTAAAATAATTATTCATGTGAACTACGACTGCGAAGAGTCGACTAAATAAGAAACAGAGGCGAGAAAACACTGAGACCTGTTTAAGAATGAATTCACACTATAACATAACGTTACTCAGGAAGAAGTAAATGTCACTCATTGATTCCCACATTGTTTGCTGACTCCATACTCACACACACACAGAGTACATCTCTCAGATGAACAATTCACTGTGCGACCTCCATAGTCTGCTGGGATAATGGTTTGAGCTCCGTGTGGACACTGGTGCCACTGGTTCCCAGTGCAGGGGGACCTTTCTGATCCAGGGGGAGGTCGTCAACCGGCCGGCACAGCCGCTGGAAACGCTGAGGAGAGAAAACATAAGTAACGGCACGGAGCTTGGTTACACACACGTCAAATTACAATAAAGTGAAATCTGACAGAAGTAAATGGAAACTTGAAAAACAACAGTCTTCTGATGCAGGAAGAAGAAGAAGCACCGGAGTTCACTAAGTCTTATACTGAGGAAGTTTATGAGGACAGAAGAGTCATCGACACAACATGAGTGTGTGATGCCACAAGTTCAGATTCTTATACCAGAAACAGAGGAGGGGGAGACGTGTGAACATCCTATTGGCTACTGGGCATAAACATTAAGATGGGGATTTACACCTACTAGGTGATGGGAAAGCAACAATGGTTTCTCTCTTCACACACAAAGTGTGAGCTCTGCAGCTGTGCCTGGAAACCACCAGTGAGATATAACACGCAAAAAGAGGGAGAGGGAGGGAGGGAGGGAGAGAGTACAGGGCAGATAAGGGGCTCTAGCAGAAAGGGGCATCTAGAGGGACTGACCTTTAACCACACAAGACTGCAGGCAAGATTTAAACATAAAGTTGTACAGCTGGGTTTCATGGCTGAAAATACGCCTCAGATCCGATGATTGTAAATGAACATATAACCCGCTGCTGCCGGTGTGTTTTCAGTTTGCGGGACAAAGTTAAGGATCTAACACAGCTGTTAAAAATGATCTTTTCTGTCTTTAAAAAGGAAGTAGCTCACATACACTGGTAAAGTCCATGGGGAAATGTTTTGCAGGTAATCTAATTCTGTAGGTACTTTCTGAAAATCTGTTCCTGGTTTCTGAGATTCTGAGAAACCCTGTTAAGAAAAACTCTGAGCCAGAGAAACCAAACTGAACCTTAGTTACCTCTGCACATAACATTCAGCCTCGTCAGTCGTCCAGACAGAGACACTGAGCTCTTTAACGTTAGTTTTTTTTTTTTTTTAATCAAATCTAAACATATTTTATCTTATTTTCAGTGAATGCATCTCTCACAGCAGCAGAGTTGCATTTTTTTTTTCCCATGCTGATCGTAATCTACAGGAAGTTTAAGGTTTCACCATCATGCTCAGGAGACATTTTGCGGGTCCTCTCTAACAACATCAACATCACAGCAGGATTTGGCAGAAAGGGGAACCCTCTGTGAACAGACTCTACACTTCTTCACCTCCGTCCACTTCTTCACATCACTTCTTCACCTCTGTTTAGACACTAAGGCCCTGTCCCATTTTAACCACTTCCACTTGATTTTAGCCCTAGCACTCAGGGCAGGGTGTCCAATCCTTTTAGGAGCGAGGGGGAGTGCTTTTCCACCCCTTAAAACCACCCCTGAAATCGGAGGGAGGCCCGGTGCAGACTGGGAATGTAGTACAAGATGAAAAGGGACATAGGCATCTTTTGTTTTCTACATTTCTTCTTGATTGGTTGATCAAAAGAAGACAGATCATCAAAGTCCACGCAACAGGTGACACAACCGCTTAATGAAAACCCATGACAGGTTGTGGCTCCTACGCTGTTGCTACGCTATGGTAAGTGGTATCCCATTTCATAGGGTAAGATCTCTACTTCAAACACTTCCCTCTTCATCGTCAAGGGGTGTGCTGGTGTTAAGGTCATCTCGAGCAATGCCCCCCGCCATCACTAACTCAGAGAAACAGCTCACCTGTTTAAGAGAACCTTTTTCCTGCAACATCTTATATAACACAAACAGTGGGATGAGGGAGAGGGAGACGATGGCGAGGAACCAGCCCAAGATGTTGGCCCACAGTGGATACACATAGGAGTTACTGAACTTCAGTGGAGAGTATCTGACGATGGAGAAGATGAAGGTTCCCTGTGAAGAGAGACAGACACAGAGGGTTCATGTGGTTCACGTTAAGTTCGGGGGGGGGGGCTCTGTGTGTCCAATCCTGGGCGACAGAAGCGGAGGTTGGGGGTGTTTGTGGTGTAAACGTCTGTGTACCTTGAACTGCCCTGAATGTCATATATCACACATACATGAATGGTAGCAGCACAATAGAAAACAGGAATCAATCACAGAGCAGGGAATAAAAGGAACTTACAAAAATGAACAGGGGAGTAACGTAGCGCCAGCAGTATTTCATGAATGGGAACGGACGATAACCAATCATTTCTGTGATGTTGCCATAGAAACGGTCAGCACCTTTTAGGAACAGAAAAACATAACATTAAAAGGTCAGTGGTCATCTTTGAGATCAGATTATCAGCAGATGTCCAGATGTGTTGGTCGTCCGGTCAGTGGCTCACCGTAGACCCAGCCGATGCTGACGGACTGACAGAAGGAGAGGAACAGCAGGGTGGTGCCGCTGCAGACGTGATGATCCATCAGCTGGAGCAGGTACATCCCTCCCTGAAAACAACACTTTTTATATCAGTACACTGATCATACTGAGAGCTGCAATAAGGACAACCTGTTGGTATAATTATGTCAATCTTTGCATTTCATCTGGATTTTTAAAGTTATATGAATACGAATACACAAAAACAGCGAGTCTTAGCTGCAGTGATCAAAGATGGGCACATACCCTCGGTTTTTTACCATGTATTGTTATTTCGTTTATGTGAGATGACAACTCTTTGAAAACTCTGGGGAACAATGGAGGCCAGGTTTTCTTCTGAATCTACTGTACAAACCTCGGTGACCAGTGAGAGTCCCAGCAAACAGCAGGTACAGCAGATAACCAGCAGAAGCAGCTCACGTCTGCAGCCTTGACGCAGGTAAGTTGGGAACAGATCAACCACTGACGTCATTAAACACTCCAGACCAACAAACTGGAAGAAGTCAGTGGGAAGCCAAAGAGTCAGAGCCATGATCATTCATCCAATCAGTACAATCAATCAATAAGTTCAGAAGGGTTTTGCTGGTACCTGACTATCCAGTCCAAGCAGAATGATCATGAGGAAGAAACACACCGACCACACCTGAGGCGCAGGCATCATGGCTACTGCACGTGGGTAGACGATGAAAGCCAGTCCTGGACCTACAGGAAATAAATTAAACGCAACAGACAAAAATGTCACTTGTGTGCACCAACACCGTCTGATTCTCACTTTTCTGTGTTAAAAGGATGTTTGAATGTGTGATTTTCACAAGACGGAAGAGTGATCATGCCAAGAAGAGGAAAGAGGCCAGCACATGAAAGTAAAATGGAGCAAATGGAGGCAGGATAATCAGTGAAGTGTTTGTTTTACTTCTGCATTTGATATGTGGAGATAAAGAATACATAACAAAAAACTGAAATTACATATAGCATCAAATTTTAGCTTTTGTAGTTTCTGGACCATAGTCAATTTGACCCATTTTAAAATCCTACATGCTTTAAAAAAAGATAAATAACAACAGTTTCATCTCATTCTAGTCAGACGGTTTAACGTACAAAGCCTATAGCAAATATTTTCAGCCTTAAAGCAATGCTATGTTTTTGCTGTACTTCAATATGGCAGTTCTTTGAGTTAGCCTACATGCAAACAGTGACGTAGCGTCATGCTCATTATTACAATGCTACAACAGGTATCGAACGGTGTTTGGGCCAAAACGTGTATTTTGACGTCTACATATCGAGATCCTGGCTGCGTTTAAAGTTATCGAGTTTGTGTATTAACAGTGTGGATGACATGGTCTGTAGGGAAAATGTGTTGTCGACTTTTAGCGTCTCAAACCGTTATACTCGGAAAGTCCGAGGACTTTCAAATTTGACGTCTTAACGTCATTATAGACGTTTGCGACCAAACGTCGTCACATCCATGCGCGCCCTTCTTCTTCAACAGCCCATTAACCGTACAGTCAGGTAACCTGCTGCCAAGATGGCGGCGACGGGGCTTGACCAGTGACAGTTTCAGGCTCGCGCTCCACAACCCATGGTTGACGTCAGTACTCTACACTGTAACCGTGATTTTCTTTTTACATAAATAACGGTTGGGCCTCACCGGAACTATTAAGACACGGGGAACTGGCAACATGACATGGCACAGCTGTCGTTTTAACTGGCCACGAGATGGAACAGATATGAGCGGAGAACTGAGGACTGTCGGCTCAGATCCAAGTTGGCAGGGGATCGTAAACACTGCTTCGTTCCCGGTGGTCCATGGCTGAACTCCTTTCCTTGTCCGACTGCGGATTTACGAGGCTACGTGGAAATGGAGCTGCTAAGGTGCAACTGCTTCACTCGGAACTATGTTTTATTCTCCTCAAAGTAAGTAACTTACGCGTTTGTTTTCATTAATGACTGGGGCTACAGAAGTATGACAGCTTTGGGAATTCTCCTGCTGCGTGTTACTGAATGTTGCTATTGCTAGCGGGCTAACTGCTAGCTTTGCTGTGGAGCAAATGATGGCTTGGCTAGTGGCTTAGGCTATATATTTTTTGTTATTCCTCCTGTATACAAGATTTATTTTTATTTATTTATTTTTTTTTGAATCAATTGTGGTTCTTGTTGTTGTGCATCTAATGGCCGTTTCCTCTGGGCTTTGTACATCTTAGTGATCAACAAACAGAGACCGGAAGTACGCCCGACGAAACGGTGCGATATCCAGTGTAGTCTAGGCCTCACAACGCAAAATCCATTTTTTTCCGAATTGATTTGATTTAATTTGTGGTTTGCTTTTCAATCCTGATCTAAGACACTGTGTTCCTTGAAATGGAGGTTATGCCTCATGGCACCTCTCATTAAACTTTTTCGTCTTGAGCCCTGCATTCCTACTGCTTGCTGGTTAACAGTAATCATGCTCAACTGAGCTGAACTGAAAGGTTCAAGTTAAAGGTAGAATATCAAAGAGACAAAAACTACAGATGACAGAGGAACATTTCTAGTCTGCCAAAAAAAAAAAAAAAAAGGCTTATTAGGTTGGAAAATTAAGGGGATAAGGCAAATCACAAGATCTGGCACAATCTCAAAAAAGGATGAAGAGGTAGTGTCTGTGAAAGGGCGCAGTATCTGACAAGACCACAGGCTTCCCAACAGACCATCACGTGCACTCTGAAGTTAAACGTAACCGAGCCAGTACGTACCAGATTCTGCCACCTCAGAAATATCCACTCCTTGTTCATAAGTCATGAACCCCAAAACAGAGAAAATGGCAAAGCCCGCCACAATGCTGGTAGCACTGTTCAGCAGACACAAGTAGAAACAGTCCCTGGAAAGAAAATGAACCCAGACTTTGTAAGTCTTCCTGTAGACCTTTCATTCATGGCAGGATAGTTTCAATAGACTAGCATTGCACTTACCTGTAACAGTCATTGTTATAATGGTTATAACTCCCAAGAGAGGTTAGGAAGCCAAAACCAATGGCATAAGAAAAGAAGATCTGAGTACCAGCGTCCATCCACACCTGGTAAAGAGTCAAACAAATGTATGTGTGTGTGTTTGTCTCCAAGGAAAGAGTGCTCTGAATATTACCTGTGTGTTCTTACCTGGGGATCGGATAGGCGAGAGATATCTGGGTAGAGGTAGTAAATGATCCCTTCCATTGCACCAGGTAGAGTAACGCCTCGTATGAGCAGGACCAACAGCATGGCGAAGGGGAATGTGGCGGTGAAGAAGGCGGCCTGAAGACAAGAGCATGAACAACTGCAATGCAAGTTTACAACTAATGATATTGTTTATTATTGATTGAGCTACACTTTGTTTTTTCATTTTTTCACCAGTTTCCAACATATGATACAATTGGTACTATATAGGCGGCTAAATTTTGGAGTCAGACATTGTTGTCAAAGCACTGGAAGCTGCTAAACTGAAGGAATTGGCCATTTATTGACAAAAAAATTGAAGTTGTTGTTAACACGAGGGGTTTTCTGCACAACAGCTCTGGTTTGGAGCAAAGGCAGTACGGGGTATTGGAGGGAGATGTGGCAGGAGGCAGCCTGGGCCTGTGTGTGTCAGTGCACTAACGTTTAGATCCAATAATTTATGGGTTGCTCTTACATGAATATAACTGGATGGTACTTACTCATCAACAGTGGATACTGTGTATGAGCCAGATGTGGAAGCACAAATAAAAGCAAAAGATCATCAGCTGATGCAAACTGACTTTCAGACCCATGTTCACATCTCTGTATCATATTTAATCAAACAAAGCTAAATATTGGGAATGTGTTTTACAAAATCATGAGGAACATTATTTTTGAATGGTGCAGAAGAAGCTAACCTTTCCTGTGGACTTGATGCCTTTCCAAACGCAGAAATAACAAATGACCCAGGACAGGATGAGACACAAGACCAGTTCCCACCTGAGACTGCCCACGTCCTCGATGCCACTGGAGATTTTCAAAACCCGGCGCCTGGACGGAGGTGGGAGGTGGAGAGATGATGTGTGGGTGAGTGAAACATGAGTGACAAGTGAAGGGGAGAGAAAGTGAATTGTATGCAGAGGAAAACGCCAGGATGTGGAGGTGGATGAGTGACAAGGAGGAAGAGAGGAGAGACTCACAAGTGGGCGACTCTGTATCTGTTTGTCAGACAACAGAAAAGTCTGAAAACTTGTAACATGCAACCAAACGTCACTTTCATTAAAATCCTGACCAAACGGCAGATTAAAACAGAAGTGTAGATGGGAGTGGAAGGGAGGAAGAGAGGATCTGGAATGATTGGAGATGGAGAAAAGAGACAAGATCAATAAAAAAAAGAGGAAAGATTGGAAGAAGAAACACAGCATTGAGTTAAACTTGTGTTGAGTAGGTGCTTACTGCCAGAACTCCACAACAGGGAGAGTGGTGTTCAGTCTGGAAGTCAAGCTGAGGCTCAGATTTGGGTGGCTGAGGTCCAGGCACGAGTCTGATATGAAAGAATTAAAAAAAAAACAACATTAAAATGCTAATTTCAAAGTAAAAGTTGAATTACATTGGGGTTAGGGTTAGGGTTAACCCCCCTAACCCAGCTATGTTTCAGCTACATGTTTGATAAATTGGTTTTTCATTAGTTTAGACCCAGTGCATGCGTTCATATTAGACCCCAGACTCGTAGGTCGACTCCTATTTCTTCCACTGAGGACTTATGGTGCTCGTGTTTGCACCTGTAGCAGAAACAGTGTTGTTTCCCTCCCTTGATCTGTGTCTCATCACTGTATGCATAATGGATAAACAACAGCATAAACAAAATGTGTTTTGGTCAAACTAACTACATGTCAGCTCATCATGACAGCTCTCGGAGCGCTGCAGGGCAGGTCACCTGTGTTCCAGTCGTTTCCACATGTGGCCCAAGGCAGCTCTGCGCTGAAGGATGAGAACAGGTAAAAGAAGGCCCAGGCCAAGATGGTGATGTAGGAGGTCGCACTGAATGCAATGATTAAGTGACTGGCATAACCCATGCCTGAGAAAAAGAAGAAGAGAAGATCAATGAGGGTGGTGCACCGTTTCTTCTTCATGTGTTTCAGCCAAACGTATGATATGTGATAGGATTTCTCTGCTTAATCTCAAACACACCTTCACTATCTGTACAGCAGATAAAGAAAGTGACTCTCAGTTCTTTTTGATTTGAAAGGCACCATGATTCATATACTATTGCACAGGCCTGTATACACCACATACATGTCATTTAGGCTGTCAGTGTCTTTAAGTTGACGGTAAAGGTGATGGGGACCTCTGCTGGTGACTTTATAGACCTTTGGTTAGTCTCGTGACGGACCAGTCCTCACACATTTAACTTTTATTTTGACGGGGTGCTTGTATTTCCGTTTACTTTTCCATCCATCCATTCAAAAATGAGAAATGGTGATTATTTCATGGACACTGAAAAAACGGAGAATTGAGAAGAAACTGATTCTGATCTGTTCTTTAGTTTTTTTTTGTTAATGTTACCTTGGAAAAGCGGACAGATCTTTCTCCAGCACGTGATCCCCCCCTGGCTGGTGTACTGTCCTAAAGCAGTCTCAAGGAAGAACAGGGGGATCCCGCAGGTAAGCATAAACAAGATGTATGGGATGAAGAACACACCTGCAAGAAGAGAACACGGTTCCTGCTTAATGCGTCAAGGGAGGAGAATCATCTCCTGTCAGACGTCAGCACAGGTGGTTCACAAGCGCGCGCTGAGCGCACAACTCAGAGTAAAGTTAGTAGTAGAGTCTGTATGACATCACTCACCGCCGCCGTTCCTGTAGCACAGGTAGGGGAACCTCCATATATTCCCAGGTCCGATGATGGCGCCCATCACAGTGAGGATGAACTCCGCTTTGGTCCCCCAGTGTCCCCGGCCCTCCAGCTCTTTGGGCTTCTCTGGGAACTTGTTTGGCACGATGACGGCGTAAGCGCCATTGTGTCCGTTCATGGCCCCCTGCAAACTCACCGCTGGTTTCCCTAGAAACACTCTGGAGCAACTTCTCCTGCGCGCACGGGATGCTGTGTTTCCTTGCCAAAACCTCGCCCCTGCAGCTGGTACAGACTGCGCAAAGATGGAGCGAAATCTGTGATGAGGAGGAGGCTTGTGCGCGAAGCGAAGATGTGACGGCAGCTGTGGTAGCCCTGTTTGATGGCTGGCTGCAACTATTTAAGTTGTAGGCTACTTATGCGTGGTGTGGGGGGGGATGACACAGTGGGGGGGATGCTTGGAGAGAATGCACGGGGGCGGTACGGATCGACCGTTCCGCCTTAAGTCATCTGTCGCCAGTGCAAAAGGAAACGTCTGGTGAAGTTAAAGACGGACTTTGGTCAAATCCAAGTGGAACAGCTTGGTGTATATACACAACAACCGGGCGGATTTCAGTTGCATTGGCCAGAGGAGGACACACTCTGGTCTGCAGCCGAGAAGAGGAAGGTGTCTGAGCCATGAGGTGCCAGTTGTTCAGGAAAAGTGTCGTTGTCTACCTCATTGACTTGATCAGAGACCCCCCACTTTGTTGTCTGCCAGACAACACGTCTGAGTGCTTGGGTCATGTACTCAGTGTTCCTGGAATTGACCTTTAGGTGGCAGTGCTTCTCATTCACACCAACAAGTAGAGGGACTTCTCCAGCTTTAACCTTTTTCCACAGATGTTTGTAATTCATTATGTTGCAAAAATGTCACACATCTGCATTTTTAAGGTTGACTGTATAATGCTGATGTGAAGTTTTGGTTTATAGTGCTCGTGCATTATTGAAGAGTCAGGATACAAAAGCTGAACATATGATCCTGCCCCAGTTTATAGGTCTTTTCACACACACACACACACATCATTACATTTAGTCATGGGTGTGTATATAAATGAAGGCTATGTGACTTGTTAACACCACAGATCATCGCCCTCAGCAGATGTGCTCACAACTACACATCCTCAGTACCTTCTCATAATCAGTCTCTTTTCTCTAAGCTGCTGTTCTTCAGAGAAAATTGTATATATTGATTTTCTTTTTAAACTAAAATCCAAATATTACATGGAGAAAGTCCTACACCAGTGTTAACAAATCTTTAATCTTGCTTTTCTGGCTTGGTGTGGCCTGATAATAAGCCTATATGAGTGCAGCTTTGGCAGCGCAGCCCCTTAATGCAATATTGTAAGTACTGTATAATAATTACAGAAGTGGACTCAACACTTGGTTCACCTCCATGTGGTTTAGGCCACATTATAGCATTAGAAGGAGATCCATTCTGCACTTGTTGTGAAAACGATGAAGCTTGACACAATATCATAGTCTCTGATTGTCTGTAGACGTCGTGGACGTCAGGACCCAGACAGAACACATGAAGCATGAACATGCTCGAGGTCAAGGACCAGGTCAACTTGCTCCTATCAGCCTCGACTTCTGTAAGCATTCGGATGGTATTCCTGGATGTTTCCCAGGTTGTTGGGTGTTTGTCATGTTCAGCTGTGTTTTGCAGTAAACTTCGGCTGCTGCTGATGTTGATCATGTTTCCTACATTTCATCCCTAAAAACACAGTCTATGACTTTTATTACACCCACTATAATAATCATAATCATCACAAGACAGTTCTCCAATAACATAATTAATGGCCTTTATAATACATTATATTTTCCATACGGTCGTGATGGGCAGTTACATGATGGTTTCCTGTGGTCAGGGCTGAGAGTGGGTCTGTGCTGCTGGTGGACTGCGGCGGTAGTACTGGAGCCGGCCGAGCTGGAAACCAGTGAGCTCATTCTGGCTGCATGGGGAGGAGGGCGGGGCTCCCAGCATCATCACCACCGGCCATCACTGCTTCATTGTACGGGCTGGCTGCTGCTGATGCTGAGATCATAGTGGAGGAGGAGGAGGCGATTTTTTTCTTCCTAAGGAGAAAAATAAGCAGATAACATGCCATGGACAAGGTTTCACGCAGATTAGGACGAATCATATGATGAACATCGACAGCGAGGTAAGACAAGAGAAGCCGTGTTTGGATGGTGGTGGTGCTTCTGCTGAGGGGGGGGGGGGGGGGGGGGGGTCGTAGTGCATCGGCTGGAGTGTGGGGTAGAACCAGGACTAGCGGGCCTGCTGGTTTCAGTCAGGTTGATCATCGGTGTGATGATCACTGGTCTCGGTTAGTTAACATTAAAGCGATAAACACCACCATCGTGTGTAAAGCGGGACTCTTCGTCCTGTGTGGCCGCGTACAGCGCTGCTTTAGCCGTATGTCGGAAGTGGCAGATCCCGGCCTACACTTAGCAAGCCCCTGCACAGACGACGGGGATCGAGCCTGTGTCGGCTCGGGGATTTTTCCACTTTACATACGACGGATGTTCACGCTGCATCGAGCGAGCATCATCTTTCCGCCCGTGTGTTCCCGGTGGCTGGCAGCCTGGCCGGCAGGCAGGCAGGCAGGCAGCCGCTCCGGTAGCCATACTTGTTGTGCAGTGCAGCTTGCAGCTCCTGATGCACGAGCTCCAGGTAGGCAGCGCCAGATGCGCACTGGCCTCCAGCTACCGGCTACATAATTAGGCTTGGATGTGCATTTTTCTGCTTGACAGCTCGTCACTCATTGCTGCGAGTGTCTGGGAAGGATGCTGCAGTGGTGGAGCAGGAGGATGCACGTCCATATTGAGCTGGTGAGGGCCTCCATCCTGAACCACCGGGTCTGTAGACTGCAACTGCCCTTAGGGTGTTACACTGGCCTGGTTTAACACACATCACCCCTGCTGGGAGGGCATTTGTCACACTATTGTTCTGGGGTCAGCAGCACAGATGCAGGCTCGTAACTGCCCACAAAGTTAATAGTTTATAGATTGGGATGAAATTGCAGGAGCTGTTAGTTAGTTCATCTGCTCCATCGATAGTTCAGATCAATGGAGCAAAAATAAAGCAAAGGCATATGATATAATTACTGGGGTAAGTAAGAAAAATCCGTGTAATAGTGAGCACAGCTTAGAGGGTTTCCTGTAGACGTGAACGTGGTCACACTAATGGAGATGATGGAGTCAGGCAGTCTGATTCATCTGAAGTCATGGTGTTTGTCTCCCTGTTGGTTGGAGCCGTCATAGAAACACTTGTCACCATTAGTTTAGATTTTGGGATATGGCATCCATCTTTAATGTTTGGAGCCAGTGGAGCAGAGCTGTTCATTTAAGTCATCTATATACCTGCTGTCAAGCCTCGTTATGTCACTCTCTATTGTCACATTATGTCATAGATGTGTCCCTGCTCATCTACCATCAGCTGACAGTCTCATTCATGTAATCAGCTGTTACGTGCAGGAAGTTCCCACTGCTTAAAAAAGGACTTTAAATCATGGTCAAAATGTTAATCTTCCTGTAAAAGAAAGAAAATCACAATGGGATTTTCTTTAGGTCTATAATTAACTTTAAAAAAAACTCCAATGTGAATTAATAATTTAAGACGTGAAAACCCTGCAGCAGATGTGAACGCAGACCATTTCGGATGCGCTCTCCTGCACCATTTCTCACATTAGCAGAACTCTATTAATACACAGTGTTGGTGTTTGGACTTCAGGCAGCTGGATTATAGAGGACATTTTTGGCCTGAACTAAAATGTAATCCAGAGTGCTGCCTGAGTCCAGCCAGTGCAATGACACTTTGAACCAACTTACATCACAAGCACATCCCAGACTGATTAAACTTAAGTTGCTCATTGACATCGGGACAGTGCTGGCATCAGTCTGACGAACTTTTACTAACTCGATTGCATAAGTTGGACAGAGGGGGGATTAGGATGTGGAGAAGTAGTCCAAATTATAAGAGTTTATTTGTGGAAAAATACCAAAACAGACAAAGGGATTAAGACAGGCTTACCTGCCTGTTCAGCAGGTATGAGCACATGGACGTGTCCTGACATCTGTAGGTCATGGTCTGTTATTGGAGGAAAGTTTGAATCCCATGCTCACTCTGTACAGTATAAAGTCTGTGACACATTAAACAGAGGTGTCCATGTACAGGGGAATGATTACACTTGTTCTATGATAATTCTGCATTAACAATGGAAAAAAAGGCCTCATTGAAAACCAGATTTTATTACTTAACAAGAGCAGGCATTGTCATTTGGACAGTGTAACGTTCAATGGCATAAATGGAGTGTAATACTATGCTGAAGGTTCATCAATAGCTGATCAGTTCTGAAAACCACCTTGCCAGCTGCCGCTCCAGCCTGGTGCGACTCAACACAACATTCGAAAGCCGATGTAACCTTCAAATATGATCCTCAAAAGCAGCCAAAGCTTGTTTTATTTTGTAGTCCTAACCTTAACCCAAGGCAAAGTACGGCTTGCACAGTAGTTTGACTGGGCGGTGACTGACAGATGGTCAGGTCCTGATATAGAAAATGTTGGCTGCAGGTAGAAAGATTTGTTTTGGAATGAAAAACACAAGCGAATAACCTTTTCAGCTTTGTCTCTTGTTTATGAGCAGTGGGGCTGATGGCCGTCCTTGTACAATCCCAGCTCCTATATGTGCCCAAAGTAAACATGACATTGCGATTTTTAGGGTTAATGGAACTCTGTATTCTTCGAAGTGCTGCCTGACATTGATATTGAACGCAGAAACTTCTCCTGTGACATTTGACAGTTGAATTGAAGTGAATGAGCCAGATTTGGAAAACCACCAAACGTCCATCAGGAGTCATTTCTAGGCAGAATTTACCATCAGACCTGAGTACGAACAGCTTAAAGCCGATGAGCTGCAGCAGCAGCAGAAAGGCTCAGGTTTATCTTCCTGTCCTGGTAAACTCTGTCTGGAAAATCCTCGCACACACATTTGATGTCTGAGGAGTCGAAAGTGGGTCATGGTGCCAGTGTGCTTCATGTTGTAGTATTTAATACACACAGCCCCACTCATTATTGCACCCAACACTGTGATGCAGGCACACACACTCACAGTCAGTGCACAGGGAGACGATGGGCCAGACTCTCTGTCTGAATCTGCTCAGGCGTACGTTATTATACTGTATTTTCCTCCTGCCAACAGCACACTCATTTGTACAGTTGCTCACAGTCACTCGTAGGTGCCCTCACCTTGTGCAAGTAGTGCTCTACCACCACCTCCACTTAAACCAGTTAGGAGAATGATTTTGGACCAGTGTTATATAATACCAATTATATAAAAATATATATAATTGGTTGTTTGTGTGCAACATGAGAAAAAGCATTGAGCTCTGGCAGATGATATCTAGAGCACCTCCAGCTAACTTGGTTACCACACTATACTGAGCTGTAAAGACGCTGTGTGGTCCATCATAGGGAATCTCTGGTTACACTCAGACAATATACAGTATCTATACTATTCCCCCAATATCACTGGCTTTACGCACCGCTACCCTGCTGTAGACATATTGTGGAGGTGATGCCCTTTCAAATGGGCCATTGAAGTCTTCTTTCTAGTTTAAATCATAATTCACAGAGTGACAGTGTGAATGGGTGCGTGAGCCACTTGACCTGCTCACTACTTCTTAGAGGAATACTGTAAACAGCTTTTGCAAGATCCAGTTCTTTAAATCCTCTCTGGCATGACAGGAGCAATTTCATGAACTTGTGTCAGACGCAGAGATCTCGTCCGTATAAAATGGTCCTCAGTTTTGTCGGATGGTGCCATTTCTCGTCGGAGAGGCTGGTGGGAGCCGGAGCTTTCAGGTAGTGGTGTTTTCTTTCTCGTGCTTCCTATGTAGTTAAGTTACATGGTTGTAATTTACCACTCTGTCTTCATGCTGAACTAAGATTGTCTCACTGCATCTAAAACCAATTTGCTTCTTTGCGAATGACATTGTCGTTGTCTTGAGTGAGCACGTCCTGCTGCGAAGGGACTGAAATCATTCTCCCAAGACTGATGAGGAGTTCTTGTCTTATGCTGTTGTCGTCTGTAAGCTGTGAATTCATTATTGTTTCTTTTGTGTATTGTGTTGTGGAGGTTTCCTCATTTTTATTTAGAGCAGGACAACCTCTGCTTTGTGCCGGCTGTTTCTAAACTGTAGACGAGGAAAGTAATGCACATTGCTGTCAGTGAAACACAATGTCTATGAGAGGGAAACGTCCATAGTTGTGTGACTAAGACACTTCGGTTGATAAAGCCCGGACTGAATTAGTTTCTAATGTGTTTATATAAATACACTTTTACTTTAAAGAAGCAGTGGCTGAAAGAGGAAGAAGAAGAAATCTCCCACTTAGACTTCCACTGTTTAAATATTAAAGGTTTCCCGTGCGCAGGCTGCCGTTGGGAAAAGACTGCTGAGTAAGGCTGTTCCCTCAGAAACAGAAATAACAGGAGAGAGAAGGCTGGAGAATTATTCCTCCTCTTATGTGTTCAATCATCATCAACGCCACACTGGAATTAACCTGAATCCTAAATTCAGTATCCAGTGAGCAAAGTGATAAACAGCGGAAGCGACGCATGTAAAAATAGAAAAGGAAATCAAAATAGGTTAAACACAGTCGAGGCCACATCGAGTGCACGACCCTGTGTTTTCCATGAGGCCGGTGTGCGGGTGTGTTGTGTTTGTTTGAACGTACTGGGGATTATTTCCCAGTGCAGTTTGAAAATTGACTATGACAGTAATCAGATTGACTTTGGCTCACAGTAAATTCATATTTAGTCTCACCCTGCTGGACAGTGGACGCTGGCTGCTGCTGCTGAGGCCGCTTTGTAGGTTAATACAGTCTTAGTAGTCATGGTGAGCTGTGGTTGGCTTCACATGATGACGGTTTATTCAGATAGACAAGATGAATTTGGATGAATCATCAGTTAATCATCATCATCATCATCCTCATCATCACCACTGTACCTGCCGCCACCGCCACCGCCACCACCACCCTCTCCCCTCCACTCCCTGTCAAACCTGACTTCTACTCACTACAGCTACTTTATATGTTGTTGTGTAGTTTACAGCAAACATTAAATGCAGGAAAAACATCATAGATAATAATAATAGAGTTGCAACTGTAGTAATTAATTACATTTGTGATAAATCTGTCAGTTATTTACTCAGTTACAGGTTTGTATGCACAGAAAAGAAACTGGAGGAGCTCAAACGTGGTCAAAGGGCCACTGTGATCCTCTGAAATCATGTACTTTGATCACAACTCTTAAATTTGTATGCTACTTACAACACAAATTAGAATAAACAATGTTTTGTGTCAGTAGTCAAAGGTCAGCTTTGCTGTGTGACATCATAATGTTCTGCAAAAACACATGTGAGCATCACTCGTTAAAGAAGCGTCCTTAATGGATTTAGTCGGTTTGTATTTGCTTTATTGATGCTTTGTAAATTAATGGCTAAACTTGTAGCCATTTGTAAGAACAATCTTTTTTTTATGTTGCCAAAACATCCAAATATATGGGCCACTTATACCCTCAGGAAAAAGAGCTGCAGAGATCTGGAAGAAAACCTATTTGTTATCAACCTGTTTAGTGTGGTTTAGTGTTTTGTGTTTTTATGTTCTGAGTTGCAGCCTGGACTTTGGAAACAACATCCCAGACCTGGTCACAAGTTGTATGAATGTCCTGTTCCGAATGTCGTGCTAAACAAGAAGTCATAGGGTAACTAAAATGTGTCATAGTCCAAACGATGGTGACAAGGACCTTTTTATGTAATGCAAATCTTACCTGGGGAAAGATTTAATGTGGTCACTGATGATTGTTTCCAGGTGAACCATTATGATTTAATCCTTTTATTTCTCTGCGTCTGATCATGAGTTTGACTTCAGCATCACTGTGACTTCGGAGAAAGTGAATAAAGATCATTCTGTGTAACAGAGCACAAGCTCCATGTTATAAAAGCAAATATAATTGGTTCACTTTGTATTAAAGCTCAAACAGCGTTCAAGTGCCTGACCGAACCAGAACCTGTTTGTTGTATGTTGTGTGAAATCAGACGACGGGGGTCGGTGGGAGATGAACTGAGTTGATCCGGTTGTTTTCTTCTTTATCTCATCGTAACACTTTTTTTCACAGAAGACATTTCAATTTGTCAGAGTATCAGAAAGCTCAGATGTTACTAATGACAATAACAGTCGTCGAGTCATAGAGTCATTCAAGTGTTTCGTGTAGACGTGACCTCTGTGACAGACCAGATTACGTGACGTATTTTACGCCTGGAACAGAAAACTAGATCCATGATGATGATAATGAGCCCTTCTAGCAATAGTCCCCTTTGTTTTGGTGAAAAAAGGGAAGTGCATCCATTATACATTTACGTTTTTATTCATTTTGCCATATGTTGCTCTTTTTTAAAAAACAAAAGCAAAACTTTTTATTCTACTTATCCTGTTCTGTCTTGTTTACCTTGGGAGGCAGTCACACTGTGTGTTCATTTGTGACACAACAACGCTGTGAGCGGACACCCCGGGTCAGGTAATTAGTTAATCACTGTTGGCCTGTCACAGTTCACAACCTACTGCAATGTTTCAGCTCTGTTACATGGCAAATCATGTTTTAACTCGTTACTTCCCACATTTCTTCACATGATATTCTGTCATTTCCAGCAGTGTGTCCTCGTCAGTGATGGTTAAAAAGAGCAGCAGCAGCAGCAGCAGTCAGCGGGCCGTCGTAACGCCGCACAGTCTACAAGCTCATGTGGACGAAACGTGACGGTGACGACGGCCTCATCTCTAATCTGCATCTCGAAATCTTTTAAGCAACGTTATGTCACTCCCTCACCCAGATTATCTCAGACACCATCCAGCTCCTCCAGAGTCACCGTGGAGACGCACGATGGGATGGTGTGCTGTGCACGTTCATACACACGTGGATGAGTAATCACGAGTGTACCCATCAGTAATGATCTTACTATAAAACTAACAGTTGAGTAACTTTTGGGGAAGAACTCCAGATACTGTCCGTACAGCTCGGTCGGCACGTCTGCTGCTTCCCATGTGGTATCAGCCTGGACGTCAAACCTGTCCTGCATGTAGGGACTGGTTGTGTGTGTGTAGGCACATTTACAGTAAAACACATTCAGAAACGGCAACAGATAAAACAATATTATGAATGTTATGTCTATAATGTTCAGGCTGGTTGTGGCAGAGGTAAATGAAAGCCTGATGGCAGCAACTGGAAGTGGAACTGGAGTGGTAAAGTGGGTGGGAGGGGTCCTCAGTGATCAGGGTGGCTTTGCTGGTCACCGACGGCTGTACAGCTCCTCGGATAGAGGTGTTTGGGGTGAATTGATGACAGTTTGAAAGGACGACACCGGTGGATATTTTGATAATTTAATGTTCAGATGTGACCCAAGTTTGTCCTTCAAATAAATCAGGAGTATCTGTGCTTAATTAAAACCCCCAAGGGAAAGATGTTTCCTGTGGGATGTGGGAATTTGTGGATTTAAAGCCATTATCCATCAGAAGCACTCAGTGTTTCTCTCTCAGTCTGAGCTCTCCTGTTTTAGAAAGCATGTCTGACTGCGGCACTCAGCAGGTCACTGGCTCTCAGCTGACCTCAAACAGCACACGAAGAAAAAGGCAAATAGTGTCGCAGGAAGGATTACGTGCCACTGGCTCTGCATAGACACCACACAACCATCTGTTACCCCCCCCAAAAACAAAACAAACAAACAAACAAACAAACAGAAAACACTCCTGCGGTGTGTTACACATCCATGATGATCAGGATTATTTCTCATTTCTTCTGCAGAAATAAACACGGGTGCTGAGATGTTCGCTGGCAGACGTCGCTCTGTAACATCTCTGCTCGACTGCGGCTGCACTGTGTTTTTGTGGAGTCAGATTTAAGCCTCTCCCTGTTGAATCACAAAACATTTTAACTTGATCTGCTTTGTAGTTCTAAATCAGGACCCGCAGCATTTCCAGGAAGCAGTGTTTTAGTACGTTGTCAATGTCCCAAGTCACCCAGGGATTTTAGGTTTGGCTCAAAAATGTTATTATGTTATAATCCAATTAGACAATTGAGTTTTTAGAGGAAGACTAAAACTTAAAATCTGCCCATGTGGTGGTCAGCCAGTGGTTCAGCTTGTTGCCTTTTCAATAAAAATACAGATAAATGGCGTCACAACTATTTCTTTACTGCATGTGATGTGTTTTCTTAATATCACAGAGCGTAACAAGAAGTTCAAGGAAAACCGAGAACGACAGACCAATACAGAATTTAATCTAGAAAATGAATTGAATTTAGAAAATGAATTGAATCTGGAAAATATCGTTATGCACTTTGTGCAGACGTCCTGTATTTCACTTGTTTTTATATTGTTGGTCGGAGGCTGCACTCAGTGACAAAGTCTAAATGAATGTGTGTCAGGAGGGTCGCCTGGTAGAGTGTGTGTTTTATTGTTTTTACTCAATGTTCAACTGCGACCTGAGCTCAGGAGTGTGTGTGTGTTTGATTAATTAAAAAACAAAGGCCACAGGCTTCTGCTACATGTCATTGTCTCTCCCTACGACTGTCATAAAAGCAAAAGCTTGAAAAAATAATTTACATGAACAAGAAAGAGTCTGACTCACTGAAGCCTCTCTGAATGTCTGTGTTACACCAGTCTGTTCGAGACTAAAATATCTCTCCATCTGTCAGCTGAACTGCCGTGAAATTTGGTTTTGCGTCTCCCTGGCATCATTTGTAATGATTTTAGTGGTCACCATGTGCACATCAGCATGTTAACGTTGCTGCTCCAGCCGTGTTTACACACTGCCTTCTGCATTTAGCTGAAAACACCACTGTACATCAGTGAATCTTTGGAGCAACCTGTGGCTGTAATCTCTGTCTGGCCAGCATCTCTAATCTCTAATATTAGCACATTTCAGCTCATCCTGCTCACACAGACACTTACATACATGTGGAAGTGAAGGCCACACATACACAGTCTGTGTTTGTGTAACAAGTCTGTTATGTCACCTCTGTATCTCTGCCTCATCTCATTTTGTCTCTCTTTGTGTCTCTCTTCCACCCCCGAAGCCCCTTTGTCTGATAGGAGAATGAGGAAGAGGAGGACCTGGAAACTGTGGGAGCACCTTGGAAAGTTACTTTGAAGTCTCAATGAAAGCGAGAGAAAAGCCTGTTTAGTGTTTTACTCAATGGCCAAGAAGGGGCGAACGAAGGGCGAGAAGCCCGAGGCGCTCATCTCTGCCCTGCAGGCAGCCAACGAAGATCTCAGGTCCAAGCTGACTGACATTCAGATAGAGCTCCACCAAGAAAAATGCAAGGTAACGCACGTTATAGCGTGACTCTGGCCCAGATATATTTAAAAGATGATTAGTCAGCACATTTTTGGAAACATAACATGCAACCTTTGGCCCTTAAATAACATGGTTGTGTTTGCACGTCCTGTCCATCTACTATCACACATTACCAAATTAATTAATGTACAACCACCCACATCTATGTGTGTGGATGTTACAGTGATGGGCAGGTTTCCACAGACTTGTTAAATTTCATCTTTATGCACTTTGGATTATGCTCATGTTATAGATTTACATGTACAACATATTCACAGAGGAGGATGTTTTGCATCGTTGTGTCCTTCTGTTACAAAACTGAGAGGGCAAAAAAACATTTTCAGCTCCTGTTCACACGTGAGTTTTTAATTTAATTTAGGCACGGGGGGACTCCCCGCCATGTGATTTATGTCCCTGCACTTCCTGACTCAGGGGCCATGAGAGCAGAGGCCTGTCCAGATGCAGAGCCCATGAAGTTCTCAAGGGTCAACAAACAAGCTGAGAGTCCTGTTTTAATGTGCAAAAAATCTGCTCTGTTTACTTTTAGGAACAAGTGCGTTTTTCATTTTTGTCTGTTGATGTGAAGAGGTTTGATATTGTACAAACAGGACAAACACAGGTTCATTTATTTTAATTTGAAATGGGCCACACAGTCAGAAATTCAGCTCATGTCTAACTGTGAAGTGCTGTCTCAGTGTGTTTCCTCCCATCACGGCTCGGAGCTCTCACCGACGTGACGTGTGACGTGACGTGACGACAGTGAACATATCACAGCATGTAGGACAGAAATCTGCATGGGTTCACAGTGGACCTTTGAATTCTGACTTATTTGTGAAAGTTAAAGGAGCAGAATGTAAAACCAGAGAGAAACATAGCTGACACTACTCGGGGCTGAAAAAAGCCATGTGGTGGGGTCAAAACTAATCCATATAAGTAATTCTACGTCAACATCGGTCAATGAAAAGACAGGAAATGAATGTGCTCTTTGTAGAAAAGACACAAACGCAGCATTATTCATAAAATGGTTAAATAAAATGTGATGACACGGTTCATTTGTTAGTAATCAAGCAACTTCATTACCAAGAATGAGGTATTTGTTAGATTCCAAAAATGTCAATAAATATAGGAAATGGTTTTCAGATGTTGTTCCTCCAATGTATATGTAAAGCCAAAGATTAAACTGAAAATAAAGCTAAACCAGAGAATTAATGTTGTACAGAAGTATATTAGATATGTGACATAACGTCTACGTCCTCTCCAAGGTGAGCAAGCTGGAGCGCGACAAGGTGCAGGAGGTGAAGCGAGTGCGGGAGCAGGAGCAGCACCGTCACACCGCCATGTTGACAGAGCAGCGGGCGAAGTGGCACGAGGAAAAACAAAAGGAGCTCCAGGCCCTCAGGGAAAACCTGACCAGGCAGCACGAGCAGGAGCTGGCACGCCACGCCAAAATCAAAGACCAGGAGAACCAGAGGCTCAAAGCCGCACTGAGCGCCATGCGTGATGGCAGCGGAGAGAAGGTGAGGGAAAAATATCTAAGGTGTACAGATCAAAAACAAACACAGACGCATTTCGCATTTCACCCAAAACCAAACCCCCCAGAGACACATCAATACCGTCTCTGTCCTTTTCAGGTGCGCACGGCACTGACTCTGGAGGCAAAGGAGGAGGCGCGTCGCTTCTTCGACCAGGAGAGAGTGAAACTCTTGCAGGAGATTGCAGAGCTGAAGACCAGTAAGAAACAGACCGACGAGGCTCTGAGCAACATGATCCAGGCCGACAAGATGAAGGCCGGAGACCTGCGGGTGGAGCACCAGCAGCACCAGGAGCAAATCTCCAAGATCAAGTGGGACTGTGAGAGAGACATCCGCAGACTGGTACAGAACCACACCAAATCTAATGGTCAGAATATCAGTCAGTGGATATCTTCTCATGAGCTTCATTTGTGTCTTTTTCCTTCAATCCAGGTGGATGAGATCAAATCTAAAGACCGCACCATCTTCGCTCTGGAGAAGGAACTGGAGTCGACGACGGGTTTCCTACAGAAGCTGCAGCTTCAGAAGGACGCGCTGGACGAGCAGCTGTTCCTCGTCAAGGAGGCCGAGTGCGGCCTGGGGAGCCCGAAAAGAGAGATCCCAGGGAGAGCCGGAGATGGAGCCGAGCATTGTGGCAGCCCAGTAAGGACAGAGGAAGAGCAGTCTGAGCATTTATTTAGATAAACACATGTCAACCAGTTGATTTGAGCTCAGAGCCTCAGAGCTGGTCTGAAGCTGCTGCAGCTGCTGCTGCTGCTGATGAAGATGATGATGACATTTTTAATAGAAGGAACCCGCAACCATGACATATCTGCTCTGAAACTTGCAGGAGTATGAGCGCTCTGAGGCAGTTGAACCATGACTGTTCATGAGTTCATGGTTAAGGTGAACCTATTGATTAGAGATCCCATGATCAGCTCAGAGCGATAAAAACATGAGGAAAATGGGAAAAAAAACACACTTATTGTCACAATTGAAGTGGGTCGACTGATGAGGAGAAAGGGTGACGACTCATGAGATTCAGATTAGATATTTATCCAGTTATATTTAATGTGCTTCAGATGCCTGTAAGGTAATTTCATTGTCCCCTGCTTTCAGATCAGCCTCCTATAACATGCTAGTTCCTAGTAAGACTTAACTGATACTTAATTTAATTGGCGTGGTATTAACTAATATCATTATCGACTCTGTATTTAATTGGCTTAATTGAGATCATGCTTTTATTATAAGTTTTTTTTTTTTTTTTATCTCTTCACCTCATATGTAGTTGAAATGACAAATGTTTTTTCTTTTCTTTATTTCAGGACCTGAGGAGAAATCAGAGACGCATCGCTGAACTCAACTCAACTATACGCAAACTGGAGGATCGCAACTCACTGCTGGTCGATGAGAGGAATGAGCTGGTATAATGATGCTAAATGATGATGAAGATCTCCTGCTCTTCCTTCCTTTCTCTCACTCATCTTCCCTCTTACTTTTCATTGTCTTCATCCCAGCGAGCTCTTCATTTCTCCTTGTGTCCCTTTTTTTCCGTCCACCAGCTGAAGCGGGTTCGAGAGTCAGAGAAGCAGTGCAAACCTCTGCTGGACAAGAATAAGCTGCTGAATAAGAGGAACGACGATCTGACTCAGACCATCCAGAAGCTGGAGGACAAACTCAAGAGCCTGGCCAAGGAGAACCTGGAGATGGTCGGCACCAAACCACATCAACACCATATACTGATTTTGTAAGAGTAACAGATGACTGACAGATATATCATCTGTTTTGTTCCTGCAGAAGGAGAAGATCAGCTCCCATCCTCCGCTGAAGAAGCTCAAGTCTCTTAACGACCTGGACCAAGCGCACGACGACCAGGAGATCGCTTTCCTCAAGCTGCAAGTCCTGGAGCAACAAAGCATGATCGACGAACTGACAAGAGTATGTTTAATATCACATATTTAATATTTTTGAATATTCTTAGGTGTAAATGAACTTTTTTGTTTTGTTTTGATTTTACTTTTGATGATTTTAGTAATGTGCAAATTAGACTTTCAAAGTCATGGTTGTTGGAAAATTCTTAAGATTTGATATTAATGATAATGAAATATCAAAGTTATGGTGACTTGATGTTCTTCTGAATGCAATATATTCATAGCACCTCATTTGTATGGTCAAAGGCAACCACACGCAACAGGTTTTTTGGGGGTTAGGGTTGGGTTGGGGGGGGGGGCTCCAGAATTCACAGAGGCTTTAGTTGCTCTGTTAGAAATATAATACAGTAAAATAACCTCAGTGAGCAGGAAACCAGAGCTGGGACTCACCCACCAAATGAAGAACAGACCACAAAACAGAAACGATCACAGCAGCTCGAGGACATGCTCTGGTTCACCGGGGTTCGAAATGAGGATGAAGGTGATGATGATGATGACACAGGGCCACGAAGGGTAAAGCTCCATCACATGTTGTCTCGGTTTGTAAATGAAATACAGTGAATTAACACACAGTGCCTGTAATGGCTCGAGGCAGCGTCTGGGTGTTATATGTTCAATCATATGATGCATTGAGGTTGTTAGCGAGTCCTCAACCTACTTATGACCAATCTTATCACGATGAAGAACGTGACAAACATCTGCCCTTCATTCAAGTGTGTCAGGAGTTTATTGTTGTGTACTGGTCTTAACGTCTTTTTTCCTTTACAGTTTTGCACCCTCTTTTGTCTCACTTATGTGTGTTTTTTTTTTTTTTTTTTTTTTTCCAGGACCGTGAAAAACTTCTACGAAAGAAACGACATAAAAGAAGTTCGAGGCCAATAAAGGTAGAGGGAATTCAATTTGTTGATTGCTTTTTATCTTACTCTGAACTAACCCTAGTTAAAGCAGCGATTTGTAAGTCCAGCTAATGCTACATAGCTAATGTTAGCATTGAAACAGCAACACACCTAATCAGTTTGCTGTGGCAGCTTTAGTCTGTACATTTATATCTCTTCTAGCCACAGATCTTGTTGTTCTGTGAGTCAGTGAGTGGAAACAAAAACTCTGCAGTGGCGATGAGATAGTGATGCTGCCACAGAGGTGTGTGTGTGTTTTTGCTTGATGCAACAATGTGAAAGGAAGAAGGGGAAGACCCTGGGGCACCAACACTGAGGATAAAGCTGTATTCATTTAATCCTGAGGTCTTTGAACTCCTCATCTCTGCAGAGGCACATCGTCGTCGACACTTTTTTCGGGTACGATGAAGAGTCGATGGACTCGGAGTCGTCCTCGGTGGCTTCGTTCAGGATGGACAGAACTCCTGCTACTCCTGATGAAGACTTGGATGACGTCAGTATCATAGTGATCACATTTACATATTGCTGTATGAACCCAATGCAGCCATAGCTTTTAACCTCAACCTGCTCTCTGTGTGTGTGTGTTGAACAAGGGTCTAGCCAATGAGGAGTCAGAGCTGCGCTTCCGTCAGCTGACCAGGGAGTACCAGGCCTTACAGCGAGCCTACGCCCTGCTGCAAGAACAGAAAGGAGGGATACTGGACGCTGAGATGGAGGCCAAGGTACATCAGAAGATCGTTCAGTTTTGTCCCAAAAAAGACAGTTTATACCTCGATAATCATCAGTGTAAGAGCAGATCAGAGAACAACAAAAAATATGGTCATATGAGCTACATAAGATGCACAAACAGTTGTGATATGATTAAATAAATTGAAATGAAGTAACGCATCTGTTTTTGATCCTCAGTCACATATTCTTTTGAAAATTGAACCACAGCTAAGGATACAAGTTAAGTAGCTCCCATTGTGAAGTTTAGAAAACCTCTTACAGTATAATTTTGGTAATTTCCCTCCTCCTTAAGTGACGTCGGTGAATGTTGAAGAGAGATAATAGTGAATTGTTATGTGGCATTAATAGAGTTGTAGAAATTGAGTTAAACATAATTTGATTATCTTTAAACTGAAAGTTTAATCCTAAAACATTTTTTTAAAACAGCTCAGGGAGCTGGTGAGTCTGGTGATGGGGTTCGTTTTACTTACTTCTCACAGTGAAAGTGGATTTTACATGAAATGTCTTAACTAGAACAGCTTCGTGATCAGTAGGTTCAGGGTCCTCGTGCAGTGGTTCCCAGCTGTTTTGTGATTAGTTAATGTGCCTGAAGGACCCCTCACTCCCCTCCACCGACGAATGAAACTCCAGCTCTGAGATAAAAAGACATAAGATGTGATTTAATGAACACAAAATCACATGTTAGTATTTTGCTCATGTTCCAGGCTCAAGAGCAGCTCCAAGCAGACGTTCTCAGGTATAAAGCCAAAATCGAGGACTTGGAGAAGGAACTGACCCTGAAGGGACAGGTACATCACACAGGGATGAAGGCATTTGCATGAATGGATGTGAGAGAGAGAACTTATTAAATCCATCAACATCCTGGGACACAACATGTGTTAAATGATATTTTTATTTACATTGAAAAGCTTTGATTGAAAACATTTGACTGTCTGTGCAGGACTCCAAATGGGTGGAGGAGAAGCAGCTCTTCTTACGAAGGAATCAGGAGCTCTTAGAAAAGGTCAGACTGAGCTTAAAGATCGTTTTTCCAGTAATTAGACTATTGGAATCTGAATTTATCCGTTTGATGACACCTGTCATAGATGGTACATTTGATAATAACTGTGTAATTGAGCACACACACACCTTGGGCACACCTACTAATATAAACATGTGAACAACTTCCTTGACCCGTCTGCTCATTCACTCTGGTTGTTTGTGGCGTCCAGGTGGAGAAGATGGACTCGGAGTGCAGTCGGCTGCAGCAGGAGCTGCAAGACTCCAGAGACCAGAATGAACTGTTGGAGTTCAGGATACTGGAGCTGGAGGTGAGCCTCCTCGGGAGGGGGGTTTCATTAAGGTGCTGAGCACATGCTCACTTAATACATGCGTGTGGGTAGTGTGAGTTTGTCTGATTTCATAACCTCCAAACACACCTGTTTAAACCAGTTAAACAAATCTTGTGCAGCTTTAGTTATTGGAGACCAGAAGGATGATAACTACAAGGACAAAGAGTAATATCACACGGTGAAATGAGGAATTGACGTCAGAGTGATACACAAACACAAAACAGTGAAAAGTTATCACCCAGTGAGCACAGAGGAGATCACTCATTCAGACCAGTGATGAAATGATCACAGACAGTTTAACTTAGATTTCAAGTAAAAGCAGCAGCAGACGTTTGTCCGCAATATCTGGGAAGTCATGGCTGAATAAGACAAATAGCACCACCTAGTGACAGTAACATTATTACCGAAATTACCTGACAGAATCAGATGTGTCCCTCATCTGTAATGTATACAATCAGGCTGCCCTGTTTCAAAACTGGTAGACGCTGCCCCCCCCAGCAGCCCTTAAAAAACACAAATATATATTTTTATTAGGGTCCACTCAAGCCACTGGGGGCCCCTGCATGTTTATGCTGAGGTGCCGAGCACATGGTCACTTCATACACGCAAAGCTTGTACTGAAACCATTCCTGTCGGTGCATTCATTGTCCTAAAGTAACACCGATGATGTTGTTTCACAGGCAGATAAATCTCTTATTTCTTGGTATTGTTTTTGTGTACAAATTGGATTTAGCCAAAATGTGTGGGTAGTGTGAGTTTGTCAGTTCCTCTGTGCTCACCCAGTGAGCACAGAGGAGATCACTCAGTCAGACCAGCGATGAAATAATCACAGAGGTTTTAACGTATAGTAACATTATTACTGCAATAAAGAAAATAAATGAATGAAAGAATGAGATTCTTAAAAATAAGAGCAGCCTGTCATATGAATCCGTGTGTCAGTGAGTGATGCTGATCGATTACGAGGACTGTGTGAAGTAATATAAGTGAAAACACTGTGTCCGAGGCTTTAAGTTTTAATGATCCTGTCTGTTGCTGCAGGAGCGTGAGAGGAGATCTCCTCCGTTCAACCACCTGAGGATGCATCCGTTCTCTGAGGGAGTCAGTGCTCTGCAGATCTACTGTATGAAGGAGGGGGTGAAGGTAACACAGTGCAGATAACTGTGACACATCATCACAGTGATTAATCATAAAGTTTAAACCTAATAAGCAAATACGCCTTTTTCTCTGAACTAAGAGTTAAGCGTGATTTTCAGTATATATAATGGTGATTTTGAATCTGCTCTCCTCACAGGATGTGTGCATACCAGATCTCATCAAACTTCTGGATATCCTGGGAGACAACGGGGTAATTCACATAAATTCAGCACATCACCTCATGTGGTGCTAAAACATGCGCTTTATTAATCAATGTTTTATGTTTCTTTTTCATAGAATTTAAGGAATGAAGAGCAAGTGGCCATCATCCAGGCCAGCACCGTGCTGTCGCTTGCAGAAAAGGTAAGTTTCATACAACAAATCAGATCACAATAAAAAAAAAAGAAAGAAATCAAGACAGAGAGTTTGTGCTGCACTAGACTTGTGTGTCTCTTTGTTGCCCTCTAGTGGATCCAACAGATCGAGGGGACAGAGGCAGCTCTGCACCAGAAAATGATGGACCTGGAGATAGAGATGGTGAGTCAGAATGCATTTCTACAGTAAAACACAATAATAAACATATATTTAATATATAAAGAAACATTTTACATGATGTTTAATCTGTGCAGGAGATGTTCTGTAAACAGAAAGGATATCTAGAAGAAGAGCTGGACTACAGAAAGCAGGCCCTGGACCAGGCCTACATGGTACATTTAAAAAATATAAAAAATCCTTCCTCCCCTTTGCAGCGACCCCCCCCCCCCCCCTCCTTTTTTGTATGATCAGAGGATTGCATTTATAATGTTGTTTTACAGACAATAAAGTTCATCTAGTTATCTATCTTACATGTTTACATTGTGCAGTGTCCATAACACTGATGTTTGAATTATGAGCTGGTTGTGGTTCAGGGTTTGGCATGAAATTGCTTCTGTAGGGTCTGGGTTAACTTTCCAGGAAAGAAGACGAGTAAATGCAATTACTTAGTACGGTATAACTGGATAATTTGTGTGTTAATGCATTTGTGTGTGTGTGTGTGTGTGAGAGAGACATCATTGGTAATAACAGCTTCTTCTGTCTTTGAACAGCAAATCCAGGAGTTGGAAGCCACATTATACAACGCCCTTCAGCAGGACAAGGTTCACTCACTTATATCACTTATTATATCACAGTGTTAATGTCTCTGTGTCTCTGTGTGTCTCTCTCTCTGTGTAAAAGCCCAGTACAGTCACATTCATTTGATCATGTAAATCCCATTAGTGTGGAACAGCTCAGTCTGCATGGTTCTAGTAAATTATCATGATGAAAGTCTTTGAAATTATTAAAGCAGATTTGAAAAAAAATCAGAGGCGTCTCGGAAACCTAAGACTCCTGAGAGTCCTCCAGCGGTCTGATGAAGCTCCTGCTGATGTAAGAGGAGTTGAACGACATATGTAAGAGGTCTGTGTGTTTGCCCTGCAGGTGATAAAGTATGGTGAACCTCTGGACGAGCTGCAGAAGGACGAGCTGCGGACGGCCGTGGAGAAGCTCAGGCGGCAGATGTTGAGGAAGAGTCGCGAGTACGACTGCCAGATCCTCCAGGAGAGGATGGAGCTGCTGCACCAGGCACACCAGGTCTTCATCACCATCATCATCATCATTAGCATCACCTGCACCACCACCTCAGAGCATTTTCTCCACAGAGATGAACAGTTCTGACTGATTTCTGTCTGAATGTTCGCAGAGAATCCGTGACCTTGAAGACAAGACAGAGATCCAGAGGAGGCAGATTAAAGACCTGGAGGAAAAGGTGAAACATCACAACCACAGACGGCGACAACAGTCACAGAGAAACGCCACAAATTTTCACCCTAAAAACTGTGGAATTGATATAAAAATCACAGTAGTGTTTGTTATTGACGGAGATGAGACACAATAAATCATTAATATTATTTAATGATTGATAAAGGTCCAGTTTCTCTGTCTCTGCAGCTAACATAACTCAACTGTTCCTCTAACTCTCTCACTTTCTGTCTCCCTCCTCCACCTCTTTCTTTCTTTCTTTCTTTCTTTCTTTTCTTTCTTTCTTTCTTTCCACAGTTTCTGTTTCTATTCCTCTTCTTTTCTCTTGCCTTTATCCTTTGGCCTTGAGGTCTTTGGCGTGTCCTGTAGCAGAGGTGAGTCCTGTGGGCTTTGAGCAGAGAAGCTCAAGCCACCGTCACCGTCTCTCTCTTTTGGACCTCGGTCAAACAGCTTCCTGTTGAAAAGCGAGCGCTTTTAGTCTTTTGGCTCTTTGCAGCTGCCAAAGTAAAAACTGTGAAAACTCAAGCTGCTCTGCCTGAATTGGCCTCAACATGTGGTCAGTGTTATGTAAGAGTTCCTCCTCATACAGACTTCTAACCTTTAGCGTAACAGCGGGGGAGGTATTAGTATTTTAACAAAGAGTTTTTATTTATCTACTTTGTAATAAGCTCATTATATCAATATAAAAGTAATTGTGTCCCCACATGATGTAACATGAATCGGCCAATAAGAGCAGAGTTTAAATTCTACCAACTCTACTCTGTTACATAATCTGAAGTAAAGTTTCCCTCCAACTTGTTTAATCCTCTCAAACTGGCCACAGCTGTGCGCTGGTGGCACAGTGTGACCACTAGGTGGCGCAGTCCCTTCAACAGCAAAGCTGATTTGACCCTGGTCTGCTCCTCTACACACTCACCTGCTTCACCTGGAGTTAACTTCCATTCCTGAGTTCTCTTTTCTACATGCGTCCTGATTTCTTCTTCATCTCCGTGTTTTGTTGTGTTTTTTTTTTTTGTCTCATTCTACATGAACATATTTTTTTTATGGGTTGAAAACATCTGGAAAAGCAAACAGTGCCTTCACTGTCACCCTCTTGTTTGTTCTGTCACCTTCAGGTTTTAACTCATTTGTCTTTTAATCCATGTTTTTATTTTTCTAAGTTGGTTGTTCACACTTTTCCAGGTTTATAAATGGTTTTATAGGTTTTTTTTCAGCCACTTGGGGACAAAACAAGAAGCTACAGAAACAACACTGACACATTATCACCTGATAAACCTGATCAAATGATTTCCTGTTTATCCAGCTGATGAGCAGCAACATTAGCATTTACTCCTGCTTGCCTGACTTTGTCTGCAGGTAGAAAACATCTGGAAACATGAGCCACAACAGTGAAGCTGCAGACAGTAAAAAAACCAAAACACAGAACGAGCTGAAAGATGCTGAACAGCTCAGTGTGTTAAATCTCTGTGGCACATTAAAAGCATATTTAAGAACAAGTCAAAAAGTAAAAAAAAAGCCAAACAATGAATAAATTTAGATCAGAAATAAGAAAAAAAACAGTAAACACAGACATATCTTATAAAATCTCGTTGTGACTCCTCTCCTCCGTGTGTCTCTGTCTCCCTCTCTGTCTCTCAGGTGCTGTGTCAGCTTGGAGATCTTGTTTGTGACTACAGTGTTATTTATTTTCTGGACCGGCGTGGATCAGTGTGTGTAGCAGTGGCTGCCGTCAGTGTAAGGTGGATGTTGTCGTGGATGTTCACACTTCAAATTTTACTCCTCTTTTGTTTTTTTTTAGTGCAGGGGGTGGGGTGGGGGCACTCGGGTTCTCAGGAGGCTGCCCAGGAGGATATTTTTTTAAAGCAGTGTTGGACATGAAACATTTCTCCAAACAAGAATGACACACAGTTAGAAAGACTTACTGTACATACACACACACACAGACACACACATAAATATACCTACATACATATAGTTTACTGTCACGCATGCATATACAGAAGCATGCATTGCAGATGCAAACACACACAGACACACACACACATGCTTTGACAAATCCAAACCAAAGCCTGGGAAATGTTCTCTCTGCCATGCAGGGTAATAATATGTCACACAGCACCGTTCAGCCACAGTGGGAATATAAACAGACAAACAAACCACCAGACCACAGCCTCTTCTTCTTTTTCTCTTCATTCCTTTACGCTCCAAACCTGAAAAGGACGTTTTCCACACGAATGCAGCAGCGTCTCGGTGGACAGAAGCGAGCCAACTCAGGGCCCAGAGGCCGTTTTTGGACAGTGCTGGTCTCAGGTCAGATTGTATATTAAGGAACACTTGGTGACCGCACCGGCTGCTGACCTGCCCGCACTGTTCCCAGGATGATGGTGCTCACACAGACGGCGGCCTCATCCCTCCAGATCAAACCTGGACAGAGACAGAGCTCCACTGCAGAGACACTGGTGTGTACACAGGCACTGAAGGTTCGGACACAGGACACTCAGGTTGACACGTCCTCTACCGGACACACACCAAAAAAAACAAGAGAAACAAAAAGATAAAGAGGGGAACTGACTCTGTGGTCCAGCCCCACAGGAAAAAAACCTTCAGATTGTCAAAACCACATCTTCATTTCTCTCAGAGCCAGCAGACTGTAAGAGCTTTACTCTCTGGTTGTCTTCTTTTTGTTTTTGTTTTTTTTTTTTTTTTTTTTTTTACAGTTCCCACAACTCCAGATACTGTGTCCCAAGATTTCCACTGAGGAAACATCCCTGTTCTGTACTGTAATATATACATTTGTTGATATGTACATGAGTCTGAATTATTTCATGTAGTCGATCCCCACTCCCCCCTCCCCCCTCCCCCCGTTTTTTATTTACTGTGAATAGTTTCACTTTTACTTTTCCTCTCTGAAGCAGCTCGAACAGTTGATGTACTTGGCAGTTTATAAATGATGTAACGAGAGTGTAAATTGCTCTGTTTTATTGTGGTGACGGCTGCAAAGATTCGTTTTAACCTCCTTGAACATTATAACTGGAAAATCGTTGGAATATGAATGTGGAATAATGGAATATTTGCCTCCCCATTCCTCCTTTTTCCTCCCTCTATCATACACTTCACTGGATTCATTCCTTTCTCTATCTCTCTCTCTCTCTATGTTGGTGTGGTGGTGGACCAGCAGGCGGCGCTGGTGTCACCTCAGCCACTTTCAATCCTCCTAACCCCCCTTTAAAAAGCAAAACATGTAAATATTTCAGACCCTGCGAATGATCTTGATCACCTCCGGTTGGATGAAACCCCAGATTAACAGTTATGTCATAACAAATGTTCACGATCCACAAAAAAATAAAAAAACATCAGTTGAATTTCAAACGACTGAAAACACAGAAAAACAAACGTTAAGACTTCGCTCATGTCTCTGTGAAGAAGGTTGCAGGTTCTCTTCCTCCCCCTGTTTTTTACTAACCAAACTGTCTTTGATACTAACAGTTACCTTTTACTAAACACTGTGTCCTGTCCCTCCGAGGTCACCCCCCCCCCCACCCCCACCCTCCCAAAACAAAAGAAATGAGACGAGGAGAGAGGAAAGTGAACGCAACACGACACCTGTTCCACTTCTCTCCTTTCGAGCTCACTCACTGCAATATTTACAAGCAGACTGCGCTTGTTCCTCCACTTACCTGAGCAGGTGAATCTGTCACCACCACCACCACCATCACCACAGCACCCCCATGGCTCTGATCCCAGATCAGCAGCCTCTCTCTCCGACAGTAACCACCTCTCACCCCAACTCACTCAAACTCACCATGGGGAAGGACTGAGACTATTTTTGTGCAAACTCAGCTAACAAGCAGTTGCCTTAAATGCACTTTCCCCTGTTTTTCCCGCTTGTATGTTCCTTTATAACAATTATTTTTTCAGGCGGTTGTTGTTGTTGTTATTATTATTATTATATAATTATAATTATTATTATTATCATGTAATGTAATGTACATATTGTTTCTGTTTTTATTTCACAGAGGATTTTTTTTATCTTTACCGTCTGTCTTCCAGTGAGAATTTAACCCCTCCAACTACTTTCGTCTAGATTATTAAATAAACAGGAAAAAGAGGAGCAATGCTGTAAAAATAATAAAAAAAAACAAAAACAAAACATGGCTTTTGACCTCGGAGGTTAAATTGTCGTCTTTTCACGTCTCTATCACAGGTTGGTGTGGTGCTTGGTGGAGGTTTCGGTGTTTCTGACTTTAACCTCCAGCTCCTGCAAACGTTTATCACACGTACAGTTTCACCTTGAAAGGATGTCCTGTTTGCTATCCATCTTTATTTATGACACCCGTTCTTCAGTATTCATGTTTAATTGAACAACATTCACTGTTATTGATCGACTGTGTCGGTGTGTTGTCATCAGCTGCTGCTCCGCTCAGGTCAGTCAGAGGGAAATGGGCTCTGAGCTGAAGCTGCTATTGGTTCTTCCTCCATCTGATGAGCTCTGCACATGTGTCATTCAGAATCAATGGACAGAAGCACCAGAGTCGCTGTAGCCACTGTACGTCCTGCACTTTTCTCCACCACTGTTGTGTTTTGTGTAAAAAAAGAATATCAAGGCTCTTAATGAGTTTGCTAAAAGCCCAGTGTCATGACTCAGTCTGCAGACGTGTTGCTTCATTATGAGAAAGAAAAACCTTCCCTCCTACATGAAGCAGAGTCTCTCAGGCTTGTTTAACACTGCGCTTTTCTACATGATGCTACATGCTTTTTTTTTTTTTTATCCTACAGCCAGGCAGGCAGGCAGGCAGGCAGGCGGACACAGAGCGGAGTCAGTCCAGGACAACAGTCTGTCTTTTCACTTCAGTCACGGTCGTCCTTGCCAAAGCCGAGATGAGAACAGAGGTCAAGCCAGATTTTGTGCAGCAGATCGTCGCTGCCAAAGGATGTCTGTCATAAAAGCACCTCTATCTGCGCTCCTCCCTCCATCCCTCCCTCCATCCATCCACAAAGAGGTCACTCTCATAGGTCAGTGTGCACTCAGTACACTCACTCACTGCTACTACTGAGAGGAAAAGTTTACATGATGCAAACGTGTCAGCTTTGCATTTTTTCCTGCACCTTGCCTTAAATTCTGCAGCGTGTCTCTTGTTTCTGAACATGTAAATCCTTCATGACAGGTTTGTTGTGTGCTAATGGAAACGGCTTCCTCTGCAGCAACCTGACCGGAGGTGCCTCTCCGGCTAAAACCAGCCTGACAGAGCCGAGAAAACGCTTTTTAAAAACGATGTCACTTTAATCATGAGTCACGATGGATAATATGCAAAAAAAAAAACCCAGCTCTGTGCCACTGAGTGTTGGTGAGTCTGCCTCAGTGTGTGTGAGAGAGATATACACAACTGCAGCGCTCACAGCTCACAGCTCATCCTCGGAGGCTCTTTAACCTTATTTCAGCAGCAGCTGGTCAGCAGCCAAACCAACCAGGGCGGAAGCAGCTGCCCGGTCTGTTCTGTTGAGCTCATCAGCAACACTCACTCACTCTCTATTAAAACATGGAGGACATGTGGCAGCTCGCTGGTTTGCTGCGTAATCTAATATTTTAACAACTCTTGTGCAACGTGCAAATATCTTGAAGCCATCGTGAGTTTTCACCTTTCGCCCTTTGACCTCAGTTTGTGTTTTTGTATTTAATCTCATCCTGGGAGTTCATGCAGAGAGAAGTTTAGAGTCTGAGTTTCTCTGTTTAGAATATGTTTGTGTTAGGTTGAGCACAGTGCAGGAGTCAGTGCAGACTGGGGTGTGTCAGACTAAACATTAATGCAGGATATAAATAATCTCACTGTGGGATTTGATGATCCAGGTTTGGGGCATGATGGTGAGCTGACTGGTGCCTGACACACACTCACACACACACACACACACACACTGTGCATGGATGTTTTCCTGTTTGAATTAACTCCTACTGACTGGTCTGTGGACCAGTGGCCCACTTACCCACTTCTTGAAAGGTCTCACTCGCCGTGAGGCCTTTTGTGCCAAATCCATGAAGACCACAAGGCTTGAATTCGCCAAACCTCCCTGTGTCCTCCTCTCTGCCGTTATCCCATCATGCCTGAGTGAACATGAACAGGAGCCGGTGGCAAAATGAAAGCTCTTGTCTTATGGAGCAGGAGGAAGAGGAGGAGGGGGTCACTTTACTAGCTAACCTACCTTACATCCATTTTTAATACGACGACAACGGGGAGGGGGGGATAGTCTGTGTGCTGCTGTCATTGCTTTAAAAGCTTCATTAAGTCGGAGCAACTTCCTGTCTGTGAGCTTCCTGCTGCCAAAACAGCTCCATGTGGTGAGAAGCCAGAAAATCTTTGGTCGGACAAAAACTCGATCACTGACTCACTTTTTCGTTCACAGTGACGCTGCGAATTCTCTCTGGCCCCAAACGCAACAAACAACAAACAACTTGGCGAGTGTTGTGTTGTTATGGTCTGCAGCTATCATGACATCATCACCGACATTGAAAGCCAGACAGAGACAGAGAGAGCTGATGGCTCTGCTGCCTCCCAGTCAGTCTGAAGCAGGGGGATACAGTGCAGCACCAACACTGTGACTGGGCCCATCAGCGCTGTCCTTGTTCTTTCACATGATGTTTAATCCTTGTCAAAGCTGTTGGGTGAAAACCTAAAGAAACGCTGTCACTTTAGCTCCTCTCCTCCTCTTCCTCCTCCTCCTCCTCACAGCGTTTTTCTCTCATCTAAACACAAACAACAGACCAGAGGGCAGGAGAGGAGGACAGAACTGGACACTGACACCCTCCGAAAAGTCCTGATACTGAACTCAGAGTGGACGTCTGGCATCGTCTCCACAGGCCTCGACACTTTAATCACATTCATGTGAGTGGAAAAACTCTGCAGCACTTGGAGCCAGTGGAGCCACAGAAGCTGTGACGGTGGTGTTCAGTCAGGAATGTGAGGAACCAGAGGAGCTGATCATGGTTTCGAGTCGTTTTCTCACATTTTACCTCCTCGCTGTTGTTGTTCTGTGTGTTTTCTCTGATGTGAACGTGTTGCATGGGGCTGCTGCTGCTGCTGCTGCTGCTGCTGCTGCTGTTAGAGACAACAACAACAACAACAACAACACAAGTGCAGGTCATGGTCGTTATGACACATTCTTCTTTCTCATTGACGTGATCCAACGTCTTCAGAAAAGTTTCCAAAGCTGCTGCACAGTGTTGAAAAGTTTTCAGTAACCTAGAGAGACCTCCGAGGTGACGGGGAGGTTGCTGTGCATGAGTGTGTTTGTTGTTGTGTTTTTGTTCCACAGGGGCTCAGCAGGGAAAACACTGGACCCTGGCGTGATGTAGCCTGCACCCCCCCCCCCACACACACACACACACATACACTCTCCTGTTAGATGAGACTGGAGCTGTTTGACTCCACTGCAGCCGACAGAGTCTCTGACCTTGAGACTTTGTCCTCTCTGTGGACTGAGTGCTCCCTCTGTGCAACACACACACACACACACACACTCACACTCTTCACTGGGGTGTCTGAAGGCAGCCACATGTTATTTCTAATCCACCCGATGAAATATGTCCCCCCCTTCAGTCACACCAAAGCTGCCGTCTGTCCTGCAGCAGACTGTGCAGCTGAGCAACTGTTAATCAACAGCAACGTGTCTGACACTTCACAGGCTGATGGGCTGCAACTTGAACACAACTCTTCCTCGTTGATGTTAGTAGGTTTGGCCCAGTGTACGCCAGAGTCTGACCCCTGTAGCTCCACATCTGGGCAGAATCCAGCTGTTATCCTCCAGCTTGAAGAAGATGGATCCAGATGTGGAGGTTAAGGATCTTATGGAGCTGGACCAGAAGAAATCCAGTTCTGTGTGACCCAGCTCTGGACCGGGAGGTGTCCCCTCATGTTTCCTCTTGTGAAAAGACTTGCTGATATGTGGCCGTTACATAACCCCCACCCCACCCCACCCCACCACCACCTCCTGGTGACTGAATGACGGCTCTGACTCCTGATTCCCCCGTGGAGCTCCCTGACTCAGCGGCCTCTCACTCTCAGACCCTCCGCCTCAAAGCTGCTCGCCTCACGCGGTGCTGACACCGTCCTGTCTCATTTGTGCTGGCGTAGAGTGATCACCCCGGGGTGCCGCTGCAGACAGAGGACCCTGACACACACACACACACACACACACACACACCGAGGAGCACCAGCTTTTATCCTACTTTTTAAACTTTGACGCCAGAGGCAGGTTTGAGTGGAGAGTGTGGGTGGAGGCGTCTCGTCTTAAGTGGTGCTGAAAGAACAGCTCCGTCCACACCCACTCACCTGTGTCCACCTCTTCTCATTCAACACACACACACACACACAGTTAATCAAACTCTTATAGGGACACACAGACATATGTTACCTTTGCATCTGGCGCCACCACCGCTACACAGCCACCTCTGGCTTTAACCCAGCTCCTGTCTGTCTGTCTGTCTGTCTGTCTGTCCCCGGCTCCTCTCAGCAGGACACACACACACACTCTTACACTCACACACACTCACGCAAGCAGACACACTCCACTTCAGCACTAGTTTCACCGTCTTCCCTCGGTCACTCGTGCAGGGCTCCACCATGGCAGAGCGCAGGGGAAACTGGGACAAGGCAGCGGACGACCTGCCGGTCTATCTGGCCCGGCCCGGCTCGGCCGACCCGGTCCCCCGGCAGAAATACGGCGGCTTGTTCTGCAGCGTCGAGGGCGCGTTTGAGAGTAAAACCATCGACTTTGACGCCCTGAGCGTCGGGCAGAGGGGCTCCCGCACCCCGAGGACCGCCAAGCGAGAGACCGGGCAGGAGGCGAGGAGCCCGGCGAGTGACAGCAGGAGCTCCCCCGGTGCAGGAGGCTCCGCTGCGGGAAGACACCGAGGCGGGAGAGAGTCGCCTCAGGTCGAGATCAGAAGCAGCGGCGGTAAAGAAGTGCTGCAGAACCTGGGAGAGGGGAGGAGGAGGTAAGAAGACTTTTTATAACTTCAACCTGATCATGCAGCATGTGGAGGTGACAGACAGAGCTGCTGCTCAGCTCTCTGCCTCAGTTTGTTTCATGTTTGTGAAGCTGAGTTCATGATAAAGTAAGATCAGGGAGCTCTTAAAGATGGACACCAGCACCACTGACTCACAGCCTTCTGGATAAACACAAACACAGTCACCTCAGAGATGCTGTGGCCACACCTTAACACAACCTGTCCTTCATCTGTGCATTGGCTCTGTCATCCTGCCTCATCACTGCATGGATGAACAAATCACAGACAGGATGGAAATGTGCTGCAGAACAGACACAGTGTCTCAAACAGGAGGAAAAGCCCTGAATGGAGTTATGTCTCAGTGACAAAATGGCCGAGGAATGAGACAGTGTGGCCACCCACCGCCAACATCCAACATTCAGACGGTTTATTAAGACAAGAGCCTTAAACAAAGGAAAACTAAACTTCCTCTGAGGCCACAGAGTCTGAATGGACAAAAAGTCCAAGCTCAAACACTCCAGTTGTCACTACAACACTGGGCCTGAGCTGACTTCAGATCAGTGGGAGTGAAACCACAGGAGCGTCTGCCATGATGCTGCAGAGACAATGACATGCAACAAGTGTCGCCCACACGTTCAAGTGTCAACACTGAGCTGCAGTTTCCTAAAAGGATCTTTAATGGTGCATCGTCAGGGTGTTTTCAGGTGGTTGCTATGGTTGCAGGGGTTTTTGTTGGTGGGTGCTGTAGTGGTGTGGTTGTGACTCTGTGGTTATTTGGGAGGTGGTGCAGGTGGAACAAGTGGAGGAGGAGGAGGTTCTCGTTTGTACCTGACAGAGTTACAGGTGGATTTTTCCAGATTTACATGTTTTTTTTTCTCCAGTAGTTCAGTTCTGGAAAAACCTGATGACGTAGGACATGATGCATGTGAGTGAAGTGCAGTCAGTCTCCAACAAAAATCACTGCGTGATTTCTTTTTTCTTTTGAAAAGTGAAAATGCATGAAAAAAAAAAAACAGATCACAACCTGTGTCAGCTCTGTGTGGAGCGTCGTCACCACATGACACGAACATAAACACCACATTCACATATTTCTTTACATCACTTTGAAGTTCTACTGGATCTCTTCATCTCCTCCTCCTCTTCCTCCTCCTCCTGGTCGTTCCTGGTGTAGCAGCCGTGGATGGAAACTCACGGTCATTTTCCTGAAGCTTAAAGCAGCTCAGTGGAATCAAACCATCATCAGGCTTTTTTCTTTTATTATTCAGACCTGTGTTTTTCTTCCTTGTTGCTAGAAATGTTCGGTTTCCTCAGTGAGCTCAGCTGCATGTTTCTGATGAAGTCATACTGTGTGTGTGTGTGAGGCGTTCAGGGACAGTCTGGGCTTTGATGTTTCAGAGAGGAGCACAAGGCTTTGACATTTTCAGAAGCAAACTGAAGCTGGTTGTGAGTTTAATGTCACAGTGACTCAGATTCATCCTGAGGTCTGTGGTTTTTTGTTTCTGCCACAGAAGATTATGTTTTGAAATCCTTTCCTGTTGAAAGAAGCCGTCAGTGTAAAGATCGATCAGCGGCGGTAAATGTGAGGGAGCAGGAAAGAGTCAGACATGATGAAATTATCTGATGTCATAGATTACAGTCAAACACAATCACATGAAATTGGATTGATGCACTGAGTTTGTTGTGAGCCTGACGTCAGCTCTGCTCAGGAAACAGCTCCTCTCGCTGTGTGTTCATCTGGGTTGTTGTCACTACACTCTTTGTTTTGCTGCACAGGAACATCAATAGAAAACTGTCCAGATAAAGTGAGTTCATGTGAAGGTTTCAAACACGCTGGAGGTGAAGCAGCAGCAGGGTGATGGTGCTGGTGATGGTGCTGGTGCTGCGGTGGCAGAACGAGACCTGAGAACACTGATGAATTATCTATGGTGGAAACCAGGAAAAGTTTCTTTGGAAAGACTTTTTCTTTCTTTCTTTCTGTCTCTGTTCGTCCTCATCATTTATGCGTCAGTGATTTTTGTGCTCTTACTGATTCTGTGCCAGACAACAGACTCTCTCACCAGCCGCCTGCATCTGCTGCGTCTGCATCCTGACGACACCGTCATTTCTCTCCTGTGATGAATCCTCCACAGATCCAGTCTGTGTCCTGCCTGGAACAGTCTTTACTGTCACTGTCTATTATGGGGTGTTTTTTTTAACTCATGAGCATGAATGAGGACATCCTCAGTGTGGCAGAGAGCCAGCTCCTCCTCGTCCTCCTGCTCCTCCTCCCCCTGGTGGCCTGGTGCTGAACTGCAATATTGCACCTCCGGAGGTAACAGATGATTCAGCAGAAGAGTTAGACTGTGTGTGTGTGTGCGTGCGTGCGTGTGTTTGCCTCGTGCAGAAACTTTGTGAGGACATCAGAGTGACAGCAGAGGCAGTTCGTGCTTACTCCTCTGATATTATTTAGTTCACTCCAGCAAACTAATGACAGGCGGAGAAGCTGCTTGTTCATCATGTCTGACAGTCCGGTGTCACTGACGTTGAAAAGCTGCAGTTTGTCAGTGGTTAAAGGGTTAATGTCTGTTTTTTGTTTTTGTTTCTCATGTCTGTGGTGATGTCAGTGACTCCAGCTGATGTGGTCGTAACACTGAACAGTAATGATCATGTTTAAGGTCGTCAGTGGGATTTTTTTTTTCCTGTCTGGTGAGTTAATTAGAGCAATCAGCCGCTGTAATGGGCTCGATGAGGGGAGGGGCCACAGACAGATGACTGGCTGCACCCTGCACCCCCTCCTCCACCCATCTCCACCCATGCTGCCCTGCTCTTCTTTGTTGTGTGTGGGGGAGTGGGACACACACACTCACACACAACATGTACACTGACACATGAAAGGTGCAAAGTAGATGATGTCACCTCAGCTGTGATGCTGATTCACGCCCTGTTTATTGAGATCAAAAACATGATGATGACGTCATTGTGATGTCACCAGACTTCATATTTACACCAGAAAGTATTATGTTTATAACCCAGTGCAACAAGGAGAATGGTTGTGTTGCATTATGGGAAATGTAGGCTCAAGTGATTCTGCAGCTTTGTATGACCAGGCTGCTGAGTTTCCCTTTTCTCACTCCACCACAGATCTGTCCCATTAAACCAATGACGGTATGACGGTACGCTGCGACTCTCGAGTCCCACACATGATGCGTGTAGGTCGGTGGTGGATTTTACCATGACGCCGGTGAAAGTTCGTCAGCCCTGTTTTAAATGTGAGGCCACTGAGGCAGAAGCTGTGCTGCTCCACACTCTTTTCTGCATCCTTGATCTGTCTGTCAGAGTCAGCTGCTCCACGAGCTCTGCAGCAGCAGCAGCAGCAGCAGCAGCAGCAACAACAACAGGCCTCCGAACCTCAAGTGCTGTTGATGTTGTTGTCTCCATGGGAATGCTGAGGTCATTCCTCAGTCCCTCACAGCCATGAAAGGACAAGTCAGTGAGCAGGAGCAGCGTCCTCCGACAAACACACATCTGTTTTATCTCCTCACAACAGATAGAAATCTGTGATCAGACAGAAATGCGACAGGAGGAAGAGTAGATGTTGTTGCAGTCTGTGTTTTGATGTTCTGTGTGGTCAGGACGTTTCTGGACAGGAAGCCGGTGTGTTTTTTCTAGCAATGGAAGCCTAGGGTGCAGGCCTCGATGGTGACTAGCACCTGCGGTGCTGTCACTGGTTAGCCCCACGGCGGCGGCTCTGGTCGGGTATGGGCCTTTCCTCCAGGCCTGACGCCGTCCGTCCAGCCTCCATCTTGGTGGCATAACAAATATTCAAGGAACTTCGAAGGCCGAAGTGGAGAAGGGTTCAACGTGAAGAGCAGTTGAACTTGGGTCAGTCCTGACAACTGCTGTTGGGGGCGGGGGCTGTGGGGTGGGGGGCTGTTGAGCCTAAGAGGAGGGGCCCTGTTTACAAACTGCGACGAACAAACAAACCTCCAGACTTCAATCATCTCTAACGGTCGATCGTCTGTGTGTTAGCATGTGTTGAACTGTGATATCGATCATTTATCATCTTTAATCACTAAACTTCGACTCGTCTCTTTGTTCGCTCACTTTCGTCTTTGAAAACTACGTGAACTATCAGACTGCGACGTTTCAGTCAGTTGTCTGTTCACATGCACTTTGCACCAGACACGTGCACGAGTGCATTAGTGCTGAGAGAGAGAGAGAGAGAGAGAGAGAGAGAGGAGGGGGGGTGAAGGGAAAGAAAGGAGGGGGGGTGAGCCAGGGGGGTCACTTCAGGTCCAAACAATAGAGACACATGGCTGGGTGGGGACATGCAGAGAGAGGGTGTGTGTGTGTGTGTGTGTGTGTCCTGGTGAGTAGACATGTGTGTAATGTGGTCGACAGGCTCTGTGACAGCTGCTCCACCATCTTACTTTGCCCCCTCCTCTGTTTTCACAAAAACAAAATCACAGAACCTTCACTCTTCAATACAATATTACAGGACATCATATTGATTAGGTATTGAGTCAGTGGCTCGGTTGATTATTAGTTTAGTATCAGGATCTTTGTGCTGCAGGTGATGATGTTTAAATACAACTTATACTGATCCAACACATCAATCATCACTGCCCCTCCCTCCACCGGTCACTTAGTCTCCATGGCGACCCCCTGTTAATGTTTTTGTGCAGCAGATCCCTCCAGATGAGTTTGATGATGATTATCACCAATAAATCTGATCTCTGCTGTGTATGTGTGAGGAAATATGTGAGGCAGCCCAGTCATGCAGACAACTGGACGGAGGCTGCTCCACTGCGCCCCCCAGCGGAGGAGAGGACCACCCATCACCCCCCTCTCCCCCCCTCCCCTCATCCTCGGCGGGGCTGTGACTGGAGGGGAGGGGCCGCTGAGTGGGAGCAGAGCAGAGCAGAGCCGCTCCTGTAAAGCTCAAGCTCAGCCACTTCACAGCGCGACTGACAGAGGAGCGACCATTCCCCCCGAAGCTCCATCCAGGCGAGGGCCGCTGCAGCATCGTCTCAGAGGGAGTAGCGCTTCAACAAAGCCTCAAATCTAAAGGTGGAACCGAGCCAAACATGTCTTATCAAGGAAAAAAGAACATCCCGAAGATCACAGTGAGTAGAAAGTGTTATTAACGCTCCGGTGGCTGCGGGAACTTCTCTGGATGCTGCTGCTTGCTTTTTTTTCTGCTTCTTCTTCTTCTCCAAACCACCGCGTCGATGAGACACCGATCCCTCAGTGTGTGTGTGTGTGTGTGTGTGTGTGTGTTGGGTTAATGTCTGGTTTCTATTGTCACACACTTCACCGCAGGAAGCCACGATGGAAAAATGCGCACAATGAGCCTCGGTCGGTTCCGCACAGTGACACCGGAGCAGGAGATAAAGGCGTTTTCTTAAAGGTGTCCTGCATCTTCTTTGTTGAGGATCCGTGCGCGTGTCGAGCCGCTCGCCCTTAAAAAAAAAAAAAAACCCAACCAACTGAGGCTTGTGCAGAGCTGATCAGAGTTTAAACTCATCGATCATCCTCATGATCAGCTCAGATTTACATCCATGTTGTGGTTTTGTTTTTTCCCCCAGAAGCCACTGAAATCACGTTTTAGCCATTTTGACAGGAATGTGTTCACCCCCCCCCCCCCCCCCCTCCCTCCCTCTGTCATGGATCTGATTCTGGCTCTAATTGATCATTGATATGGAATCTATCGAACAGTGGCCTCATTGTGACGAAGCTTCTTGCCATTTTTAACGCACAGTGTTTTTTTTTTTTTAATAAATCTGAAATCTGTCTGTCACAGCCTGGTCAGACCGAGTCCTGGTGAATAAGTGAACAACAGTGAGTGATGCCTGTTCACTAATTCACTTTAATTTCTGGTGCACCAGATGATTATTTTATTTTGAAAAGCAAGAAGCAGCCTCCTGTGTGTGGACCTCATGTTGCAGGCTGCTGCAGAGGAGACTGAGAGGAGGAGGAGGAGGGTGGAGGGTGGTGGTGGTGTGGTGATGGGTGGGGTGGAGGAAGGGAAGGGGGTGGTGGTGGTGGTGGTGGGGGTGGTGGTACACGCCCATTAGTGATGAGCTGTGATGAACCGGCCTCATAATAGTGAGGTCCATGTTTCCCTGCATCACCACAGGAGAGAGAGAGAGAGAGAGACTCACGGAGAGTCCTGACGGAGCAGAGAGGGTGGAGGACGGTGGTGTCTACACATCAGACAGACAGACAGAGACAGACAGGCTGCTATAGCCGGGTGGTGGTGTGTGTTAGGACTGCAGAGAAACCTCCTCCACTCCCTCTTTCTCAGTGTGTGTGTGTGTGTGTGTGTGTGTGTGTGAGTCCAAAATGCCTGCCTTCCAGTTTTCATTGTTGCAGCTCCGGCTGCAGTCAGGGGTGTGCTTGTTGCCCATCTGTGGGAAAAAAGCCTTTGTCTCTTCGTCTTCTCAGCTGATATCACACCACAGGGGGGTGGTGGTGGGGGGGTGGGGGTGGGGGTGGATGGGGGTCTCAGGATCAGGATCGGGACCAGAAAACACTTGGTTTAGGTCTCTGCTGCTGCTGCTGCTGCTGCTGCTGCTGCTGCACATCACTTGTCTAAACAACACAACTGAAAACCTGCACTGATGACGCTGCACAAAGCTCAGGTGACATTATTTCAGACCTTTATTGACGAAGGAATGAATTGATTTTCAAATCTGTTTAACCTACATTCAGGTTTTTTTTTTCTCTGTGCACCGTGTGGATGTGGGGGGAGAGCTCCTGTTTCAGTCGCCTGATGTCAGTCCTCCTTAACTAGGCCATGTCTCTGCTGTAAGAAGGTGGACCAGAAATTCCAGGGTATTATAGAGGGATGGGAATTTTAATGTTACCAGCCTCCTACAGAGAGCCTGTGTGTGTGTGTGTGTGTGTTTGTGTGTGTGTGTTTGATGTTATGCTTGGATTTTTGGAACACCGACCCTCTGCAAAGTCTTCGTAGTATTTCTATGGAAACACCCACATCCACAGACAAAATCAGAGCGTAACGCTGCTTCAGACTCACAGAGATACGATCTGTCTGCTGCTTCTCCTCTGAGTTTGATACTGAGGCTGGAAATCACAGTGGAGCGAGTTATGTGTGTGTGTGTGTGTGTGTGTGTGTGTGTGTGTGTGTGTGTGTGTGTGCAGCCTGATGGCCTCCAGATAAATGATATCTGGGTACTGAGGTTAAATATTTCATTTCTGAGGTTGTTGTAAATCTCCGAGGACGAGTTTTAACCCAGCGTGTTCACTTGAGTGAAGTTGTAGCGGCTTCACTTCACGGCTCACTTTTCACACATCAGCTCACGATCGTCCACTTTCTCCTCTTGTTATAACTCTGTGATCAGTTTAGAAAGTTCGACCTTTGACCTGCTGCAGCTTCACTCAGAAACAAACCCACGGAGCCGTTATGTCGTCAACAAACCACCACCCTCAGCAGCTGGCAGGCACTTCCTGTGAACTCCTTCAGATGGTTGGTGCCAGTGACAATGATAACACAAACAGTTACACAGTACAAACACCCTGAATGGTCACTGGCCAGAAATAGCATCAAAAACAGGCGCTGATGTAACAATGTGACTTAAAGAGTAAGAATAAGTCATGAATCCTGATCCTCAACAGATCCCATGTAAAAACCAACAGTAATGATCCTCCAAGTGTTCAAACATCCTGCTCATCATCATAAACAGTCAGACCGAGTTAATCTATAAACAGATTCAGACAGACGGCGTTTCATATGTCAAAAAAGCTACAGAGCCAATCACGTCAGCTCCTTGGGACAGGAGGGGCGGGGCTAAAGAAAGACAAAAACCCATCTACTTCAATCAATAATGTACAGAAAGGATCAGATAAACATAAAGAGATAACAGTGTTATTGATTATTTACGTCGTCGCTGTAACATCCAAGAATGTGTGAAATCGATTGGAGGCTCAAATATGACAGGAAGCCCCCAACTATTGATAGAATATCGATGCTAGGCTGTCAATCGATTAATCGCATGATTTCCATAGTTAACATTTTTTAACAGTGGGGTGGGCAAATGAGTTCACATGTATGTTTATTATTGAAACAGGGACAAATCCTGTCCAGATTATTCTCCAGAATAACCTCTGAGGTGGACTGGTTGGACAAATGTCCATGTGTCTCCACTGCAAACGATCCAGCTTGGTCTGCTTTTGGTGAGGGGGAGGAGCCAGGGCTCACCGCACTCGGGCCCAAAGTTCAACCGCGCCGAACTAAACTCTCTAAAAAAGGACTTTGAAGCTGAACTTGTCGTTCAAAAGACCCGTTTGTTTCTACGTCACCATCCACACGTTCCTGCCTCGTCGCTTCCACAGTAGTGCATTAATCACCCTTATTGATACATCGAAGAATCAATGCAGAATCACGTCACAAACTTTGGTGACATTTTAGCCTATTAACATGTTCCAGTATGTGTTTGTGACGGATTTGTTTTTAGGGAAAGCTTGCGTGCCGTGATGACTGTGATCACTAACATTAGTGGTAGTTATCGACAGTTAGGTGTCAGTTTGAATGTAGAAGACATAACTACCTGTCCCTAACAGGCCCACACTCTCCCTCTGTGTTTCCCCGCTCGTCCAGTTGCTCCAGCTGTTTCCTCACGTCTGCTCTCGGCCACAGAGGCTCTGTCAGATTTCTAGGTGTGGTCCTTCCCTCCTACTCTCTCCCAGCAGCAGCAGCAGCGCAGCAGCAGCAGCAGCAGCAGCCTGAGTGTTGTTCCAGGCTGGTACATGTCATCAGTAATCCCCTCCAGCTGGACTCGGAGCCTGAGGTGGGACCAGCAGACAGTGGCCCAGCTCAGCTCTGGGGAAATGACCCGCCCCCCCTGCCGCCACCCACCCACCCACCCTGCACCACAGAACCGGGCCCCGCCACAACAGACTGGCCCGTCGCCATGCGGGCTGCTGCAGCACGGAGTGGAGTGGGCTCCAGTGCAAACAAAATAACCCGAGGGCCGCCCGTGACACGCTGTGCGAGTCACCATGGCAACCAGTACACAAGCGTGATGGCAGGAAAACACAACCGCTGTTTGGTGATTTGACACACTCACACGCACACACACACACGCGAACAGACACTTTGACTGAAGGAGTTTATAATTCAACCTGTCTCACCCGATCAGATCCAGACTGTTGTTTTTTTTTCCTCTCGTGGTTGCCGTGGTTACGCTCCTCCGACCTATCACAAGATCAACATTCCAGTCGAGCGAGATTCCTTTAAAGAGCGAAGCTGGCAGGAGCCTCTGCAAATTAATTAAGATTGATAAGTCTCATTGTTTTCACTTTTCCAGAACGTTTAAAGAAAAAAAAAAAAAATCCAGAGCAGTTTTTTTTTTTTTTTTTTTTTTTTTGGTGAAGAGTAAATATTTTTGTTCACTAGGCAACAGAGCTGCAGCTACAACCCCTGGTGAACATTCACGATGACTCTCCTCCTCCTCCTTACTCCTCCAGCCACCCAGCCAACCCCCCCCCCCCCCCACACACACACACACACACACACACTGCGGCCTCTGTCACAGCCAGTGTGGACGACTCTGCTCCAGGGTCCTGACGCTTTTCCAGGACCAGTCCCACTTATTAAGCACAGAGGAGGAGTTATTATTCATCTGCATCCCAGTTTTATGAGCTCCTCTCCCTCCAGTCTGCTGCATGTGGAAAAACGCTGTCAGTGGATATTGGTGTAGTAGTACAAGAACAACATCCTGCCCGTCTATTTTTGATCACGGCTGGCCTGTGTAACAGAAAATGACAGTTTCCTGTGCAGCCAGAGGTGCGTTATTTTTGGTGCTTTGTTTTTTAAGCGATGAATGACAAGATATTTTTTTTCCAACCAAACTTTTACTCTTTTACTTTGCTGCCAGGAATCTCACAGATGAGCCTGTCAGCACTAGAAAGAAGATGTTTAGGGAGGTAAAAAAAAAGACTTAATTAGTTTTTCCAGTGACTTCAGGGGAGTAAAGCAGCTTGAATCACAGTTCGCTAAACCGTCCAGTTTCCATTTTATCTGTTTGGATTATTGACATTTATTTTAACCTTTTATAAGGATTCATTGTTCACTTGTAATGTTCGATAATCCTCCTCCAACTGTCCAGAAGAAGAGCAGGAAAACACCAAAATCTCTGTAATAGTCACCCAGTGACCACTTGTAGGTCAGAGGTCAGAGGTCACCTGCACACATACAGTAAGGACGGAGGTTCAAATACGGAAGTGAGGATGAGCGGAATAAGTTTAGTTGTTGAAGCCAATGAAGTTAACGTGTTGTTTCAGGTAATTCAGGGTTCAGGTCACCTGAAAATCTGACTTGTTTACCTTTGGTGAACAACTTTTGGTGACTTTGTGGCTTTGTTTGTTTTGTAACTAGCCTAGCGCGCTAAACCTACTCAGCTCCTTATTATGTTTAATCCTAAAGAGCTAAGTCTTAGCAACTAAACAGGAGAGATGGGATTTGATTTAAGTGATGCTAACTGATGCTAACATGCTAACGGCCTAAAAGAGCAGCAGCATAAAAGTACAGACAACAATAACTGCGTGATAACGACGACAAAAAAATAGACACTTTAATAGTTTATTTACAAACACATTTAATGTCATTTTTGTCCTATTTTAACAGCGCTGCTAAGGTTAGCATCACGGCTAGCCACCGTCCCGCTCTATCTACACAATACACTTTTATATTTATATAACCACCATATTGACTGTATACGGAGAGGCTCAGGGTCACAGGGTCTTTTCCACTGTCTGAGTGAACACATCTATACAGCTCCATTATTACCAATAATAACTGTGTGTATAGCTCATGCAGCACTCGGCGGTTTTAACAGGAACATGAGTGACAGACGAGGACATGGTCACTGACCTTGGAAGGTCACAGCAGATCAGGATCAACATCAGAGGCCTTGTGTAAATGCTCTGATCCAGGATCCAGGATTGTTTTGTGCACTATCCCAAACTAAAATGAATGTGTGTGGCCTCAATGTATGTTTGCACGATGCAGCTGAACCATTAGTGCGCAGGTGATTGAAATGACAGTCATTAGCTTCTTGTAGCGAGGCCACAGGTGTTGATGTTGGTGTGTGACGTGTTGACGTAAAGCGAGAGAGAAACAGCAGCGGACCAGCAGGGGGCGCTGTGTCAATGACAGGAGGATAGTTACCAAGTGTTGCTTTAATTTATTCATATTGCTTTAGTTGCACTCTGTAATATCATACGTACCTGAATCCTCCATCTTGAATCAGTTGTGGTCTGATCCGAGACCAGCCACCGCTGAGTGCCATTAAACCAAACCCAGGACTGCAGCGGCGGTGTCTGTTCATCATTGTGTCGTGGTGTTAATGTTGTGACAAACGCTGAGGTTTAGTCTCATAACCACATAATAACACAGACACTCAAACTCTGACAATGTCAGAGGAGTCAGAGCCATCGTCTCCACGACAGCAGCGTTTACACGAGCAGAATGAAATCTGCAGATCGGCTCTTTATGTCGTTCTCATATTAACAGTCGACGTCGTGTAGAAATGCTGAGGAATCATTTTTGGTCTGGATGAACTCAGTCCTGTGGCTCACGCTGACTTCATGAGCTGTAACGCACTATATTTACCATGAAATATGGAAGTGCAGTGCGGTGCTGAAACGACCCGAGTGTCAGTGAATGTGACAGTTTGAGGCTTCCTGTTAGAACCGATAAATGTCGTCTGCATGTAGAATTGATGAAGTGTGATTGAGCAGCGTTGATGATGAAGTGTGTTCGGTCTGGTCCAACACCAGCAGCAGCAGCAGCAGCAGCAGCAGCAGCAGCTTCACACCGAAGAGTTTGGAAAATGTTTGATACCGTTCACATCTGATCTGAGTCGCGGACGTGAGACATTTTCAACGTCCACGTTTCAATGCCGAGTTTTTTCCACTGAAAGTCAAACACAGAGGAAACTGAGTTCACTGTGAGGAAAAGTCAAATCAGCAAAGCTACAGTTACTGGGCTGTAATGGAAATGGAAAGCTATTGATCAGTGAATGATTGTGGTCTGTAGCTGGTATAGACAGAGATTGGGCAGTCAGTGTGTGTGCGTGAGTGTGTGAGAGAGAGAGAGAGAGAGGTTCACCCATGCATGAGGACACACCCCTCACTGCAGTGTTATAAATCAGACAGAAACTCTCTCCTGGTCTGTTCTGCTGAGTTATGATCCATTATCACTGCGGCTGGTTTAATCACCTGTATTTATTTATCAATGATTCAGTGATTTAATCTATAAAATGTCTGAAAAGCTTCTTAAATCGGTCGTTCTCTCTGTTTTCCTTCCTCCCTTCTTCAGCCATTTTTCTTTCCCCAGAGTAAAAACACTGAACGCCCTCTGGTTTCTGCTTCGTCATCCTCGCTGGTTAATTCATTATATTCAGATTCAGGGGTGGTGGTTAGAGACAAAACAACAACAACAACATTTGATGAAGTCTTTGGCAGAGAAACTGATAAGAAAGATGACGAGATGATAAATGACTCTACTAATTAATGAGCTTATTGTTTCATTGCAATGTTTGCCATTGTCATTTCTGCTAATCACTGTTTGTCCAGGCCGTTTATGGATTTTAATACGTGGATACGTGTGATTATTAACTCTATGTAGCTCCGCCCCCATTGTGCTATAATGTCTGCTAATGGCTCATTAACTGGTCCGATCCACTGTCCTGCGACGACCAGGAAGTCAAACAGAAACTCAAACACAATCAGAAGTGACATCATGGACTTTAGTGATGTCACTTCTGATTCCCTGAAGATGAAGTTTACGTGTTCACATCCTGTTAAAGTTCATTTCTGCTGTTGGAGCTGATGAGTGACAGTTTTAGGGTCGTGTGCTCCACACTCTGTTGACTGGTTGTGTTGGTTCAGGGTGTGGTTCCTGGGATGGACTCCTCCATCAGCATCACAACCACACAAAGATACAACAATACACACAGTGTGTGAATATGTGTGTGTGTGTGTGTGTGTGTGTGTCATTTCTGCAGCAGACAGAGGTTTATTATGTTTTTTTTGGATGAGTGAGGGAGGGACTGATGAGACACCGGGTCTAAAGCCAAGAGTCCTGAGGGCTTCACACTGTGAATGTAGAGACTAAATGTTATTGTTTTGTTTTTTCTATCATTAACTTATTAAAACCAGAAAAAGACATTTCATGGTTTATTTTGTCTTTAAGGAAACATCTGTCTTTACTCACACAGAATATTTAAGTACCGTTTCACAATGGATGTTTTCATGTCTTTAGTGGATCAGTTGATTGGTTGTTGATGTAATGACAACAGTCAATCAATACAAAGACTAATTAGTCTTAATTAATCTGTTTTGTCAATCAAACACCTGGTGTCTCCGACCTCCCAGACGTGTTTCTCCTCTTTAAGTGATTCAAATCACGTTATATACAGTAGTAGTAGAGTATATTGTATATTCTACTTGTTTTTACTCCACAAACACCCAAAACCCCAAAGTGTTCAACTTGAGACGAGACACACGGTAAAACTGAGAGTTAAACCTTCTCTTTTCAAAATAAAGAAACACTTTTTTTTCACTCAGTTTTTGTTTCTCAGATTTTATTCTGTTGAGTAAAATCGACAAACAGAGAGTGTCTGCACAGGGAGCGATCGACCTGCAGTGAGGTCTAATGCACCGTCATCAACACACATAAACACCACAGTAAAGTTTTGTTAAATCAGAGTGACACTGCTTAGCATGTAGCATGTTAGCATGTGTTATGTGGAGGGAGCTGCAGCAGCAAGGTGACGAAGGCAGGCCAATCAGCAGTGTGACGACATGTGACAATGACATGAACGTCACATTATTACAACCAACAGTTACGTAGATTATTGATTAATTTCAGTTATTTTAGCAATTGATCGTTTGATTTGTAAAACACCCAGAGTTCATGGTGACGTCGTCACACGAATATCATCGATGTCCTATGAGATGAGGATGAGATCAATCAATTCTGATCAGTTTTATTGATTGATTCATTATCTTCCCACCAACACCGTCCACATCAGCCTCCACCCCTCTTCACCAGCCGGTCGTATCAGTCAGCACAGCCCAGTCTCTCCTCCTCTCTAGTCTCTCTCCCTGCAGTCGACCTGTCGCCATGACAACAGGCCTGCTAGAGTTCGTCCGCGGTGCAGCAGCAGCAGCAGCAGATTTGATATCTGACTGTGTGGCGTCATGGCAACGCCCTGATCAGACCACATGACGAGATGTGCGGGGTGAAGGGGTTCCTGCGTGTGTGGGATGTTTAGGATTATCTTATATTTTATTTTATCATGAGGATTTAAAAATATCCTGCCTCATGAAACGATCAATAATCAATATTAGACCAAAAAAGCATGTGGTCTATGTTTGGATAAATAGATTACACAGAGGAAAATAACATCCACAGACAGTGGAGAGATGTTGCATAACAAAATCTGGATAATGTGGTAGAGATGTTAATCCACGATCAGTCGGTTAAAGCGGCTTCAGCAGCTTCCTGCAGTAAAAATGTCATCGTCACCACAAAGGTCCAGGTCGAGTTAAGGCTGCAGAATCGATCAATATCTTTCCCTCAGAGTAATGATCAATAATAACGTGAATCCCTTTTGTTTTCACCGGCTTTTTCTATTCTTTTCTTGCTATGGGAGAAACGGTTACCGTGGCTACCGTTTCCCAACAAAACATACAGAATGTGAATGTGGCACACCCAGATGTACGTGCAGTATATGTTACCGTGACGATGACCACAAGCATCACAGTGCACCGATGATGTTATGTTCTCTACACTGCATGCGTCTGACATGTTACTGTACTGGGTCGGTCGTAGTATCGTGTGTGTGTATCATGAGGCAAGAATCTGGTGAAGGTCGGTGATGTCATGATATGATATATGATGATGTCACAGTGTTATATACACAAACAAATACAGTTTGTTTTACACAATAAACGACGTCTCTGGTTTGGTTTGATCTAAAAAAAACAACATTGTCCTTTGTGGAACAGACTCTTTATTATTTCACAGGCTCATTTAACAGGAATAATCAAGATACACCTCTGTGCTGCACTGGACCACAGGGAGAGCAGAGGGAGTGTGGTCCAGATCTGAGCGGAGTGTTTACATGGTTTACAGAAGTGACAAACATACAGTACATACCCCGTCTCCACAGAGCCGTGAACGATGGAATGAATGAAATATTGTTTGTCTCTCTGAGTGGAAAGTGAAGGATACCATGTCTCTGGTGCAACGTTGTGCAACAAACACCGAGCACAAATAATCTGGCAGATCTTCCTCCTCCTCCTCCCGTGAGACATTGAAAGATCCAAAAACTGTTGGAAGGAAATTTAGCACTGAATTCCAACATTTCTCTTCTCCTCCCGCCTCCCCTCCTCCCATCATCCCTCTCTCCACAGAGCGACAGGCTTCTGATCAAAGGTGGGAGGATCGTGAACGATGACCAGTCCTTCCACGCCGACATCTACATGGAGGATGGCCTCATTAAGTAAGTCCTCCTCCTCCTCCTCCTCCTCCTCCTCCTCCTCCTCCTCCTCCTCTGCCGCCATCCACTGCCCTCGTTTCTGCTCTCGTTCCTCAGTTCTGGCTCTTCATCCATTGTCTGTCCCTTTTTAGTCCAGTGAATCCAATCTGCTTTAAGTTAAACATGGGAGAGACGCAACATGTTCACGAAACATTAAGATAGTTTGATGGTTTCATCGAACTTGTAGGAAAAGGTCAGACTCTGGAAATGTAAAAGGGGAATTTTGACTTTACTCCATCTGCAAGAATCCAAGAAAATCACTGTGACAGTTAAAAAGGAGAAGAAGTCCTGGGCTGAAGAATCATACAGGAAATGGATTATTGATTTATTATGATTAGAATAAACTAAACAGATCGACAGATGAGGAATCTACTCACTGACTTTAACACACTAGAGTCCTGTTTATTGACTCTGACAAAAACTGGGTCTTTTCTCTCTGGGGAGGGGGGGGTCACTTCCACCTCTAAGTGATAGTTTGTTTGTCTCTGCACCCCCCCACACATGTCTCTCCTTGAATTAGTCTGTCCTGTCCTTCACTCTGTGTCCTCACCCCTCCCTCCTCTGTCCCCTGTTACTCTAGTTATAGGCCTTTTGTCCCCTCAGTCAGTCAGGAACCCACAGAAAGTCTGGTGTTGCATAACAAACACCCGAACGCCTCAGGACCAGTGGGCTGCTGGCAAACTCACAGAGAAACTGTCTGTCTGTCTGTGTGTCTGTGTGTCTGTCTGTCTGTCGCTGTGTTGACATGGCGACAGTTTACTGCCTCGGGCTTGGCTGACTTTGTTAAAGTCAGGAACTGTTTGTGTTTTCATCATCGTGAAACGCATTAGACAGGCTCCTCCCTCTCTGTAAAACCATCATCACTTCTTTTGTTTTCTTCTTCTTGATCTGATGACATCACCTTCCCCACAACAGGCAGATCGGCGACAACCTGATCGTACCCGGGGGTGTGAAGACCATCGAGGCCCAGGGGAAGATGGTGATCCCCGGCGGCATCGACATCCACACCCACTTCCAGATGCCGTACCGTGGAACCACGACCGTGGACGACTTTGCTCAGGGATCGAAGGCCGCCCTCGCCGGTGGCACGACCATGATCGGTAAGAGAGCTGTGTGTCTGGGAGGTGGGGGGGGGGGTGGAGGATGGGTGTGTGAAAGAGAAGGGAGGGAGAGAGGGAGGGGAGAGACTGTAACAGAGGAAAAGAGAGAGGGACGGGACTGGGTCTGTTTTTGGGCAGCTCTCCAACAGGGACCATACAAAAGACTGGGTGTGAGGGGGGGTAGGACTGAGGAGGGGGAGGTGCAGAGAGTGAAACACTACTCCCATAGAAACAGAGCCTCTGTGTGTGTGTGTGTGCTGCATGTATTTTAGAGACGATGCCTCCAACAGCTGGTCGATACCACGGTGTCTTTAATACCATTAACTTCTTTTGGGCTGCGACTCTGCTGCTTGTTTGCCAGTGTGTGTGTGTGTGTGTCTGTGCACACACACACACACACACTCACAAACAGGCCTGTTACTGTATAAGCTCCATTCATGAGCTCCATTCATACAGGGATTATTCTCCAGTGAAAACGTGCACTGTGCTGCACTGTGCATCTGCCGCTGTGTCTTATTTACAGTAAACGTCTGTGATAAACAACAACAGATGATGTTGTCATGTATGAATCGAAAGCAACCGTTCGGATGCTTTTTGAAATAGTAAACAACAGCGTTTTGTTTCCCGTTGACTTGCAGAGAGCAGATAAGCAGATTGAGTCGTCTTTAATGAGATAAAGCCGGCGGTCAGGTGGCGAGTTTTTATTAGAGCTGAGTAAGACAGAGCAGGATATTTGTTGTGTATGAAGGAGGTTTACTCAAACTCAACCTTCATCCTGCAAACCCGCAGGCTTTTACTTATTTGTATTTGTTGCTGCTTTGATGTTAAAATCTATGTTTCATCAGGAAGGTTTGTCATAGTGACACCGTCCTGTGAAACTGCAGCTAAACACTGTTGGAAATACTTTGTTTGTTGCTCATGTTGTGATCCTGCATCATTAGACTGGACAGTCCCTCTTCCCTCTACTGTGACCACATGAAACCAAAACCTTTTCTTTTGGTCAAGAAGAGCTGCAGCTGGAGAATCTGATGTTTTAAATGCATCGTGACATCTGACAGGGTTGGCCCTCAGAGCATGAGCGCAGCAGGAACTCACTCAGACGGACGATTACGCAACATAAACAGTAGAAACACCAGTGGACAGATCCTGACATCACCTCGTCTTCAACTTCTTCTCACCTCCTCCTGTCACCTCTGTTTGTTTCATCCCACCTGTCGTCTCCCTCTCTCCTCTCTCTCTGCATCCTTCCTTCGCCCTCCTCCTTTCTCTTCCACCTCCTCTAGTCGACCACGTGATCCCAGACCCCGGGAGCAGCCTGATCGAGGCCTTCGACCAGTGGAGGCAGTGGGCGGACGAGAAGGCCTGCTGCGACTACTCGCTCCACGTGGACATCACCCACTGGAACGACAGCGTCAAGCAGGAGCTGGACGCCCTCATCAAGGACAAAGGTCCAGAGTTTAGTTCATCTTACTGAAGTTTAATGTGCTTTGTAAAGCTCTTTAAAGCTACAGGAACATGCACATGTGCAGACGGAGAGAGTAAGATGAAGGAAAAACTGACTGGAATAAGATGATGCATGAATGTATAATAAGAAGAACTGTAAATATTTGCACAAGTTGCACAAATGATTATTAACAAGAAGTCAAAATAAAGTGTAATAATGTTCAGCTGTGATACTTACATCATCATCATCATCAGATAAGATGACACTCCTGTCTCTGTTTCCATGAACTCTTTGGTCTCCTCTGTGTTTTCCTCACCTTCTCTCTGCTCTGTGTGGTCCTTTGTTTACAGGCGTGAACTCGTTCCAGGTCTACATGGCCTACAAGGACTACTACCAGATGAGCAACAGTGAGGTAACACAACCAAAAAGCACGTCACTCTCGTGGACACAGATTGATCATTTTATTGAACTAATCGATTGAGAGCTGCACATGATCTCATAATCTGCTGCGCTGTTGGTGGGTTTGGCTCCGAGTCTAAAAAATAAAGCAAAAATCAGTAAATTATAATCTGTGGTTTGAATCCGCCATCACACACAGCTCTGACTTCAAATGTCAGCTTCTCTCTCTGTCTGTGAGCTTCTCATGCAGCTGTGGATAATTCAGTTGGTCAGAGCAGCACATGAGGAAACTGAAATAGTCCAGCTTGAAGAACTGATGTCATGCAGTTTGTGGTGCAAGCAACATAAAACATAACAACAACTGCAGCAGCAGCTCTGCCCCGCCCCCACCCCCCCCCTTAGCCCCTCCCCTCGCTCCACTTTAGCCCACACGCAGTAATTGCAGCGTGCCGTGGTCGACTTCATGTAAATTGTGGGGCTTCTTTTAAAATCGTGCCTTTAAAGTTTTAACCCCGGGGTTAAAGAGCAGCGTCTGATTCCTGTGTAAACACTCAGAGCAGCAGCAGCGTTTTAAATATATAACCCCTGTGTGTGTGTGTGTGTGTGTGTGTGTGTGTGTGTGTGTGTGTGTGCGCGTTTCCTCTGCAGCTCTACGAGGTCTTCACCTTCTTGGCTGAGAGAGGAGGCATCGCTCAGGTCCACGCTGAGAACGGAGAGATCATCGCTGAGGTAACAATAAAAACCTACAGACGTAAACATCCATCCCTCCATCTCTCTCCATCTCTCTCTCTCCCCCTCTCTCTCTCTCTCCACCTTTCTCTCTCCCCCTCTTTCTCTCTCCCTTTGTAATGACTTGACACGGGTCCAGATCTGTCATCTGTTTTAGTTTAGTGTGATTTATTTATTTCAGCCAAGTTCACTTCAGTTCACCTGCCTGTTCGAAGTCTTATCACAGCTCATCTCAGCACTGACAGACTAAACACAGAGTTGGTTATGAGGGAGCAGTGTGTGTGTGTGTGTGTGTGTGTGTGTGTGTGTGTGTGTGTGTGTGTTTGGTGCGGGACGCTGGTCTGTGTGTGTGTCTGTAATTCACACTGTGGACAAATGAAAGTGAATGAAGTGTAATAGTCAGTGGATTGAGAGGGTTGGTGTTAGTCAGAGCTCCAGACAAGGCCTGGACTCTGTCACAGTGTGTGTGTGTGTGTGTGTGTGTGTGTGTTGGATCTGATTCATCACAAACCTCAGCTTCAGTCTTAAACTACAACTTTGAGGCCGTCTGATTTCCATCAGCTTCGAGATCAAAAATGTCCCAAAGCCCCACGTTATGTGACGACCAGAGACAGAGACAGAGACAGACAGAGACGCCTTGTCTCAGACCTGAGTGTGTGATGAATGTTGTTAGTGTTGGTGCAGAGAAGTCGTGTTGATGTGTGAAGTGATAGCACAACACGGAAAGGACACACACTTTAGTTTAAAGGAGCCATGGGTGTAGTTTGTAGGTTTACAGCTGCACAGACCTGGACACGACAGCACATCCACCACAGAGTCACATGTTGGACAGACACACGGTCACCTCACTGTGTCTGACCATTAACATGACGGAGCTGTCAACCTGTGTGTGTGTGTGTGTGTGTGTGTGTGTGTGTGTGGAGTCAGAGGAGTCCCTGACCAACAGCTGGACAGCTCAGTGGGTGATGGTGCTGACCTTGGACTGGGAGGTTGGAGGTTTGAATGCACCGTGTCTCTTAATCAATAAAGGCAAAGGAGGCTTCCTCTGTTACTCTGATACTCTTTTCAGTATCGTTCAGTTTGGTTCTGTTACTGGTTCTGGTATTGGTCTTGGTCCTTGTCCTGGTCTTGGTCCTAGTTCTGGCTCCAGTCCCTGTCCCGGACCTGGTTCTGGTTCTGGTTCTGGTTCTGGTTTCGGTTCCGGTACCGGTTCGGGTCCCGGTACCAGTACCGGTTCGGATTCGGGTGCCGGTTCGGGTTCAGGTGCCGGTCCCGGTACCGGTTCCGGTTCGGGTCCCGGTACCGGTTCCGGTTCTGGTTCCAGTATCGGTTCGGGTGCCGGTTCGGGTCCCGGTACCGGTACCGGTTCGGGTGCCGGTACCGGTTCCGCTCCTGGGTGCGGTTCCGGTATCGGTTCCGCCTCCAGTTCCGGTTAGGGTTAGGGTGCCGGTACCGGTACCGGTTCGGGTGCCGGTTCTGGTCCCGGTTCGGATGATCCTGGTTCTGGTTCCAGTCCGGTTCCCACCCGAACCGGTACCGGTACCGAGACCCGAACCGGCACCCGAACCGGTACCGGAACCCGAACCGGCACCCGAACCGGCACCCGAACCGGTACCGGAACCAGAACCGGAACCGGTACCGGTACCGGAACCGGGACCCGAACCGGAACCGGAACCGGTACCGGGACCGGGACCGGGACCGGGACCGGGACCGGGACCGGGACCCGAACCGGCACCCGAATCCGAACCGGTACCGGGACCCGAATCGGTACCGGAACCGAAACCAGAACCGGAACCAGAACCAGGTCCGGGACCGGGACCGGTACCGGGACTGAAAACGGAACCGGTAACAGCCGGCACCTGAACTGGAAGTCCTGGTCCCGATTTGGGTGGTCCTAGCTGTGACATCACTGACCATCAGCAGCAGCTCTCAGGCGTTCACCTGCTCAGACTCAGAGGTCCTGCAGTCACATGTCATGTTGTCGGATCTGCTCCTGAAGCTGCTGCTGCTGCCTTCATCCTGCATCATCTGTTTGTTTCTTCTTCTTCTTCTCCTTCTCCTCCTCCTTCTTCTTCTGCATGTTCTCTGATTGCAATCAACATGGCTGGTCACTGGAAAACCAGCCATGGTTCTGGGTTTTCTTACATTTCCTTAAAAAAGAAACACAAATAAACAAACCAGCAGATGAGTTGGTCAGAAGAACTCAGCTTCAGTGTTTGTGCCGTTTCAGACTCAGACAGCAGCTCATTATATGATTCATTAAAGCTAAAGTTCATCTGGATCAGAGTCTTTTCCTGCACACGCCACAGAGAAGGTGGTGACTGTAAAGACATGAAGATAAAGCTCAGGTTGAAAAAATGTCTTTAAACTCTTAAGACAAAGATCTTCTCAGGAAGAGACAGAGTTTTTGGGACGTTCAGTGGATGTATGAAAAACAAAAAACCCAATGACCTCAACAGCTCCTGGACTCCCATGGTCCTTGTGTGTGTGTGTGGCCTGATAAATAAAACCTGCTGGTTGCACAATCTCAAAGAAACAGGAACCTGAATATCGTTCTGGAGACTTACCTCTGTGTGTGTGTGTGTGTGTGTGTTGAACAGGAGCAGGCCCGTATGCTGCAGATGGGCATCACTGGACCAGAGGGACACGTGCTGAGCCGACCAGAGGAGGTAGACCTGCACACACACACACACCTGCACACACACACACACACACCTGCACACACCTGCATCATGATGTTCAGAGACGTTTAAAGACTTGCTGGTAAACAGAAGATTTGTTTTAACATGGTTTTGATGATTGAGATTTGAATCTCAATCATTGTCCACCATCCTCCATGACGCCCTGTGACATCTCCTCACACACACACACACACACACACACACACACATGCACACTTTTCTTGTTGTGCACATGTGGTTTCAGACACTTCAGAGCCGTTGGGTTGTTGTTCGTCCTGCTGATGTTTTTCTGTGACCAACAGCAGAGTGAATGAAGGTTCAGGTTGGCAGCTCTCAGCCTGTAGCTGGGCTGTGGGACTTTCCGCTCCTCTGTGTCTGTGGTGTCGTCCCACAGTCTCACAACAGTGTCATGATGCTGCAGCTCAAGTTCTTAGGAATCCAATGCCTGCAAAGTGTAATTCAATTGAGCCCAAGCCAAGTGTTGGACGAGAGCTTCATCTGTGTCTGGTGTCCTGTTTGGTTTTAATTTGTTGGTTATTGGACCCAGAGCACAGATAATCAACATAGTTTGCGTCACCTTGCGAGTTAGAAAACACATGTGGAGAGAGAGAGAGACAGTCGCCACATCTGGAGACAGAGCTCCACTTTCTTCTGGCAGCTTTTGGACCGTTGCTTACAAAAAAGCAGTTTGTTGTTCTTGCTCACTGACATTTTAATAAAGTGCCTGGTGCTGAGCTCCAGAGGTTTTTAATACACATTATAGACGATGGTGCTTTTGTGTGTTTGACCTCCCTCCAGTTTATTTCAGCACGAATCTGTGGAACTGAATGAATCACTAACCTCACAGTCGATGTTAAAATTATAAGCTCCCACTTGTCATTGTGGTTAGAAATGAATAATTTTCAATAATACGGCTCCAAAAATACATCATTTGCTGTGGTTGAAGAAGACATTTTAAGTTTTTTTTTTTTTTATTTGAGAAAAAAAAAAAAAACCTCTTAATGTGAAAAACATTTCCACGTCAACCACAACTTCCTGTCCGTCTGTCTGTCCTGCAGCTGGAGGCCGAGGCCGTGTTTCGTGCCATCACCATCGCCAGCCAAACCAACTGCCCTCTCTACGTGACCCGGGTCATGAGCAAGAGCGCCGCCGACATCATCTCACAGGCCCGGAAAAAAGGTGAGAGAGAGGGAGAGAGAGAGGCGTCACCACGGCAACAACATTATTAGACAGATTTATAGTTTTTAAGGGCATTTTTTTGACTTTATATCAGACAGGACAGAGGAGGTGTGACAGGAAACTGGAAGAAAGAGTCAGGGAACAGACAGACACACAGTCGGGAATCAAACTAACACACATAACCACCAGAACGTGCTCTGCTCCACCGAACCATATAGCATGTTGCACACACAGTTTAACTGCACACACACACACGCACGCACACACACGCAGAGTCTGCGATGAAGATGATGATTTTACTGCACATCTTCACTTTCAGCCTGTAAAAAGCCGCTGGAGGAGGAATATCCTGCTTGGTCTAAGTTTCTGTAGCTCAGCTGCCCGTCACATCATCGCATCATCATCAAGCGCAGGAGTGAACTCAAACACTCTCTGGTTGTCATGGACACAGGAAACGGTTTCAGCTCTGACCTCAGACCTGTATTCATCCTTCAAACCTCAGAGGCCTTTAAGGTCCTGACTCCTTCTGTTTGGATCAGTTCATGTTCCTGTTACTGACAGGAATCAAACCATCATCTCATCGACCATTAAAAAGGAGGCTGAGCTCGACACTTTGCCAGAGGTTGCCATGTTTGTTGGTGTTGCAGAGATTAGTCCCAGCTACCTCGCCACCTGCAGAACAAACGCTGCCGGTGGTGATTATTACTGAAAGCTTTTTTACTGAGATTAAACATCTGACGGATTAATCAGTCTCAACTGGTTCATTTTCCAGGATTTTTTTTATATTTTTGGACAAAGCCAAGAATCACTGACATAAATCATGTTTTATAGACGTTACATTTGATACTTTTAACAGAGTTTTTAACCTCGTTTTTTTTTTTCTTTCCCAGGAAATGTTGTGTTTGGGGAGCCGATCACAGCCAGCCTGGGGACCGATGGGACGCATTACTGGAGCAAGAACTGGGCCAAGGCGGCGTCTTTTGTAACGTCCCCCCCCCTCAGCCCGGATCCCACCACCCCAGACTATCTGAACACACTGCTGTCAAGGTGCAGACACGTATCACACCGCATTCGCCACAGTCGCTTGAATGTGAAACATTTCGAGACGTTAAAAAGATTAGCAATTAGCTCCATGGTTACAGTGCAAGCAACAGTAAACCATGACTAATTTCATTACAACGATAATTAGCATTTCTTCATCTCCTTCAGCCAGAAGAAGGAGAGGAAGAGTCAGAGATGAACGTTCAAACAACTGACTCTGTGTCTAATGAACCACAGAGCTGGAGTTTTATAATGAGTCCAACATAAATGAGCTCATGTTTGACTTCAGACATGTGTTGTGTTGAAACGTTAGACCATGCACTGAGCTGTTCAGAGGGAAAAAACTCTGAAGTTTTGATAAATCAGCAGTTTCTCAGTCGAGCAGTGAGTGAGTTAGAGCGTGATGTGGAAACATTAGTAACGGTTTGTGCTGCAGGAACAAACTCTGGCACCAGACTGACTCACTCCGATCACTGCCAGTCCGTCATCGCTCGGTGTCGCTCGGTGAATGAATATTTCACTGTGATGCCAGAGATTTAGTAACGATTGCTATCTGATCTCTGTGTTGTTGTGTTGCAGTGGAGACCTGAGCGTGACCGGCAGCGCTCACTGCACCTTCAGCGTGGCCCAGAAGGCGATCGGCAAGGATGATTTCACTCAGATCCCAGAGGGTGTGAACGGAGTTGAGGAGCGAATGGCTCTGATCTGGGACAAAGCTGTGGTGAGTTTTTTTTTTTTTTTTAAACTTTGGAAGAAAAGGGAGCGAATAAAGACTTTTTTATTTTCATCTTCAGCCACTTTCTCCACTTTTCCCAGAGGAAGATCATCTTCTTTTGTTTTGTTTTAAACTGTCAGACGCAGCCTCGGCCCTTTGATGCTCAGTCTGAGCTGCTGCTGCTGCTGCTGCAGTAAAATCTACATCTCTCTCATCTCTGTGGTTTTTATTTTAAGGATGTTCTTGTCTGTCTTCCTGCTTTTATCAGGCTCTTGTCAGCCATTACTCCCCCTCCCTCCCTCCTCTGTCTGGGTTTATTTCACTGTCTCGTTGTCACCGTTGCTTTATCTTTTACTTTTCTCTCTCCACAGTCGTTCTCTCCTTCATCCTCTGACACCACACTCTGCCCTCTTTCTTTCTCTTACTTGTCTCTTGTTATCACTCCATCAGTGCAGTGCTGACAGGCTCAGAGCCTGCAGCTGTGGACAGCTGTGTGCTCCACTGACTGGAAAATATGGACAGGCTTTTTTAAAAAAATAAATAAATAAAAAAAACTGAATCTATTTCCTGGTGGCATGAATTTTGAAAAAGATCCAGCAAACCTGGACTGAAAGCAGCCGCTAAGGAGCTGCAGGCGCCATTTCACCAGTATGCTGCTCCACCCAGGCTCAAGTAGGCTGTTGTTGGCATAAGATTAATACAAAATGAGGCTCTTCCTTTAAAATCATCACATTTGAAGTCAAGTTGTTGATAATTAAAAATGTAGAGCTGCACAACGATCTGCAGAAAACATCATACTGTTGATTATAAGTTTAGATGTTGTGGTTTTATTTACCGTTATGTTTCATTGTTACTCGATGATGTGATGTTTTTATGGAACAAATACGTCTCTTTGTTGTCCGGGGTGTTGCCGTAGCAACACTCACAATTCTGCTGTGCTGACAATGCACAACACATTTTATCTGCAGCTCCTCAGCCATAATGAGCAAATGATTAAATGAGGACAAAGAATTTCCTCTTGAACAACACACTCACTTTATCTTCCTCCCCCTCCTCCCCCTCCTCCCCCTCCTCCTCCCCCTCCCTCTTCTTCTTCTTCTTCTTCCTCTCAGACCACGGGGAAGATGGATGAGAACATGTTTGTGGCGGTGACCAGCACCAACGCTGCCAAGATCCTGAACCTGTACCCTCGTAAAGGCCGGATCGCCGTGGGCTCTGACGCCGACCTGGTCATCTGGGACACGGACTCCATCCGCACCATCACTGCCAAGACGCACAACTCGGTATGAGCGTTTTTATTTCCTGTTACATCACTTCCTCCTCATGTTTTTAATGGCGCTTTAACAGAACTTCTCTGTCACTGTGATTTTGTTAGATTTAGTCTGGATGATGATAATAATCCGTCTGGTATTGATCAGTGGTTCTGATACTGTTATCAGACCATTGTTTTATGTGATTGACTGAATCTAAGAGTTGGAGGAGAAGAGGACTTTCTACATCTGTGCATGAGAGAGAGAGTGAGAGAGAGGAAGAGAGAGGGAGCATTTTTGATCAGCTTCCAGGGAGCTCTCAGTTCCTCTGAACGGAAATGAACTCTCAGTGGATGTTCACTACTAATGCGACTCACGCTGCAACGATCACATGACCACACCAGCTCTCAACGTAAAGCTGCAGCAAGTCATGATTTAGAAAAAAAACTGATAATTGAAAAGAAATACACTGATTTATCCAACAAAAGAAAAAAAAACATGATCTGTGATGGAGACATTTTCCACCAGGCTGCATTCAAACCCGCAGAGAATCAGTCTGCTCTGTAATCAGGAGGCATTTCCTTCCTCTATATCACATTCATTTGTACAGATCTTGTGAAATATGCTCACTAATATAACAGGGTTTGGTTTTTGAAGAATGTCATTCATTCATTTGGCGCAGGATTATGTTACAGTAAATACCAATATTTCAAATTCTTGCGCAAGCGCCGCAGAGAGAGACGTGGAACATCTGGACGCACTGCTGGTTGGACAGCTCCTGGTCTCATTAGCAGAGAAACAGCTCTGAAGACATGTTAGTTCATGGGAAACAGATCCGAGGTCTGAATCAGTACCAGCTCCTCCTCCGCCCTCCATCACCAACCATCCACTCTGGGTTTTAGGGTCCGTCCATGAATCACAGCTGGAAGACTAATTTTCATTTATTAATGATAGGAAACCGCGATCGGACCGGCTGCAGTTTAACAACATGAGTAACGGACGAGCTGTTGGCAGCTGTTGGCAGCTGTTCCTATTACAAAGTATATCAATGTGAAAATACATGAATCCACCTGCTGTGTCCGGACTCTGTTATATACACGTAAAGATGTGGAGCACACAAAAAAAAACAACAACTATGAAGTCACTTTTCCAACTGTTTTAATGCAGTTTTTTAATGTTGTGTTGTGTTGTGTTGTTGATGTGTAAATCTGAGCGATGTGATTCAGTCTTTACTTTCAAAACCGAGGTCTTTTTGCTCAGTTGTCATGTGATCACTGAGATACTGAACAGTAGAAAGTGAATCTGCATCAGAAACATGTGGATTATTCCATTACAGATGTTTTTTGTGATCTTCTCATGCAAGTATTGAGGTTTTGCTTTTAAAACCTTTATATATTCAGGGTAGAGCACCACAGGGTTGATGGATGTTGTATACTTGCTGCTTCTTCATGTTTTTCCAAATAGATTTTAATCCTGTAGAGTCATCGAACCACTGCCTCCTGTTTCTACCATCATGCTGAGTTTAGAGGCTCCAAACACTCGACGGCAGAGGAAGTGTGTGTGCAGGAAATTAAGGTTTCACCAGACGAGCACAGATCCCGCCTCTAGAAATACACGAGTGACAGAGGAATGCGCTCGCCGATGGTGTACGTTGGTGCACGACAAGATGAAGTGTGTGGATCTGGATTTTCCTGAATGGAGGCAGTTTTAGCAGGAGAGAAACGACATCACTCCGTCTCCAGATGGAGGAGCGGAGAGAGAGAGAGAGAGAGATGACTAATAATAAAACTTCTCCAAATGTGGAGTACGTCCACTGAGGATCTGTGGCTTCTTACATAATGATGTCACCGTTTCATTTCCTGTTGCAGATAGAAAAAAAAAAAAAAACAACACAGGAGGAGAGCAGGAGACTGGAGGAGACGGCAGCTCCCAGCTCCCATAAATCCACCTTAATGGACAAGTCTGTCTTTAATGCAAGGCCAAACAGGAGCGGCCTGTTTACCAGCTCGCTGTGTGTTGGTCAATACCTTCCTCAGCACAGTTAATATAACACAGACGTCTGGTGTTTCTTTTGTTAAATTCTTATCGGCTCACTCACATTTGGTCAACGTAAAAAACAAAACACATAAATGCACATGAAGGCATCGAGAACAGGCAGCAACACACAAACACTTTCCTTAGACACTCTGAGCGAAGTCATGACATCATGTTTGGCTTACAGTAAGTCTTAGTTATGTCCTGTTCTGGCCTGAATTTGGACAGCAGCAGAGAAAACAGGGCCGTGTGCAGAGGAAGTAAGCAACAATGGAATGAGGGGAGGGGACCATCGCAGATCACAAACATGTCGAGGGAAGAAAGTTGGCAGAGAGGAAATTGGAAGAGGATGAATAGTGCGCAAGGTTGAAAAAATGCAAGGGATTACATAAATCAGGCAAGAAGAAGTGAGGGAGAGAGGAGGAGGAGAAGTAAGTGAAGGAGACAAACAACTGGAAAGAGCAAAGAGAAGAGAGGGAGAGAAACAAAGGGAAAGAGTGTGAGAGTAGGAATCGGACATGAGTTTGATCACAACAGGTGTTTGTACATGTCGAACTGACGAGTGTTAGGAACAAGGCGATGAAGGATGGAGAGAGAGAGAGAGAGAGAGCGTGTAGCCTCCTGTTGTCATCTTCTTCACCTCCTCCATCCATCCATTATTAACTGTTTATTATTCTAAAACTTTATCGGATCCCTGTTTCCTCCACGTCCTTCATGATTCATGCAGAGAGACACAGACTCATCCTGTGGTTTGAGTTGCGTTATCTGCACATTGTAGATAGATAGATAGATAGATACCTCCCTTTATAAACAATAGTGGTTGTCTTCAGTGCCAGGATTAAATGATGATTAAACTTTATTTTCACATATTTTAGCTCCTGCCATATGATCAACATATGAATTCACAGCTTTTATGTTGTGCTTCAGGCTGCTGAGTACAACGTCTTCGAGGGCATGGAGCTGCGTGGAGCTCCGCTCGTGGTGATCTGTCAGGGGAAGATCGTCCTGGAGGACGGGAACCTGCACGTCACCTCCGGTGTCGGCCGCTTCATCCCCTGCTCTCCCTTCCCTGACTTTGCCTACAAGCGAGTTAAAGCCAGGAAGCAGGTAAATCCAGGCTTACATAATATACAGGTCAACTGAGTCATCACATCAACACCTGTACAACTTGATTTGATCTGCTGAACATACAAAGACACAAAATAGCTCCAAAGATGTTTCCTAAGAAAACCAATAATGATAAAATGATGTGATTGAATGCTATAATTGCTGCTGCTGCTGATAATCACAGAGTGAGTCACAGAGAGGGAGAGGAGATGAAGAGGAAACAGTGGAAGCTGTGAGGGAAGAGTTAATGCCTGCTGGACTGTAGGAGAGTCAGTGGGAGTTTGAGCCGAGATAGAAGTGACAGTGATGGAGAGAATGGAGAGAGTGGGAGAGGAGGTGGAGGTAGTCGGGGTGGGATGTGGGGGAGGCCGAGCTCAGCCAAAGGGCGACGGCTGAACCTTGGAGGTCCACCATGCAGCCAGGGTGGTCGTGGCTTTGTGTCTTCATGGCTTGAAAAGGATACAGTGAGTTTGGATCTGGTGGAGTTTCCTCAGAGACCTACCACACACACACACACACACACACAGAACGAGAGTTACCAGAGTCCACAGCTCAAATGAGCCCCATACTTAAAATTAAATGTGGTTTTTGCAAGACTCAGAGCTCTGTCGGCACGTTGCCCTCATTACAGGAGAGGCCAGGGGTTAATACTCCTCCAACTGATACGTCACAGAATCAGTATTTAGGCTTGATACCTCTCTCATTTCTGTGGAAACAGGGGCAGGCAACTGATCCTGGCTCCGTCCAAAAGTTACAAAACAAAACACAACTCATGTGCCAGTAACTCCAAAGATCACAAGTTTACATGATGTTGCTTGTTTGTTTGTGTTATCTGCACAAAATCCAAAGTGTAAGTGTTTGTTTGGCAGCGTGACAGTGAAGACAGGAAGTTCCCGTCTTTATGGCTACATTCATATTTAGCACACGGACGGACATCAGAGCGATATCGATCTTCTCGTGTCCCTGTTGGCAGGAAACAGACTCCATTGTTCCACTAGTTTCAATAAAATGGAGAAACTGTTGAGAGACAACTGGGGGTTAAAATTTACTGCTGCAAACCTAAGAAAAGACTTAAAAGATCATTCCTATAGATTACCCAGAATGCTGTTGGCTCGTCATCAGAAAGACAGAAATGAGAGGGGATGTGAAGCTGCTCAGGAGGATTAAGACTTCATTAGAAATATAAAATGACCCCGTGTGACCATCTCATTTATAGCAGCGTAAAGTGAAAGCAGACTCTGCTGCGCTGCCATCTTTCTTATAGCTCCAGAAATGTCATTGTTCGACAGTTTCCTAATGTGCAGCTGCTGCTGCTGCTGCTGCTGCTGCTGCTGATGATGATGATGATGAGAACATGGAGCTGTAGTACAACGTGCTGTTTATCTTGGTAGCGATCACTGTCAGGCTTCCTTCACTCACACATGTCTTGTTTTAACTCTTGACAGAGCTTCAAAGCCTCCACTGACTCACACACACTAAGGTTCAACTTACTCTAAAACCTGCTAATACAGTACGTTCACTTCCCTGTGTGTGTGTGTGTGTGTGGGGTTGTGTAAATCTGGAACTGGTTCCTGGCTCTCTGAAAAATGCATCTATTATTCAGACACAAACAATTACACAAACAACCATGTAATGTTAAACAGGTGTGGACTCTTGTGTTACCAAACACCATGATGTCTCTCTGTGTTCTGACCCTCTTTTTCTTCTTCTACACCTTATTATGTGTCTTTATCTAACCCTTATACCTCCACCTCTGTCCTGCAGCTGGCCGTCCTGAGGGCGGTACCCAGGGGAATGTACGACGGCCCGGTGTCTGAGTTCTCCATGTCCCGTGGTGGCACCCCCTCCGCCTCGGCGCGCACCTCCCCCACCAAACAGCCCGTCAGAAACCTGCACCAGTCTGGATTTAGTCTAGCAGGTAACCCTGCACCATGCGGTGAGCTCAGCTTTTTAATACAATCACCTGCTCCTTCGTCATCTGTTGTTGGTCTGCAGTGATATTAGTCCTGTACGTAGGAACATCAGAGGAACGTGCATGTGCATCAGTGGATCCACCGTCATCTCCACCTTTTACCTGCATGAGTGATGCATTCACACACAAACTCATTAATTCTGTTTGAAATGTTAAGATGATGTTCACAATACAACATGTGTTTGTCTGCAGCACATCACAGAAGTTTGCAAAAGTAGTTGTACAGCGTTTACATCTCATTAACTTCACTTTAAGACTCTTTAAGTTTTAACGATCCACAGAGAATTAAGTTAAATTAATGTCTACAAGTTGGCTGTTTTACATAAAACTCTCACACTCAGCTATGATGTGAACTAATGTATTTTATAAGACTTAGGATTCAATTTATGAGTCCAGTACCTTTGTATACGTTTGTATTGTGCACATTGTATTAAGCATCTTGATGGTTTCTATCATCCTGCATTCCTGCATGTATTTTAGCAGACTTGTACTTCATTTCCAGCATGCACACGATATATTTTGCACCATTCAATAACTCATTTAATCTTTCAAACTCAAATCAAGTCATTGTTTTTAATGATTCACCTCCAAGGAATGTATCTTAAATCCCTTTTTCTCACGCTGAATCACTCTCTCAAAGTGTCTCAGACTCTGAGCTCAGTTACTCTGAGGACTCTTTAGGACACTGACACCTCCAACTACAGAACAGCCTTCTAGTTGTCTCCACAGATGCACTTACTGTACGTCATACTGGAAAATGGGTCTTGGCCCAAGGCCTGAGAATGGTCAATGTACAGTATTTCACTTTAGACACAGTCCATAACATGAGCGTTCACTGCACGATATGTTCACATTGAACATCTGCTCCATCCTGCAGAGCTGCCGAGTGACACTGTGATTGTGCTCATATGTAAAGGTCAGCACAGGATTAGCTCAGATTTAGAAAACAAATGTGAGAAATTGCTCTTGTGCGGCTACCAGACGGTGAAACTCTGTGCACGCGGAGAAATCACACACTCCACAGTCAGTGTTTCCACAAGTTTTATAATCAAACAGAGCAACAGTAGCTATTAGCGTGTCACTCTGTCCTCCTCCTCCCTCCGACAGGCTAAATGTGTCCATGTGTAACTTTAAATCAAGAAGAGTAACCTCGTTTAACCTGGAGACACTGCAGCTGTATCCAGAGTCGGTGAATACACAAACTATTTTTAATAGATGATAAGTCTTTTTTTTTTTTTTTTTTTTTTTGAGGGAACTGTTTACAGAACGGTGTTTAGCCTTTGGCCGTATTGAGAAACCTGTTTTTACAAGCGAGAAGCTTTTGTGTGATACCTCATCGATGAAAAAAGACGGTGACCTCCGCTGGAAAGAATTTCAACATTCGACTACATGAAGTTACTGTAAAGGGAGGGGGTTGGATGTGTGTGTGTGTGAGAGAGGAGTGCTCCTTGTTTCCCAGGCCTTGTAATAGGTAGATGTTTAAACATGTGCATATTAGTGCACACTCTCAGATTGAGTCAGTCTCCTGTCTTATTTTTAGTTTTCCCGGGTCACCACCTGCAGAGTTGATTTACTCGTCTGGAGCGGAGATGTGAAGGACTGTTTGCTTAGATGCAGTGTATCATAGTCTGACATCACTCCACACTTTCCATTTATATACCCACTGATAATTTGTTGCAGCAGACGCGCTGGCTCATCCTTTTGGAAACACACCACTGCTGTATGTCAGACTCTAGACTCTTTTATTAATGTTTCAGCAGCACTCATACAGAGTAAAGGCTGCTGTATAAGATTTGCATTCCTTTTGTCATCTCATTGACATGCACCATCTGTCATAGACAATAATCATGTGTCCTGAACCCCCCCCCCCCCCCCCCCGGTGCCTGGAAAGTAATAATGTGAGTGTATGAAAGCAATTTATTGTGGCGACTGTAAGTTTCCAGAGGAGCACAAAGGCATCATCATCATCATCATCATTATCATTATCATCCTCATCAGTGTGGTCCCTCAGATCTCCCATGTTATTATTTCTTAATGTTTGGAGATACATTCTCTCTCTCTCTCTCTCACACACACACACACACACACACTGGATCTTACTCTTCTCAGAAATGCATCCTCCTGTTGTTGTGGCATGAGTTCAGCCTTCTCCGTCCACCTCTTTGCTCTTTTTCCCTCGTAAACTCACTCATTCTTACTCAACTCTTTTTCTCCTCTCTCTGCTCAGGTCCCCCCACCCCAGATGACATCCCTATCAGGCCTGCTGGCCGGCGTATCGTAGTGCCCCCTGGTGGCCGTTCCAACATCACATCCCTGAGTTAAACAGCAGGAGGAGAAGGAGGAGGAGGAGGAGGGGATGCATCCAGAAAAAGGGCAGTGGCCAGAGTGCAGGATGGATGGATGGAGGGAGGGTGGGGAGGGATAGAGGGAGGGAAGGAGGAGAAGGAGGAGATGCAGAGGACCACGATTAGTTAAAAGTTAAAAAGAGCAAAACACTGAATCCTCATGCCTTACCTGTCACAATGCTACCTTGCTCAGATGAGAAAAGTATCTCTTTTCCTGGTTAAAATTCAGACCAGTGTGGAGAATTAAAAAAAAAAAAAATCCTCCAAAACTATGAAATCACCAAAGCTCAACACACACACTCACACACACACACACACGTCACCAGTCTCAGCCTCACTTCTTCTCAGTACAGGATTTACGACACTAACTAACAGTGAAAACGTGTCCACTCGGTGCTTTGGTCATCATGGTGAACTACACCACAGTAAACGTGCATGTCATCACATTCAACAGATACAGGAAACACAAGTGTGCTCTCATAGGAAAATGGATACTGCTTTTCTCAGAATGAAGCTATGGTTCTTTCATCCTGTTTGGCTTTCAATGTCACCCTCTCTTTTCAGTAGCCTGCTTTCTCCATAGTCAGCAAGACATAACACTAGGTCCCACATTAGCCATGTATTATCATGCAGTTGTTTAGCTCTAGGTGGCATTGTATATACAGTAGATGTAATGTAGCTTTGTGAATGATGTTGTTGCAGCCAGTTTGGGTTTACTGGACCAAGTTAAAAAAAGAAAAAAAAAAAAAAGAGCCAAGGTGTTTTATCAGATCTCAGAGCAGGAGCGCTGTCGGAGACATGGAGCTGCATGGACCACATTCACATGGGTGACGTGATCCATGTTCCCTTTGCCCCCCTCCTCTGAGGTGCCTGATGAATACCATCCCCATGATGTACTGATTACATAACTATTGATGTTAAAAAAGGAAGACAGACACATCTGCATAAGAAAAGACTTTGAGAAGACAAAAGAATAGAAAAAAGAAATATTAGAAAGGGTTCTACTATTCTTTATCCCAAAAGGTTTATGTCCGTTTCTTATTTTTCTTGCACCCAATCATGGCTGTATAAAAAAAGAGAACAGTGTAAGGATCCGTCCTTTGCATTTGCTACTATCTTATTGCCTGCTTCTGTCATCTGATTTCATCCTGAAAAGGACAATAGAGGGAAAAAAAGAAGAACAAATGAACTCAACAGTTCCTCGTAGATCAATCGAGAGCTTTGCTAATGAGGCTAATGACAAAAAAACAAAAACAAAACAGATGCAATGAAATGACTAAGTAACAGATAACAGCACTTCACCTCTGGCTTTACTTTTTCATTCTTGACAAACTGGGCTCCCATTTCTTAGGACGAGAGGCAAAAACCATCATTCCCTCGTCCCCCCCCCCTCCCCTCGACATCGCCATCGAAACACAGTCCTCCTGACCGATACTTAATTCAACACCAACCTGAATATGAGCTGAAACACTCTGGATCTTGATTGTGTTGGGGAAGGGGAGGGGCTCAGAGCTCTTTTTTTAATGTCTCTGCTGTTTTCTGATAAGGCAGAGGATTGCGGTGCAGCGAGGGAAGATTTTATTTTGTTGCTGTCCCACTGTGGGGGAAGGCAGGGAGGGAGGGAGGGAGGGAGGGAGGGAGAGAGGGAAGGAGGTGGCCTTTTTATTTGGCAGTGGCAGACTCTGAGGCAGGCACAAGTGGTGGTTTGTTGTATTTATGTTAGTTTGACAACCTTTGTTATTGTTTTTATGTTGTTTCTTTTTTACTGTTGTATCAAAACCCAGAAATGGCAGGTCAAAAATAAGGTGTGTTGTGGAGGTATGATTTGTTTCCTGAATAAACATGAGTTGCAACTGACCGACTGAGATCTCTTTTCTTGTCTGTTTGTTATTTTTATTCTGAGCAAGACATGTGCACCAGAGGTTGGAATAAAAAATATCGGTTTAAAGCATAAGAAATGACACATATTCCTTTGGAAATTACATTTGTACAAACTCTCGTTACTTGTTTCTCTACAGACCGTAAATGGCTTGCAATACCACATGTGTCTATCAACATATTTATGGTTTCCACATTATCAGGAACTACATCTTTGTGTTTACAGTGTATGAATTAAGCACTTATTTCCCCAGACAGTGACTCACGGCTGTGACGGCAGTTTACAGTGAATGAGTAACATGTATAATCTAAGCAACGCTGGATGAGTTTATATTGTTTCAACACCAGCACCAGCTCCAGTAACACTGGACGCTTTGACTGGAGTGATTCAGGCTGAGGCAGCAGAGAGGTCAGGTCTGTTACAGCTCTAATAACCTTGTAAAAAAAAAAAAAAAAAAAGACAGAGATAGAGAGAAAGAAGACAGAGGAAAATACAGTTTATGCTGCTGCAGTGGCTGGTTGGTGTTAGGACCCCCCCCCCCCACCTTTTTTTTATTTAGATCTCACAAAAAGCCCTGAGATCCTCCAGATCTGATGTGCTGATTGGACCCAAAGCCGAAACTGCACAAACAGAACTTTTATAGTGTTTTCCTGTTGCCATTCCCCAAGTGGATTTAGCACGAGCAGTTTTTTATTACGTCATTACGTCGGTCCGGAACATGGTCGGAACGTTTACGTTTACAGCTGCTTCCATTCCACAAAGCTACAGTCCGTCGTCATGGTGACCGAGGGCAACAGACCCCCAGTAAGACACACGGGATGTAGAATTTGAGCGGCCATTAATTATCCACAGTACCAAACTAGCAACCAATCACAGTCGACTTTTACTGCGCCCAAATCTGACAAACCAATGAAATGAATGAATGATAACGATGGGCGTGGTTAAACTGTCGCCGTAGAACCCCGCCCTCTTCCATCGGCTTCTTATGATTCCCTGCTTGGAGCTATTTCCATGCCAACCTTACCCCGGTGTTGTGCCAGATCCACATCCACCTCAGGATCCCACTGTACTGTCAGATATTGACACCCCTCTGTTTAATATGAAAGGAGGCTCACACATGCGTGAGTTCACATAGCAAATAGGAAGCACTGATAGCAACATGGGTGTATATATTTTATCGAACAAAAAAAAATGTCGGCAACTCTAGCTGTGTTTTGTTATTTTACACAGCAAAATGAGAAAACAACTGTCCCCAAAAAGTTGCTAACGTCCATGCTAAAGTCAGCTAGTCATGGTAGCTACGGCAACAATAACATATCGGCGCTACTAGCGTTAGCTGCTCACTTCAATGTAACTTTCAGTCCTCGATATTCGTTGTATATAGTTGTCAACACAACATTATGGCAACTTGTCAAACCTTTCACAGGTGTCTATAAGTTACAGTGTGGTATATTGTGTCCATCCATCCATCCATCCATCTTCCTCCGCTTATCCGGGCCGGGTCGCGGGGGCAGCAGCCTGAGCAGGGATCCCCAGACCTCCCTCTCCCCAGACACTTCCTCCAGCTCTTCCGGAGGGACCCCAAGGCGTTCCCAGGCCAGCCGGGTGACATAGTCACACCAGCGTGTCCTGGGTCTTCCCCGGGGCCTCTTTCCGGTGGGACATGCCCGGAACACCTCCCGAGGGAGGCGCCCAGGGGGCATCCGGTACAGATGCCCGAGCCACCTCAACTGACTCCTCTCGATGTGGAGGAGCAGCGACTCTACTCCGAGCTCCTCCCGGGTGACAGAGCTTCTCACCCTATCTCTAAGGGAGCGCCCCGCCACCCTGCGGAGGAAACTCATTTCGGCCGCTTGTATCCGGGATCTTGTTCTTTCGGTCATGACCCAGAGTTCATGACCATAGGTGAGGGTAGGAACGTAGATCGACCGGTAAATCGAGAGCTTTGCCTTTCGGCTCAGCTCCCTCTTCACCACAACGGACCGATACAACGACCGCATTACTGCGGCCGCCGCACCGATCCGCCTGTCGATCTCACGCTCCATCCTTCCCTCACTCGTGAACCGGACCCCGAGATACTTAAACTCCTCCACTTGAGGCAGGAACTCTCCCCCGACCCGGAGAGGGCAAACCACCTTTTTCCGGTCGAGAACCATGGCCTCAGACTTGGAGGTGCTGATTCTCATCCCAGCTGCTTCACACTCAGCTGCGAACCGCCCCAGCGCATGCTGTAGGTCCTGGCTCGAGGGAGCCAACAAGACAACATCATCTGCAAAAAGCAGAGATGAAATCCGGTGACTCCCGAACCGGACCCCCTCCGGACCCTGGCTGCGCCTAGAAATTCTGTCCATAAAAATAATGAACAGAACCGGTGACAAAGGGCAGCCCTGTCGGAGGCCAACATGCACCGGGAACAAGTCCGACTTACTGCCGGCAATGCGAACCAAGCTCCTGCTCCGGTCATACAGAGACCTTACAGCCCTCAGCAGAGGGCCTCCGACCCCATATTCTCGGAGCACCTCCCACAGAATGCCACGAGGGACACGGTCGAATGCCTTCTCCAAGTCCACAAAACACATGTGGACTGGTTGGGCAAACTCCCATGAACCCTCGAGCACCCTGTGGAGGGTATAGAGCTGGTCCAGTGTTCCACGACCGGGACGAAAACCGCATTGTTCCTCCTGAATCTGGGGTTCGACTATCGGTCGAATTCTCCTCTCCAGCACCCTGGAATAGACTTTCCCCGGGAGGCTGAGGAGTGTGATCCCCCTGTAGTTGGAACACATCCTCCGGTCCCCCTTTTTAAAAAGAGGTACCACCACTCCGGTCTGCCAGTCCAAAGGCACTGTCCCCGACTGCCACGCGATGTTGCAGAGGCGTGTCAGCCAAGACAGCCCCACAACATCCAGAGACTTGAGATACTCAGGGCGGATCTCATCCACTCCCGCTGCCTTGCCACCGGGGAGCTTCCGAACTACCTCGGTGACTTCAGCTTGGGTAATGAATGAATCAACCTCTGAGTCCTCTGCCTCTGCTTCCTCCATGGAAGACGTGGCAGTGGGATTGAGGAGATCCTCGAAGTACTCCTTCCACCGCCCGACAATATCCCCAGTCGAGGTCAACAGCTCCCCACCTCCACTGTAAACAGTGTTGGCAGAGCACTGCTTCCCCCTCCTGAGGCGCCGGATGGTTTGCCAGAATTTCTTCGAGGCCGATCGGTAGTCCTCCTCCATGGCCTCCCCGAACTTTTCCCATACCCGAGTTTTTGCTTCCGCGACTGATCGGGCTGCCGCACGCTTGGCCTGCCGGTACCCATCAGCTGCCTCGGGGGTCCCCCGAGCCAACCAGGCTCGGTAGGACTCCTTCTTCAGCTTGACGGCATCCCTTACTTCCGGTGTCCACCACCGGGTTCGGGGATTGCCGCCACGACAGGCACCGGAGACCCTGCGGCCACAGCTCTGAACAGCCGCATCAACAATGGAGGCGGAGAACATGGTCCACTCGGACTCAATGTCTCCAGCCTCCCTCGGGATCTGGTCAAAGCTCTCCCGGAGGTGGGAATTGAAGACCTCAGCGACAGAGGATTCTGCCAGACGTTCCCAACAGACCCTCACAGTACGTTTGGGTCTGCCGAGTCTGTCTAGCTTCCTCCCCCGCCACCGGATCCAACTCACCACCAGGTAGTGATCAGTTGACAGCTCAGCCCCTCTCTTCACCCGAGTGTCCAAGACATACGGCCGGAGATCAGATGACACGACTACAAAGTCGATCATTGATCTCCGGCCTAGGGTGTCCTGGTGCCACGTGCACTTATGGACACCCTTATGCTCGAACATGGTGTTCGTTATGGACAAACTGTGACTAGCACAGAAGTCCAACAACAGAACACCACTCGGGTTCAGATCGGGGAGTCCGTTCCTCCCAATCACGCCCCTCCAGGTGTCACTGTCGCTGCCCACGTGAGCGTTGAAGTCCCCCAGCAGAACGATGGAGTCCCCAGTTGGGGCACTTTCCAGTACCCCTTCCAGGGACCCCAAGAAGGCCGGGTACTCAGCACTGCCGTTTGGCCCATAAGCCGAAACGACTGTGAGAGACCTATCCCCGACCCGAAGGCGCAGGGAAACGACCCTCTCGTTCAGTGGGGAAAACTCCAACACATGGCGGCTGAGATGGGGGCTATGAGCAAGCCCACTCCAGCCCGCCGCCTCTCACCATGGGCAACTCCAGAGTAGAAGAGAGTCCAGCCTCTCTCAAGGAGTTGGGTTCCAGAGCCCAGACTGTGCGTAGAGGCGAGCCCGACTATCTCTAGCCGGTACCGCTCAGCCTCCCGCACGAGCTCGGGCTCTTTCCCCCCCAGTGAGGTGACATTCCATGTCCCTAGAGCCAGAGTCGTTGTCCAGGGATTGGGTCGCCGGGGCCCCCGCCCACGACTGCCACCCAAACCACAAAGCACCGGCCCCTTCTGAACCCTCCCGCGGGTGGTGGGCCTACGGGAGGGCGGGCCCACGTCGCTCCTTTGGGCTGTGCCCGGCCGGGTCCCGTGGGCTGAGACCCGGCCACCAGGCGCTCGCCTGCGAGCCCCAACCCCAGGCCTGGCTCCAGGGCGGGGCCCCGGTAACGCCATTCCGGGCGACGTACACTTCCTTGTTGTTATAGTCTTCATCAGGGGCTTTGGAACCGCTCTTGGTCTGACCTGTCACCTAGGACCTGTTTGCCTTGGGAGACCCTACCAGGGGCATTAAGCCCCGGACAACATAGCTCCTAGGATCACTCAGGCGCTCAAACCCCTCCACCTATATTGTATATTGTGTCGTTTTAGCTAAAGTTGGGATTGTTTGGTTAGCTGCTAGCTTTAGCCTTGCTCCAGGTGTGTTGTCCTAGCTTAAACAGTTGGTGGAAGCAGTTTCGTACTGTATTGTTTTAACGCCTTTATTTTTGTGTTTTGTTCAGTAAGCCTGTTATTTTGAAGCATTCATCTGTCTAAGGTGCAGTAGGTTTACATAAACAGGTGTTTTTGTCATTTTTGCAGGGAGGAAAAAGGGAAATGATGAACTTATGTCAGGACGCTGAGCATGTGCTGTAAACTTGACAAAGGTAAGTCAGGGCTCATAACTCTCCTCTAGTTAAATGACAGTAAATCTGAGATTGTTTTATTTCTTTGCCAAACTCTGTTCAGTTGATGCACAAAAACCTTAGACACTCCACCATCATTGTTGCAGATAACCAATGGTCCCAATTATATGCATATCACATTTTTGATGTTTTTGCTAGTTTCATAATGTTTTATCCTGCATTTTATTTCAATATTTTAGCATTTCTTTGTTCTGTCAAGCACTTTTGCAACATGGTGCAAGGAACACCACTTGTTATGAAAAATAAATTAACTAAAAGATACACTCATGACACTCTCATTGTGAGGTAGTTTGAGAAAATAATAAACCAAAAAAAAAAAAAAAGCAGGATGTCCTGCTGGCAAACTCTAATGTAAACTGACAGAAGCTTCCACCGTGTCCTGGTGAGTTCCTTATTACACAAACTCGAGCTCGCTGTGAGGTCCAGCAGTAAAACTGCTGCAAGGTCCCACATGCGTCGTTTAATGGTGAGTAAATGTCCCATGACATCACAGTAATCATGTCAGATGGCTGAAATGATGATCGTAAAGTGCAGACTAGGTTTGCACAAAGAGATGAGTCAGCAAGCTCAGACTAAACAGTGGTGTGTGTCGGTGGTCTGGCGGTGTTGTAAGTTACTTTTAAATAAATGAATTTTTGGGAGTAGCAGTTACGTGACAGTAAATATCTTTAATATTCATGTGATTCAGCAGGGTTTGGTGATTTTTTTTTTTTTTTTTTTTATCTGTGGCGATATCAGACAGTGACTGTGAGAACATTTTATCAGCTGAAAATCCCCCTCAGATCAGCCATTAATGTGTGAAAGTGCTGCCTCAGCAAAGTCAAGAAGGGAGGAGAGAAGGGACGGTGGCCTCTTGATGACCTCTGGAGATGCTTGCCTGAAATCTCTAAACTGTGGATGTGTAGAGAAAGAGAGAGAGAGAGAGAATATGGAGCTTTCTGGTGCTCAGCTTTTAGCTTTATTGAATTCAAAAACTGTCTCAACTTAGACCGAAGTGAAGATAAACTGTGAAGTTCAACATGAGGAGAATGCGTTTTTATTTTGCACACGTCATCTTGTCATATTCAAAATGTAGTCGATACCTTTGCTGCCATAATTGTATTTTTGTATGTTAACCACAGGGTTGTCCAGCCTCTGCAGGTTACCAACTGTACTTCTACTCTGTTCCCACAAGGGGGCGAGATTGTATTTAGGATAGTTGAGAGAAATCCCATATCCACACTGCATATCTTGTGTCCTCCATGTATCACTAATCCTATTTTCCCATACTTTCAGTAATCCTGATTCCTGCGATTAAAAACCATTTATTACCAATTTCATTCTTATGCCATATTTTACTTGTTATTCATGTTCAGTTGAATATGTTAATGTTGAAGGAGGAGTGAAAATAAAGCATGAGGCAGTCAGGTTGGTTCAGAAAAAGAAAGTCATTATTTAAGGCACACCTTAATAGTTTGCAACTCCATCACATTTGAATACAATAAACACACAGTGACAACTGAGGGACAACAAAACATTAATAGGGATGAAAATTCACTAGTGTGGAACAAATCTATTCCCAGACTGAATTATTGTTATTTTTAATTAGATGTTTTGTTGATTATTTCACTTTTTTTTTGGAAAAGTCAAATCAGATGATAACCAGTCACTAAAATAATGTAATAAACCAAGCTAACATGGTGCTCCTATAAACAAATTGAGATAATTAGCCTCAGATTTTATTGACTATGGGTTTAACAATGGTTTTCCTTCTATCTAACTGCCCCACTATATCTTACAGCTTCTACAGGAAACCACCTTTTGGATCTGTAAAATTACATCAGTGACGACAACGACGACGACAACAGCAACAACTACAAGAACAACAACACAAAGGTAAGTCAAAACATTGTACCAGTTTCCAATAGAAAAGTGCCAACAGTTTTGAATTGAAAATGTCTGTAAGTATAATTACAAGTGGTCATAGAGTTGAAAGGATTGAGTCATACTGCAGCTCAGATAGATTCAAGGTCAATAGAGTGACTAGGCATTAGTAGAAATCACATTTAGTTACTGATTGTGAAAAAAGCTCAGGTTTTTTTACTACCTCCATCATGTACAGTATAAGGGAATCAACTGCGTGCCGTACCTACAGTGTATAAGGCGTCACTGTACCGGCTTCAGATCCTTCGACATGGATTTAGTCAAGTCAGCAGTAAATCTCACAGTATGGATCAGGGGTGTGTTGCCTTTCCTGGTGTGTATCTGTTTCCTTCAGTATTTTCTTTTTTTTAATAACTATGAGTGTGAAAAGTTGTGAAAATCAATATGGAGATGTATTTCTCCCGGCTGTGTTATCCAGCTGGTGCTGGAGCTCAGGTTTCTCTTGAATACCGTCTCTGCACTTGACTGTTGTTGCAGAAGCAGACTTGCAAATGCATTATTCCTCTGTGGGTGCAGTTAATTGATTGGGAAAACAGATTTTTCCAGACTTATCTGGTGGCACAGATGTGACTGTGTTCAACACAACGGAGGAAAGACGTTAAGAAAATGATTTGACACAAAGCAAATTTCGATGCAAACAGTCACTGAAAGACGAAACTTATCTACTGTAGGACTCGGCTTAATCATCCTGGTCTATAAAACCGTCCCTAAGGGAGTCAAAGTGTTCACTCACAGTTCAAGATTTTTTTGTCTCTTTGTGCATAAATGCTACAGTTGATGAAGAAGCATGTGCAAAGCAAGGTTCAGTGCAGAACATATAACATCTACCATCTGCCTTTTTCTGTGTATTCATAGTTTTAATCAAAGAAGACCCAGCTGCTCACCCGCAGATTGAGGCAAACATCAGTCAACACCTTTCATCAGTGGTTTGGTCGAAGCTTGCAGCCACATCAGCTTTTTTTTTTTTGGCGTTAATTATAAAACCGCTCTATAGTAGGTTAAAGCAGACAGAAGTAAAGAAGTCTGGGGAGCTTGTTTTGCCTGTATCTGCTGCTGAGAAGCTGGTTCATTGCTACCAAATGTTGCAGTCCTACCATCTTTGTTAGCTTGACTAGTAAAGCTAAGCATAATGACCGTTACAACCATGTATTTGCTGCTGTGATAAAGTGAGCCATTCACGCCCAAGCCTACAGTTCAGCTCTTTAAATTTTCTAGAGGAATCTGTGGTTGCTGCTGTGGTAAAAACAAAGGCCTCGTTTTACCTTGTGAACTTCTCCAGTGTAATGTGTCGTACTCTTAAGTGTCATGCTCGTCTCTCCAGTATCACGTAGATCACATGAAACAAAGTGTTCATCAACGCCAGTGCTGGCTTGGTGGTGTAGCGTGTGTCGTCAGCCTCGGCCTCCCTTGCGCTGCGTCCTTCAGTGTGGAACCGGAGAACCCACTGCTGCATTTAAGTAACTGTGATTAACCAGAAAACGCCACGCTCCACATCGCAAACATCAGCTCTCCGACTTTTATCTCCAAGCTGAGCAGGTGTGTGGCACAGTTCTCCTTTTGTTGGCAGGGAAGTGATCTCCCCTTTTTCACTTCAGCACACTGCCCCAGAGTAGAGGGTGAGCAGACCTTAGAGCACCGGCAGAGTGATGTAAGGGAGCGTGACATGAGAGACACTCTGCAGAGAGTCATTGTTTGTGGTGACTGGTGACAGGAGAGAGAAAAGCCTGGCTCTGCTGCGGCACGGCTGCTGCTTCAAGGAGTCCACTCGACTCCTGCTGCAGCTCTGGAGCTTTTCACATCATGTTTTTTTTTTTTTTCTTTTCGTTTTTTGCATGTAAAGTGATGCACTAGTGCACACGATGCTGCGTTTGTTTCCGTAGTGATGAAATAATGGTGCAGGAAAGCTGAAGACCAGCTCTGAAGTGCCTGTGCTGTGTCTATAGGTGTACATTGCTGATCTACAAGCTGTGGGCAGGTGCAGGTGATACAGTGGGGGCGAGGGGAGGGGCAGGGGGAGGGGGGGGGGTTGGTCAGGGGTCATAAGACCTATCCTGGTAGGTAGGCAGCAGGCTCAACATTGTTGTTCTGTCCGTCCTCTATGGCCTTGTTCTTCTCACTCATGGACAGTTCAGAAGACTGAGAGTCCACCACCACTTTGTTGGACCTGTTGAGTGAAGAACAGCTCCGTTGATATTGATGACAGAAGTTTAAATAATGTCATAATAACTGATACCACTTCGTTCTGGCTTAATCTTAATATTCTTAATATTCTTCTCTTATGAAATATCCTATATATATTATTAAACATGTTCTCGTCGTCATTATTTAGTTCTGTTAGTCTTGGCGTCCACGTGCATGAGTGGAGAGACCTCATCAGTTTTTAAACAGTTTAACATTTACTTATGCAAATCAGCATTGAATATTATTCAACGACTTCTTTCTAATTTATTCAGCTTTGGATGTATTTCTAGAAACATCACCACCATTATTATTATCATGTGTTATAAAGTCGAACTCTCTTCTTTTACAGTTACTCTGTTTCTGCCTTAATCACGCACCCACATGCTGCATATGGACCAGATCTCCTCCTGCCACAAATAGCCACATTACTTTCCCTTCACACCATCCTACATGCCTTCACCAGCCAGCAAAGAAAAACTTAGTCAACAAACTAAACACATGCACAGCCAAAATGTTCACTGGAGATGTTGATGTGCAGGAAAAACAAGTAAAAGAGCTTCATTATTGATTAGCTCTACGCCGTTTCTGTCGACACCCATTATTTTACAGTGTTAAGTAGAAAATGACACGTGGTGGAGTTTTACTTACTTTTCTCTGTTGAAGACGATGAAGTCTCTCTGGACGTTGTCCAGTCTCTGCTGTAACTGACCGTTCTGTGGAGAGACAGACACACACTGACATTAGCAGCTCAACAGTCACTACCACCAACAAGATCAGGACCTATCATCGTCGTCACTGTTCTTCCACCTACAGAGTCAGAGTCACTTACATAAAATGCTCTTAGCAGTTTTCGTTCCACTGGTTAAAGCTGTAACAACTTCTTCTTTATAGCAGCGACACACAGGACAGTTAATGTTCCCTAATCTGAGTTTCTTCCCCTTTAAAATAGATGCCAGTAGGTGACTTTGACCTAGCTTTAGAGGACTCTAATGCCCTCGTGTCTCCACCTGTGCCATGTACTCGTACATATTTGGCCCAGTTCATCATGTGAGTACATCCGGCTCTGTGATGCCAGGCTGTCCTCACACCACTGTGGTGCCGAGACGAGTGGACAGGTGCTTTCTCGCTCTCCCAAGGAGACAGAGACAGTGAGGAGAGAGAGATCATGGAGATACATCATCATTATGACACTGTAGTGTGTGTATGTGTGTGGTTGGCAGAGGCACAAGAACACAACAGGCAGAAAATGAACAAATGCAGAGGTGTGTGTTCGTAGACTTTGTAATAGGAGAACTTAACAAAAGCCTTTGGCCAAAACTGGTGATCTTAGACCCTCAAAGTTTCCGCACTTGCGAGAGTTTCTTTAACCTTCATATAGTAGCAGATGGCAGACAACATTCAGGCGGACAGATATAAGCTGCTCTCCCCCCAAACTCCAGCAGCCAGATTGACCCTCAAAACCCCAAACTCAGCCATAGGAAGCTGTTGTAACAGCAGAAAGAGTGTGCATAATGTTTGCTTTGTAATAATTTTGCATGCATGCAAGAGAGAGAGAGAGAGGGGGAGAGGGTGAAGACATCAGAAGCAGATCTGTGATTTGGCACATCTTAGCATCTTAATTGAAAGTGAAAAACAGAGTTTCTTTACCTGTGGGTTTACGGTTAAGGATCCCTGTCAGAGCGGTGTGACAAAGGAAAACGGCACATTGACATTAACACAGGAGGAATACAACTACAGAAACACACCACCACCGCCACATTGACACAGAGAGAGAGAACAGGGTGTGCATGTGTGTGTGGGTGCTGCAGACTACAGAAAGGACAAAGAAACAAACAGGCAGACAGAGACAGAGGAGGAATACTGTACATCATTTGTCAAACCACAGTGAAAGACGTGACACACAAAAAAGAAAGATATAAGACGGATGAGACACAAGGTGTGAGGCAGCGTGTCTCTGATGCAGCCATAACGACACACTCCTCCCGCCGCTGAAGGTTTGACTGAACCCGACAGCGAGACGCTCGTCAGTTCAAGTGGCTTCTATCTGGATAAGATCTCACTTCACTTTACACTGAGCTGCTAATTAGCATCTCCATGAGCCTGATCATGAGTCTGTTTTACTCAAGCTTGTTTTTTTGCTGCAGTTGGGCCTGTCGCTGTGATTACATGATCGCCTGATCGCAGTTATTCTGCACGATCGTTTCCACTCATCTGTATAAAAACAGCTGGATGAAACTAACAGACATGTCATATTTCCATCACTGCTTCCTCATCGGTTTGATGACATCATCAGGTTGCGCCCCCTTCTTCTTCTGCTGTGGTTTAATGGCACATGAGTGGAGCACCACAAACTGCTCTATGTTGAGGAGCTTAATTTCTCAGCATCATGGCTTTAGATGCAAACAGAAATGTAATCTTTATTTATATGCTCCAATGTTTAGTGCCAATAAATGGCTCTTCTTCTTCTTCTTCTTCTTCTTCATGAAGTGTATGTGTAAGTGTATGAAATGATCAGAAGAAGACAATTCAATCGTTAATCAGTGTGGTAATTAATCGTTAACTATCGCTGTGAACCTGAAGCTGTTTTCTAACATGTGTGGTCGACAGGCTTGGATCGACTGAAGGCACTGCTTCACTTCTTATAATAATCCATGTAAATAATATTAAAAAGTAAAAGTAAAATAAAATTGAGTTGACGTTTGTGGTTAATTTGATGTGAGAGCGGCAGCTTGGCTATTTGTAAAAAAAAAAAAAAAGACAACATTTTGCTAACCATCTGAAACATCTAAGTGTAAATAAATTATAAACCTGTCAAAATGTCACTTTGCTCTCGAGGCAGAGTCGTTGAGTTACGCCATATAGACTCTGAATTAATTCATACTCCAGCACGCGTCCACAGTAATGTCACACACTCTCATCACTGCACTTTGCTGAAGTTTTGTACCCTCGCTTAAGCCCTGATAGCGTCGACTTGTATCAGGAGCTCTGGACCGACAGCCCGAAATATAGGGACAAAAAAAACAACAAAACAAAACATGTTGGATTAAATGTGCATTAAGTTGCTGGTGGGCGTCAGGTAGGATCAGACAAACCTTTCTACAGGAACTGAATCTATATGTGTTCTGAATTTTGCATGATCATTGAGGGTTGGATAGAGATCGTTTGTTCCTTTTCTTTAGGATGGATGGATGGATGGATGGATGGATGGATCTGATCATGGATAGATAGATATAATGATGGATGCGGGGTAAGAAGCTCGGCTTTCACGTGCGATGCCAAAACAAGCCTCCGGCCTTGAAGAGAGAACAGGAACATTACTTAAACTACAGACAGTTCACCGCTTGTTTTGTGTTTTTTTTTTCTCTCTCCCTCTCTTTCTCTCCCCCTCTCTTTATTAGATGCTTTTAAAAAGACAGTTCAGAAGTTAATTGCTCCGACTGATAGATTAAACTTTTCATTTAATGAGACGAACCAACAGGGAGTGCTCTGCTGGATACGAGCCCATCAGGGACCATCTCTCAACGTCCTTGTCTGGAGATGGGCTGCCTTTGTTTTTTTTTAACGCGACGGCTAATGTGCACAGGACTGGTACTAAGAAGACAGGATTATGTGATATTTAAAGTCTTCAAAAATCATCTATCATGAAAAGAACAACTTATAACTAGTGTGTTTTCTCCGTCCCTTATACAAATTATACATGACACATCAAACCTGTGTTTTAAAAGCGGCATCTTGTGGATCCACGTCTGCCTTTTGAGCTGCAACTGTTTGACAGCTGCTTCTGATAATATTCATCTAGTGTCAACGACTTGAACTGAAGACTCAGTCCTCACTTTTAATAAGAGGCATGAAGCCCAATCCCCTGGCCGATAGTGGTTTGCCTGACACTAATACTAATTGAGTGATTTTAACATTTTAACATTCTTCCTGTGCAGCGTCAGTTTGCTCAGTAGCAATAACACGTATATTTTCGAGGAACTGTGCAAGATAGTGAAATGACTTGTTACAGGGAGAGTGGCGGCTCTCTGCCTTCCACCTAGCGTCTCTTGGCTGAAAACCAACCTTGCAAGATCAGAGCCTCCGACCAGGTAACACATAATCTCTTGTTTATGACAGATAAGACTACACAAATGTAGACATTGTAAAACATACATGATTTATGACATCATCCACCGCTCCGTGGATTGCCTTCTCCCCGGCTTTGTTGAAAACAGATGCACATGGCCAGGTGGGGGGAGCGATCAGACTTGCATAGTTCCCCTTTAAAGCTATAACGTTTCATCTCAGGTTTTAAAAATAAGAAGTTTATTTGTTTTTATCTCATGTCTTCACTGAATAATCGTAATATTATTCAATGTTAGTGCTATATTATCTCTAACTTTGGTCTCCACCGTCCAAATCCTCAACTTCGTTCCCAGCTGGTTGCTGAATGTGTCTGTTTGGGTCTTTGGAGGATTATTGAAGTGAATGTTGTAATATTTTAACTCGAAACTGATTTAAGTTCAATTATTTGTGTTCATACGATGTTATAAAATCTAAGTCTTCCTGCACTGTCTACTGTGTTACACTGATGACTGCACACACACACATACATGTGCACAGTAACTCTGTGTCTCTACATGCAGTAAAGGATAAACTTGAATGACATTTGTGATTAATAGTGGTGTGTGTGTGTGTGTGTGTGTGTTATATATATTTCGTGTGTGTGTGTGTGTGTGTGTGAGGAGAGCATGCCAATTTATTTTGTTCTCGCAGCACGAGTCCAATTTTCTGCTGTATATTATCAGTGATTTAATTGAGCTAATTCCATGCTACATTACGAGCACAGCAGCAGCGGGGGAGGGAGGGAGGGAGGGAGGCAGAGGCTGAGGAAGTGGGAAAAAGAGATGAGGAAGGGGGAACACGTACTGTATCATGGCATGGAGCATGGAGACAACATAAAGGAAGTCTGAGGACGAGGGAGGTGAAGACGGTCGGAGAGAAGAGAACCATGCAGAAAGAATACAGAGCAGCCTGAGGGTAATGAGTAAGACGCAGGCTGGGACAGCTCCCTTCATTCAATATTGATCTGCTATGCTTCTGAAATGCTGTCCAGAGCATCTCCCTCTCTCTCTCTCTCTCTTCTTCTTCTCTCTCTCTCTCTCTCTCACACAGCATCAAGCATTCACTTTCTTTCTTCGCCTCTGTCTCTCATCCATCCGTCTGTCCGTCCATCACAAGTGGCCCCACAGGTCCTTTTTGTAAGAGGATATTGTAAAGCATTGCATTGCATTGCATCAACACAAACTAATATTTATCTGACCGGCGACGCAGCAAAATATGACTACTAAAGATGAATAATAGATGAGACGCTAAAGAGTCAGTTTGAGAAGAGGTGAAGTGTTTCAGGATCATGTTTTTTTCCTGTATATATATTTCAGATTATGACGCCATTTAGAATATTTAGCTGAGCAGGATAATGTTTACTGTTGTTAACAACACATTCACCCAAACACTCGCCGATCTGGGTCAGACCTCTCCATACAGCCTCAGTCTTATCAGACATGAGGGGTGGGAATAACCAGAGGGCCTGCGGTACAATATTATCACAATATACTTGTGTCTCGATACGATATTATTGCGATTTATTAGCTTTTTTCATCTGCAAATGAAAAGTTTAACATCTGTTTTTTTCTAATAAGATAAACTTCGAAGTCTGTTCAGATCGATACGATACGATATCGCCATGCAAAATATCACGATACTATACTGTATTGATTATAAGCCATAATGCAAGTGCATATGAACAAATAAGGTAATTGAATTCGGAAAAGCTGTAAGAGTTCAAACAAAACATTTCATTGACTGTTTGTTTCCTCTGGTCTGACCATTCACTGCTACTTCACCCGTCTCCATAAACATGACAGATGTTTCCCTGAGAGGCTGCTGTCTTTACTTTATTGGATTGGGAGACGTTCTCTTTGTCTACATGGGCCCAGAGATGATGAATGTTGTCTGGCTGCACAGTGAGATATAACTGATATACAGTATTCAACACACACACACACACACACACACACACACACCAGACAGACCTCCACAAGCAGTTGTCAGCTTTTTATAAAACATGGTGCAGCAAGCTACGGGCCACAGCTCTGATTTCTTATTGCAGGCTGGCGAGTTATGTGCTCTGGAGTCTGGACCAAACAAATCGCTGCACTTTTATTAGAAAGGAGAAGCCCCACCCCTACAAACCGCTGGGGTCGGTGCCAAAGAGAGAGAGAGAGAGAGAGGGGACGGGGCCAAACTCAGTGACTTTGCACTGGCGTAGGTTGTAAAATGCATGTGTTTCAGTGGAATCACACAATATTTTAGGATGGCAGCCAGATCATACACACACACACACACACAAATTAAAATCATGACCCATTTGATTCCAGTTCGACTTTGAACTTGTGTTGCTTCAGTGGGAAAAAAGTCTAAAGAGTCAGAACTGGACAGATGCCTGGAATAAAGCGTGACACTAACCCTGTCGTACTGATCAATTGACTCCTCTACTGTAAATACATTTATTCTGATAAACAGCCCCTGGGTTCCTGCTTCGAGGCGGCTTTTACTACACTCTCTCTAGTGACAGGGAAAACTGGCAGGAAAGTGTTTTTATTGTTTATATGTAGGTTTATAGATTGTGTCGTTTACTGCGTCTCTTGATGCCAGTGGAGAATGACTCAGGACAGGAAGTGAAGCATCTGACTGTATGTAGGTCTGTAACCTCTGTCAGATTTATTAAACACTGTGTGACAAAGGGGAGTCCCGTTATAGCGGCCTCTTGTACAGAGAGGTCAGTTATGACAGAGCTACAGTCATAAGTCAGTGGTGACAATGACAGTGACAAGAATTGGCAATTTTATTGATCGGTTGCAGCCCAGGACTCAAAGTCTTATAAGTTACAGTGAAATTAGCCTTTGCTCTCAAAGACGTTGGCACTGATCAGCTCCCTGGACCAAAAATTAAAGCACTGCTGTCAGCCATAGCTGTGTTTACGAGTGTGTAATGTGTGTGTGTGCGTGTGTGTGTTCCTCCCACGTCTCACTTGACCGGGTGATCTAATTAACCTTTTTAATGTTTCCCTCTCTCTTTTGTATAAACACCCAGAGGACAACAGCTGATTTATGCGAACGAGTCGAGGATAGAAATGAAGAAAAATTAAAAAGAGCGAGGTGATTGCTTTTCTCCACTGTCCCCATTCACACACACACACACACACACACACTCTCAAGGCTGGCAGCTGGCAGGTGGCACATTTGTACTGATGAAGGTGAGAGAGGACAGACCTCTGAAATGTGTCCTTGATGCTCTTAATAGCACTCCAGACACATTTAAAAGACAAACTAAGGAGCAAGGTATCACTTGTAACTGGGCCAAGTGAAAGTAACAGTCAGCTTTCTTTGATGAATAATGATGAGCACTGAGAAGGAGCGACGCCGTCATAACAGGGATGTGTGATCTGCCAGGACGGGATAAACCAACCTGAGATTGACTGAGACGTATGTTAAAGTTTAAGGTAACTTTTTGTTTGGAGAAACACTTGCAGCTTAAAACGATAAAGGAAAGAAAGACTCTTGAACAGTGGAAACGCTCAGTGTAATCAGTGTGTTCAGGGTTTTACCTGTGGGGACCCATCAGATCCCTGGTCCCTGGTCTTCCTTGCGAGTCTTTTCTTCTTCTTGTGAAGAGGTTTGGACTCCAGGATCATTTCCTCCAGCTCAAATGTAGGGTCACAGTTCAACCTCCTCCTCTGCAGACACACAGATATGTATGTACGTTTTGCATGAAACGGAGGTACGTCACAACCCTACACACAACACCATGACTTTTGAAAAAAGACCAAAACTCAACCGGCAGCAAGTCAGTAAAGACGAAGAGGAAATGCAGGGGGGTTAGAAACAAAACACGAGGGTGAGTGTTCCCTTCATGTTCAAACATTAATGGTCTGTGAGGGACTAAAGGCAGAGGGGGAGGGGCCTATAATTAGATAGAGAGATGCTGTCAATTCCCCATCGATCCTCTGTGTTTTTCCTCCACTGTGCCAGTCTGGCCTCTTGGGGGGGTGGACCAGCTGCTCTGCCACAGACTTTTACTGGAATTAGATAAAGTCATTTATTCATCTATTCACTTGAACAGTTATTATTCTGCATTTTATTCAGCTCGGGCACTGAGCTCTGACAGTTCCTGTCACCTCGCCGCCTCACTCAACCAACACATTGTTTTTTGATTGCTCGTTCTTTGCGTCAGTGTGATTGACCAATGACACAGCAATCATTTTATTTATCGATATTTATAATGGCTGTACCCGAATCACTCTCTCATGTCTGCACAGATATACAGGACAGATGCTGGATGAGATTTCTCTGTACAGTTACCAGATTTGAAAAGGTACATCTCCATCCAGGTTGTTATAATGCTTCAGACTCCCACCTATGAGGTGCGTGTGTGTGTGTGTGATGTTCTGACTGGGTGTCTGCACACTGTGGGAGATCCAGCTCCACCCAGCAGGGGGCAGCATCTACAGTATCTACAGCTTTGGGAGTAGAAGATGAAGTGTGTCATTCTGGCCAAATCCTCTTTCCTTATGTCTTTGTCCCTTTGGGGGAATAACTGCTACTGGGGGGTAGAAAGTGGGGGGGGGGGGGCGTCTGTTCACGTTTGCCATTTTGTTGCTGCTTGAAACAGAGGACGAACTGGAGAACGTGTGGTGGATCTGCAGGATAAGATCAGGATGTTATAGATGGGAGCTTTTCGTTGTGTGGCATATTAAAGCAGCGCTGAGTTTATCTCTGATACTTGCATTGGGAATAAAGCCCGGAGGAAGCTGTTTGCTGAGTATGGCGTCCCAGTTGACGTCTGACATGTAGTCCAGATCCTGTAGCTCTGCCAGGCAGGAAATACGCTTCTGGACATCTATGCACAGCAGCTGAAGGACACAAAGAGATTAGAAATCAAACAATCATCCTCAGGGAGGCAGGGCTGAAAAAGTTAAAAGGCGAAGAGTCCCACTGAGACAAGAGCACATGTTTGCCCTCGAGGATGTGTCTGAGAATGAGGATACAGGGACGAAAAGGGTGCTGGAGGTGGGAGATACTGGGGTGGGGGGAGAGATGGGAGAGGGGAGAGGAAGATAAAGAAACAGAGGGAGGAGAAGGAAGATGACATACATATACAAAAATGGTGATGAGGTAAAATCAGCCGGTTGTGAAGTGTGAAGGACGAATGAAAATTATACGGAGCGTGGAATTCTCCTCTTACAGTCTCACTTTCTTTACATCTCTCCTCTCTCTCTCTCTCTCTCTCTCTCACACACACACTCCACTTCTCTCCCACACACACACACACACACACACACACACTCTTACACATGCGACTTGAATGCCAATGAGGTACGAGGAGTCTGAGCACGAAGCAATGCAACAGTTTGACTGCAGTGGATCGCTGCCAAGACAAAACCCAAGCGCTACAGCAACAGTGGATCTGTGTGCACGTGATTTAATTGAGATGGAAGAAGAACAGAGTCCCGATGGTTAATTATACATGGACTGTTGAGATAGGACATATAGATACTCTACATAGAGTTAAAAAAAAAAAGGAGGAAATGCGCATTATAAGTATTGTAAGAAGTCATGTTGACTTTGTAGCTCAGATTTATTCTCTGACTTTGTTAAAAATCACCCTCAGTCATTAAAATGCTGAAGCCACACCGCTCGCTGCACAGACCTCTATGCACAAATAAACCACTTGTGTACAAAGTGGGGGCTGCAACAATTAAACTGACCCCTGATTATGATTCTGTAGATGCTCCGTATGTGTCCAAATGAAGCGCTGGTGGCAGTTGTGGATAATTGTCTTCCCGCAGGAAATGAAAGATTCAGACACGTGGAGTAGAATCTAAGGTCTTGCGAAGTAGAAAGTAAGAAACTGAAACGTATAAACATTAGGGTTCAACCTGGGTTCAAGACCTGAGTCGCAACAAATCAGCGATTCAGAGCAAAATTTTAGAGCCAAAGCAAAAACCCAGAAGAGATCGAAGCCAACAGCTGGAATGAGGTCCGTGGGTCTGACTAAAGCTCAGACTGTTCACCAAGAAAAAGAAATCCTTCATGGGTGGTTTCCAACTTTGGGAACAGGGTTTCAGTGCAGGGTGCAGTATTAACCCTCTGCAGCTCTTCTTCTATGGTATATTCTGCATTAGACACATACGAGTCGTTCACCTTTCTGAGGAGAGACTTCATCTCCACAGACCAGCCTGCTGGGTAGCTGGGATGGACCTTGTGGAAGGTCTGAAGGATCTCATTAGCTGGTGTGCTCGATCTCATCACGTAAGGTCTCTGAGGAGGGGAGAGAAGAGACAATGTGTTAGAGACAGCTTGTATTCATAGTCATGCACCGCCTGGAGGAGTTTCTTTGATAAAGTACGTGTCTTAAAATTTGTTCCTCTCTTGGCCCTCTCTGCTTTCTCTCACTTCTGTTCTCGCCTTCTGTGAACCTGTTCCCTGCACTGATGGGGACAAATGACAGAGGAAATAGAAAATAAGGGATAAGTCTTAAAACACAACTTCAACTCTCTGCCTTTCGGAGAGCGAGGGTTTTCTGTAGATCAGGAAACGAGGGAAAACCTTCACATCGGTCCTTGTCCAACTCTTGAGCTTGAGCTTATGGGGCAGAGAGCTGGAGGATGAGCCTTGATGATGACACTTCTTCCCTTGGCCTCCTTTTGAATTGTTTGTTTATAGAGGCTCAAAGGCATAAATGGCACTTTTTTACTGTTATTTCTGCTTTGTCAGGTGGTTGAGAGTAAAGAGAAACAGGGGAGAAGATGAAAGGCTAACAGCAGTGACATGCAACCCAGGTGCATGCCTCGCTATCATTCAGTTTTATTACAGTCTATTTCAGATGCATGATGGCAATTATATTCCAATCCTGCAGATGTTCCCCATAGACGGCACACACAAGGTGTCAGGAAACCGGTGATGTATTTCCTTTGGAGTCAGATGTTTAAAGTCAGATGGTGCATAAGGGAGAAATTTGCTCATGCATTGCATTGTAAGTTTACGATGTGGCTTTGGCGTTCCTCCTCTGGGGTTGGAGAAGTCTCTTGTAATTTAGAAACTGACTGACAGTGAGTGATGTGCAGTTTTAGAGAGATGCTGAGTCGCCTGTATCTGTACCAGCAACTGGTGGAGAGACCCAGCAGGAGAACTTTACTGGTTAAAGAGGTCAGGTAAATGGTCTGAAAGCAGAGATACACTCCTGTGCCTGGCCTCAGGGGGCGGGGTTGGACTGACAGGCACTGAGGGAGGGTCGGTGAAGTGACTGACAGGGCTGGTAAAAACTTTATGGGTTTCTTGGACGGTCTACTGGTCCACCGATGCGACGGCCCACTGGGATTTGTACCAGAATGCCTGACGGCCAGTCTGACCCTGTCTGAAAGCGAAGCATGAATGAAGTGAGAAGTGGTCGCCGGAGCTTAAGAGAGAGAGATAAGATGAAGTAAAGAGGGAGCGGAGAAGGGATGGAAAAGGTGCCCGCAGCTGGATAATGGTGACCTGGTTCTCAATTTCCAACAGCTAAAATATTCTGCACATCCAACGCCCTGAGTGAGTGATTTACGCTTCGCAGACAGTCTGGAAATGTGGCAGTCAGAGAAAAATGTAGAGGGAAACCCTACGGAGACAGAGGGTTGATGTGAAAATGAATTATCGGGGTGAAGGTAATGGTGTTGTGCAGAGAGACAGAGAGAGACTGGTGGAGACTCGTTTGGGAAAAGAGAGGAAAATGATGCGCCGCTCTCCTAAATGAGTGGAGATGGTGCTTTAAAATCACAGGATATTGGACTTTTAGTGTTGGTGAGATGGAAAACATATATTTTACAAGAGGTAAAGAAGGTTTTGAGGTTATAAAAGAGCCTGCAGATACTGCTGCGGGAATAAGCTGTAATGCTGAACGCATAATGGAGATGTGACGGGATAAAATAACTGTCAACACCTTTTGTGGAGAAGGCTGAGAGCGGATGGCAGTGAAGTGTTAGCAGATGATTTCAGGGACACTTGATGACAGCTCCAGATCAGTTTCAGGTGCTCTGGGTCCTTGTCGGCGTAGACAGAGGTTACTATAATTTGTGTAGTCATCATCCTGAAATGCGAGAGGAAAATTTCTGCAGCTGCTGCTCTCGGTCCAAGAACGAACAGACTGCTGTGAGGTGTAAAAGTAAAAAAAAAAAAAAGGCTCGGCTCGGCTTGATGGAGTGAGGAGATTGAGTAAGAAGCATAATGTCCTGTGTTTATTTCCATGACATCAGACTTAAACCCGTCCAGATGGGACCAGCCGGAGAATTAAATAAATAATTGGAAATAAAATCAATTCCAATTATATGCTTCTCAAAAAAAAAAAAAAAAAAAGCTCAGACTGTTTTTTCGTTCTCCTGCAGCGATTGGTCTCATACCGTGACTAAACATTTCAGCATCTCCTCAGTAGGGCCAGCTTCAATGTAAAATTCAATCATAGCTTCACCCTGTCTTTTGTTCTGTGCAGGCTCAGGACTTTCAGTTCGTCTGCTTCGCCACCGACAGGACTCTTCTAGCACACTCTTGTAGGTGTCATATGCATTATTCACTGCAGTAAAGTGTGCCAGGCCAGACTGGAGTTAGGAGAGATGTGGATGTGTGTGTGTACCTGTCCTCTTAGCAGCTCATAGGCTGTGATGCCCAGCGACCACCAGTCGACAGAGAAGGAGTAGCCGGGGTGAGATCCCTCAAAGTTCTGAAAGAGCTCAGGAGCTGATGGACAGAGGAGAAATGACAGAAGTCGTTAACGTTCCCTGGTTAGAAACAGAAGACATTTTAATCACAGACAGTTCATTTCAAACTGAGAACACATAATATAGCTTCTCTCATCTATCTGTTAAACTCGTGTCTTGTAATTCAGACCTAGACGGTTGTTATGCGGCACGCAGCAGGACTGGTGCAGAGCGAAGCTCGAACCAGTCCTGCTATTATTACCAGTGTTGTTATTTTGCTGTTGACGCTCTGGTTAATGTCCACTCTTATCACTTCCTCCTCTGACTGTGAGCCCCCTCATGAATTTTCTCATCAGCGTTCAGATGGAGGATTCTGCGTATTTCACTTTCAGCTGCAAGTGACAGCAGAAAAACTGAGACCTCATGTTGTATTTATGAGATTTATACATCATAATTACAAGATAAGGCCTCCCAGTTTTTTTTTTTTTTTTTTTCCCTTTTGAGAGCGTAATGTGCTTCTGTAGCGTCGCAGCATCTTTTGTAATAAATAATTGAGGGAACTGGATTTCTGGGAGGCTCTTATCGAATCCTTAAACTAGTTAGTGATGTTTTTTTTTCCTCTCTCCTGTGGAAGTGAATGATGTGCTCTGGGGAAAATGTTGTTCGGCTGTAATCTTGTTCCAAATGGTCAAGACGAATTTCCATTACTCATCCAGGAATACATGCAAATACAACACACACACACATACACACACACACTCTCCATCACTGCAGGTCTGCTCTGAAGGAGGGAACAGTGCAGTTTATCTACTGAGGCCTCTGAGACTAGGGCTCTTTTTTTTTTTTTTTTTTTACCAGAGTAGCCATGAATTATCCACTAGACCACAGGGTATTCACCTGAAGTCTACACACACACACACACACTCATGCACGTGCTGCCTCGTCATTCATATCCCCCTGAAATCCTTTTAGCTCCTATCTGATCTGAGCTGAATCCACATCGATCTCATCGCCACCGTACACCAGAGTCACGAGGACGACGACCGTAGCTGTGCTGAAAACGATAAGATCTACTCTCGGGTTTTGTGCTCACGCATCAAAATCAAACAAATGTGACTCAGGAATATAAATATGGAGACAACAAGACAGACACAAAGACCTGAGCTCTGAGCTGAGTGTTGATCAGCTGATCACACTCTACATCCAACAGTCATTTAATCACTTAACGTTTGGATTAGCAAACATCGACAGCGCTGCCTAGAGTAGAGAAATGTCATTTTCTCCAGTGTTAAAAGCCTCCTGCATTGATCAAACCTGTCGTCTTACCCATGTATGGCTTGGTTCCAGCAATGGACGTTGCTTTTAGGTCTTCTTTCACAATGGCTGCGATGTTGAAGTCCGCCAGGTGGACGTGTCCTATGGAGCAAAGAGCTTACGTTACCTCAAAGTGACACACACACATTTACAGCATCTCAACTGGGGTGAACCCTGTAAATCCTAAGGTGGCACCACAGAGCCGAAGGAGTGTTTATGGCCCTCGGTACAGACTGTTTCCCTGGTTTAAGCTTTTTCTTTTTTTACTCAGGAATTAAATTTTTACCACAGCTCACAGATCGCAGGTGTTCTGCTTTGCATGCTGTTTATGTGAGCGATAGAGACACTGACACGGGAAAAAAAAACGAGGATCAAAGGAATTTTAATGCCCTCCGCCACCCTCTGAAATAATCACTTTTATATATGCAGTTGTGATCGTAATGCTCTTATGCTGAAATTCATTAGAAGGTATCAACTGTAAATAAACAGCGACAGAGTGAAAGTTGTATGTTGCGACGCTGTGACGGGAGGTGGAGGAGTAAACTCAGTGGTTTTCAAAGTCAAACCACTGACCTGTGTCTCACCGTGCTGCAAGATGGCCCAGAGTGTTTGCCATGCACACTGAGCACACACTAATGAGATGTGTGTGTGTGTGTGATACTGAGAGAGAGCTTTTGCCGCAGACTGATTGTCCAGATCCCACAAACACTGTACAGTAAATCCACACACAGAAAAACCTGCACAGCCATAATGTACATGAAATAATACGTAAGAAACAAATGGTATTTTATCCTGTTTGCAAACAGATAAGAGTGTGTGAATACAGAGAGCGAGGGAGCACAGACAAAAATACTGGGCCTTTAAAGATAACTAAACCGTCCATGCATAGAAATGTACTGTTTTATTCCTTCTCTGTTGTCTTCTAACTTTCCTGAAGACAGAGTTAGGACAGGGATTTTACATCTGAGCATGACCTGCTCAGGTCTCACCTCTGCTGCTCAGTGTGGCGTGAGGAGCAGCGCAGCCCTCGGATCCTTTTTAGGCTCATTATTAATAATTGTTAATGAATATTCAATGGTACCTATAATCTGTGGTGGAGTTTTCTCCAGTGGTTGTTGGGCGTCGAGTGGGCTGATTTTACACAGAAGTGGACGAATGCTGCACTGAGCTGATTTTCTGAAAAGTTCATTGATAAAAAATTACAACAGTTATCAAATCTGCGCTGATGGTACTTTTGCTTTTTTGGGTATTAGCCCCGCATCACCACAGTGCAGTCTGTGCAGTACTTGGTTTGTACAATGGATGTGGGTTGTAAAGATTAAATTAAAAGTGGAATCTAGGGAGATAAAAGGCGTACTTCTGTTTCCTAAGTGCACGTCCTGTAGTGACTAGCAGGAAGCTAATCAGCCTTTGTGATATAATACGTTGAAATTAACGGACGTGTCAGGCCACTGGAGCTTGAAAAATACTCTGTTTCATTCATTGAATAGTGTTGAATATGGCTGAATTAAGTGCTTTGATGCAATTGTTTTTTTAAGCCTTTGTTACAGAACCGTGCTACACATCATCCTCTGGATTTTAATCTGCTGTTGTGCTTTTGGTGAGACGGGCACTTCACTCTGCTCATGCATGTGAACTAAATAAAGATAACACACGTCAGATAACGACTCTGTTAAAAATAATACGTGCACCACGTAGTTCAGCGACAGTTCAGATCGAAAGTCAGTGAGTGAGATTCACCCACCCGTTTGTCTCCTCTCTGCCTCGGTGGATGTAGGAGCATGTCATGGCCTGAGCGACGGTGCAGCATGTTTCCTGGTGGCTTAGTTATCTAACGTGTTTTCCTGGGATTACCTCCACAACTGTCCAGGTCTGATCCTGAGGTTATGTCACCCTGCTGCTGCTGCTGCTGCGGATCACTTCTTTTTTTTATTTCTCCTCTCCACCCTCACCACTGACGACGACAACAACAACAACAACAACATACTGTACTCATGCAAGTACATTAACCATAGGTGGAGATGGACTTTTAGATTGACGTCTTATTGTCAGTGACAGCGACACTCTGCAGTTTCTTTAACTCTATTTTAACGACATGAACTCACTTTCTGCATATAAATAATCTGAGCCACGGCAGAGTGTTATTCTAGATGATTATGTTATTATAAATAAGTAATATTGATTAACCCCAAACAATCCCACAGCACAGACTGGTCCCAGGTTTCCAGGACAGTTTATCTATCTGATCCCATAATCCTGTTCTGTAACACGAGCACCTGCAGAGTTCATGTACAGAGGACAGATGATGTGCTAATGACCTTAAAGTATATACTTCCTATAGTTTCATTTAGATACAATACAAAACCACAATGAACACGAGGTTCTCCATTAAACCTACAGCATTCACAATTATGCTAATGAAGTAATCAATTAAATACATTTATGAGATGAATTCATTAATATATATTACCGTGGCAACATGCTTTGCATAAGACACAGATTGAACTGATCATCGCACACTTTGTGCAACAACATACATCACAGTCTGATCAGATTTATTGTGTAAGCCTCGAGTTTCCATCTCTCTAATGATTTTACTGTTACAAAGAGACGCCGCCATGACAACGACAACAAGGCAGGGCATAAAAAACCTAGTGCATTGTCAATACCATATTAGCTTGCAGGTGTCCACAAGGACCGATTAGAGCCTGCCTCTTTGTTTGTTTTGAGTGTGTGTGTGTGTGTGTGTGTGCGCGTGCACAGTGGATAACCTGAACAACAGCCCGGGTGGAGCTTCCCTCAGCATCTCAGGAGCTGTGCCAGTTAACAAAGTGACAGTGCACGTGTACGAGTAAATTGTTTCTCTCTAAATGAAAAAGCTCCCAGAGGAGCACGGGGCAGTTCCAGCTCGCAGAGAGAGGGTAACAAAAAAAAATGACATGGTGTGCAGAGGCACACAGGCGGCTGACTCCCCTCTGATAGCTCATGTTCTTTTAGACGTCAGTGGAGAGGTGCACTGCAGGTCAGCGCTGAAAAAAACTCAGTGCTTATTGAGTTTGAAAGGACACACACACACACACACACAGAAACCACAGGTGAGTGTGTGTTGTCACGTAGAAATCAGGTGGAGGACGACGAAGCTCCTCACTCGGTCTGTTTGTTCTCTTTATCTTTCCGTCTCTCTCTTTGTCTTCCTGATTTCCTCTTTTTTCAACAGATCTTTCTTTTCAGAAATGTTTGCTCATCACTTTCCTCCTCTTTTTTGTTTGTCTTTTCATGTGGCTCTCACTCTGTCCTCAGCCCCCCCCCCCCCCCCCCCCCCGTCCTTCTTAGCCTGCCTACAGTGTGCAGTGACAGCAGGGCTGCCGTCCCACATTTTCCCCTCAGCTCCCTCGAGCAGCTGCACGGCGCCCTCTGAAACCTCAGGACTTTTCTGGACGAGAGCATCTGCGTGCTCTTGTATATGTTTACACAGCATATGGCCCAAAAGTGTATGGACACTTTTTACTTCCTCTTACCCTCCAGGAAATGTTAATCCTGTTCATCATTCACTGACTTACATACACATTATTTCACTTGTCTCTACTGTATCTGAGACCCTCCGGTCCGAGGCTGTAAACACAGAATTCAGGATTTGGGACTTTATGAATCTGAAAACTTTATGGTGTGTTCGAGTTGTACTCGGACGTCAGAATTTCCAGGCTCCAAGTTATAATCTTGAACGCCCCTGAAGTCGGATCTCTGAACCCCATGAACACTGTTACGCTAGCAATGGCTAACAGCTAATAGCTAACGGCCTGTTTGTTTTGGTGCTTTACATGTTTTTGTTTTTTTAAAAGATGCATTTAAATGTAACATTTACAAGCATGAAATTGTTGTATTTTCCTTTTGATTATTAATTTATCTGCCATTTTTCCAGAAAGCGCTGAACTCGGAGGTGACGTCTTTCGGCGCTCCGACTTCCAATGTAAATGGATTTGGTATTGGTGCTTCATCTTTCTTGTTCAATACCCAGCCTCCTTTTTTATTACATCATGTGACACACATGATCACTTTTAGTATGACCCAGATCATCCTGCATCTGTCGTTTCATCTCGCATGTGAACCAAGTCTGTTTGTCTCGTGTGGTGACGAGGAGACTTCCTGCCTCTGATAAACACATCACGCTGGATGTGGAGCTGCCATCTTGAAAGAAAACATTGGATCTGTTTGTTTTTCCTCATTCTGTTTATTATTCCCCAACATGCCAGCGTCTGTACATAAAGCCCGGTCCATTAAGACCTCAGCAGCCTCAGCAGCTCTCCTGAGCTGGGTGAGAGCCAGGCGTCGCATCCAAATCCCTGTTGCCAGGTCTAAAATCTTTTGGAAAGCGTTTCCTAGAAGAGGGAGGCTATTGTTGTTGTTGTTATTGTGGTTGTTTGTCTTATCAGTGTAATGTACCATGTACAGTGCAGTCTGAGGATGTGTGTCTGGATCATAACATGAACTTCATTAATATTCCTTTTGATTAACATACTGATGAAGGAACTGAGAGTCTCTCTTAATGTTGCCGTGATTTACAATCAATCGCATCCCTCCTGACACACACACACACACACACACACACACACATTAATCTCTCTCGCTCTTTTCTTATTACATGTTTGCGTCAGCCTATTTAAAGCTGACACTAAAACCTATGATGGGTCTTAATCAATCACTCAGATTCAGAGCAGGATTTTTCCCTTGGAGTCATGATGAATAACACCCTGTCCTCCACGCTCCAATCACATCACTCCTTCTTATTCCCTGCCATAGTTCAGAGAAAGAAAAAAAACACAATAGACGTGTCTCAGTCCTTGAACCAAGGCAGACAGGACAGGAAATGAGAACGAGCTCGTTGCTCTCCTTCCCTCTCTGTGCCGTGTTTGTTCAATTAAACCAAACGTATGAAGTATTTTGCGACTCTGCGCTCCGAGGCCCATCCAGGCAGCGACTGTGAGACCTTCCTCTGAGCACTGAGACTCCCTTTGATCTGCGCTGACTCGCTCCCAGAGGTCGGAGGTTTCTCAGTCAGAAAAAGTAAAGTCTTGAATTTAGGAGTCAAAGTCAAGTTAGGTCAGGGCATGAGTCAAGGCAATTATTATTAACACATGTCAAAAAAAATGACAGAAGCGAATGAAGTCGTAATGCAGAGTCCAACCCATCACTCCCATGTGGGTGAATAAATAATACACACAGAGAAGGGATCTTACCGTGCTCGTCCAGCAGTATGTTGTCAGGTTTGATGTCTCTGGAAGAGAGAGTAGACCGTACACAGGGATTAATGTGGGCTTTTCAGGAATAGATGACATTTGCATGTAATTTCTGTATAAATATTTGAATAGCATTGTTTGGGACAGGAGCTGAAGTGGGATTTGCAAAATCAGGATTATCGGAGAATTGGATAATAAGAGCACCATGTACTATGAGTAGAATATATAAAGTAAGAGAAAGAGAAAGAAAGACCAGTTTAGTACAATGTGCTTTTACCTGAAAACACCTGAATCATCCCTGATGTGTGAAGCTTAAAACACTTGTCCATCATAGAAGCACCTGAGCGTACTTGTGGTCCCATCTTTGTTTACTCAACTTGCATACTTGTGTTCAGGTGTAGCATCTATTGCGCACACAAATCCATTACTTTCATTGTAGACGCACAACGCGACACCGTAGGGGCGACACACGAAAAACGGCAGGAAGGCGTTTTTGGAAATATCCCTATTGGCCGTTTGCGTTAACGTGTGGACAGGGCCTGAGGCTCATCATAAAAACACACTGCCTCCATGTTGATGTTCAGGGATTCACTGGAATGAATGAATCATTACCAAATATCTGTTCACATTAGACAAGTAAATAACTTTTGAATTGTAGTGACCGCTCCATTAGACCAGTCACAGGAAATATATGTATCTATTATAACACAACAACAAGCTGTACCAAATCAGAGCGTTGGTGTCAGACGGAGATGACGCCTCTGGTCTGTGAACATTAGTCATCTCACTCTCATCACACTCAAGTACAAATCTGCTTTAAAGTATTATTCTGCAAAATCCTTGAATTTTTTTTTTTAAATCTTCAATAATAAGCTCCATTCAGCTTCGGTGTTTTCTCTGCGCGGCACCTCCCACAGTTCACCTGTAAATAAAACAGCGTGGGTGGTGCTCTGATATCGTCTTTACTGCTGATGACGTTAAAGTTTCTGTAGGTGGCACTCTCCTCTTTGTCTGAGGTTACATTGCTCATATTAATTACCTACTTAGTCCAAACAAAACCACTTTTTTTTATTTTCCTGCAGATCATCAGGATGTGAGCAGACAGCCGGCGTGACAGTGTTGAATGATTTCGCTTCAGTGAACTGGCGGGGGGGGGGCATGTAATACATTAGATTGATGTTAAAAATGGCAGTGTGTGGTGCAGCAGTGTGTTGGTGGGTGTGTGTGATGAAAACAAGTGAATGTGTAATTCATCAGCAGGCTGAGCTGTGGGCGGAGCTGAGACACCTGAGAAGAGGAACAGGTGTGAGCTGAGGCTTTTCCCACAGTTACTCATCTTCTGTTGTACTTTTATTTTTATAAAGATCTTTGTTTCTTGGCACCTTTTTTCTTTTCTTTTTCTTGCCTCAAAACTCGAAATAGATGGAGCTGGGTGGAAACAGTTTCTCCACCAAGTGCTGGAAGCTTGGCCTGTACTCGAGAGAACCAAAGTCCACTGAAACATGTGTTATATCTGTTCATAAGGCTTCAAGTCAAGAGTTTAAATTAGACACAACACACTTCTTCCCACTAAAGTAATGCATTGTGGAGGATCCCTGGACATATTCTGTAACCACACACAGTGAAAAATATGAAGAGCAGGCTGTAAGATTCCCAAACTGTTAAACAGTGACATAAAGACGCCACCAAACAAAATCAAGGTCGCTGATGTCAGATACTTCAAAGAGGATTTCGCCGCCTGACGACTTCCCTTCCAGACATTTTTTAATTCAAAGCAACATAATTCTCCTCGTTTCCCCGGCGTCACTGATCCTATCTGTCCTTGACACCCGTGTGCTCCCTGCTTGCTCAGACCATAACATCATCATCTGTGCCACTTAGCGGACGGTTCAGACGTGGCATTAACAAGCTTGTCGGGTGAACATGGACGCCAACTGGGCCAGCTATTTCAGTCTTATTTCACTGGATTGCTGTGCACAGTATGGTGATTTGGTCAGCTCTTTGACATGACGACCAATCTGTTTGTCATTGCAGGAATGATGTGCATCTTCATTTGCATATAAAGCAGGAAGAGAGATCCAATCATAGTTGGTCACGTAGCACACCAAGGCCAGGTGAGAGCTAACACACATTAGCATTAGTCGCAGGTATTAAACAGGACCTACATACTTTGTGCGTTGGACACTGTCAGACTCCGTTACGACGCGCTTTGACTGTATTTTGTGATGTGTGTGTGTGTGTGTGTGTGTGTGGCTGTAGACTCAAACTTAAACAGTGCGAGGGTACAGAGTGTTCCCAGCTTCTCTCTGTTCTCCCGTCGGTGGAACGTATCCTCACAGCTTTGAAAATGCTTTGAACTGGAGAGACGATATTCAATATTCAGCGCCCTTCTCAAATGTCTCATTTGTGCTCGTCAATCAGTGAATTTCCACGCTCTCCGAAATTGACATGAACTTTACCGAACGAGGACATTTGAGACGGTACCTACGGTGCGTACATTAGCAGGGGGACGATGAAGTCACAGTGGTATTTCTTAAGTGCTCGCAACTGTGTGTGTGTGTGTGTGTGTGTGTGTGTGTTTTTTTTATTACGTAGGTTGATGGAACCAAATTAAGGAGGGTGGGGTTGTGCATTTTAGATGAAACACCCTGCATATCTTCAGTACGCAGTAGTAGCAGCAAAAGGAATCAAAGTGAAATGTAAATGTGTTAATGAATGTTACCAATCTGCAGTAGAAACTGAGATTTCGTGGTAAGAACACACCCCGTGTCTTTTGCTGAAACACATCAGGAGATGGAGGTGGTGGCAGCACCAACAGCTCACTCACTGTGCCTGCTCAGTGTTAGAGCATGTCTCCTCTAATTAGGTCTACTGCCCTGTAGGAACCCAGCAGCATTTAGCATATCAAAGGCCATGTTCACCTGCGTTTTTGTGTGTGCATACGTGAGTTTGTGCAGCACCCACTCTGAGACGAAGGACAACCTGTAGCACAGGCCTCAGCTCTGGGTGGATCGAGTGGCAGAGGCTCAGGTGCGGATGAGAAAGGTTGATCATGTAAGCCTTAATTAGCTGACATTTGCCTCAAAGGCTGGCACTAAAGGGGGGGGGGGGCGACGGGCGGGGGCATGTGTGGCTGCTGAAAAAACAGGCGGTAAGTGAGAACAAGGAAGCTGCTTTTCATGGCTAAAGGCCACGTTTCCATTGTGAAGCCACAGGCAGACAAGAAGAAGCCGAAACAACAGGCTCCAGAGATAAAGCAGAGCCTCATTAGGAGGTGGCGCCTGTTAAAAGCCAAGCTGTTGAGGTGGAGGTGATGATGATGACCATGACTGACTTGTTCCTGCGACAGTGGACATTAAAGAGCGACTTCACCCCCCTCACATTTACAGCAACGGTACTCGTCTGAAACACTAGTGATCATTGGCAAACCTTCATGCTACATGAGACGTGGGAGCATTGTCTTAAATAAAGTAAATTAGCATTTTGTTCCTGTTTGTGAAAATGTCTTAACGCATTGTTTAAAATCAAGACGTCCTCAATGGGCTCGACTCTGGACAAATGGAGGTTTTGCACTAAAATGGTCAATAATTTATAAACCTCAGAGACTCATGTGGCCCATCCTATCAGTCACAATCAATACTCAGTTTCTGTGCTGCATTCAGTTAAATGATCCATGAATTAAATCCTGTTTCCCTTTCATAGAAGCCGACATAAAAGAATTACCCAGCAATTACCAACTAAAGTCTCGCTATCAAAAATAAAGTGATAATGAAAAGTAGGTCAGACGGCTCGGTAGTGATGATGTCTAGGGAAAGAGACAAGCTAATATTCACAGGATATTTTCTTCTTAACTCAGCATGAAATGAGACTGAAGAGTTCAACCCTGTGTTGGGAAACAGCAGAGACATTCAATCATGTTATTCGGTGCTGTTTTTCATTCACTTTTTGGTGGAAATAAGTGACAGTCATCAACTGAACGATAGCTGCTCTTCAGTCTCTGCCATGTTGCACGTAAACAAAAGCTGCTAGACGTTGCTTGTCTGTCGTCATCACGTTAAGACCAGCCATGTGAAATAACACGTTAGTGATCGGTTCCCCAGTTTTCTGGGAATTGGAAGTCGACCTCGACGACTTCTTCTGCAAACAAGTCTGCAAATAGAAATGAAATCGCTGGCAGGTTCATCTGGGTTCATCCAGACCTACAACAAATGGCCTGTGAGATGTTTTTGAAATACTTGAATCACTAAGTTCCTGGATTTGGACGAACTGCATCACTGCAGCTTCTAAATCCAGAACCAGAACAATCACTAAACCATCAGGTTGCAGTTTGTAATCATCAGTGATTCTTGGTTACTGCTGTAGTGCATGAAATTGTGACTGTCTCCCTCAGAAGAATCACAGAAAAATTACATTTTTATCCAAACCACTTTACAAATAAATGATTCATATGGCCAGAAAAAAAAAGAGAACACAAACAGAGTGTCAGAGAGATAACCATGAAGGAGCTGTATAAGATATATAAAGATCGACAAAGAGAGCCATGAGTTGGGAGGATTAGTTGGGGATGTGCAGGCCAGAGGTGACCTGAGTCATATATTCATTCATTATGAGAGATAGAGAGTCATGGGAATAAACTGGACAATTTCAGAGAGCAGGAGGGACTATTGGTGCTATTCTGTTTGGATAAAGTGGGAGAATGAAGTGGAGATCCAGTGAAATGACTCAGGCCAAAAGAGAAAGGGGTTTAGAGAGCCAAGGGTAAATGACAAGGGATTGGCAGAGAGCACAAAGAGCAAATGGAGAGAGATTGGCAAAAAAAAAAGGGACAAAATGAGCAACAGAAAAGGCGAAAATGGAGGTTTGAAAAGAGATTTGGGCTCTTCTGAGATGAAGGGCCGGGGGAGCTCGGTGTTAGCTGATCCCCTCGGCTTTTCTCTCGGTCGACTGACCCTACAAGCTATTAGCAGGATCTAATGGCCTCATTACAGCCAGCTATCAGCGGCAGGGGGGAAACCCAACCCTGTACACCTGCTCATATGATACCACACTGATACTGGAGCAGGCTGACACACCTGAGAACAGAGCCTCATACACACACACACTCAAATCATTCAGAGAGCTCACGACAGCTTTCCTGAACACACACATACACACACAGGTAACATAAAGGCACAGTTTCCTTTCATGAGTGTGAACTTGTTCTGATAATGGTGACAGGTTATTAATCACATTTAATGATCAACACACAGAGATATTCCTGATAAGTTCCTCTGACGTCTTCAAATAACTTGTTTTGTCTGATCTGAGCAGATGGAGACTTTTTTTTTTTTTTAATTGTTGGCATTTCTTCATGACAGAATGAACTGAAAGATCATCAATCAGTCATCAAAGTAACTGATCTATCAGTTTAATATCTTCTTGAGAGTCTTTGTTAATCTGTGCTGTGAACATTGTTTTGACTCGTTGCATCATGTCTGATGTTTTTTTCATGATATGACTTCGGGGAGAAAGAAAAAAAAACATGAATGGGTTTTATTCCCATCCATATAAAATCTTTAATTTAGTGGTTTTCCACCTTTCATTTCAGATTTCAGACAATCTGTAGCTCGCACAGTGTTGCTGATTTTCTGGGCACAGATTGCTGGCGCTTTAATCAGAGGCTCTTTCATGGCTGGAGCTGCTGGAGCTGCTGGAGCTGTTCTCCTCTCCACTCCAGATCTGAGCAGAGAGCTGTTGGAGATGCTGCCTCTCCCCTCCCTGTCACAAAGGAGAGTGGAGGAGCTCTGAAAGCCCCAGAAAGCCCAGAGCTGAGCTACATCACACACTCCAAACCAGCAACAACAACAACAGCAACAACACACACATGAACAGAGCAGTACACACAGTTTGTGTGTAGAAGCACACACTGTCAGAATCCCTCAGTTCTGAGTACCCACGCCTACCAGCCACCAAAGAGCGAGTCAGACAGAGACAGCCACTGCCTTTGAACGTGAATTGAAAGCCCAACTACACCCACAGAGGCTAACGGCTCCAACCCAGCAAACTGCTGCCCGCCTCCCCCACACACTCTTCTGTCTGCAACAGGACAGGACTACAACAGGAGTGTGTGATTTAAGGGGAATCTACTAGAAGAATGAATACATGAATATAAATAAATATATATGTGTATTAGGCCTGCACGATATCAGCAAAATGTCCGATGTCCGATAAATAAGCAATTATTCAGGTGTGCATATCAACCACACAGTTCCCGTGTCTTTCTGAAAACAACTGCACTGCAGTACATATGCCAGGCCTGTAGTGGCGCTGTAACACTGCCACACACACCAAAAACAGAGCGGAAAGGTTGCACGCTCCAAACTCCTCCAAAATTATAAGTCGACTAAACACGAGAGGTCATGCCAGAACAAATATGACAATCGATGTCGCATAGACGTGTTTCAGGCGCGGTATCTAAGTGAGAACAGAGCTGAGTCCGAAATCACAGTGGACTACATACAGTAGTGAATACACCATTTTGCAGTGCTGTCCGAATGTCCAGTGTGAATTGTTATACCCTATATGGTGCATGAAAAGTAGTGCACAACCGATGGTCACTCACCAAGCAATTCATACCATAATGCATTGCGGTTGCGCTGAAAGACAGCAGACCTGAAATTTTACTTTGAAAACCCACCAGACGACATTGATCTGGAACGATTTAATTGTGCGACAGTAATGACGTCATTTTTTCACTTTACCAGCGAGCTCACTGTATAAATCGATATAAAGTCTGATTTATACCTTTTAAAGAAAAACAACTCTGACAAGTGTGAGATGTGTCGTACACGTGTGTGTGTGTGTGTGTGTGTGTCAGTCGTCGTGTTTACACACATGGATAAACATGCTGTATGTGTGTGTGTGACAGTAGCAGCTCATCTCTCTGGAGTCTAGATGTTCATTCCTTATTTATTGACACGTACTGAGTGTGACTTTTTTCTTTTTTTTGACAAAGTCGAGCATGACAAGTCCACGGTCTAATTTGGAGCTGATTTCCGGGGGATGGAGATGGAGAGTGCTACTCAGACACTGAGGGAAAGAAGCCGGTCGGCACTAAAGAGTCACCGCGTCAGAAACACTCGAGGAGTGTTAACAAAAAATGTCATCTCTCTCTCTCTCTCTCTGTCTCTGTGTCTATCTCTCTGTCTCTCTCTCTCCAGGCCTGCCGCTGTATACGCTGCTTTCTGCCAACATCTCTCTCTCTCTACAGCTCAGGCACGTGAGTTAGATACACAAGCAGGCAATTAGTGATCTTTTTGGAGCACACTTGCTGGTAAACATTTTATCATGTTCAGAACATAAAACCTCCTCCCATCGGCTAATCTGCTGCTGCTGCTGCTGCTGCTGCTGTGGGAGATTTTCGACAACGATAACGCTCGATTCACCATTTCGAAGTGGAAATCAGAGAGCTGGCACCTAATCTGCATTTGTGAAATATGAGCATATAATTTCTCCTGCCCTCCCTCCACTTCCTCGTGATTCTTCTTTTTCTACTTCTGTGAGGAAATAAAACATTAACACACTCCATGAATAAAGAATAGTTCACTTGAAGACATGACAAACGCTCGCCATTTCGAGGAGCTGATGGAGAGGAAAAGTAATGACTTCGTCGTCCTCCTCCTCCGTACAATCTGCAGTTCTCTATAGCATCTTATCATTTTATGAGACTGAGACTGTTCCATCACCTTCAATTAACCAGATAGGTGAATTAAAACCATATTCCCTTTTGGCAGCTTGGTTAAAGGCCTCTAGAGAGGAAGAGGATGAAGGAGCAAATGAATTATTTGAAACAGAGATGCAGCTCCCTCAGAGATGGAGTCAGACGCTGAGCAGCCCCAGACTAAGAAATGAGGATGAGGGAGAGGAATAAAAAAAAAGTACAGTAGGTGGAGAAAATAGCACAAGAAGGCAAAAAGGGGGAAGAAATACTGAGCGAGATTATGACGGAAAAGGTATTTTATATTTGTGTTTGTGTGAGAAAGCAGACAGAGGAGAGAGATCAGAGCTGCAGAGGAGAATCCTCCTCCTTGGTTTAAAGAGGCTGCAGCAGCTGCAACAGCTGGATCCCAGTGCACTCCTGTTCTTTCAATAACAAAAAGAACCAGAATACACAGACTGCAGAGCAGGACCAGCACCAACTCTGTGTTAGTCTGTCTCTCTGTACTGTCAGAGCTCCACTCATTTGTTTCAAATCAATATGAAAATCTCTATAGATGATGCAATCTTTACAGATGCACCGAAAACTTGGCCACTGAAATTATTTGCTGAAAGAGGATGCTGTGATTCCAATCAGCTGCCCCACTTTCATCCGTCGGGTGTTTGCAGCCCGAGGTTGATCATCACCCGATGGCAGCAGAAGGGCCGAGGCTCAGCCGGTCAGCCTGGTCTTCTGGTCTCGAGACACACTGTGTCATGCCAGAGCCGCCCACTGTGGAGTGGGAGGGATGCTCTCCCGCTGGGTAAGTGGGAGACTGCCATGGTGGTGGTGGACGGGGAGTCTCAGTCTCACTGTTGGTCGGTCGGTCGGCTGGCTGGGAACTCTAACCTCTAACTAAACCCTAAAGCGACCAAAAGTGCAGCGTTCAAAGTTTTCATAGTTTTAGAATTGATTTATTCTTTGAAAATCATGAATGTTTATTTATTCAGTTGCAATTACTTGACTTTAGTGATGTAAGTACACACAGAGTCCCAGGTTTAAGTCGTTCAAAGTCAAGTATTTTGGGCGGGGACTATTTTTGGTGGCGGATTAACACACATTTACAGCAGTAGGATTGTAAATGTGAGACTGAGTCAAAACCCAATTGAAATGACATAAACAACACTTGTTTATGTGGATTTGTTTTTTTCAACAAGTCATTTATAAATATCATCAGCCTCGTTCTTTATTATTCAACAGTGACTTCAAAGAGTCCGACTGACAGGGCTACCTGTCAGCACATTAAAACCACTGCCTCCCTCTTTGCACAACAACAAACAAACAAAACTGAAAGCCAAACAACACAAATTACACTGTATTGCATAATCCAAGCTTCTGTGCTGTCTATAGACTGATTGATAGAGGAACACACTTGAAGTAGCAGAAGAAATATCTGCATAAATGTTGTATTTTATTAAACGAATGTGAATTTTCAGCTGATTTTAGGCCTCAGGTGGTGTTGCTCTGTGAGATTCAACCATAGTCATCGTGCATCACTTTAACTGGGAGCTGAGGCATGTCTGTAAATAGCCGACGATTTAGTCCCTTAACCACTTTAATGTGCAGTATATTCCCTAAATAACACGCCGAGACATACTGACTCGTTAAGATCGTCTGCTGGCAGACTACATGTACGTTTTTCCATTACACGGATTCCAGGAGGCGCCGAAATGCACCTGAGGATTCAGTCAGAGATAAGTGGTGTTGGTGTTGGTGAGGTAAACGTAACACACAAACGTCCGCAATCACAAAAAAAAAAAAAAAAAAAAGCTCTTCCCTGTCACACGGCTGCCATTTATCTTTCCACTTGTTTGGAGAGACTCATCAAGTCTCTGAAGATGTCGCCTAATTGAGACTCATTCTGTTGTTAGTAATTCAGACTCCCCAGAGAGTTTACAGTCAAAAACACAAACCAACCATGAACGAGATACATGACACTTCTGAGTCCACATCATATTTCTCAACATGATGTTTTTTTTTCCTTATAACAAAATGAGTGATATGATGAAACTACAGTCTTTTATTACACTGTATATACACAAATAAACTGCATATGCAAATACGGAGGAAACGCAACTGTGATCCAAGACTTTATATTTGTTTTCTGCTAAAATAACTGATCATTAGTCACAGCACATGGTTATGGTTAAGCAAAGATCATTGTTTGGTTTAATTCAACAAAAACAGAGTTTATTTAAAGGTCCACTTATGCTAATCAAAAACATCTTGAAAACTCTCACAATAAAGCCGACTCCCTGCAGCTACTCATCCATTAGTTTACCACTTGAGATCTCAGCTCTCTCTTTTAGTTTTACCTTGGAAACAAGTCAGTTTAGATGATCAGACTCAAATTTTATCTTGTAAAGAGCATCTGACTGCTTGTTAGACTTAAAACAATGAAATATGCCCAATAAACAGTATAACTTTCTCTCCTGTGTCAACACACCATGCACATTTTACTTACAACTCTTACAAACCTATTTCTTCGGTCGCCTGTAAAACCCACTTAATAACCTTAATGAGGTAAATTAGCCTCCAACTTGCGTCACACTTGATTCTCAGAGGTTTCTATTTACCCTGTGATGATGCTGCCCTCTTTTATTTTCCACCCAGCCTCTGTAAGGATGAACTGAACTCCTGTTGTTAACCCCCCCCCCCCCCCCCCACTCCCCTGAGGTTCTTTATATTTGTCATAGGGTGGCGGATGAGGCAAGACCTCATTATTGAGAATAATTAGCAATACTTGACACGAAGATGTTTGTTTGTCCTTGTTATTATGGATCCAAGGTACCAAAGCTGTACCAAAGCTTCTGTCCAAACAGTTTCAAAGATACAAGAAAATTCATAGAATCTAAAATTTCAGTTTGACAAAAATGTGTCACAGTGTTTCTGTCTAGAGCTCAGTTGGGATCCGTTGACTCTATTTTTGGCCAACCGTTTAAAGGTTTAAAGTTAGAAATGAAGCCGTCCCATGACGATAAACATTAGGTCCCCTGCTACTCACTGTATTGTGCTGTACTGTAACTGCTGCTATGTCAGTTTCTATGCTGATGATAACACGTTTTGTGTCATTATTAACTATCGTTAACTAGTGTTTGACGACCCTCACAGCTCTTTGGAAGTATAACCAATTAAGAAATAGACTTAAGAGCTTTGACTGGGTACTTTTTGTAAATTTCCTTTGCAGTAATTTTGTCGATTGTAATATTTGTGCATCAGTTTGTTCTGAGCTCTGTGTCTTTCAGAAGAGATTTTTATCTTCCTGATTAAGTGAAACTCAGCTTAACGAATATGGACACCAAACGAGCAACAAACTGTCTCCTGTCACAGTCATGATCAGACTCGTCAATTACATAATTAAGCACGTAATCGCCATGGTGCATGTGATTAATGTCATCATCATCATCATCATCACTTCCCTCATTATCATCAAACCCCTGAAAGACCAACGGAAGGAGAAAATGTACATCCTGCATATACAAACACGTGCACACACACACACAAACACACACACACTCCCAGGGCATTAAGTGCACTCACTGCACCAAAGTCAACACGTCCACATCTGAGGAAGGAAATTATAAATTCAATTTCCATAGAGATGAGCTGAGAGTTACTTTCAGCTCCTCTTTCTATTTGAAGCTAATGAATGCAGATTGAAAAGATGTTGATTCCATCTAAACAAACAGCCCCGACACCTGCACATCGAGTGGCAAGTCTGTCCTCTCCAGCGCTAAAATAGAAAAACATAATTGAAATATTCATATGTCTCTGTGGACTGAACGAATGAGGAAATTAATGATCTTTTTCCAATGTATTTCTCTCCCTCTCTCCTCTCGTGGTGCTCTGATATGTGGACAAGACCAAGTCGTCTACTTTAAGTTAAACGGTGTAATTAGTTATCAGGAGGTGTTGATGAATTAGTGTTCTCCATTGCAGTGACGTCGCCCATTAGTCCTGAGCTAAGAAAGCTGCAGCGGCTACGTTTACATCTGCGCTCTATGTCTAAGCATTGGATAGAATATATACATATATACAGTGAGACTGAAGCCCTCCTGCTGTGTGTCCATGTTAACAACATATGCACTCACAGCTCTGTAAGTGTTTTTCTGTAGTTGCCTGTTCTGGTCTGAGTTTGTAAACACACACTGTGCTGTCTGGGGAAACATGTTGATTTTCATTCCAGCACGCACGTTAACGAGTCAGAGCACACACACACACACACACACACACACACTCTGCTGCGTTAGACACGTGTCAGACGCACATCTCTCACTTTTCATGATCTAGAGACTCCGCCACACACACTGCGCACGGTCACATCCACAGAGAAAAGACCTGTTGATGTCGAATTATTAATTTCATCCCAGCAACATTACACAGAACGGACAGTGTCCACTGTTAGTCGCCTGTTTCTTGGCTGAATCTGAATATGATGCAGATATTTATATTTTAATGATTGTAGCAGCTGCATGTGAGGACGGTGACACTTAACCAATGCCGATAACTTCCTGCTTCTCGTAACCGATGTCGATACTGTTAACATTTTTCATAGTTTATATTCACACCTGAGGTTAAGAAAGGCTGAGGTGTCGTGAGTAAAGATGAATCTGACATTATAGCTCTGCCATCTGACTTGACTGACTGACTAACTGTTGTAACCACAGCAAAAACAAGACCAGTTATGACTCTATGGCTCTAGTAATGTCATGATCGGACTTATCTGTGTATTTGCCGATAATTATCAGCTAATATCGGGCTGATAATCATCTGTACCGATCCGATATCCCTTACGAGATTAGCTGCCCACTGATGCCACACATCCAGTGTGTTCCTGTTGTAACACGTCACAGGGTAATTAGACCCAGATCCTGGACGTTGTGCTTTGTACAACCACCCACACTGATGACCTGAGTTTGACTTGTTTGCAGTGACAGTAACAATGACACAGTTGCTGGAGCGAAAAAACTGCACTGAATATGTTTCCCCCAAAATGGATTTGGCAGCGCTAATTATAATGTATTTACAGAGACAGGGTGGCTCTCGTAGTTTATCTTATCTCCTCTGTCATTATGTGAATGAGCCTGTTATGTCGTATGAATTAGGAGGTTTCAGTGTGTTTGCACCTTAAGAAAGCCAGTTTTCAACTTTTCCTTTCACTCAGTAAATTCAATGGGTTTTGGCAGCACCATCGGCTGTAACAGGATATACTGTACCGAGCTCTTTGAGATGCACAATAACTTAAAATAATAACATTGGGCTGTAGCCATGTCTCTCTTGGCCTTGCAAGTCTGTGGCTCTGCCATAGCAGCAGATATTTTTCTGCCTAAAAAGCACTTAACGTGCATTTTACAAATTAGATCAGGCATTGACACAGCAGCAGAGAGACTGAACTGGTGCATTTCATGATGGCCGTAATCTGCAGCTCGGGGTAAACTGTTGTGTCAGGTGTGACCTTCATGTCAAGACAGCTTGACCTTTCTGCACAGCACTGGAGCAGTCATATTAGAGAATAATATGGGAGTGGACAGCCAAGGAGAAAAGAACAACAGGGCGTCTGGTGTTTAAAGTCAGTGGTGGTGGGAGAAGCAAGAGAGAGAGACAGAAGGAGGACACAGACTGTAGCAGAGGAGATTACTTCTGTCATGTGTTCTCTATGGAAAAAAAAAAGATGGATAACCCTTCTCTGCATTATTAAATTTTATGAAACAAACCTCGGCATATTAAACTTCAGATGATGAGAAGATGACTCACCTGTGTATGATGCGTTTGGAGCGGAGGTATCCCAGAGCCAAGGCCAGCTCACACACATAGAGTTTGACCGTGCTCTCTGAGAAGTGGACGTTCTGCTGGAGGTGGTAGCGCAGGTCTCCTCCCAGGAGCAGGTCCACCACCATGAACATGTCCTCCTCATCCTGGAAGGAGTACCTGCAGGGGGAGAGGGAGAGAGTGACGTAGTCGTCAGAATGAGGAGGAAAAACACAGAGGTGATGGAAGAAGAAGAAATGAGAGGGGGAGAGGAAGGAGCAGACAGTGACAGCCACAAATAAGAATCACATATTTACCATAAAACAGTAGAAGGGATCCCAGAAGATGAAAATAGCACAAAACAAGATTTATTTTGAGTTGTGTGAAGCTATGCTGCAGGAACGTGGGCGTCTAACTGAGCAATAATATAATCTAACTTTATGGATTGCTGCAACATTGGCGATGCAACTCCTTTACCCATCAGCAATAAAAAAAGAGGATGACAAGCAGAAATTGAACTCATGTCAGGCTTGTGCACCTCAGGCAAATCAGCATTTATAAGAGAGTGCATGAGACCTCGGTACAAAAGGGTTTTGACAAGAACAAACGTTAAGAACAAAAATGAAAAATCAGCGTTTGGATCCCATGATGTCACAATGAGAGCTTCAACCTCTGGAGCCCCCCCCCCGTCTTTGAGGGTGGATGGTTGCTCTGCTCTTTATCACTCTTCATGCTCATCACACCGTGCACAGGGAAGCACCTGCATATTGACTTGAGTCATGCCTGAGGCAACACTCATTATCATATCTTCAAGGCCGTCGAGCTGAGGAAGCAGCTGTGAGATGCTATAGACTTTGGAAAGAGTTTTTTTTTTTTTACTTTGTCTTTGTCTGTTTTGTGTTTTGTTTATGTCTGAGGAAACTTTTGTTTTATTTACTGCAGAGCTGCAGCAGTGAACTTTCAGGACCACGTGATGAATATAACACTCAAGAAGTAAATGAGGACGGTGAAGACAGAAAACATCATCTCTGCCCTGATTTGCATTAGTGGTCAACAAACGGATTATCCAGGCACCTGTTCTGTACCTGACATCATTCCTGAGAATCTGAACGACACCCATCATATCCACAACATCTTTATTTCTAAACCTGCAGCTGCACAGACGTCTCCCTCTCTGCTGCTGTTTCCTTAAAACAGACCTTTACTAAAGCTGCTTTAATGTTTTTATTTCCCTGTGCTCAGTGATTTGTGCCTCCAGTACACACTGTACACACCGAGTTATTTGTTTGCTTATTCTTAAGTCATCCATTAGTGTGTGAGGGATGTTCTGTGGTCGTCCCCTCTATTCATACATCAATCACACACACACACTGACCTGCACAGAAAGCTCAGTGTGTCACCATTTAAGAGGCTTGTTGCACAAATCATCAGTGGTTTTACATGCGGCGCGTCCTGCTGCGGCCATGCTTTTAGTACCCCAACCCCACCCTGCTCTAAACGATGAGCTAATCAGCCTCTCTCCCACAAGAAACTAATTTATGTAAAAGAAAAGGAAAAAAAATACAAATTTGCACCAGCCAATATTTCCTGGCACGGCCTAAAGCACCGCTCTGTGTGCTGTGTGCAACACGACGTCCTACATCTGCAACTTCAGATCTTCCATAGATCTGGAGGAGGCTGCCGCCGCCCTTCTTCCTGAGCGACACACACACACAGGCTGCAGTTTCATTAAACACTTCCGACTCAACGTTTCCACCGGCAGATGTTTGCCAGGACCATCCGTCTTGGATCTGACTCAAAGCTCAATGACCAGGGGGGCAGTTTTTTTTTTTTTTTTTTTTGCCATGTTGGTGCACCCCCCTCCTTCTCCAGTAAACTGGAGTTGGTGCTTTTCTGCTCTGGATGGATGGGGATTGATTGAGCTGACTCCAAACTGTCTGCTGAGGCTCAGATAATGCTGAGACCACTTAACATCTGATTGGAAAGACTATCTGCCAGAAGCCTGGAGATGCTCACACGGTCGTCAAAGTCACAAAGAGCCGCATGACAATACACACACACTTACTGTACCGCTTTCTTATAACTCAGTGTTTCTGTAAAATCAGTTATTCACCATTAAATATGATCTTATAAGCAAACAAATCAACAAATTGTCCTTAACAACTCATCAGTTTTTAACTGAAACAGTGGCCACTTAAAATTGAACTTAAAATTGTTCTGCAGATTTTAAAGAGTTCATTTGAAGGAAGTAAAATTATAAAAGAAAGAGTGAATATTTTAGGAAATGGTGTCTTTCATACAGATGTTAAACATCTGTATATTGTGTATTTGCTTTGTCTGGTTATGTTTGCAAGCTTGTTCATGTGTCTTCATGTGCACACATGCAAATATGTGCATGTATATATACACAGTGTTTGTCCATTTGCTTGAGAAACGTTGGAGTTGAAGATTTTTTCATTGTTGAATCAGTTTTAGCCACAACTGATAAACCTGATACCATCTGTTTATGTGTTAAAATACACACAATAATTGTGTATTTCTTTTATAGCAGGTAGAATAATGAATGAATGAATGAATGAATGAACGAAATGACCCAACAGAAACATGTGCAGAGGAGTGGACTTGTATAAGAAGTTTACAAAGAGTTGAGTCTGGAAAATATCAAAGTTGTGCTGCTGCTGTTAGATGTAAGGCAGCGATAACTGAAGCAACGGAGATGATCAGTGTGTGTGTGTGTGTGTGTGCGCATGTGTGCATGTGTGCATGCATATGAGAGTGAGAGAGAGAGGGAGGGTGTTGGAAAATGAACACTGAGTCTGGCACAGAGAGAGAGGAAGCTCAGATCAAACAGGCGTCATATTAACAGCACATTCTCTTCAATATCAAAGCTACAGATCACTTTGATTCAGGATTGGTTTTGTTTTTTTTGGGGGGGGGGCAAACACATCTCTTTCAAATGTGGTTAATCAATCATACATGTGCACTTATTAGTTTGTAGAAAACACGATCCGATGATACAGAAGATAAACATTCATCAAAGTGCAGCGTGTCCAAGTCCGAGTGTGTGTACATACCACGGCAGAGGAAGCAGACAGACAGCAGACTGTTTACTCCCAAACTATCAGTCATTTCATCGAAGTGTCTCTCTCACTTTTAACAGGCCGCTCCGTCTCTCTCTCTCTCCCACACACACACACACACACACCTCTGATGTAAATACCTCTAACCCAGCAGAGTTAGTTAAGGTGGAAAAGCGGCTGCTGTCACAAGCGTTTAGGAGGCACACCCTGGACGGTAATTGTTCTTTTTCCTGGCAGAGAAACACCGGCTTCCTCCAGAGAAACTGCACTTTATTTATTTATTTGTTGTATATAATCTATACAATGAGACATTTTCTCTTTTTCACTGAATATTCAAGGATTTAATCTTAAACATAATCACGTTTAATCTCCTAAATTTGGTCCCATTTCATCATTAACTGCCTTCTTTCGTCCAAGATGATGATACTGAGGATTGGTACCAGTGTTTCACTGGACTGGTGTCTATCTGCTAAAATAAAGCAGGGCAACATCTGCAGAACAGCTGTTGGTGTTTATCACTTTCTGTAAAGTACAACCTCACCAGGTTAGAATAAAAATAGTCACAACAGATATTGAAAAAGCAGGTGTGTTATTACTTAAACACATGGAGCTACTGGATTACTTGGATGAGGAGGTCGTGTAGGTGTGAAACAATGACGCTAAGTCCATTTACTGATTCGATGGGGCACTTGAGGCCCCAGCAAAACCAGTTTAATCGAGTAGAAAACCAGCTCTCATGCTCAGCTGAGGTTTCCAGTGTTTTTTCTGTCCCACTTGTCCTCACAGAGCCGAGGTGGCAGCCACAGTAAAGTCTCCTGTGGTCGGTCAGGATGGAGCAAAGCTGCTATAAAGAGGGCCGACAGCCTGGTGTGGTCCGACACACACACACACACACACACACACACACACTGATTACTGTGTGTGAGCCAGCTGCTGTTTTCTCTCAAGTAAAAGCACACCAGCTCTTTTTTTCTTTTTTAACCATTTCAGTGCTTGATTTCCTGCCTGAGCTCAGATTATTGCTGTTAATAATAATTCACTGTGCTACACAAACAATATTAGGTGTTAAAGCTGCACATCAGCACCGTCCCTCTGGGGCCGACTGACCTGCTGCTAACTGAAGCTTCCAGTTTTTATGCTATTTCAGCAGCAGCAGCAGCAACATCTCCACTATAGTTAAAGTGTAAATTGGTCTCCAATGACAATAAAAGTCGCTCTGAAACTGTGACATGATCCTCAGAAAGAGTGTTTGAATATGAATGAAGTCTGGTCTGGACAGATGCCACTGCTGTCACAGTCAATTAGAAATGCTGCTCATTAAGGTGTGTGTGTCACAGGTCACAGAGGTCACAGCTATGTTCCTGTTAATGAGACTGATGTGATAAATATGTTGAAGCTGTGCATTGGTGTTTACAGCTCTAGTTATATACTGAAAATACACCTGAAAATGATCTTCTATGAATGATATGAGGTAGAAAACATGTTATTGTCACTTTTTCTTTAATTCACAATAAGGTAACGTGTCCACCAAACGTGTCTTTGGCGCTCACAGCGTCTACTTTCTGTACAGATCCTATGATGTTCAGTGTTGACGGCGCTCAGCGGAGAAAACGCTCTGGGTGGTGGTGTTTTTTGTCGCTGCGCTCAGAGCGCTTCAAGTTGATATCTGTTCAACTTTTAGAACAGCACTACACTCGTTGATGTCAACTTTCCCACTTTGACCAATCAAAATACAAGAAGGGGCGGGACATAGGATACGTTACCGACAGCAACACAACCGAAGACATGGCTCAGTTTATATCGTGGCCTCCACACTCGTTTGAAGGTAAAGCTCAGGGTCCATGTCGAAAGCTGCCGCTAATATTATTGTGTATTTCTTACACTCGTTGTTGTGTTTCCATTAATGAGGCAGGAACAAGGAAGTGTCAGAGGACTCCTTTTGTAACCTAGCAACAGTAGCATTGTGACAAGGGACGGAGGGAGAGGTCCACAGGTAAGGTCGAGGGCGTTGTCAGCACCTTCAAGGTGATGTACTCATGGGGCGTCGTCTAGCTCAGTGGGCCCCATACACGGAGGCTATAGTCCTTTCTGCAGCAGCCCCGGTTCGATTCCACCGGTGGCCCTTTGCTGCATGTGATTCCCCCTCTATATCTCCCCATTTCCTATCGCTCTACTGTATTATCCATTAAAAAGGCCTGAGACGCCCCCCCCCCCCCCATACTCGTGAAAACATAATACGAGCAGAAATGAATGACAGCAGGACATTGTAAAGTGTCCTGTTTGTGTTTTGCAGCTGCATGAGTGAAAGACAAACAGCATCAACCCTTCATTTTCCTTCTTGTTCCTCCCTCTCTGTCTTCCAGCTCTCTCTCTCTCTCTCTCTCTCTCGTTCTACTGGGTATCTGTCTCTGCTCCGCTACACATGCATTTCAATGTGACCTCCTGGTGGCCTCCAGGCAGTCGGTCTGATGGGAGAGCTTCCTGCATGGAGCTTTTAGAGGCGGAGGCACCCCGGGCCACTTCGGTAATGGAAGGCTCCAGAAGCTGCGGTGGTTCCCAGGCTTAATGGTAAGGTTACAAAAAGACCTCCTCTCCCTCTTTTAGAGGTGACGGCTGTGACATGTGAAGACATGCGTCTAAACAGGGTGATGACACAGATCCTATAATTTACATTTTTCTCCAGATTTAAGCAGATTATGGTCCTTAAATCACACTCATACTGCAGAGCTCAGCGGAGAACTCACATTTTCTGATTACATTAGTGTATGATTTAATAAACAGCCTTCACTCACTCAGTCTTTTCCATAAAATTAATGCTAATATTGGCAATATTCCTAAATATATCCCCTCTCAAAAAATAAAACATCACACGCACCAGTTCATTTCCGCTCTCCTTCGTCAGGACTTCTTCTCCCCCTCGTAACGGCTCATCTTATGTCACCTGATCATGATTGGTCAATAAGCCTCTTTGTTCCAGTGATTTTTAATAATTAACATATTTCTACTGGATGCTCACAACATTAAATGACACATCAGTGAACCTAAAACGGTTAATCAAGACTTTGTTGTTACGCTCACGAGTTTGTGCAGTTATAGTGATCACACACACACACACACACACACACAGCCCATCTGACTGTGAAGTGTTGGATCAATGCCCGCTGCCCTCTGACCTCCTTGTCCACCCCGTCTCCAAACACCTCTCTGTGACTGACAGCTCCCATCGCTCTGTGTCCAACGCTCCCTGGACTCACATGCTTGGAGCCACTCATGCAAAAACACACTTGCACACACGCACACACGTGCACTGCTTGCAGAAATGCACACAAGAGGACTGGACATACTCACATAACATGTACAACACTAAAATTGCACTTGCACTCGGTCGGTGAAGTGAGATCTCAGTCTTATTTAAGTGCTTCAGAGAGTGAGCTCTTCTTAAAGTAACAACTGTTTGCTTTTACTCTAACAGGTCTTTGCTCTTACATGTTTCAGAAAACATTTAGGTTCAGTAAACCGTTCATCTTCATCAGGATGCTTTCTTATTCCGACAGTAGCAACTCTGATTTTCTTCCATTTCACCTGGTCACCTCGACTTCAGGCCAACTGGCTCTCTAGTTTTCTGCAGTGATAATGAGGATGTGCACAGTTTACAGCTCAGATACAAGCAGAGCTCCCTCCTGCTGCTTACTCGTATTACTGGAGTCTTGTATGATGAAGCTCATTGTGGCTCCTTCCATTCATTCAGACTGTAGCTTGGACAACACAACATGTGTAGTGTACTGGAGCTTTTTATGTAAGGAAGCAGGGAGAATAGTTGCCATTGCCTTTTTGTGGACACTTTGTCATCACTGTTTGGTTTTATAGAAGAGGACGTGCACATGAATGGGAGGTAACACTGAATGACATCTTGTTCTGTATAGAAATGAAGTGCATTAGTAAGATTACGTAAAAACTCCCCGAAGCAAGTAAAGCTTTTTACTCCACAATCTTTTAGACTTTTGTTAATGTTCTTCTTCTTTTCCTTTGACAGTTATGCAATTTTTTTTTTTTCTGTTTACAATACTGTGTTACGTCACACACTTTAGGTTAGAAATGACTGAATGCTCCGATAGACTTTGATAAAAGCAGGTTTAGTTGTGAAATATTAACAGCACAATGGAGCAGAGTTGCCCGGGAACATTATGACCCTGTGGCCAACGTGCCATAAAGAACTGTGACGACAGAGTTTCTTTAAGTGGAGAAAGTTTTCAACCAAACAAACTCTTGTCTCATATTCACTTGTTTGTTTTTTTTAGAGTTTCACCTTGTTGTTCATCGTGACAGGCGTCGTTTCCTGTGTTGTGTGTGTGTGTGTGTTGGTGCAGTGATTGATCCTGTGGTTACAGTTAAGTCTTAATTCAACGCTGTGATGCTTTGATTGTGTCAATCCAATGAATGAATGAATCAATCCTGATGCAGGAGAATTGCACTAGTGGACTGTTGTGTTTCATCCACAAACATCATGTGACAAATGGCTCCTGTCCATCAGGACGTTGGCAGGTTGGACAACATTGAATTAACTGAATTCTTATTCTCATGTTATTTATTCAATGATAATTTTGTTTTGCAATCTTCTTGCAATTCTAACTTTATTGCTGATTGTCTAGCGAGGCTGTGCTGCTGTCTCATTGTTCTTGCCACAGTGACAAATGAAGAACTTTGTTCTTTGAACCACTGTAGCCTAGGGTTGAAATTAAGGATGTTCTGCTCTGTTTCTTGTTCAGATGATTAACATTAGTTTGGTTCTGTTCATCAGTATCATGTTTGTGATATTAACCCCAAATGATTGGTTTACAAACTGCTTTCAGTTTCACATGTGTGTCTCTCATAATGTCCAGTTTCTGCTGCACAGATGTTCAGCTGTTGATGTGATGTGTGAAGCTTCAGTAGCAGGAGAGCTGTTGGTGCCACTGATATCGTTGTTTGTATAAGGGAATCACAGCCGAGTGTGGGTTTATGTGGTTGGACTTGGTATGTTTGGACTTTGTTTTATATTTCCACATGTCTTTCAGACCCTTTGGATTGCACTGCTGTGTTGTTGCCTTGGTGATGCAGGTCCATGAATTTGGAGTGAGTGGGACATTTGAAGGCTTTTATTTGTTTTTTGCAAGTTTTTTTCTCCACAGTCACTTATTCCACCTTTGAATCGGTAGTGAGAATGAAAGCTGAATAAATCGGCTGCCATCTCCTCCTCCTCCTTCTCCTCTTCTCCGTCCCAGTGTGAGATCTCTGGGTTTTTGTGTCAAAGCGGTGCAGTGCCAGTGAGGGCTCCCCTTACACAGCGCTGGCACATCAATAAAGTGACCGTAGCACTGACTTGATGCCAGAGGTTCATATCCTTCTACATCACTGCTCCATATTAAAACACAACGGGAAAATAACTTGTGAAGGAGCTCATGTGTTTTCTCTTCGCTCCTGTCTTAAGAGTGCATTGTTCCCCGGCTGCACACCGATCGTAGACACCTGAGGTCACGACCTGCAGCGAAAGCCGAGCTGACAGCATGCGGAGAGGAAGAGGAAATGAAGCAGGTGCAGGAGAAGAAGAAGCAAAGGTGAGAGGAGATGAAGAAGAGGTGGATGAAAAGAGGACAGGTTGAAGGGACAGAAGCAGAAGTAAAAGGCTGGATTGTCTGCATGTATTTTTTTCTGCAGTGCGGCTCATGTGGCTGCAGGTAATCACTCCCCGGCTCTGACCTTGAGCGCTCACCTCAGGACAATCATAACTATGCCAACTCAACACAGCCAGAGAGACAGAATGAGAGAGAGAGTGGGCGAGTGGGCACAGCGCTGACCCAAGCACATCTCTGGAGGAAATCACCCCCACCACCACCACTGCCCCACCCAGGGGGGCTTTACGCTGCCAAAAGCATTAACTTCCAACCTTCTTTTTTATCCAGCACAGCAGGCAATCAAGCAGGAAAGCAAGCACTGGCATTGTTTGTCTGATGAGTCTGAACACTCCACTTCTCTCTCTTCCTCTCTTGTTTTCCTTCCCTCTCTCCACACTGTGGTTATTCTGTCCTTTTTCCTGCTCCTCTCCTCTTCTTAATGTGCCTCTGTCTGTCTGTCTCTCTCTCTAATTCATTCCCAACGTGGGAGGATTTAGTTTTGTTTCCCTCAAATTGGTAATTAAAAGACGGGCGGCCACTGATTCTGCCAGAGTGGTGCTCTCCGAAAAAAACATACAGAACAGAAACTGAAGAGAGGTGAAGAGAGGAGAGGAAAGTGGGACAGAGGACCAAGGATAGACTATTAAAAAAGAAAAAGGAAGTAGTTGGAGAGCAGAGCTGCACAAATAAATCATCATCTAATTTAATTGTTGGGCTGGTGAGTTTTTTTATAGGGCGCTGCTGGGCTCAAATCAAACCTGTGAACGAAGAAATAATACATAGTGCAATAAATAAATGAATACACATGCTTTTATTTTTGAAAACTGGACTGCAGGGACTGTGGCTCTTATTCTGTGTCTGTGGAGAGAGAGACATCCTTTCCCCTGGAACGGAGAAGCAGGGTGGCTTCCTCTTAAAGAGTGGGAGTTCTTATCAAGAATTAATGATGCCTTTCAGACGGGAAGTTAACCAGCCACACTTATCAGCCATCTTAAAAGTACAATTCCTCGTGCTCAGTAAGCTGGCGCTCTCAAATTATGATGAACGAGTTGCTTAAAAGTACCTGATGAGTCATCTTTGGTTTAGCTCACAGTTTGAATCAGCTCGTGCGGCGTTGAGAGGGGGGGGGAGACTTCGTCAACCTCCCTGAGGTGGTGAAACAAACCAGAAGCTACCGAGAGAATCGTCTCCATAAGAGCTGAGTTCAGCTCAGTGAGCAAACGACATTTTCCTTTTAGCAGCTTCACAGTGTGAGATGACGGGAGGACGGAGACTGTTCCTCAGTGGTCAACACCTTTCCTGCATGCATCTGCAGACTATGTGAGAGGCTCTTGTGTCTGTGCAGAGTCTGATTTAATGGACAGGGTGCAATCAATGTAAAAATCAAATGGGTGACACAGAGTGCACTGCAAGACCTGAATCTGAACGGCTGTTACCGTCTGATGGTGATAACCCGTGTGAAAGTGTAGTCAAGTGGAAATGATCGATAGTGTGCTTAAGATTTTTACACAGCAGCTTTTTGTTTAAATATTTCAGGGACAGATGAGTTCACTTTGTCAACGTCAGTTTACGGCTCTCTGACTTTGAATTCAACAAGTACCATAAGTGATTTATGCAACTTTTTCCCTCAGAAATGACCTCAGGTTGTTTCACGGTAAAACTTAAGAGACGCACGGTGACTCACCAGAAGTTGACCAGGAACGGGTGTTCGAGGTTCTGCATGATCTGCAGCTCCTTCAGGACGTTTCTCACTTCGTTGCGCTCCACACACTTCAGCTTGTTCATGTACTTCATGGCGTACATCTTCTTAGTGTCCTTCTTCTGCACAATACACACCTGACAAGATTGTAAATGGGTCAGTTACTTCATCGCCAAGGTCAAAACAGTCACAGCTCTTCCAAGGCAGCAGATAATAATACAGATTTTAGCATCCAGACAAACACCAATATGATAAATATCATGCTCAGGTATGATCGTAATGATTAGAGGTGAAGCTCATGTTATCATTGATCAATAATGTTGCTCACCTCCTTAGATTTCTGATAATCTGATTGACACGTTTAAAACCAACTGTAGTTTAAGCGTGTAACGTAACATCACTGCAACAGCTAGACATGTGGGTCACTGAACAAGGTCAAAAGGTCGACAGGAAACTTCAGGATTTCACTTTAATCTCTGCGATGGCGACATTAATCCTCTCCTCACACTTTCACCACAGAACCAGTGTGTTTCTGAGATGGAAACATCGTTGGTGTTGATGCGTTCGTTAGACGTGTTAGTTCAAGTCAGCAGGAGGGAATTAAAATAACATTTTTAAAAAGGGCATAAAACCTCTTGGAAAACGGCGCTCAGTGTGGAAATCAAAAAAAAAAAAAAACCAAAAAAAAACCGTGACTGTGATGTGACGCAGCAAAACACAGAATGTAACACCTGGTGCATTCTGGGTAGCTGTCACAGCACGTAAACATCAACATTAGCTCCTTTTGACAGTATGTCTGAAAAAAGTGACTGCAGCAGTGTAATAATGCCACATATTTATAGTGGTAGTTGCACTTGTGTGTTTGTGTTTGTGTGTGTGTGTGTGTGTGTGTGTGTGTGTGTGTGTGTGTGTGTGTGTGTGTGAGCCGGTGATTACTGCGATCTAAGAGAGTGATCTGTGCAGCAGCTGGCACAGTTAATCAGCCGAACCCTGATCGCATCACGACTCCCATTGAACAGCTTGACATCCACTGTGATTAGACTGCTTATCTGTTGTTGGACACAGTATTGATGCCGTGTGCTTCTGTTCAGTGTGTACGCATGTGCTTGTGAGCGTGCACGTGCGTTGGCTGTATGTTCTTACATGTTGTCCTAAGTGCTGATGTGAATTACTCTTTACTATTGGTGAGGTAAACATGCCTGCTGTCACCTCTGAGCTGCTGCTGCTGCTGCTGCAGATTGGGTCTGTGTATGATGATGCTGCACCGACACACTGATGTTTTATCTGCAACAACATGTGGTTTATGAAAAAAGGCCTCGAGGAGATCATGTGGAGCCGCAACAAGTCGTCAATCGACAGGAAAATCACTGGTGGCTGTTTATGAAATCAAGTTAATCGTTCGAGTCGTTCAGTAAACTGAACATCTTTGATGATGTCACCTCGTTGTGACACACGTTTGTCTTAATATACTCAGATTGCACCACAGTGTTGATAAACTAAACAAACACTGACACTGAAAGATGACTTACTTTTCCAAAGCTTCCTTTTCCAATCGCCCTCAAGATCTGGAAGTGGTCGAAATTGACTGCAGGGATGAAAAGACAAAAAAAGATGAAAATTATATTAGATATAAAAAAAACCCAGTTAAAATTAGAAATTGTTTTTATTTTCCTTTTTTAAATCACAGCATCATTTATTCCCAGCTGTGAAACTACCTGACAAGACCAACACATTTGCTGCAGCTTAAATATATTTAACATTTTAACTTTTGTAAAATGAAAATCAGGTGATTGAATCATTTTAAATGGAAATAGATGAATGTTTGCAGCAGGTACAGTGGTAGCTTCAATGTGAGCTCTGAGGTCTCCAGGGCAACCACAGGTCAATGACATCATAGAGCACAGCGTTCAGATAAGCCTCAACACCGAGATGTCTTTTATGAGCAAGGTGTGTGTGTGTGTGTGTGTGTGTGTGTGTGTTCTCATCTTCCCTCAGCCATCTCTCTCTCTCTCTCTCCCTCTCCTCCTCAGCCTTTGTATCATCACTCTTTATCTCCCTCACACACAAACAACAGAGCAGAGAACTAACTCCCTATCTCTCTCTCTCTCTCTCTCACTCCATCTATCAGCAAATTTTTCGCCAATTGAAAACGATGGGGCTGTTTGTTTCTTGCTGCCATGACGACCAGGACAGACGTTGTCCCCCTCCTGAAGATGCATCAGTTGCAGCTCCTCTGACCACACTCACGCACATCCACACACAAAAAAAAGCTAATATGGTTTAATATGACTTTAAGCATCACCTGTCTCTCCTGCATCAGTACAGCTCTCTCTCTCTCTCTCACACACACACACACACACGCACATTTTGCCTGCAGACTCCAGATCTATTGAATGTGACAGTTAATGTTATGCTCTGTTAGTCACGTATCTCTGGCACTTCCTCCTCTCACACTATCTGTGTTGGAGTGTTTACCCAACCTCTGATAGGGTCCACAAGATGCCGCTTTGTAACATGCACACACACACACACACACACACACACATGGGCGCAGACGTAAAGATGGCAGCATATATAATCAACATACACACACTGAATATATAAACATGGTCATTTTCCTGCCGAGCTACTTGTAGATTCTGGTGACGATGAGGCTCAGTCGGATCAGAGAGAAAGAAAGAGAGAATAAGAAGAAGTCAAATGAAAGGCAGAGAGGGAGATAAAGTGAGTGAGACAGAGAGAGAGAGAGAGAGAGAGAGAGAGAGAAGAGGATTAAGATGGAGATTGTGGTATTTTAGCAGCAGTAACTGTGAATGGTTTAATGTGCTTGATGAAATGATGGACACACCAGTAACAGAGCGTGTAATGCTCCGAATCTTAAGACGAGTGGAATTGACACATTGACAGTTTCTCCGTGGATTTAACTAAGTGAGGAAATCATCGAACTGAGGAGCTCGTCTGCCCGTCAATTTGAATTTGACTGACACGTGATGATCAGTTTGGATCACACTCGTTCAGGTCAAATCTCTCTCTCTCTGTACGACTGTCTTCTACGGTATTTTTTGTTCATGTCTTTGCGTCTTCTGTCCGTCTGAAGCTTCTTTGTCCACACACACACACACACACACACACAAGTTGACTAAATTTGAAGATGCACATTCTCTCAGCACTCGTCTGCTCCAAAATGGAGACACAGGTCTTTCTATTTTTACTTCGTTGGATAACGGGTGCACACAAGTGCGGTCAAGCGTTTTGGGGGCAGCTTTGTGGACGTCTGCTGAAATATCCACACGATCCTTCGCAGTCAGGAAGAAAAAAAAAATTTACCTTGCACAGACCCACACAGCTAATTTGCAAACTAGAAAACACCGGCTGCAGGTTTTCATCTGGAAGAGAAGAACTGAAGCTTTGGTCTCAGCTCCAAATATGTAGGTCACACATATATTGTTACATGTTCTTTTAAGAAAAAATTCACTGTAGTTTAACAAACTCTACTGAAACAGAGGGAAATAATTGTATTGACTGTGGGACTATTTTCAGCAGCGGATGGATACACATTTGTTTCAACAAGTCCAAACTGAACAACCAAATATGTTGGTATAGATTAGTTTTTACCCTCTTGTACGATTCATAGGAGCTTTTTGTCCTGAAATCATGCTGCTACGGCAACAGGCGTACCAGACTCTGTTGTCACGGTAACAGGAACATAGTATACACACAGTCATGACTTCAGGTGTCGGCACAAAAGCTCTATTCTGTAAACTCTAAGAAAGGATGAAGATGTTGGTTTAAATATCTACGTCTTCATCATGACACAGTCTCTGTTACAGTATAAACAGATTATTATGGGTCATATTCTTTGTGTTACTGTACAGTATGTTGACACATCCAGCCACACTGACCATCTCGTTTACCCGGGTTTTTAAAGGGACTTGGTGCAGGATTTGTGACAAATTAAACATGCATTTTTTTTTGTAATGCTAATGGCTGATGAAGCGTTCAAAACCAAACAGCATGAGCCCACTCACGTATCTCTCCTTGAACAGACTGTGTGCTGCATAATGCACTGCAATTCGGAGTCTGAATTTCCTGCACAGTTCTGCAGACGTCAGATGACGCTGAATGCGGGTTCTCAGCAGCTTTCGACTTGGGAAGAAGACAAGCGCGGTAGTAATGGACTCTGCTACGGTAAACAAACGATCCACCAACATCACAAAGTCCACTGAAAAGTCCCACAAAGAAGAAAACTAAAGTTTTATCAGCAGCATCTCATCAATCAAAACGCAATTACCCGCAACGGCCGTCATGTCAGTGTTGAGTCTTATTTCTTGATCCTGCCCCAAGTCTCTTTAATCTAAGCTCTTTACTACGTCACTGAACCTTTTCCCTTTTCTGCTCCTGTCATTATATCTACGGCCACTAGGTGTCACCTGACGACAACCTGGTAATAAAACACAGAATACTATCAACCTTAATCTGTGCATGCAGAGAAACAACACACACAATACAGATATTATTATTAATATGTGTGTGTAGTGCACCAGTGTGTTTCACTTCAGTTTATTGTTCATCGTCTCAAAAACACAAAGGAATGAAAAACGTTGCTGTTTCACTTCTCTCCACAGACTTTTATTGTTTAGTAAAAATGTGACTGACGTTTTCAGAATCAGTCGATTCAGTGTGGACGTCCTGTCTCACTCTGTTCCTCCTCTTCCTCTCTCTCTGCCTCACACAGAAGCCTGTAAATCACTTAAGGACCCACCGTCGTGGGAACATCGGCGCTCACACAGTTGCTCTGACAACTGAAACAGAGCCCATGGGTCCATGTGAATAAAGTACGATCAGCAGTAAATGGGGCTCGTCCATTAACCAGAGTCTCCCAGTCACACACATAGTGGAAAATCAACGTGGCACCGAGGGGACACGCCACTCTCTGAGGGGATAAACATGTCATGACAGAGTTCACCTTCACACACACGCAGACACACACACACAGCTGTAAATCAACTGAGTATTAAGTGTAAAACTATGCCATGGAAACTGTGAGTGTTTCCTACAAGAGCCGTACAATTATGACGCATTCATTTGGAAATTTCCTCACATTTCTTAATAATAATAACAAACACCAAACATCACAGAACATGACGTCATGTGACTTTTATTTATCTTAGAAAAGCTACGTCTTCTCTCTCATGATATAACTTCCATTGGTCTCCAATTAAATTTTGATAAATATAAGCTTTACTAAAGAGGAACTATGCAAGATTTCTACCTTAATCAAACACCTTCAGTGTAACTGTGATGGTTAAATGACTTAAAATAGTCTGACAAACAACCTCATGCAAATGTAAAGCATCAAGCGTCTCCTACTGCATAAAATATATATTACAGAAACATATATTTTGCAACTCTGGCCTGACGTTGGCGCTGTAGGCTACTGTTCAAAAACAAAAAGACAAGTCCATAATCAGTGAAATGCTCTCTCTCCTCACCAACTGTCAGGTAGTTTTCCAGCTGCTGTCACATGACCCGACCTCAGAGCATTAACTTAGATGAATAATATATTTATGAAACGAAGCCACTGTCGCATCAACAAACAAACAAATTCCACCAGCTCACGGCAAACTCTGACGCTCCTGAAGCAGAAAGAGAAGAATTCAGTTTGCATCTTTATCAAAGGGGCTGAGAGCCTGATGTACAGACAGTACAGTCAACACGCAGTGACCACTAACCCTCATGATGATGATAATAATAATAATATTGTAATAAGTAAAAACAGGAGATTCTCAGCAGAACCACGCTGGCAGCAGTTTCCATGTCAACGATCCACATCAGAAATACAATAACTTTGGGTTCCTCCTCTAAGTTTTGACTCCACCTTTTATTTTGCCGCCTCAGACTCCAGTTCTGTCTCCTCTCTAGTTTCCCAGGAGTCTTTGCAGAACGTATAGAGCAGTCATTCAGGGGATATTACTAATGTCAGGCAGTAACAGCACAGTGGAGGAGCACCCGTCTGGTTGGTGTGACCTCAAAAAGGAGAGTCCTGCCCGTCTGTGACGTTGAGCTCCATCAGCGAGGGGATTACTGTGTTTCCACTGAGCTGATTTTTTGTTTTGTTTTTTTTTTTTTTAATTCCCATTCAAAACGCTGCGTCTCTGTTTATTATTCCCTCATGCCCTCGGTGAAATCGCCCACGCTGTTTAGTAAAGGGAGAAGGTGCAACTGTTCCATTAACTCAAGAGTTCACAGCAGCTCTGTTGTGAGTGACATTTCCAGATCGGCAGCACACACTGAGATGACTAAGCTGCAGGGTTAACCATGAATAATGATTTCCTCTTTGATAGCGGTTTTGCCTCCAGTGTAAAAAAAAAAAAAAAAAAAAAAGAAAAGAAAAGGAGGCAGGCGACGCAGGGTGGAAAAAACAAAATGAAGAGTCAGCACACACACACACACACACACACACACACACACCACAAATCCTAAAACAATTATCATGACTATTAATGGGAGTCTTATGAACTGAAGACAAACATTATATGTCAAAGAGCCAAACCGACAGTGAAGGAAAAAACCACCTGAGCTCTGACTGAATCACTGACTCATACTCAGCAGCTCTGACTTATTCCAGGTCCTTGAGGCGAAGCCAGGAGGGAAATCATTTCAAACACTGACACAGATCAATAAATTCACATTGTGTGTTATCTACTCAGGTCAAACAAAAACAAGAAATAAATTCAGACCGACAGCTTTTGCCAATCACAAACAATAATCTGTGCCAATCCTGACCTTGATGGTCACGTTCGTCATCAAAACAAACAACAAACATGAGTTTGGTCTCAGGAAAACAACTTTCCTATTGTTTCAACTGTCTTTGCATGAATATCCAAAACTGTGAGGGCTGTTCCCTCGTTTCCATTTCTGAGGAAGAAGACTAATGACAACCCTAATTAGCATCACATCAGTCGAACCGTTTCCTCTGAGTGCACTCCATCTTTTCACAGAGTAAGAAAAAGCTTCTTTCACACAAGGCTGCATTGAAAAACAAAAACATCTTACCATGAGGACAGCAGAGTCAAATTCATGCTAACAACTTTGTGCCAACTTTGTTTTAGTTCCTGTCTGAACCATGAAGAGATGGATGATGAGATGAAGAGAGGATCTCTGGTGTTTTTCGAACACTCACCCTCGTCGGTGTCGTCCGTCACCGGAGCCTTGCTGGACTGACCGAGCCCCATGTCGACTGCTCCTCTCCTCTCTCAGCTTCTCCTCTTCTGCTCAACTCAGCATCCAACAGCAGCTCTCCCTCTGAGACGCACTCATAGCCTGGTCAACACTATAGCTCCTCACACACACACACACACACAAACTCTAACACACACACACACACACACTCATACACTCTCTCTCTCACACACAGTCTCACGTGCAGGACTGCTGAGCTCTGTGTGTCCTCTCTGCTGCTGGTTAGCTGGACGCAGGCAGACGGACGACTGTGTGCAGCCTGCAGGAGGAGGAGGAGGGTGATGTGTTGACTGGGAATCTAACCTGTGCACCAAGAAGGACAGAAAGAGAGAAAGAGAGAGAGAGAGAACAACATGAACAGAGGAAAGATAAGAAAAACATAGCTTGAAAACTCAACTCACAGGAACAAGACTTTCTTTCCTCCTCCATGATCAACTGTTCTGATGAGTGGTATGATCTGTTCTCCCATTACAGGCACAGAACTGGAGGCTTTCTGATTTACAGTTTGCTGGTGTTGCGTACTCTAACTGGGATCCCTCAGACTGCAGGACGACACACATCAGGAGTCACCACATCTCACTCCACCAGCAGCAGACAAAAGAGACGCTGCAGCAGGAGACATGCAAACCTGAATACGGAGGTTTTACTGGCGCTTATATATGTACATGTTATAAGATCATACTCATACACACTCCCATAGCCTCATCCTGTGGAGCATTAAGTAAGTTATTCAAGTTATTTATGAACCTGAGTGACAGCTGAACTGAGTCACGAGCTGCATCAGTGGGTTAAACAGCTAAAACTTGAGTCATTATAGAGACGGTGAATCCTCGGGGGGGGGGGGCCTGAATGTCATCCCCAGTCTGCACAGTAAGGTCACAGCTCAGTGTCTCCGTGTCCCTCATGGCTTCAATGAAATATTCAAAAACTAATGCGGGAAGCCGCAGTGCTGAGCTCCCCGCAGAGGACAGTGCTCGGAGCCCTTATCTGATCAAATGGGGGGGGCATGCGCTGAATACCGCGCGCGCGCGCGCACGCACACACACACACACACACACACACACACACACCTCCAATACCACCACCACCACCCCTCCTGCATCCATGCAGGGCAGCTGCTGTGGACACCTACCTCTGGACGGAGCTGCTCACCGGGGCACCGGGGCATCTCCAGCCCGGTTTGCTGCAGAGCTGAGCGGCGACAGCGGAGCAACAGTGCGGCTCAGAGCAGCATCACTTGTCCGGTGTTCGGACGGACGACGACGCGCCGGGACACCTGCCACACGGAGAATAGGGCACTACCACGCAGCGAGACGTGACTTGCGTGGATGCGGGATCCGAACGCAGAGACTGTCCGTGGGTGAGAGGAGGACCGAGCAGGAGCAGGAGGAGGTGGAGGAGGAGGACAGCCGGGGACGGAGCTCAGGTTCAGGTGGAAACTGCTCGGCGCGTCGCTGGGATGTGACTGACCTCCACATCGCCGCCTGTGTAATGGGCTGAGCTCCCGCCGTGCGTCTGGAGAGGCACGTTTCATAGGCTGTCAGGCTGATGAGCTGTAGCTGAGGGGCTGAGGGTTCCCCGCCGATGATGTTCACACACCCTCAGTACTGACGACTGAGCAGAACAGTGATGATTTCATGTATGCATCTTCACACTGATAGACTCCAGTAGACTCCAATAGAAACCCACACCTCAGCAGGTTATTACAGTGATGGTCATAATGACAGGTTCAGCTCCACACACCAACAGACTGTAAAGTGTTTGTTATATGTGTTAAATTACAGCAGGTGATTGACATTTTATCAATATATCAATATATGGCCAATCACATTATTCCTCTATGCAGCAACACCCCCATATAATATTATGGAAAAATACTTAATGCTTTAGTTTCCTTCATAAACCTGTCTCATGATAAATACTCTGTTTCACTGAAGTGTTTTTCCCTTTGTCTCCACGGCAGAGTCAGAGGTCACGGTCAGCTGGAGAACAGCTCCCCCCACAGGTGATGTTGGGTCACTACTACCTCCATTCAAACAAGACGTTTCAGTTAAGACTCACTGTGGACAGAGGTGTTTAAACACTGAGACACCAGGTGAGGGACAGTCCACAGTCTCTTTATGGACCAGCTGAGCCTCATACAAACCTTTCGGGATGTATATGTGATTATACAGGCAGAGTAACGAGCGCCGATGTCTCTCTGGTGTTTCACAGGAAGTCTGTACCGACCTCATCATCCTTGATGTTTTAAAATCTCTGTAGGTGTCAATAATGTTCCTTTTAATATCCTTAAATCCTGAGAAACACAGTTTACTGTATACAGGTCTTTATATAACTGACGTGTTTTATTTTTGTTATGTTAGCTCAGCCTGTGAGCGGAGATGTGTATACAGATGGAGGAATGACCGAGGTGTTGATCCCCTGGGCCGTGAAGTGACCTTTAACATTTCTGTTTGGTAAGTTGGTCAAACAACAAGAGGAACACACAAACACAGACATAAAACAACTAGAAAAGGATCTGGGACGTCTACAGACTAGTTTTCTTCTTCTTCTTCTTTATCCAGTTCAATCTGTTCTTTGGTCAGAGAGTTTCCAAACCGACCTCTGATTACAGATGTTTCCACAAGTGAAGTGTTGAATTGAGTGAGTGAATGAATGAATGAATGAATCCGCTGGGCTTCAGCTCCAACACATGGCCTGAGCAGCTGAAGGACAATGGTTGAGGTGCTGAAAGGTTCATTATCTCCAAACAGACAGAAAGAGAATAACTTCCAGTGAGAGCAGATCTGCAAAAGAGACTCGTCAGCAGCAACCGGAGGCAAAAAAAGGACATTTCATACTGAACAGAAAAGCCAGGAGCGACTGATGATGTGGAGGCTGAGGAGTGGGCAGAACATCCTCTGTCAGGAGTTTGAGGGCCTGACACAAAAAGACTAGAAGAGCTGACCTGCACCAAGCTGTAGGCCGAGGAAGAGATCAATCACGCCGTCCAGAGAGAAGCTGCCCAGCTGAAGGAGGAGCTGAAGCAGCAGGAGGACGACGAATCGAGTCCCTCATCATTTAACAGACGCTCAGGCAAGCGTCACGTCTCTGAGGAGGAGGAACTCCCAGAGAGAATCTGTTAAATGAGGAGAGAAGATGAAGAAGAGTGAGAAGAGGAGGAAGGAGGAGGAAGGAGGAGGAGGAGGCAATGTCCAACTGAGACTCTTCAACAGCTGTGAACCACAGGAGCTCAGAGGTTAGCAGACGCAGCCAGATGTTCTTCCACAGGTTTCCTCCAACAACCCAAAGACATGACACTCAGCTCATTTCACAATAAAAGCCTCAAGTAAAGTCAATCAAAATCACACCTGTGCTTTGCAACAGTCGGTAACTTGAGTCTGATTTTTACAACTATAAACAGTTGTATTTTTATATGGACAGGCGGCTGATAGTCGAAGACATTGAGCTTCACAGCTCAGGTGCTGTTTCTGCTCTGATATTTGAACTCTCGTTGTGTCTAAACTCACAGTTTTTATCCACAAATCAACCAAAAAACTGTCAAATTTATCCACTATATAAAGATTTCTAAGACCGTCCAATCCAACAAGTCCATTGTATGCTCGGAGGTTTTCTTCAAATCAAAGTGCCCCCACATGAAAAATCCACGGCTTTAAAACCACATTATGTTTCTGCCGTAGCAGACTTTCCTTCCTTTTTCTGCAGTTTCCTGTCGTCCATTCTCTCATCGTACATTAACCTCCACAGTCATTAACTTCCTGCTGTACAACACGTCCATCCATTATGAAAACTGCCTTGTCACCCGAGTCCCACGTTAATTGAGGAGGCCAAGGTCAAGAGGAGAACGGGCTGAGTGTTGGGACTGTGGGAGCAGAGTTATGCTTATAGTGCACTCTGCACATTTCCTTGGTCTTTCTGCCTCTCCATCAGGCCAGGACACACTCAGTGAGGGCCGTCCATCTTCATACAAGGTGGAGGGGGGGTGAGGAGAAGGAGGAGGAGGGGCACACCTCCAGCTCTACAGACCCAGAGCTGTAACGAGCATCAGTCAAACGAAGAACAATCCCCGATCGGACATTTGGCAGCTTCAGGAAATGAAGTGTGGCGCTCTGTTAGATGACATGAGTGATGACACTGTCACATCACACCTGGACTGAGACCAGGTGACAGTACAGGAGGTGTGTGGAGTGTGTGTGGAGCAGTGTGGTCCTGGTTCTGGGGGATGTAGGTGTAGTGTGTTTTCACCTTTGGACAGAGTCAGTCGTAACTGAGTTGACTTTATTTTCATTTATTTATTTATATTTTTGTTATTTTTCAGACACTGAAACTTTAACGTGATGCTCAAAGAAACTTGATGTGAAGAGCTGACGTCTGTGAGTTTAGCCCCATCTAGTGGACAGAAAAAAGATGACAGTGAAGGGCGTCTGGAAATTGACAGTAAATCTCAATATCATGATAAATGTTCTAGTAAGAATTATGACTTATGTGAAACTGTGGAATAAGTTATTATGACACGTTTATATCAGGTCAGGTGTGGCTGAAAGGAGGCATGTTGCACACCTGAGCGTTTTTCATAAAATCACTTTACTGGAATAATTAAGATCGACAGACAGAACTAACTTCATGTTTATTCAAGAAATGAAATGGTCTACTTTAATTATAGTGTAAAATAGTATGAAATTGAGTGAAATGGAAAAATTGTGTTGTTGGTAGTTGAGGAGTCTTAGTGCAGACAGTGAAGATGCTCAGATAGAGATGGTGAGTCAAATGCCGTCTAGATTTATTCTGGTTGTTTTTCATGTTTGAGCCAAAAAAAAAAAAAAAAGATGGATTTTTATCAGTTTGATAAATGTTGTCCTGAACTTAGAAAAGATTTTCTGGAGACAAAACGAAGACTTGGACAAAAATTCACAGCGATGCTCTCGATTCGGTCTTTGACTCTTCTGCCTCATCTGACGCAGTGAGTCTTTGTCTCTGTGCAGTTGTATAATTAGTGCAGAGGAAACAAAGGGGTGTGTGAAAGATCTGTCCACATGCATACGTGGCTGTGTGTGTGTGTGTGAGCTGCCGGTTGCTGGAGGTGACACACTGAGTCATGGCGGTCTTTAACCACTTGTTGTTAGTTTGGTGTTTGGTGCCACTGGTGCTCAGTTACCCCTTCTACCCTCCGACCTGCTACACCAAGGTCCTGATCATGGCCCGGGAGATCACACAGTGGGCCGCAGACCTGAAGAGGGACCCTGAGACTGTGAGTCCACAGACAGTATAGAGACTTTAAACTTTAGCTGTGTTGACTATTTTTGTGCTTTTATTGAGTTTATTGATTCATTATTTATTGATTCATTATTTGTAAATGTATGTTACTGTTTAATTTAGTGTCCAGGTAAATCAGATCAGAGTGCAGCAGGCTGAGTCGTTGATTTAGATGATGTGAGGTAACTGGATGGATATAGAAGGTGAATTTGATTAAATGATCTTTTTATTTTGGAAACTTTCTGATTCATGTTGTTGTTTCCATCCAGAGTCTCTGCATGCAACACATGCCTCATCTCTACCTGGACGTCCATGTGAGTACGACTCTCACAAAAACCCACGGTAGTTTAAATCTGTTGAAGCCAAAATGAGTTGTTTTTAAAGATAAAAGTCAGTTTGAATAATGAAACTGAGAACAACAGAAGAAAAGTGTTTTCTGATGTGTTGTTTTTCTCTTTCACTCTGTTTTGAGCTGCACTAACATTTACACTAACACCACCCTCCGTGGTGTTTTGACTCTGTAAATCACACAAACGGACACTAATTGCTGCTCACTCTGTCAGAACGGCTGCGTGATGTACAAAATGAGGACGTACATCTCGTTGGTGGAGGGACTGCGACAACGCCGCTGCGCTTACACCAGAGACGTGAATAAGCTGGGCGTCACACTGAGACAGCTCTTCATCATCATGTCGGAGAAATGTCACGGGGTAAAGACAGAACATGTGTCACACAAGTAGCTTCAGTCTGTGTTATAACTGGTGTTATTGATTTGAGTCATGAAGCAATTATCTGGGATTAGACCTGCAGTGCAGCGCAGACATGGGAGGAATGACAATATCTCAAAAGAGAAGGATAATGTGACTCTTCTTCTTCTTCTTCTAGGACTTGGTCTTCACTGTGTTCGACTGTGCTGCACTCGAGCGCTGAGGTCACCGTTTTACAACCAGAGAGAAGAAGAGACACCAACAAACGCCAGACAATGAAGATGTTTAAATCTGTGGTAACTTACTCAAAACATATTTTTAATAATCTTTTTCCTAAAGATAATGGCTGTTATTGGCACTGATTATCACATTATTGATTATCAAACCATTCTGACATATTATAAACTATATTAAAATGCCTCCGTATTCTTTTTTTTTTGTTTTCACGTGATAATGTAAAGAATATTGTCTTCACCCATGAGTTCATGGTTGAATGTTGTTTACTTCTCCTGCTTCCTGTAGAGATGTAATATCATATCAAATACATGCTACTGTTCATAGAGCCATGGTTATTATAGTTCACAGGACAGGCACTGGAATATTGTCCAGTCTTATTAAAAGTCTGTGCTCTTCATCACCTGCTGCTGAAAATATTCTCTTGATAAAACACAACAATATAAACACAAACAACAATATGGTTCATTGCATCTGAATATGATAAGACACAATACACCTGAAGTATATACTGTAATCTATATATATCTATATAATGTAGTCTGATTTAGGGTGAAGTGATACTGAAATACTGTACAGACACCAGGTGAATCCAGGGTGTTTCATCATTATACTGCAGGGAGTTCACCAGCGTCACTAATAACACTGTTGTAATTAAGAGTCTCAGTAAATTAAGACCCTGAAACCAAGTCAACTAAACTCTGAATCGTTGTGTAAACTGATCAAACTGGAGAGAAAATGCTGCAAATGAACAGGACAGAGTTTTAAAACTGTAAATACACACACACACACACACACACACACATATATATAGTGATGATGAGTCTTTACTGTGATGGGATTAGGAACCTCCACAGACCTGTATGGACGTGTGTGAGCTTGTCTCTTTACCTCAGACTCATTGTCCTTTGGGAATTTTATAGTTCATCAATGTATAGAGAATACAGTTTGGACAAACAAGGTAAAACAAGAGACAGTCGTTCAAAAGTCTCTTTACTTTTTCCTTTTTTTTATTGGTTCCTAATTCTTTAACTTCTGGTGCTGAAACTGTCAAAAAGGGTCAAAAAGATTCAGGTCAAACACCGAGAACCAGGACGGCCGATTCAGTGGCTGATCATTGTGCTGCTGCTGTGTGATAAATAACAACGATCCTGGAGAAGGTGAAAAGCTCCAGAGACGGTCAGTCACACAACAACAACAACAACGACAGTAACTCTGCATACAGTCACAGCTGCAACTTGTGTGTGCACAACAACACTTGAAGCATTGACACAAAGGTTCAGGTTGATATAGAAACCACACACTCCAGTTTATTTACTTTAATCAACTCACAGTCCACAGTGTCAGTAAAGTGTTGTGACGATAACACTGATGCTTTTTTTTTCATTTAGTCCCATTTGTCCGAGCTGAAATCTTCAAGTCCAGTCCATTCACTACATAACAGCTACACACACACACACACACACACACACACTCCACCTGAGACGTGGAGCTGAATGAACCAGTAGAGGGCGCTGCAGCATCTTCTGTCCAACTGAGTTCAGTCGGAGAAGAAACCAACTGATCCGTTTTAATTTGTATTTTAATGTTTCTCATAAATGAAACTAGTCGATAATAAACCAACCAGAGTCTGAACCTCACTGTTGTTGCTCCTTGATTTAAAACAACAACAACAACAAAAAAACCTATAATCTAACTATAATCGATAACACTGGACATGTTCGTCATGTTGAGGCAGTAGAGTAGCAAAGGGACATTAAAAACAGCCTCACATTAATATAATTGAATATAATCACTTGTCCAGCAGAGGCTCGCTGACGAGGACACGCCCCGCTCTGATCTATCCCGGACATGAAGTCCTTCCCCTCCGTCAGAGCCAGAGCGCGAGCGGCCCGGTCTGTCGAAGAAACTACAACTCCATGCCGGCAGCGGGAGGAGGGAGCAGGGAGGTGTTGACCAACGAGGTGGAGCTTCTCTGTGACTCTGAAGCAACAAGTTGTCGGATCTGTCGGGGTACTTGGGTCACAGCGGCAGGTGGCCACCGCGCGCGCGTGCAGCAGCGGCAGCAGCAGCAGCCTGTGACTGGAACCGGAACATGTTCACGTACCTGAGAAGAAGCTGCGCAGCTCCACGACGGAGATGGACGGAGTAGAATAAGTTCTTCAAAGCAGCGAACTTCTCCTTTTCTCTTTCTTCTCTTCCCTCCGCAGGAAAGTGAAGAGCAAACCAGAGAAGTGGTTTTTGTCTCTGCGCGTCTCGGCGTGCGTAACGCGCTCAGTGCTCCGACACGAGACCGTTGCTGTCTGAGGTTTTATTTTGTTTTTGTTTTTGTTTTAAAAAAAGTTTTTGAGTCAGGACTTAAAGGCTGGTTAGCTGTTCATCATGGCTCTCGCTAGATTCAGTAAAATCCTTCGTCTGCCCACGATTGAGATCAAGAAGAAGGTGAAGCAGTACGAGCACGTTCACCGGGACATCAACCCCAACGACATCTGGGAAATTATCGGCGAGCTGGGCGATGGCGCGTTTGGAAAAGTCTACAAGGTGAGTCAGAGTCAGACCAGAGGCAGCACCTGCTCACTGAGCAGCAGAGATCAGCTCGTTCTCCGGACAGGTAGCTGGTGTAGCTCACCTGTCGGCTGCCAGGCCGCTCACTGTCTGAGGCTTCTTCTCTCATCATCATCTTAAGTTCCCTGTTTCTCTGTTTGTCTAAGATGGAAGAAGATGATCAGTTAAAGTTAGATGTTGGTTTTCTTTGTCACCTTTCCCCGCTGAGGGCGTGGGCAGCCTCTGATCACCTGTGTGGATGTTTCCCCATCCCACATAATGATGACTAATGTCTCAGCAATGTGGCCTGTCCAGAGCCTGAAACACGAACTGGGAGTCACACAGCAGTCCACCACAACCAGTGGGTGAAGAAGGGTTTGACCTTCATGGTGCTGATGTTTCTTCACTTTCTGCTGAAGTTTTTACAGCGCTGCATGTCAAAGAGTCCATGTACTCCTGTCATAATCACCCCCCTCCCTCCTGCAGTCGTTTACTGTGAAGCCACAGGGACAGTGAAAGCACCGTTCACTGGTTCTGTGTGTTCCTTCCTCTCAGACCTCAGCAGCAGCAGCAGCAGCAGTTTTGGCTCAGAGCAGTTATTTAATCTGGATGTGTTTTGCTGGTCAGTTCCCTCACAGGCTCTCAGTGTCCTCGCGGCCTCGTGGAACGAACACAGTGAAAGTCTTTGACACATCGAGGGGCCTCAGTGGAAGAAGTGATGCCTCATCCGAGCTCTGCATCGAACAGAAAACACTCAGTCTTTGCAGAGAGACTCCACCTTGTTTAGGTATTCTGTGTTTTTAGGTTTTTTTTCTGCTGTGGTTTGGTCCTCACAGAAGAAAACATTGGTTCAGATGCATGTAAGTGCAGCAGCAACACGTTTGCACTGAAATGAGGAGAATTCAGTTCAAGTCTTTGCTCATGTGGCCACAGGTGAGACGTCCCATGATGCATCCTTGGAGCAGAGTGAACATGTGAAGCTTTTTTCTATACTGTGAATACAAACAGTGCTTTCCTGTTCCCCCCTGAGGGACTGACTGAACACGACATGCTTTAAGGTTAAAGACGCCTTCAACCATCTGTAAACACAGAATTAAAAGGCACAGATGATGTTGGAATAGTTGGCGAGCTTTCTGAGCAGTGGTTTATCTTTTCTCTTTCTTTGTACTAATGTCAAACCCAGGCTTTGGCTCAGGTTTCCTTTTGTTGAGTGCGTGGTTGGAAGAGGAGGAGGAGGAGGAGGACGGCTTCACACCTGCAGTTGTCAGATGGGAGAGAGGGAGGGGGGGGGGGGTTAAGTGGGAGTAAGAGAGGAAATCGTGGGACTGCACTAAAGAGGGGGGACGACTTCCTCTCAGAGCTCCCAACACTCAGAGTAATCAGTTCGTCTGTGGGAGGGAGAGGCCTCGAGTGGCGGCAGCTCGTGCATGTTTTCCGTCGTTAAACTCTTTGATAGAGGAGGCGTGAAGGGAGGAGGCTCCGTGGAATCAGCGGCTTATCAGACCTTAAGGGGCAAGAGGCAAATAAATTGAATTAAAACAAAAAGAAAAGCAGCTGTTGCTGGGCGGGACTGGGCAGACGAAATGAAATACAACACAACACCGACCGAGTCTGCACAGAGGAGTTTGGTTTGTCGTCCGCCCCGTGGCGAGGACCCTCATCCCTCGTCCAGCCAGCAGCTTCTTTTGTTTCCAACATCTGTCTTTGAGATTAAGCCCAGGGCAGCAGAGAGCTGCTGCTGCTGTCACACCGACCCTCTGAAGGTTAATGTTAAAACACTGAGGACGGCTGGAGCTGTGCATGTGTTTATACTGAGAGCAGGAGGAGGAGGAGGAGCTCATATCATTCTCTACAGTCACTTCATCAAATACGTCCTGCTGTGTTTTCAGCTGTAGTGTGTCCAACATCAACCACAGAGGGAACACGTAGTGACATATGAGGGAAAGTACGGCAGAGGTTAAACCTTAGAAGGCTTTTAATGTTGGTTTGGGTGAAACTAGTCGGACCTTAAGTTTAAGACCTGTCGATCTACAGCCTTGAAACTTCTCATTTAAATTCCACTTTGCTCTTCTTTAAGCACAGATTTGTTCCTGGTTCAACTTTGTAAGAATTCACGTTCAGTTGATGGATGATGTGACAGTCAGTTCAGTACGTAATGTTCATTTTGAAGTTGTTGCTGGTTGTTGTCTGTGTTAAACAGTCCAACAGTTCAGTCCAGCACCACTGTGACAGTGACACTCAGTAGTTGAAGTAAGTTTCTCTAACTCTGCATCATTACCAGCTGATGTGTTTTTGGTCACTTCAGCTCAGGACCTAAAAATCAAAGGACGCAGTTTCATGAAAATATGAAAACCTTTTAACGTTTCCAGACCCTGTTGCAGTTGACTAGAAGCCGAATGTGTGTGTCTTGACAGACTTTCAGGTTTGAACTGTAGTTTTGTCATGTTAAATTTCTGTTGTTGTGCTCATACTGTGAGACGTCACCTCAGGGTCCACATCATCATGCTCCTCCTCCTCCCAGTCATGACAGGAGAATGTCTCATTTCCTGTCCATCCACTGTGTCAGAGGACGTTTCCCCTCTGTGTCTCTGTCTCCGCATGCTTGCACTTGTTGGAGTGTTTCAGTGCTGCAGACTGGGTGAAACTGTGTGTGTGTGTGTCTGCAACTGAAGCATGACACACAGGAGTTGTGCGATTCCCTTCACTAATTAATGAGCCACGTGCCGCTGAGCACATTTCCCTGCTGCTGCTGCTGCTGAAGTGTTTCCATGGACACGCAGAGCTGCGAGGTTACACTCCGTCAAATCCCCATTGAGGGATCAAACCTTAGTGCAGCATCTCACCCTCGCTGCTCTGTAACGTTAAAACACTGAGCTCTGGACATGGACTTTAACTGAGGTAGAGGAACTGTTTACACACACACAGGTTGGACTTCAAGTGTCCAAAGAGACACTTTGAGACCAGTTTTTTGTTTGTGGTTTTGGATTTATAGACATGAGGTGTGAACACTTGAGCTCCTTCACCAGGCCAGATGTTCAGATGTTGTGGGAAACCTGTATCGATGTATTAGCCTGGCTCCACCTGCCCACGTACTTTTGCTTTTCTTGTACTTTCGTGGCTTTTCTCCTGCTTAGTCATGGCGACAGAGATGGATATTTGCGAAGCCAATCTCTCCGCTGTATAAGTTTCGTCCTGTGTATTCTTAAATTTGTCGAGCGAAACCTGCAGCTGTTACTGATGGACGCTTGCACATACTCGCTTTGCTCTGCTCATTGCAGTGGGGGGGGGGTGGTCGTTGTTGTCTACAGTGTGTGGCAGCTTCAGGCCTGGTCGCAATGCGATTTGGTAAAGGCAGATTCAATAGTTTTAATCTTCATCAGATTATCCACCCACCAAGAAGTAAACGTTTCTCAGCGGAGAGTGGCTCGTCTCTGCACAAACGAAATGAAGTGCCAGACAGAGGCCGTTGATTTATGGCAGTAGATCAGTGAAGTTTTGCTCTGGTCTAGTTTGTTGTGAGTTATGGAAACATTAAGTGAAAGTAAAACACTCAGGGTGTCACCAGTAGTTTAAGGAGGTGGGGGAGGAGGAGGGCACAGGTTGCCACATCCTCTGTGAAGAAAAACCACAAGGTTGGTGTTGAATGTTTGAGTTTAAGTATGGGAGGGGGCAGTGGAACAGACGAACACTCAAGTGAAACCACCGTCATCGGGGGTTTTCTGGGTCTAATCTCAGGAGGCAGCTGGATGGACAGTGACTGATAAGAGCGGAGCTGGGTGGGCGTGGGCTCAGTGTACCGGGAGTCCCCCTTATCCTCATGGTGACAGTGTTGCTGCCACTTCGTCTGTGTTATTTGCTGAGTGCATATTCTGCTGTGACGACGACGGCCTGAATTCCCCATTGGCTAGTCAGGAACAAATGGGAACGCCTCAATCCGTCACTCTTCCACCGTAAAACTTTATTGTACAGTAACTCAAAAGACAAACTGTATTAGAGCAGTTGGTTTAAGTAGCTGCATGCTTCTTTTATCACCAAGTTAGCTAAGAACAACATTAGCTGTGATCCAGGAAAAGTGCAGCTTAATGAAGAAATCTGAATTACAGTGGATTGAAGTTATGCATCAACACAATAGCAAACATGGACTTGACTGAAAACGTATTTTCCATTCAGTATCAGTCAAGTTTGTGATCCGTGACAGAAGCAGGATCACATATTTATTAGCAGCTACGGAGATGTGTGGGTTTTCCTTTTTGACATTGTTCTTTCTCTTCTTCTTCTTCTTCTTCTTTTAAGTGTTGTAACATCCCACTCATCTGAGGTTCCTTCAGATGAGCTGGAGATAGAGTTGCACAGACTGGCCTACCTGTCTGTGCTTGGTTTCAGCAGCATGCTCTAAATATGAGTGTGCAAACCCTCAAATCTGTTCTTACTTGCATTGTGTTGGCTGCAGTCAGGAAGTGTGTCTCGTCTGACAGCATGAATGAGTGGGTGACAAAAAAAAGAAGTGAGGCATGGGTGATAGTCTTTCAAGGTTCTTTGTGCACTGTTATGATTTCCTGCCTCACTGACCTGTTTTGCTCTTATGGCTCGTTTTAACCCTGCGGTTTTGAAAGTGGGACATTTTGTAAAGTTGATCAAAACTTTCACATCCTGATATCAAACACTCATTCCTTCAGTGAAGGGCGTAAAGGTGAAGCCTTGTTCTGCTACAAGCTTCACCCTCCTCAGTTTAAACTCTGGATGAGCTACAAATTATCATTATTTATCTAAGGTTTGTTAGATAACTGAACCGAGACAGTTGACTCTCTTAAAAGTGAACACTTGAGTTGGATTGAACTGACAAACGCAGCTTCAACCTCTGACCTGAGATCAGCTTGTAAAAGGTGTGCACATTGACTCTGGGTGTGATATTCAGTTTCTTACTGACAGAATGAAACCATGATGAGATCTCTGTCTGAGAAATCTTGTTTTCATCATCATCGAGATGCCAACATGCACATTAAACACAGCACAAAAGGTCGCCTGAAATGTAACGAGTACGTTTTATTTACAGGTGCCATGTCTTCACAGTCACACCTGTAACCTGAGCCACGCCGCTAGACATAACGTACAGTAATATAACAACAGCGATGGCAGACTTGTTCTGGCACGACTTCTTGTGTTTAGTCGACTTATAACAAACTTATTCTACTCTGACAAGAAGGCTCATTACAAGCTGATGAAATGAAATGGTATATAGCTACACTTCCTGTCTCCTAAGTGGGCGTAGTCACCCATAACCCCCCTCACCTCATGTTGCTAATATGTGTGGGTGGATGGATAAAAGCTGTTTATTATTGTTTATTTATTTAAAGTGAGCTGTTTATTACTTGATGATAACAGTGAATATGTGCGCAACAGTCATGTTTAGCATCATGAAATTTAGTCAGTGCGGGCGTTCATTTTTTTTTTATTAGTTGTGTTCATTATCCAGGAGCCGAGGAGCCGGTCTGTGTTCACAGATTTACAGGTTTATGATGGTCAAAGGTCTGGACACACACACATTCCTGTGAAGGCAGATGTGTGTGTTTGTTGAGACTACATAACGCAGTGTGTGTGTGAACACACTCGTCAGCATGTGGTATGTTCATTGAGCCTGGAGGAGGTGAGCGACCTGAGGGGAAAGTCCTCAGTGACGTATCAGTGACAGCAGTTCAGTTCAGGATTAATTGAACTTGGATCTTTTAATTTCACAGGTTAAAATTGGACAAAGATTTTTTTTGTTTGTTATGAGACGTGTTGAAAAGACTGTGTGCAAATGACACACACATACACACATGTTTACAAGTGTGTGTGCTTTCGTGTGTGTGTATTGGGTCAGTAACATCTGCTTTTACAGCTTCTCTCTGTCTGGATCTTTTGTGGAGCAGGATTGCGGCCTTCACGCTGACAGTTACTGAAAAGCGGACGGATAAATAAATATAGGTGACAGATGGAGAGAGGCAGGGAGGACGGATACATTAGGTAAGAGGGACAAAAGGTTTACAGAGAGGCAGACAATGAGTGAGACAGGCTGGTAGAGACGTGTACATATGGTGCAGAGAAAAGGGATTAGAGACAAGAATAACAACATCCTCTCTTCACACTGCAAGAGAAACATTTTAGCATTGAGGTGGAGGAGGAGGTGGAGGTTTACTCACTGGTGCTGGTGCCAACAGGTAAATCCTCCTGCACTTAACCTACATGAAAGCCAAGTCACTAATGAACAGGAAAGAGAAGGAAAAAAAAAGAGAGAGAGATCTGGTGCAATGAGCCCGTTAAGACGGAGCAGAAACAAGTCCTTCACATCTCCATGGAAACCAGAGCCAAACAAAGCCGAAGACTGTTGGTCTCCTCCGGAGGAGAGAGAGAGCAGCAGAGTCAGGGGGGGGAGAAACAGAGCAGCATTGTTTCCTCTGGGGATGAACGACTGCAGCTACAGTGTGTAGTTAGAGAAGCTGCTCTGCTGTTATTATGTCATGATTTACTGTGTTTTTTCATGACATCTGACACGTCTCTGTGTGTCTGTGGACGATGGGTGTGTGTGTTTGTGTTTTCCTTACGTGTAAACACAGTGAGAACAAAGTGGAGCTGCTGCTGCTGCTGCTGCTGCTGCTGCTGCGAACAACAACATGTCATTTACCCGGTGTCCAGCTCAGATCTGCAGTGGAAGCTGCAGGACTTAACTCTGCTGATCTGGCAGCAGACAACACACCCAAGAACAACGGCAGAAATCAACTGAAGTTCTCAATAATCCAGTACTGCTGCTGGTCAGTGAAGGCGTCGCCGTGGGCAGAGGCTGGTGTTTGAGGTGGAGCGGCTGCAGCTGCTGTTGTTAAGATCAGAACAGATTAAAGCCGGACGGGACGATGCCGCCTCCTGCTGTCATTTCCTGGTTTCTCTCTCGTGTGTAAACACACGCATCATCAACGTCCACCACGCCGTTCTTCACTGATGTCACGTAAACCCGCAGAAGGTCGGACAGAGTCCCATGTGCCACACAGTGAGGCGTTTCAGTGTCATTTCCTCCCCTGTGCAGTCAGTGTGTGTAGATACAGATGGTGAGGTGCACAGAAACAAACACGTATGTTTGCATTATACACTTGAAGACCCTCATTGACGTAACGCATTCCCCAAAACACACACACACTGCATAGATGCTGGAGGCTCAGTTTACCCCTCCACCCCCCAACCATCTGAGGGCCAGAGGCACATTCCTCAGCCTCTTTCCCACTGAGACGTAAAGGTGTGTGTGTGTTTGTCTTTTTGTGTGTGTGCCCTTGTGAAGCTGGGTCAGAGGGGAGTCGGCTCATGAGGTTAAAACGATAAAACACCACATTAAGTCTCAAACCTGCAGCTTCTTACTCGTCGTATTTACTTGTTGATGTGTTTGTGTCACTGGAGACAAACAGCTGACTGAGCTGAGACTCTGTCGGGTGTTTTCGGCCTGATTCCTCCACATGAATGAAAGAGTTTTCTGTTGGTTTGAGTGAGTTTGGTAGAAAAGAAACAGATGGAAACAGAGCAGTGGTTCAGATCTGGGGTCAGAGACGTGGTCCCCTCAGACAGGAATTAGTCCATGAAACATCAGGAGATAAAATAGCATCTGATCACAACTCAGATCAAACGGCGTGTTGCATTAAACTGAGCCAAGGTCACAAATGTGTTGAGTTGACTTGTTCCAGTTTTACCACAGTTTGTCCAGGAAACATGGAGCGTTGGGTCGTTGTCACATGATCAGGTCATTTCTTTGTGATCAGTTTGATAACTTGCTGAGGTATGATGACACGTTTCCTGTTGAGACTTTGTACATAAAAAGGCATCTATAAGTGTGTGTGTGTGTGTGTGTGTGTGTGTGTGTGTGTATACATTAATATGTGCTTAATATGAGAAACAGTGAGTCTGAGGTGAAACAGTGAAAGTGTCTCAGTGTCGAATGTCGTCTTTGTTTGACGGTGACAGGAGACATCCTGTTGACTCACTCTGGTGGGTGGGGTGTCACCCTGGTTGGGGGGCAGCTTGGCTTCTCTGGAACTCTGTTTGACAAACATGCACACGCTGTGTGTCACACACACACACACACACACCCACACACACACTCTGCGTACTGAGATGAGCTGCAGAGTGTTTATTCAGATGTTTTCCCACAGCATCAGAGCCCAGCAGCCTGTTTAGTCTGTTGAGCTTCTGCAGGTCACTGGGTCAACACACACACACACACACATGCACACACACACACACACACACAAGCACATCCCAATGTGACATATTATCACATCGTCACTTTCACCTTCCTCTCTGCTCTTCTGTTGATGAGAGTGACCCTGTGGTTGTGCCTGCAGACTCGCACTAACATTAACAACACACATAACAACAGCACTGTGTGTGATGAACAATGAACATCATGTTCACTCTGAGTCAGTGAACATCTCATGTTTACATCGGCCTCCCTCCATCACAGTGAAACCACACTGACACTCTGTGGTTTCCGTGGTTCCTCCTTTTTGCCCTGTTGCTCAGGGAGGGTGTGGAGCTTCCTTTCCTGTTTTGTTTCTAAATGTGACTTAGCCAACATTTTAATTGCTGCCTCATAGTATTTATGACAAGTTGGCTTCTCTTTGCCTGGAACTGAGAAGTGCGGCACATGATATATGTGTTCATTTACAGATTTACATCAGTCTGACTCTGTTTGATTTTGATGTTTTTTTGATTAACAAAGCAGAAAAGATGGTTTTATGCAAGAATCCGTCATGATGTCTGCTGATGTCACTCATGCATCTTCATCTTATTGTTGTTGTTGTTGTTGTTTCACAGGCCAGGAACAAAGAGACAGAGGTCCTGGCTGCAGCCAAAGTGATCGAGACCAAATCTGAGGAGGAGCTGGAGGACTACATGGTGGAGATCGACATCCTGGCTAAATGCGACCACCGCTACATCGTCAAGCTGCTCGACGCATTTTACCATGACAACAAACTGTGGGTAGGTGAGGCCTTGTTGTGTCAGACTGGACCACACTGTACCACGGTCCTCCTCGCTCCTCACTTCCACCGTGCTGAGGAGTTTGTGGTGTCCATCCACTCGGGTTTCTTTGCAGCCTTTTCCAAACAGAGTCTCAGCATCAGAGCTGAGGAACCAGCAGGGGGGACGTAAAAAACAAACCGTTCACCTCGTCTGTTGGCAAACCCGTTGTTATTTCACTGCAACGATATCTCATCATTGACACACGAGAGCCCTGTTGAAAAATAAAGATAAGAATTAGTGGGTTGACAGATTGGGCCTGACAGACGACCCCAGGGTGACATCATGCACCAGAAATGATTTCCCTTTTGCTGTTTTCTGCTCTTGAGTTATTTTTCCTCTGCACGCTCACTCACTGGGTCAAGTGTAAACTTTTCAACTCCCTCTTTTAATCTCCTCGTCCAACAGGGGCCAAGGCAAATAATAGTGACCTCATGCTGGGGCATGACTTTCAATATGAGGGAGACTAAAGATAGTTGTGTTTTATTTTTTTTGTACAGACAACATTGAACCAGTGAATCCCGTCGCCTCTGAACGGACGATGTTGTGGAAATTCATTTATTAAGTTTATTGTTTAAAAGTTCTGATCCAGATTTGACAACTTAACATAGTTGCCGTGGGAACAGAAAGTCCAGCAAACTCTTTCAGAGCAGCAGCTTTGTCAGAAACACAACACAAGAGAAACAAACAAACTCATGTTGACTTGATGCAGAGGTCAGAGGACTGTAATAATCACAGCACCACACTGGACACAGAAGAGTCAAGTCAGTTTTCTTCCCTCCTAGAAATAAAGAATGATTCACTATTGAAAAATGCAACGTGGATTATCATGTCGACAAACTGCAAAGATTTTAGACTCACCGTGGTCCTTGTTTATTAACTACAGTGACAGACACGTTGTGTTTCCTCTGACTGCTTCATAATAAAAGCCCCTGTTGTGTTTTTTAAAGTTAGAAATATAAAAGAAGAAAGGAAGCAGTGAACAGTTTGAAGAATGGAAATGAGCTCATGAGAATCTGACATATTGTTGAACAAAAGTTCAACACAACACGACCGACACTGATAAACCCTGCGTTGTAGCTGGAACTTGAACGTCCTCCATCAGTCAAAGCTCTGGACTCAGTGAGACCGTTGGTTTGTGCTGATAAGTTGAATGTACAAACACCTCTGCTGCGTTCAAACCACACACACTTCCTGTGTGTGTGTGTGTGTTTGTGTGTGTGTGTGTGTGTGAGAGAGACTTCAGAGTCTCAGGCTTTTGCTTCACTCCCACACTCTCATGTTTCTCAACATTATTCACCATCTGAGACACATTTTTCTGGATTAGTGTAGAAACTTACAGTCAAAACAAACACATGATTATATGTAACATGTTGAATTGAACACGCTATGGAGCGCTGTGTGTGTGTGTGTGTGTGTGTGTGTATGTGTGCACCACGCCTTGCAGTCTTAACATTTGGCCGGATGGTTAACGGTCCGGCCTCACTGACTGCGCAGGGGTGAGATGATGCATTCCAGTGCCGACCCACCCCTTCTGCTTTCTACTGAGTAAGAGAGGGGGATTGAGGAAGAGAGACAGAGAGAGAGAGAGACAGAGAGAGAGAGAGAGAGAGAGAGAGAGACAGCGAGAGAAGCTCTGTTTGTTCTCTTTCAGGAACAATCTGGTCTTGAGGCTGGCGAGGCAGCGTGAGAAACAGAGGGCCTTTAACATGAGGACAGGGCGGCTGATATCAGCAAACAGAGAGAGAGGGACAGAGAGGGAGAGAGGGACATAAATGACAATAAAAGTGAAATCTAACTGTGCAGGAAGTTCTTTTTGCTGCGGTTTTGATTTATGTTGCAACAAAACAATGGAGGTGAATGGAGCTGGGACCAGTGTCGACTCTCAGCAGTTTAGATGGGAACTGACTCTTTGATAGAAAATAGTTCCAGTAAAAAAAAAAAAAAAGATTATTGACAGAGCAGCCTCATGGTAAATGCAGAGCGAGGGAGTGAGCAGCTGAGACTTTGGAAGGAGACGTTGCACTTTTTATGAATTTTATTTCGAGCATCGTCAAATTCCACCGACCTGTGCTGCATTTCAGCCGCATCGGAAATCTCAGCCTCTCTCCTCTGACAAAACACGTTGCATCATCTTTACTAAACAAACCGGAGTCTCTAGAAGTGAGTTTAGCTGGAGTCCGTCAGGTATGGTGGCCTGGAGGTGACATTCAATAACTGAAGTACAGAGCAGAGAACTGGTTTAACCCGCTAACCTGCTGCAGCGTCACAGAGGAGCCTCGGCTCAGAGGTGAAAAATGCTGCCAATGTTAAACCGATGAGGTTTTCATCTCGGTGTGCAGTTCACTGTTGTGTCTGTAAATAGTTCCTTTTCCAGCACCAAAGAAGGAAGAGCTGATGATGATGGGCTCGTGTTTCAGACCCGGGGACGAGGATAATAATCGTTCTTTATTATGTATTTGCCACTATTTGCATACAGTGGAGTGGACATGATGGCACCGACTGTTGTTGTTGCTAGGAGACTTGTGATGACACTGCACAAGTCTGTGTGTGTGTGGCATTGGCACCGGACTCGTATACACACACCTCAGACAGGGCACACACATCACTGAGGCATTAGTCACGGTTGTTGAACAGCAAAGTGCAGGAGTGTGTTTGTGTGACTCACTTCACGCTGTGTTTTCTTTTCTTTATTCAGGCCTGAGCTCAGTTTCGAAGCAGCTCTGTCTCTTTATGTTTCTGTAGAGCTTCACTGAAATGAGGTAAATCATCATCACAGTGACAGTCCAGATGAGACTCAGACTCAGAGGAACATGCAGCGTCAGCAGAGCTCGTCCACTGTGTCCAACAAGTCTGTCCAGCAGAGAATAAAGAGGTGGAAAATAAAATGGGCGATGATATCATTATAAGTCATTGCACGACAGCAGCAGCAGATAAAGAGCTTGTGTGTGTGTGTGTGTGTGTGTCCAGCCCACAGTGGGAATGCTTTGCATCCAGTTTGACCAGTCAGGGCACATTTCTCAGTGCAGCATGACATGCGATCCTGAATTCTTCAGAGCAGATGAGAGACTGACGAAAACCAGTTGTCTCCAGCAGCTGTGTGGTGTAAAGTAATGTAATGTAACGTATGGACTCTGTGTGTGTGTGTATGTGTGTGTGTGTGTATATGCAGTGTGTTACTGCTGAAGGACGGGGCACAGGGTTTTAAACAGAAGAAGAAAACAGTGTGGGCAGGAATAAGGAAGTGGTTCATACTGAACTGTGCAATAACTCTTCCTCTGTAGCGTTAATTTCACTTGGCACTTGGTTGTAATGTGGATAAAAGTACATTTAATTTGAATAATGATTTAATCTTGTGATGTCACAAATCAAAAACTTCTACAAATATAATCTGCAAAAAAAATCTTATACTAATATCGAGAAAGTGACATTTAGAAACATAAACGTGTGTGTGTGTGTGTGTGTGTGTGCGCACCTGTTGTAATTGTGTGTGTGTGTATTTCTTTGTCTGTACTGAAACTCCACACCCTGACCAGTGATTTTGACGGTGTCGTCATAGCAACCAGGACTTAAATAACAATGACATCACACAATCAGATAGTTTCACACTCCCTACACCTGACCTTTGACCAGATGAAACCAATAAATCAACAATAATGAAGCAACATTACATCAGGCAGCGCTGCATTCACAGTGTGTGAGGTGCACACACACACACACACACACACACACACACGCACGCACACTTTGCACAGGATTATTATGAAATCCTGTCATATCTTTATTTTCTTTGGTCCCACTTCATTTGAATGAAAAATGTAGATGTTTTTCAGAGTGACTTTGACTTTTTTGTCCCCAAGGTGAAATTCTTTTCCTCTGCACTGAACGTATTTTGACAAAAATAAAGTATGTGTGTGTCAGACAGAGAGAGAGAGTGTGTGTGTGTGTCTATGTAAGGAGAGGAAATGAAAGGTGACTGCAGGAAGCTGCAGTTGTCCAACATGACTCCATGTACGGCGCAGAGCTCCTGTCTCTGTGTTTTCACTGCAGTCTGTCACACACTCTCAGTCTCAGTCCAGCCGTCCACTTCAGGAAGTGTGTTTGAGTTCTTCCACTTTCACCACAGAGAGTTTGATGTAGGTCAATGGGGAGACGTCTCAGTGGTGACGATTGTGATTTAACAGTGAACAGTGCAGCCTGCAAATACATCCAGATACTCACTAACATCACACACGCAGAGTTAGGAGTGATACACACCACCAGCTCTGGCCTGTTCTCTCACAACACAACACTTCTTTTTGCTGATGGCTGAGTGGCTGTGATGTTGCTCCGATCGGCTCCTCGTTGTTTTTAACCTTTTGTGCATCAGTTGTTCATGATTTGTGTTTTTAATTAAGTGAAGCTGGTTTTGTTTCTGCACTTGGCCCGAAGTTTTCCCCTCAGTCCAAACATCAAACTGTGCTTCACGTTTCTACTCAGAGAATCAGAGAGTGATGAGATGAGAAGATCTTTGAGAGATGATCAACATGAATCCATGAAAATGTTGTTTACACTGGCTCAGTTAAAATTCACCCTCCCTCTCTCTCTCCTCACAGATCATGATTGAGTTTTGCCCTGGAGGTGCAGTGGATGCCACAATGTTAGGTAAGCCTATCTCTCTCTCTCTCTCTCTCTCTCTCTCTGTGTTCTCTTTATATCTCTCCATCTTCATGAACTCTTTGATTTAAAGTGTGTGTGTGTGTTTTGTGTGTCCATTACTGGAACAACAAAGAAAACAAAGACGTCTCAGAGTCTTATTAATGAAGTCCAGCTCTGATCAGAGTCTGAATCTGAATCACCCCCCGGTTCGGTTCGGTTCGATTCGGTTCAGTTTGGTTCAGGCCTTGAAAATCTCCAGGAAGCCGTCGTCAGAGTCCTCCTGTGTGGGAAATCCCCGCGGTGTGTTTTCACTGGATAATCCTCATCCTCATAACTGTCTGTGGCTCCTCTGCAGCTACACAAACACAGACACCGTAGAGTAAAGTCTGCAGGGCGGCGCTCGCTCAGAGATGTGTGAAGCCTCTCTGATGTGGGATTACTCCTCCAGCAACACCAGTTGACTGACCTGATCGGTATCATCACGGCTTCAGCCTCCTCTGTTTTAGTAGATCAGCTCATATTGAGACTTCAGACCTGCTCTGATTGTGTGTGTGGAATGTGCAACGTGTGCGTTATGAACCATTTCTCCATTTTCCCCATCAACATTTTTTTTTTTTTTTTTTAATTAAACCTTGACATTGCCTTCGTCTCCTCCCTCCCATCAGAGCTGGACCGTGGGCTGACCGAGCCTCAGATCAAGGTGGTGTGTCGCCAGATGTTGGAGGCTCTGGATTATCTCCACAGCATGAAGATCATCCACAGAGACCTGAAGGCTGGGAACATCCTGCTCATGCTGAACGGTGACATCAAGCTCGGTGAGAGTTGACATTTCTTTTGCTTTATTATATATTTTAGGTGCTTTTTCTATGTACGAAGTTGATATTTAACTAAATGTTTAATGCATTTTGTGGGTGTGACCAGTCAGAAATACTCACTACTCCATGTTTAGCAGGACTTTCACGCTTCAATGCTTTGAACATAGGTAAATCCTTGAGGTTAAAATCAAGAATCGTGAGACTTTAAACATATTTTGAGAGCTGCAGGTTGGATTTGGAGCTGACTCCAAAGGGCCCAGACTCTCACTTTACATCCCATCATTCACTGGGAGAATCAGTTCACTGCCAAAATGATGCAAGTGGAACAAATCTCTCAGATAAACTCCACATTCTCACTGTGCGTTGTAGGTTATCTCCAGACTCTCCGCTCTGTTGTTCCTTTGGCTTGCATGCAAGATACACACACACACACACAGGTTAGAGGCCCTGCACCCCTCCTGTGGAGCTGTAGGAGGATCGTAGCTGAACATTGTGTGGGAAAAACTGCATTTTGCATAGTTTCATTTATTGCCGTTGTGAGGAGTTCTTCACATTCCTCACGTAGCACAGTCGACACTGTGGATCCAGGATGGTTGGTTTGGATTAAACTGGAACTTTCTGCAAAATAGGACAATGGTGTGTTTCATGTGTTTTTACTGTATGTGTGTGTCGCTTAAAGGAAGTAGTGGTGGCCACCTGACGTCTGGATTCTCCTGAAACCTGATGTTCTACTTTTATTCTTCGTGGCTCTGTTGTTGTTTTGCACTGAGTCATGAAACAACAAACCAGCAACAATGAGCAGAGACACAACAGTCTGCACAGAGTTTCCTGTTTACATATCGACTCTTAGTGCAAATGCTGCATTTCTCTTTATGTGTAGTTGAGTTTAAATTCTCTCCTTCTCCTTCTCTGTACGTTCTCCTGTGACACCACCACAGCTCAGTTTAATCACTGGGAGTTGCCTCTTTAACCTCATTAAGTCTTCACACTGACTCATTTACAGCCTCTAAACTTATCTAACTACATGTTAATTTAAACAAGGCAGCAATTAACTGTCTCCGAGGTCACTCACATGTATACATGATCCCTGCTGCTGAGCTTCGTCGTCTCCGTGCAGAACAACTCGCTGTAAAACTTCACAGACTGTTTTTAAAAATGTGAACAATTTTAACAGCTGCATAAACGTCAAGAGAACAAAATGTCTACAGAACAAAGGTGTGTCCTTCTTCTGCTCACAAAGATGCAATACAATGATCAAAAATGAAAGTAAATAAGAAGCAACAGCGCTGCATTTTTCCATTTGACTGAAGTTCATTATTTCCATCCTTGACTTGATCTGTTGGGATTTCCCCTTTAAAACACCTTTGATTATGCACTGATCCATTTCCTGATGGTCTGTTGTTCCTGTTGTTGTTGTTGTTGTTGTTGTTTGAGCCTTCAGTCATGTCGTGTAGAAACGTAACATGGGTGAAACCTTGTGATACAGAGCTGAGGATGTTTAACTGAATGTTCTCATGTGGTCTGAAGCTGCTTTCATGTGATTTTTGTACCAGAACATGTTCCCGTCTGTCTCTCAGGACATTTCTCAATGTACAATAAAGCCTGTAGTTCTGTTTATGGTCTTTGTGAGTAAGAAAAAGGAAGCAGAGGAAGTAAAAAAAAAGAAAGAAAGAAAGAAAGAAAAACTCCCTGGGCAGAAGTTTAGACTTTCGTCCTCCAAATGATACGTTTGACTCGGAAGTCTGCAAAACCAAGACGGACACTTAAGTGCCTGTAATAGAAAATGCCAGTTTGTTAGTGAAGCAGTCGGCCCGCTGGTCTGTGAGTAAAACGCTGAGACTTCTGCCAAACACTTGTCGAGGCCCGGGAACACACACTCATGATGTTCTTACACAGAGTCAGAGTGGAAACAGTGCTGTGATCTGAAGCCACGTCAGGGAGGAGGTACAGTGTGTTTGGGAGGCACTGGTTCTGGTTCTGATCGCAGTTTCACCAAAGTCAAGTTTTTTTCTTTCAAATATCAAATATCTAACATCTTTGTTTTGTTTTGTGTGTCTTTATTCTTGTAGCTGATTTCGGCGTTTCTGCGAAAAACACCAAAACTCTCCAAAGAAGAGACTCCTTCATTGGGACACCATACTGGTGAGTGAGACCCAGGTCCAGCATCAGATCACTGGACCTCACTGGTCCTGGTAGGAAGAGCACAGATCTCCTACAGCATGTGCACACACACAGCTCTGAGCTTTGATCCTGCATCGTTGCAACAAATTGGAAGTTTAAGCACTGGACCTTGTCCTTTGTCCGTCTCTCCTCTGTGAACCTGGTCAGAGCCAGTTACACATTGACTAGAACAGGTGATCATTCATCAGGAAAACCCTCCCAGCTCAGTGGGACAACACCTCCGTGCCCTCCTGTTACACAACACGACTCTGTCCTGAAACAAAGTTGTGGACAGTTGTTGGTGAATATTTTTCCCTTTGAATGCTCCGATAAGCAAAGTCAACAAGAAACTTTAGTTTCTCTGCACATGAGTAAATCTAATGAGCTCAGATTAGAGTCAGGAGAGAGTTTTGCAAATCTCTTTGCAAACACACACTGACTGGAGAAGTGTGCGTCATGTTGACTCATGCACAGTAATAAATAATAAAAAGCAGGATCGATCCCAGTCCCACGCTGCTGCTTTACATAAACAATGTGTGATTCAGTAAAACTAGATTTTTACAACCTCACATCATGTAATACTCATTCTGTTGCGCCCTCCTGACCTGTGTGGTGTTTTCCTCAGGATGGCCCCAGAGGTGGTGATGTGTGAGACAATGAAGGATGCTCCGTACGACTACAAGGCCGATATCTGGTCCCTGGGGATCACTCTGATCGAGCTCGCCCAGATCGAACCCCCGCACCATGAACTCAACCCCATGAGGGTGCTGCTGAAAATCGCCAAGTCGGAGCCTCCCATGCTGGAGCAGCCACACAAATGGTGAGGCTGCATTAAAACTCAGTATAAGCTCATCATGAAGTCAATAATAAACAGTCAATAATTCATTAAGATGTCTGGATATCAGCAGGCCATTTGCAGCATCCTGCAGTTTACTGTAGACACTGAATGCACCACAGATCAACACCTCAGCAGAGAGGCTTTGTGCCAAACTATAACTTTCTCTCTATCAGTTTTATTGGTGAATCTTCCACAGCTGCAAATTTAGGACTGAAGCAGTGAAGTGGTCAGGTGCTGAGAGTCTGGGATGCAGCGCTGACTCAGAGCTTAGTTTAAAAAAAACAAACACAACACTGCTGTAGAATAATCCACATTCGCCAAACGTCACATATCTGGGAATGTTTTCTTATGTTGTAACCGTCCCATCATCCCTCCCCACCCACTCCTCTTTCTTCAGCGCTCTTGTTTTTGATTAATAACTGTTCCTCTTCTTCGTTCTTGTGTTTACTCAAGGTCGCAGGAGTTTAAAGATTTCCTGAGGAAAGCTTTGGATAAAAACCCAGAGACTCGTCCAACTGCGCTACAACTCATGGAGGTAAGATCCGAGGCAACGCGTAGTAATAACCCAGCGAGTGTTATATAATTGCTGCACTTTGATATATGATGGAGCCATTGTCCCGGCTCTGTCCTTATCTGGCACTGACTCATATATGGAGCCTTTTTAATCTTCTATTTTAGGGACTGAAGATAGTGATGTATGGCAGGGAAACGAGCTGTGCCCAGTGGAGGGCACTGGTATCAGAGTGGGAGGAGAATAGAGGAGGGAGACGGTGTAAAAAGTGAATTAGTTAAATGAAAGAAGACTTTAGGCTTGTTTGAAGATTGCAGCAGTGACCTGACCAAGGAGAGACTGATGACATCTGTTTGTCAAGATCTCTGTCAGAATCTCAAGCAAAGGAACGAGAGAAAAAGTGAGGAGGGTGTGGATTAAAGCACGAGAGCAGCGTCTATTAAAATTCAGAGCCACAGTTTCCTGTCTGAATCCCAGAGCTGAGGGAACGCCAGCTATTTACATTCCCCCTCTCAGCCAACAGGACGTCTGGATTCGCCACGAGCTCGTCTCCTTCGGGCCAATTAGAGAGAGGCAGAGATGAAAAATCCTAGACCCAGGGGCCTGCTGGGAATTCTGCATGTGTTCTCCGGTGGGGGGGTGGAGAGACGGGCGCGGTCCGGTCTTTGGTGCCGAGCTGGAAGTTTTCAGATGTTTATCAGGCTGCTGCTCCGGACGGCTGTCAGATAATGTTCACTGTTAGATACATAGCTGCCCAGTGATGGCGTCAGACTCTAATGAGCAGAGCGTTACTGTTAACGTATGTGATCATGGTTTGGGTCAGATGTTTGTGCAGCGATGAGAAGATAATGAGTCAGAAGGAAAAGAGGAAGTAAATAAAACGTAAACACAAACCTTCAGGATTTGTCATTGAGAAATAAAAAAGGAGGATTTATTTGGTTTATTTCTCGTGATCCTGTGAGGAATGCACACACAACAACATGACACAGCATCAGTCACTGTGGTCGGCAGGAAACCATCTGGATGACTTGTAGTAATTACAGTGAATATGCTGCTCCTCCCTCACAGCTGCATTCCTCCACTGTAAGTTCTGCATAGCTTCCATTCATGTATAAGACCCAGGGCTTTCTTCGTTGTGTGATGATCGTTGCATGTCTGTCTGTGAGTGCCGGGGCAATTTGTTTCACCGCGGCTGGGGTGCGTTTGGTTTGTTCGTCTCTGAGCCGGAGCTTTGTAGTGGTTTTACAATTTGTGCCTTAACTGACATCATGCATTTCTCAGCCCTGAACCATGACACTCACTGTTACCACCATACGTCTGAGGCCAGGCCGCCACCCTGACCTACAGTTAGATCTCAATACTACATATATTTTTAGTGAGTTATACTTTCTGGGGATGTTATTATCTCCACTGTGGAGAGAAAACTCCATCATGCATCTTAGAACATATAGAAAAACATCCTTATTATGCTGCAGCTGGGCAGAGAATCAATTTATTATATATTTACATATCACAGAATAAATCACAGACTAAGGTATCAACAGTTCAGTCGAAATGACTTCCTGTGAGGTCTGTAGATTATATAGAGCACAGTGAAAGATTTGATTTAACTTTAAACTTAATTATAACCTTAAACTTAAAAACAAGAGTCTTGGAGATGAAGCTGAGGCGAGTAATACTTAATACTTTTTTTTCAGAGTCTTAATCTGTGGATCCTCTGTGTCTAAAACTTGAGTTGAAATGTTAAGTTGAAATGCTCCACAGGTAACTCTGCTCTCATGCCCCCCCCCCTGCACCCCCCCCCCTCCCCACTGAGCCATATTGTTCACATTAACCTTTTCACGCCCAGCCACGCATGTAACACCCGAAATCACCAGCTTCTCTGGGTCTGAGGCAACATGAAACCCAGAGGAGACGACATAAACTCCACTGATCCACGTCCTGATCCATGATGGCAGAAACACACACACACACACACACACACACACACACACACACACACACACACACACACTGTGGGTAGACAGAACAGCAGTAACACTATGTAAATACGTCACTACACTGTGTGACTTCTTCACTGCTTTGAGTTCCCTCTGGGAAACAGGAGGTGGTTTGCTGATGTGAGGTCTGAGCTCAGTTTGTACAATAAACAGTGTGAAGCAGAAATCTCACATGAGTTATTAATATTTGGTCAAGATCTGGACGGTGATTAGTTTTCATTAACCGAGTAAGTTTAAATGTCAGGGATCATAAATCTGTGTTGTAGTTAGATATTAAATAAAGCGTAGCATCGTACTAGAGCTGCAGTTGTTTGTGGATTTGGTTTGAAAGACAATTAATTATTGTGATAATTGATTATTTGAAGCATTTTATGGTTCCTGCAGCTTCAGATTTTTTCAGCGTCTAAAAAGTTGTGAAAAGACTTTTCACTGATGTTTTAAAGAGCAAACATCACTGAACATCTGACTTTATCTCTTCTTCTTTTAATTTTTACTGTAGAGACAGTGGAAGAGCACACGGCCTAGTACACAGACAGGGACTGGGCTGATTTATCTACATTTAGCCCTTAAAAACCTGCACCCCACTATAATACCAATAATAAGCAGCTCAGATGCCACACCCTCCACCAAGCATCAGAAATTCAGACTGAATATTTTATAATATTAATGGAGCATTAAACTTCACTACAAACACTTGTGTTAGTTTTGTATCCGCCACACTGTGATTTTTCAGTTTATGTTTGTAGAAGTTGTGTGTGCGTGTGCGTATATAGGATTTTAGATGATAAAATACTCTTATCCATACATTTCTGTGGTGTAATAACAGTGAGGCAGCGCTCAGCAGTTACTGACTCATTAGACAGGAGCTGACTGTTGTTTGTCACAGGAGTTAAAACCTGAACACTAATGTCGTCCTTAAGGACAAAACCCTGCACACAAACAACTGGGATCACCTGCAGCGCACACACACACACTGATTCGTACACACTTCATGGTCCAGCACCACTCGTTGCCTTTTTTCCCTTTGTCAGCTGTTCCAATTAAATTACACACTAGTGCAAAGCGTCTGAATAATACATGATGGGCCTTTTATCCCCACACACTGCACTCAGCTTTTAATTTAGGCTTTTATACTTCGTGCACTCAGCTCATCATTGTCTTGTTTGCACCCTGAGAAAAACACACTTTTCTCTCTTCACTTTTTCAGCTGTCGTTGTGTGGTTGTGAAGTGAAGGTAGCTGGACTCTGAGGATGTTACATCATTGTGTCTTTAACGGGGGAGGAGAGTTGTGTTGTAAAAGCTTCTATTGTTGTAGCTGCAGGTGGCAGCGAAAGTCTCCTGCAGCCTCGGCCCCATGGGGCAAAGCTCTTGTAACTTGACTTTACTCATTTCATTTTCCACCATTTCATTGTTTCCTGTCTTCACTTCACGACTGTTTCGTTGTTTTACTACTTGAAGGTTTTCACTTTTGCACCTTCGACCTTCACAGCCGACGCAGCAGCATTAAAATGTCTTTAACAAAACAGGCACCAACATGTTATTGTGTCCTCATCAGTTACAGTCCTCCTCCAATCACTAACCTCATGGTTTAATGATACTCAGATCCATCTGATAATGTGGTCAGCAAACAATGTTTTATTGTGCTGCTGTGGTTGTTTCTCCTGTGGCACAGCCAAATGCTTATGGTGGTGTTTATGATATCAATATCAAGATAACAGTGATGCTTACACAACAACACTGCTGCGTGGATTTAACCTCCTCTGTGTCTTGTGTCTGTCCACAGCACCCGTTTGTGAGGTCGGTGACGTCCAACCGTCCCCTGCTGGAGCTGGTGGCCGAGGCCAAAGCTGAGGTCATGGAGGAAATCGAGGACAATAGAGAGGAAGGAGAGGAGGACGACGCCATGGAGCTCACTGTGGTACCATGCTTGCATCTTTTCTTTCCCCCCTTTCTTTTTCTGTCCCTTCATTTGTTTCTAAAAGGAGAATTGTGTGTGTATATATGTGTGTGTGTGTGTATGTGTGTGTGTGTGTGTGTGGGGAGGGTTTCCTCAACAGCATCTCTGAAAGAATCTGTTGCGTCGAAAGTGAACACGCGATTCAACCTTGATCTTAAACTACTACATGTACATACAAGTGACATTTACTGACTGACTTAGTGTGTGGTCCAAAGCTGCAATTAAAAAAAGGGACCTTTATTTTAGTGTCACCACACAGTATATTTAAGTCACAACTCATGTGCATGATCACATAAAGACACGTTCTCACCTGCGCATGCACCCTGCTGCAACACACACACACACACACACGTTCATTTCCCTCCCGCTCGTTGACCCCTGTGAACAGCCTGGTTTTGGTAAACATGGCGTCCTGCCTGGGGATTCCACACAGACCATTCATAAAAGGTTTAAGATTAGAAAGTGAGCGCAGAATGAGAGTGAAGTTTACCACCTGCCCTCAGCACAAACAAAGGAACACAAACAGGAACACTGGCATACCCACACCCATACACACACACACACACATGGTTAAATATAAGGGCAGCGTTTGACGTAGCTCCTGTAACTGAAGTGCTGTCCCCTCACAAAGTCTGACGGAGTAAATAATTTAAGGGCTGTGCATTGTCCTCCCACTATACTTTGACCTTTAAATAAAAAACACAGTTTCCTGTGCACCAGTGACCCTGGAAATACTCGTTCTGTTAGGAAGCTGCAGCCTGACAAATGTATGTTGATCATGGATGTTTTTCTCTCAGTGAAGATGATCGAATGCTCATTTTTCTCCTCCTCTCCTGTTAGAAACTGAAACACTCTGAAGTTATTGAGATGAATAACTCGGCTCCAGTTTAGTGACAGTGCAGTTTGACATATGTTTGGCAGCAGATTCTTCCTTTTTCCAGACAAAGTGATGATCATACATTGTCTGGATTAAAGGAGCCATTTGTAAGTTTTGCAAACATTAGCATTAACAGCTGTTGACTTAACATTTGAGGAGAAATGCTGTGAGTTCTGCATCACACTTCACTCCTTTACTCTTAGCATGCTAACTAGTTAGCCCTGGCCTGTAACGGTCTCCACAACCCACCCACCTGCTGCAAGAAACAATGTCCAGCTGCAAGAAAACAAATCGTCCCTGTAGTTTGAGTGTGTGTGTGTGTGTGTGTGTGTGTGTGTGTGTGTGTAGGTGGTGTTGCTGGGTTTGTGTCCAGGAAAAGTAGGGTGTGATATTTATCATGAATTTGGTTGATTGGTTTTTTAATATTGTGCTGTTGTTGTCCGTTTTTATTTTTAGTGTGTGTCAGGTATTAAAATGTGTGTGTGCGCTGTATCACACATTTATCTGTATTCACTGCAGTGAGTGACAGTTTCCCCTCGGTGCTCACTGTGCTCACCTACAGTAACTATGATATCATCACAGTGATTTCCTCCACTTTTGCCGACACACAGCAACATTTTGACACACGATGGCAGTTAAAGTCTCCGAGCTGCAGCCAAGCAGTTAGACCACAGTTTATCTCCTCCTATATATCTCGGCAGAGCCAGACAGAGATGTTTGCTGAGGCCTCAGAAAGGCTGCACCTGACCGTAAAGATGTCTGATGGTATTGTTTACCTCTTGGTGGGAGACGTATTTCAAAACGCTGCATTGCTCAGAGGGACGGATCCTGAAACAACATCTTCACTGGTGTTTACTGACTCCAGAAATCCCACGTCGCTGAGATCTGGAAACGTCTGCAACCAGATTTAAATTTCTAAAAGTGCTCTGTTTCTGTTAATATGTGCAAATGTTGCAAAGACTATTATATATAAATCATTTAGACATCATTATTAATTTGTTTTGATCAATTTATAGAATGATTTTTTAGTCCACTGCATTTCCACTAGTGCTTTTGTATCAAGTATCTGTGTCTTTTACAGTGTGTTGTTAGCCTCACTCTGCATCCATGCACTGGGTGAACTATTCTCAGCCTTATCATCACCAGTTGTTTCTATTGTTATCTACTTTGACCAGTTTGTGACCGTGACAGACAGTAAATTCCTGTGTGTGTGTGTGTGTGTGTGTGTGTGTGTGTGTGTGTGTGTGTGTGTGTGTGCGCTATTAAAACAGTCTTAAATCTTACTGGGTGAATGCTGCAGAAATTAGAAAGTAAAATAAACACATTTTCAAAAATGCTTTTCTCCCACAATGCAATAGGGCTTTAAGGTGCTTTGTTTTGGAAAGTGCTCATCAAAGTTCACACATCACACGCTCTCTGTAATAAAACCATCAGGAACTCTCTCCCTGGTTGTTAGGTGTGCTTTACAGAGGCCGTTCTCTCTATCTCAGCCTCAGTGAGAGGGAGCAGAGCAGGAATGACTGCATTCCTACTGAAGTAAAGCTGAAGCTGATGTAGCTGTAGGTGTGAGGCTAAAACCAAAGGTTGAAAACATTCACATTTATGAGGAAACCACCAACTTAAAGCCTGAAAACTTCAAAAGTTTTAACACATGTGCATAATAAGACTGCTCACCTTCTTGTTCTTTTAGACCAGTCGGACCAGTTTGGAAGGGGACCATCCTGCAGACAACCCAAGCCCCACCACACCCTCCCCAACCACACCAATGCCTTTACCCAGGAAGGTTTCAGAGGTAGATAGAGCAGAAGAGGAGCAGCCAAGTCCCACCATGACGGTCCCCGTCCCCTTACCACGGCACAACATCCCTCACAAAGATCCAGAGGAGTTGGGCGACAAACTGACAAACGAAGAAGTCAACAGTGAGGCCTCGACCAAGACTTCCAGCTCAGACTCGGGCATCGAGGATGGAAAGAGTACACCCACGATGGAGGAGGAAAAGGTGCCCTGTGGAGATTTTAATGTTGAATTAGATATCTGCACATACTGATCTCCTCCTTTATCATCTGCTTCCTAATACTTTATAATAATCATGCTAAACTCTCTTTTTAAGGTCACCATGGAGACCCCAGAGACAGAGCAGCCACCATCTCTCCCCGAGACTGTGACATCCGAGGAACAGATTGACATCATGATCGTCTCCACAGACCTAGAGAGCACCAGCATCCAGGTGACCGAGGAGGAGAACGGCCTGGATTCAAGCCAAAGACCCACTGTCACTCCTGTTCCCACTCCTGCATCCTCCTCTGCCTCCACCCCGCTCCCTGCACCCTGCTCTGGGACCAATGGGAGCCTCGTCAACGATGCCCTGGAACGGTCATCAATACAAGAAAAAAATGAGACTGTATCGCCTTATATCAATGGATCGATCGGTAATCGGTACTCGTACTCGGGCAGCGTGATGTCTGAGAGCATGGACATGTCCATCCACAGGCAGAGCGTCTCGGTGCCTTCAAGGGTGAGTAAACAGTCCGTGTCTTGCATGAATATTCCTTCTGTTTAATGTTGTCATACATATTACTCGCCCAAGTGTTTCTGCACGTCGTGCTTTAATGGTGAAAAAGAAGTGTTAGGGAGGTTCAGGGACCAGCTCGCTGCCTCCATAGGAAAACCCCTCCTTGGAAAAACTATTTCTTGGCACCCAGTGAGGAACTGAAACTGCATTGTGTTGTGTTTTGGGCTTGTGGGTGTGAACCATGTGAAACAGAGGATAGCCTGTCTTCCATTAAGCTTCCATCACACATTGGATGTGAAGAATGACACTAGTTAGTGTTTAATTAGTTAGAACGATCACCAAAGTCGAGCTTTACAGACGTCAGTGTGGAAGGACAGTTAGGAAGTGAGTGGAGAAGAGGACAGAAACCATTTTATCATCACACACCAAGTGTTTCTGAAGCCAAATATGCAACATTTTCCATTCATCGGGACCAACAGTGGCCTTTGTGTGGGCACAGTTCAGCATTCATCGCTGTCAATGGAAGTTTCTGTGCAGCTCATTGTTGCTGCGTTGCCTCTGGAGGCTTATGGACTGAGCATGATTGAAATCCTATTGACTGTGCGTGGTGTCGTGTCTGTTTGTGGTATGTTAAGTTTTTCCAGAACAGATTATTCAGCAGGCGACTCTGCCAGCAGCCCGCACTGGGACTGAATGGGCAATCTTTGTTTTTTAGCATAGGAGGACGTGCAGGCATATTAAGGCAGGTCTGTTGTTTTCTGAGGGATTAGTGAGAGTGTGGGTGTTTTCCTGCACCAGCACGGAGAGCATCAGTGTGTGCATTTCCCATGAATTTATCTGTGTGTGTGCCATTTTGTGAATGAAGAGTGATGTGGAGTCTGAAGCACACAAACAACACAGTTAAGTTACAGAATGAGCCAAATGTGCTCTGCAGGCTGCAGGGCCGATGTTTACTTATTAACACACTCAGCAACAAGCATAAATATTTATTGCTTCTGTAAATGTGTGAATAATCGGTTTACAGCAGAGCCACACGAGTTGCTCAGTAGCAGGAGCCTTGCACAGACTCATATGGAGTGTGTTTGCTCAGCTGTAGTGGCTCCATGTGGTCGTTTGGACCAAGCGAACTGCAGTTCACACACAAACCAAAGTCATTCCCACCCTGACCTGAGAACAGCTCCCGTGGTTCTTTATGGCCTCGCTTAGTCTGTTCACCCCATAATTTCTTTTTTTTCCTGTAGTCTACTGATCTTAAACTCTCTTGCTCTCTCTTTTCTAAACTATTTATAAATCAGGAAGTGACGACCTCCGTGGTTTGAGCTGCTCGGTGTGTGCTGTATGCTGCTGTATCAGTCCTGTAAATATTGTCAGTGGATGCTGATTTAGCACAGTGGAAATGTTACCATTAGGCAACACATGCTGACTCAGTCTGTTCAATCATAAGGTGGGGTCATGCTGTGACTCTTACTGACTTACTCAAGATGACGCCCATAGCCTTGTTTGAATGGCCTGTGCTGATTTATCCCATATTAGATGGAGGTGGTTCAACTTTGATGCAAAGTAAGAAGTCAGAGGTCACTTCTTGTTTGGCCGTTGGTTGGATAAACACTGTTCCTCTCTGGTTAAAAAGGTGTCATATTTAGTTGAGGAGAGTGTGTTGTTGTTGTTAAACTGTCGCTTCCGGCAGCACAGCGTTCCCCAGAGCTGTCACAGATGATGATGGAGCATCTTCCTGCTCGTTACAGCAAAACCAGATTGACAGGAATATTAATGCCTTTTGTCAACACACGCTCACACACACACACGCACAGCTGCTTCTCTTTCCAGCAGATACAAAGATCACACCAGGAATCAAAAACTCACACATACCTGAAGGAGAACGCAACAAACTGCCTTTGAGAGTAGTTCTTTAAACACAATATCTCTGGTCCTGCTGCCGAAACCTTTTTTTTGTCCACTGAGAGTTTCACATAGTTGGAGCTGAGTTCTCCAACATTTTATGGATGTGGGATTTCCTAGTGTCACAGTGAACTACTGTAACCAAACCTGTCCCAAACTGCCTGTGCTCCTGCAGCAGCTCTCTAACTGTGTGACGAGTGGTGGTTTGGTCTTTAGTTAAAACACATTGTATGTAAACAAGCGCCGTCAAACATTTGTGTTGTCAGATTTAAAATGACTTTGTTCTTCTCTGAACCTGCCTTTCAGGACTTCAGTAAGACTCTGAAGCGAACCAGGAAGTTTGTCATTGATGGCGTGGAGGTGAGTGTGACCACGTCCAAGATCATCAGGGACGATGAGAAGAAAGACGAGGAGATGAGATTCCTGAGGTACCAGACAACTGTCCCCTCACTCCTCCATCAACTTTCCTCTGGTTCTATCTCTGTATCTATCTCTGTCCGTCATCACCTCCTTCTTCTTCTTCTGTCTCCTCCAACATCTGAGCTCCGTTACATAGTAGGATTATAGTAGAGTAGAGTAGTAGAGTAGGATTTTGGAGTTTCACCAGCTGTCATTCCCTCTACCTGGAAACCTTCAGATAGCTACCGGAGAAAACAAAAGCACTGTCGTCTTCCTGTTATGGCTGCACTGTGGCAGGCACACTTCCTTCATGCCGTGAATTCGGCCTTCATTTTTTGCAGATTTCCTCCTTACAGTGATAAACACATTGACAGAGAGCTTCTAAGGATCCAGTCTAAACACTGATACTGTCATTATTCTACAGGCTTTAGATCACACAGTCAACATTTAGTTCTTTATTATGACAAGTTACAACAAAAAAAGTTGTATATTGTCACTTCAAATATGTATCTGTTTATCACTGGACATTTGATATGTGCTCTCTGTGTCTCTATCTCTCAGCGCTTCTTCTTTTTCTTGGAAAAATTAATGTTTTCATTCCTTTTAAATGAGGCCGTGAACTGAGCCGAGGGTCTGTTCATTCCTCAGCTCAGCCTCAGACTGAAGTTTGTACAGTGATAAGTGACCTGTTGGATGCTGCCTGCTGCACACAGCCCACTATTTAAGGCATCCTGCTCTTTGGGGCTTCGGCCCTTTGGGATCAGAGTCTACAAAATGTCCAAGCTGTTTTGGAAAAAGACAAATTTAGGTATTAGTTTGACAGAAAGAGAAAAATGTCTCTGAAGTTACTTTTAGTTGAGGGTGAAGTTGAGGTTACCTTAAGGAGTCACCATGTTGTCAGAGGATTTAATTTTCTTTCTGTCCTGTTACATAACTGGTTTTGTTTTAAAACGTGCAACTCATGCACACTGCACAGTTTCTGAAGACCTGTGGAGTTCCTGATGTATTAATCCTGCCACCTAGTGGCAAGGATATGGTGTTACATCTATGAGTGCAGGAAAAACAACAGAGTAGTGTCTTATTTCTCAGAAAATCAGTAAACAAACAGGAAAAATCGAGGTGTTTTGGCATCAATCATCAACCAGCCACACCCCCTTTGAAATAAAACAACTAAATAGAGCAACAGACTTAAAAATATCACCTTCTGAGTTGCTGAATAAATCAGTCGCTGCTGAAATACATGAACTGAAGTTGCATAACTGTAATGATAAAGTAACGTGTGTGTGTGTGTGTGTGTTTAGACGTCAGGAGCTGCGTGATCTGCGTTTGCTGCAGAAGGAAGAGCATCGCGCTCAGGCTGCTTTAAACGCCAAACTGGAAACTCAGAGAGATCAGATGACGAGACGTTTTGACCAGGAGATGAATGTGAGTCACGGCCACACACACAAATATACACACAAGATGACCACTTTATTAAGTACAGTTAATAACATGCATGAACATAAACAACAGCCCCCTCACACTTATATTAAATTATTAGTTCTTGTTTCCTATTGGCTCATTCCAGGCCAAGAAGAAGCACTATGACGTGGAGCTGGAGACTCTGGAGAAGACTCAGAAACAGACCATTGAGAAGATGGAGGCAGATCATCACATCAAACTCAAAGAGGAGACCAAACGCATCAAAGCAGCACAGGAACGAGACCACCACAAGTTCCAGGATCAGATGAAACACAAGAAAAAGGAGGTAATCATGAGACAGTGAATCTTCTCTCTTCAGGTCCAGTCAGGTCAAAGAAACTAATGAGATGTCAGTCTTGGATTTTTTGGTACATACCTGTGTGTTTGAATCTACACTTTAAATCAAAGTCACTGAATCTGGTCTGAAATGTTGCTTTAGGTGAAACAGTCTGTGGATAAGCTGCCCAGGAGTCAGCGTAAAGAGTCCCTGAAAATGCAGATGAACTCCTTCCAAGACATGAAAGTTAAAGAGGTGAGTTGTCTGACCATCATTTGGCCTCATGATATTTTCCACAACATATACCACTCCTCTTTCTGCCCAGGCACCAGTCGTATCTTTTCATCTGTGGAGTAAATATTTGAACATATTCACAAGTTGTGAATATTATAGCTCATATTAACACTGTGTCTGTCTTTCCTTTGTTTTAGGAGGAGAGATTCCTGTTGGCTCAGAGGAACTACCTGGACACCACGCTGAACAAAATCGTCTCCAACAATAAAAGAGAGATTGCAGAAACAGAGAGAGCATGCCTGGACAAGAAGCACAACCTAATAAGAGGTGAAATGTCTGTTCTGCATTGAGTTAAAGTGAAACCAAGACGCACGATACCTGATCTTGTTGTTCTTTGCCGATCTCTGGCGTAGTATGCGAGTTGACATGTTGTGTTTCAATAACTGATCAGAGCGTGAAGCGACGGTGTGGGACATGGAGGAGAAGAATCTTTATGAAAAACACCAGTTATTGAAGCAGCAGCTGAAAGATCAGTACTTCCTCCAGAGGCATCAGCTCCTCAAGAAACATGAGAAGGTAAACCAGTGGACTCCACCTGCAGCTTTCCACACACATTTAACTTCTGGTTGAAGTTGATCCAATGAGGATGAATGATCGACCAGCTCATTTCCAGGTCCATCAAATGTCTGCTGTCCAACATTTAGTCCATCTACATCAATTTTCTGTGTGTTTACAGGAGCAGGAGCAGATGCAGTGCTACAACCAGAGAATGATTGAGATTCTTAAAGCCCGGCAGCAGCAGGAGAAGAACCGACTTCCCAAGATCCAACGCAGCGAAGCCAAGACCCGCATGGCCATGTTCAAGAAGAGCCTGCGCATCAACTCCACGGGCAGCTCCTCAGAGGACAGAGAGAAGATCAAGCAGGTAGAGGGAAAGGCTTGTCTTACTTCAGGTTTAAGTGTAAAGTTAGTGACGCAGTAAGTCACTCTCTTTGTCTCTCTCTAGTTCTCTCAGCAGGAGGAAAAGCGGCAGAAGTCGGAGAGGCTGCATCAGCAGCAGAAACATGAGAACCAGATGAGGGAGATGATCGGTCAGTGTGAGAGTAACATCAGAGAGCTGAAGCAGCTTCAGGTGACTCTTGTTGTTCTTTTTTTTTGTCCGGTGTAGAGAACAGAGCAACAAATAAACCCAATCAAGGACTCACAGTCAGTAACAAACATTTCTCTTGTGTCCCAGAATGAGAAATGTCACCTGCTGGTCGAGAACGAGACTCAGAGGCTGAAACACCTGGATGAGCAACACAACCAGCTGATGAAGGAGTGGAGGGATCAGCTGAAACCCAGAAAGAAGGTGTGTTTCTCTTGTTAGAGCCATATTCCTCCTGCATCTCTTTAGATAAAGTTTCTATTCAAGCCCGGTCGTACAATATCATACAAATTTTTCTTCCTTACCACCCTTAGGCCCTCGAAGACGAGCTGAACATGAAGAAGAGGGAGCAGGAGGTTTTCTTCAGGATGAGTGAGAGCACTGATTGCCCGAACCCCAGTTCTCCCAATAAACTCTCCAAGTTTGTGCCTTTCCAAGACTCTTCCACCACATAAAACCAGCCGCTGTGATGCTGCACAGCGTCGCCTGGCCACTGACAGCACACATACACACTCTCATCCACCACACACACACACACACACCCACACAGGCATCGTAGTCGTTTCTGCTGCCTTCAGTTTTACTTTGTTTTGCCAGTGATGGCAGCAGGCCTATCCCTCCATTAGGTTCCTTTTATTGTCTTGGTGAATATTTATGTGTTGAGCTAATTTTCCTTTGAAAGTGTTGTAGGATCTGATCGACTTGGAACTTGTGATGTGCTTCTTTACCCAGTTACAGTAGTATCTGCTTCCATACAGTGTTCTGGTTTACTCTCTTAGTCCGCCCCTTGTCGCTCACCAGTCAGATATTAGGATGCCATGATACAGTGGCCTTTAGTTTTTGGGTGAGCTGAAGATACCAAACTCATGACGCATGAATATTGAGGAATAATTTTTGGTTGGGTAGTATAGATGGTTTGTTTCTATGAAAGCTGGTGAGCCAGAGACTAAGCACTTTTTTGTTTACCACCAAATTATCAGTGTCGTCTTCCAAAAATATGACCAAAAACAAAGCTAAACATTGATGATATAGTCTATGACTCTTTTTATTTTTCCATTTCTCTATGTCCTGGCACATTCACCTGTGAGTCGATGAGTCGGATGCTTGTCATACACTATAGATGCCAAAATCTGCCTATATTTATTTTTACTGATAAAGAAAAACTTTATCCAGATTTATCACTGTAAATTTTAATTTTAATATTTTCCTTCTTCTTTTTTTTCTTTTTTTTTTTAACCAACACCCACGAGATGAAGGATGTGCTCATTTATTATCTTGTTTAAAATGGGGGGGGGGGGGGGGTGAGGCTAAATCCAAAGTTATCAGAATTTATTATTTCTTTTAAGTAGGAATGAGATTTTAACAGACGGGGGAAGACTAATTGTTGTTCACAAAGTGTTGATGTAATGGCATTTGTTATTTTTCTGTTGTATTTTTACTGTAAAATCATTCACACTGGATGGGAACTGACAAAGCCAAAGCAAAAATACTGTTATGTTCTTTGAAGGATGTTAAACAGGGGGTTTAAATCTAGATATGAAAAAAGGTATTAAGTGTATAATAGCTAAAACATGTGCAGCGAATGCACCGCCTGCTAACCAAAGTGCAATATTACATGTATGTCCTAGCTAACCTTAAAGAGGTTTTATTTTCTTAATTTGCCTTCCTTTGCACTGAGAGGGAGAATCATATGAAGAGTCTCTCCAAAAACAGATGCATCAGTATGAAGAAACACTGCTTGAAATGATTTCATCTTTATGCATCATATCATAAGCAATAATTAAGAGGTAAACTCTTCCAAATGATCATCTGGTTTTGGAGCATAACTCCTCATATCAGTTTTAAGGGAGTTCAGCAATTCATTCTGCTGTGAGACGCCTCTAGATGTCTTCATCTTCAACTGAGAGCATAAGTTTGCAGCTGAGGAACTTGTTGCCTTGTTAAAGTGAGAGAAAGCATTTTTTTCTTTTCGAGCAGTTTGGCCTGCAGATGAACGTAGTCAGGTCAGCATCAGGTACAGCTTAATCTCTCTCTCTCTCCCTCTCATACTCTCTGTCTCAGAAGTACTTAAAGTTGTAAAAAAAAAAAAAAAATCCCTCTTTAATGGCTCCATCTAGGTCTTCCTCTCTGCCTCAGTTTACATGACAATGTTTGCATGAAGGGGAGGGCGCTGAGTGTGAATGAAACTGTATCAGAAGGAACCACTGTTGTAAATAACTCTTAATAAATACAGATTTTCTAATTAACTTGATTGTGGTGGTGTCTCTTTATGATTTATGTTATGTTGTGTTGATAACAAAAGATTTGGACCAAACGGGCCGATGCAGTAACCGTTGGCACAGAGCACTGTTATTGATTTATGTGTATTTTCCTTGTTAAGCATATGAAGTACAGATCATCAAGTGATAAATTGTTCTTTCTGAGAAAGACCAGAGGAAGTCCTGATGTTCAGTGCTGCAGGTATGCAGGTATAATGAGTGTTAAGATTATATTTTTTTTATTTTTTTTGATGGTCTATGACTCTTTTTATTTTTCCATTTCTTTCTCTCTATTAAAAAAACCTCAGTAATTCTGAGATTAAAAAAAAGAAACTGAGATAAAAAAAAACCTGAAATTATTAAGTAACTCAGAAATTCTAAGATATTTTTTTTTTTTTAAACAAAACTCAGAAATTTTGTGATAAAAAAAAAACTCAAATTCTGAGATAAAAAAACAGAAATTATTAAAAATCTCAGAAATTCTTAGAAATCAAATTCTGAGTTTTTTTTCTCAGAATTTCTGACTTTTTTCTCAGAAATGATTTCTGACTTTAACTTAAAATCTTCTTCTTCTCGCGTATGGAAACTTCCGGTTTTCAAAATAAAATGTGGGTATTAAATGTATTAAAAATTTATTTATAAGAATATGAGTGTTAAAATTAGATTTTTTGATTTTTTTTTTTTTTTTTTTGATAGTCCATGACTCTTTATTTTTCCATTTCTCTATTTATTTAAAAAAAAAAAAAAACCTCAGAAATTCTGAGATTAAAAAAAAAAAAAAAAAAAAAAAATCAAATTCTGAGTTTTTTTTTCTCAGAATTTCTGACTTTTTCCTCAGAAATGATTTCTGACTTTTAACTTAAAATCTTCTCGTTTTCGCGTATGGAAACTTCCGATTAAAAAAAAAAAATTAAATTATCAAAAAAAAACTCAGAAATTTTGAGATTTAAAAAAAAGAAGAAAAAAAGACAGAAATTCTGAGATTAAAAAAAAAAAAAAAACTTTTTTCTCAGAAATGATTTCTGACTTTTAACTTAAAATCTTCTTCTTCTCGCGTATGGAAACTTCCGGTTTTCAAAATAAAATGTGGGTATTAAATGTATTAAAAATTTATTTATAAGAATATGAGTGTTAAAATTAGATTTTTTGATTTTTTTTTTTTTTTTTTTGATAGTCCATGACTCTTTATTTTTCCATTTCTCTATTTATTTAAAAAAAAAAAAAAAACCTCAGAAATTCTGAGATTAAAAAAAAAAAAAAAAAAAAAAAATCAAATTCTGAGTTTTTTTTTCTCAGAATTTCTGACTTTTTCCTCAGAAATGATTTCTGACTTTTAACTTAAAATCTTCTCGTTTTCGCGTATGGAAACTTCCGATTAAAAAAAAAAAATTAAATTATCAAAAAAAAACTCAGAAATTTTGAGATTTAAAAAAAAGAAGAAAAAAAGACAGAAATTCTGAGATTAAAAAAAAAAAAACAACTTTTTTCTCAGAAATGATTTCTGACTTTTAACTTAAAATCTTCTTCTTCTCGCGTATGGAAACTTCCGGTTTTCAAAATAAAATGTGGGTATTAAATGTATTAAAAATTTATTTATAAGAATATGAGTGTTAAAATTAGATTTTTTGATTTTTTTTTTTTTTTTTTTGATAGTCCATGACTCTTTATTTTTCCATTTCTCTATTTATTTAAAAAAAAAAAAAAAACCTCAGAAATTCTGAGATTAAAAAAAAAAAAAAAAAAAAAAAAATCAAATTCTGAGTTTTTTTCTCAGAATTTCTGACTTTTTCCTCAGAAATGATTTCTGACTTTTAACTTAAAATCTTCTCGTTTTCGCGTATGGAAACTTCCGATTAAAATAAATAAATAAATAAATTACTAAAAAAAAAACTCACAAATTCTTAGATTAAAAAAAAAAAAAAAAAAAAAAACAGAAATTCTGAGATTAAAAAAAAAAAAACTCAGATTCTGAGGTTTTTTTTTTCTCAGAAATGATTTCTGACTTTTAACTTAAAATCCTCTTGTTCTCATGTATGGAAACTTCTGGTTTTCAAAAAAAAAAAAATGTGGGTATTAAATGTATTAAAAATTTATTTATAAGAATATGAGTGTTAAAATTAGATTTTTTGATTTTTTTTTTTTTTTTTTTGATAGTCCATGACTCTTTATTTTTCCTTTTCTCTATTTATTTAAAAAAAAAAAAAAAAACCTCAGAAATTCTGAGATTATTAAAAAAAAAAAAAAAAAAAAAAAAATCAAATTCTGAGTTTTTTTTCTCAGAATTTCTGACTTTTTCCTCAGAAATGATTTCTGGTTAAAAACAGATGTTAAAAAAAGATGTTTTTTTTAATACCGATTTAGACACAGTGTGACAGCTGAACTGAAAAATGTGAAACCTTTATTGACTTAAGTAAAAGGAGACTCAATGTAATGAAAAATACATAGCAAAAAGTAAGTAAATAAGAATACAATACTGAAATGATGACACCATCAACCAACACATTTGCTTTGCACTGTACTGGACCTTCCTTTCCACATAAATTATACCTGAACAACACAAATTTTAGTGCGTGTAAATCCATCTTTTTTCCCATAGCTGGTGACATACTGTATTTTCTGTATAGAACATAGATGGCAGGTGGTGTAACATTAAAGCAACTAGAAGCAGAACAGAATCGATGTTACAGCTTATAGCTTTGTCTGAATTTGAAACCATGAACACACATTTGTATTGTCAAATCTTACCGTTTTTTTTTTTTGTTTGTTTTTTTAAATCAAAAATCTCTGGACCACCTTTGAAATGATCAACCACTTGTTTCACAAACTTTTCAGAAATCCCATAAATCAACCAATCAAATTCCCTCATGGCTCTTCCCTCTGCTTCTCCCTCCCCTCCATCAGTACAGAGTCAAAGACCTAATGGATGGACCACCACAGAAAAGTGATAACAGTTCAGATATGACTCTCATTACTGTACAATAAAAAATAATTTGCTATACTGACCATGCTTGAGACCAGTCAAGCATTAATGTAAAACATTATTTTTATACAATGGTCATACTTTGCTGTTATTTGAGCACCAAACATCACACTGTACATTTAAAATACTGTAAATCATTGCACAAATCACTGTAGATTTCAAATTTCTTACGCCTGGTCAAACATCTGGTAGACATTTGCAGATGTGCTCAGCAAGTCACACTTCACAATTTCTATTTTTTGGGTGCGAGAGAACTTGATTATGTTAAAATACATAAGACAGCTTCTTTTAACCTTCTCAGTCTTGATCTTCTAGTCTCGTCTTTGCATTGGTGGATTTTTTCGTTACAGTGAGTATAAAAAATTAAATGGCTAATACAATGGCGAGTAAAATTAAGAAATAAAATGCACTGTGGCATTCTTCACCCTTCCTTAAGCATGTGCAAACCTCAACACTAACACCTCATTTGATATGACTGGAAAAGTGCACATCTGTTACAAGTCACTGCAACAATAGTTATGCAGTCAAAGAAGAAAAGCATTACGATAGCACAGAAACTAATACGCGTTTTCCTAGTATAACAAACAGCACTTCTACTTGGCAAAGACATGTCGTTTAGTAATAGCTAATAGCACTTGAAAGCCCACATGTAGTCATTGAACTCCCCCAAAGAGTTCATGTGCAGTCTTTGTCTAAGGGATTTATTTATTTTTTTGTCTACTGCTGGAGAAAGACTGGCTGGATTTGAACATCTAGAGCTTTCTCCTAAGATGATGATGTTTGATCTTTAGTCAAAAGTTTTTACGATTCCAACAAGGACTATGTCTACAGTTGCATACAGTTTATTAAGCACTGAAGCACTCTGCATATAATATTGAGGCACCATATCATAGAAGGCATGGGTGTAGATACATTTATCGCTGTTATAACGCCTTGCCTTGTAGTGGCAGGACTGGCACAGGCTGCAACTAGCATACAACAAAGAAAGTAAATAACTTCACCTAATATTTAATGTATTATTTAGTTTAAAAAAAACAGAAACAAGTAAACATCACAACACCCATCAGGGCATGTGTTATTGCTGGTTCAGTTTAGGTAGAACATCCTTAACAAAATGAAACATAACAAATGTGTCAATTAAAAAAAAAGGTACCTATAAATAAAAAAAAAGCTAATTACCTACAAAGTAGTGATAATTTGTTCATTTAAAACCTTAGTGTAATTATTTATTCATATGGTGATGGTTCTAAGATTCACACTAAGGTTTCTTGCTCAGGTAATTCGAGGGGATCCAGCCCTCGACTTCTTCTCCTACATTTTTACAGAACCACCAGCCACTGTTGTTTTTTTCCAGCACCTCAAACACTGTACCGACTTTGAAGCTGGATGATTGGTCATCCCCTTCAAAGTCTGCCACAGCCAGATACAGCTCATCCTTACTTGGCTCCTTGAGTAAAGGTGGAAGCTTGTCTTTGGGTGGACCAGGCTTCTCGCTCTTCAGCTGGGGTTTGGGAGGAACTGGGGCTTTATTCCCCTTGAACTCTTCTTTCTCTTTGTTTGGAGGTGCCTGGACAAACCCTTTGGGTTTAGGGGGAGGGGGTCGGCTGAGTTGTGGTGGTGCGGTCTTGGGAATGTCCTTAGCTTCTTTAAAAGCAAATGGAGGTTTGGGCTCGGTTGGACTGGAGGGGTCGGTCTTCTTTGGAGGAGGAGGTCTTCTTGGAGCCATGGCGGGGGGTCTCTGAGGTGGCTCCTTGTGGGGAGGCACTGCTGGTTTTGTGGGCGGAGGTGATGAACTCTCTTGGCTATGACCGTTGATGTGTTTTGGGGGGATTTTTGGCTCATCACAGTACTTACCATTGTTGAGAGCAGGGATATGAATGGGGGGAGAACTAGGGGGTGAACTGGGGTGGGAACTATTTGCTGAGGTGTCGTTCTGTTGATTTGCCTCAGAAGACGCATCTGGAGGTTTTGACGGCCTCAGTTTGCTCCTCAGGTTGGTGATGTCTAGTTTGTTCTCTGCTGGGGGGTCTGGTTTGGCAGCTGGAACAGGTTTAGGTCGGAGCCCTGGCTTGGGCTTCGTGAGCACTGATGGGCCTGGTGCCTCTGGTTTCTCCTCCTGCACCTCTGATTTGGGTTTTGGTGGCTGTTTAGGCACAGGTTTCAGATTAAACTTCTTCACCTCTTTGGCAGACACCTTGTGACCACATTCAAGACCCATCTCATTCCGCAGGTGAAGAGCTTTGCTTTTATCTTCTTTCTTGGTCTCTGCTGGTTTGTCTGGTTTGAAGGGGGCTGCTTTGGGTGTGACCAGCGGCATGATGACCCCAGGGGCAGGTGGTTTTGGGGGCAAAGGTTTGGAATGATCAGATCTTGGTTTATCTGCTACCTCCAGTTCAAAGCTCTTATTAATCGACTCCCTTCGTGGTGGCAGAGCTGGTTTCTCCTCGACTGGAGGGGCAGCTGGGGCTGGAGGCAAAGGCCCAGAGAAAGCAGCGGACCCCTTGGGGGCATTGGACTTCCAGTCTCTCAGCTTGGGTCGGGTACAGGACTCTGTAGTTGGCTCATCTGGTAAAGGCTTGGACCAACTGTCATCGGTGCCTGAGACATTTGAGGAACCACCGTCTTCCAGCCTCAGCTTCTCCATCTCATTGGGCAGAGGGGCAAGGAAATTAGGTCGCACTGCATTACTGGTCTTCTTGTACTTGTCAATAAAGGTGGCAGGGGCCCAGCCCTCCTTCTCATCTATCTGAATGTACCACCAACCACTTGCATTCTTCTCAATCACCTGTTAAGAAGGAAAATAAAAAGCAAAGTCATTTCATTGAACTACATCATTACAAATCAACCACAAAATTAATATATATATGTTACATTTACAGATTTGAAAAATTTAACTTTCCATACTAATTTTGATGTAATTATATTGAGTGCCTGACCCACCTCTACTTTAATTCCAGCCTGGAAGCTAATACCATCAGGGATAGTGGTCTGGAAATCTGCAATGGTGTAGTACTCTTCCTCAACCTGAGGAGGAACCGGTGGCTTGGGCAGGTTTGAACCTCGGGGCTGTGTAATACACAAAGGAGACATGTAAAGGTTAAGTTAAGAAGAAAGTCAGAGCCGTTTTCTAATACTTTAGAATCATGGTTCTGTCAAATCTTACAATGGTCAGATCTCTGCGTGGAGGAGGTCTGTGTCTTGATCCCACTTCTGTGGAGGAAAAAGAAAAATCAATATTTTTGCTGAGGTGCAGCAGCACACAGGCCATAGGAAAACTTTCAGTCTGTAACTGGCGAATCCTTTAGTCAAAACCACTTACTGCTCTTGCTGTTGTCAGAGAAGAGTGAGAGCCTGTTCTCTTTCTGGCTGTTGTCCTTGTTGTCCCTGGCTGCATTGTTTTGCTGGTTCTGTCTGGAAACCCCGTCCAGGTCATTTGTACTGGCATGAGCAGCAGAGCCTGCCGACTGCTTCTGGCTCTGAATGTCCATCTTCTTCAGGTAGGAGGCTGGGGCCCAGCCCTCACGGCCCTGGTACCTGAGTGGATGAGACGGATCCAACACTGAAATAATCTGGCTGTGTAGATCAGCTGGCAATCTGTAGATCAATTAACTTGCAAATTCATGTAGCTTCAGTTGTTGAAGCTAGAGTCTGTGGGTTTGTTGGTTGCAGTTTGTAAACACAACATTGAAACTGGGTCCCTCCTCTCATGCTCTACTGTGCACGCTTCCTGCCCCTGACACCAGCAGCAGCAGCAGCAGTTGTCAGGACAGCAAAGAAAAGGAAATACAGTCCGAGGAAGCATCCCCAAATTACCTGATCTTCCACCAGCCCTCCAAATTCTTCTGAATCACCTCCACAATCATCCCTCTCTCCAAGTCGATCTCATCCTGGTCCCTGGCCGAGTATGGGTAAATCACTGAGTACTTCTCTTCTAGAGTCAGAAAAGGACAGCAAGTAAGTATAAAATATAAAAAAGTCTGTTTTGAAGATTACTGGGTACAGATTGACAAACAGGGGAGCACAAATTACTGTGGATACGGGGTAAAAGCTTGGGAGACAAAATGCACAGTTCAAAAATACTTAGTCCAACACAACCCTCTCCCTGGGAGATTGTAGTCGCCACATTGGCTTTACATTAGCTGACTGATTAAATGAGGCAAGGCTTGAGCAGCATCTTGTGGAGAGAGAAGATGTAAGATAGACACTTGTGCAACACAAAAAACACACATACGTCCTCCACAAATACTGACAGGACAAAGTTGTTACTGTGCTACAAATGCAGTAATTACTACATGTTCTATCATTATTTCTACCACAGAGATGTAAATCTACTGCACTGATCTACCAAGTGTTTATTAATGCTGGTTAATTGAAACGATAACTTATTTTGAACTTAAACCACACAAATACACAATATTCGTGCAAGGATTTAATGTACATGCTTGGGTCTCTCATGCAGCATACACATCATGCATACACATGAACAACCATGCACACAGTTGTGTATGTGTGCGCACACACACGCACACACACACACACATTGAGAATAGGGGGAAAAGAAAGGCGTGCGCTCCACCTTGCCCAAAGCCTGTGCTGAATAGATCCCCTAAAGTTCTGCGACGACCCACGTGCCTTGGCAGTGACCAGAATCTCCGAGGCACTGATCCCAGTACAGTAAGTGGGGCAAGATAGGAAGTGAACATTACATGTGTCATCCTGATCATCTCTTCATCTAAATTAAAGCATTTTCAGTCTTGGTGGATCAAAATCAAAGTTGCAGTCCAAGAAGGGTTTGGTCCCTTGAAGGATTATCATCACCACGATGAATAATCCATCTCTGAGCATCTTGGGATTCAATCTTATTACAGCAAAACTGGTGCTGATTATTTGGGACAATCTGACTGTAATTGATCATTTATTCCCCTCAGTTTTTGCATTTCCAGACATCCGTCATCATGTAGATGTCAGATATGGGCTCTGATCTTCAAATGACCTCAGTATAGCCAGATTACTATCCACTGCTCCAGGCTTAAACTTGAAACATGATCTGTAGTTTATGTTTTGTCTTAGTGCAGTCTTAGTCTTTGGCCATCATTCTTTTACCATCTACAGTTTGTATTAATTAGTAGCAGAACATGACTCTGACCATGGAGCCTTGAATATTTAATATTTGAACAAAGGAGGATGGTGTCAGCCAAATGAAGAGGCTCTACATGTAGTGTGGCTTGTACTTCAAAAGTCGACAGACAGATGGCAGCACTAAGCCAAAATTTGTCCAATATTTGTCCAAATGACATAAAGGTACAGTACTTGCAGTGACATTAAACCAAAAGTAGGAGATAAATTGTTGCGTACAGTTGGATTTGAGAGTAAATACTTTAAATCTTTCACATGACTGAGAGTAAACAACAGCAAACACTTTCTGTACCTTCTTCCCCTGGAAGACTGAAGTCATCGGGGTCATCCTGGGCCTCCAGGCAGGTGGCAGGAACCCAACCCTGGGCGTCTTCAGAGCTCACAAACCACCACCCTGAACAAGGAGAATATAAACAGCCATTATGCGCCACACTCGTTCCATTAAAGGATTCATGCTGATTCTCTGCTGTGATGCATGACTAATGAGCGTGGCCTTTCCATCTGATATTTAATTCAGTACGCAAATTGAACGGTGAAATAATCTCACACAGTAACACCTGGGAGCGTTTCCCAGCATGCCTTTGTTAATCTACTCTAGATTGATAGAAAAATCCCCATAGCATCAGATTTTTCCACCAGTGATTTAAACCAACCTTTGCACAATCCAAATTTCAGTAAGTTCATTAAGACTGTGCCGTACTGGTGCTGTGCTGTGGAACTTACCGGACTCATTCTTCTCAATGACCTCCACCACTTGACCCACGTGCAGACTGATCTCAGAGCTCTCCTGCTTTTCATAGTCTGTTACTGCCACGTACTGGTCGAGCAGCAGAGGGTCGGCTGCGGTGGAGTCGCCTGTTGAAGGGGAACAGATCAAAACAGAGGCTCATTTAGTTCTTATGTCTTCCTGCTCCTTTCTTAGTCAGGCTACAGATGAAATCTCAATCATGAAAAAAAGCCTCCTCTCATTAACTTTTCATTCACCGAGGACCTTTGGTAATATTAGTTAATATTAAGGTGAATTCCATGAACTTGGAATCATTAGATTACATCTGTTTACCCTTTGCCTCCTAATAAGACATTTTAAAATGTCAGATTTCACACACAGACACTTCAAAGAACTTTACTGAGGATCCAATTTAAGCCTGGTCTTTACAACACATCTGCAGAGCTACAAGTGGTTTTTCATGAAATGCCATGAATAATTGAGCATTTTGTAAAAGTGACTGGTGAGAGGAGAGGAGGCTTCTCTACAGGATGGAGATTCACCCCGACATGAAGCAAGAGGAGGTAGCGGATGTGATTGGAGAGAGATGATGATGTGAGGGAAACGATGAGCTGACGGGGGGGGGGGGACGTGGAGAGGTGGAGTGAATGAGGCTGTTAAAAAGTGTCAGGGGGTTAAAGTCAATCATCAGTACGGCTGCGGATTCTACAGTAGAGACACAAACCAGCACCACCAAGACCCACCACCCAGTGTTAGCACCAAGCCAGTCTGCTGAACATCTACTTGTAACACACCAGGGCTCAACAACACAACCAGAACAAAACACCTCCTGGTCGACTCATAGTGCCCTGATATTTTAACCTTTATGCCGTCTGCATCCAGGGCAGTTATGGTGAAGGAGCGTTAACATCATCCACTGCAGCCTGCAGGCCACTGAAGGTGCTGATGGACTCACAGGTCTGATGTGTTGAATTCTGACTGTAAACAGCTTAAAATACCAGAGTTTGTGTTTCCACAAACATCCTTCAATGAGCTGCAGACGTAACTAGTACGACGAGATCTGGTTGAGTTTAATGTCAAAGAAAAGAACCAATGAGCCAAATGAAATGCTAAAAAAGTTTGGGAACAAAATGTTTATCATTTAATAATTCATATGGTGCATTTTATGATGTTTATTTTAATGACATTTTGCAGACATGAACTGAAATGGTTCTTTTGGTTTCCACTAAACTCAACCAGCTGCTTCTAAATCTAAGATTTCACACTTGGGTAGCTTCAAACTTCCTGCTTTCACCTGAGACTGACAACTCGTGGGCCGAGCTAGAACACATACAGAGTGAATCCCTCTAATGTAGGTGCCATTATCCTCATCATCCAACAGACATGAGCCACACTGGGTCTAAATTCTCCCGGTTACACTGTAAGATTCATCTCCAGAACCAGTGCCAGCCCCAAGCCTTCAACAGAGCCACATCCCACCTGCCCGCGCTGGGGAGGGAGAGGGGGGAACAGCCCACTAGCAACCGGCTGGGTCACACACACAGCACGACCAACCGTGACAGCTTGTTTACTACCTCGCTTTAGGAAAGTGGTCGCTCTCTCCACAAGCCCTGATGGAAAGGAAAATGAATGGAGAAGAAAACTGAAAAAAATGACATGGATGCAACTTCAGAAAATTAGATGAGTGAAGAGGACAGAGAGGAAACAAAACAACACAGTGGCCAAGGTGGTTGGTTCATAACTGCTACTGTGATAATCAACTTCAAAACACATTTAAAATACTTGAGTTTTTGTGTAAAACTCAGTGAGATTACATCATATTATACACTACAAGGACAAAATAACCACCTCGTCCCATTTTCATGTAAAATACACAAAAAAAGCTGCATCTTACCTGATTTCTTCTTTCCGATTGGTTCCCTGGCAACGAGAAGAAATCACATTAGGAGCAGGAAATAAGTCCTTTTGCAGAGATAAGGATATATTCCTGCCAACAAATACTGTCCAACATACTCTGAATAGTTCACATGCAGATGTCATAAAATGCTTCAACATTAGACTCATTGCTCTGTCTGATAACGTTCAGTCTGGATTTTGCAGGAATGAAACCTTGTAGAGAACTGAAAGGTTATTTCTACAACAATCCTGCACTAATGGTGCTTTTTAAACAAACTCAGAGTTAAAGGGAATAAATGGGTTTTGAATTGTTTCATGTGAGTTCTGTATTTGTTGAGGAGGACAGTAGAGCGATGCCCTGCAGCGAGTCATCTACAATAACTGATGATATTGTCATTTTCTGTGACGTCTGCTTTTTATCTGCGACAGTCTGTGTTTCTCAGTGTGAAGAAGGAGCCTCTGATGTTGAACTTCATACAGCGTCTGCTTTAGACATTAGCCAGATAAATAGACCATCGCTCCTCCGAGGCATCAGGAGCTGATTCAATGTCCAGATTCCCAGAAAAGTCGATGGTGGCTCACACTCAGTGTTTCGCTCCTGTCGCAGCCTCTTTGTTATCTAAATATTGCTCCCCCACTTTATGGCCTTTGCTTTTTCCATCTCACATCTTTCACGTCTGCTCCACTCGCTCCTTTCATCTCTCTTAATCATTTTCCTTGGCAGCTGCTTGTTGTTCGCTCCCCTGCATCAACATGAGCTCTCTCAGCCACAAAAAGCCCCGTTCAATCGACACGACTGTTAATTGCAGAGGCTCAGGTCTCAATAAATCTTTACCCATGAGCGTGCCCATTAACGTGCTATAAAAAGAAACCCCTGCCCGAGCCAACCACAGCAATACCAATGTTCTGGATTATTATAGAAGAGCTGTGTGTGTGCGTTGCTCCTTGTGTACGGAGGTGAAACCACGGTCGGTTCAGACGCCACCAACTGACCTTTGGCCTAATGTGATTATTTTAACTTCTTCACAGTTTGCATTTTACTCTGGGGCTGGTTACAAAAAAACATTAGGGTCAATTTTTAGTTTCAAACCTTCATGGGAAAACTCATATCAGACAAACACCGTCCTGAGTCACCGAGATAACAGGCAGTAAAACAAACTATAGCTGGTGACACGTACCAAAGCCTCAGGACTCAGGACTGGCTTTCACAGACATTAAAGTAAACATGCATTGATCTGAGTGATTAATAAAAATCAATACTCTCATCATCTCTCTCCCTGCTTCTCCACAGCCTCCATGCCCTTTCACCTCCTTCTGTCTCTGTCTTTATTTGAGCTCCTTTTCATTCTTTCCATCCAGCTCTATTTCCATCTTGGCCCTGACATCTAATTCTATTTTTTTTTCTTCTTCTCCTGCTTTCCCTTTTGCTTTTGTTACTGTGCAACACTTCCACTTTTCTGCAAACACTTCCCATCCTGACTGTCTTTTTCTACTTCCTCTTTGCACTTACAAACCCCCTGCACCCCCCCACCCCCACCCCCACACACACAGCACCCCACACAGCCCCTCGCCTCCTCTAACTTAAGGAGAGAGAGTCTAAGATGTCCGGCTCAGTGCAGTGGATTTACAGTCCATGATAAATCTTCTCCCACAGTGGCTGCTGTGTCTGTGCACCAGCCCTGTTGTCAGTCAGCCAAACAACAGACTGCACTGGCAGAGAGCAGTAATCCAATTTCAATAAAAGACAAACCAAGGTCTTTCCTATATTCATCCGCCTCAAGTAAACGCTCCCTCTCTTTCCTGCTTCTCCCAACACATGCTTGGGGTTTGTATGAGGAGTGAGGAGGTATGTGTCCTTGGCAACCTCACCGAGGGAGGACAGAAGACAAAGTGTGTGTATGTGTGTGGAGACAGAGCGGGAGGGGTCCAGCTGTCAGGACATATATAAACAGATCAATGGTTGATTCCTTCAGACATATTGTCCATTTACTGTCAGACAAATACCGCTGTCATTTCTGGTTATCAATCGGCAGACAGACAGAAATGTTCCCCCACGTCCAGGAGGAGACAGGAAATGTGAAATCTTCTAGAGAAACTTACAGTTTGTCCTCAGATTGACTCTGCACTGTTTTATAAAACCAGCGGTCGAAGGAGAACATGTTGTGTTTAGCTTACCATGAGAAAGCAGAGTGGCATAATGTTGTGGATCAACAAACAATGGCATAATGAAGAACGTCCTTTCATATTGATCACCCATAGATATTGACTTTGTCATTTTTGGAGAGCTGCAGAGGGTTTGATTGTCAGAAATCCTGAGCTGAGAGAAGTCATCTCCATTGACTGACACTGATTCTGTTATCAGAGGCCTGAGCAGCACGACACACTTCAATGTGACATTTAATCCATCCACAGTTGGAGATGACAACATGACAGACTGATGCTAGGACTCATCACAGGCCTCACATCCTGTTTAACGTCCTTGAGCGGGATGGATGTGAAGAGAAAGTAACAGGAAATAAGATGTAAATGTGATGATTTAACAAGATTGGCTCACAATTACATTACATAATGTGATTACTTACTGGGACAAAGTCTAAATAGAGATTAAAAAACACAGTGTGCTGCTTGTGTAGATTCTTTAGGAACAGATGCTATAATCATAAAGAATCTACACAGTAGCTTAAAGGTTAGATGCACCTGAAGTTACAGTTTTTCTGTTGTGTCCTTTTCAGCCAGTTCAGAGGAGGTGCCTTCACTAAAAAGCTTCACAGTTAGTGAAAACTGCATAAACTGGAGACTGGTGCAGAACGGCTGAAGGGATATTTAAGACGACAATAACTAATTATTACATAGTGGTACTTTATCCTCTAGTAAGAGTGCACAGCTATGTGTTATTCACAAGTCTGTAGGTGAACGACTGTGACACAGTGACAGACTTTCTCTTCTGTGACCCAGAATTTGTCACCATGTCTTGCAGCCTTGCTCCCTCGCTGCTTTCCCAGCATGCACTCCTCCTTCCACACATTACAGTTGGGACCCATGCACTAATATTCCTGCCAACTGAGGAAATCGCTTGACGCCCAGTGTGTGCTGACAGAGATGTTAAAGCTAAAAGCCTGAGCCGACAGCTGTTGGTGTAAAAACCATCTCTGGGGTTAAATGTGAGCTCCGGGTTAAAGTCTCTATGAAACCAGCCGCCCGTAACCTCCCCTGCCCCCGAGGCCGCTGCTGACTTTAATAACAACAACAACACAGGCTCATGTTTATATCATGTGCTTCTTGTGTGTATTGGCGGGGGCTGGCATTCATTGGCCACTGATGTCTTAGTGTTAGCACATCGTTAACTGTCAGCGCTGGACATGGCGTGAATGTGTTGAGAGAGAGAGAGTGAGTGAGTGAGGAGCTGTGCAGTCTCAGCTGTCTGAGCTGCAGCTACATGTTTAAACGCAAACTCAGCATTTGAAAAAAAAAGGATCATTAAATGTGCTTTTGCTTGGAAAAAAACCCCAACAGGAAGTGGTGCAACAGCATGAAGTCATGTCCATTAGAGGATGTAATGAAGGCTCGTTACCGGCAGACTGGGAGTGACGTGACATCAGTCAGGAGAACAATGACGGGTTTTTCCATTGTGTGTGAGAGATCCTGAACGCCTCGCACAGTGGAGGAGGAGATGTGGGTGTGTGTCCGTGTGTGGTGGTGGTGGTGGTGGTACTTACTCCTTGGGTGGGTTCAGGTCCTCGGGCCTGGTCTCAAAGAACACCCTGACCTCCTCGCACTGGGAGATGTAGACGGGCAGCTGAATGAGAGCCTGCAGAGCAGAAAACACACCGACAGTTACAATCACCTCAGTAACAGCATCACATGACAAGTTTTCTTGACTGAAAACTTCTTTCTCTGATTAAAATCAGACATTTTAGACGGCTGTGCAGCCGGGGCAGATGTCTACGTCTCCAGATGTCCAAGTCTCCTTTTTCTAACATTTATATCAGAACCAGAGTTTAACGTTGTTCACAGCAGCTGGTTCTGGTTCTGATCTGAGCTCACTGATCCGGCTCGATTACCCTCCTCGCTCCTCTTGTGTCTCTGTGGAGGATCAGAGATGAGCCCTGACAACACAGCAGGAGATGAAAGGCAAACAGCCACATTCAGCGTTTTCTCTGTATTGATGTGGTCTCTCCTGTGCACACAGTGAGTCGTGTTATTGCACAACTCCTCTCCCTCCTCTCTCTTTTTTTCTTTATCTGCCATTCACTCTCTTTTCAACCAAACCTCTACAGGGCTGTAATGACACTGATAATCACTTTAACAGCTTGACCCCCCCCAACCAGAAGACACAATAAGTGCCGCCAATGACCCTGTGCTGACTGTCTCTGTTACTGCTAAGAAACAGAGGCCACTCCTCCTCCTCCTCCCTCCATCTGCTGGCAGCCAGATCCTGGTGCCATCATCCATCAGGCCTCCTCCTCCACTGGCCGCTCCCTCTGATTTTAATACTGTAAGTGTTTCAGTTGTGTCCGTTAAGGCAGCTGAGTCTCTGACACACACTGATATCACATCAGGACTGAGGGAGATGAAATGAAAGTCAAAGACCACCCCATCCCCCCCTCCAACATCACCACCACCAAGGTGTCCTTGCCCCCACGTGGCCACATTTGCCTCGTCATACTTATCACCATCAATTCATGCCAACAACTTGTGCTGAAATAAAAGGAGTGGGACTCCTGCCATGGACAGAGACAGAGAGTATATGTGCTGTTTTCCATTAGCAGCAAAGTCATTCAGAGTTTGAGTGTGCATGTGACAACCCCCCCCAACCCACCGACTCCCACCACAAACCAACCAACCCACCCTCTGCCTTTGTTGATTCATGGCACATATAATATTGTGAAGATGATTGTGCATCAACATCCATATCCACCCAGACACAGAAGCTGTGTAACCTCCAGACACACACACACACACATATACTCACACACAATGTCTGGTCCTACAGCCCAGAAAGCTGCATCATGCCTGAGGTCAGAGGACTGTCCATCCTCCCCTTGGATTTATCCCCCTCCTGGTGTCAGCCCGTGGCCCGACCACTCATTATGATTCTCCCCCGGGAGGAGGAGGCTCAGGGTACATTACAGCAAATGGACTTTATGGGTGTTCTTTACAGCAGGCAGCATTAAGGTAATTGTGTGTGTCGACCATGTGTGTGTGTATGTGTGTGTGTGCATGTGTGTTTTCTCCAAGGAAAAGTAAGGTAATGGATAAATGGATATTCATTCCTACAAAAAGAAAGAGTGCATTGTGACTGTGACTGTGCACGGTAACGTTTCACAGCAGCCTGGGTTCAGTCCTGTCAAACACAGACAACTGAGATATGAAGTTGTGTCTGTTGCATATGAAACTACTGATGAAGGTCAGATAGAAAGTGTTTTACTGTATACTTCATGGAGCTGCAGTCGCTCCACCTCAGCCTCAGTCTTTACCCTCAGATTATGCAAACAATCCCTGATTTGATGTGTGTGTGTGTTTTTTATCCGACTGTTTTCCCTGACTTGAAAGAAAACACGAGACTCCAAACTACCAGGGAAATTCCATGAGTCAGGTTGAAGACTCCTCAGCTGTACACCAGAAGGGCTGACTCAGCTCCTCCTTAAGAAAAACATGAAGTTTCACCTTGTCAACCTGACGCCGGCAGCATGTAGGGGGGTGGATGAAAATGCACTTCTTTTTTTTTTTCTTGTGCTTACAGTCAAGTTTGGATTTGTCTCAGAAGTGAATGTGGTGACGCCCCGGCTGCATCATTAGATCTGACCTTATTATACCACCTCATCATCATCAAAGGGCTGAGGGATGTTGTTCCAAGTCACCAGCACCTATCAGAGATAAGCTCTGTCCTCAAAGAGCAGCACCACATCAAAGACCAGTCACGTCCATCAGCAGCAGGTAAATGAAAACTTCTGCTTTTTTTAAAATCACCTTTCAGACATGTCCACAAAAACAACTTTGTGTGCAGCGACACCACAAACGTGAAACTGCCTCAGCTATTCTCATAAACATCCACGCCCTCAGACGTGAACCAACAACCCCCCCCCCCCCGCCTATTTTTCACATAAGTGGTTAAAGATGTTTCCTACAGCAGCTGTACATTCCTCTAACCCCCGAATGACACTCAGTGGAGTATGTATCGTACATAAAAGCCTTTCTCTTCAGTCCGAGGCCTCGTAAATTAGCATCAGTACTCAGGAAGGAAGGGGAGAAGCCGACCAGCCCGGGATCAGAGACTAATTCATACATATATGGATTAATGAGGAGACTGAAATGATACAGATGAAGGCGTGAGAGAGATTGAGCGAAGTCAGACAAACTTCTAAAAACATCCTCGTCTCAGAAAAAGAGGAGGAGGAGGAGGAGGAGGAGGAGTGGAGGCCCTGAGGTAAACCTGTAGAGCTGAATAAAAACACAGTGAACGGCTGTGAGTGTGCTGACGGGAGCAAACTCAGCACCTGTGAAAACGCCTTTACCTTCGATGTGACTCTATTAACAGTAACCACGACAACAGGAGGCACTACAGCTCATCCTCCTGCTGTGTGCGACACACACACACAGTTTCTCACCTAAATCATGTGTCACTCGTCCATTTTTGTAAATGTCCGACCATAAGCTTGTTGCTAAGAAGCTCAACATCCATCATAACGTATTCATTAGGTTGCCGGGGCAACATTATTTCCATCAGATTGTAGTGATTATTTTCCAGCTATTGGCAGGTTTATGGTCACAGCTCTGCTACGGTGCAACCACAGTTTGACCTACAGTTGCATTTTTTCCACTCGTTCTCGAGGATCGAAGTGATTTATCCCTCTGGTAAAAAAAGCCGTGTAATGGGCTGGAGAATGCACAGGGCTTTACATTCTTTCTTTTTTTTTTTTTTTTTAGAAGTGATGGAAAGAACACGTTCTTCTGTTAACTGGCGGCAGCAGCAGCAGCATCACCACGGCATAAGCACACCAGATGCACTGACAGTGGTCCAGTCCAGTGGGACTGTGATGGGTTACTGAACATCTGGGTGTTACAGTGAGATCACCTCCTCCTCAGTACACTATTGATCCCTGGAGAGAAATTCTTCTTTAGCTTGTCTGCAGCTTGTACAGTTAGGTCAGTGAGCAACAGAGCACTTGGGGGCTGTTATAGGCCCCCTCACTGAGCCTGTGTACCTGCTGTCAGAGCCGCTCGCTTGAGTACAGTTCACAAAACACGCTGCCAATTTACAAGGCGAGGGCGACGGCGTCGTTCACACAGCTGCTGCTGGAAAAATGGAGCCCTATAAATTGAGTTATGTAAATGTTGGAGTGGCCATCAGCTTAATTTTAATCAATATAACCATGTGTTGGAATATTTTACGACTACAGTGTGCGTGTGTGTGTGTGTGTGTGTGTGTGTGCTCTATCATGCAAAAATACATACTGTATTATGCAACAACAACATATAATACGTCCCCTTGAAACCAGATGCTCTGGTTCCTCTGTGTTATTCTCGTGTTGCTCAAACACACAGAGGCCATGAAAAGATTCTTTTCCATTTTCCTGTTCATGACTGAGTTGATTCAGTTTCACTCTGTGGGTGGTTTGGATGTTTTTCTTCTCCTCTGACCACTCTGCTCTCTCTACCTTCATCTTAAACACTTTTTATATGTGCTGAGCTTTCACCATGGACGTTCATGTAATATGACCACTCACTGCTGACTTTGGAGTTAAAGTCACACACTCACCCTGCAGTACTCGTTGATGGGCCTCAGCCTTTTCATGGCCACATCTCTGATGTGACTCCTCCTGAACAGGATCTTCCCTGGAAAACAGAAAGAAACAAACAACTTAGATAACGACAAAACAGAAACTGCAAACTGTGTTTAAACATGTACAGAACATGTATTATCAGATCAAAGGTAACATCGAGGCTTTTTCATTTGGATGATACTGTGTCAAAAAGGACAATAAGGACGCAGAGTGAATTAGCATGCAGATATGCTGCTCTTATCAATATCACTGACAGCAGAATGAGGCGGCGGAGCAGCGAGGTGAATATCTGGCCTTTCCAAGTCATGAATAAATGATTTTGGGGAAAGCTGGTTTGTTAGTCTGCCATGACAGCTTAAATGCTGCTGCTGTTCTTCACCTCCAGACACGAACAAACCTCAGGCACAGACGAGCTGCGTCGCCATAACAATAACAAGAAACGGCCACAAATAGGCCTCTTTAGAAAAAAAAAACCCACTCCTGCAGGAAATTTTAGATCCAGCATCTACTTTCTCCTGTTTTTTTAAGCTGCTGAAGTTTCTCACTGAGACAGCGTTAATGGAAACACACGAACTGGACAGGAAGTCGAAGCCGCAACAAGGACCGAATGATAAACAAAAAAAAGGGAACGTGTTTTGAGAAGTTAGTGCATCACCTCCGTCAAAAAGGTGAAGGTATTTGTTTGGACTTGCAGGAACATGAGTAAATGTCACAGGAGGTGGAGGCGTAGCAGTCCACACACGTTACTAAAAAACAACCGATTCTGTGTGGGTGTGTGTGTGTGTGTGTGTATGTGATCACCATAGTGTCTGATAAACTCATCTGACTTAAAGACTAAAGAAAAGAGAGAGATGTGAGGAGAAGTGAAGAAGAGAGAGTTTATAGACGTGAGCTCACTTCCTGTAAACACAGCCTACTATAGTTATCTCAGGTGGGCGATGAAAACCAAGACTATAAACACAGGAAACCTTTTTTTTCAGGGTACTTGCTATTTGCAGTATGTGACTAAAGATGTGGAGGATATGAGAGTTTACCCATGTGTGACATCAGAGAGGCCTGGCATCATCATCACCTGATGCTTTAGAGATTCAAACTAAAACTACATCAGGACGGATGGGGGTTGTTGTGACAAGGGGACGTGCCTCATGGACATGTGGTTGTTCCTGTAGCTTCTGTTCTGGAGGTTTGGATGGATGATGTGCAGACATGCGTGGCCCCCAGAGGATGAACCTGCGCTGTGTTTGTGCAGAGGAGGACAGAGCAGCGCTGTGTGAGGGAGGTTGATGAAGAATGACGCTCGAAATCTTTTAGGTGTTGGCAAAGCAGCTGAAAGGACGCACTGTCTGGACAGCTCGACAAAATGAGAGAGTTTTGAAAGTCAAACCCCTCGGGCGCTGCCTCCCCCACCTCCCCCTCCTCCCCCTCCTCCTCCCCTCTCTGTCTTGTTCCTACTCTCCTCCCCTTGTCACTCCTCAAACAGAAAGCTTTTTTGACAGTTTTCCAAAGCTCTCTGGGGTCAGGAGAGAAGCACTGACTCAACACTGCCCACTCTGTATGCACCGCGACTCATGGCTGCAGCCAATGAAAAGAGCCTGTTTGGGTGGTGGTAGGTGTGTGTGTGTGTGTGTGTGTAGTGGAAGCTGCTTGGATCCGAGGCATCATAGACTTTACAGCAAGTCTAAGAGCCAACGGTGACGGAAGCCAAGTGGAGACACAGAGGAGGTGGTTGTTGTCACACTCAGTGAACTCTCCACACGTCTTTTCACCATATTTTGTCTCTTCAGGAAATTAAGGAGCAGCTAAAACCTTTATATAACAACAAAGACTTATGTGCATCTGTATGTCACTGACTGAGGCCACAAACAGCTTCATCAACCGCTCCCAGTGCAACATGTGCAACAAATTCAATTAGACAAGAGCAGTGATTGCTTTTCCCTGCAGACAGGAGATGAAACATGAGACGACTGAGACATTAACAACCAGGTCATGGTAACTGTTGAGTTATTTAGTTGTTTTTTCTGCCCTTTTTCAGACGGAGGAATGTTAGCTATTCAGCTCCAGAGACTCATACTTGACCCGTCTAACGCACTGTGCCTCCTCCTGTGGCAGGCGGAGAGATCCCCGCTCAGCATGTGAGTTATGAAGATCCATCATCAGGAGGACGACGGACAAGAAGCATGCATTCATCGCTCATTCTTCTGGGATCCGCGCAGGGTCCTACAGAAACAGACCCACACTCCTTCTTTTAGCTTCACAAGCTAATGGCTTTAGATCATCGGTGAAGACCACATCAGCTGACCTGCTGACACCGCTCAGGGCTCTGGGTTCACACACATCACTTTTATCTAAATGTCATGCATGATGAGCCCGGCACAGTGAAGGGGGGGTGTTTATTCAAACGACAGGAAGCTTATCTTCAGATAACAAACCCATCAAGGAGGGAAAAAACATATGAAAAGGTTTCTAGGACGTCCTCTCAGAGATTAAAAGCAACTCAAAGTTAAAAGCAGCAGAAAAAAACTAAAGACAAAGCAGAAATCCTGCACTACACACACACACACACACACACACACACACACACACACACACACACACACACACACATGAAGACAAGCCACTTTGCTGATGTGCAGATACCAGAGTAAAACCGTCCTGAGGTCTGAGCAGAGAAAACCACTTCCGTGCCTTGTTCAGCCACAGCCCAGTCTGCGTCTCTGTGGATGAAGGGTTTTCTTGGCTGTGAGGAAAATTCATGCCTGAAAATCAAACAAGTTCCTTCTCACAGAGAGTGTTCGAGCAGATCTGGGACCTGAGACACGTCTTCAGTAACTTGTCTTAGTTTTTAGACATATCACAGACAGAAAGAGACTTTTCCTTTACTTCTACTGGTCACAACGTATCCTCTTGTCTGTCGCTCTTATCACTTACAGCAATGAAGAAATCACTGGTCCGGCCCTGTTCCCTGCGCTCAGTGTTTTCCAGCTACAACAGCAGGCAGTGTGTGAGACGGATCATGTGTTTGGTGTTTTCAGGCCTGAGGATGGAGATTATCCTCCTTCTCTAAAACCTCCATTTATTATCATTATTGTTATTATTATTTTTTACCAGGCACTGAGCACAGGTGACGTTTCCCAGCTCCACAGTGATGTTCCTACAGGTTTGTCAGGTAGAGACCAGCTTTAACTTTAGCATCACTTAAGGGTTGGGTTTGTTCCTTAGGTGACGATCAACGGTACATTTCTACCAGTAGACTCTACCAACACCCAGATCTCTTCACTTCTGGATGTGGTTGTTTGTTATGATCCACTGTGTCTTCAAGTGTAATAAACAACGTCCAATGATAATAACGGCTTTCTGTTCTATCTGTTCTATCATGTCTATTCTATTTCTAATAGCAGTGGAGCAGAAGCAGTTTTTCTATCTCTCTCTCCCTCCTCCTACTACTCGAGTTCACCAAACAGGCCGAGTGTGTGTGTGTGTGTGTGTGTGTGTGTTCTCAGAATGAGTTCCAGACCTGCACGGCCACAAAAATAATCCTGTCCACCGCCCGTCCCCCCGCCTGGTTGGGGTTGGGGGTGGGGGTATGGGTGGGGTCTTTGGGTCTTTGGGTGAGGCTTTCTTTTAAACTCTCATAAAGAAAATCAGCTTTCAGCAGGAGCTCAGTGTGAAACTGGTTCAATCAGTCGAGTGCATTCAAAGCTCTTCACTCCAAACAAGACTCAGAGACACTTGTAGTCAAGTCAAAAAGAGAAGGACTCGTTATTTTGGCCGCTCAGGTTTCATAGGTTCAGTCAGAGAAATGATGCAGCTCAGCCAACACAACAGCACATGATGAATCTTATGAGCTGTGACTTTCTTGTTTTTATCAACTGAAACAGTAACAGACACTCGGAGGCTCCAGCTCTGATCTATAGACCGGATCGACTGCAGAGCATCGACTGCAGCTGAAGATGAAGAAACATGGATGCTATGTGTAGCTGTGGCTGTTTCAGATGATTCTGATTATTTTGTGTAAAAAAGAAAAAACACACACACACACACAACAAAACACTTCACTCACAGTCCATCAGTGAGTCACATCGTTGCCCACATGCGTGTGAGTGAACGGGAATCGAACATGAAGACACGACAGTACAGAGAAGGGGGAAGAACAGTGACTTCACTCTTCTCAGTATTATTAGGTTCATTTTTTCCACAGCATCTTATTCTAAGTGAGACTGAAACCGCCGTGTGATTGATGAACTCTAATTCAATAAGAAACAATGAAACGTGACCATCACAGCTGTTTCAACCCAAGGGACAAAAAAAAAGACACAAAAACCCAAATTCCAGCAGCTTGAGTCTCTGCATCTGTTTTCTATCACTTTATTTATTATTATTTTGGTGATGATCAGAATAACTCTTGTTGTGTTTATGCCACATGGTCCCTGTTTGTCAGTAACGTGTGTTTAACTCTTACCTGGGAGGAAAGGAATGATCCTGCGCTTCGGGTCTTTCTGACCTCCCTCCACTGGGAATTTATCCAGCAGCTCCATCTGAAAAACAATGAATTCAGCATTAGTAGTTGGCACATAAGGTATTTACACTCACACATTAAACATATAAACAAGCATTTCACATTCAGCACACACACAACAGGATAGCAGCTGAGGCTGGAGAGGAAGGGCTCACTTTTTTTTTTTTTTTCTTTTTTACAAATCAGCAGTTCCTACGAGGAATTCGGCCAATAAAGGAAAAAGCTGCCAGTGATTAGGAACGAACTGAGCAGATGGTTTGGTTTTTCCTCTCCGCCTCATGTGCTGCTGTAGCTGAGGGTTAGTGTGTGAGCAGCGAGCCACCACTGACATAGTGGAACATTTCTGTTACCATAATCAACCAGTGGGTCCTTGTGCTTCTCCTCCTCCACCACCTCCTCCACCTTTTTTTTGTTTTTCTTTTTAACTCAATCTTACAGTGTCTGACTCAACATGTTTCATCTTGTTTCTGTCTCCTTCTGTCACATTAACTACAGTTTCTATCACGTTGTCCTTTCGTCTCTGTGCAGCTGAGGCCGACAATAAAATGACACCTGGAGCCGTGAACTCTGAGTGCACCCTCTCTCTCTCTCTCTCTTTCTCTGATGCACTCGGTGACACCTGCAAACCTCCAAACAAATCAAAGGGTTTTAGGGTTTTGTAGTAAAATAACTTGGCTCAATTCAGTTTGAGTTGCAGGGGAGCGTTTGGAAAAACATAACCCATGAAAAATTCAGAGAAGACTTGATGTGAAGAGGATTGAGTGTTAACAGGACGACATCATCATCTTCACCGACTGCCTGTGTCTTGTATCTTTTCCTTGAGCCCAGTCCCTGCACGCGCACACACACACACACACACACACACACACACACACACACACACACACACACACACACACACACTTGCAGCTCACTTTCATTGCACACATGCACACAGAGAAATCCAGTGAAGTGAAATACAAGACCAATAAAAACTTTATGGATTTTTTCTGATGGTCCATCCATGTATCTGTGTGTCAGAGCGAGAGGAGAGAGGGAGCATCTCTACAATGGAGCAACTACACAAAACATGACTATAGAAAAGAAAGCAGGAGGACATGTTGTTTTTTTAGTGAGTTAAACATTAACTGGAACCAGAGTGACTCTATATTGTCTGATCTTCTGCTTCCTCAGAAAAAGAACATATTCACAGACTGAGAAGGTCTGCAGAGTGTGTGTCTGTAACAGAGCGAGCACACAATGACATTATTTCTGACTCTGCTCTGTTCAATGTTAACCTGATAATACAATTGGATTTATCTATCAAGGCCTTTGAAGATCAAACCGAGTAAATTCACTAAATATCTAAACCAAGGACGATTTCATTCGCTCCACAGTTTAATGTCTCTGAACCTTTACCATATGAGGATTGCACTCAATTTCGTTGTATTGAAGTTACAATGACAATAAAGTATTCTATTCTATTCTATTCTAACCTGAGACAGAGAGATAGAGAGAGAGAGAGAGAGGTCTCTTCTCAACAGCTACATGCCAGATCTCACAGTCAGTTTCAGTGTGTGTGTGTGTTTGTGTGTTTGTGTGTTTGCCTTTTCTGTGCCAGACACATTTGATGCATTATGTATGATTGATTTTGAATTTTCGTTTTGGAGATTCTGCTTATTGCGTATTTGACAAGAAGAAGCCTCCAGCTTCCTGTCAGCACGGCACCGGCCACCTCTGGTCCACCTGCTGCTGAAGCTGAATTTATAGACATGACTGTGTCGGACACCTGACTGACTGACTGACTGACTGACTGACTGATGGAGTTACATCACTGGTCAGCTGACTGCGATGCGACTGAGTGATGATGTGTCATCGTTGTCGATCAAGCATGTGTTGGAGTTTCCCTGCTGGATGTTGCTCTTTCAAAATAATGTTGCCTTCTTTTTGGCTGAATTTACCAACCTCTCAGACCCTGTGAGTCAGAAACCAACAAATTTAGCAATGTTTTGGCAAAAAAAATTCTTGAGAAGAAAGTCACTGGTTTTCCTCCATAAAACAAGGCTGGGCTTTCCCTCCCTGTGACTGCAAAACAGATCAATCAGAGTATAGGTAACTTTGTCTGTGGATTTAATGAGCCGTGTCTCACTGTTTCATATCTGCTGTTGACTGTATCACATAAACAGAGAGCACGGAGAGTTGGAGCCAGTCAAACAGCTGACATCCAGCTTATAAGGTTTTGACTCGGCCTTGTTGATATGAACTTTGGTTATTTATCCAGGGCCATGGCTTAGATTCCAGTGATTAATAGTTACCTTTATTTATTGTAATCCAATACATGAGCAACTAAAACAAAGTCTAATCAAGATGTCACAAAAAAGTCCTTTGAATCCAAATGTGAAAGAAACAATAAGTGAGACGGAGCCAAAACTAACAGGGGGTGGTGTAATATGAGGTGAGGCGGTGCCAGAGAGTCCTTTCTAATGGTTTTTATGGACTGACTCAGTGTGGTCAGGTGCCAGAGAGGCCTCGCTGCCTTTAAACAATAAGAGGGACAAAGTTTTCGACAAATTACTGGAGTAGATGGAACAACTTGATTAAATAAAACCAAAGACATGTTGATGTCAGATATTAGGATTTTAGATCTAAAAAAGAAAATAGACTGTAAATCTGAAACTGAAGGAGAAAAACAACAAACATCCAAACTCCACATTGACCAATATATTATAAAAGTCCTGACGGGATCTGAGTTATCACAGTCATCTGGATGGCAACAACTGTATGCTCAAACATAAAACATGACATATGTGTTTTACAGATCTCCAGCTGTTTCCTACCGGCCTTTGTTTTCTCAGCTTCATGAAACACCCCTTATCACACACACACACACACACACACAAAGGGAGAGAAGTTCAGCCGAGCTCATTTTAACCTAATCCTTAAACCCTCTAATGATCTGCTCTCCCAACTCAATGGACTTTGATAATTTCCCTCTCTTTACAAATTAGTGGAGCTGGAACAACAACAACAAACAACAACAACAACAAGCGGCCCATTGTGATAAATCCAGTCAACATTACCAAACAATACCTGACAAAGCAGGTCTAACGTAATTAATCCTTAATCCTATATTTTCACAAATCATAACTCAGGTTTGGCTGAAAAACAAATAAAACTTTATAACATTACAACATCATATTAAACCGTGCGCTACACAGGGGCAGCGATCAGGCTTCAGGCATGAATATAAAACCACATACGGGTGCACTTAAATGATTCTCATTGGTTCCGACTGCCAAAGCTTCGCATCATAAAGTTAAAGCCACAATTTCCCCTGTTAAACAAAAAAATAACAAACTAAAGGAGGAAGAGGAGAAGAGAGGGAGAGAGAGCCACAGCCCTCCTTTTGTTAAGTAAACAAGGTCTTTTTAGGTCACGTGAGTCTTCAGTCTTTGAGTTTTAATGATGCAACAAAAAGGGAAGAACGAGCCACTCAACTCACAAAAACGTCACTCTGCTCGGCTGCAGGTTGAGACACGACTGATGCAGCGATACCACCTTAAGAGATGGTACGAACCTACAGACAGAGACAAACACAGAAGAGCCCGTCGTCCTGCTCACAATGTAATTGTTCCCATGTGTCTGACTGTGAGTGGAGTGCAGCAGACACACCCAGCCTCTGTGTCGACTCTGAACCTCATCCTATCTGCTCTGTAATCAGAGCCACTCAAACAAGAAAAAAGCATCAGCGCCGAGAGAAGAGGGAAGACGTCTCTTTAAAACACCAGTTACATCATATATTCACGCTCGGCAGGCGGACAGTAAGAGATGAAGAGACACTGTCCCTTTACAACACACTGGCTCTTAACTGTGTTGTAACTGTGTTGTAATGTGTCAGTGTCGGTTAACAACAATGATAATGATGAAAACACTGTGACAGTCATCTCAGTGTTTGATTGACTGAATTTCGACCAACAGATATGAAGCAGGGATTTAAAGAGGACGAACAAACCTCCGTACTGTCAACACGTGTTTTAATATTCCCCATGATGCTGTAAATCTTTTAAACACTGTTCAATCTTCCACCAGTCTGTAATTTGTCTGGTCCAGATCCGCTTTAACCGCATCATCAGGCCTCGAATAAAGAAGGAGGAGAGAATAAAAGAACAATGGCCGCTCTCTTCACCACAGTCGTCCTCTGATTCATTCATTCATTCACTCACTGTAGGCTCATATAGATGAGGTCATTTTTAACCCTTTACAGGAAACCTACATCAATGGTGGGCTGAACTATCTACTCTCCAGCCTAACGTACTGTACCATCCAGATAACCAACAGTGTTTTAACACTGGAATTGAACTTGATTGATGCTGATGTGCTACACAGCTGTTTGTAAAAGTGAAATCCAGACAAAACACTGTGACTGATCCCAAAATAACTTTCTACTCTGCACTTCCAAAGATGGATTTAAAAAAATGGAAAAATAAGAATCGATGGATGAGTAAATGACATCTGCTCTTCCTTAAAGTGCATGAGTACATAAAGTTTTCCTTCACGCATCCCGTGTTGTACATGCTAATGTTAATTTAGGATGCTAATGTTAGCACAACAGTAGAAACACAGAGCTGAATCTCTGGTGACACGTGGATGACTCCTGTGTCTGACGCGTTCAGTCTGCATATTATCTGGTCTTGGTCATTTTACTGTCACGCTCTTAGTTACTCCCTGTGGAGCCGTTCCTCTGCTGCAATATAACTGACCTGGAGAGGTCAGCGGGAGCGGGCTCCGTCTTTGTCAGGTTCACCTGAATAAAGAGGATTGACCTTGGAAGGATCACTCAATAATATCCTCCTGTTGCTAAAGCTAATGTCCATCCATTGGTTTTCTATACCTACATATCCCGTTTCCTGCTGTTCTGTAGAAATCAGAAAACACAGAGAGAGAGCTATGATAACGTACATCTAAGGGCATATTGACCTTGATTCTGGTTTTGTTCCTGCTCTGCACAAGGATGCATAATATAAATGTCCAGAGTAGAAAGTTTTCAGTTTGCTCATGAAATAAAAACAGCTGCTTTGATAAATTCATGCAGCAGACAGCCCCACCACCCTGGAGCAAAGTGACCCCTCCCCCCGTTTAAAATGTTTGTTAGCACATCACTGCAGATGGAAACTATGTGAGTCGTCTGTCTCAGTAAATAGGAAGTGATGTGTTGCTTCTTGTTTCCAACAACTTTGAAAAGTAAAAGTTTCTCCTGCATCCAGACGTCGAGCGGACACGTGTGCAGCATGGAAACTGGTCTACAGTGACATGGAAACAGTAGAGTGAGGACGACCCTCCACACTTTCCGTCCTCCTGAAGCAGCAGAAGTTTCGTCTATTTCTGTTCACAGTGAAACACAGAGGGAGGAAAAAACACAGTCACAGCTTTTATACAACTCCACCTGATCAAGAGAGTTCATTAAGTCTGCAGCGGCACAGACACTCTGGTTTGGATGTCTGGGTGAGAAGCAGCAGATATATCTCAGACGAGGAGAGAACGTCTGGCAATAGCACTTTTTATTTTTTTTTGTTATTTTTATCACCTCTGCTAACGGGTAAATACTTCAATCTGACAGGAGAATCATTACAGGGTGAGTCAGAGCTGCAGAGCTGCTTTTTAAAGAGATAACAGGTAATTATCCTCTTATCACCAGGATCACTGTCTGGATTTAACCTGTTATATAAAAAAGGAACATTACAGAAACGTGTCGCCTGGATATAAAAACATGAATATGTAGATGGATATCAGCTCTAATGATTAAAGTGGAGAACACCCCTGAGTAGATGAAGAAACTGTGGTGAAGTCAGACCGAGTGAATAAACAGTCTGTGGTCGAGTGAAGCGTCAGCTGCTCGGTCCAGCTGTAGTGACGGGATGTGGTGAATAACACTTCCTGTCTGGCTTCAGACTCATCAAAGACACTTCATGGATCATTCAAACATCTTTTCTCTGTTAAAAGAACCACTCCTGAATCAACAGCATCGAGTGAGAGAACGAGGGACGACGGGAAGAGGATAAGAGGAGGAAATGAGGACATGCCGTTGTGAGGAAATGAGTGACTCAGCTTGATGCCATCATCATCATCCTGTCCTGTCACCTGTGACCACGCCCAGAGTTCAAGAGAAATGAGGTGACATCGACACGGTGGCACAAATCTCCCACTTTATCACCTTTTATACACGTTTCCAAACTCACAGCCTCGACCGATGACAGTGTGTGAAACTCACTCAAGAGCTGTTTAGTTTGAGACTGAACGACATGTTTCCTGTAGGATGTGATGAACCAGAGGAAGCCAGCGGGCTCACTTCCTGTTCACCTGTGGATACGACTCATGCTCCCTGCAACAATCGTTTTGCATTTCAATCATACAAACTACCTTAAATCTCTGCACAATGTTGGTTAAAAACATAAAGCAACATGCTCTGTGGCTCAACACCAGAAAAATCAAACACTACGTCTAAAATTGAATGACCCAACTTTTCTGTCAGAAACACAGCGGCCTCCAGCTGCTGCTGCCGCTGCTGCTGCTGTTATTGCCAAACCTAACAGGAGATAAGAGATGGGCCTGGACTCTGCAGCTGAGTTTATCTACATCTCCGTCACCACTGAGAGTTGACCCTCAGGGGTGTTGACACAGCAGGAAGCAGCTGAAAGTGTGGTCGGGGTAAATACAGCCCCCGTATATAATATATATATATATATATATATATATATATATATATATATATATATATATATATATGTGTATATACACCTGTCTGACTCGATTCAGTGCCACTGATCTGATGCTGTGTGTCTCAAGTCATTTGTATGAACGAAACAAGCACAGGATTTATGATCCAAAATATTATATGTTTCAAAGAAGCACACAAATCACTACAACATGTGCGTCTGTGATGAAGCCTGATATCACAAATACTTAATCCTGTGCTAAGATTTTCTTCCTCCTTCCAGCCTCATAATCTTCTCCTATCACCTCATCACATCACTCACAGGATCTAAAACCTCTTCCTCTTGGAAGATGAAACTTCCAAGGTAATGAATGTTCAACACTGGAAATCTTCCACCAAACTTTCCGCTGCAGATTCGCTGAAACACGTCTAAATCGGATGTGGTTTCCCCTCAGTAGAACTTAAAACCATTTAAAGGGGAACTATGCTTGTCTGGTCACTCCTCCCGGACATGTGCATTTGTTTTCAACAAAGCCAACGATAAGGAAATCCATGGAGCGGTGGATAACGTTATGTATCATATACGTTTTACTATGTGTATATTTGTGTAGTCTTCTCTGTCATAAACAAGAGATTACGGGTCACAGGGCATGTTTGTGTCGTGGTGCCACTGAGATGAGATCTGGGACACCGGGGCGGAGGCTCTGATGTTGCAAGGTTGGTTTTCAGCCAAGAGGCGCCAGAGAGCCTCCATTCTCCCTGTAACAAGTCATTTAACCATCACAATTACTCTGAAGCTGTTTAATTAACGACAAAATCTTGCATAGTTCCTCTTAAAGAATGAATATGCAACATCTTTAGGAACCATTTGTTTTATTATTTCGTCTATAAAAAGGACATTTTATTATTGTGTCCATGTAGAGAACCTGTGTTGTTGGAGTTCAGTTCAGTTCAGTGTAGAGCAGACACCACCCGTTACTCAGTGTTTCTCTGATTACGGTTCATAACTACAGACGCTCTCTCACTGAGGCAACACCTCAACAAACAGAAACGTGACGCGACTAGAAAACAGTTATAAATACATTTAGTTTTATATTTAGTCAAACTGATGAGATTAATAATGAACCAGCTCAGATTCCTCCTGGTTAACGTTACATTTACAGGCCCAGAAAACCTTAGTGGATCACATGATACTTTATTTCTTGGACCAGTCTAATCAATTAAAAGCCATTTAATCCAATCACACTGACAGGAGAGTTTCCCTGGATTGACTCCATGCTCATTAAAAGCAGTTGCCTCTCTAAGCTCAGATGTGTTTGGGGGCTGTGCGTCCATTACCGTCCAAAGAGGAAGTGAAAACCAGGAAACTAATGAGATTCCCTCATTGTGCAATACACACACACACACACACACACACACACACTGCCAGTGTGACGTCCAAGAGTGATTCAGACATTTCTGTGGCATCAGTGCGGTCGCTGCATTCATCACCATCCTCGTTTAACTGCACCAGGACATTTTCCGACTCCTCTCATACAATATAATTACCAGTGTCATCTGAAGGGAGCTCCTCCATGCTCTTACTGGCCTGTACTGGTCTTCACTGGTGGAAAACTTAGAACCTGTCACTTCCCTTTCACTATAGGACATGCAGCTGTATGTACACACACACACACACACACACACACACACACACAGCTGCAGTATAAAACAGACACATTTACTCACCTGCAGGTCAAAGAACTTGCTGTAGCGTCTGTAAATGATCTCTGTGCTGCCATCGCTCCAGGACACTTTGATGATGTAAACCTGGGAAAACAGAGGTCAAGAGATCAGTGGGGCAACAAATAACGGCCACACATCCGGGACATCCGATTATTTCATTTCCCGGTCTGTTTGGCATCACTTCCTGCTGGAGAGGAAGTTTCATCCTGCATGGAAGTGAGCTGATTCACCGAGTTGAAACCCTGAACCTTCGTCCAACCTCAGATTCTATCACAGTCAAACAGATCAACAACGCTGAAACATCTCAAAGCGTTTAAACCTTGTCTAAACGCTGCAGCCTGGAGGCAACAGGCTTCAGCAGTTCTTCATTTTCTTCCCAGAGGATGGAGCAGAGGGGAGAGGCAGGGAGGTGATCGGAAACTCCCGGGTGGCTCGGTGCGTCTGGCTCAACGCTGCTGGCTCGACTCCCAGACCTTCTCCGGCCTCGCCTCCTCTTTCAGGGCTCTGAAGTCAGATACAGCAATGGATGGACAGACTACTACAGCAAAGTCCTAATTCAGTGTGTGTGTGTGTGTGGAAACTTTAACTAATATAGGGTCTTTTTATCCTTATACACATTAAAAGTGATCCTGATTATGGATATATTCTTGCCACAGTGTGAGGGTGAAGCATCATTTCACCTACAATTCAACCAACCTGCCAGCGTCTTCATTTCTCTTTGCAGATCCAGCTTTTGTTAACACGCAACATGGCGGTCACCAAAGAGCAGCAATCATATAGCATATCATATAGACACCAGACCCTCTCAGATTTAACTTCATCACTCCTAAACTAAACTACAACAACCACATTTGTTGACATTTGTTGGGGTTTTTGACATTTGTTTTCCGTCGCTCTGCAGACATCATCTGGATCACTGCTCTGTTTGGTTGGAGATCTGTCCAGTCTTGGATGTCAGAGGTGAAGACACCTTCACCAGGTCCATACTCATACGTCAAATGGGATTGAGATGCAGTCTGACATCAGCCAAGCTATGACATCATGAGATAGGTCATGAAATCTTCTTATATCTTTTTCTCTGGACTGAGATTCTCAGTTTCCTTTTCTTTGCGACAGGCTCGACTCAGATGAGCAGTTGAGATTTTTAAGTTGCTTTTTCTGCTCTTAACCACACCTCAGGTTTCTGGGAGTGGGGGCGAGTGGGCGTGGGGGGTAATATGTCCGGCCTGGCTGTGCTGTGTATAGCGAGAGAGAGAGGGAGAGGGAGGGAGCGAGCACCAGAGGCACAGAACAACATGAGCTGCAGAGCAAACAGACAGATGGAGAAGTCGCAGGACCTGGAGAACTCTGTGTCCTTGACCGTTCACACTCTCAGTGGTGTGAAGCCTGTTGGTGCCTCCACCCATCCACACACACACACACACACGTACATGGATGCAATCCAGACATATGCATGATCCGAGGGCACGCTCCATGTACAACACCAACACCTGCTAAGGACCTGGCAAAGAGGCCTCGTCCTGTTGGCTCTCTCCATCCTATGATGTCATACGTGTTACTTTTATACTGTACACAGACAAAAAAATTTACCAGATGCACCATCCATCCATCCGTCCATCCACCCACCCCCCCTCTATACTCACACTCACTTTCACATGAGACTGATAAAAGCTCCATTGTTCATGATTTGCAGAAAAAGATAAATGAGTCTTTGTCTCTTGGAGAGTTTTTGGTCTCCCACTCAGACTCTGCTCGGAAAAACATCCACTCTCTGCTTCTCTACCGACTCTTCTCCTCTGACTATAGTTAATACAGCACAGATCCTCTACACTGGCAGAGATACCGTTAATGAGACGAGTGCAGCATTATCACATGACAACCTTTATAGGCGTCAGGATCCTGTCTCTTGTAAAGTCAGCACCAGCTGCAGGACTCGAGTTGTTCTGTGTAAATAAACCTGATGAAATCAACGTGTTTGATCAGAATAAAATCACCAAACCAGAGTCGTATAAAGCTACGGGCGCTGTGTGACATATGGGGATGTTTACAGGGCCCTGTCCCTGTTGTTCAAACACCGTCTTTGTGTTGGCTGTGATGACTTGAAGAGCACTGTGATCTGAACTTCCTGCTTATCAGCGCCTGCAGGTATTTTATTCTTAATTGGAGCGTCTGGCGCATGACGAAGCCGGGACGCCGGCTCCTAACTCCTAACTGCATCCACATGAGGATTTGTGAAGTGAGGACGGTTGGTGGACGGCTGCGATTTGCCTATTAGGGATGTTTTCTGGGACTCTTTCACTTCTGTGGTGACACACACACACACACACATACACACACGTGGCACTGGGCACAGCAGCAGGACTGAAGGATCCTCTGTTTAAGCTGCAGGAGCTGAAAACAACAGCTCAACATTTACATCAACATATAACCATGAAATACATGATCACTGAGCCACTGGAGGATGTGTACACAGAGACAGGGGTCAAAGGTCACACGAGCCAGACGATCCAAAACAACTTTGACCTTTAAATTCAAGTGGGAATGAAAAATAAATCCTCTTTTTCCTGATTCAGCAGTTTTGTTTTGTTTTGTTTTTTTAAAGAAAACATCAAACTGTAAAAACATAAAGACCAAACTTGAAGGGACCGTGTCTCTCCAACTTCCACCGTTCACCCTCTTTTCTTCACTAATCAATCGGTGTATCTATTGATTGACAGTGTCGTTAAAAATCCTTATAATAATGTAAGGACCCACAGATGTTGAACTTCTCTGGGATCCAGGGCTGTAAACTCTCTGTCCAGCTCGGCTGCTCTTGCTGAGCTGTAATCTGACACTCTCTTTGTTTTTACTTTGGCCCAGTGGAAAAACGACAGAGGAGCCGCACGAACTTGACGATCTGCTGTTCGAGTCCCGCAGCAAAACGAGATCTGCTGTGATTGTTAAAAGGAAAGAAAAGCCACTTACATAGTGTTTGTTGGGATTCCGTCTCTTCTGGACATCTTGCACTGTTACTTCTTGCACGGTGCGCCGCGGCATGATGTCCTCCTCCTCCTTCCTCCGCTTCGGCCTCCGTTCACAGGGAAATAAAAATGAAAACTGAATAAAATGACATAAAACACTGGGTTTACTGGAGGAGAAAGTTCAGACGCCGACGCTCCTTTGTCATCAGCGCCGCTCGGATCCTCCTTCGACAGCGACTGAAGCTTTTTCCCCAAACAGCTGCGTCAGATTTCCTGCCCCACATTCAGCCACAAGTTAAGACTCGGACGCCTCCGTCGCTCTGACTCTGACTCCCCCCTCCCCGCCCCCGGCGGCTCCTCTCTCGCTGCCTTGTGCCGTCCCGCTGACGGCTCCCGACCAAAACTCCCAGCCTATCCCAGCTCGCCCACTCCCATCTGACTAACTGGGCCGAGCGTGGACCAGCCCCTCCGCGTCACAGCGAGCGAACCGCAGGCTGCCAGACCGAGACAGGGCCCGGGCTGCTGCAGCCAGATCACTGGATGGCAGGCTATGACACTTTTAATATTAATAATCATTAAAGAGGCCTCATGTGTTCAGAAGGTAAAGAGTTAAATCTCTGTGTAGATTCACAGAGAGGAGCAGAACAGGAGGAGGAGGAGGAGGAGCTGCATCTAAAGCACCAACACATGAACCAATGTGAAGTGGAAGGTCACTTTTCACCCCAAGAGTTTGGTGGATGAGACTTTTGTCTATAATCAGTGTTAACACAATGTTGTTGGATCAATGTTTGTATCTCACTCTAAACAGCTGAAGTTTTCTGGGCAAAAAGTAAAAAGTGTTCACGTTAAAGGGGCAGAAAGAGGTTAGATTATCAATTTTACCTCACTGTTTGATAACTGCCCCAAACACAGTGTCAGTTCAAAGCTTCTGACCTTATTTCATTCAGTTGCTTCCTTTCTTTATCAATCTTTATATACACGGGTCTGACAGGAAAGAGCTTGTGTGGTGGTCAAAGTTTTAATGAAAACTGTATAAACTGAAGTTAAATTGTTGTTTCCAGCCTGAATCCATCACAGGTTTAATAATCAACAGTTAAACAGGTAAAAGACTAAATCTGCACTGAAAGGTGAAACTCACTGTCTGACTCACTGAGGCTGCATCTCCTGACGTCTTTGACCTCAGGCCTGTAGATCAGTCAGTGTCCTCATTATCCTGAAGAAAAGTGTATTTTAACTCAAAATACTACATTTCCTACAGTTTTGCAGACATCTGCTGAGACAGGAGAGAAAGTGTCTGAGAGTTTTGTTTGAGAACAGCTCCATCTTTTGGTGCCGTGTGCTCATTACATCAACACTGTACATGTGGCAGTTTGTCTTTATCTGCACAAACATTTTCCTTTAATACAGACTGTGTCTGCAGGATAAAATGAAACTACAGCGGTCAGAGGAAGTCAGAGTTCAGACTGAATCTATTTCTTATACAAGTGACAACAACAACAACATGTGACTCCACAGTTTAAACTTGTCTTTTTTCCTTCTGAATCACTGGAAATAGAAACTAATTTACTCAAAAGCAGAAATGAAACCTTAACTTTATTGTCTCATTCAAATACAAATAGATAACGAAAAGGGAGTGTTTTTAAATGATAAAAAAAAAACTGAAATAATGGAAATAAAGGATCATTAATCACAAAAATATTGATCTTCACTAGATTATGAAATGGGTGGATTCAGTCACTAATGATGATGATGACAGGCTGGAAAAAAATCTTAATAAAAACAGAAACAGCTCATACTCATCACATGATGGAAACCTAAGAGCTGACATGAGGTCTCCAAAGGTCAGAGGTCACGACTTGTAAGCTGAGATGATGAAAGCGAGTTCTCATGAGGTCAAATGAAAGGCGAAGGGTCGGAGCCGTCACATCTCTGCAGCTGCAGGTGTGACGTGATGCCAGAGAATCGCTCCTGCAGCGGCAGCAGGTAACCCAGAGCTTCCCCCTGAGCCACGGCGCCGACGTAACGGTACGGACGGAGGTTGAAGATCTTCACGCAGTGGACTGGAGCGGACACAGAGGACACGGATGTTACCTCATTATTCATTTATTATCTGTGTTATATATTCATCGCAAGGACTATCTCAATCTCATTTTATCATATCTTTGTTTTTTCTAAATTTCTAACTGTATTACACTTAAAATGTTAATTTCCATTGGGAGCTCTGTAACAAAAGAATTTCCCCTCAACGATCAATAAAGTAATTCTGATTCTGATCTTAATTTTGTTCAGTAATTTCAGGATTATTAGTGTTATCACCTACTGATGCAGACGAGTTTAAAGAACATCTGAGGATGGAGCTCATGTTTCTGCACCACCACTTAATGGATGTGCAAAATCGGTGTTAATGGCTGATCAATAAAAAAAAATCATTACATTTGTTAGGGAGACACAGAAGAGATGGGAATCTGGAGCCACTGCTTCTTTAAAAAGCTTAACGTGCCTTAATGTACACCCTGCACACGTGTCGATGAAGATGAAGATAACTGTTTTGAAGTCTTTCTTTCGGCGCTCTGCAACCAAACAAAAACAAAAAGCAACCTGCCAACTCCGAGGCAAACAAGCCAGAAGTCGGCTGCAGTCCACAACAAGTGCAGCAGCATCAGCATCATTAAGTCCTATGAGCTCCTAATGATCAGTGTCTCAGCATTAATGTGGGTATCATGGCGAGGTAATGTGTCTCTGTGATGTCTAATCATGTCTGTGCTTTAGCCGGAGATGAAAGGAGCTGACACTACATGTGTTCTTCTGATAATACAGTTCAATTAGAGGTAGAGGCAGAGCGAGGACTAACGATGTTTACCCATCACGCCCGCACCTTATTAACTCAAAATACACTCCAACACACACACACAAACTCTATGTTACAAAGGCATCAATACGGACACACAAACGTGGACGCATTGCTTTGTTGTGTTGTGTGATGATGGCCCTTATGGCGGGGGGTTCAGGTGGGGGTGCGGGTCGTTTCTCATGAACAGCCTTTGATGGGGTTTCACATGCAGCTGGGGCCAGATGTTAGAGGCAACTTGGAGTTCAGAGGAATCTCAGCCCTGCTCTCCAACGCCTGGACTTAATCCAACTAAATCACTCCTCTGTTTCATCCCCACCTACCGCCGCCTCCATGGCGATGACCTCACATCCCCTCTGCCCCCACTCACAGCTCCACACTGCATAGATTAGAGGAATGAACTTCTCATCCATCATCAGTTTTTTTTCTGTGCTAACAGAAATCAAGAAGAGGTGTCTCCTGGGAATCGAACAGATGTGCCTCCAGGTTTTCATCTGCCTGGTGTGTTGCCCAGAGGATGAACCCTAATGACTTTGGTTGGTGCCAGCAACATCACAAGGTTGAACTCATCTACTGAAATCTTGACATGGTTTTGCACTTTGTGATTTCCAGACAATAGCGGTACCGGCACTAGACAGTGGCACTAGAAGTGGTACCGGCATTGGTACCGGCACCGACAATGGCAATGGCATCAGCACTCTCAATGATTTAGCGCAGCCTCGCTCAGGTAGCTGCAGCAGCAGCTCGATTCATCCTATTAACCCTCTTTCTACCACTTCACCACCACTAAACTACATTACATAGTTTTGCCTTAATAATAGAGTGTGTTGTTCTCTATGCTGCTGAAGCTGAGTGATACGTTTTGTTAATTCATCTTTTTTAAAATGTTGAATGACACTGTGGGCCTGCAGAGCCACTGTAGTGTGGCTATATGTGGCTTATTGATTTGACAGTTATCAGAAGTCATCTTTATAGTATACTCTGTAATGGTAAAACTCTGTCCCTCTCCTGTGCTCTCTCTACCATCTCCTCCTCCTCACCGTCACTGAGGAGTTTGACCCCGTCGTACTGATTCCCCTCTGGATCTCTTCGACTCACTGGACCTGCCAGATTTCCAGAGAACGGTGCTTTGATGATACCGTAGTCATCACACACCAGGTCCACAGCTTTGTGGAGGCTGTTACCTCTGCGAGAGGACGGACAGAGGATTGTTTCAGTTAGTCACAAAGAACATGTGTTTGATGAGTGTGATTCTCCTCAGTCTCATGACGTGTCTCAGTTTATGGGTTGTGCAACTTGGGGACATTCACCATCTGTACTTCTTCTGAGTTTATTGCAACACTAATACATTAGAAATCCTTGTTATTGACCCCTGTTGTTTACATGTGAGCTTTTCTCCAAACAAAAGAGTCACAGCAAATTGTACTTCCTGTCTGGGCAGGAGGTGTGTCCTCACTGTAAAGCCACTTTTCTAGGTATTGTTGTTGTATAACATGTTGATATTTAGTTGAACTACACCTGTTGACTCCAGAGGAGGATGCTCTCAGGTTGAAGCTACCACTAAACATCAGTTGATGACGAAGAAGACTCACCTTCTGGAGTTGAAAGCTCCACAGCCGTGTGCATCACATGCTCTCACTCTGTTGTTGTGGTGACCAGCACAAAGGACACTCCACGCTCCGACTTCACAGACAGGAGAAAATAAAAAAACATTCATGTTCCACTTTTAAAATTGCCCAAAAGCAGAAGATAGAAATTATATTTAGAAACATCTACAGAGTGTGAGTCAGCTCAGTGTTGTATTCATGAGGTTAATTACAGCAGAAAGACAGAGACACTGTTCAAATGTCACTTTTTAATCACTCAGCTCTCCAGCCTGACTCATGGAAACAGGACCCGGGCCTTTTTTAATCCCCGTTGGCAGCGAACAGCAGCATGTTGTTGTTGACGTGACTGTGCTGAAGAGTTGGTTCATGTCTCACCTGGAGTAACATCTGAAAACACTGAGTGCAGGTGTGTGCGTGTTTACATGTGTAACTTCATCACTCTACCTGGTAAACAACACTGCTGCGTCCTGCTCCCTGGACACTTGTCCTTCAGGTAGCGGCCCGGGCAGATGAACCGGTCCGGTTGGCAGATGCCTCCCAGCCTGGTGCAGCCATCGCGACCTCTTGACCTCGTCTTGATACTTCCTGTCTTCTTCAGCTTCTTCCTGGGAACCACGACCTGAGATCTACTGTTGTGTGCTGCTGTTGTGTCATTCCTCTTCACCTTGATGCTGCTGCTGGCGTTCATGTCACCGCTCTGAAACTCTTCACCTTTTGTCTTTTTATTTTCTGAAGCACAAGTCAACAGCATGTCTGATGGAGAGATGAAAGGAGCGGAGGAGGAGGGAAGAGAGAGGATTAAAGTGAGAGTGTGACTTTGTTGGTTTCAAAATCAAACATTTGTGAGACTGATTTTTGGATTTAGTCATTTAAAAGCACATCAACATTCAGTTCAATTAGCTGCTTTAAATGAATGTGAATCCGATCTGTGAGTATTTGCTTCTAACCTTAACTACCCCGTCTCGTTCTCTCTCTCTGCTGTCCTTTCACAATAAAAGCAAAATGCCCCAGATATAAAAACTATAATAGATTAAAAGCCAAAAAACAGATCTTATAGACACTAACTGGTGTTATATTATACATATTTATCTTTTCCTTCACCTATGAGCAGAGTTTCCTGGTCTCGTCTTGTCTTGCTGGCCTCACTTGTTGAGGACTCTGATTCTTGTCCACACAGACAGAGTCACAGTTCAGTTATTCATAGTGTGTTTTGGTTCTGACAGCATGCTAATCACCCTGCCCAGACACCAGTCTTTGATCTTCATTAACTCCGTTAACCTCAGAGGCACAGAAAATATTTCAATCACGCTGCTCTGGCACGAGAACACACGCTGGGCTCTGTGATTGAAAGAAGCTGCTTATCACCAGAGGGCCGTGATGACAGCGAGGGACGAGGACGGGATGGATATCAAGGCTGCGGCACGGAGAAGCAGCTTCTCCTCGGCATGCGGGTTAAAATTAGACAAAAAGGCAAAAAACTTTGAGACAGAAATGTTCGGCTGTGAGCTCGTTGCCATGGTGAAAGTGGCACTGAGCGAGGATGTTGTGTGCTCTGGTGTGCCTGGTCCAATTGTTGTTGTGCATTTCTGGGTGGTTGCTACGTCATGGGGTTGCCAGGGTGTTGTGATGCAGTAAATTTGATGTTCTGGGTGGGTTTTTCTTTTTTGTTTTTTTTGGGGAGTAGATGGTTGCTATGGATACCTGACACGCCTGTTTAGGCTGTTAGAGTCAAATCAGTCTCAGTTTTCTCTACGTAAAGTGACAAAACCGACAAAATCAAACCTCTCTCTCTGTCTCTAAGGATTGTGCTGACAATTTCTAACACAGCCAAAAATCTGATATTACACTATAATTAGTGTCTTTGCTTAGATCACAATCTCTTTGGGTTTCCAGCTACATACAGACAGGAGACAATAACCTGCTGGACCTGCTTTCCATTCACTACTTCTGCCTGGATTTAAGAGATTTCAGTCGAGCCATGAACGCACATATAGATATTCCCTCTAACGTGATGGAAGATAAAGAAAAAAACAGTCAAAGTTCATCAGAGAGAGACATCGCAGTTCTCATCTCATGCAGCAGTGGGCATCTCATTGTTATGTCGCTCAGGGTCAGTTTGCCTTAAGCTTTACTGTTACATGCACTAATGTAATGTTACATTAACCACTTAATCATTCTTTAAATGTCTCACTTGTACCAACAACCCCTGAGGTCTGTGTTTGCTGGAGTTTACAGTCTCTTAATAGAGCTCAGGCAGAAAGATATTTATACACCAGTTATTATTACAGTTGTTATATTAGTGCACACTGCGGACTGTGTGCTGAGCTACACACTGTGGCTGTGATTTTTTGTGCAGATGCATTATCTTTTAAACACTCCAGGTATTGTACTTTGCACCATTTACCTGCATACATCATGATGCATGTATAATATATATTATGCACACAGTAGTAGACTATACTTACAGCACACGAGCAGAGCTGCAGTGACACAAACCCTCAACAGCATTTTCATTGTTGCTGGATCAGAGATTTAAAACCTGTGCAACAGGGAGAGAACGTTTAGTCAGATGATGCATTCAGTGTCATCTTCACATAAAGCAGCGGGCCGTCTCTGTCAGAGAATCGGTCTGTACTCACCGAGCTCATGGAGAAGTTACAGAGAAGCTGCAGATGCTGTGGGCCCAGACACAAAGCAGCGACTGTTGGAGAAGCTGTGGAGGCTGCAGGCTGCGACCACAGGACGTTCCCCCACTGTCAATATTGATGTTGGCCTTTGGAGAACACACACACATTTACGTGCTGGAAAAGGCCGCATTTATTGACTTTTTGTTTCCATACTGGAAGTTACACAGACCTCACAGTCATCAGCCTCTATGAAAACGCAGCGAGAAGCTAAAGCTTGAACAAACATATTCCAGCTCTGTGTGAAATCAACAACTGTGTGGACAAGTCATATTTAAATCCCTTTCTTTGTTTTTCAGTATTTTGTAAATGACAAACACTGTGTTCAGTAAACCTGATCTCTACCTAATATTACATATTAATGATTTTCTTTGCTCATACAGTAATATTAATAATCACTGCAGTAAAATGCATTGCTGTCGTCCTAACCCTGAAAAAGTAGGTAAACGTTATTGTATTTTTACAGGATAATAAGTTTAATGTCATATTTGATTACAGCTTCTTCACTTATTATATCACAGCTCACTCTCCTTGTTCATAAAGTCCTTGTTTGTTGCTGAAATTGAACTGCAGCCTGCGTCACCTTCACAGGCTCATTAGTTAGACAATGTCAAAATTTATATTTTCATTCTTGGAGCTGATTCCAAAAAACATCGACAAAGTCGGCGTGAGGTCTTCACAGCGTTGTTAATGTCACCTGAGGGTGCAGGAAACAGGAAACATGAAGACCAGGCTTCCACTGGTATGTGCAGTGCAGTCTCTCACTGTTGTGCAGCCTCATGCTCCTCTTCCTTTAATGAGACCAAAAAAAAAAAAAAATCATCATCTTCCATGCATGAGCCTGGCATTTATTATGAGACAATTAGCTGTGAGGCCTCACATGAGGCGGTGGAAGTCAATCAGTGGTATGAATTTCCTCTCCTCCCTGTGGGAGAGTGAAAGGAGGTACATGAAATCTGTAAAGAGTGTGTGTGTGTGGTAACAATCTAGTTACAAAGGTGAGTTAAACTGTTTGAATGTGATGTCTCCTTCTGATTGGCTGTGGTGTCAACAGTTCACAAACTGCTGTCAAAACACAAACTATCAAATTTCTCCTCATTTAAATGAAGTGAATCCAACTCCACTGTTATAATACGGTGCAGATGAGGTCACTATAGAATAATAATGCTTTTGTTCTGGTTGCTGTGTCTGAATGACAAATGTACAGTGCAGGGGAAGAGGATGAACCACAGTCAGTCAGTGGAGAGTTGATCAAAAGTCTGGGCAGAGGATTATACCCATGGACCATATGGACTCCTGGACTCTGAGGGACCTGGGGAGTGAGGAGAAAGACCCAATAAAAGACGGACAGGACAAAGTTATAAAGGTGCACAGTGAGTGCGAGAGGTAAAGCAAGTGAGGAGGGGAAGCAGGGACATCTTGAAAGATGTGAGCAAGAAGGGGAAAGAAAACAAAACAAAGATAAAGCAGGAAACGACAGGCGAGCAGACAAACAGGAGACGAGAGAGGAGCAGCAAAAACTCCAGTCTGCATCCTAAACACCGGCGGAGGGAAGGCTCGTGTTGACTCTCTGAGAAGCCTTTGATAAACACGGCTACTTAAATAGAAACACGCGGCACATTCTTCAAACTCCTGGGAGGATCGCGCTGACATTTCACTCCAGCTCCTCTTGTCAGTTAGCTCTGGCATTTCAAGGAGACATAGAAGAGATGCCACAAGTGTTTCCTAGCAACAGTTTGCTGCAAAAGCCTCTCTCTCTCCCTCCGTCTTGTTCTCCCCCTCCTCCCCCCCCCTTTTTAAACTCCCTCCTTCCCTGAGATACCAGTTGCAGCAATGCACCACTTGCTCCAAACCTGAAACACATTTTAATTCTCCAGGCTCTCCCTCCTTCTCCCGCCTGAAACCTGCCAGACCTGCATCATCAGACGACGTTCAGGCCCTTGACATCTGTAAAGAAAAAACAGACAGTGAAGTTATTCCCTGTGAAGGTTGAAGGCAGCAAGATTGCTTTCCTTTTTTACTCTTTCACCTCATTTTCCCTGCCTGTCTTTCTTTCTGCTGCTCAGGTGAAAGAACATCCCACAGAAACACACTCTGTGGTTCCGCTGATGGATCGAGAACCGCTCCGTGGACCCGCATCCACTTCCTCAACAAGGCGGCCCAGTTACACCCACTTGGCTCTGTCCATTTGTAAACAAACTCCGGGTATAGGGCTCCCGAGGGGGTGAACTCTGCAGTGCTGGTGGCAGCAGACAGGAGGCGCCAAAGTTTGTTTAATATGTTCCACTAAAAGCATTTCAGTGTCTGCCGTGGGGGGAGAGCTTTCAGAGGGCGTCAGTGGACGGACTGAAGTCTGGTCACACGTCTCTGTCTCCATCTTTCTCTCTCCGTCTCTGAGTGGGTCTGCAGGGAGCACAACAACATTTAGGCCGAGCATATCCTTTAAGATATACAAATGTCAATCCATGTCCTTCATGCCTCCTGTGCATTCCCATGAACCTGCAGTACAAGTTAAAAGCCGACCTGAGAAACAGAGCAGCCGAGAGACAACAAAGCACAAGACCGAATGTGACTGGAATCTGAAGGCCTGTCAAACTCTGGGGTTCAGGCTCGCATCAGATGAAAGACTTGTTGCAGTGGATTTCCACAGTGTTAAATAATCTGATCTTCTTCTCTTTTTTTTTCCATAACAGATGTTAGTATGTGACACAAAGGGAGCAGCTCGACGTCTGTGCATCTTAACTTTGCAAACACACGGCTCCTTTTGACTCATTAAACTGTAACATTTCCTTCATGTTGCTTCACTCTGAGCAATCTCACAACAGCAGGACACAGACGGAGAGAGAAAGAGTGGAGGACAAAGTAGAAACAAACTAGTTGGTTGGAGTAAGTGAGAGAGAGAGCGAGAGCTTAAAGTTGAAGGAGTGAAGCCTTTGAACTGTGCAGGCGTGGACACAAGCACAGCTCTGAGTGTGATAGGCCAAGACGATGGATGTCACGGCCAATCCTGTACGGATCAAAGCTCGGTTTCATGACTGATGGATCAGTGCTGAGGAGGAGGAGGGGTCAAACACAGCAGGGAAGGTGGCTAAATCACAGGCTCTGATGAGGATGAAGGCAGAGGTACGTAGGAGAGGATGAGGTGGAGCAGGTGAATGGATGAATTAAGAAAAAAGCCAAGTCACTGCCAGTCAGCTGTGTCAGCCTCATATCTGATCTCACCCACAGAAAGAGAGAGACAGAGACATGGACGTTTTTAAACCACTTTGACTGTGACTCAGGTTCTCTCATCACGCTCCACGCTGTCAGGCTGGAAATAGCCATGCAGGAACATGCACCACCACAAAAACAACAACAAAAAAAAACCTTGGTGCATTTCAGCCTCTGGAGAGCAGAGTAATATTTGTCGCTGTGTAATGTTGAGGATTTATCTGCAGAACGAGGGGGAAATGAGAGCGAGATATTCTGCTCATCGTGTGATGTGCATCCCAGGAGTTAAATGTGATGAGCCGGCTGCTGCTGGATCGATTAGCCGGCGCTGTGTGAGGCTGCATTGATGAGTGAACGACACAGATGACCTCCCATTTTCCACCTCAAAAAAAAAAAAAAAAAAAAAATCTGTGGTTGCACAGTCACGGAGGAAAAGACAGGACACAGGAAGTGAGAACAAACACTGTGGAAGTCTCTCTGTCCTATCTCACTGCTGCTGTCATCGGAGCAACATCTCATTTAAAGTCTGTTCATTACGAAGTACCTAATTACACCCACATTATCTATAATTACGGTGTTTTTACATCACGCTTCCAAGATAAAACTCCTTCAATGCTGCTTCAATGTATAATTAGCCTTAGTGAGCACCTACTACCCACATAATTAGAAAGAAATTGATACTAATACACCTGTCTACCAGGCAGAGAAGAAACCAGCCTCTACAAAGACACAAAATAAACCTTTTCACACACATGATTATTGTTTAACTGAAGAGTACGAGGTGAAATCCTGCTGCGATAATACTCACACTGAAACAACTGGTTTCCTCATCTGTGTGTGAAGTAGGAAAGGCAGAAGACAGAGGTGAAAGCTCTGGGTTTATGGACCAAGCCCAGACAAGGAAGAGAAATGACTGATTCAACTCCACAGTATTTATTGACAGTAAACTCCTGAAGCTGCTGCCAAGACACACAGACCAGGGAGCCCTGATGCATTCTGGTCAATCTGTTCACAATGACGTCCAGAGACTTTAATCCTGAGACTCACACTGAGGAGCAGCTGCAAAAACAAAAGGGAGAAGAAGAAGAAGTCTGAAAATGTGAATATATGGTGCAGAGGAATAAACTGCAGTTTATCTGCACAGGCACTAACAGGATCATTTCATTACTGTTTGGCCAAATCTTCAGCCGATAATGACGCAGAAGTAAAGTGGATCAACAGTCTGTCTCTCCTCCTCTCCTCTCGTCAACCCTCATCACCTCTGAAAAGATAAGATCGGAAGGACAGGAAAGATTTCTGCATGATCACCTGTCAATAACATGTCAAGTGCTTCCTCCATCACATGTCTCGCTCACACACTTGGGTTTGTGTTTGTCCAGTAGATGGCAGTAATAATCCACCAGAGGAGCCCAGTGAGGCAGGCAAGAGGCACGTTGCAACAGCAGGAATCTCATAGGTTAATTACATAGCACTCTCATGCCAGGGAACGTGATCATTCAAACAGTATCTAACTGGAGAGAAGCACAGAGAGAGATCAGGAGCAAAAGATAAAAGGAAAATGTGCGTGTGTGTGTGAGAGAGAAAGAGATGGCAGGCAGAGAGAAGAAAGAGAAATCTTTTATTTTGCTTGCTAATAATTGTGTCACCCTGTTTGCTTGCTAATAACCTGCACACATCTTCTGTCAGAGCTCAGAGCCTCCTCCTCTGTCACTGTCCGCGCCATGACAAACAAGACCTGGAGAAGCTGCTGCGACAATCTCAACACAAACCATTAACCCCTGGTGAGAAGAATCGAACTTAATGTGTTTTTTCTCTCCTCTCCATCACCTCCACATAAACTGTACATAGAGACATCAGGCCAACAGAGTCATTAGCTCTCAGTGAGGGTGTGTTTTCTGTGCCTTGGTCAACCAGACAGCAAGCAGTGTATGTGTGTGTGTGTGTGTGTGTGTGTGTGTGTGTGTGTGTGTGTGTGTGTGTGATAAAATAGCAGGTTAAATGACAAACCTTGTGTTGTAAATACTGAAACTGATGCAGAGTATAAAGAGAGAGATTTGATGCTGCTTGACCACGAGCAACCAAAAAAAACAATGCAAAGATACAGTAAAGAAATATTTGCAAAAACAGGAAATGTTTGTCACGTTCAAAGACCCAGGAAGTTCAAACCTTCCTCCGTGCTCCCGCCGTGTCTTATAGACTGTTCTCGTCTGTTTACACAAACGATTTCAGGTGTTTGATGAAACTTTTCTAGGTCGCCGTGCACCCGTCGTAACTTCGTCTGCAGCTCCGTCCTTGCTGCTAAATAATCCAATCATGCTTTACATGAATTTGCCATTTGTCACAGAAATGAATGGGAGGTGGCAGCCACCACATCAGCCTGTCACACTGGGTGCAGCTGAAAGAATAATTGGGGCAATGCAGGAAATGAAGGAACAGGCCTCTGGAGTTTTGTTCTTCAAAGAGGGAATGGACAAAGGAGAACAGGAGGAGTTTGACTTTGGCTCATGCTGAAGGTCAGAGGTCAAGGTCAGAGCTGGGGTGAAGTATCTGCAGAGAAGCGATTGAGGTTTTACTTCACTCTTCACTGTTTTTCAATCTCAGCCTGATTTATCTCACAGTGTCGAGTGTAAAAGCTTTTCTCCTGCAGCCTCCGACTTCATGAATAGACAACTCTGCGGGTCTGTGACATCTTAACAACTCAACCACTGAAGCTTTGAAAACCTGTGATTGCTGATAAACCGACTCTACGGAGCTTTATAGATCAGATTTCATGTGTAAAAAAAAAAAGCCTTTGCACCTCCAGTAATGATGAAAGCAGCTCATGAAATAAAAAAAAACAAGATAGGTTTTTATGAGGTTGGTTTACAAGATTGTTTGTTTTTAACAACAACACATTGTTTGCTGTATGTAAAGCTACATATCTGGAAAATGAGAGGGAGCGCTACAGCATGTGTTAATGCAGCTTTGGTCTCTAACCATGGGCTAGAAGCATGAGCGCTGTAAACAGGACTCATTAGCATCACTGCAGTCACACGCAAATAGTATAAAGAATGCACTGGGGTTCCTATTTGCCCATTTAGCCCAGAGAGTGTCGACCAACTCGCTGAAGAAGCTCAGTGTGTGTGACAGTGTAAACCCAATTATACTGAGCTCCCACGTTGGCAATGCTCTCTCTCCTCTCTCTCCTTATGCCCATGTATGAAAATGGTACTTCAGTCACTGAGAGCTGAGTTTGGATCCTCCAGTTTCTGCTGATGTACAACACACGGCAACACAGCGGTGCGTTAGCAGCCAGTTGCACTGGACTTACAGGACACGTTGTTGTTGAGTTATACACTGAGAATATGTAGTTTTTTTGTAAAGTAAAGACCTTCAGGTGTCAAACTGGTGGAGACTTGTCTCTTCCCTGAGGCTGCCACTTGACTGACAACAAGCAAAACTGAACTTAATCACAAATATAGATGTTTTTTAATATATATAGTGTACAATATTGAATGGCAGCTAATCTATTTTAACAGCAAAACCAAATTTACAGCTATATCTGCTAGATTTATCAGATATGTGAAAATCAATACTTGTTAGTTAACATTGTGACCTGCCCATATTTCCCATGCTCCTTTTTTCTACATAGTCTGACTGTGATGGTGACTGAATGTTTAAAAAAAAAGTGGGGAGATAAAAAAGTTGAGAGGACAAAAGGATGTGAAAGTCCTCAATGAAAAGTCCAAAAAGAGACAGGGTTTGTGGTGAAATGACCTGATGTGAGGGGGCAGGAGAGGCTGGATGCTGAGCAGCCTGCTCCTCCTCAGTTAGGGAGTGAGCCATCGATGGGGTGGAGGAGCTGCTCCGACACCAAACAGGGAGTGACAGACATCACCCAACACTGCAGCCATGTCTCCAGTCCTGTTCTCCAAAACTTTCCTCTCTCCTAGCACCTTGCCAACTTTTCAAAGAAATCACTTCGTCTGAGTCTGAAGACCGAAGTTTCCTTCAGCGCTGATGGAAACGCTCTCGAAAACCCACACAGCCCAATGAACTACACCACAACTCCTCAAAGAAGCCAGAATACCTGATCTCCAGGTGAAACGTATCACTTACGACATCAACTCAAACAGCATCATACTCACTCTCTGTGAGTCAAGTAGGTCATAATGATCTCCACCTGACTGTTGCTTATTAGGACAAAAAGTGATGCCTGCAGTGGGCGGAGCTACAACTCTGCTGCATCTGACAAACAGAAAGAGACACAGTTAGCTTCTGTTTAATAATCCACCTCCACCTGTGAAGAAGACATGACTGATGGAGAAGTCCTCCACTGACCAAGTTCAGGTTCTGGGGCATTGGAACAAATATGAGATCACACATTATTATAGTATATGAAACAGGCCGATAACATCAGGTGGAGGAAACGCTGTTAAAATTAGTGTATGTATCTGTGTAGGTGGAGGTTCTGAATTAAACTGTAAGACCTGTGCTGTTATTAGTCCATCACTGATTGTCCTGTCTCCTGCTACATGTATGTTAGGAGAAGCTTCAAGGCCGCGGGCATGAGAGGGATTAAGTTTATGAAGAAGAAGAAGAGAAAAAAAAAGAAAGAATGAAATGATCCTGAGGTGTTGAAAGGATGGATTTCAGGAACCACGAGACATTAAATCCTTCACAGATGGAAGAGTTAGGTGTAAAATATGACACACACACACTCAGCCTGACATGCATGTGTATGAGGGCACATTATACATTTGTGCTACTTCACACAACCAATGAATTGCACGCACATGCACACACACACACACGCACACACACACACACACACACACACACACACACACACACACACACTCAGATGCATCATATCTCTGGTGTTCACCTTGACTTAGCAGAGGGCTGCCTTCATAAATCCCTCCTTATCTCAGGTCTCAAATGCACCCAGATATATGACTGTGGAATCTGACTGAAATATGTAACACTATCAACAGCAGTGATTGACACACACACACGCACACGCACACGCACACGCACACGCACACGCACACATGTCTTCCTATTAAAAGAGCTGTGTGTCAGTATTAAGCATTGTGCTTTGTTGCGGTGGTTCACATCATCATGTCTTAACACAGATGTTGTCAGTGTCACTTTTACTTATTACTAAACACCAAATGTAGTTAGTTGTTATTACTCTACCTTCGTTACTCAACACAAGTTCGTCAATGGAGCCTCTGAAACATAACGTCGTCTTAACTGGTGTAGAAACAGAAAATAAGATGCACTATGATTTGAAGTGATACAATCAATATTTGTAGAACATCAGAGCTGATACAAGACTTTCTCAGTGACTTACAAACCAGAGGATGGAGTCCGGAGTTAAACAGACAGACAGGAGAAGTTCCAAGGGCAGCGAAAGGAAAAAAACTGAAAGAAAGTAAGGTGAAGGAAGACACAAAGAAAGAGGTGAAAGAAGTCAGATGCACGGAGGGAATACAAGGAGAGTCATTTCACAGCGTCGGTGCACCGGGGGATCAGAGGAGAGGGAACGAAAGGAGAACAGAGGTAGAACAGTGAGGTTGAAGCCCTGGCATCCAGAGGGACAAGCCACCTGCAGAGCAAAGCCACTGGGCATCGACACTGGCCCTTTCATGATTAATAGGCCTGTCACTTATGACAAATGCAGCACTGCGTACATGGCCTACTTCAACATGGCACAAACGTATGCCTGCTCTAGTGCCTATGTAAAAAGGAAAGACCAAACATCTCCTCTATCCTGGCTTCAATGAGACTTTAAAGATCCTCTCTGTTCACAGTGGCTCTTCTTCCTCCTCCTCTGTGTGACGGCACAGGAGCTGGTCATGGTCGGGTCCTGTTGAGTTTTTCCTGGTGGAACGGATTTTGTATAATGAGTCAGTTCTGGTGCTGAGATTCACTGGGAAAACTGGACTCCTGCCGGACTCTGCTTTGTCCCATAGAACCAGGAGATGGTGGGAGCTCTGCACTTTTGTCTGATATCTCCCCCAGATTTCAGGGTCTGCAATCCTGCATGGACCAAAAGCTTCTCAGTGCACAAACATACACTTAACAAGAAGTTATAAGCTGGACTTCAGCTGCTCCACCAGCACATGGTACAAGACAGTAGAACAAGCTCTCCAGGACAAGACTCAGCAGTGTACCTGCATCTAAAGGAGAAAGGTCACTCCTCAAGGACCGAGATGACAGGTGTTTAAGAGAGGTGTTAAGGAATCTATCCAAATATCCAACTGGAATGACCCTTGTTGAACAGAGAAGGACGCCTATGACACCAGCAAGAGAGATCCCTCCCCAGGTGAGTTAACTCCAACTCACACCTGGGGGAACATCTCACAAATAAGTCTCAGTTGACTCTCTGGACCACCTCCAAGGTGTTGACCCCACTAAGGTGTTAAACACCTGGGACTCTCCAACCAGGATGAGGTGAAACATCTTCAAGAAACCAAGAGAGAGAAGTCCAGGTGCATTCAGGTGATCATAAAACGTTTTCACATCTCTTCTTTTAGTCTGTGTATCTTCTTCATGAACTCTGACAGGTGAACATTATACAAGAACTGATACTGCTGTAAATGTGAGTGTAGGGTGACAGAGATGGTTTTTTTTGTGATCCCATATTTAACTTGCTGTAATTGGCCATTTACCTGCTGCCGTCTCTCCGGGGAGTTGCTGCACCAAAGGTTAGGTGTATGCAAATTGTTCTTTTCACCTTGTGAGCACTTTATGAGGTTTTTTAATTCTGTGGCTGCACTCTGCAGAGATACTGACTACTGCTGCAGGTAGATGGAGATGATCTGACTGTGAAATCCAAATAAAAGGTGTCAAAGCCGCAGTAAAAACACATTGTGAGTGTAATTCCCCTTTGAGAATGACTGAAGTAATGTAAACTGATGTCGTCAGATGAGCTGTGCCACCGCATTGTAAGAGTAAAGTGCTGGATGCACTTCAGTTGCTGACAACGACACAGACGTCGTTACTCATCACTCTCTCAAAACATAATCTGACAATGTGAATCACAGCTTGTAACACAGGCCTTGGTTCAGTGACTGTCGTGTGAGTGTGTGTGTATGCGTGTTCAGTCCTGTGCTATGTTGATCCCAGTCCAGTCTGTGGTTTTGATGGTGTTTAACAAAGTCCTGGTCCACAAACATCTCATTGATCTTCACCGTATTCAAGAGCATGATACTTGTTGTCAATTAGTTGTGATAAAAATGTCAGAGCACCATAATCAACAACGTCTGTGGCATTTGGAAGAGTTGGATAACAAGAAGCACAAAGCTAATAAATGTTGGGTTGGGTTATTAGACTTTCTTTGAGTCGTGCTGAACTCATTACTGTCAGAAGAAGACGGACGGAGCTGAACCAGACCGGTGGAATGAAACTGAATCAAAGTGGGATTTTTCATTAAGGACTTTCCATTAGGATCTGATGCTGCAATTTAGCCACAAGTTGAACTTCCAATTAAGAAGAGAAGAAAAGTCGGTATATAAAAAAAAAAAAGTTAGATTACTCCAATAGCTTCAGATATTGAGCTGGTTCACAATCAGATGAGGTGACGATGTCCCTTTCAGATGTGGAAGGATGCCCTGAAATGTCTCTCTGAATCCCATTCAGCTCCACAAGATCACATTTCCAGTTAAAACACTCCTCCTCCACCTACCGACCTCAGAGATGAGTCTGGTGGAGGAAGAAATGGAGAATGAGGATGATGATGAGTAGGATGATGATGATGATGATGATGAGTAGATGATGATGATGATGATGATGATGATGATGATGATGATGAAGACATTTCCGGAGTGAGAGCATATGTGTTTCATGGTTCACGCTGGAGTTTGTCCACAGTCAACAGTGAAGGGACAGAAAATACAAAGTCGGCCTCAAACTCTCTCAGGTCCAGCACCGAGGTTGCCATGGTGACCAGAAGACTTTATAGTTTGAGGAGGAATGTAAACATTCAGGGTTAGGATGAGTGCAGGAGGAGTCATCAAACATCTGAAGTAGTTTTACAGGAAGTAAAACTACATTGATTTTGATGTCTTTAAAGACACGATGCAGTTTGAAACATGGTTGAACTTTTGTCCAGGAAAAGTCGACTGAGTTGTTACTTCCTGTTTCACTCTAAACAAAAATACAAAAGAGAGAGTGAATGAATATGCAACAGATGTTACATACATTCAAAACAAACCGAGGCGTCGGGTCCCATGAACGTCTTGAACGCTACCAGCTGCCTGTCACTCAGTGATCTCTGTCTCCCATCACACAGCTCTAGGTTTGTCCCACACAGGCAGCTGTAGTCACTGTGGAGTACATGTGTGTGTTGATGTCTGCACACACACACACACACACACACTCTGTTGTCAGTGTGTTTCTTTCATCTGTGAATGTCGTCTTCTGTACGCACAGATGTGCATCCTCGCATCCTGTGTTCGTCCCGCTGGGTGACTTGTGGTCCTCCAGGAGTGTGTGAACTCTATTGGAGGTGTGTGTGCAGTGATGGGGAGCAGAGTGACAGCTCATATGACCCCCCCCACTCCCCCCAGCCCTCCACCCCCTCCACCAGACAAGGGGCCAGATCAAAACAAAAGTCAAGAGACAAGGAAGACCCTCTCCTTTAGTTTGCCCACTGGAGGTTGCCTCGAACATGACAAGTGCATTCACACGTCCTAGAAAGAAGGGAAAAAGGAGGTGAACACAGACACCTACACACACACACACACACACACACACACACACACACACACGAGTATACACGGGTAGGTAAACATATAAATAGACAGCCACAAAAAGACACACTCGAAGGCTTGTGTCCTCTGACCCCGCACATGAACACAGCTCTATGTTGCCTTAACGATTGAACCTTTAAACTCACAGTAATTAGTGACACACAGTGTCAACAAGTGTCCTCAGAAATCTTGTCAGCCCTGAGTTTGGACTGTCAGGCAGGCCATTAAATTGTGGAGCTTGTTGAAGCTCCTGTTGCAGCTGCAGACACTGGTGAGTCGCTCTCTCGCTCTCTCACACACACACACACACACACATACAGTACTTACAGGATATCATTCAAAAACTCCAAGGGCGGTCACACACACACTTGTGCACCGGCGCACACACTGATCAGTCTGACAGTGGACATCGGAGGACATGTCATCATGGGTGTAAAAATGAAATGACTTTCATCACTTTCTGAGGACGCTGAACAAACGGACCCGAGTCCTTCCACCTTCTTAAAATCCAGGTTCACACAGCTCTTCGGTCACCTGGCTACACCTCCATCTTTATCCTCATGTCCTTTTCTATTCCTCCTCTCTGCCCTTAATACTCTCTCCATCCCTCTCATCTTACTTCCTCCCTCCTCTCCAACCCCCTCATTTTTTGTTCTCTCCTCCGTTTCTTTCCTCCTACTTTGTGGTTTCTCTTCTGCTCTTTACCTGATAATCCCTCATTTCTAAATCTGCCCTACAGTTCCCATTTAATCTTACATTTGCTGTAATCCCGTATTTATCATCCACAGTGTCTGTCAGTACAGTACTCGGATTTGACCTTTCCATGAGAGAGGTTTGCTTTGTGACTCGACTTTGGAGACGGTGTGTGACCAAATATCAGTAGACATCTGTGGCCTAATGAAAAAAAAAGACCAAGAATCCCTGTTTATAACAGAGACCCAGCAGATCCCACCAGGAGCAGCACACACGGCAGGAAAAACCTCGAGCAGAACCAGACTCAGGGTGGGCGGAGCCATCTGCCTCAGTGGGCTGGTTTGTAGAGATGTCTGAAGCAGAATTACCTACTGCAAGTGAATGCACCAGGATCAAACTTATCATTCACAACAACTAGATTTAAACAGAATTGGGGTTTGACTGTCTGTACTTTCATTTCAGCTCCTCATCTGTGAGACACAACAGAAGCTAAATAAGGTTAAATAGCATGGACTGGACTCTTTGAGTGTTCGTTTAGGTTTAAGGAATGAAGAGGAACCGTGGAGTGAGAAAAATCTTCCTCCTTCACACTGATGATTTACATGATGGAGACACTCACAGGTGTGACTCACCCTCCTGACCCTCTGTCATCTAACACTGTGACAGAACATGGGATAAATCCAGCATGAAAATGAGATGAGGCTAAATTTGAAAGCAATCGTCACGGTGCTTTTTGTTTTGCTCTCGTGTGGCGTGTTCACTTCTGTGTTGGTGGGAAACAGAAGCTGAGCAGCAATAAAGCTGAATTATACTTTACAACGTTTTCTGTACAAAGTCATTTTTATGGCAACGCTTAAAATTTAGTGAAATCTTTACTGTTGCACTGGTTTAGAGCTCATAAGCTTTTCATCTAAAGTGTGCATGAGTGTGTTTTTCTTCGTCAGAGCTCTCAGACAACAGGCTGAGAGTGAGTCCAATATCTCTCCAATTTTCTCAAATGAAACTGCAGTCAGCGCCGACTCCATAAACCACTTCTCCCTGAGCTGAAGAAAAATGCTCCTTTGCCCAACGCTGCTTTGTGCCGAGACGTGTAACGCTGATGTGACATATACCCCTTGTGATGTCCAACATTTCTCTGCCTTCACATTTTTTTAACAGATCGAGGGCTGAGAGGAGGAACACAACCTCCATCTCTGTCTCCCTGGATCTGTTTCCTCACATCATCCCTCCATCTCTCGCCCCTCCTCCTCCTCCTCCACCAGCACCATGGCTCTTCTGCACCTTCCCTCTCTCTCACATCACAGGAACATTGTCCAGAGCAGACAGCAGAAGCTGTCATGCTGCATCTTGAGAGACAGATTGCGATGAGCACTGCTCCTGACATGGTAAGTGGGTATAACAAAGGCCTGAGGAGAGTCTCTCTTGAGCCAGTGTAACAGACTAGCATCAGGAACAAGAAATGTGGTTGTGTGTTTCTGTGTGTGTTTGTGCGTGTTGTGAGGCACAGGGAGTGTGAGAGCAGAGCAGCATCTGACATCTAAACCGTACCAGTCGGTTTGCTGTCTTTTAAAACATATAATGTGGGTTTGTTTGCACATATTCAACATAAATAAAGAGGAAATTATTATTAAGTACTGTATGTGTATTTATGTACGTATGTCATGTGCCTGTTTCAATAAAATAAATAAATAAATAAATAAAAGGGCAACGGGGATGCGAGGCTGCATAAAAAAGGGCCAAGAAGGACATGCAGTCTCCTCCTTTGTTGCTATGGATACAGCTGGTGTAAAGCCTCAAACAGAAAGCCGTTATCAAATGTGCAGTGTCACCGTAACCACGCTGATCCCATTATGCATTTAATACACACATGAGACTGGATTTACTGACAAAATGTCAGTCCACGTGGATCTTATTCACTTTAGCAGCAGGCTCACTTTTTATTCATCTGCTAATCACACCTTCAGTCGATGTAACTAGACAACTAAAGGGCCAAAGTGATGTTTTTGCTCCAAATCCAAAAATATATTTGACTGACAACTGATGTAAAAACAAGAATCTAACATATTCACAGTGCCGTGATGTGTGACCTTGTACAACTTGGTGCAGTCCTCTGGTCTTGGAGGAGCTCTGAGTTCCACATTACTAATGTTTTCATTATAAGACAGAAGAAATTTCCAGACTCGTTTAGTCCTTTATCCGAAACAATCTCAGTCCAGACCAACACACCTGAAACCACACTGGAAACAGGAAACAGATCGTCTACTCTGCAGCTGATTAGTTGCACACAATGCAATGAACAAGGGACAGTAAAGGCTGTTGTTGTAGGCTCACAATAGCTACAAGAAAGAACAAGGTCAACTTCATACTGTTTTGGACCAATCAGAGAGCAACCTTTGGTGTCTAATACAGCATCACTTTCATCAGGTCATCATCTGTAGGTCTCCTTTTTCGACCTGTCCAGACTCAAACTACAACAGTCCCAGCAGCGTTAATGTGGATGTCAGATGGTAAATGTTGGAAAAGAGATGTGCGTTACCACGAAAACATAGCAGTGTGGGCGTGGCCTAACTACTTTAACTGATGTGTCAAAGGAAGAAGGTGCCTCACCTGCCTCTGCAGTCAGGTGTCAAAACAAAAGTCAGTTGGACTCTTTTCCATCCACCTCCATTTTTCAGGCACAGACAGATGCAACAAACTCACAGAGCAGAAGCTGTTTTTTTTTTGGCTCTTCTTCTTGTCTTAATTGCACATTACTAATTAGTCCTGAATGAAACTAACAACAGGTAATAAAGTTCCTTAACAGGCTGCAAGTGCTGGCGGTGGTGGTGGTGGTGTGGGGGGGGTCTTTAATGCTCTAAATGGAGCTTTCGTTTCTGGTTCGTGAAAGAAGTGATGGAAAAATAAGAATTAAAACAAAATAAAGCCCAGATTTGGAAACACTGATGCTCATCACACGGTTGTTATCCAGCACTTAAAGGCACCACTGAGGCCCATTCCAACTCACTCACACATTATTCAACAACTACAGTCGAGGATTCAGTAAATGTGACGAAGACAGTTGGAGGATTGTGTGTGAGCCTTTGTAAAAAGTCACAGATTGTATTCAGTGTAATGGAAAACCGATGTTAGATTTGTTTTGAGGTATCAGAGAGCACCCCCTGCTTCGTCAGCAAAGTGTTTGTCTCGGAGCTGAGCGGCGGCGATGAAGTGGAAATGCTGCTCTGAGCAACATGACATTCAACTGTCCTGCCTGCAAAAACAAGTTATGCCAAAACTTAATTCACAGGTTCCATCCACTCATCTGACCCCCACGGCGAGTTAAGCGATAGTTAGAGAGCGTTCGCTGAAAGATTAAATTCCCCTCCAGCTAAATCTCCTTGTGTCCTATTTGAGGAGAGCGAGATATATCACCTCCTCCTCCTGGTGCTGCCCATCTAAGATGTTTGTAGCTACGTTGTTGATTGGATTGAATTTGCAGTTTTTTAACAATAGCATTTTTTGTTATCCATCATTGAGTGTTATCATCATCATACCAAACTAGCTCCTTCTCACTTTGCTTTCACCTCCTCCAGCACCGAAGAATGAACTTGATTTTGAAAAGTGTGAATGTGAAAAGTGCTATAGAAATAAAGATTACTTACTTATATCCACTAGTTAGTTGATTGACTCCCTTGTCTGTGTGTCAGTTGGTGCTCGGGTTAAGTTTGTTGTTGTTTGTTGATTGCAGTGAAAGTGACACAACAGGAGAAATGAGAACATTGCCAACTCACTACAAGCAGCTTTCAGTCATTGTTAGTTAATACTGAAAATAAAAAGTGTGGTTTTATAGTGCAGTTTAAAAAAAAAATCACAGCATTCAGAATATAACCTATATATCTGGTCACCTAAACCATAAACTGTACATTGTTCTTCGTCTCAAAGATTAAAGCACATCTCTGTCTTCATTGGTATCTCATTGTCTCATTAATTAACTTTTAAAAAACCTTTATTTCGGTGGCACACAGAACCCGAGAAAGTGGTTCTCAAATGTCTCAAATCTTTATTCATTAAAATTATGTATGAGCCATATGAGTGCAAAACTCTTTCTTCTGTTTATCTAGCTACATTCCAGTCCATCTAATGTTGTGTATAATATCAAGATCTTCACCAGCTCAGATTTGCCCCCCAGTCTCCTTCAGATCCAACTCAACATTAGAGATTCACTGCACTCATATCTATCAGAACCATTCAACATAATGTATTCTGGCTTCTTTGCCTTAAGTTAGACCTGACATTGGGTCTGTGAAACGTTTCAGCCTCTGGTCACCAAACTCTCCAGTAATCAGCGAACAAAAGAGCTGAAATGAAGGATCAATGTGAGTCAGTGTTATCTCCCTCGGAGCCTGCAGCATGTAACACACAGGAGGGGAGGAAGTGTCATGGAGGCAAAAAACTGATTCACAGTCAGTGCCGAGTGGAAACCACAGGACATGAGCAGATCTGTAGGTGTGATTCATGAACAAACTGTGCTCATGGGTTAGTCTGTGTAGAGAATGAACGTCATGATGTTTCATTTTAATAATGGAGTTAGGTTGAGATCAGGTCAGTCTACATCCCTCAGCTTGTGCTGTATCCAGATGTTTCTGGGCGGTAGAAGATATAGCCTGATACTGTGCTGACAGGACGAGGAAGGCAAACAACATCTGACCAGTTAGAGCTAAAATCAGGCAAATAATCAATTATTCAATAATACTGAACCTTTGAAATGGGTTTGAAGTCATCTTCTAATTTACTGCCCCTCCTTGTGCCTGCAGTGCCTAAGCCTTCTGGATGATAGGTTGACCACCAGCTGTTGTATCTGGAGCAGAGACCCACAGACAAAGGCTGAGTGATATATTCTGGTATGTTTGACTGTTGCAAAGCTACAGGTGGACTGTGACCTGTGATGATGGTGAGGAACTGAAGACTGTTTATAGTGACCAAATATAATATATGAAAGCTGCTTGTAGTGAGACTCAATGTCTAATCAGTTCAACTTCTTTCTCCTGTTGTTCCACTTTCACTTGCAGTCATGAGTAAAACAGGAGTTTCTACTACAACTGGTTGTGGAGTTGATGATGAGCAGCAAGTGTGGATAGAGACTGTAAACACACACACACACACACACACACTGGGGACACACAAACACACCAGATAAAGGAATACAACAGAGAATGAAAGGAAGCAGCAGCAGCAGCAGCAGGACCTGATCCCTCCATCGTCAGCTCTGTCTCACCTGTTGTTTCTGAACCAGCCTCCCCACTGCAGCACGTCTGCTGCCATCCTCCTCCTCCTTCTCCTCCTCCTCCTCCTCCACTCCTACATCTCTTGCTTTATTAGCTGCAGCTCTCCCATCGTGACGCTCTCGCACTGCTTCAGCTGCCACAGCAGCTCCGGCTGTAGACGGGAAATATACAAAACAAATTAATTGGAGAGCTAATCACAGCGGTCCGACCGTTCGGCTCGGCCTCTTGTGTTTTCTTAAGCTTCTAGGTAGTCTGGCCCCCCGACCGTCTGCATCTCTTCAGGATGAGTCCTTTTGAATTTTAAAACATTTTTTTACATATTTATGTGGAATAAATGAACAAATATTTGGTATCTGACTCAACCACTTTCTTACTTTGACATCTGACCATTGGGGTTTCATTAGATACACATCGGTTGTACCGTTAGTTATAAAAGTCAATAAGTAAGCTGTAAAACTTGAGACCTTTGCATGACCTTTGCATGACCACATAGCTGCTGCAGGCATGATCTGTGAGCATCAGCACATGTTGGAGTGTTTTGCAGCTGAGTGTGTATCAGTTAACATTTATGTCAGAGACTGGGTCTGTGTTACAAAACACAGTGTTGTTAAAGCTGCAGTAATCAATGTTTTTACTGCAGATCAAAATGACTGCGTGATGTGAGAGAGGTCGCTCATACCGATGAGAGCACGTCTGATTCTGCAGTTTCCACAGTCAGATACTTAACACTGGAGCTGAGACCAAACCAGAGCTGAAAGAACAATTATTAGACTTAAAACTAACATCTGTTTGCTATGATGAACAACTTTAAAAACGTGTTAATCAGTTGTGTGCACCGAGGGGCCAAAACAATTATTATTACCGATTTAAAAAGAGACCGACCCAAAGCTTTTATCCTGATAAAGAAACCACTAAAAATCTACAACTGGTCCCAGAGCGAGCTGATGATTATCCTCTCTACATTAATTTAGGTCTCAACAGCCATGTTTATTTTTGGCTTTACACACAACAGTTGCCAGAGTGTTTTATGGGCTGATAGTCTCTACAGAATGGATACCACACATCATGACGACACTCCATACATCTTCTATACAAAAGCTACTTCGTCTGTGGTGCTCAGGTGTGAGAACGTGGCGTCTGTTCCTTAATGACTTCCCAGCTGCTTGAGTAATCACAAGTCAACAACAAATCAACAGAGCAGACAGAGAGGGAACATACAGCTGCACCAACATTCGTTAGTGGACTCTATCTTTCTTCAAACATCTACCGAGGACTTAAGAGCAAACCCTTCACACAGCAATATCGCCTGTGATAGTGGTGTTGATTGGCTGTTGTTATTGATTGACTGAAGCACAGATTGGTGATTGTTTGTGTGTCCTTGTGGATCAAGGTGATGATGGTCTGTGCAGTTTACCTGTTCACTGAAGGGGTGTATTACAGCAGGAAGATGGTGGATCTGCAGAAACAAAATGCCAGATGGAGGTCAGGTTGCTTTTTCTATTGAATTCCACATGTCAACAAAAATAACTGAGTCTCATTTCAACAAGAGGAGAAAGTGAAGCTCAACATGAAGCAAACCGTGTTTATTAACTCTCTCCTCGTCTGCAGCCTTCCTTCCTTCACATCCACATCTTCTGACACAACTTTAGAGTCTTGAACACTTTGTATTCCTGAGTGTTTCTGACATTTCAAGCAGCGCCCAAACATCAAAAACACTCGGAGATGAGAGGAGCAGCTTGTGAATGTGATTTACAAGAAACATTTGCAGTGACACTTAGAAAATGGCAGTTTGTTTTATATGTGCTCCTGTGTTTACCTCTCTGTCTGTGTGTTTTAGTCAGAGAGAGTTCTCTGCTCCTGTAACCTGCTGCCAAACTAACGTATGGTTCTGGCTCTATCGTCTAATTGTTTCTCTACAGGGAACGCTGATGCTTCCGTACATCCCACACTGCTATCACTTACCATATCTGACCATGCCAGTTAACTTTAATCACACACAGAGACACACTGCACATGCTGTTGCATTTAAGGAAAATGCTGCTGAGTGCCAGTGAACATTATCAGTGTTAATCTAGGATTCAGAATCACATTTTTTCTGCCACAAAACTGATCCATATTTGACTGAATCTTTGATTACACACAGACACTGCAGAGAAGAGCAAATAACAGCACTGTGATAGAGCCAGACTGGAGGGGGGAAGCTCTCTCTGTGTTGATGTGTAGCCTATTATTTTGCAGGTAAACACCATCTGTGGTTTCTGTTCACACCCCTCAGATTTAAGTTAAGGTACAGCAGCAATTTAAGGGGAAATAAAAACAACATTTCTCTCAAAAACGTCATCTCCTCAGAAGTGTCTCCTCAAATGACAGCCTTATGGCAGCAGGGGTACCTGAAATTTGCTGCAATGTTGAATAAATGAAATGTTGAAAACTATTGGTTTTGTTTCCTGTGAACTTTTCCTTTCCTTACTTCGTCCTCCTCTGCTCCAGTGGCTCATCCAAATCCTTATATAAAAAAGACATGGAAGCCATTTGAAAAATCAACATTAAAAACACATTCGGGTGAAACACTCACATGTAAATGTGACAAATATAAAATGTAAATTCAGCAGAGCATATGGGAAACAATGTCTCTACTGCATCATTTCTTAAACTGTGTGACCCGTTTCCCTGCAGAGCCTTAAAAACAATTTTCAAGGAATTATGCCATATGAGAATAAATCCAGCCGCCTCTGAAAACTCCGTGCAGGTCTGACAGGTGGATATATGCGTGTATGTATATGAATTACAGAACTGAGACACAGCAGATGGTGAGAAACCCGTGTGGGGACTCAGAGATATTGATAGCGTCAAAATTAAAGTCAGGAAATCTGCAGGAGCATAAAAGAGCACGCTGCAAATTAATTCTCCAGGAACTCTCAAAACAAGTTACATGTTTTTAAAACTGCATAATCCAGGATGTTAATGTCACAATATAAACACTGAGTCATGCTGAGCTCCTCCGACAGGATGCACCAACTGTGCTGCACTGATGCCAGCTCCACTGTCTCTCTTTATGTCGACCGACCTGTTGGTGATGCATCAACAGACACAACACGGTTTGACTTTCAACAAGGACAATGATGTTAGAAGGTCTGGATAGAACTCGTATATTTGTTTGGGAGATAATTAACAATAATGCTCGGTTTCTATAGCTGAACCTGTGGCTGCTGAGCTGCCTGTAACCTGTGGACGAGCCTCTGATCGATCGTTACCACCCCTCCTCCCTTCCAACACTGATTAAGCTGGGTTGGTGTGTGTCTCCTCCCGTTGTAAGACAAATAAATTATAGTTGATTCGAGTCAGACGAGTGTGATTGAACAAAGGCCAGAAGACATGGAGAGTGTGGGCAGCCGATCGATCCCCAGCAGTGCCAACATGCTAATGTGAAAGGTGATTAAGGCAGACGGACTAACAGGGCCGCTGACCTTAAAACCAAAGATGTGTCCTTCAGCTCGGAGCTGAGACACAGCTGCTGCCTGCAGAGCTGGAAAAAATGGGCCAGAGCTGCTGAACAGATCAGTCCTTTTGAAGAGCTGGTAAGAGTTTTGAAGACTCTCAAGGTCGGTTATCTTCACCTCTGTGGCCCAACAGACATCCAGAACCACCACAAGATTCACAGTAGAGTTTAGGAGCATTAGATTTTCAGATTTAAAAAAAAAAAAAAACTGACAGTGATCAATAAGGCATATTTGTACCATTTACCATGTAACCCAATGTTCAAAATCAATAAATACATAGATACATATGTAAAAAGGAAAACCCAGATCCCATCCCAGCATGTTCAGTGAGGCCAATTACCTGCTGTCCAAGTGCTGGAAACCTATTAACTGTATTTAACTACTGATAAAAGGTCAATATGAGCTATCAGGTTTCACTACAGGCATATACAGAAGAGCCACAGCGAATTAGCAAAAGCTAATGATGGTTTAAATGACTGAGACCCACAGTGCTAAGACCTGCCAGTTCTGTTCTGATTGGTACGTACTTGGTTTTGCACCTCGATGGACACTTGAACACAACACGTGTGAAGTACAGATGGGAAGCGGAGGCCTCCTCCATTAATCGTGTGGAGAAAAGCCACAGTGGAATGGAAATAGATTGATTTGGTCCACACATCATTAGACGTTCTCCCATATAACCTTCACCTTGGGGCTGCCTTTGATGAAGAACAATGCTGAAAAGAGAAATTGGACTGACTGTGTTGTATTTGTCAGTGGCAAGTCTCTTAACATGCAGACCTGTCAGCAGATGGCCTTCTTATCATTTAATGGGAAAGGTTGAACCATCAGATTACTCCCACTCCTCATTTACCCTGGATCCATACAACTGAGGAAAGTGAAAATCCAGTTAGTTAAGGTGTGGGCAGGAATAGCACAGACACATGGTCACTGAGCACCAGAGGTGTAATACTAGTCTTTTTAATCTCACATTCACTCCTAAAATCTTTCTCTGTGTCTCAGTAAAAGACTTAAATTCACATCGGGTCACATCAGTCGCATCATAGTTTTTGTACCTTCACAGGAAACTGGCCTTGCAACTGTCTCTCTACAAAAACAAACAAGCCACAGACCCAGAAACAGGAGTGCATGGGCAACAAGGATGCTAGTTAATTGAATGTATAATCAACTTGAAATTGTATAAACATTATATTGTTCTGAGGTGTTGATTCAGCCGGGGTTTGTGAATTATAATGTGTTTACATGGAGAAGTGTCTTTGTATCAGTGAGGGCGGGATTGAAAAACAGTGCCACACACACTGCATCCTCCAAAATGAAAAGAAATCATTATTTTTCTGTTTAGCAAGTGTTCTAATAAACTGAAAACTGGGTGTGTACTGTCTGCCATTATTCATTTCAGCTCCTGATAATTTGTTTTCTCCACAAAATCCTCAGTATGCTGTGTTTTGTATGTTTTTCTTTTACTATCAGGATGATGCAAAATAATAATAATAATAATGATGATGATGGTGATTATAATAATACTCATAACAATCATCCTTGCAGAATATCAGTGTATTGCGTAACTGCTTCATTTCTCTGCTGATTTGTTGCCCCGGGCCAAAACACTGGCTCTGGCTGTGTTTTGTAAAGCTGCTACAGGTTATGCATAATTGCAGAGCAGTTGGGTAAACAAGTGAAGCAAAATGTGATAAATCTCATAAATCCTGTCCCACGATCACCCTCTGCATTCTCAATCCCTCAATTAAGACTTGGACAGAATATCAATGCGGGAACATGCACTCACGAAGGAGCTCCATCTCCAGTCACGATGAGTCACCTGATAACAACACCGGTGCATCATGGGACTTTAAAAAAAAAATCAATCGGCAGTTACTTATGTTAACACGTGGTGACTAAGCATCCAAGCAAGTGTCAACAGTCTATCCAGCCATCCATCGATAACATATAATGCTTATCTATGCAGGGTCACAGGGGGGCTGGAGCTGATCCCAGCTAACATGGGGCGAGGCCGCGAGGGCGGGATTCACCTGGACAGGTCACCATATAGAGGCAAACAACACGCACACAAACTCACACACTTCATAGTCTCCCATCTACCTAGTAAAACACCACACAGAAAGGCACCAGGTCTGGGAATCGAACCCAGAACCTCTGGGAATTGAGTGTGCTAGCCACTGCACTGCGGTGCCACCCATTTCAACATACAGCATTTGAGCAAATGTCACAGTAAACCAAAACCAGTGACGTGACAACTGTGACAGAAGTCACCTTGAAAGAAAAGACTGTTTAAATAACAACGGTTCTTTTGATGAGGAAATGCACGCTTCAAGATTTCAACAACACCTGCCTACAGAACACCATGAGAGATGGAGGAGATGGAGGGGGGATGGGGGGGGCATTTGATTAAGGGAAAATAAAGCTTTAAGCACCATTAGTGGAACTGGATGAGGAGAGATGAAGAAACAATAAAAGCACCAACAAAGTCAAAGCCTTGAACAAATTTCAGCTTGTTTGTTTTCTCCAACCAATCATGAGACGTGCTGATACTGAACACTGGGGGTTGATGGGTGTTTTGGAAATGTGGATCTCAGGTTCCTGTTTGATTACTTTTTGCAATCGTGTGCGCCACAGGGCCATGACAGAACAGACGAGAGGTGGATGGCAAGTGGGGAGAATTTCAAGTGCTTATTGTTCTTCAGGCAATCATAATCAGAGCCCAGAGGCTCGGTGTGGCCTGAGACTCCAGATGAATCTGAATGGACATCCTTTGCACTGGTGGCCTGGGCCCGTATCTATCAAGCTTCTTAAGATCACAACTGGTTGACTTGAAAAAGTTAATAACACAGACTTCCCCAGGTATATGACTGTTACTGTAAGTGCATGAGCTCGATGTTGTTGAAACATCAACCCTAAACGTTTATGTGCTTCTTGCATTAAGACGATGAACGTGCCACTGCTTTTTACTGATGTGGAATAAAACTGTCAGAGTGGATTGTTCATCAACGCCACAAGGAAAGTTAAATTTGACAGTCTTCCTCCAAACATCTGTTACATGAGATTAAACTGGCACCCTCATGCACTGACATCAGGAAGGAGAGTGACATATCCATTCAGGAGGAGAACATTAGCATACTGGTTGCTGCAATGGATCACAGCGCTCTCAGGCACTGATGAATTGCCTGGTATCCCACTCTCTAGTCCTCTCCCTCCCAAAGGGCCAGTTTCTCGGAGGCTTAGCCTTCTCGCCCAACGCCTGCCTCTAAAGTACTTCTATTTTCCTTTAAAAAGCTTTCGTCAAACTTTAATTTGTATGGAAATAGACATTCTGCTGCCCAAGATAAAGTTTGTATTTTGCAGAAAAGTCAACCGAGACAGGGAAGTAAACAATTTCCAAAGTAAACTGACCATGTAAAGAAGAGCCCATATTTTGCTCCTGTTGGCCATTGAGTGAAATTAGAGTGTGGTAAATGAATATGAATTTTAAAAGCATGCTGTGTGAAGGGTGGGGTGGATCATCATGGAATATCTTCCCCTCCCCCACCTCTAACGGGTTGTGCAAGACTTAATGTATCTGCAGCAGCAAGGACATCACCTGCAAATGCAAATTCAGTGCTTTTTTCTCTACTAATCTCCACTGACCCCCCCCTCCCCCGAATCCACTTTAAAAAGGAATTTGGTGAAGAGAGGACCAAACTTACAACTTTGTCTGTGCACAGGAATAAGTTGTTTTTTTAAAGCTGTGAATAGGCCTCGATATGACTCTGGATCCAAAATACTTTCAATGTCTCTCTTTGTCTCTCATCACACACACTCACACAGATGCACACACACACACACACAAACATCCTCAGAAGGATATCAGCCCAGATCACCTTGACACAGTTTTATACCTCTGAAGAAATTCAGAAGGCCACAGATAAACTACTTAAACGCACAAAGGGAGGACTTGTACATGTTTTTAAATGTGAAACTTTCCCAAATCGTCTAAGTCCACTTGGCAAAAAGTATCAGCGAATGCACTGCTCACTTGAGATAACAGAATGATGTATTCATTATATCAGCATGCCCTTGGGTGAGATAATATAGAAATAGAAGAGAATGCCTGTATTTTTCAGACTCATCCTTCTGTGTGCTCTGAGCTTTGGAGACAGGCTCCCCCAAAATACCGGAGGGATGACACAGGAGAGAGCACACACACACTCAGGCATGCAAATTCAGACATGCACTACCCATGCATGAAAATAACATACACTCACATTCAACTTGGCGTGCGAATAAGCGTGCTTGCTTTTATCTCCGGAGCACCTTCCTTCTTTGGGGAGAGCTACCTCGGTCTCAGGGCGAGCAGCTGAGCCAGGAGTCTGGTGTCTGAGTGCTGAGGCAGAACAATGATATGACATGAGGAGCCACCGTGTCACCTGAAACAGGGACACACAGAGCGACAGCTGCCACCAGACACTGCAGCCAGTGTACCAGTGGCCTGCTGAGACAGGAGCAGGGCCCTCCTGGACACGCACATATGCATAGTATTTCCAACAGACGTGCATATGGTCACACAACACACTGCAGCATGCTGGGACATATCTGATGATGCATGCAGTCAGTCAAACAGACAGACAGATTCAAGCCTACAAAGAGGGAGGGAGGTCTAACCCTTATCAACATAAGAGGAAACAGCAGCTTGAATGGACCGATTAAAATACAGTTGTGGGACTGGAGCATTAAAGCGACCAATTGCATAATGTCACAGAATGAAATCTGAGTAATTAATGATAAAAAGATACAAGAGACTTTTTCAGATTGTGGGGAAAAGTCTGCACCATGCTAACGCAGTACATCAACAGAGCCAACAGAGGGCAGGATGGTGACACTGGAGGCTGGCACCACTACTCAAATTTGTCAAATAGGGCACAACACACTTTACATGCTACAAAACAAGGGGCACTGATGGAAGCTGTAAAAGGCTTTGGCAGGATAGCTCATGTTTGCTGGGTTAGCTACTTTTATTGTGAAGCTTTAAGTGTCAGGATAATCAACGGAAAAGCAGCAAACACAGTTGTCCTTGAGAGTAAGAAGAAAAAAAATGCTCTACTTTACACAGGATATGGAAAAATACATATTCTGTTAAAAAAACCTTCCAAGGCCTACGTATTTTAATCCAATTTACATACATTTGCATATGTAAAATATTTTGCAATGCATATTTTGCAAGGTAACATTTGTTTGGTGCTTTTGTGTAATAATTTTATCATGATATTTACACTTGATGCAAACTAAACTAGGCATGCTGCATAAAGTACCAACCAGGTGTTGGCTTTCACAAGTGGAACGAATGAAACGTGACAACGACCACCAGATAATGGCAGACTGGCCAGCTACAGCATTGACTCAGAAATCATAGCAACCGTTTAAAACGGGGCACAGCTGCCGATCAAATACACCGCAGAGATATCAATTTAGTACTATCTTAGCACAACATTAAAATTAAATATGACATGTCCGATCTAAAAACACATGTGTGCGTTGACTTAAAACTTACATCCAGCACAGTAGGCTGCTGTTCTGATTTTTAAGACCAACATTAGCTAGCTAACTAGTCGAAGTTACCTGCTGCATGGTTGTTGACTTCACGGAGGCCATGATGTACTGCTGCTGGGAGGAGGGCGGCTTGTCCGCATGGATGTATTATATGAACTGGATGCCGGATCGAAAATGGCCGCCGTTGATTTCAATTGGAGTTGCTCGCCTGGCGCATACGCCGAAAAAGTTTCTGGCTTCTGTGTGTTGAGGCCGGCGTGGTCAGATCTGGCCCATTAGTTTCACCGCGACCACCCAGCCATCCCCCCCGCCCCCTCGCTTCCTGGTCTGTGTTAGCCCTGTGTATGTGTGTATGGGGCCGAGTGTGTCTCCGTTGAGTGGCCGGCGTGGTCAGATCTGGCCCATTAGTTTCACCGCGACCACCCAGCCATCCCCCCCGCCCCCTCGCTTCCTGGTCTGTGTTAGCCCTGTGTATGTGTATGGGGCCGAGTGTGTCTCCGTTCAGTGGCCGGCGTGGTCAGATCTGGCCCATTAGTTTCACCGCGACCACCCAGCCATCCCCCCGCCCCCTCGCTTCCTGCTCTGTGTTAGCCCTGTGTATGTGTATGTGGCCGAGTGTGTCTCCGTTGAGTGGCCGGCGTGGTCAGATCTGGCCCATTAGTTTCACCGCGACCACCCAGCCATCCCCCCGCCCCCTCGCTTCCTGCTCTGTGTTAGCCCTGTGTATGTGTATGGGCCGAGTGTGTCTCCGTTGAGTGGCCGGCGTGGTCAGATCTGGCCCATTAGTTTCACCGCGACCACCCAGCCATCCCCCCGCCCCCTCGCTTCCTGCTCTGTGTTAGCCCTGTGTATGTGTGTATGGGGCCGAGTGTGTCTCCGTTGAGTGGCCGGCGTGGTCAGATCTGGCCCATTAGTTTCACCGCGACCACCCAGCCATCCCCCCCGCCCCCTCGCTTCCTGCTCTGTGTTAGCCCTGTGTATGTGTGTATGGGGCCGAGTGTGTCTCCGTTCAGTGGCCGGCGTGGTCAGATCTGGCCCATTAGTTTCACCGCGACCACCCAGCCATCCCCCCCGCCCCCTCGCTTCCTGCTCTGTGTTAGCCCTGTGTATGTGTGTATGGGCCGAGTGTGTCTCCGTTCAGTGGCCGGCGTGGTCAGATCTGGCCCATTAGTTTCACCGCGACCACCCAGCCATCCCCCCCGCCCCCTCGCTTCCTGGTCTGTGTTAGCCCTGTATGTGTGTATGTGGCCGAGTGTGTCTCCGTTCAGTGGCCGGCGTGGTCAGATCTGGCCCATTAGTTTCACCGCGACCACCCAGCCATCCCCCCGCCCCCTCGCTTCCTGGTCTGTGTTAGCCCTGTGTATGTGTGTATGGGCCGAGTGTGTCTCCGTTCAGTGGCCGGCGTGGTCAGATCTGGCCCATTAGTTTCACCGCGACCACCCAGCCATCCCCCCGCCCCCTCGCTTCCTGGTCTGTGTTAGCCCTGTGTATGTGTGTATGGGGCCGAGTGTGTCTCCGTTCAGTGGCCGGCGTGGTCAGATCTGGCCCATTAGTTTCACCGCGACCACCCAGCCATCCCCCCCCCCCTCGCTTCCTGCTCTGTGTTAGCCCTGTGTATGTGTGTATGGCCGAGTGTGTCTCCGTTCAGTGGCCGGCGTGGTCAGATCTGGCCCATTAGTTTCACCGCGACCACCCAGCCATCCCCCCGCCCCCTCGCTTCCTGCTCTGTGTTAGCCCTGTGTATGTGTGTATGGGGCCGAGTGTGTCTCCGTTCAGTGGCCGGCGTGGTCAGATCTGGCCCATTAGTTTCACCGCGACCACCCAGCCATCCCCCCGCCCCCTCGCTTCCTGGTCTGTGTTAGCCCTGTGTATGTGTGTATGTGGCCGAGTGTGTCTCCGTTCAGTGGCCGGCGTGGTCAGATCTGGCCCATTAGTTTCACCGCGACCACCCAGCCATCCCCCCGCCCCCTCGCTTCCTGGTCTGTGTTAGCCCTGTGTATGTGTGTATGGGGCCGAGTGTGTCTCCGTTCAGTGGCCGGCGTGGTCAGATCTGGCCCATTAGTTTCACCGCGACCACCCAGCCATCCCCCCGCCCCCTCGCTTCCTGGTCTGTGTTAGCCCTGTGTATGTGTATGGGCCGAGTGTGTCTCCGTTGAGTGGCCGGCGTGGTCAGATCTGGCCCATTAGTTTCACCGCGACCACCCAGCCATCCCCCCCGCCCCCTCGCTTCCTGCTCTGTGTTAGCCCTGTGTATGTGTATGGGGCCGAGTGTGTCTCCGTTCAGTGGCCGGCGTGGTCAGATCTGGCCCATTAGTTTCACCGCGACCACCCAGCCATCCCCCCGCCCCCTCGCTTCCTGCTCTGTGTTAGCCCTGTGTATGTGTGTATGGGGCCGAGTGTGTCTCCGTTCAGTGGCCGGCGTGGTCAGATCTGGCCCATTAGTTTCACCGCGACCACCCAGCCATCCCCCCGCCCCCTCGCTTCCTGCTCTGTGTTAGCCCTGTGTATGTGTGTATGGGCCGAGTGTGTCTCCGTTCAGTGGCCGGCGTGGTCAGATCTGGCCCATTAGTTTCACCGCGACCACCCAGCCATCCCCCCGCCCCCTCGCTTCCTGTCTGTGTTAGCCCTGTGTATGTGTGTATGGGGCCGAGTGTGTCTCCGTTGAGTGGCCGGCGTGGTCAGATCTGGCCCATTAGTTTCACCGCGACCACCCAGCCATCCCCCCCGCCCCCTCGCTTCCTGTCTGTGTTAGCCCTGTGTATGTGTATGGGGCCGAGTGTGTCTCCGTTCAGTGGCCGGCGTGGTCAGATCTGGCCCATTAGTTTCACCGCGACCACCCAGCCATCCCCCCGCCCCCTCGCTTCCTGCTCTGTGTTAGCCCTGTGTATGTGTATGGGCCGAGTGTGTCTCCGTTCAGTGGCCGGCGTGGTCAGATCTGGCCCATTAGTTTCACCGCGACCACCCAGCCATCCCCCCGCCCCCTCGCTTCCTGTCTGTGTTAGCCCTGTGTATGTGTGTATGGGGCCGAGTGTGTCTCCGTTCAGTGGCCGGCGTGGTCAGATCTGGCCCATTAGTTTCACCGCGACCACCCAGCCATCCCCCCGCCCCCTCGCTTCCTGTCTGTGTTAGCCCTGTGTATGTGTATGGGGCCGAGTGTGTCTCCGTTCAGTGGCCGGCGTGGTCAGATCTGGCCCATTAGTTTCACCGCGACCACCCAGCCATCCCCCCGCCCCCTCGCTTCCTGGTCTGTGTTAGCCCTGTGTATGTGTGTATGGGCCGAGTGTGTCTCCGTTCAGTGGCCGGCGTGGTCAGATCTGGCCCATTAGTTTCACCGCGACCACCCAGCCATCCCCCCCGCCCCCTCGCTTCCTGGTCTGTGTTAGCCCTGTGTATGTGTGTATGGGCCGAGTGTGTCTCCGTTCAGTGGCCGGCGTGGTCAGATCTGGCCCATTAGTTTCACCGCGACCACCCAGCCATCCCCCCGCCCCCTCGCTTCCTGCTCTGTGTTAGCCCTGTGTATGTGTGTATGGGGCCGAGTGTGTCTCCGTTCAGTGGCCGGCGTGGTCAGATCTGGCCCATTAGTTTCACCGCGACCACCCAGCCATCCCCCCGCCCCCTCGCTTCCTGGTCTGTGTTAGCCCTGTGTATGTGTGTATGGGCCGAGTGTGTCTCCGTTCAGTGGCCGGCGTGGTCAGATCTGGCCCATTAGTTTCACCGCGACCACCCAGCCATCCCCCCCGCCCCCTCGCTTCCTGGTCTGTGTTAGCCCTGTGTATGTGTGTATGGGGCCGAGTGTGTCTCCGTTCAGTGGCCGGCGTGGTCAGATCTGGCCCATTAGTTTCACCGCGACCACCCAGCCATCCCCCCGCCCCCTCGCTTCCTGGTCTGTGTTAGCCCTGTGTATGTGTGTATGGGCCGAGTGTGTCTCCGTTCAGTGGCCGGCGTGGTCAGATCTGGCCCATTAGTTTCACCGCGACCACCCAGCCATCCCCCCGCCCCCTCGCTTCCTGTCTGTGTTAGCCCTGTGTATGTGTGTATGGGGCCGAGTGTGTCTCCGTTCAGTGGCCGGCGTGGTCAGATCTGGCCCATTAGTTTCACCGCGACCACCCAGCCATCCCCCCGCCCCCTCGCTTCCTGGTCTGTGTTAGCCCTGTGTATGTGTATGGGGCCGAGTGTGTCTCCGTTCAGTGGCCGGCGTGGTCAGATCTGGCCCATTAGTTTCACCGCGACCACCCAGCCATCCCCCCCGCCCCCTCGCTTCCTGGTCTGTGTTAGCCCTGTGTATGTGTGTATGGGGCCGAGTGTGTCTCCGTTCAGTGGCCGGCGTGGTCAGATCTGGCCCATTAGTTTCACCGCGACCACCCAGCCATCCCCCCGCCCCCTCGCTTCCTGCTCTGTGTTAGCCCTGTGTATGTGTGTATGGGGCCGAGTGTGTCTCCGTTCAGTGGCCGGCGTGGTCAGATCTGGCCCATTAGTTTCACCGCGACCACCCAGCCATCCCCCCCGCCCCCTCGCTTCCTGGTCTGTGTTAGCCCTGTGTATGTGTGTATGGGGCCGAGTGTGTCTCCGTTCAGTGGCCGGCGTGGTCAGATCTGGCCCATTAGTTTCACCGCGACCACCCAGCCATCCCCCCCGCCCCCTCGCTTCCTGCTCTGTGTTAGCCCTGTGTATGTGTGTATGGGGCCGAGTGTGTCTCCGTTCAGTGGCCGGCGTGGTCAGATCTGGCCCATTAGTTTCACCGCGACCACCCAGCCATCCCCCCGCCCCCTCGCTTCCTGCTCTGTGTTAGCCCTGTGTATGTGTGTATGGGGCCGAGTGTGTCTCCGTTCAGTGGCCGGCGTGGTCAGATCTGGCCCATTAGTTTCACCGCGACCACCCAGCCATCCCCCCCGCCCCCTCGCTTCCTGCTCTGTGTTAGCCCTGTGTATGTGTGTATGGGGCCGAGTGTGTCTCCGTTGAGTGGCCGGCGTGGTCAGATCTGGCCCATTAGTTTCACCGCGACCACCCAGCCATCCCCCCGCCCCCTCGCTTCCTGGTCTGTGTTAGCCCTGTGTATGTGTGTATGGGGCCGAGTGTGTCTCCGTTGAGTGGCCGGCGTGGTCAGATCTGGCCCATTAGTTTCACCGCGACCACCCAGCCATCCCCCCGCCCCCTCGCTTCCTGCTCTGTGTTAGCCCTGTGTATGTGTGTATGGGGCCGAGTGTGTCTCCGTTCAGTGGCCGGCGTGGTCAGATCTGGCCCATTAGTTTCACCGCGACCACCCAGCCATCCCCCCGCCCCCTCGCTTCCTGCTCTGTGTTAGCCCTGTGTATGTGTATGGGGCCGAGTGTGTCTCCGTTCAGTGGCCGGCGTGGTCAGATCTGGCCCATTAGTTTCACCGCGACCACCCAGCCATCCCCCCCGCCCCCTCGCTTCCTGTCTGTGTTAGCCCTGTGTATGTGTATGGGGCCGAGTGTGTCTCCGTTCAGTGGCCGGCGTGGTCAGATCTGGCCCATTAGTTTCACCGCGACCACCCAGCCATCCCCCCCGCCCCCTCGCTTCCTGCTCTGTGTTAGCCCTGTGTATGTGTATGGGGCCGAGTGTGTCTCCGTTGAGTGGCCGGCGTGGTCAGATCTGGCCCATTAGTTTCACCGCGACCACCCAGCCATCCCCCCCGCCCCCTCGCTTCCTGGTCTGTGTTAGCCCTGTGTATGTGTGTATGGGCCGAGTGTGTCTCCGTTCAGTGGCCGGCGTGGTCAGATCTGGCCCATTAGTTTCACCGCGACCACCCAGCCATCCCCCCCGCCCCCTCGCTTCCTGGTCTGTGTTAGCCCTGTGTATGTGTGTATGGGGCCGAGTGTGTCTCCGTTCAGTGGCCGGCGTGGTCAGATCTGGCCCATTAGTTTCACCGCGACCACCCAGCCATCCCCCCCGCCCCCTCGCTTCCTGCTCTGTGTTAGCCCTGTGTATGTGTGTGGGGCCGAGTGTGTCTCCGTTCAGTGGCCGGCGTGGTCAGATCTGGCCCATTAGTTTCACCGCGACCACCCAGCCATCCCCCCCGCCCCCTCGCTTCCTGTCTGTGTTAGCCCTGTGTATGTGTATGGGGCCGAGTGTGTCTCCGTTCAGTGGCCGGCGTGGTCAGATCTGGCCCATTAGTTTCACCGCGACCACCCAGCCATCCCCCCGCCCCCTCGCTTCCTGCTCTGTGTTAGCCCTGTGTATGTGTATGGGGCCGAGTGTGTCTCCGTTCAGTGGCCGGCGTGGTCAGATCTGGCCCATTAGTTTCACCGCGACCACCCAGCCATCCCCCCGCCCCCTCGCTTCCTGCTCTGTGTTAGCCCTGTGTATGTGTATGGGGCCGAGTGTGTCTCCGTTCAGTGGCCGGCGTGGTCAGATCTGGCCCATTAGTTTCACCGCGACCACCCAGCCATCCCCCCCGCCCCCTCGCTTCCTGGTCTGTGTTAGCCCTGTGTATGTGTGTATGGGGCCGAGTGTGTCTCCGTTCAGTGGCCGGCGTGGTCAGATCTGGCCCATTAGTTTCACCGCGACCACCCAGCCATCCCCCCCGCCCCCTCGCTTCCTGCTCTGTGTTAGCCCTGTGTATGTGTGTATGGGCCGAGTGTGTCTCCGTTGAGTGGCCGGCGTGGTCAGATCTGGCCCATTAGTTTCACCGCGACCACCCAGCCATCCCCCCCGCCCCCTCGCTTCCTGGTCTGTGTTAGCCCTGTGTATGTGTGTATGGGGCCGAGTGTGTCTCCGTTCAGTGGCCGGCGTGGTCAGATCTGGCCCATTAGTTTCACCGCGACCACCCAGCCATCCCCCCGCCCCCTCGCTTCCTGGTCTGTGTTAGCCCTGTGTATGTGTGTATGGGGCCGAGTGTGTCTCCGTTCAGTGGCCGGCGTGGTCAGATCTGGCCCATTAGTTTCACCGCGACCACCCAGCCATCCCCCCCGCCCCCTCGCTTCCTGGTCTGTGTTAGCCCTGTGTATGTGTGTATGGGGCCGAGTGTGTCTCCGTTCAGTGGCCGGCGTGGTCAGATCTGGCCCATTAGTTTCACCGCGACCACCCAGCCATCCCCCCGCCCCCTCGCTTCCTGTCTGTGTTAGCCCTGTGTATGTGTGTATGGGGCCGAGTGTGTCTCCGTTCAGTGGCCGGCGTGGTCAGATCTGGCCCATTAGTTTCACCGCGACCACCCAGCCATCCCCCCCGCCCCCTCGCTTCCTGGTCTGTGTTAGCCCTGTGTATGTGTGTATGGGGCCGAGTGTGTCTCCGTTCAGTGGCCGGCGTGGTCAGATCTGGCCCATTAGTTTCACCGCGACCACCCAGCCATCCCCCCGCCCCCTCGCTTCCTGCTCTGTGTTAGCCCTGTGTATGTGTATGGGGCCGAGTGTGTCTCCGTTCAGTGGCCGGCGTGGTCAGATCTGGCCCATTAGTTTCACCGCGACCACCCAGCCATCCCCCCCGCCCCCTCGCTTCCTGCTCTGTGTTAGCCCTGTGTATGTGTGTATGGGGCCGAGTGTGTCTCCGTTGAGTGGCCGGCGTGGTCAGATCTGGCCCATTAGTTTCACCGCGACCACCCAGCCATCCCCCCGCCCCCTCGCTTCCTGGTCTGTGTTAGCCCTGTGTATGTGTGTATGGGGCCGAGTGTGTCTCCGTTCAGTGGCCGGCGTGGTCAGATCTGGCCCATTAGTTTCACCGCGACCACCCAGCCATCCCCCCGCCCCCTCGCTTCCTGCTCTGTGTTAGCCCTGTGTATGTGTGTGGGCCGAGTGTGTCTCCGTTGAGTGGCCGGCGTGGTCAGATCTGGCCCATTAGTTTCACCGCGACCACCCAGCCATCCCCCCCGCCCCCTCGCTTCCTGGTCTGTGTTAGCCCTGTGTATGTGTGTATGGGGCCGAGTGTGTCTCCGTTGAGTGGCCGGCGTGGTCAGATCTGGCCCATTAGTTTCACCGCGACCACCCAGCCATCCCCCCCGCCCCCTCGCTTCCTGCTCTGTGTTAGCCCTGTGTATGTGTATGGGGCCGAGTGTGTCTCCGTTCAGTGGCCGGCGTGGTCAGATCTGGCCCATTAGTTTCACCGCGACCACCCAGCCATCCCCCCCCCCCTCGCTTCCTGGTCTGTGTTAGCCCTGTGTATGTGTGTATGGGGCCGAGTGTGTCTCCGTTCAGTGGCCGGCGTGGTCAGATCTGGCCCATTAGTTTCACCGCGACCACCCAGCCATCCCCCCCGCCCCCTCGCTTCCTGCTCTGTGTTAGCCCTGTGTATGTGTGTATGTGGCCGAGTGTGTCTCCGTTGAGTGGCCGGCGTGGTCAGATCTGGCCCATTAGTTTCACCGCGACCACCCAGCCATCCCCCCCGCCCCCTCGCTTCCTGCTCTGTGTTAGCCCTGTGTATGTGTGTATGGGCCGAGTGTGTCTCCGTTCAGTGGCCGGCGTGGTCAGATCTGGCCCATTAGTTTCACCGCGACCACCCAGCCATCCCCCCCGCCCCCTCGCTTCCTGCTCTGTGTTAGCCCTGTGTATGTGTGTATGGGGCCGAGTGTGTCTCCGTTCAGTGGCCGGCGTGGTCAGATCTGGCCCATTAGTTTCACCGCGACCACCCAGCCATCCCCCCCGCCCCCTCGCTTCCTGCTCTGTGTTAGCCCTGTGTATGTGTGTATGGGGCCGAGTGTGTCTCCGTTCAGTGGCCGGCGTGGTCAGATCTGGCCCATTAGTTTCACCGCGACCACCCAGCCATCCCCCCCGCCCCCTCGCTTCCTGCTCTGTGTTAGCCCTGTGTATGTGTGTATGGGGCCGAGTGTGTCTCCGTTGAGTGGCCGGCGTGGTCAGATCTGGCCCATTAGTTTCACCGCGACCACCCAGCCATCCCCCCGCCCCCTCGCTTCCTGCTCTGTGTTAGCCCTGTGTATGTGTGTATGGGGCCGAGTGTGTCTCCGTTGAGTGGCCGGCGTGGTCAGATCTGGCCCATTAGTTTCACCGCGACCACCCAGCCATCCCCCCGCCCCCTCGCTTCCTGGTCTGTGTTAGCCCTGTGTATGTGTGTATGGGGCCGAGTGTGTCTCCGTTCAGTGGCCGGCGTGGTCAGATCTGGCCCATTAGTTTCACCGCGACCACCCAGCCATCCCCCCGCCCCCTCGCTTCCTGCTCTGTGTTAGCCCTGTGTATGTGTATGGGGCCGAGTGTGTCTCCGTTCAGTGGCCGGCGTGGTCAGATCTGGCCCATTAGTTTCACCGCGACCACCCAGCCATCCCCCCGCCCCCTCGCTTCCTGGTCTGTGTTAGCCCTGTGTATGTGTATGGGGCCGAGTGTGTCTCCGTTCAGTGGCCGGCGTGGTCAGATCTGGCCCATTAGTTTCACCGCGACCACCCAGCCATCCCCCCCGCCCCCTCGCTTCCTGGTCTGTGTTAGCCCTGTGTATGTGTGTATGGGGCCGAGTGTGTCTCCGTTCAGTGGCCGGCGTGGTCAGATCTGGCCCATTAGTTTCACCGCGACCACCCAGCCATCCCCCCCGCCCCCTCGCTTCCTGTCTGTGTTAGCCCTGTGTATGTGTATGGGGCCGAGTGTGTCTCCGTTCAGTGGCCGGCGTGGTCAGATCTGGCCCATTAGTTTCACCGCGACCACCCAGCCATCCCCCCCGCCCCCTCGCTTCCTGGTCTGTGTTAGCCCTGTGTATGTGTATGGGGCCGAGTGTGTCTCCGTTCAGTGGCCGGCGTGGTCAGATCTGGCCCATTAGTTTCACCGCGACCACCCAGCCATCCCCCCCGCCCCCTCGCTTCCTGGTCTGTGTTAGCCCTGTGTATGTGTGTATGGGGCCGAGTGTGTCTCCGTTCAGTGGCCGGCGTGGTCAGATCTGGCCCATTAGTTTCACCGCGACCACCCAGCCATCCCCCCCGCCCCCTCGCTTCCTGCTCTGTGTTAGCCCTGTGTATGTGTGTATGGGGCCGAGTGTGTCTCCGTTCAGTGGCCGGCGTGGTCAGATCTGGCCCATTAGTTTCACCGCGACCACCCAGCCATCCCCCCGCCCCCTCGCTTCCTGGTCTGTGTTAGCCCTGTGTATGTGTGTATGGGGCCGAGTGTGTCTCCGTTCAGTGGCCGGCGTGGTCAGATCTGGCCCATTAGTTTCACCGCGACCACCCAGCCATCCCCCGCCCCCTCGCTTCCTGGTCTGTGTTAGCCCTGTGTATGTGTGTATGGGGCCGAGTGTGTCTCCGTTCAGTGGCCGGCGTGGTCAGATCTGGCCCATTAGTTTCACCGCGACCACCCAGCCATCCCCCCCGCCCCCTCGCTTCCTGGTCTGTGTTAGCCCTGTGTATGTGTGTATGGGGCCGAGTGTGTCTCCGTTCAGTGGCCGGCGTGGTCAGATCTGGCCCATTAGTTTCACCGCGACCACCCAGCCATCCCCCCCGCCCCCTCGCTTCCTGGTCTGTGTTAGCCCTGTGTATGTGTGTATGGGGCCGAGTGTGTCTCCGTTCAGTGGCCGGCGTGGTCAGATCTGGCCCATTAGTTTCACCGCGACCACCCAGCCATCCCCCCGCCCCCTCGCTTCCTGGTCTGTGTTAGCCCTGTGTATGTGTGTATGGGGCCGAGTGTGTCTCCGTTCAGTGGCCGGCGTGGTCAGATCTGGCCCATTAGTTTCACCGCGACCACCCAGCCATCCCCCCGCCCCCTCGCTTCCTGGTCTGTGTTAGCCCTGTGTATGTGTGTATGGGGCCGAGTGTGTCTCCGTTCAGTGGCCGGCGTGGTCAGATCTGGCCCATTAGTTTCACCGCGACCACCCAGCCATCCCCCCCGCCCCCTCGCTTCCTGCTCTGTGTTAGCCCTGTGTATGTGTGTATGGGGCCGAGTGTGTCTCCGTTCAGTGGCCGGCGTGGTCAGATCTGGCCCATTAGTTTCACCGCGACCACCCAGCCATCCCCCCGCCCCCTCGCTTCCTGCTCTGTGTTAGCCCTGTGTATGTGTGTATGGGGCCGAGTGTGTCTCCGTTCAGTGGCCGGCGTGGTCAGATCTGGCCCATTAGTTTCACCGCGACCACCCAGCCATCCCCCCCGCCCCCTCGCTTCCTGGTCTGTGTTAGCCCTGTGTATGTGTGTATGGGGCCGAGTGTGTCTCCGTTGAGTGGCCGGCGTGGTCAGATCTGGCCCATTAGTTTCACCGCGACCACCCAGCCATCCCCCCCGCCCCCTCGCTTCCTGGTCTGTGTTAGCCCTGTGTATGTGTGTATGGGCCGAGTGTGTCTCCGTTCAGTGGCCGGCGTGGTCAGATCTGGCCCATTAGTTTCACCGCGACCACCCAGCCATCCCCCCCGCCCCCTCGCTTCCTGTCTGTGTTAGCCCTGTGTATGTGTGTATGGGGCCGAGTGTGTCTCCGTTCAGTGGCCGGCGTGGTCAGATCTGGCCCATTAGTTTCACCGCGACCACCCAGCCATCCCCCCGCCCCCTCGCTTCCTGGTCTGTGTTAGCCCTGTGTATGTGTGTATGGGGCCGAGTGTGTCTCCGTTCAGTGGCCGGCGTGGTCAGATCTGGCCCATTAGTTTCACCGCGACCACCCAGCCATCCCCCCCGCCCCCTCGCTTCCTGGTCTGTGTTAGCCCTGTGTATGTGTATGGGGCCGAGTGTGTCTCCGTTCAGTGGCCGGCGTGGTCAGATCTGGCCCATTAGTTTCACCGCGACCACCCAGCCATCCCCCCCGCCCCCTCGCTTCCTGCTCTGTGTTAGCCCTGTGTATGTGTATGGGGCCGAGTGTGTCTCCGTTCAGTGGCCGGCGTGGTCAGATCTGGCCCATTAGTTTCACCGCGACCACCCAGCCATCCCCCCCGCCCCCTCGCTTCCTGCTCTGTGTTAGCCCTGTGTATGTGTGTATGTGGCCGAGTGTGTCTCCGTTGAGTGGCCGGCGTGGTCAGATCTGGCCCATTAGTTTCACCGCGACCACCCAGCCATCCCCCCGCCCCCTCGCTTCCTGCTCTGTGTTAGCCCTGTGTATGTGTGTATGGGGCCGAGTGTGTCTCCGTTCAGTGGCCGGCGTGGTCAGATCTGGCCCATTAGTTTCACCGCGACCACCCAGCCATCCCCCCCGCCCCCTCGCTTCCTGGTCTGTGTTAGCCCTGTGTATGTGTGTATGGGCCGAGTGTGTCTCCGTTCAGTGGCCGGCGTGGTCAGATCTGGCCCATTAGTTTCACCGCGACCACCCAGCCATCCCCCCGCCCCCTCGCTTCCTGGTCTGTGTTAGCCCTGTGTATGTGTATGGGGCCGAGTGTGTCTCCGTTCAGTGGCCGGCGTGGTCAGATCTGGCCCATTAGTTTCACCGCGACCACCCAGCCATCCCCCCCGCCCCCTCGCTTCCTGGTCTGTGTTAGCCCTGTGTATGTGTGTATGGCCGAGTGTGTCTCCGTTCAGTGGCCGGCGTGGTCAGATCTGGCCCATTAGTTTCACCGCGACCACCCAGCCATCCCCCCCGCCCCCTCGCTTCCTGCTCTGTGTTAGCCCTGTGTATGTGTGTATGGGGCCGAGTGTGTCTCCGTTCAGTGGCCGGCGTGGTCAGATCTGGCCCATTAGTTTCACCGCGACCACCCAGCCATCCCCCCGCCCCCTCGCTTCCTGGTCTGTGTTAGCCCTGTGTATGTGTATGGGGCCGAGTGTGTCTCCGTTCAGTGGCCGGCGTGGTCAGATCTGGCCCATTAGTTTCACCGCGACCACCCAGCCATCCCCCCGCCCCCTCGCTTCCTGGTCTGTGTTAGCCCTGTGTATGTGTATGGGGCCGAGTGTGTCTCCGTTCAGTGGCCGGCGTGGTCAGATCTGGCCCATTAGTTTCACCGCGACCACCCAGCCATCCCCCCCGCCCCCTCGCTTCCTGGTCTGTGTTAGCCCTGTGTATGTGTGTATGGGCCGAGTGTGTCTCCGTTCAGTGGCCGGCGTGGTCAGATCTGGCCCATTAGTTTCACCGCGACCACCCAGCCATCCCCCCCGCCCCCTCGCTTCCTGGTCTGTGTTAGCCCTGTGTATGTGTGTATGGGGCCGAGTGTGTCTCCGTTCAGTGGCCGGCGTGGTCAGATCTGGCCCATTAGTTTCACCGCGACCACCCAGCCATCCCCCCCGCCCCCTCGCTTCCTGGTCTGTGTTAGCCCTGTGTATGTGTGTATGGGCCGAGTGTGTCTCCGTTCAGTGGCCGGCGTGGTCAGATCTGGCCCATTAGTTTCACCGCGACCACCCAGCCATCCCCCCGCCCCCTCGCTTCCTGGTCTGTGTTAGCCCTGTGTATGTGTGTATGGGGCCGAGTGTGTCTCCGTTCAGTGGCCGGCGTGGTCAGATCTGGCCCATTAGTTTCACCCGCGACCACCCAGCCATCCCCCCGCCCCCTCGCTTCCTGGTCTGTGTTAGCCCTGTGTATGTGTATGGGGCCGAGTGTGTCTCCGTTCAGTGGCCGGCGTGGTCAGATCTGGCCCATTAGTTTCACCGCGACCACCCAGCCATCCCCCCGCCCCCTCGCTTCCTGGTCTGTGTTAGCCCTGTGTATGTGTGTATGGGGCCGAGTGTGTCTCCGTTCAGTGGCCGGCGTGGTCAGATCTGGCCCATTAGTTTCACCGCGACCACCCAGCCATCCCCCCGCCCCCTCGCTTCCTGGTCTGTGTTAGCCCTGTGTATGTGTGTATGGGGCCGAGTGTGTCTCCGTTCAGTGGCCGGCGTGGTCAGATCTGGCCCATTAGTTTCACCGCGACCACCCAGCCATCCCCCCCGCCCCCTCGCTTCCTGGTCTGTGTTAGCCCTGTGTATGTGTGTATGGGGCCGAGTGTGTCTCCGTTCAGTGGCCGGCGTGGTCAGATCTGGCCCATTAGTTTCACCGCGACCACCCAGCCATCCCCCCCCCCCCTCGCTTCCTGGTCTGTGTTAGCCCTGTGTATTGTGTATGGGGCCGAGTGTGTCTCCGTTCAGTGGCCGGCGTGGTCAGATCTGGCCCATTAGTTTCACCGCGACCACCCAGCCATCCCCCCCCCCCTCCCCTTCCTGCTCTGTGTTAGCCCTGTGTATGTGTGTATGGGCCGAGTGTGTCTCCGTTCAGTGGCCGGCGTGGTCAGATCTGGCCCATTAGTTTTCACCGCGACCACCCAGCCATCCCCCCCGCCCCCTCGCTTCCTGGTCTGTGTTAGCCCTGTGTATGTGTGTATGGGGCCGAGTGTGTCTCCGTTCAGTGGCCGGCGTGGTCAGATCTGGCCCATTAGTTTCACCGCGACCACCCAGCCATCCCCCCCCGCCCCCTCGCTTCCTGTCTGTGTTAGCCCTGTGTATGTGTGTATGGGGCCGAGTGTGTCTCCGTTGAGTGGCCGGCGTGGTCAGATCTGGCCCATTAGTTTCACCGCGACCACCCAGCCATCCCCCCGCCCCCTCGCTTCCTGGTCTGTGTTAGCCCTGTGTATGTGTGTATGGGGCCGAGTGTGTCTCCGTTCAGTGGCCGGCGTGGTCAGATCTGGCCCATTAGTTTCACCGCGACCACCAGCCATCCCCCCCCCGCCCCCTCGCTTCCTGGTCTGTGTTAGCCCTGTGTATGTGTGTATGGGGCCGAGTGTGTCTCCGTTCAGTGGCCGGCGTGGTCAGATCTGGCCCATTAGTTTCACCGCGACCACCCAGCCATCCCCCCGCCCCCTCGCTTCCTGGTCTGTGTTAGCCCTGTGTATGTGTGTATGGGCCGAGTGTGTCTCCGTTCAGTGGCCGGCGTGGTCAGATCTGGCCCATTAGTTTCACCGCGACCACCCAGCCATCCCCCCCCCCCCCTCGCTTCCTGGTCTGTGTTAGCCTGTGTATGTGGTATGGGGCCGAGTGTGTCTCCGTTCAGTGGCCGGCGTGGTCAGATCTGGCCCATTAGTTTCACCGCGACCACCCAGCCATCCCCCCCGCCCCCTCGCTTCCTGGTCTGTGTTAGCCCTGTGTATGTGTATGGGGCCGAGTGTGTCTCCGTTCAGTGGCCGGCGTGGTCAGATCTGGCCCATTAGTTTCACCGCGACCACCCAGCCATCCCCCCCGCCCCCTCGCTTCCTGGTCTGTGTTAGCCCTGTGTATGTGTGTATGGGGCCGAGTGTGTCTCCGTTCAGTGGCCGGCGTGGTCAGATCTGGCCCATTAGTTTCACCGCGACCACCCAGCCATCCCCCCCGCCCCCTCGCTTCCTGGTCTGTGTTAGCCCTGTGTAGTGTGTATGGGGCCGAGTGTGTCTCCGTTCAGTGGCCGGCGTGGTCAGATCTGGCCCATTAGTTTCACCGCGACCACCCAGCCATCCCCCCCGCCCCCTCGCTTCCTGGTCTGTGTTAGCCCTGTGTATGTGTGTATGGGGCCGAGTGTGTCTCCGTTCAGTGGCCGGCGTGGTCAGATCTGGCCCATTAGTTTCACCGCGACCACCCAGCCATCCCCCCCGCCCCCTCGCTTCCTGGTCTGTGTTAGCCCTGTGTATGTGTGTATGGGGCCGAGTGTGTCTCCGTTCAGTGGCCGGCGTGGTCAGATCTGGCCCATTAGTTTCACCGCGACCACCCAGCCATCCCCCCCGCCCCCTCGCTTCCTGCTCTGTGTTAGCCCTGTGTATGTGTGTATGGGGCCGAGTGTGTCTCCGTTCAGTGGCCGGCGTGGTCAGATCTGGCCCATTAGTTTCACCGCGACCACCCAGCCATCCCCCCCGCCCCCTCGCTTCCTGGTCTGTGTTAGCCCTGTTATGTGTGTATGTGGCCGAGTGTGTCTCCGTTCAGTGGCCGGCGTGGTCAGATCTGGCCCATTAGTTTCACCGCGACCACCCAGCCATCCCCCCCGCCCCCTTTCCTGCTTAGTTGTGTAAAACCACCCCCCCCCCCCCCCCCCCCCCGTTGTCAAAAAACCCAAACACCCCGATAGTTTTCCCCCACCACCCAAACCATCCCCCCCCCCCGCTTCCTGGTCTGTGTTAGCCCTGTGTATGTGTGTATGGGGCCGAGTGTGTCTCCGTTCAGTGGCCGGCGTGGTCAGATCTGGCCCATTAGTTTCACCGCGACCACCAGCCATCCCTCCCCCCCCCCCCCTCGCTTCCTGGTCTGTGTTAGCCCTGTGTATGTGTGTATGGGCCGAGTGTGTCTCCGTTCAGTGGCCGGCGTGGTCAGATCTGGCCCATTAGTTTCACCGCGACCACCCAGCCATCCCCCCCGCCCCCTCGCTTCCTGGTCTGTGTTAGCCCTGTGTATGTGTGTATGGGCCGAGTGTGTCTCCGTTCAGTGGCCGGCGTGGTCAGATCTGGCCCATTAGTTTCACCGCGACCACCCAGCCATCCCCCCCGCCCCCTCGCTTCCTGGTCTGTGTTAGCCCTGTGTATGTGTTATGGGCCGAGTGTGTCTCCGTTGAGTGGCCGGCGTGGTCAGATCTGGCCCATTAGTTTCACCGCGACCACCCAGCCATCCCCCCCGCCCCCTCGCTTCCTGGTCTGTGTTAGCCCTGTGTATGTGTGTATGGGGCCGAGTGTGTCTCCGTCAGTGGCCGCGTGGTCAGATCTGGCCCATTAGTTTCACACGCGACCACCCAGCCATCCCCCCCCCCCCTCGCTTCCTGCTCTGTGTTAGCCCTGTGTATGTTTATGGGGCCGAGTGTGTCTCCGTTCAGTGGCCGGCGTGGTCAGATCTGGCCCATTAGTTTCATCACCGCGACCACCCAGCCATCCCCCCGCGCCCCTCGCTTCCTGCTCTGTGTTAGCCCTGTGTATGTGTGTATGGGGCCGAGTGTGTCTCCGTTGAGTGGCCGGCGTGGTCAGATCTGGCCCATTAGTTTCACCGCGACCACCCACCAGCCATCCCCCCCCCCCTCGCTTCCTGCTCTGTGTTAGCCCTGTGTATGTGTGTATGGGCCGAGTGTGTCTCCGTTGAGTGGCCGGCGTGGTCAGATCTGGCCCATTAGTTTCACCGCGACCACCCAGCCATCCCCCCGCCCCCTCGCTTCCTGCTCTGTGTTAGCCCTGTGTATGTGTGTATGGGGCCGAGTGTGTCTCTCCGTTGAGTGGCCGGCGTGGTCAGATCTGGCCCATTAGTTTCACCGCGACCACCCAGCCATCCCCCCCGCCCCCTCGCTTCCTGCTCTGTGTTAGCCCTGTGTATGTGTGTATGGGGCCGAGTGTGTCTCCGTTCAGTGGCCGGCGTGGTCAGATCTGGCCCATTAGTTTCACCGCGACCACCCAGCCATCCCCCCCGCCCCCTCGCTTCCTGCTCTGTGTTAGCCCTGTGTATGTGTGTATGGGGCCGAGTGTGTCTCCGTTCAGTGGCCGGCGTGGTCAGATCTGGCCCATTAGTTTCACCGCGACCACCCAGCCATCCCCCCCGCCCCTCGCTTCCTGGTCTGTGTTAGCCCTGTGTATGTGTGTATGTGGCCGAGTGTGTCTCCGTTCAGTGGCCGGCGTGGTCAGATCTGGCCCATTAGTTTCACCGCGACCACCCAGCCATCCCCCCCGCCCCCTCGCTTCCTGGTCTGTGTTAGCCCTGTGTATGTGTGTTGGGGCCGAGTGTGTCTCCGTTAGTGGCCGGCGTGGTCAGATCTGGCCCATTATTTTCACCGCGACCACCCAGCCATCCCCCGCCCCCTCGCTTCCTGGTCTGTGTTAGCCCTGTGTATGTGTGTATGGGGCCGAGTGTGTCTCCGTTCAGTGGCCGGCGTGGTCAGATCTGGCCCATTAGTTTCACCGCGACACACAGCCATCCCCCCCCCCCCTCGCTTCCTGGTCTGTGTTAGCCCTGTGTATGTGTGTATGGGGCCGAGTGTGTCTCCGTTCAGTGCCCGGCGTGGTCAGATCTGGCCCATTAGTTTCACCGCGACCACCCAGCCATCCCCCCCCCCCCCCTCGCTTCCTGCTCTGTGTTAGCCCTGTGTATGTGTGTATGGGCCGAGTGTGTCTCCGTTCAGTGGCCGGCGTGGTCAGATCTGGCCCATTAGTTTCACCGCGACCACCCAGCCATCCCCCCCGCCCCCTCGCTTCCTGGTCTGTGTTAGCCCTGTGTATGTGTGTATGGGCCGAGTGTGTCTCCGTTCAGTGGCCGGCGTGGTCAGATCTGGCCCATTAGTTTCACCGCGACCACCCAGCCATCCCCCCGCCCCCTCGCTTCCTGCTCTGTGTTAGCCCTGTGTATGTGTGTATGGGCCGAGTGTGTCTCCGTTCAGTGGCCGGCGTGGTCAGATCTGGCCCATTAGTTTTCACCGCGACCACCCAGCCATCCCCCCCGCCCCCTCGCTTCCTGGTCTGTGTTAGCCCTGTGTATGTGTGTATGGGGCCGAGTGTGTCTCCGTTCAGTGGCCGGCGTGGTCAGATCTGGCCCATTAGTTTCACCGCGACCACCCAGCCATCCCCCCGCCCCCTCGCTTCCTGCTGTGTTAGCCCTGTGTAGTGTGTATGGGGCGAGTGTGTCTCCGTTCAGTGGCCGGCGTGGTCAGATCTGGCCCATTAGTTTCACCCGCGACCACCCAGCCATCCCCCCGCCCCCTCGCTTCCTGCTCTGTGTTAGCCCTGTGTATGTGTGTATGGGGCCGAGTGTGTCTCCGTTCAGTGGCCGGCGTGGTCAGATCTGGCCCATTAGTTTCCCCGCGACCACCCAGCCATCCCCCCGCCCCTCGCTTCCTGCTCTGTGTTAGCCCTGTGTATGTGTGTATGGGGCCGAGTGTGTCTCCGTTGAGTGGCCGGCGTGGTCAGATCTGGCCCATTAGTTTCACCGCGACCACCCAGCCATCCCCCCCGCCCCCTCGCTTCCTGCTCTGTGTTAGCCCTGTGTATTGTATGGGGCCGAGTGTGTCTCCGTTGAGTGGCCGGCGTGGTCAGATCTGGCCCATTAGTTTCACCGCGACCACCCAGCCATCCCCCCGCCCCCTCGCTTCCTGCTCTGTGTTAGCCCTGTGTATGTGTGTATGGGGGCCGAGTGTGTCTCCGTTCAGTGGCCGGCGTGGTCAGATCTGGCCCATTAGTTTCACCGCGACCACCAGCCATCCCCCCGCCCCCCGCTTCCTGGTCTGTGTTAGCCCTGTGTATGTGTGTATGGGCCGAGTGTGTCTCCGTTCAGTGGCCGGCGTGGTCAGATCTGGCCCATTAGTTTCACCGCGACCACCCGCCATCCCCCCCGCCCCCCTCGCTTCCTGGTCTGTGTTAGCCCTGTGTATGTGTGTATGGGCCGAGTGTGTCTCCGTTCAGTGGCCGGCGTGGTCAGATCTGGCCCATTAGTTTCACCGCGACCACCCAGCCATCCCCCCGCCCCCTCGCTTCCTGCTCTGTGTTAGCCCTGTGTATGTGTGTATGGGGCCGAGTGTGTCTCCGTTGAGTGGCCGGCGTGGTCATCTGGCCATTAGTTTCACCGCGACCACCCAGCCATCCCCCCCGCCCCCTCGCTTCCTGGTCTGTGTTAGCCCTGTGTATGTGTTATGGGGCCGAGTGTGTCTCCGTTCAGTGGCCGGCGTGGTCAGATCTGGCCCATTAGTTTCACCGCGACCACCCAGCCATCCCCCCCGCCCCCTCGCTTCCTGTCTGTGTTAGCCCTGTTATGTGTGTATGGGGCCGAGTGTGTCTCCGTTCAGTGGCCGGCGTGGTCAGATCTGGCCCATTAGTTTCACCGCGACCACCCAGCCATCCCCCCCGCCCCCTCGCTTCCTGCTCTGTGTTAGCCCTGTGTATGTGTGTATGGGCCGAGTGTGTCTCCGTTCAGTGGCCGGCGTGGTCAGATCTGGCCCATTAGTTTCACCGCGACCACCCAGCCATCCCCCCCGCCCCCTCGCTTCCTGCTCTGTGTTAGCCCTGTGTATGTGTATGGGGCCGAGTGTGTCTCCGTTCAGTGGCCGGCGTGGTCAGATCTGGCCCATTAGTTTCACCGCGACCACCCAGCCATCCCCCCCGCCCCCTCGCTTCCTGCTCTGTGTTAGCCCTGTGTATGTGTGTATGGGGCCGAGTGTGTCTCCGTTGAGTGGCCGGCGTGGTCAGATCTGGCCCATTAGTTTCACCGCGACCACCCAGCCATCCCCCCCGCCCCCTCGCTTCCTGCTCTGTGTTAGCCCTGTGTATGTGTGTATGGGCCGAGTGTGTCTCCGTTCAGTGGCCGGCGTGGTCAGATCTGGCCCATTAGTTTTCACCGCGACACCACCCAGCCATCCCCCCCGCCCCCTCGCTTCCTGTCTGTGTTAGCCCTGTGTATGTGTATGGGGCCGAGTGTGTCTCCGTTGAGTGGCCGGCGTGGTCAGATCTGGCCCATTAGTTTCACCGCGACCACCCAGCCATCCCCCCCGCCCCCTCGCTTCCTGGTCTGTGTTAGCCCTGTGTATGTGTGTATGGCCGAGTGTGTCTCCGTTCAGTGGCCGGCGTGGTCAGATCTGGCCCATTAGTTTCACCGCGACCACCCAGCCATCCCCCCCGCCCCCTCGCTTCCTGCTCTGTGTTAGCCCTGTGTATGTGTGTATGGGGCCGAGTGTGTCTCCGTTGAGTGGCCGGCGTGGTCAGATCTGGCCCATTAGTTTCACCGCGACCACCCAGCCATCCCCCCCGCCCCCTCGCTTCCTGGTCTGTGTTAGCCCTGTGTATGTGTATGGGGCCGAGTGTGTCTCCGTTGAGTGGCCGGCGTGGTCAGATCTGGCCCATTAGTTTCACCGCGACCACCCAGCCATCCCCCCCGCCCCCCTCGCTTCCTGCTCTGTGTTAGCCCTGTGTATGTGTATGGGCCGAGTGTGTCTCCGTTGAGTGGCCGGCGTGGTCAGATCTGGCCCATTAGTTTCACCGCGACACCCAGCCATCCCCCCCCGCCCCCTCGCTTCCTGCTCTGTGTTAGCCCTGTGTATGTGTGTATGGGGCCGAGTGTGTCTCCGTTGAGTGGCCGGCGTGGTCAGATCTGGCCCATTAGTTTCACCGCGACCACCCAGCCATCCCCCCGCCCCCTCGCTTCCTGCTCTGTGTTAGCCCTGTGTATGTGTGTATGGGCCGAGTGTGTCTCCGTTGAGTGGCCGGCGTGGTCAGATCTGGCCCATTAGTTTCACCGCGACCACCCAGCCATCCCCCCGCCCCCTCTCGCTTCCTGCTCTGTGTTAGCCCTGTGTATGTGTGTATGGGGCCGAGTGTGTCTCCGTTGAGTGGCCGGCGTGGTCAGATCTGGCCCATTAGTTTCACCGCGACCACCCAGCCATCCCCCCCCGCCCCTCGCTTCCTGCTCTGTGTTAGCCCTGTGTATGTGTGTATGGGGCCGAGTGTGTCTCCGTTGAGTGGCCGGCGTGGTCAGATCTGGCCCATTAGTTTCACCGCGACCACCCAGCCATCCCCCCCGCCCCCTCGCTTCCTGCTCTGTGTTAGCCCTGTGTATGTGTGTATGGGGCCGAGTGTGTCTCCGTTGAGTGCCCGTGGTCAGATCTGGCCCATTAGTTTCACCGCGACCACCCAGCCATCCCCCCCGCCCCCCTCGCTTCCTGCTCTGTGTTAGCCCTGTGTATGTGTGTATGGGCCGAGTGTGTCTCCGTTGAGTGGCCGGCGTGGTCAGATCTGGCCCATTAGTTTCACCGCGACCACCCAGCCATCCCCCCCGCCCCCTCGCTTCCTGCTCTGTGTTAGCCCTGTGTATGTGTGTATGGGGCCGAGTGTGTCTCCGTTGAGTGGCCGGCGTGGTCAGATCTGGCCATTAGTTTCACCGCGACCACCCAGCCATCCCCCCGCCCCCTCGCTTCCTGCTCTGTGTTAGCCCTGTGTATGTGTGTATGGGCCGAGTGTGTCTCCGTTCAGTGGCCGGCGTGGTCAGATCTGGCCCATTAGTTTCACCGCGACCACCCAGCCATCCCCCCGCCCCTCGCTTCCTGCTCTGTGTTAGCCCTGTGTATGTGTATGGGCCGAGTGTGTCTCCGTTCAGTGGCCGGCGTGGTCAGATCTGGCCCATTAGTTTCACCGCGACCACCCAGCCATCCCCCCGCCCCCTCGCTTCCTGCTCTGTGTTAGCCCTGTGTATGTGTGTATGGGGCCGAGTGTGTCTCCGTTCAGTGGCCGGCGTGGTCAGATCTGGCCCATTAGTTTCACCGCGCGACCACCCAGCCATCCCCCCCCCCCTCGCTTCCTGCTCTGTGTTAGCCCTGTGTATGTGTATATGGGGCCGAGTGTGTCTCCGTTGAGTGGCCGGCGTGGTCAGATCTGGCCCATTAGTTTCACCGCGACCACCCAGCCATCCCCCCCGCCCCCTCGCTTCCTGCTCTGTGTTAGCCCTGTGTATGTGTATGGGGCCGAGTGTGTCTCCGTTGAGTGGCCGGCGTGGTCAGATCTGGCCCATTAGTTTCACCGCGACCACCCAGCCATCCCCCCCGCCCCCTCGCTTCCTGCTCTGTGTTAGCCCTGTGTATGTGTGTATGGGGCCGAGTGTGTCTCCGTTCAGTGGCCGGCGTGGTCAGATCTGGCCCATTAGTTTCACCGCGACCACCCAGCCATCCCCCCGCCCCCTCGCTTCTGCTCTGTGTTAGCCCTGTGTATGTGTATGGGGCCGAGTGTGTCTCCGTTGAGTGGCCGGCGTGGTCAGATCTGGCCCATTAGTTTCACCGCGACCACCCAGCCATCCCCCCGCCCCCTCGCTTCCTGCTCTGTGTTAGCCCTGTGTATGTGTATGGGGCCGAGTGTGTCTCCGTTGAGTGGCCGGCGTGGTCAGATCTGGCCCATTAGTTTCACCGCGACCACCCAGCCATCCCCCCGCCCCCTCGCTTCCTGGTCTGTGTTAGCCCTGTGTATGTGTATGGGGCCGAGTGTGTCTCCGTTCAGTGGCCGGCGTGGTCAGATCTGGCCCATTAGTTTCACCGCGACCACCCAGCCATCCCCCCGCCCCCTCGCTTCCTGCTCTGTGTTAGCCCTGTGTATGTGTATGGGGCCGAGTGTGTCTCCGTTCAGTGGCCGGCGTGGTCAGATCTGGCCCATTAGTTTCACCGCGACCACCCAGCCATCCCCCCGCCCCCTCGCTTCCTGGTCTGTGTTAGCCCTGTGTATGTGTGTATGGGGCCGAGTGTGTCTCCGTTCAGTGGCCGGCGTGGTCAGATCTGGCCCATTAGTTTCACCGCGACCACCCAGCCATCCCCCCCCCCCCCTCGCTTCCTGCTCTGTGTTAGCCCTGTGTATGTGTATGGGGCCGAGTGTGTCTCCGTTCAGTGGCCGGCGTGGTCAGATCTGGCCCATTAGTTTCACCGCGACCACCCAGCCATCCCCCCGCCCCCCGCTTCGCTTCCTGCTCTGTGTTAGCCCTGTGTATGTGTATGGGGCCGAGTGTGTCTCCGTTGAGTGGCCGGCGTGGTCAGATCTGGCCCATTAGTTTCACCGCGACCACCCAGCCATCCCCCCGCCCCCTCGCTTCCTGTCTGTGTTAGCCCTGTGTATGTGTGTATGGCCGAGTGTGTCTCCGTTCAGTGGCCGGCGTGGTCAGATCTGGCCCATTAGTTTCACCGCGACCACCAGCCATCCCCCGCCCCCTCGCTTCCTGCTCTGTGTTAGCCCTGTGTATGTGTATGGGGCCGAGTGTGTCTCCGTTCAGTGGCCGGCGTGGTCAGATCTGGCCCATTAGTTTCACCGCGACCACCCAGCCATCCCCCCGCCCCCTCGCTTCCTGGTCTGTGTTAGCCCTGTGTATGTGTGTATGGGGCCGAGTGTGTCTCCGTTGAGTGGCCGGCGTGGTCAGATCTGGCCCATAGTTTTCACCGCGACACCAGCCATCCCCCCCCCCCCTCGCTTCCTGGTCTGTGTTAGCCCTGTGTATGTGTGTTGGGCCGAGTGTGTCTCCGTTGAGTGGCCGGCGTGGTCAGATCTGGCCCATTAGTTTCACCGCGACCACCCAGCCATCCCCCCCGCCCCCTCGCTTCGGTCTGTGTTAGCCCTGTGTATGTGTGTATGGGGCCGAGTGTGTCTCCGTTGAGTGGCCGGCGTGGTCAGATCTGGCCCATTAGTTTCACCGCGACCACCCAGCCATCCCCCCCCCCCCTCGCTTCCTGCTCTTGTTTAGCCCTGTGTATGTGTGTATGGGGCCGAGTGTGTCTCCGTCAGTGGCCGGCGTGGTCAGATCTGGCCCATTAGTTTCACCGCGACCACCCAGCCATCCCCCCCGCCCCCGCTTCTTCCTGGTCTGTGTTAGCCCTGTGTATGTGTGTATGGGGCCGAGTGTGTCTCCGTTCAGTGGCCGGCGTGGTCAGATCTGGCCCATTAGTTTCACCGCGACCACCCAGCCATCCCCCCCCCCCCTCGCTTCCTGCTCTGTGTTAGCCCTGTGTATGTGTGTATGGGGCCGAGTGTGTCTCCGTTCAGTGGCCGGCGTGGTCAGATCTGGCCCATTAGTTTCACCCGCGACCACCCAGCCATCCCCCCCGCCCCCTCGCTTCCTGCTCTGTGTTAGCCCTGTGTATGTGTGTATGGGCCGAGTGTGTCTCCGTTGAGTGGCCGGCGTGGTCAGATCTGGCCCATTAGTTTCACACGCGACCACCCAGCCATCCCCCCGCCCCCTCGCTTCCTGGTCTGTGTTAGCCCTGTGTATGTGTGTATGGGGCCGAGTGTGTCTCCGTTGAGTGGCCGGCGTGGTCAGATCTGGCCCATTAGTTTTCACCGCGACCACCCAGCCATCCCCCCCGCCCCCTCGCTTCCTGGTCTGTGTTAGCCCTGTGTATGTGTGTATGGGGCCGAGTGTGTCTCCGTTGAGTGGCCGGCGTGGTCAGATCTGGCCATTAGTTTCACCGCGACCACCCAGCCATCCCCCCCGCCCCCTCGCTTCCTGTCTGTGTTAGCCCTGTGTATGTGTGTATGGGGCCGAGTGTGTCTCCGTTCAGTGGCCGGCGTGGTCAGATCTGGCCCATTAGTTTCACCGCGACCACCCAGCCATCCCCCCCGCCCCCTCGCTTCCTGGTCTGTGTTAGCCCTGTGTATGTGTGTTGGCCGAGTGTGTCTCCGTTGAGTGGCCGGCGTGGTCAGATCTGGCCCATTAGTTTCACCGCGACCACCCAGCATCCCCCCGCCCCCTCGCTTCCTGTCTGTGTTAGCCCTGTGTATGTGTGTGGGGCCGAGTGTGTCTCCGTTCAGTGGCCGGCGTGGTCAGATCTGGCCCATTAGTTTCACCGCGACCACCCAGCCATCCCCCCGCCCCCTCGCTTCCTGCTCTGTGTTAGCCCTGTGTATGTGTGTATGGGCCGAGTGTGTCTCCGTTCAGTGGCCGGCGTGGTCAGATCTGGCCCATTAGTTTCACCGCGACCACCCAGCCATCCCCCCCGCCCCCTCGCTTCCTGCTCTGTGTTAGCCCTGTGTATGTGTATGGGGCCGAGTGTGTCTCCGTTCAGTGGCCGGCGTGGTCAGATCTGGCCCATTAGTTTTCACCGCGACCACCCAGCCATCCCCCCCGCCCCCTCGCTTCCTGGTCTGTGTTAGCCCTGTGTATGTGTGTATGGGGCCGAGTGTGTCTCGTTCAGTGGCCGGCGTGGTCAGATCTGGCCCATTAGTTTTCACCGCGACCACCCAGCCATCCCCCCCCCCCCTCGCTTCCTGGTCTGTGTTAGCCCTGTGTATGTGTGTATGGGGCCGAGTGTGTCTCCGTTCAGTGGCCGGCGTGGTCAGATCTGGCCCATTAGTTTCACCGCGACCACCCAGCCATCCCCCCCGCCCCCTCGCTTCCTGCTCTGTGTTAGCCCTGTGTATGTGTGTATGGGGCCGAGTGTGTCTCCGTTCAGTGGCCGGCGTGGTCAGATCTGGCCCATTAGTTTCACCGCGACCACCCAGCCATCCCCCCGCCCCCTCGCTTCCTGCTCTGTGTTAGCCCTGTGTATGTGTGTATGGGGCCGAGTGTGTCTCCGTTCAGTGGCCGCGTGGTCAGATCTGGCCCATTAGTTTTCACCGCGACCACCCAGCCATCCCCCCCCCCCCTCGCTTCCTGCTCTGTGTTAGCCCTGTGTATGTGTATATGGGCCCGAGTGTGTCTCCGTTCAGTGGCCGGCGTGGTCAGATCTGGCCCATTAGTTTCACCGCGACCACCCAGCCATCCCCCCCGCCCCCTCGCTTCCTGGTCTGTGTTAGCCCTGTGTATGTGTGTATGGGCCGAGTGTGTCTCCGTTGAGTGGCCGGCGTGGTCAGATCTGGCCCATTAGTTTCACCGCGACCACCCAGCCATCCCCCCGCCCCCTCGCTTCCTGTCTGTGTTAGCCCTGTGTATGTGTGTATGGGGCCGAGTGTGTCTCCGTTGAGTGGCCGGCGTGGTCAGATCTGGCCCATTAGTTTCACCGCGACCACCCAGCCATCCCCCCGCCCCCCTCGCTTCCTGCTCTGTGTTAGCCCTGTGTATGTGTATGGGGCCGAGTGTGTCTCCGTTCAGTGGCCGGCGTGGTCAGATCTGGCCCATTAGTTTCACCGCGACCACCCAGCCATCCCCCCCGCCCCCTCGCTTCCTGGTCTGTGTTAGCCCTGTGTATGTGTGTATGGGGCCGAGTGTGTCTCCGTTCAGTGGCCGGCGTGGTCAGATCTGGCCCATTAGTTTCACCGCGACCACCCAGCCATCCCCCCGCCCCCTCGCTTCCTGCTCTGTGTTAGCCCTGTGTATGTGTGTATGGGGCCGAGTGTGTCTCCGTTCAGTGGCCGGCGTGGTCAGATCTGGCCCATTAGTTTCACCGCGACCACCCAGCCATCCCCCCCGCCCCCTCGCTTCCTGGTCTGTGTTAGCCCTGTGTATGTGTATGGGGCCGAGTGTGTCTCCGTTGAGTGGCCGGCGTGGTCAGATCTGGCCCATTAGTTTCACCGCGACCACCCAGCCATCCCCCCCGCCCCCTCGCTTCCTGCTCTGTGTTAGCCCTGTGTATGTGTATGGGGCCGAGTGTGTCTCCGTTCAGTGGCCGGCGTGGTCAGATCTGGCCCATTAGTTTCACCGCGACCACCCAGCCATCCCCCCCCCGCCCCCTCGCTTCCTGCTCTGTGTTAGCCCTGTGTATGTGTGTATGGGGCCGAGTGTGTCTCCGTTCAGTGGCCGGCGTGGTCAGATCTGGCCTTAGTTTCACCGCGACCACCCAGCCATCCCCCCCGCCCCCTCGCTTCCTGCTCTGTGTTAGCCCTGTGTATGTGTGTATGGGCCGAGTGTGTCTCCGTTCAGTGGCCGGCGTGGTCAGATCTGGCCCATTAGTTTCACCGCGACCACCCAGCCATCCCCCCGCCCCCTCGCTTCCTGCTCTGTGTTAGCCCTGTGTATGTGTGTATGGGGCCGAGTGTGTCTCCGTTCAGTGGCCGGCGTGGTCAGATCTGGCCCATTAGTTTCACCGCGACCACCCAGCCATCCCCCCCCCTCGCTTCCTGCTCTGTGTTAGCCCTGTGTATGTGTATGGGCCGAGTGTGTCTCCGTTGAGTGGCCGGCGTGGTCAGATCTGGCCCATTAGTTTCACCGCGACCACCCAGCCATCCCCCCCCCCCCTCGCTTCCTGCTCTGTGTTAGCCCTGTGTATGTGTGTATGGGCCGAGTGTGTCTCCGTTGAGTGGCCGGCGTGGTCAGATCTGGCCCATTAGTTTCACCGCGACCCCCAGCCATCCCCCCCGCCCCCCCCCCTCGCTTCCTGCTCTGTGTTAGCCCTGTGTATGTGTGTATGGGGCCGAGTGTGTCTCCGTTCAGTGGCCGGCGTGGTCAGATCTGGCCCATTAGTTTCACCCGCGACCACCCAGCCATCCCCCCCCCCCTCGCTTCCTGCTCTGTGTTAGCCCTGTGTATGTGTGTATGGGGCCGAGTGTGTCTCCGTTCAGTGGCCGGCGTGGTCAGATCTGGCCCATTAGTTTCACCGCGACCACCCAGCCATCCCCCCCGCCCCCTCGCTCCTGGTCTGTGTTAGCCCTGTGTATGTGTGTGGGGCCGAGTGTGTCTCCGTTCAGTGGCCGGCGTGGTCAGATCTGGCCCATTAGTTTCACCGCGACCACCCAGCCATCCCCCCCGCCCCCTCGCTTCCTGCTCTGTGTTAGCCCTGTGTATGTGTGTATGGGGCCGAGTGTGTCTCCGTTCAGTGGCCGGCGTGGTCAGATCTGGCCCATTAGTTTCACCGCGACCACCCAGCCATCCCCCCGCCCCCTCGCTTCCTGGTCTGTGTTAGCCCTGTGTATGTGTGTATGGGGCCGAGTGTGTCTCCGTTCAGTGGCCGGCGTGGTCAGATCTGGCCCATTAGTTTCACCGCGACCACCCAGCCATCCCCCCCGCCCCTCGCTTCCTGCTCTGTGTTAGCCCTGTGTATGTGTGTATGGGGCCGAGTGTGTCTCCGTTCAGTGGCCGGCGTGGTCAGATCTGGCCCATTAGTTTCACCGCGACCACCCAGCCATCCCCCCGCCCCCTCGCTTCCTGTCTGTGTTAGCCCTGTGTATGTGTGTATGGGGCCGAGTGTGTCTCCGTTCAGTGGCCGGCGTGGTCAGATCTGGCCCATTAGTTTCACCGCGACCACCCAGCCATCCCCCCCGCCCCCTCGCTTCCTGCTCTGTGTTAGCCCTGTGTATGTGTGTATGGGCCGAGTGTGTCTCCGTTCAGTGGCCGGCGTGGTCAGATCTGGCCCATTAGTTTCACCGCGACCACCCAGCCATCCCCCCGCCCCCTCGCTTCCTGTCTGTGTTAGCCCTGTGTATGTGTGTATGGGGCCGAGTGTGTCTCCGTTCAGTGGCCGGCGTGGTCAGATCTGGCCCATTAGTTTCACCGCGACCACCCAGCCATCCCCCCCGCCCCCTCGCTTCCTGGTCTGTGTTAGCCCTGTGTATGTGTATGGGGCCGAGTGTGTCTCCGTTCAGTGGCCGGCGTGGTCAGATCTGGCCCATTAGTTTCACCGCGACCACCCAGCCATCCCCCCCGCCCCCTCGCTTCCTGGTCTGTGTTAGCCCTGTGTATGTGTGTATGGGGCCGAGTGTGTCTCCGTTCAGTGGCCGGCGTGGTCAGATCTGGCCCATTAGTTTCACCGCGACCACCCAGCCATCCCCCCGCCCCCTCGCTTCCTGTCTGTGTTAGCCCTGTGTATGTGTATGGGGCCGAGTGTGTCTCCGTTCAGTGGCCGGCGTGGTCAGATCTGGCCCATTAGTTTCACCGCGACCACCCAGCCATCCCCCCGCCCCCTCGCTTCCTGCTCTGTGTTAGCCCTGTGTATGTGTGTATGGGGCCGAGTGTGTCTCCGTTCAGTGGCCGGCGTGGTCAGATCTGGCCCATTAGTTTCACCGCGACCACCCAGCCATCCCCCGCCCCCTCGCTTCCTGGTCTGTGTTAGCCCTGTGTATGTGTGTATGGGGCCGAGTGTGTCTCCGTTCAGTGGCCGGCGTGGTCAGATCTGGCCCATTAGTTTCACCGCGACCACCCAGCCATCCCCCCCGCCCCCTCGCTTCCTGCTCTGTGTTAGCCCTGTGTATGTGTGTATGGGGCCGAGTGTGTCTCCGTTCAGTGGCCGGCGTGGTCAGATCTGGCCCATTAGTTTCACCGCGACCACCCAGCCATCCCCCCGCCCCCTCGCTTCCTGGTCTGTGTTAGCCCTGTGTATGTGTGTATGGGGCCGAGTGTGTCTCCGTTCAGTGGCCGGCGTGGTCAGATCTGGCCCATTAGTTTCACCGCGACCACCCAGCCATCCCCCCCGCCCCCTCGCTTCCTGGTCTGTGTTAGCCCTGTGTATGTGTGTATGGGGCCGAGTGTGTCTCCGTTCAGTGGCCGGCGTGGTCAGATCTGGCCCATTAGTTTCACCGCGACCACCCAGCCATCCCCCCCCCCCCCCCTCGCTTCCTGGTCTGTGTTAGCCCTGTGTATGTGTGTATGGGGCCGAGTGTGTCTCCGTTCAGTGGCCGGCGTGGTCAGATCTGGCCCATTAGTTTCACCGCGACCACCCAGCCATCCCCCCCGCCCCCTCGCTTCCTGGTCTGTGTTAGCCCTGTGTATGTGTGTATGGGGCCGAGTGTGTCTCCGTTCAGTGGCCGGCGTGGTCAGATCTGGCCCATTAGTTTCACCGCGACCACCCAGCCATCCCCCCGCCCCCTCGCTTCCTGGTCTGTGTTAGCCCTGTGTATGTGTGTATGGGGCCGAGTGTGTCTCCGTTCAGTGGCCGGCGTGGTCAGATCTGGCCCATTAGTTTCACCGCGACCACCCAGCCATCCCCCCCCCCCTCGCTTCCTGGTCTGTGTTAGCCCTGTGTATGTGTGTATGGGGCCGAGTGTGTCTCCGTTCAGTGGCCGGCGTGGTCAGATCTGGCCCATTAGTTTCACCGCGACCACCCAGCCATCCCCCCCGCCCCCTCGCTTCCTGGTCTGTGTTAGCCCTGTGTATGTGTGTATGGGGCCGAGTGTGTCTCCGTTCAGTGGCCGGCGTGGTCAGATCTGGCCCATTAGTTTCACCGCGACCACCCAGCCATCCCCCCGCCCCCTCGCTTCCTGGTCTGTGTTAGCCCTGTGTATGTGTGTATGGGGCCGAGTGTGTCTCCGTTCAGTGGCCGGCGTGGTCAGATCTGGCCCATTAGTTTCACCGCGACCACCCAGCCATCCCCCCCGCCCCCTCGCTTCCTGGTCTGTGTTAGCCCTGTGTATGTGTGTATGGGGCCGAGTGTGTCTCCGTTCAGTGGCCGGCGTGGTCAGATCTGGCCCATTAGTTTCACCGCGACCACCCAGCCATCCCCCCCGCCCCCTCGCTTCCTGGTCTGTGTTAGCCCTGTGTATGTGTGTATGGGGCCGAGTGTGTCTCCGTTCAGTGGCCGGCGTGGTCAGATCTGGCCCATTAGTTTCACCGCGACCACCCAGCCATCCCCCCCGCCCCCTCGCTTCCTGGTCTGTGTTAGCCCTGTGTATGTGTGTATGGGGCCGAGTGTGTCTCCGTTCAGTGGCCGGCGTGGTCAGATCTGGCCCATTAGTTTCACCGCGACCACCCAGCCATCCCCCCCCCCCCCTCGCTTCCTGGTCTGTGTTAGCCCTGTGTATGTGTGTATGGGGCCGAGTGTGTCTCCGTTCAGTGGCCGGCGTGGTCAGATCTGGCCCATTAGTTTCACCGCGACCACCCAGCCATCCCCCCCGCCCCCTCGCTTCCTGGTCTGTGTTAGCCCTGTGTATGTGTGTATGGGGCCGAGTGTGTCTCCGTTCAGTGGCCGGCGTGGTCAGATCTGGCCCATTAGTTTCACCGCGACCACCCAGCCATCCCCCCCGCCCCCTCGCTTCCTGGTCTGTGTTAGCCCTGTGTATGTGTGTATGGGGCCGAGTGTGTCTCCGTTCAGTGGCCGGCGTGGTCAGATCTGGCCCATTAGTTTCACCGCGACCACCCAGCCATCCCCCCCGCCCCCTCGCTTCCTGGTCTGTGTTAGCCCTGTGTATGTGTGTATGGGGCCGAGTGTGTCTCCGTTCAGTGGCCGGCGTGGTCAGATCTGGCCCATTAGTTTCACCGCGACCACCCAGCCATCCCCCCCGCCCCCTCGCTTCCTGGTCTGTGTTAGCCCTGTGTATGTGTGTATGGGGCCGAGTGTGTCTCCGTTCAGTGGCCGGCGTGGTCAGATCTGGCCCATTAGTTTCACCGCGACCACCCAGCCATCCCCCCGCCCCCTCGCTTCCTGGTCTGTGTTAGCCCTGTGTATGTGTGTATGGGGCCGAGTGTGTCTCCGTTCAGTGGCCGGCGTGGTCAGATCTGGCCCATTAGTTTCACCGCGACCACCCAGCCATCCCCCCGCCCCCTCGCTTCCTGGTCTGTGTTAGCCCTGTGTATGTGTGTATGGGGCCGAGTGTGTCTCCGTTCAGTGGCCGGCGTGGTCAGATCTGGCCCATTAGTTTCACCGCGACCACCCAGCCATCCCCCCGCCCCCTCGCTTCCTGGTCTGTGTTAGCCCTGTGTATGTGTGTATGGGGCCGAGTGTGTCTCCGTTCAGTGGCCGGCGTGGTCAGATCTGGCCCATTAGTTTCACCGCGACCACCCAGCCATCCCCCCCGCCCCCTCGCTTCCTGGTCTGTGTTAGCCCTGTGTATGTGTATGGGGCCGAGTGTGTCTCCGTTCAGTGGCCGGCGTGGTCAGATCTGGCCCATTAGTTTCACCGCGACCACCCAGCCATCCCCCCGCCCCCTCGCTTCCTGGTCTGTGTTAGCCCTGTGTATGTGTGTATGGGGCCGAGTGTGTCTCCGTTCAGTGGCCGGCGTGGTCAGATCTGGCCCATTAGTTTCACCGCGACCACCCAGCCATCCCCCCCGCCCCCTCGCTTCCTGTCTGTGTTAGCCCTGTGTATGTGTGTATGGGGCCGAGTGTGTCTCCGTTCAGTGGCCGGCGTGGTCAGATCTGGCCCATTAGTTTCACCGCGACCACCCAGCCATCCCCCCGCCCCTCGCTTCCTGGTCTGTGTTAGCCCTGTGTATGTGTGTATGGGGCCGAGTGTGTCTCCGTTCAGTGGCCGGCGTGGTCAGATCTGGCCCATTAGTTTCACCGCGACCACCCAGCCATCCCCCCGCCCCCTCGCTTCCTGGTCTGTGTTAGCCCTGTGTATGTGTGTATGGGGCCGAGTGTGTCTCCGTTCAGTGGCCGGCGTGGTCAGATCTGGCCCATTAGTTTCACCGCGACCACCCAGCCATCCCCCCCGCCCCCTCGCTTCCTGGTCTGTGTTAGCCCTGTGTATGTGTGTATGGGGCCGAGTGTGTCTCCGTTCAGTGGCCGGCGTGGTCAGATCTGGCCCATTAGTTTCACCGCGACCACCCAGCCATCCCCCCGCCCCCTCGCTTCCTGGTCTGTGTTAGCCCTGTGTATGTGTGTATGGGGCCGAGTGTGTCTCCGTTCAGTGGCCGGCGTGGTCAGATCTGGCCCATTAGTTTCACCGCGACCACCCAGCCATCCCCCCGCCCCCTCGCTTCCTGTCTGTGTTAGCCCTGTGTATGTGTGTATGGGGCCGAGTGTGTCTCCGTTCAGTGGCCGGCGTGGTCAGATCTGGCCCATTAGTTTCACCGCGACCACCCAGCCATCCCCCCGCCCCCTCGCTTCCTGGTCTGTGTTAGCCCTGTGTATGTGTGTATGGGGCCGAGTGTGTCTCCGTTCAGTGGCCGGCGTGGTCAGATCTGGCCCATTAGTTTCACCGCGACCACCCAGCCATCCCCCCCGCCCCTCGCTTCCTGGTCTGTGTTAGCCCTGTGTATGTGTGTATGGGGCCGAGTGTGTCTCCGTTCAGTGGCCGGCGTGGTCAGATCTGGCCCATTAGTTTCACCGCGACCACCCAGCCATCCCCCCGCCCCCTCGCTTCCTGGTCTGTGTTAGCCCTGTGTATGTGTGTATGGGGCCGAGTGTGTCTCCGTTCAGTGGCCGGCGTGGTCAGATCTGGCCCATTAGTTTCACCGCGACCACCCAGCCATCCCCCCCGCCCCCTCGCTTCCTGGTCTGTGTTAGCCCTGTGTATGTGTGTATGGGGCCGAGTGTGTCTCCGTTCAGTGGCCGGCGTGGTCAGATCTGGCCCATTAGTTTCACCGCGACCACCCAGCCATCCCCCCCCCCCCCTCGCTTCCTGTCTGTGTTAGCCCTGTGTATGTGTGTATGGGGCCGAGTGTGTCTCCGTTCAGTGGCCGGCGTGGTCAGATCTGGCCCATTAGTTTCACCGCGACCACCCAGCCATCCCCCCGCCCCCTCGCTTCCTGGTCTGTGTTAGCCCTGTGTATGTGTGTATGGGGCCGAGTGTGTCTCCGTTCAGTGGCCGGCGTGGTCAGATCTGGCCCATTAGTTTCACCGCGACCACCCAGCCATCCCCCCGCCCCCTCGCTTCCTGGTCTGTGTTAGCCCTGTGTATGTGTGTATGGGGCCGAGTGTGTCTCCGTTCAGTGGCCGGCGTGGTCAGATCTGGCCCATTAGTTTCACCGCGACCACCCAGCCATCCCCCCGCCCCCTCGCTTCCTGGTCTGTGTTAGCCCTGTGTATGTGTGTATGGGCCGAGTGTGTCTCCGTTCAGTGGCCGGCGTGGTCAGATCTGGCCCATTAGTTTCACCGCGACCACCCAGCCATCCCCCCGCCCCCTCGCTTCCTGGTCTGTGTTAGCCCTGTGTATGTGTGTATGGGGCCGAGTGTGTCTCCGTTCAGTGGCCGGCGTGGTCAGATCTGGCCCATTAGTTTCACCGCGACCACCCAGCCATCCCCCCCGCCCCCTCGCTTCCTGGTCTGTGTTAGCCCTGTGTATGTGTGTATGGGGCCGAGTGTGTCTCCGTTCAGTGGCCGGCGTGGTCAGATCTGGCCCATTAGTTTCACCGCGACCACCCAGCCATCCCCCCCGCCCCCTCGCTTCCTGGTCTGTGTTAGCCCTGTGTATGTGTATGGGGCCGAGTGTGTCTCCGTTCAGTGGCCGGCGTGGTCAGATCTGGCCCATTAGTTTCACCGCGACCACCCAGCCATCCCCCCGCCCCCTCGCTTCCTGGTCTGTGTTAGCCCTGTGTATGTGTGTATGGGGCCGAGTGTGTCTCCGTTCAGTGGCCGGCGTGGTCAGATCTGGCCCATTAGTTTCACCGCGACCACCCAGCCATCCCCCCCCCCCTCGCTTCCTGGTCTGTGTTAGCCCTGTGTATGTGTGTATGGGGCCGAGTGTGTCTCCGTTCAGTGGCCGGCGTGGTCAGATCTGGCCCATTAGTTTCACCGCGACCACCCAGCCATCCCCCCGCCCCCTCGCTTCCTGGTCTGTGTTAGCCCTGTGTATGTGTGTATGGGGCCGAGTGTGTCTCCGTTCAGTGGCCGGCGTGGTCAGATCTGGCCCATTAGTTTCACCGCGACCACCCAGCCATCCCCCCCCCCCCCTCGCTTCCTGGTCTGTGTTAGCCCTGTGTATGTGTGTATGGGGCCGAGTGTGTCTCCGTTCAGTGGCCGGCGTGGTCAGATCTGGCCCATTAGTTTCACCGCGACCACCCAGCCATCCCCCCCGCCCCCTCGCTTCCTGGTCTGTGTTAGCCCTGTGTATGTGTGTATGGGGCCGAGTGTGTCTCCGTTCAGTGGCCGGCGTGGTCAGATCTGGCCCATTAGTTTCACCGCGACCACCCAGCCATCCCCCCCGCCCCTCGCTTCCTGGTCTGTGTTAGCCCTGTGTATGTGTGTATGGGGCCGAGTGTGTCTCCGTTCAGTGGCCGGCGTGGTCAGATCTGGCCCATTAGTTTCACCGCGACCACCCAGCCCCATCCGCCCCCTCGCTTCCTGGTCTGTGTTAGCCCTGTGTATGTGTGTATGGGGCCGAGTGTGTCTCCGTTCAGTGGCCGGCGTGGTCAGATCTGGCCCATTAGTTTCACCGCGACCACCCAGCCATCCCCCCCCCCCCTCGCTTCCTGGTCTGTGTTAGCCCTGTGTATGTGTGTATGGGGCCGAGTGTGTCTCCGTTCAGTGGCCGGCGTGGTCAGATCTGGCCCATTAGTTTCACCGCGACCACCCAGCCATCCCCCCCGCCCCCTCGCTTCCTGGTCTGTGTTAGCCCTGTGTATGTGTGTATGGGGCCGAGTGTGTCTCCGTTCAGTGGCCGGCGTGGTCAGATCTGGCCCATTAGTTTCACCGCGACCACCCAGCCATCCCCCCGCCCCCTCGCTTCCTGGTCTGTGTTAGCCCTGTGTATGTGTGTATGGGGCCGAGTGTGTCTCCGTTCAGTGGCCGGCGTGGTCAGATCTGGCCCATTAGTTTCACCGCGACCACCCAGCCATCCCCCCGCCCCCTCGCTTCCTGGTCTGTGTTAGCCCTGTGTATGTGTGTATGGGGCCGAGTGTGTCTCCGTTCAGTGGCCGGCGTGGTCAGATCTGGCCCATTAGTTTCACCGCGACCACCCAGCCATCCCCCCGCCCCCTCGCTTCCTGGTCTGTGTTAGCCCTGTGTATGTGTGTATGGGGCCGAGTGTGTCTCCGTTCAGTGGCCGGCGTGGTCAGATCTGGCCCATTAGTTTCACCGCGACCACCCAGCCATCCCCCCCGCCCCCTCGCTTCCTGGTCTGTGTTAGCCCTGTGTATGTGTGTATGGGGCCGAGTGTGTCTCCGTTCAGTGGCCGGCGTGGTCAGATCTGGCCCATTAGTTTCACCGCGACCACCCAGCCATCCCCCCCGCCCCCTCGCTTCCTGGTCTGTGTTAGCCCTGTGTATGTGTGTATGGGGCCGAGTGTGTCTCCGTTCAGTGGCCGGCGTGGTCAGATCTGGCCCATTAGTTTCACCGCGACCACCCAGCCATCCCCCCCCCGCCCCCTCGCTTCCTGGTCTGTGTTAGCCCTGTGTATGTGTGTATGGGGCCGAGTGTGTCTCCGTTCAGTGGCCGGCGTGGTCAGATCTGGCCCATTAGTTTCACCGCGACCACCCAGCCATCCCCCCGCCCCCTCGCTTCCTGGTCTGTGTTAGCCCTGTGTATGTGTGTATGGGGCCGAGTGTGTCTCCGTTCAGTGGCCGGCGTGGTCAGATCTGGCCCATTAGTTTCACCGCGACCACCCAGCCATCCCCCCCCCCCCCTCGCTTCCTGGTCTGTGTTAGCCCTGTGTATGTGTGTATGGGGCCGAGTGTGTCTCCGTTCAGTGGCCGGCGTGGTCAGATCTGGCCCATTAGTTTCACCGCGACCACCCAGCCATCCCCCCGCCCCCTCGCTTCCTGGTCTGTGTTAGCCCTGTGTATGTGTGTATGGGGCCGAGTGTGTCTCCGTTCAGTGGCCGGCGTGGTCAGATCTGGCCCATTAGTTTCACCGCGACCACCCAGCCATCCCCCCCGCCCCCTCGCTTCCTGGTCTGTGTTAGCCCTGTGTATGTGTGTATGGGGCCGAGTGTGTCTCCGTTCAGTGGCCGGCGTGGTCAGATCTGGCCCATTAGTTTCACCGCGACCACCCAGCCATCCCCCCGCCCCCTCGCTTCCTGGTCTGTGTTAGCCCTGTGTATGTGTGTATGGGGCCGAGTGTGTCTCCGTTCAGTGGCCGGCGTGGTCAGATCTGGCCCATTAGTTTCACCGCGACCACCCAGCCATCCCCCCGCCCCCTCGCTTCCTGGTCTGTGTTAGCCCTGTGTATGTGTGTATGGGGCCGAGTGTGTCTCCGTTCAGTGGCCGGCGTGGTCAGATCTGGCCCATTAGTTTCACCGCGACCACCCAGCCATCCCCCCGCCCCCTCGCTTCCTGGTCTGTGTTAGCCCTGTGTATGTGTGTATGGGGCCGAGTGTGTCTCCGTTCAGTGGCCGGCGTGGTCAGATCTGGCCCATTAGTTTCACCGCGACCACCCAGCCATCCCCCCGCCCCCTCGCTTCCTGGTCTGTGTTAGCCCTGTGTATGTGTGTATGGGGCCGAGTGTGTCTCCGTTCAGTGGCCGGCGTGGTCAGATCTGGCCCATTAGTTTCACCGCGACCACCCAGCCATCCCCCCCCCCCCTCGCTTCCTGGTCTGTGTTAGCCCTGTGTATGTGTGTATGGGGCCGAGTGTGTCTCCGTTCAGTGGCCGGCGTGGTCAGATCTGGCCCATTAGTTTCACCGCGACCACCCAGCCATCCCCCCCGCCCCCTCGCTTCCTGGTCTGTGTTAGCCCTGTGTATGTGTGTATGGGGCCGAGTGTGTCTCCGTTCAGTGGCCGGCGTGGTCAGATCTGGCCCATTAGTTTCACCGCGACCACCCAGCCATCCCCCCCGCCCCCTCGCTTCCTGGTCTGTGTTAGCCCTGTGTATGTGTGTATGGGGCCGAGTGTGTCTCCGTTCAGTGGCCGGCGTGGTCAGATCTGGCCCATTAGTTTCACCGCGACCACCCAGCCATCCCCCCGCCCCCTCGCTTCCTGGTCTGTGTTAGCCCTGTGTATGTGTGTATGGGGCCGAGTGTGTCTCCGTTCAGTGGCCGGCGTGGTCAGATCTGGCCCATTAGTTTCACCGCGACCACCCAGCCATCCCCCCCGCCCCCTCGCTTCCTGGTCTGTGTTAGCCCTGTGTATGTGTGTATGGGGCCGAGTGTGTCTCCGTTCAGTGGCCGGCGTGGTCAGATCTGGCCCATTAGTTTCACCGCGACCACCCAGCCATCCCCCCCGCCCCCTCGCTTCCTGGTCTGTGTTAGCCCTGTGTATGTGTGTATGGGGCCGAGTGTGTCTCCGTTCAGTGGCCGGCGTGGTCAGATCTGGCCCATTAGTTTCACCGCGACCACCCAGCCATCCCCCCCGCCCCCTCGCTTCCTGGTCTGTGTTAGCCCTGTGTATGTGTGTATGGGGCCGAGTGTGTCTCCGTTCAGTGGCCGGCGTGGTCAGATCTGGCCCATTAGTTTCACCGCGACCACCCAGCCATCCCCCCCGCCCCCTCGCTTCCTGGTCTGTGTTAGCCCTGTGTATGTGTGTATGGGGCCGAGTGTGTCTCCGTTCAGTGGCCGGCGTGGTCAGATCTGGCCCATTAGTTTCACCGCGACCACCCAGCCATCCCCCCGCCCCCTCGCTTCCTGGTCTGTGTTAGCCCTGTGTATGTGTGTATGGGGCCGAGTGTGTCTCCGTTCAGTGGCCGGCGTGGTCAGATCTGGCCCATTAGTTTCACCGCGACCACCCAGCCATCCCCCCCGCCCCCTCGCTTCCTGGTCTGTGTTAGCCCTGTGTATGTGTGTATGGGGCCGAGTGTGTCTCCGTTCAGTGGCCGGCGTGGTCAGATCTGGCCCATTAGTTTCACCGCGACCACCCAGCCATCCCCCCCGCCCCCTCGCTTCCTGGTCTGTGTTAGCCCTGTGTATGTGTGTATGGGGCCGAGTGTGTCTCCGTTCAGTGGCCGGCGTGGTCAGATCTGGCCCATTAGTTTCACCGCGACCACCCAGCCATCCCCCCCGCCCCCTCGCTTCCTGGTCTGTGTTAGCCCTGTGTATGTGTGTATGGGGCCGAGTGTGTCTCCGTTCAGTGGCCGGCGTGGTCAGATCTGGCCCATTAGTTTCACCGCGACCACCCAGCCATCCCCCCCGCCCCCTCGCTTCCTGGTCTGTGTTAGCCCTGTGTATGTGTGTATGGGGCCGAGTGTGTCTCCGTTCAGTGGCCGGCGTGGTCAGATCTGGCCCATTAGTTTCACCGCGACCACCCAGCCATCCCCCCGCCCCCTCGCTTCCTGGTCTGTGTTAGCCCTGTGTATGTGTGTATGGGGCCGAGTGTGTCTCCGTTCAGTGGCCGGCGTGGTCAGATCTGGCCCATTAGTTTCACCGCGACCACCCAGCCATCCCCCCCGCCCCCTCGCTTCCTGGTCTGTGTTAGCCCTGTGTATGTGTGTATGGGGCCGAGTGTGTCTCCGTTCAGTGGCCGGCGTGGTCAGATCTGGCCCATTAGTTTCACCGCGACCACCCAGCCATCCCCCCCGCCCCCTCGCTTCCTGGTCTGTGTTAGCCCTGTGTATGTGTGTATGGGGCCGAGTGTGTCTCCGTTCAGTGGCCGGCGTGGTCAGATCTGGCCCATTAGTTTCACCGCGACCACCCAGCCATCCCCCCCGCCCCCTCGCTTCCTGGTCTGTGTTAGCCCTGTGTATGTGTGTATGGGGCCGAGTGTGTCTCCGTTCAGTGGCCGGCGTGGTCAGATCTGGCCCATTAGTTTCACCGCGACCACCCAGCCATCCCCCCGCCCCCTCGCTTCCTGGTCTGTGTTAGCCCTGTGTATGTGTGTATGGGGCCGAGTGTGTCTCCGTTCAGTGGCCGGCGTGGTCAGATCTGGCCCATTAGTTTCACCGCGACCACCCAGCCATCCCCCCCGCCCCCTCGCTTCCTGGTCTGTGTTAGCCCTGTGTATGTGTGTATGGGGCCGAGTGTGTCTCCGTTCAGTGGCCGGCGTGGTCAGATCTGGCCCATTAGTTTCACCGCGACCACCCAGCCATCCCCCCGCCCCCTCGCTTCCTGGTCTGTGTTAGCCCTGTGTATGTGTGTATGGGGCCGAGTGTGTCTCCGTTCAGTGGCCGGCGTGGTCAGATCTGGCCCATTAGTTTCACCGCGACCACCCAGCCATCCCCCCCGCCCCCTCGCTTCCTGGTCTGTGTTAGCCCTGTGTATGTGTGTATGGGGCCGAGTGTGTCTCCGTTCAGTGGCCGGCGTGGTCAGATCTGGCCCATTAGTTTCACCGCGACCACCCAGCCATCCCCCCCGCCCCCTCGCTTCCTGGTCTGTGTTAGCCCTGTGTATGTGTGTATGGGGCCGAGTGTGTCTCCGTTCAGTGGCCGGCGTGGTCAGATCTGGCCCATTAGTTTCACCGCGACCACCCAGCCATCCCCCCCGCCCCCTCGCTTCCTGGTCTGTGTTAGCCCTGTGTATGTGTGTATGGGGCCGAGTGTGTCTCCGTTCAGTGGCCGGCGTGGTCAGATCTGGCCCATTAGTTTCACCGCGACCACCCAGCCATCCCCCCCGCCCCCTCGCTTCCTGGTCTGTGTTAGCCCTGTGTATGTGTGTATGGGGCCGAGTGTGTCTCCGTTCAGTGGCCGGCGTGGTCAGATCTGGCCCATTAGTTTCACCGCGACCACCCAGCCATCCCCCCCGCCCCCTCGCTTCCTGGTCTGTGTTAGCCCTGTGTATGTGTGTATGGGGCCGAGTGTGTCTCCGTTCAGTGGCCGGCGTGGTCAGATCTGGCCCATTAGTTTCACCGCGACCACCCAGCCATCCCCCCGCCCCCTCGCTTCCTGGTCTGTGTTAGCCCTGTGTATGTGTGTATGGGGCCGAGTGTGTCTCCGTTCAGTGGCCGGCGTGGTCAGATCTGGCCCATTAGTTTCACCGCGACCACCCAGCCATCCCCCCCGCCCCCTCGCTTCCTGGTCTGTGTTAGCCCTGTGTATGTGTGTATGGGGCCGAGTGTGTCTCCGTTCAGTGGCCGGCGTGGTCAGATCTGGCCCATTAGTTTCACCGCGACCACCCAGCCATCCCCCCCGCCCCCTCGCTTCCTGGTCTGTGTTAGCCCTGTGTATGTGTGTATGGGGCCGAGTGTGTCTCCGTTCAGTGGCCGGCGTGGTCAGATCTGGCCCATTAGTTTCACCGCGACCACCCAGCCATCCCCCCGCCCCCTCGCTTCCTGGTCTGTGTTAGCCCTGTGTATGTGTGTATGGGGCCGAGTGTGTCTCCGTTCAGTGGCCGGCGTGGTCAGATCTGGCCCATTAGTTTCACCGCGACCACCCAGCCATCCCCCCCGCCCCCTCGCTTCCTGGTCTGTGTTAGCCCTGTGTATGTGTGTATGGGGCCGAGTGTGTCTCCGTTCAGTGGCCGGCGTGGTCAGATCTGGCCCATTAGTTTCACCGCGACCACCCAGCCATCCCCCCCGCCCCCTCGCTTCCTGGTCTGTGTTAGCCCTGTGTATGTGTGTATGGGGCCGAGTGTGTCTCCGTTCAGTGGCCGGCGTGGTCAGATCTGGCCCATTAGTTTCACCGCGACCACCCAGCCATCCCCCCGCCCCCTCGCTTCCTGGTCTGTGTTAGCCCTGTGTATGTGTGTATGGGGCCGAGTGTGTCTCCGTTCAGTGGCCGGCGTGGTCAGATCTGGCCCATTAGTTTCACCGCGACCACCCAGCCATCCCCCCCGCCCCCTCGCTTCCTGGTCTGTGTTAGCCCTGTGTATGTGTGTATGGGGCCGAGTGTGTCTCCGTTCAGTGGCCGGCGTGGTCAGATCTGGCCCATTAGTTTCACCGCGACCACCCAGCCATCCCCCCCGCCCCCTCGCTTCCTGGTCTGTGTTAGCCCTGTGTATGTGTGTATGGGGCCGAGTGTGTCTCCGTTCAGTGGCCGGCGTGGTCAGATCTGGCCCATTAGTTTCACCGCGACCACCCAGCCATCCCCCCGCCCCCTCGCTTCCTGGTCTGTGTTAGCCCTGTGTATGTGTGTATGGGGCCGAGTGTGTCTCCGTTCAGTGGCCGGCGTGGTCAGATCTGGCCCATTAGTTTCACCGCGACCACCCAGCCATCCCCCCCGCCCCCTCGCTTCCTGGTCTGTGTTAGCCCTGTGTATGTGTGTATGGGGCCGAGTGTGTCTCCGTTCAGTGGCCGGCGTGGTCAGATCTGGCCCATTAGTTTCACCGCGACCACCCAGCCATCCCCCCGCCCCCTCGCTTCCTGGTCTGTGTTAGCCCTGTGTATGTGTGTATGGGGCCGAGTGTGTCTCCGTTCAGTGGCCGGCGTGGTCAGATCTGGCCCATTAGTTTCACCGCGACCACCCAGCCATCCCCCCCGCCCCCTCGCTTCCTGGTCTGTGTTAGCCCTGTGTATGTGTGTATGGGGCCGAGTGTGTCTCCGTTCAGTGGCCGGCGTGGTCAGATCTGGCCCATTAGTTTCACCGCGACCACCCAGCCATCCCCCCGCCCCCTCGCTTCCTGGTCTGTGTTAGCCCTGTGTATGTGTGTATGGGGCCGAGTGTGTCTCCGTTCAGTGGCCGGCGTGGTCAGATCTGGCCCATTAGTTTCACCGCGACCACCCAGCCATCCCCCCCGCCCCCTCGCTTCCTGGTCTGTGTTAGCCCTGTGTATGTGTGTATGGGGCCGAGTGTGTCTCCGTTCAGTGGCCGGCGTGGTCAGATCTGGCCCATTAGTTTCACCGCGACCACCCAGCCATCCCCCCCGCCCCCTCGCTTCCTGGTCTGTGTTAGCCCTGTGTATGTGTGTATGGGGCCGAGTGTGTCTCCGTTCAGTGGCCGGCGTGGTCAGATCTGGCCCATTAGTTTCACCGCGACCACCCAGCCATCCCCCCCGCCCCCTCGCTTCCTGGTCTGTGTTAGCCCTGTGTATGTGTGTATGGGGCCGAGTGTGTCTCCGTTCAGTGGCCGGCGTGGTCAGATCTGGCCCATTAGTTTCACCGCGACCACCCAGCCATCCCCCCGCCCCCTCGCTTCCTGGTCTGTGTTAGCCCTGTGTATGTGTGTATGGGGCCGAGTGTGTCTCCGTTCAGTGGCCGGCGTGGTCAGATCTGGCCCATTAGTTTCACCGCGACCACCCAGCCATCCCCCCGCCCCCTCGCTTCCTGGTCTGTGTTAGCCCTGTGTATGTGTGTATGGGGCCGAGTGTGTCTCCGTTCAGTGGCCGGCGTGGTCAGATCTGGCCCATTAGTTTCACCGCGACCACCCAGCCATCCCCCCCGCCCCCTCGCTTCCTGGTCTGTGTTAGCCCTGTGTATGTGTGTATGGGGCCGAGTGTGTCTCCGTTCAGTGGCCGGCGTGGTCAGATCTGGCCCATTAGTTTCACCGCGACCACCCAGCCATCCCCCCCGCCCCCTCGCTTCCTGGTCTGTGTTAGCCCTGTGTATGTGTGTATGGGGCCGAGTGTGTCTCCGTTCAGTGGCCGGCGTGGTCAGATCTGGCCCATTAGTTTCACCGCGACCACCCAGCCATCCCCCCCGCCCCTCGCTTCCTGGTCTGTGTTAGCCCTGTGTATGTGTGTATGGGGCCGAGTGTGTCTCCGTTCAGTGGCCGGCGTGGTCAGATCTGGCCCATTAGTTTCACCGCGACCACCCAGCCATCCCCCCCGCCCCCTCGCTTCCTGGTCTGTGTTAGCCCTGTGTATGTGTGTATGGGGCCGAGTGTGTCTCCGTTCAGTGGCCGGCGTGGTCAGATCTGGCCCATTAGTTTCACCGCGACCACCCAGCCATCCCCCCCGCCCCCTCGCTTCCTGGTCTGTGTTAGCCCTGTGTATGTGTGTATGGGGCCGAGTGTGTCTCCGTTCAGTGGCCGGCGTGGTCAGATCTGGCCCATTAGTTTCACCGCGACCACCCAGCCATCCCCCCGCCCCCTCGCTTCCTGGTCTGTGTTAGCCCTGTGTATGTGTGTATGGGGCCGAGTGTGTCTCCGTTCAGTGGCCGGCGTGGTCAGATCTGGCCCATTAGTTTCACCGCGACCACCCAGCCATCCCCCCGCCCCCTCGCTTCCTGGTCTGTGTTAGCCCTGTGTATGTGTGTATGGGGCCGAGTGTGTCTCCGTTCAGTGGCCGGCGTGGTCAGATCTGGCCCATTAGTTTCACCGCGACCACCCAGCCATCCCCCCCGCCCCCTCGCTTCCTGGTCTGTGTTAGCCCTGTGTATGTGTGTATGGGGCCGAGTGTGTCTCCGTTCAGTGGCCGGCGTGGTCAGATCTGGCCCATTAGTTTCACCGCGACCACCCAGCCATCCCCCCGCCCCCTCGCTTCCTGGTCTGTGTTAGCCCTGTGTATGTGTGTATGGGGCCGAGTGTGTCTCCGTTCAGTGGCCGGCGTGGTCAGATCTGGCCCATTAGTTTCACCGCGACCACCCAGCCATCCCCCCCGCCCCCTCGCTTCCTGGTCTGTGTTAGCCCTGTGTATGTGTGTATGGGGCCGAGTGTGTCTCCGTTCAGTGGCCGGCGTGGTCAGATCTGGCCCATTAGTTTCACCGCGACCACCCAGCCATCCCCCCCGCCCCCTCGCTTCCTGGTCTGTGTTAGCCCTGTGTATGTGTGTATGGGGCCGAGTGTGTCTCCGTTCAGTGGCCGGCGTGGTCAGATCTGGCCCATTAGTTTCACCGCGACCACCCAGCCATCCCCCCGCCCCCTCGCTTCCTGGTCTGTGTTAGCCCTGTGTATGTGTGTATGGGGCCGAGTGTGTCTCCGTTCAGTGGCCGGCGTGGTCAGATCTGGCCCATTAGTTTCACCGCGACCACCCAGCCATCCCCCCGCCCCCTCGCTTCCTGGTCTGTGTTAGCCCTGTGTATGTGTATGGGGCCGAGTGTGTCTCCGTTCAGTGGCCGGCGTGGTCAGATCTGGCCCATTAGTTTCACCGCGACCACCCAGCCATCCCCCCGCCCCCTCGCTTCCTGGTCTGTGTTAGCCCTGTGTATGTGTGTATGGGCCGAGTGTGTCTCCGTTCAGTGGCCGGCGTGGTCAGATCTGGCCCATTAGTTTCACCGCGACCACCCAGCCATCCCCCCGCCCCCTCGCTTCCTGGTCTGTGTTAGCCCTGTGTATGTGTGTATGGGGCCGAGTGTGTCTCCGTTCAGTGGCCGGCGTGGTCAGATCTGGCCCATTAGTTTCACCGCGACCACCCAGCCATCCCCCCGCCCCCTCGCTTCCTGGTCTGTGTTAGCCCTGTGTATGTGTGTATGGGGCCGAGTGTGTCTCCGTTCAGTGGCCGGCGTGGTCAGATCTGGCCCATTAGTTTCACCGCGACCACCCAGCCATCCCCCCGCCCCCTCGCTTCCTGGTCTGTGTTAGCCCTGTGTATGTGTGTATGGGGCCGAGTGTGTCTCCGTTCAGTGGCCGGCGTGGTCAGATCTGGCCCATTAGTTTCACCGCGACCACCCAGCCATCCCCCCGCCCCCTCGCTTCCTGGTCTGTGTTAGCCCTGTGTATGTGTGTATGGGGCCGAGTGTGTCTCCGTTCAGTGGCCGGCGTGGTCAGATCTGGCCCATTAGTTTCACCGCGACCACCCAGCCATCCCCCCCGCCCCCTCGCTTCCTGGTCTGTGTTAGCCCTGTGTATGTGTGTATGGGGCCGAGTGTGTCTCCGTTCAGTGGCCGGCGTGGTCAGATCTGGCCCATTAGTTTCACCGCGACCACCCAGCCATCCCCCCCGCCCCCTCGCTTCCTGGTCTGTGTTAGCCCTGTGTATGTGTGTATGGGGCCGAGTGTGTCTCCGTTCAGTGGCCGGCGTGGTCAGATCTGGCCCATTAGTTTCACCGCGACCACCCAGCCATCCCCCCCGCCCCCTCGCTTCCTGGTCTGTGTTAGCCCTGTGTATGTGTGTATGGGGCCGAGTGTGTCTCCGTTCAGTGGCCGGCGTGGTCAGATCTGGCCCATTAGTTTCACCGCGACCACCCAGCCATCCCCCCGCCCCCTCGCTTCCTGGTCTGTGTTAGCCCTGTGTATGTGTGTATGGGGCCGAGTGTGTCTCCGTTCAGTGGCCGGCGTGGTCAGATCTGGCCCATTAGTTTCACCGCGACCACCCAGCCATCCCCCCGCCCCCTCGCTTCCTGGTCTGTGTTAGCCCTGTGTATGTGTGTATGGGGCCGAGTGTGTCTCCGTTCAGTGGCCGGCGTGGTCAGATCTGGCCCATTAGTTTCACCGCGACCACCCAGCCATCCCCCCCGCCCCCTCGCTTCCTGGTCTGTGTTAGCCCTGTGTATGTGTGTATGGGGCCGAGTGTGTCTCCGTTCAGTGGCCGGCGTGGTCAGATCTGGCCCATTAGTTTCACCGCGACCACCCATCCCCCCCGCCCCCTCGCTTCCTGGTCTGTGTTAGCCCTGTGTATGTGTGTATGGGGCCGAGTGTGTCTCCGTTCAGTGGCCGGCGTGGTCAGATCTGGCCCATTAGTTTCACCGCGACCACCCAGCCATCCCCCCGCCCCCTCGCTTCCTGGTCTGTGTTAGCCCTGTGTATGTGTGTATGGGGCCGAGTGTGTCTCCGTTCAGTGGCCGGCGTGGTCAGATCTGGCCCATTAGTTTCACCGCGACCACCCAGCCATCCCCCCCCCCCTCGCTTCCTGGTCTGTGTTAGCCCTGTGTATGTGTGTATGGGGCCGAGTGTGTCTCCGTTCAGTGGCCGGCGTGGTCAGATCTGGCCCATTAGTTTCACCGCGACCACCCAGCCATCCCCCCCGCCCCCTCGCTTCCTGGTCTGTGTTAGCCCTGTGTATGTGTGTATGGGGCCGAGTGTGTCTCCGTTCAGTGGCCGGCGTGGTCAGATCTGGCCCATTAGTTTCACCGCGACCACCCAGCCATCCCCCCGCCCCCTCGCTTCCTGGTCTGTGTTAGCCCTGTGTATGTGTGTATGGGGCCGAGTGTGTCTCCGTTCAGTGGCCGGCGTGGTCAGATCTGGCCCATTAGTTTCACCGCGACCACCCAGCCATCCCCCCCGCCCCCTCGCTTCCTGGTCTGTGTTAGCCCTGTGTATGTGTGTATGGGGCCGAGTGTGTCTCCGTTCAGTGGCCGGCGTGGTCAGATCTGGCCCATTAGTTTCACCGCGACCACCCAGCCATCCCCCCGCCCCCTCGCTTCCTGGTCTGTGTTAGCCCTGTGTATGTGTGTATGGGGCCGAGTGTGTCTCCGTTCAGTGGCCGGCGTGGTCAGATCTGGCCCATTAGTTTCACCGCGACCACCCAGCCATCCCCCCGCCCCCTCGCTTCCTGGTCTGTGTTAGCCCTGTGTATGTGTATGGGGCCGAGTGTGTCTCCGTTCAGTGGCCGGCGTGGTCAGATCTGGCCCATTAGTTTCACCGCGACCACCCAGCCATCCCCCCCGCCCCCTCGCTTCCTGGTCTGTGTTAGCCCTGTGTATGTGTGTATGGGGCCGAGTGTGTCTCCGTTCAGTGGCCGGCGTGGTCAGATCTGGCCCATTAGTTTCACCGCGACCACCCAGCCATCCCCCCCGCCCCCTCGCTTCCTGGTCTGTGTTAGCCCTGTGTATGTGTGTATGGGGCCGAGTGTGTCTCCGTTCAGTGGCCGGCGTGGTCAGATCTGGCCCATTAGTTTCACCGCGACCACCCAGCCATCCCCCCGCCCCCTCGCTTCCTGGTCTGTGTTAGCCCTGTGTATGTGTGTATGGGGCCGAGTGTGTCTCCGTTCAGTGGCCGGCGTGGTCAGATCTGGCCCATTAGTTTCACCGCGACCACCCAGCCATCCCCCCGCCCCCTCGCTTCCTGGTCTGTGTTAGCCCTGTGTATGTGTGTATGGGGCCGAGTGTGTCTCCGTTCAGTGGCCGGCGTGGTCAGATCTGGCCCATTAGTTTCACCGCGACCACCCAGCCATCCCCCCGCCCCCTCGCTTCCTGGTCTGTGTTAGCCCTGTGTATGTGTGTATGGGGCCGAGTGTGTCTCCGTTGAGTGGCCGGCGTGGTCAGATCTGGCCCATTAGTTTCACCGCGACCACCCAGCCATCCCCCCCGCCCCCTCGCTTCCTGGTCTGTGTTAGCCCTGTGTATGTGTGTATGGGGCCGAGTGTGTCTCCGTTCAGTGGCCGGCGTGGTCAGATCTGGCCCATTAGTTTCACCGCGACCACCCAGCCATCCCCCCGCCCCCTCGCTTCCTGGTCTGTGTTAGCCCTGTGTATGTGTGTATGGGGCCGAGTGTGTCTCCGTTCAGTGGCCGGCGTGGTCAGATCTGGCCCATTAGTTTCACCGCGACCACCCAGCCATCCCCCCCGCCCCCTCGCTTCCTGGTCTGTGTTAGCCCTGTGTATGTGTGTATGGGGCCGAGTGTGTCTCCGTTCAGTGGCCGGCGTGGTCAGATCTGGCCCATTAGTTTCACCGCGACCACCCAGCCATCCCCCCCGCCCCCTCGCTTCCTGCTCTGTGTTAGCCCTGTGTATGTGTGTATGGGGCCGAGTGTGTCTCCGTTCAGTGGCCGGCGTGGTCAGATCTGGCCCATTAGTTTCACCGCGACCACCCAGCCATCCCCCCCGCCCCCTCGCTTCCTGGTCTGTGTTAGCCCTGTGTATGTGTGTATGGGGCCGAGTGTGTCTCCGTTCAGTGGCCGGCGTGGTCAGATCTGGCCCATTAGTTTCACCGCGACCACCCAGCCATCCCCCCGCCCCCTCGCTTCCTGGTCTGTGTTAGCCCTGTGTATGTGTGTATGGGGCCGAGTGTGTCTCCGTTCAGTGGCCGGCGTGGTCAGATCTGGCCCATTAGTTTCACCGCGACCACCCAGCCATCCCCCCCGCCCCCTCGCTTCCTGGTCTGTGTTAGCCCTGTGTATGTGTGTATGGGGCCGAGTGTGTCTCCGTTCAGTGGCCGGCGTGGTCAGATCTGGCCCATTAGTTTCACCGCGACCACCCAGCCATCCCCCCCGCCCCTCGCTTCCTGGTCTGTGTTAGCCCTGTGTATGTGTGTATGGGGCCGAGTGTGTCTCCGTTCAGTGGCCGGCGTGGTCAGATCTGGCCCATTAGTTTCACCGCGACCACCCAGCCATCCCCCCCGCCCCCTCGCTTCCTGGTCTGTGTTAGCCCTGTGTATGTGTGTATGGGGCCGAGTGTGTCTCCGTTCAGTGGCCGGCGTGGTCAGATCTGGCCCATTAGTTTCACCGCGACCACCCAGCCATCCCCCCCGCCCCCTCGCTTCCTGGTCTGTGTTAGCCCTGTGTATGTGTGTATGGGGCCGAGTGTGTCTCCGTTCAGTGGCCGGCGTGGTCAGATCTGGCCCATTAGTTTCACCGCGACCACCCAGCCATCCCCCCCGCCCCCTCGCTTCCTGTATACAGCGGTGAGGGCCTGAGTGCTCTGTGTGTATGTGTGGCGTGAGTGTGGTGTAACCATGGATGAGTATAAGAGTATATTTACCCTACACATTATTTATTTGCTGCACAGATCTACAGCTGTATCTATAGGATGCTGCTGGTGATGTTATAAACTTAGCCACATGTGGTTTGTTTTTGTAAGCCATAATGTGTGTTTAAGGAAAATTACAGCTCTTTGAATTTCATTCATTTACATTCAGAAAAAAGCATCTTCCTTGTCTTTACTGCGTTTGTTTATAGGTAGTTTCATCATCATCATTAAGCCTTCAGGTGGCTGTGACTCTTTGTTATTGAACAGTTTAACCTTACAGTATTTCCACAACACGTACGACGTCAGTGTCCACTCATGCAGCTGTTACACAACCAGGTATTTCAGTACATACATGAATGCCCCAGACACTGCTGCAGATATTGGATTTTGGGGGGAAAAAAGTCACAAGCATGTTTTTCAAACAATTTAATAATGAATGTAAGTGAACATTTAGCGTAGCATACTGTACACTGAACACACACCGACGACGTGGTGAGGAGGAGAGACGATGGTGAGGACGTCCAGGACGGTCCTTCTCCTCAGGCCCAGGTGGAAGACAGGGAGCAGGCTGCACCATCTCAGGCCACAAACACCGACCCATGGAGGCCAAGTCTCAGTTTACATTTTACCACCGAGAAATATTAAGCCGTAAAATAAATTAACGTGGACGTTGTGAACCGAGGAACAGGTGTTCAACATCAGCTGCGATGAGACACTGCTAATACACACACAAACAGACAGCATGAATGACTTAAGTTAAAATTGTTGAAAAATTTAGGGTGGGTTCGTGAGTCAACAGTTTAACGAGTTTCACAGGAGCAGTCGTGTAAAATCGGCCGATGTCACATTAGTAAATCCAGTTATTACGATGCGATCTTATCAATTAAAACGTTACGTTTAAGAGTACGAGCTGACAAGAGACCGCTAACCGACATTAAACACCATAAAGTTAAAACTGGGGTTGATAATCCTGGAGAACTAGCAAGAGAGCTAGCAAGATTTGAAAATTGCACCTCCTCTGAGTTCCTCCCCCCTCCTCCCCCTCCCCTCAGTGTGTACGTCCAAGCCACGCCCCCACAAACTGGAACGCTCACCGCACGAAAATGAGAAGTGGCAGGAGGAGTACTATATACATTAATATCTATTCAATACTAGCGTCACCGACCCGTTTTAAACCCACAGAGAAGCTAATATTAGCATTAGGCTAATACAAGCTACAAAAGTAGCTACGTTAGCAAAAGTTACACATTTCATAAAAATAACAAATCCTCCCCGAAGCAAAGCATATAATTACCTGTCCAACAGAAAGAGAGCAACCTCAGCATCACTTTTCAGGCCCTTCAAATCCCTCAGTTGTCTCCACAAAAGCAACACCGATGTTTACTCTGGTTTGACCTCTGGCTTTATCCAGAGCCTTTTTGTTAGCAGCCTTTTCAGCTTCCGGCTTTCTCTTCTTGCCTTTTTCTCGGGGCGAGCCGTTACAAGTAACGGTGGAAGTAGTAACTGGGGCTGCATTTTCTCAGCCATCGCTCATAAATCAGCATGAAATCCGTTCCGCTGTAACTCTGTACGCTGATCTCTTCCGGCAACAGCGACACGGGAAGATTGTGCACAGGTGTACGAGGCAGGGGTCGAGGGGGGCGGATACAGAACTAGACATGAAGGCATCTGATTGGTTTTTGCTCCTCGCACCGAAGAGCGTGGATTGGTCGGAGTGTTGTCAGTCCTGCAGCTGCCACAGAGGACTGATTATTTTCGTTCCCTTTTCTGAATACATAATGTATTGATCACTCAGAGGGTAGAAGGACCATTTCACCCAGTATAAAAAAAGTGTTTCTGAACAGGATTACCAACCCCAGCTTTAAATTAACTCCATGTGTCCAAATGAAAACTCACCTGAGTTGTTTTCTTCACTTTTCTGACTGAGTTTTGTGCCGAACAGAGTCCTCGATAAGTTTCAGCCATCCTCGTTCCCGAGACACAGCACGACCGCGCTTTGGGAGTGCCCGCATACAGCTGTGACGTCACCATGGGAAAAGAGACTTTTCTGGGGCTTTTCTGGCCTTTTGAAAACTCTTTGATGGATAAAAAGTCCATGACTTAAAAATATTCAATAGAAAGATTAGTAATTAACGGTGGTTACAGCGTGAGATGTCCTGTGAACAGTTTGACAGCCGCCTCTTTTACTATTGCGGTCTATGGGAAAAATGCTTTTTGGGCCCATGGGGATTTTTTGTTGCAATACCACGAGTGGCCACTGGGAAAAATCGGCGTGTCGGCTGAGGGGCGGCGCCGTATCCAGTTCTTATAATAGATCCATGCTTGTCCGCGGGCTGGAGAGTCAGAATGAGAGCGCACGCGCGAGCCATTCGAACTACAACCGGGAAAATCTCACGTAAAGTCGTTACGATGGACGCTCATGTACGCTAGCTGTACGCACCGGTCACCACAGAGTGACAGGTGAGGCCGCCATCTTGTAGCCAACGCATCAACTGACAAGCGCAGGTGCGACCGCAACAGGACAAAGATGAGCTGATGACACAAAGTACAGACGATGGTGCCGGTTTTAAAAGTGTCATAAAATGTGAAGATAGCTTCCATGGAAAGGAAATGTTTAGATTTTTTCGGATGAAAGGACTGGAAAACAGTTTGAAGTGGAGGTTATTGAGGGAAAATAACCTATAGATGACAGTACTGCAACGTGTTGGACACTAACTGCCATAAAACATACACAGGAGAAGAATATAGAGGAGCGGTGGCTCAGGATAAACAAGATGATGTCCATGACTGGGAATACTTTCGTGGAACAAATCCCTTTCTGTTTTTGTCATCTGTGGACTTTTACGGAACAAAGGATTATAAATAACTGAAGAATGGACGGATAATCTTCCAGACCTTCAAACAGGTAGGGCTCAACACAGCCATGCTGATGTATTCATGCCCCAATGATTAGTGTGTAATAAATTGAATATTTTAATTATTGACTTTCTAAGTGATATAGCAATGTACAGCCTGTGAATACTGACAGTGGTTAAAGCATTTATTCTTGCACAGAATTTTTTTTAATGGGCCAACGGGCTACATGCTCATTAAGACGTTCATTAACCTGACTTGGTGGTTGTCTAATAGTAGCAGGGTTGTTGGTTCGATGCCTTGCTCTTTCTGCTCATGTTGACGTGTTTTTGAGCAAATGTCAATGTCTGTGAACGTTTCTTGTCTTAGTGTGGAACAAATGGCTGTTGGTGGTGTTCAATATCTGTTGTGGCTGGCTAGTTGTCAGCATGCTAGCAATTAGCTTGCTAGCAGCACCTATCCTAGCATGACACCTGTCTTGAAGGTGCTGTTTCCCTCCTATCTCCGATGGTGGATAAGATTGGATGGGACATTTTCAGCTCTTGACACAACTGTGACAACTTATTTATGTGGAAATGTTTGTACAGAAGATGTCCCTAGGATAGAAATAACACTTTTCAACTAGCTAGTGTCAACAGGTAAGAAATCATTTTTACAGTGAACTGATTGCTGTAGACCACAGAGCCAGGGTGTGTTTGAGAGTGACAGGCTCAAAACCAACAGTGAAACAAGCTGCATTGAAGCTAAAAGCAATCAATTTAGAGGCAATTAGTTTTGAGCTCAGAGGGAATACAAAGTCGTTCAGTTTCATCCTTTTCATCAAAGTCTTGTGACGGCTTATTAGCATCAAACAATTCATTCAAAGTAAACTTGATTTGGAAGTGCGCGTCACTGAAAACAAGGGCAAAGTGAGGTAAGACAAAATGAGCCAAGCTGACAGAGAGAGCAACAGTAGAGAGAATTTAATAAAGGTCAGCAAGACACAGTGTACGAAGGCAGAACACTCCTTACATGCAGTTTTATGTGAATTAATGTGAATCTTCTTGGCTTCTTGCTTGAAGGACAAAAGTTTTCCAGTACTTCTCCCATGTATTCTCATTAGCAGCAGGAACAAGGAGAAGTTGTAACCCACACCCCTTCATTACAATGAAAAATGAAGAGATTTAAATCAAGATGACATTTTTCCGAGCATGATCCAGCTCAAGTGTGTGTAAAATATGGAGCATACGCGAGACTCTCGCTTCAGGAACAAACATAAGGGGAACTAATCAGTCCATGTGCAGCATATTGCCTGAAATTGACAGACTGACTTGAGCAGCCGTGTACACTTTATCAGCATGAGGCCAGTGATTAGAAAGCTTGTCCCACTGGATCAATATGCTCAGGCTCCATATAATTAGCTTGGCCCTCACCGTTTTCATCTAAAGGACCTACAGCAGTAATTATTGCCAGTGATGGCATGCTTTAAGACACTGCTGAAGTAGACATAGGCTCATGATCTGTCACAGTATCTATGTAATGATGATGGCAGACTCTCTGCTAAACATTACATCAAAACCCTGACTCCCACTGGGACGAGTAGACGAACAGGTTGGAAAACACTGATGATGTTGACCTTTGCAGCACGGATGAACCTGCAGATATAATTGGCCCTGCATGGCTGCAGTCGATGACAGTCGACCCGCTGATGGAGGATGCATGTTATAAATACAATATTACAATTAAAAACCTTTATTATTCTTGCTGTGCAACATTATCCCGTGTGATAATTGTCCTTTCCATTCTGCCGTTACATCCATTCAAATTCTTACTGGCAATGTTTTCATTTGGCTCAAAAAAAATCTCTTGCAGTGTTCAATTTAAAATGATTTTGTCAAGCAAAGTCAATTTGTGCTATGGTAATGGCTTGGCCCCTTGCTACTTGCCCCTTCTTCACGAAGGCGGCGACTGGCTACGGGCCATTGCTAAGCTTGTAGCTCATTTTCACAGGCCAGGCCGGGGGGAACATTATGTGCCAGCTAATAAAGAGTCTAGGTGCTGCAGCAGAATCAATAAAATTGGACAAATGGCTGCATTTGGATATGCGTTACTCTGGGACAGTGTGACCTTAATCAGGTTTTTACAAATGTGACGATGAATTTATGGACATATTGGTATAAATCTGAGCTGATATTAACAGACTGACTTTTTTTTCCCAGATATTTGCACAGCAGAATTCAATTCTTGATGCTTAAAGTTTAATTTGTTGGCTGAGTCGCTGCTTTATTAGAGTTTCTTTCCTCTTAGACTTTCTGTTGAGCAAGAGTAGGACTGGAGGCGTGGACAGCAGAAATTAGATGTTGAGGGAATTTATAGTGACTCTGAGTGGGAGGTGATACATACTTTTACATGTACTGTACTGTTCCAGTTTCATTTAATTTTCAGCATGTCATCTCTGTTTTAATGAGAGTCTCAGTCCGCTGAGTTTCTGGACTTTTCTCCTGTGTGGTTAACATGACATTCATGTAATATATAACTGAGGAAACAGAGTAAGAATACATACATAAGAGTAAGGACTGTAATATACTTGTTGCTTGATCGAACATATGCGCACATCATGCATATACTTGCTGCAGCACTACGCAGCCAAAACGCACAATACCGGCAGTCTCCACTGGGGGCAGACAACAGAAATAAAACCCTAATGCTCAAGTGCTAACCTCCCTGTTCTGACGCCAACTGTTTTGACAGGAGCGCCTGTCACTATGTAATGGCGTGGAAACATCATAGGGATGCAGGTAGTTTTTCACCAGGTCTGTCAGCCTCTCTTCCACCATTGCTCCAACAGCTACTCCCTTTGGTCACTGTGTTAATTCGCATGAGCGCTTCATGTTAAGATGTGCAGCCGACGCATCAAACGGACGCAGGTCACATGTGGCAGCCATGATGCGGTCGCTGGGCCACAGTGCCCCTTGCTTTACAATAACATTAAGGTATCTGTCCTGTCTCGGCCTGTTACAGATCATTTCCCTTACATGACATTAATATCTACTGCAGTTGTTCTTGTGGTTCAGTAAAGTGTGAAATTACAGTATCAAGTCAAGAACTATGAAAAGCTACAAAATTCACAGTAATTATTCTAGAAAATATGTTTCTGACAAGTTCAAGAGCAGAACTATAAGAAAGTAATTGCTTCGCTGCTTACTGTCTTTATTTTTCTTTTGTCAGGTGGCCGAGACTTTTAGTGTGAAATTTTAATTAATGCTCATTAGTGTCACTTTCTCATGACCCCAGAGAGACTCACGCTGGATATATAAACACTAAAATGTGTGAACTCGCCAATTTTGTCATTTCCTTTGTATCCTAATAAAAGCATGATGACAGGAGAAGGAGGTCATCTTCGGTGGCCTTCTCTAAACAAACTGGAGCTAAATTAAAGTTATGTTTTTCGTAAGAGCTGAAATAAAAGTTTGACTCGGGCAGGTCCCACAGATCTTTTATCTCAGTCCTGGAGGTAACTCGTTTTATCCTCCATTATTTGGTGTGCTCTTTTGACCTCCAACACCAAAGCAATTATAGGTTCTTTATTGAAGATATTCTTTGCCGACGGCCACAAACTGCCCAGTAACTTTTTAATCAAAAGAGAAACAACCCCATATCATTACTTTACTCGCAGAGTTTAGTCGAATCTCATCCAATTAATCTTCGGCGCAGAGCAGCTACAGAATTCAGTCCGTTTTTATTTAAAGTGAGTTTACTACTTGTATTGGATTTGATAATTGGTCTGCATGGACTTCAAATGACAGTAGTGTTTTTCCAGTTCACTTGGCTCAGGTGCTGCACCTTGTAAACCCAGTGTGACTGCATGATGTGTGTGTCCATGCTGTTATTTTCTCATTTCAGTCAGTGTGTTGTAAGGTGATGATTGTGCATTAGTAGTCGTGCCCACTTCCTGGGACACGTCCTGCAAAGCTGATTCTTCACACATCAGTTTAATGACTATATACCTGTCTGCTGTTAGTCTCCTATACGTTTCTGTATCTGCACTGTCTACCTCAGTTTGTCAAGCAGTACTTCAGTCAATCAACTTAAGTTTGATTAATCGGTTTTCTTGTTCTCAGCCAACATAAATGGATGTTATCTAGCCCTTACGTGACCCACATACAGCATGGTTTGGCACTCTGTTACCCCCGACTTCAAAGCAGATCCCCAGATGAACACACTCTTTAATTTTTCTGCCTGACTGAGGCCCCACTGGACAGCTAGAAAGGTGAAATGGGGGCCAGCCTCTGCACATAGAAATCTTGGCAAGTTATAGCTCCACAGAAAAAAAGAGCTCTACCAATGTTTACCAGTGTTTTATGGAGATTTTTAGATGTTTCTGTGTAGTTAAAACGAGTTTATTCTTCTTCAAATGGTAGACGAGCTGAATTTTCCTTTGGGGATTAATAAAGTTTATTTCTTGCTGCACCATCTCAAATCCTAGAGGTAAAACTGCAAGTAGTCTACATCAAAATTATTAAGTATTTTACTTCGCCAAATGTAGTTTCCGGTCTGAGAGCTTGTTGGAAAGTGAAGATGAGTCCTCGAACCCAGAGAGGTCCAGTGCGGTGATCTGTCTCTGTTCAAAAGTTCCAGCATTTAGCATTTAGACATTTATGTTGTTATACAAATGACTATTTACAGCAGCCACCACCCAGCTGGCATTTGGTGGGATCCATAATCAGATCTTTGCGATAAAAGGTCACATAAACAGGCCCAGGACAAATAGATGGTGGTGATCTTGGTGTGTGCACCGGAGAGCATTTTTCAAAGATGAGTCAGTTTGTAGTTCTTGATATGGAAAGCTGGAGGACAGTTTTGAAAACACTGCGCATATTGAATTCAGCCGGTTTGAGGATGACTGGTCCTTGAATGTCATTACAGAAGTGTGTGTCTGTGCTAAAGTTGAATATCAATGTGTTGCTGTTCATTTTTAGCACATCCTGGAGTAAAAAACCTCGCTCTATGTGCTCTATAAGTCCGAATACTTTGAATGAGATATAAAAAGAACAGAAAAATCTTGTGCTCTTGCACATTCACAAAGCAGTTTTATTCACAGTGAAAGAATATTCATATATAACCAAGTCGTTTTAAAAGGCTCTCAGAGAAAATTTCCACTTCATAGGAAAACAAATCAGAATTTATGAGACATTAAAACCATTAAAAATGCTCCAAAATTAACACACTCAAAATATTCCAGAGGATGAGCTGGCTGTCTTGTTACAGGCTGTGACTGTGCATCCCCCCCCCCCCCCCCCCCCCTCTCTCGATGCATGAATGAGCAGAGGAATAAGCTCCATGCCTAATTTACAGATGATTTCTCCCATTAATCTGCAGTCTGCAGATGTTGTTAATTTATTTTACTCCCCTAACCTCCTGTTGTCGCAGCTGTTGGAGGTTGGAAAGGGGAACTTTGTGTGTGACCGTGTGTGCACGCATGTGTGTATGTGTGTGTTTTGAGTGCATATGTAAGGTCTATATGAGCATATGTAGGTGTGTGTGTGTGCACGTGGACGCTGTGCCAACGTAGTGTGGTGTTAGGGCAAAGGAACAGGTGGAGCCCGAAGTGAGACATGCACAGCAAGCAAAGCCAGTTACATCTCTCTGAACTGCTGCCACCACAGGACGTGACCAGACTCTGTCTCGGGCCAAATCCTACACATCCTCAACACAACTATGAGAGGACGTGGATTTGTGTTTGTGTGCGTGCCATGCACATCTGTAGTGTGCAGAAGGCCAGGGTCACACTGGACTCCAAGGACCCGTGATGACCTCACCTTTTTTGCTTGATGCATATGATTGAACGTCCTCCCTGAATTCACAGATAAAAAATTATGCTATTAAAAAGTTATGCCTCCATTTGTTCCTCGCTCCTGAGGCAATCACTCATTCTTTCTGAGCACGATTGCTCATTAACAGAAACAGCACATTCAGTCATTTTATTACTGTCATTTTGGGACAAACTGAGCACATGACTGAGCAGGTGAGAGGCATTATGCTAGGAGTGGTTCAGGAAGTTTCTAACGTATATAACAGGAGTTTAACCCCCTGAGCTCCACTGCTCTTTGTCTGTATGATGAATGTACAAACATGTAGCAGGCGCCCTTTAAAGCCAAGGACACGAGTGGTCTCATATAAAGAACCTGATGCATTCCCCTGTGGTGGCATTTAAAAAACAACCCCCACCCACATGCACACACACAGTCACTGATCCCTTTCTAAGCCTTCCTGACCTCCAAACCGAAAGGTTAAGAGCTAATCATATTGATAACTCATTGGCGCTATTGATCCTGCTCCGGAGTTAATTGGGTATTTCTCATTCAAGTTCACGTTAATTAACTTCATTAGAAGCATTAGACGCCTAAGCAGCGGTTGAGTCATCATTACAGTCGCACGAAATGCCTCTGGTGAAAACCTCCTCATTACCTCCACAAACACCCACAGCAAGTCTGGCAAGGTGTGAGAGGAGGGCCTCGATGGGTCAGGTCCCTTTTTATCATCACAATCAGCACTGTGTGTTTGTTATCAAACGACGCAGCGTGAGCTCAGCCCAAGTATGTCAGGACATCTTAGAAACGTGCGCTAATTAGACACGATGACTGACACAAGGAGAACAGCTCATGGCTTCATCTCCCAGCATGCATCATGGAGGAAGGAGATGCGTTGATAATTATGCTGCTCTTACCTTAGCTATATTTCTGTATGCACGGTGTTTGTTTCAACTGACCACAGCGTGTGTCCATGGCGTCACTGCCCTCGCAGCCTGTCCACCCTCGGTGCTGTCAATCGCTAAATTAGCATGAAGAGCTCGCAGGCCGCCTGCGGGGCCAGGTTAGCCCCAGGATCACTGCAATAAAGTAACAGAAAATAGTCGAAATCTGGTGTATTTTGTTTTGCCCATTGCTGCCACTGATTCTTGAGATTTTCACTTTCTTCTCTGACTCACTGCAGGGATTTTTCTCAGGCTCAGTAAACAATCGAGCAAGAAATAAATGTGGCAAAAGTTAAAAGGGCAATTGGTGATTACGTGGTGGCTCTTGAAATGGCTGAGTGACTTCACCTGAGAAGAACACAGATGGTTGTGTTGCTGTCACGCAGCTCTTCAAACAGTGTGTCTCCGTCATACAGTGTTTCACACCAATTGCAGAACCCACTGCGGGGCAGACGCCTGAGGCAAATAAACGAAAACATGACAGAAACTACATGAGCTAAAACTGCCACAAAAAAAACAAAAAAACAAAACACAAACAGTTTCCATGCTATCACAGCCCACAGAGACGGTGAGTCTGGAGGTGGGTGTTACCTGGCAGTGAGCTGGGTGGCAGCAGCAGCTAGTGTATCATCTGAGCCCAGTGCAGCCAGCAAGGCCATATGCCCAGACTGAGGGGGGTGGGGGGAGGGGGGTGGGGGTGAGCCGCAGAGCTCTGGTCCTGTGGTCAACTGCTCGGGCCAAGCTGGCGGACTATATGGAGATGAATAATGTGTGTCTTTTGCAAGAAACTCTGGACTCCCATCGCACGGTTCAGTGGCATGTTAACAAGAATTGATCACCTCCCTGAAATCTCCTGTTGCACAGCAATAAAAGCTGCTTCAGAGCTACACAAGCAAAGAAAATCAAATCCAACCGAAATGAATATGCATTTAATTTATGTCCTGTGACTGCCATATGCCACCTATCTTATATACACGTGAACTAAAAACCCTCTATGAAGGGGGGATTTACTGTAGATTTTAATAAGGTGGTTCATATACAAGTATAGATTAGCACTGAATGTAGACAGGAGCAGTTAAGCCTTGGATTATGTCTTTGATCTGATGTGTTTGTGAACCACGTATAAGTGGGAATCTGGCTGTGTGCTTGAGAGCATGAGTTGGTTGTGAATGTCAGGTTGGCATTTTCAGAAAATTACCAAAAAAAAGAAAGACACAGCCAGCACCTCCCCAAATCCAAGGGCATGAAGGTGCAGGAGGAAGAGGAGGAGGAGGAGGAGGAAGGGGTTGTCTATTTGTGGAGAAGCTTGTGTTTTACTAACTTTTGAAAAAACATGACGCCTCCTCGCCTCAGCCTCCTTCAAGGTCATCTGCAGCTCTAAAAACCACATATTGTCCAGTCAGCTCACTCCAAGGACTTCCAGAGTTTCCGGTAAAAGGCTGTAGTTTGGCAGCCGCCTCTGCACAGAAATACGACAACAATGACACACGCATTTTGGTGTAACAAGTGTTCTGCTACCAGCCGGCTCTGTGAAGCTCTGACGTCTGAAAGCAGAGCAACTGGCAGCTGAACAGCTCTTCATCACAGACCTTGCCATCAAATACAAACAAACAGTCGACACAGACATAAACTGAAAAGGTTTACAAACCGGCATTTTTTTGGTGTTGGTGTTAGCAGTGACCTCTGCAGCGTGTCCTGCTTCATAACCGTGGTTTTATCAAAAGGAAAAACACAAATGAAACGGGAGGGGGAAAAAAAAAAACACAAAACTCTGCAGATTTTATTTTCATTCTGTGCAATGAAGCACAGCAATCATATCTGCAGCCAGAAGCAGGCCAGTTGAACTGGTGGTAGAATAGCACAGGATAATAAGTGGCCCATTAGGAGCATTGGCGAGAGGCACCACGCTGTGCTGCTGTAATAGACTGAATAATCAAGACACCCGCTCCGACTGTAATAGAAGCTTTGCTGCACTGTGAAAATAGTCCGTTCTGAATTAGATGCTCATCTGTGTGTGTGTGTGTGTGTGTGTGTGTGTGAATGGGAGCATGTTTGCGTACGTGTGCATGTGTAGCTGAATAGATGGAATTGCCAGACCCAGATGGGGCCACCATGTGGACCTCATGTCTTTTGCTAAAGATTAGATTTTTGGTTATTTCTCTCTTATTTCTACATGTCTGACTCGTGGCACAGACTCTGCAGGGTGTGAACTCTTTGATTTTAGCATCATATGAGTCATGAGATACGTTTTCCACATCTGTTTTCTGGTCTTAAATTGTGTTGCAGTCAGTGTGTGGTGTAGCGTTCGGGGTTTGTACCTCTCCTTATGATGGCAACAATTTGATGCCTTCATGATCCATTCACAACCAATTCATGTCATTCTGATCGAGACTAGCCTGTGTTCTATATGGGCAATAATCAATGAATCATATAGCTTTTACTTCAGCTCCTACCGTGTATATTTCCAGATAGCGACATGCACTGTGTTCTCTCAACTGAGGTTAAGTAGAAACACAAAGACTGAGGAAGCCCTGTCAAACGCAAATCCCACCTGCCCCTGCCCCCCACCCCCCCCCACAGTGACAGAAACAACATAATTGAATGTGTTGACCGCGCTCTTCAAATGGGCCTTGTCAGGGCTCAGAATAAATAGAAGTGGGAAGGCTGGAGTCCAAATGCTTCAGCTCGAGCCAGTGGAAAACCTCCAGGATTAACACTTAGAGCGAGGGATTTCAAAGACATGTGTCAAATGTCACAGCATTTAAATAAAATTTAATTGAAGTGCCAGCGAGATGGAGAGGATTACAGCCATTATTCATGAAAGTGCAAATGAAAGTTAGCATCGGGGAGCTAGTATGCATTTTTTTTGTTGTGTGTATGTGTGTGTGTGTGTGTTAGAGCAGCATATTTATCTGGGAAAATAAACCAACCATAGCTGCCACATCCTTGAGAAGTGCAATGATCCTCCCAGCCTGTGTCAGTACTCTGCCTGTGGCTCTGCACTGACTTATATCGCACATTTCTGCAGACATGGATTGTTTGTGATGCACAATACAGGAGGAGTCTGTAGATGACCCCGGCCCGACCTTCCTGGATAGTCAAGAAAACCAGCAGAGAATTATCTTTTAGAAATCGATAAGGCAATATAGTGTTTTATTGGCGTGTATGAACGAACTTACCGCCCCACAACCACCATCCTGCCGTCGTATCATAAACTGACCGAAATCAGACAGCAGCGCGGCGATCCGCTGACAGACGCCGCCTCTCTTTGCACAGCTTCAGCAGACGGAATGAAAATAATACGATACTCATCACGATCTCCCATGCAGGTTTCGTTCTGACCTACTCGGGGTGTTATTTTTCAGTACATAAACACCTCCAGCATTCTGGCTGGATAAAGGAGACAGGCAGACACATGCCTGCATTTTTAGTTGGCACTCTGTGTGTGTCCATGTCCCAGCTCTTCTCTCTGTGTGACTCCTGCAGCCGTCTGTTTGTCTGTCAGACTGTGTGTGTGTGTGTGTGTGTGGGGGGGGGGGGGGGGGGGGGGGGGGTGCCCAGGCCAAGACTTTCCACATCATATGCATATATACAGTATTGCTACTGTTTACAACCTGGCTGCTGTTGTCATCAGTTGGACACTCTCGCTGCTACGTGACAGTCAATCTGGCTTATTATTTCTCTGACCCTTCTCTCTCTCTGCCTCTTCTTGATCACAGCTGTTACACTGTTGTGCTTCTTCTTGACCACAGGTCCCTCAGCCATTACTTCATGTGTCTCCACACTTTGGCTAATGATTTTGTTTATGTCGAGGCCAACGAATACAGTGATACAGTGATTCGACCTTCTTTTCTCTCCTGCTGCTGTGTTTTTCTCCGTATTATCACTGACCACTTTAAGAGCACCTTGTCAAGGTCAATCAACGACAACCCCCCCCCCCCCTTAAAAAAAAAGGCAGATTTGCTCATCTCAGTGAAGGGAAGGTAAACACTATCACTGGTCATGGCAGAGACGAGTTGTCATAGGAACAAGGAGATTTGTGGAAATCATTTTTCTAACACTTCTCCTTTCCATTACAAGCTGCTTGTCTCTGTCAGATCCCATTGCGAGGCTCCTTTCAGCCTTGTATTACCTTGCTCCGTGTGGCTCTTTCATCCATATGCATGCCTTGTTCCAGGTAATAAGGTATGACACTTCTGAGTCTCCTGTGCATCAGTGTGTAATGCCCGGCAGTTATATGTGTGAAAATTAAAATCAATGAAAAAATGTGCAGTGGTTGAGTCAGTCACGGTTTGCTGTAATCTTTACTGAATGGTGTCCTGAGCTCGTCCAAGTGCAGTGGGTTGAGTGAAAAAATGACAGCAGTTCTTATTGCATGTGGAGTCGTATACCTTTCATTTAAGGATTAGCTTTCATCGACCATCATCATCATCATCAGAAGGTAAAGACGACAAAAGAGCAATGACTTTAGTTTATTTAGAGATTTATTAACTAACTACATGTTGTGATAGAGTTTCTCATAAACATCAAGATGAGACAATAATGTTATAAAATGAGATTAATCGATCAGCCCATTGTTGTGCAATCAAAGCATTTTTCAGCCTTTATCAGCCACTGTGTTTTTTTGTTTTTTTTTTTGACATTTCTCTAACATTTCCCAAACTTCCCGACTACAATGCAGGGATAATGACAGCACAGGAAGATAGGAAACACCTCTGCTGTGTGTTGCATTTATCACTGGACTTCGAAGGCCAGGCTTCATCATGTCGTATACTCCTCGTGTGACCTGCTCTGGCTCATTCTCACCAGAAAGGGTGAGAAGTGAGAAGCACACCCTGTATATTCTTCACAAAAGGTCACGAGGAGGTCTGAAGGAGAGATATGAAAGGTCAGTGTGACTCACCACTGAGATTTCAGTGACCTGTCTGCACCCCAAGAGAGAGTGATTAAGAACAGGCCACAGACAGCTGCAAGGCCTGGGGTGATACAATGTGGTCATTGATGAATGGTGTGTGTGCGTGTGCTCATGTGCATGCTCATGCATACTGTCACTGACACTTTCACCACACTGAGATAAGTGTGAATTAGCACCGGCTAAATGAGGCCATGGCTCAGCTCTGAGTTCTGTGGCATGTTCATCGTAATGTGCAGCTGCAGACAGAGAGAAAAGAAGAATGAAAATGTGCAGGGTTTGTTTTTTGTCTGTTGGATGTGAAGGGAAATTACAAGATTTACAAGACATGTCTGTTCTGATGATACGAGTCAGCAGTGTGAAACTCACAGATGGAGGACATGCAGCAGCGTCATCTCTGTGTGTGTTTATTGACAACAGAACAGCGTGTAGTGGGAACGTGAGGCCGGCTCGTCAGTATGGTGACGGTAACAGGTGACTGTTACTGTGCGTCTGCCCCAACTCTGAAGCAGCGGCGGTAATAATGAAGCAGCAGCAGGCCGCTAACCGTCACTGAAACACTCCATGGAATCTCAGATTAAATACGCTGAGCCGCGAGCGTCATAGCACGCTGTCGCCACACGTGATGTAAGTGAACACGTCGGCTACGCCAAGTGGTGTCTCAGTCTCTACTTCTAACACTTCTCACTTCATCGTCAAGGGGTATCTCCCTTTGGAGGCCACTCGAACCTGCGTGCTAAGGGAAGAGAAATGGGATCGGGCCCAAATCCAAGAAGGAAAAGAAAGGACAGAAAATCAGAAACAAGATGTTTGGAAATGAATAAACGGGGATGATTTAAAGATCTTAAAAGTGGTGACAGATCTAAGCGAGCAAGGAAGTTTGTTCCAGTCTGATGGAGCTTTACAAAACTCACACTGACTTATTCATGTCTGGATCACACAAACAAACAAGGGTTCTTTGAATCAGAAGGTGCATGAACAGCTTGAAATGATCAATGCGTTAAATTAACCACCATTGATACGAGGTATCGGACATTTTCTCCAGCTGCCATTACCATAATTACCATTTGTTGTTATTATTGACGGCCTGTCATGAGCTCCGTCATCATTAAAAATTGACAACTGCTTAGTTTCCAGAGGAGAATACAAAGCAGATTGACGTCGCAGGAAAAGGAAATCAACCGAAGACTTGTTTCCTCTAAAGAACATGGAAATCATCAACAGCCCCTGCTCCTCTTGTGCTGTTGAGCTGTGAATGGGTAGAGGATCAGATCCTCCCGTCAATATGCAAACACGACATATACCCAGAGACTGTAGGACTGTGCCTCTGCTATAAATAAACCTACAACCCAGATAATAACAAAAAAAAAAAAGAAAGAAAGCAGCCTATACTTGGCCAGTGTGCCTGTTTTCTTCTGGTCCACTATAGGCCCAGTTTCACGGCCCACATCTGGCCCATATACAGCCTGATTATAAGATGCTACTTCCAACATCTGGACCAAATGAGTAGCGCTCACAGAGAGTCAATACCAGAGGGTAACATCCTGAATCTGTCCAGATGTGGAAGTACATGCGACAGACATATGTAGGTGCTTCTCAGTTTGCTATCTGGGAATCTATATGTTGTCACACCTCCAGAGCCGACACTGTGGGCTGTCATCCTCTCTCATCTCCAGGGAAAACCATGTGCTCACATCCGAAGGCGTTTGACTCTGCGATCAGCTAAATCTAAATGTCACTTTAATGCCGTCTCCTGGACATCAGGAGGTCTGCTCTGATTTGCTCTGGTGGTCCATGGATGCTCGCCAACCACTGTTTCGGATCCTATCCCTCCGTTTGACGGCTGGACACCGAGACGGGTTGTTTCGCATTCAGAACACACTCACATCGTGTTTGTGCCAGCGACGTTTCCATTACCTGACAGGAGACCTGGAGTGCTTCACTATGATCCCCATGGCAACATGACACAGGCAGATATTACAGCAGATAAGGATGAGGACATGAGGAAAATGTGTTGAATGCTCCTCTTCCTCTGTCGTGCTCAGCTCTGAATTGAACACTGCTGGCCTTTAAACGTTGGTTAGCTGATTAAAAAAAAACACACAAGTTCACCTACACCTTTCTTTCTTTCTTTTGAGATAGTGTCATTTTAGTCGACCAATGATAACGCTGCCGAGCTGGAGTCATGCAAAGCTCTCGCCATCAGGCATATTTGCCTTTTACAAGAGTGATATGCATTACACAGCTGTCCTCCTCCTCTTTGTAGTGTAAATATTTTGTAATTATTTCAACTGCGGGGTGTCCAGGGTGTGTAAAACATATTCAATTTAGATATGTAGGGTACCGATTGAAGTTCATTGCTTCAAATATGTAAGCGTATGATGAAAGCACTCAATGGGAAAAAAGAAAGTGGAGAGAAAGAAAATATTCAAAGCCAGGTTCTAAACTCTGTCAATTTGCATTTTTGTATTTGAGAGGCACTTTATCACATATTTAAATATGTTGGGATTCTGCTTTCAACTTCCAGCTCTGCTTTCCTGAGCAACGAGCTACAAAGCCGCTCCATCAGTGCCATTGCACAAACTGCGTCTTTTCATGCATTCAAATTTGTTTCTCTCAATCAAATCTGTTTTTCATTTTTGCCATCGTAGCATTGATATTCATGCCTCTGTCCGCCGCTATGGACATGCAGCAGAAGTGACACTTTCATACACTGAAACGTCCTCCAGCACCTTTGAACATCAGCCTCGGTTCTTATGTTTCGTCTATCACCATTTTCAGCAGCAAGGAACTTAAATTTTTCCTCCTGGTGAATTTTTTTTGCAACAAAACCACCAGGCACCATGTTTGTAAGCTGTTATGATTCAACTCTATGTCTACGGCTTGCAGCATATATCAACCATGCTGTTATGTTCATTGTGCCCAAACAGTGATGGTATAGGAATTGACGTAAGGCTGAGTAAGCTGGATGCAAACTAAAATGGATGAAGGTAGATGGCAGAATGAGACTATAAGCACTGAGGTTGAATGGAAGGAGGCGTACGATGCAGAGCGTAAACAGAGGAGATAACGGGCATCATCAAGGTCATAATGTTTCAATCAGAGAGCTGTGCTGTCACCGATCTGGGTGTAAACCCATGAAACAATTAAAATGCAGATCACAGGACACACACACACACACACACACACACACACAGGCTTTGGGAAATGAGGCACTTTGCCCAGACCCGCTGTAATAAATTCCATGTGCAACCCCATTGCAGCCTGCTGCGTCCAAGCAAACCTGAGCAGCGTCCATGAGCTGATTACAGAGTTTGTCCACGCTGAGCGCTTTGACAGACAGTCCATTAGTCCACTTTAACATTAATCTCCATCACTGCACCCCTCCCCATCCTTCTCCTCCTCCTCCCCTGATCCATTGTTCCTAAAATGAAACTACTCACAACATTTTAGTGGATTGATTGGGGCTCACTTCCACCATCTAACAAATTGAGGTTTGACCTAGTGATGATCCATCTCCGTTAACGGAAAATGATCTAAAATATAAAGTACCCTCATAGACTATCTCCCTCCCGCCCTGCCCTTTCTCTAAATTCCACTCACTCTATCCACACAAGGCCAATTATTGGCCTGTCCCTTTGAATGACAAAACACAACCGTTATCCTATTGATTCCTCCTATACAATCAAGGATTTTACAGCAACACAGCAAATCTCATACAGTATTCCTGAATGATGCTGAGCACAAACTACCACTAAATATAGAAAAACACATTATCTACAGGTATTATTGTGCACCCCACCCCACCCCCATTTCACTTCCTCCTCTTGTACCCACTCCAACTGCTGATGTTTGCTCACGCTACATTCAAATGTTGCATGCTGGAAACAGGACTACACGCCAGCTCTCCGCTCTGCCAGCACTAGTTGTTTCCCTCTGTTTTGCACCATCCTGAAATCCACCATGGCAGACTGACCTTCGTGCTCCAGAGCAGCACTCGCTTACCAAAGTAAATTGAGAGAGGAGAGCTAATCTCTCTCAACTCTTTAAGGTTGATTGGAGTGATTTACGAACTATCTCCCAATGCATGCTGGGAGCAGTTGAGCCAAATTCTTGCTACCTGAGGTTAAACCACCGAAGAAATGCTTGTTCCCTGGTGGTTTTTGTTTAGTTCTCTCAGTTCTCAGTAAAAAAATACAGTATATCCAAGGAAACGGTTCCTGGCTCACACCTTCACCACAGTTTAGTCAATAATATGATCATAATTCAACAGCAAACTGCAGCTGTGCACGGATACAAAAACAAATGCCACTGACTGCCTCGTTTAATCTGAGCTGTCATCCTACATCAGCCTCAGCTCTCAACACTAGTTCTGCTTGTGCATAGTCACACTCATTACCCAGAAATCAGTTGACTTCCTCTCCAATCTGCAAATATAATGGTTTTTCTCCATATTTACATAACATCACTGATCATCGCTGCACACTCACCGACACTGTCCCCATACTGATTGCTGTGCTCCTATGAAAGAGGCAATCATGTCTCTAGCTGTAAGCCATAAGGCTGCTCTATGTCCCAGCATTAATTATTTACCCTGTTCACTGAAGGTTGTACCTGAAAACATGCTGTTTTTTTTGGTTTTGTTTTGTTTTGTTTTCTTCAACAGAAACACAGCCGCTCAAGAAAACAGTTTCAGTTTCAGTTTTCCTTTGATCCGCCCTCTGATTAGACTCGTCAAACCAATTCTTCCTACGTTTAGAGAAGGATTATAGACCAGGATGGGGTCAAGCAACGCATAATCTTCTTCAAGACTGTTGGATTTTAACCACTTCAGAACGACACACCATGGTTTATCCATATCCAGCAGATATCAACATGTAGGTCCTGTCAACACGGCCTGTGTTGGAGACAAACTTCAACCTATAATCTTATTAACCACCTGATAGTTTGATGTCATGTTTACATTACGTTACGTCGCCTTACATTGTGTTGGATCTGCTCGGTTGACCTTGGTAGACTGGGTGCTTTCGGTTTAACTGCTGCAACGTTGAGGACGAGCTGTTATGGTATGAAACTTCAGTTTTACAGTGGATGCAACTGTCTCTGTCCTTATTTTCTGTCTTTTCTTTGATCGGTCCACTGAACTTTGACAGCGCTGTGTGTCGGTAATAAAAGTCCATGTGAGTGTAATTAATCAAAGCCCCTACGAGGAACTGTCATTTTGTATTGATTTTGGCGCCCCCTGTGGACAAAAGTGGCAGGTTTCTCTTTGCAGACCCCGTCCCAATATCAGCCATGACGAAATACAGCAATGAAATTGATTTCAGTTTTACCCGCTAGCGTAGCAACAACTCAGTGCTAATCAATAGCCTTGTCAAATGTGCTGTCTCCTCCAGTCTGAGTGCCATACATCGTTTCGTCGTCAGTGGACCAACCAGACAGCTTATCTTCCACCGATGCCTCATTTGCTGTTGCAGGTCACACAGAGACATCAGCAAACCAGAGCTTGCTATCCAGTTAAAAGTTCCTTGTAGTTGCTTTAAACAAACTTCGATTCAGGAAAAATGTCCTCGATCATTTCTCGATTACATCTCGAGTAGTCGTTTCAGCCCTAATCCCAGCTTTCAAAACAGTGAGACAATGCAGTTTATCCAATAACACTGTCCATGCTGTGAGAACAGAAGAATAGTCCATACGTTTTCTTTTTTTTTAAACTTCCAGCTTTCACATATCCAGTGGTTTGACCTCTTAATATGGATGTAAAATCTGACATATTACATTTAACAGCACCCTCGCCCTGTTCAGTATCATGTAAAAAGGCTAATAATTTTAACAGCAGCAATAAATCTACAATAGCACAGACCCTTTGAAATATTTCAAAATGAACAGAAATAGGTCTTTATCTCATCGTTATGTTCTTGTCTGATGGGACATTCATCAAAGGCTGCCACCGTTTCTATTAATAGTATAGTAATCATAACATCTACGGCTCAAACTCACACGATATGTGCATATCTTCTCCTGAGGGAGGTGGGAATCCTGAGGAAAAGGGAGCCCTGCTGCTCATGAACAACACACACTCACACACAAAAACATAAACTGCCTCCATATTTCCAAAAGCCAAGCCCATAATAATATTGAGTATGGCACTGAGCTGTGAATAAGCCAAAGGTCTGTCGCGCAAAGTCTTACGATCGCTTTGAGGAATGTTTTTGTCCCGACCGTTAGAAACCGTGGATAGAAAAGAGAGAGACCCAAAATAAATCCAATCGAGGAATAATCTGTTCTTCTGCCTCTAGCAGGAATTGTGAAATTCTTAAATCAGCATGTCGGCTGATGAAAGAGAGTCTTGACAAAACAGAAAAGAAAAGAAAAAATCATAAATACAAGAAAAAAGAAACACACTTTTTTGTGGAAGTCTTGGAACAAAGCATCCTCGCCCTCCTGGTGTATGAGCGAGGAGGAACGGAGCGCAGAAAGACATTGTTGTTTTGATCTATATCTGTATTTGTGCTCTGATACATAACGTGATCATTTGTTTGTGACTGTTATCGCTCCTCGTGGAAAACATGCATTATTTCTCCTGCAGTGAAAATGCTGAGGGGAAATATCCCAGCTCAGATCACAGATATGTGTTTTCTACTCAACAGTGCAGTTTTTTTTTTTGAGGAGGGGGGGGGGGCATTTTCAAATGACGATTAATTAACACGTTTGCTGCACTAGTGGCTCTTCATGGCATCAGAATAGTGGAGGTGGGAGTGCTTCAAAATAAACCATAGAGGCCGTGTTTATGGTGATAAAAGAAACACATCATCCTGGCAACTTTTATACCTGCACAGCTTCCAGTGCAGTGTTTATAGATCTTGTATTTATCGAGGGGCATTGAAATAAAAACTCCGAATAAGCAGTAGTCTTTCTTTCTATTTGCCAGATGTGACAGTAGGTGATTGCAGCCTCCTCCTTCTTCTTCTTCTGCCTCCAGGTGCCTGTTAAACAAAAAACAAAACAAAAAAAGGTAGATGAATGCAGTTTTAAATAACACACGTTACAACTGCTGTTGCTCGATTCCCCCTCTCCTCTCACACACTGTCTCTCCCCCCGTGGCCTTCTCTCCCTCTCTCCCTCTCTCCCTCTCACACCTCCAAATGCAGACTTGTCTATTTTCTCCTCCTGCCTCCACAATCTGCTTTAGCTGTGGCGTGACAGGCTCGATAGATGGGAGTAGCAATTAGAGGCGAAATGAAACATCCTATCATTTGTATACACGTGCGTGATGTGTCAATCCAGCGCCGCTCTCCTATATGTTTTAAATCCAGTCTTGTAAATGTTTGCAAGTTACATTTACATAGGTGCATTTCGATTTCGACAGGTGTCATATACATATATATATATATATATGGAGGAGTGGTGTTTTCACACTCATTAACACATGGAACAGCTGTTCATTCTGTCATTTTCACAGTGAGAAAAAAAAAACATATAGAAAGGGGGGCATGCATGGTTTGAATCAGCCACATATGACACGTGCATCACTGTGGGAAGGGATGACATTATAGAGTTAGTGGTGTGTAAGAATGGCTGTCATTGCAAGCAAAAGATGTCTGCTGGTTTGTCAGGACGTATGACACATTTTTAGCACAGATTTTGCCAGAGGCCCCAGTAAAGCTGCCATACATAGAATAAACATAGACATGTTCTGAAGGGAAGCCTAAGGTCATGAAGTCTGCTCTGCACCGAATCAGGCTCTGGTTTGGTTCCAACTAATTGCTGTGACTCACACATTGACATACATGGATATGATGGATGTTTCCTTCAGTCTCACAATCACAGAACGATGCAAATGTTTACATATGCAACAGGGTTTGTGCGATTTGCTGCAGACTGGAGCCATGTAATTGGAGCATAATTCAGTAATTGTCCCTTGTTTTTTTTGGATGTTGCATGGACAGTGTGTCGCACCAATGCACTTCTTATTACTTGCTCCTGTGTATGTGTTTGTGTGAGGGAGTGCTGCTTTATTAGTGCACTCATGCTGTTTTGCTACCAAAGCTGTAGAGGCTGTGAACAGTTCCCACCATGTCCCACCTCACTTTTGGATAGAAGCCACATAGAGGAGGTTTTACACCGTGTCATATCTGGCTCTCAGGTTTTTTTTTTTTTTTTTTAAAATATCATTATACTTGTAGAGTAAAATGTCTTCGTAGTCACCGACTGCCTAAGTTGATGATGTGCCATTACAGAGAACACTTTGTACTCTCACTAATGCATTTCATACATTAACATAATATGCCAGTTGCTTTAATTTCCAATATGCACTGGATGATATAGAACGGATATTGGACTATGTTGTGTTTTCTTTGGCTCAGCTTTCCATAGAGGTTTCCCATAATGGATTTGAACATGTGCTTGCCCTATCCTGTGATGTTGTGACAATGTTAGCTCTTATGCTGCAGCCACCTGAATGTTTGAACCTTATATAAGGATATCTATGACATGTATCTATCCATCAGGGTAAGTTGTTGTCTTAGCTTCTGTTGCTCAAATAGTCAAAAAATCCTGTCCTCTACAATCCTCCTAATGGTAACCTAAGAAAAGCTTTGTCGCTCCTCCATATTTTCTTTGCCCTTTTCCAGATTCCTGCAACCATCCCTACGTCTAAATCAAGTAACACGCTCGACCCTGTATCCTGAGGCAACAGGCAGCTCTGGTGATGCAACGTCAGAAATAAAACTTGACCGTGAATGTGTTTTTGACAGCTTTCACCACTGTTTGTACTACAGATGCCTTTCCAGTGTCAGACGCCCGGTGAACTTTGTGGTCCAGGAGTCGAAAATGTCATATGCTGTTGCTGAATATTATCAATTTCTCTAAAGTTCAGTGGTGAGAGAGGAGGGTTCGTTAAGTCTTTTAGAGCAGATTCATTCAAAATGAATGACTTTTATGGTGCGATTTCATCTCCTCGATCAGAGGAATCCTCATGCAACAAATCAATTTACACAACTTTTATTATCCTGGATATATATATATATATAAAAAAGCTATCACTAAACCCATTTTTGCAGTATGTGCCTTTTCAGTAATAAGAAAATGTGCAGTGATGCAGAAAACCTATTTAAAACCATTTCACCTCCCCATGTTTGTGCTGATGGCACCAAACTTTGCCAAGATGCCAACCACAAACCTCCAATTTAATGAATAGCAAGAACCATTTGGCCGGTACCTGTGATTTCTTAAAGTGAAACCACAGCGCTGAACGTTGGCTAGCTCTCCCTCTCTCCGCCGCCTCCTCCTCCTCGGCTGCTGTTGTGTTGTGTTTTCTGGCAACAAGTCACCTACGGAGTTGGTCGGTCCAAGTTCTGCGACAGTGTGTGACAGTGAAGTTAATGAGAAAGTTGGGGGTTAACAGACAAATCGAGGCTGTAATGAAGCACCTGAGCGTGATTAAACATTTTGGCAACGCTGCCGTTGTGTGTAACTAAACAGATGAGATGAGCAGAAACGCCTGATATGAAAAATGATGGGCTAATGCTGAGAATATGATGTCTGTCTCGGGCTGGCTTTTTTCAATTTGATTACATGAAATAATGGATTGAGCTTAAATAATTATGTTTAATTAGTAGTTAATCTTGTGTGTCCTTCACTATTACACACTACTACACTGTGGCGGGGTACATTAGGGACGAGAAAACAAGCATGGGGGCCCTTTTTGTTTGCAGGTTACGATGACAAAGATGAATTCAGTGAATATTTCTCTCTGCTTGAGGTTTCTAAATGGTGCACGCTCCACCAGGTGAGCCACAGGTGCGGCCACACATCCCAGATTCGCCTCAAAGGGCCTCATCTCCATAATGAAGCTTTGGAAGGAGGTAGAGCTGTACATAAACACAGGAGGAGGCGAAAACCCAAGGACGGCATTCACACACAGATCGAGAAGGAGGAGGGAAGGTCAGAGATGCTAGAGGGAGAACAGGGTTTTAAAAAAAAAACCATCCTGCTTCTCGTATTTTGGCACGCCGAGAGTTTGGTAGCAGCCCAAAGATTACAGAGGGAGACAAAAACCAAGAAGAGTGAGTGGGTAAGACGATGTGTCAAACCTCCAGAGAAACAGCACATCTCTGCAATTTGCATAAGTGTATGCAATTATCTCTAATGAGGCCGCAACACTCTCTCCTTGTAAAGCCCACTGGGATATATGGTCATCCTCCAGAAACATTTAGCTGGATTTGTAAGATGCAAGTCGGTCGGTGAAAGACAGATGCAGTGTTAGTGATTTGGATCTCTGACGCCGGAGAAACACGTGTCGTGCTGATTTTTTATTTGTGTGCGCAGCTCTTTACTTTGACACGTCACATTCACCACGTCATGAACAAACGCTGCACCATGTTGCCAGAACATGAAACACCAGCACTGCTAAGTGTTATGGCGTATCCTCAGGCGAAGCCAGTTGTTGTTGTTGTTGTTCTGGAAGATGTTTTTGATTTTAATTTTGTTTGGCATCGCTGATTTCCATCGTGTGATGCCACTCGCTGTGAGTCTTCTGAGTCATTTCCTCAAGAACAACACAACAACACCCCTGTGTTTTATGTTGTAAGACAAAAACCAGTCTTTTTGGTGAGGTATAATATCAGTTATCCAGAGTCTAGTTGTATTCTCTTCTTCTGGGTTCTCGTTAAAATGTAAATCATCTCAGAAGCCTTGTGGGAGACGACTATAACTAAAACATTCAATGCTGTGTTTTTATATTGTAATGTATTCATCATAGATTTTCTCCTCCATTGGTGAATTTACAAGATTGATTTTTCTCCTGTTACTGTTATGAACCGTCCTGCGAATGAAGTTTACCTGCTGACGTTGTTAGAAATCATGTGTATATTGAGTTTTGACAACTTTCTCCTCCCCTCTCCTGAAAGTTCGCTCAACTTTCCAACGTACACGTTTGTTTTATGCCTCCAGTGTTACAGAAAACAAGGATATCGCTGTGTTGTTTTCAGCACACGGTCGTACACAGATTTATCGTCTTGAGTCTTGTTAGTCTTGCTTTTCAAGGCTGTGGAAGTGAAATCCCTGCCATCTGTAATTCCCATGAGCCTTTGCAGCTGTCCTCTCTGGGGTTTAGCTGTGCCCATGGTTTCCTTAATGGTTCGTCCCTGAGGATTCACATGTGGAACTTCCAGCCAACACAATTTAAAGCCATTTCATACTGTGCTGCTGTGTTATATAACATTATGTTTGGGAGAAGTTTGAGGAGGAAACACTTAACTTAAGCTGATTTCCATCCTTGGAGCAAAAAGATGTTGTTGTTTTTTTTTTTTTTTACAACCTAAAGTAAATAGTGTGGGGACCTGGTTTTTTGCTCTTAAACAGGAACTGAGGCTTCACAATGCAGCTCTCTGAACAGATTACACCATTAGTATAAGTACACTCGCATGCATATAGTGACACTGTGTTTCACTTGCACCTGGACTGTATTACACCAGAGAGCAGACTAAAACCTCAGCACAAAACCCAGCTGAAAACTGCTTTGAATCCAATTGACAGAATCTCTCAGTTTCTAGGTCATCAGTTCCCCATGGGGCCTTTGTGTAACTGGTGAAAGAACACACACACACACACACACACACACACAAAAAAAAAAAAATAACCATCACTGCTAATGCAACCAGTGATGCAGATGAAAAGACACACGCAGGACAAACAGGACATGGCTCGTGGTTACTGCAAAGAGAGGCTTTATTGTTTCTCCAAATCCAGGATTTAGAGGTGAGTTTAAGACGTGAACAATAGCTGGCTTATCTACACACTCTGTTAATATTTCCAGCAACGTTGTAATGCAGTTTGTGTCCAAGTGTGTGAAAGTTAGCCTCTTTAGGTTAACATAAAAGAAAAGCCGCAGGCACCAGAGCAGCCTCCACGCTGTGCTGATAATAAAAACTGCCAAACATTCAGATAACATGCAAAGTAAAGTTTCATAAAGTCCCAGAGAATTAAAGTCAAGGTTTATAAATACATCCTGTATCTTGTGCTGCGTGAGAGACACAAGCCGAAGTTTTATAGTCTTAAGTAAACGTCAACAGTTGAAATAGACTTCAGAGCCTTTCTCACTGTGAGACAATTAGCGAGGGAACAGGATCTAAACTTACTAATCCAAGCTGACAGGAAGTAGCTGCATTTGAGGAGAAACACAAACAAAACAAAAAAAAGGTTATAGTTAGTTAGTCTTTAAAGAAAATAAACGATATGAGAACTCAGAATTAAAAAAAAAAAAAGGCTCATCCCCACTTCACAGCTCTATAAAAGTTGAGGCAGCAGATGGTCTTCGAAGCAAACACAATGATAGTGATTACAAATGGAGATTCTCATTTACTTTGTCTCTCAGAGCGACAGTGAAATATTAACAAAAGGCCTCTGTAGGGAGCGACACACAGCAATTAATCTGTGAAACAGACAGGCTTGCTTAGTTAGCACAAAACTGACAGAGACAGAAAAAAATGAAATAAACAAATGAGAGGAAGAAAAAAAAAAGCGCAGCAGCTACAGGTAAAAAAAAAAAAAAAAAAGTGTGGATTTGACGAGGAGCTGACTCGGCATCGGCTTGATCACAGATCTGACAGAATAGTTTCGACTTAACTCCGTCAGTTAAACAGCAAGCAGCCGTGGAGCTGTGCCAGCCGGGGTTTCCATGGCAACGCACGGATGTCGGACCGAAAGCGACTCTCGTCAGCAGAACGGGCCGAGTGGATTGAAGTGCCTCGTCTTGTCGAGGGTACAATTAAAGTGAGCTGCGGCACAAAGTAAGTTCCCTTTTTTTTACATGGTATTACCAGATAGTTACGATCTGTGCTCTGACTGTTCAACAAACTGAATCTGTGATGGTGGCGTTTTATACTTTTAGACTTAAACTCGTCAACTACTTCTGCAGTTATTTGACTGAAGTGTCATAAGCTGTGGTGTTAGCTCTCCTCTCCTGTTTCAGCAGCACACGTTAACAAATACCCAGCTCAGCGCGTGACATCTGTGAGGTGCTGAGGGGATGTTGGGCTTGTGCAGACCTATCCTCCATTAATGTCTCCGTCCATATGGCTGCTCCAAAATGCGGGTAAACAACTTTGTCGAATAAATCCAAGATCCCAGATGCATGTATGAGGTGATTTCATGGTGATCTGTCACCTCGTCTTCACTTGACACATAATGTCGACCGTTTCTTGCATCACAAACTTCGCCGACATCTGTACGTTGACTGCAACTTTGTGGAGTCTTTGACATGGAGTGGATGCATGTATTAGTGTTCATCTAAGTGTGAACACTATCTGTGCATTTGTTCTTTTTCCAGTGTGTGAGACAGGTGGGACACTGTGGGTAATGAGGCTCTGCTTTGTAATGTGGGAGGCATCATTGACTTAAGAAAGAGAAAGGTCAACTGTGAGAGCTGCAATAAACTTGTAAAAAGGTCAGACTCAGCACTGAGTCATTCCTCAGGCCAACGTGTTGACAGGTTATAAAAGAGATATGTATTCATAACGAATGTCACGGTGATGTGACTGGAGTTACAAGTGCATCGTCTGTGCCGAAAGACATCGAGATCCTCAGAAAAGACAACAGAAAGAAGTCTTGCATCTCAGATTAGAAGAGGAAGGAAAAAAAAAACTTTATCAAGTACTTTTTTTGTTGACATAAATGCTAAACCTTGGGAATATGTATCAGTGATGCTACAATGCAATGACGAGGACATCTTAAAGGGGAGTCCACACTTGTCTAACCTGCAACCTGAAGCCCATTGAAACAGGAAGCGACTGCTTGATCTATATTCCTGTATTCCCACAAACACAAAAGAAGTTCATGTTCGGTTTCCTTGAACTTGTAGTCTGAAGCTTGTCTCATACACGATTCATCAAGTTTGTATTAATTCAGACGATGCTCCTGGGAAGATGCAGTATTTGACCCTGTGTCATCTGTTTTTATTTTCCATCGTGTATTGTATTAGTGTGTAGAAAAGACTACATTCATACTGACACATATTCTTAGCTGCTGTCACTTTTAGTTGCTTTCATAACCTACAAAACTACCCCTTAATTTCCCTGGGTGACACTCAGAGGTGTGCTGCCCCCGGCCTCCACTAACACAAAGACTGGAGTAAATGCCTTTAAAGCTGTTTGCTGGTTCTCCACGAATGAAGTTTTGCACAAAAACAATTTAAACCAACTGTATATGAAGGAATCTGTGTCGCCCTGTCTGTAAAGAAGCTGCAGCCACAGAATCTCAGTCAGGATCATTGAAGATTTGGGAATAATTTAGACAGAGATCTGAGATCTGCAAATTGGAAATGACTTATCACAGCAGTACAACTCCCCTACACCGATGTGGAAATGAGATGACAGTGATAAGATGATTCAGTGGAGGATTTGACGATTAATGGCGTAACAGGAACCTTTTGAATGAGCACTGCACTACATCTAAATCAAACACATAGAGATGCCGAGGTAGAAGACAGGAGCCTTTTCTTACGACAGAGTTGAGCCAATATGATGGATTTACTTTTCCCACCACTGTTCAGTTCTATGTTGTCAAGAGCTAATCCCTCAGAAAATATGGCAAAGCAAAATAGAATAGATAACTTATGACACACACTGTGAACTGTGTCACTTCTGAGGCTGATGATTCTCATTAGCAGTCGCTGAAAGGAGATCTGCTGGCAGGCAGTCTTGTATAATGCCCTCCACCCCACCCCTATTCAAATCCTTATCAGACCCACATTCAAACAGGTAGGCAGAGGGTGTGCGTGCAGAGAAATCGTAAGTTCCCCAAGCCCTCGAGATCTTTCATGGGGTTTCCAAACCCCTTATTCTTTCTGCCATGATGGATTCAGTGTATTAATAATAGACAGGGCCACTATTATTCTGGGATATCCAATTTAAAGTGATGAAAAAGTAATACACTGAAGCTTGAGTGAAATGAGAAATTGGAAAAAAGAGATATAAAGGGGTTTCTTAGGAATGGGGAGATGTGCAGAATATCATATTAGGCCAGTGTAAATTACTCTTGTGCAATTTACTAAGTGCTCACACTGTTGAAAGCTTCGGCAGCTTGGACCCCTGGGGCCAAACGCATAAAACTTTATAGATTCCAGTCTTAGAGCCTGTGCATGCACAAACGCAGAAATATGCAATTTGTTCCAGATTTATGAACCTCTGTGTGCACATTGATCTTTGTATTATGCACACGTGCACCAGACCTAATGACGCCTGCCACAACTCCAAACATGGGAATTCTTAGAAGAAGCTAAACGTTATCGGGAGCACGATTTTGAACACCGTAGCTCTGCTGTCGTCATGTGTTCGATCAGAGATATGATTGTCCGCAGGAGTGGTCTGATATCTTCTAATGATCAAGGTGTATTATTTGCACATCATTTGATATTCCTGTGAAAACATGAACGGTCTTCTGCTCCTACAGGATTTAAATATAGACACATACACATGTGATTTATCTTCATAACACCACTTGCGAATTCACTGTGTTGAGTAGACTCACAGTTCAATAGCACAGCTGCGTTCACTCTTTTCTGGCTTCTAGCTCCTTATAAACACACACACGCAGGTGTGTTTTACCTTGTCTTATTAGACCTCACTGCTCCGGCGTGATTAGCATAGTCAAGAATTCCTGAAAGTGTTATGCATAAAAAATAAAGAGCTGGCGAGCTTATGTGAACACACAGCTGAACAAACCACATCTGCTGATGAAGACGGTGCAGTGTGATTTAAAAGCTCTGGGGAAGGCTACTAACTGGACACTGAGCTGAGGTTGTTAAGTGCGTACTTATCTAAATTCTGTATGGAAAATGGCTCGTGTGTATTATTTTGTTTTCACATTATCTCAGGAAATGATGTCAACAACAAAGCACAGACGTATGTAGTACTACAGAAACATACACAGTCGCGTCCCTTTGCCCAACATGTCAAAAGATAGAAAGACCTAGTGCCTGAATATTTCATATTAAACTCTGTTTCACCTACAGATATGAGGATGTGAGGAGCATCACATGGATAGTTTCCTGTTGTAAACATGGAAAATTCAGAAATGAAATAATGAGGGAGCCACCGACGATGGAAGGAGAGAGTGGTAATCAGTGATTTCTCCACGTGAAGAGATTTAAGATGATGTTTGACAAAATTAACCAACAACAAGGGGGTGTGTCCCTACACGTGTATTCACCCCTGTCCCACACTGGGTAGAGTAATTGAGCCTATTCATCACAGTGACTGGATCAATTTACCCTGTGAGGACACCGAGCCCCTTTATACAAAATTAAGTGAATCAAATTTACCAAACTCCTCCTCTTCCCTCTCCTCCATCTGCCTCTCTTACTCCCCCTTTTTTTCCCCCTTTATCCCAATCTTCTCTTTCCACCTTCGCCGTCTTCTTCTGAAAGCCTCAGGGAAAGAGAGTGCGAGTGAGCACAAAGTAAGAAAGAAAGGCGCGCTCGCTGCCAGAGAGTGATGAGAAATCCACTCCAAGCTAATGGAATACAAAGACAACGTCTCCCTAATTTCCAATCCAATTATCTTGTGATTAATGCTATAAGGGGGTTGTTCTTCAATGTGCTCGTCACTCACTTCACCTGATTAAATATAGCCAGTGCTTTGCCAAAACAATCAGAGGTAGATTTGGTGCTGCTGCGATTGTTGCTCAAGAGGGGTGGGGGGGTGCAGAGGAGAGGATCAGGCAGATTATAATTACATTGTTATGCAGATTACAGATATTGTCTGAGGTGGACGATCTGAGTGTGGAGGTGCATGTTGAACCCCCCCCCAGCCCCCAGTCCCCCCTCCACCTCACTCATACTGTCCCTTTTTCTTCTTTTATTCCCTGTGACTTATCAGGAAGCAGGAGGTCCATTTATAGAAAACATTCAGATATTAGCATCTGCACCATTCAGAGCTGCTCCTGTTGAACATATAGGTAATGATAAACAAACACAACATTATGACCCCCCCCCCCCCCACCGATGAGTGTACATTATATTGTCTGCGGTAGCCCCAGTTCACATTCTCGTGCTGAAATTGAATCTGCACAGTTGAAACCAACTTGATTTGATGTGTGTAATAATGAAATCTGATGTTTTGCATCAGGGAGGACGCACGTGTTGACAAGGTTAACAGCGACTGTCTGGGTGAGTTTATTAGCATGAAGGTTCACGTGTACATTATGTAGTGTTTGTGTGTATTACCTGCTACAATAGAGCGCCTGGGGGTGTGTGTTATTTTTGTGCGTGTGTGTTGTTTGACCTTGAGCTGATTCACCAGACAACCCCCCCCACCACCACCACACACTAATCTCTAAGGTGTTTTTCAATGCCACGTTGCCTCAAGCAACAAAATGTCATATTGACATTGTGCCATTTCCTGTTCTTTGATTTCCTCGATGCTCCGTCGTCCAGGTGATTTTGGGAAGGCAGACTTGGCTCCATTTTTTTCCCTGTCTCTAATCAAAAGGGACAGAGTAGATGGAAAACCGTGGAGATGATCAATGAGAGATTGTAGGTTAGAAGAAGCTTTGTTTCAAAGGCCAACATTGCATCCAGGCTTCTGGGAATCTGATCACAGTCTTCTGGTGTCATTATGGATCAGGTTAGCAATCATCTCAATCAATACGTCCGATTCTGTACAGGTCCATGAGGACATAGGTTTCAGTTTGGTTTTCCAGAGCAGAAACACAGGCCGTAGTTTCATACAGCAGGAAATTATACTTTTTGGAGAAATCATCATCCCAGGGTCAGTATATCCTGAACCAAGTTAGGAAACTACTGTTCAGGTTAACTCATATTAGTCTTTCTTAAAAAACAACAACAACAAAAAACCTTTATATACTAATAAAAAGTTGTTCCAAAAATAATATTGGTTGTCCCTGGGTAAGAGGACACACACACACACACACACACACACACACACACACACACACAGAGGAGATGAAAACACTGAGTAAACAACAGGTCAACGCTGCACCAATCAGCAGAGAGCAGCTCTAATGTAATGGGATGTTTACATGCCTTTGGGCCTCAGTGAAGTGTCATTATATTGAAAGACCGTTTAATTCTTGAGCCAGGTCTCGGCTGGAGGAGTAACAAAGAATATCAGACTTGGCAACTTCTTATTGTGGCCTCAGGTCTTAGTTTATACCAAACATAGCGATGTGGCTGCTTTTCACCAGGTTGGCAACAACCATTAACCACTCGTGTTTCACTAATAAGACCCACTCTGCTCATGATTTACATGATGATGATTATTATTATGATGATTATTCTTTCTTTGTGAACAAAAATAGACATAATAGCACGTATATACCTGATGTGCCGTGTCTCCCGTTCATGAATGTAACACTTAAATAGATTAACCCTGCAAAAGTGCCTCAGTTCTGTGACTTAGTGGGACCTTTCTAATGATCAGGCAATAACACAAAGCACCTGTCAGCATCTATCCACTCATTCATCACACTGTTCATGGGTAGATCCTAATGACTTTTCACCCACTGTGACTGAAATGTTCACCATGCTATGAATATTTCATTGCAACAAGCCAGAACTTGACCATGTGCTGTACAAGCCCAGCACACATTTAGACTTCTGTTTTATGTGTCATTTGTTCTTTGAATAGTAAATATACACACACACACTGGTTTTGATCCAGAATATTTATGGTTTTATTTATGATTCAGGAATAATAATGACCATGTCAGATATGCAAGCATAAATACTGTAGAGCACAAAATGACAAACAGGCAAACAAAAGTGCAGTGAAGTGTGACAGCGGTGTAAAATTTATGTCAACACTGTCGTCGAACGTTAAACTAAAGTAGCTGTTACCTCACAAAAGGAGAGAGAGAAAAAAAAACATCCAATGCACAAAGAGAGATCTTTATTCTCAGCGCTCAGTGTCAGGCTGCCTGTTACATGAAGGTACCTCTCGGCTGCATTGCAGATATAAAATTCATATTCTGTGGCCGAAGCTTGATCTTCCTCCTTCTCCCTGCAACAGGGCCTGAACAGAATGTAATCATGGGAGAAACAGGGGGATCAGCCTTCTGCTTCACTTGCCACTCTCTCTTTCTCTCTCTCTCTGTCTGTGTATCCAACTCTCTCTGCACCAATTAATGAAAAGCATTTGATTTTTGATCAGCGTGGCAATGAAAGCAAAGGGAAACATCGGATATCAGTTTCCAGAGTCGCAGTTTTATCTCCCTTTGAAGGAAAAATACATTTTTCTGTTGCCCTGGTGACCGTTTCAGTGAACACGTCTGTGAGTCTAACACCTCCGAGGCATCTGTCAGAGGTGTGTTCACATGTGGCATAAGAACTAATAATAATAATAATAATTATAATAAAAACCCAGAGGGAACACTTTTATGTTCATTTTTAGCCTCTTTAATGTAAAGTATAAACCTATCTTGTAACATCTGGATGAGAGTGTCACATCAATTATTCTGTTTCTGTACAGATGTTCAAAGCCCAGGACTTGAGGGTTACTGTCAGAGGAAATAAGCTGCCTTCCACCTCTTCTTCGTCTTTCTGCTGATACATCGCCGTCACGCGAGGTTTGTTTCTCCCTGTCCTGGAGACCCAGTAGTTCAGCGTGAGGGCAAACACGAGCTGAACGCCGTTCTTCAGCGGGAGCTAGAGAAATATATAAACAGGAAGTAAATAGGCCCTGTTCAGTCTAATATGTCTGTTTCCAAATGTCCCCCGTGTGCCTGTTTCATGGGAGGCACAACAGACTAAAAGTAAAAAATAAACAAATAAAAAGAATAAATAAAAAGATGAGTGACTGAGTGAGTAAGTGGCTGGGCGATCAGCCGAGCAATTGAATGAGTAATTCAACAAGAGTGTGAGCCGGGGGACTGATCAGCCGGCTGACTGACAGTGAGACAGCTGACTGATCGTCTGAGTGACTGATGTCCAGGTAAAGCTTTACTGGTTCTTAGCATACTAATCATGACATTGCACAGGCAGTACAGGGAGGGAGGGTGAAAACGAGAATGGAGAGAGGGAGAGATGGAGGCAGCAGCAGGTGAGCAGAGGGGGCTGTGTGAGGCTTTTTGCTGGAGCACAGTTCCAGGTTGCTCTAGATAAGACTCAAACAGGAAATTGCAATATGGAGGCACAGCGTCTCAGGTGGAATACAAAGAGACTCTGTGTGACTTTTTCTCCCTCCATGAATCTCACCAGTGAATTTCTTAATGCATCCATGATCATTACCACTGCACTGGACTTAGTTACCACTATATGAAACTGTGCGATTATGAAAAAAATCAAGGAACGTCATGTGAATATCTACTATTTATAGTGACGTGCAGTGCACTGTTGAGTTTATGTTCAATATTAGTTCTACAGAGTCAGTCGACAGCGCTTGTGTTTCTTCTGCCGTTTAAAATATTATCTCTGCCTCGACAATGATTCTGAGGCTTCAAAGGACAAACGGGTGCCAGCAGATCTGCAGAACAGCCAGCAGGGGGAAGTGCCGATCTCTGCTAAATGTGACAGAAAACACACACACACACACACAAAACACACACAGACAAAAAAATCATGCATTTGCGCCATAGCTCATTTTGAGAAAGACTACTCACAGCCACATGATATGGTGTAAGCCTTGAATATATATATAATTTCTCAGCCAGTTTCACTGTAGAGAACAGAGAGAGAGTTCACTGTTGTCAGCTGTGACCATCACACTACACTCACATCAAAGAGACGGTACCTGGGCGATCCTCATGGACTCCTGACTGACCGTCTGTTCACACTGGCTCAGTTTAAATGAGCCACATGAATTAAGACTCACAGTGCTGGGGGATGTACTTGGTATCAAGGTCAGTGTCACTAGGTGACCACAGTTGGGCGGGGCTACAACACTGAGGAGTATCTGGCTGTACATATACTTATACTACTCCTTATTTGTACATAGTATTCTTTACGTTATTCATTCATATTCATTATTCACAGACCAAAGTTAAACATTACTGATTTATTCACAAATAAAATAATGCTAATAAGCAACATATATGCGACGTTTGTTACATGCGCTGTGAACTAGGTCGGGACTGTAACCTCATAAGACACAATCTTTATCTTTATCTGCCTGATGTGTGCGCTCCATAAGTTTGGTAAATATAAGTGAGACCTTGAGCTCACAGGTTGTTGCTGAGTGGACCTGCCCTTGTTTACTGTTAGAGAACCAGTCAATCTCTCAACTTTACTGCATGTACTGTAATAATTATTAACTTATCATCGATCGCTCTCATGTGGCAACTGTTGGCTAAAGTAGAGGTTACATGCTGTCATCTGGGAAGCTAAGCTATGCTAACCAAGGCCAGGCCAAGCAGGACAAACAAAGATACAGTGAAGGCCTGGTGTCTGAGCTGTTCACATGCAATATTGCTGCAGGTCAAAGAGGCTGCAGGGCCTGGAACAACATTCATCCATTATGTTTCTCTTCACTGTTGTCTTCACCTGGTCGTTCCCACCGCCCACTCTTTCTGCTGTCAGAGAGAGAGCAATAGCAGAATTGTTGTTGCTTGTCTGAATTACACCACATCACAATACGTCACTAGACACTTTACTAAAATAAGTAAAACAATGCATCTCAGCGATTTTGTTTGTGCTGTGACATGTTTTTCAGGTTTTCTCACCTCGTGTCTGAGGATTGTAGAAAAACCCTCTGTCCCCACAGACCAGGTAAAGGGCATCAACCAGGTGGGAGCCACAAAAATACTGCACACTGCTGGCTTGTGAGCTTGGGCACGTTATGACCAGTAAGACCAGTAGAGTTGCAGTGTGGAGCCACAGTGCTGCCATAATGGAGAAGTGCTGCCCACATAGACATGATTAGAAACTGACAGAAGTAGAGAGGATAGAAGAAGAGAGAGAGTAGTAAATGGAGAAGTGGAAGAGGAGAACAACAGCTTACCTAGAGTTAGAGGAAGAGGAGAAGGATGAAGGTCTGTAGAGAGCAGGTTGGTGTGATGCTGACCTGAGGGACTCCTCTCCATTAATACTCCCCTACACCACATGGACACGACTGCCTTTGTGTCTTCTGATTGGCTGCTTTGCTGTAAAAACTTTACAGCATTTAAAACACACTGAACCAATGAGTGAGTGTGTTGTTCACCTCTGATCACCTCTAACCTTGTGTTTACTCTGTTGAAACAGCAGCCGAACAATTACACATTCCCAGTTTGCATCATTGTGCAATTTTTTAAGTGTAAAGTGCAGGTCAGTGCAACAGAAAAACAGCAACTTCAGGTTGAATAATTATAACTTTTTTACATTTCTGGATGAGACGATCCCAGCTACCACGCCATGAATGACCCCTCTGTCACTTTCAGTGTTTAATGATGTGACGCTACATGATGCAGGAGGTGTGTATGGATTGCATTTAAGGCCATGTAGCCTGCACATGATACAGTGTAAGCCTTTGACCTATATGTTTTATATTTCTCAAACAGGTCACTGTAGAGAGGAGAGAGCTGACTGTTGTCTCACATCAGAGAGACGGTACCTGGCCGATCCTCATGGACTTCTGACTGACCGTCTGTTCACACCGGCTCACTTTAAATGAGCCACATGAATTAAGACTCACAGTGAGGGAGGAGGATCTGTGCTGGTGAAACCAAAACATTAGTGATGAGGTCAGGTCAGGTGTGTTGGGCGGGGCTACAGGCTCTGAAGAATCCTGGGCTTGGTCTATTTACAGGGCTGGACTGGGACCAAAAAATGGCCCTGGCATTTTTGATCCCTGGCGGCCCACCATGGTTATTTATACGATATCTGGAAGTACATGCCATACCAGAGGATATATGTGCACATTGTGAAGTTTCAAAAAGTCAAATAAAGCGCAGTAGCCTACATGGAAGAGAGTAACCATGTTAAAAAATTGATACGCTCTTAGACCACCTTCTTGGGGGAGATGGCCACAGTGCCACAATTCCCATGTTGAAGTGAAAGTGGTTGTCAAAGAACCACTGCTAGAGATGTCTTTTCAGTGTTTAATGAAATATGCTGTGTAGGCCTACAGTAGGACAGCACATCCATGTAAAATAAAGAGCTCCTCACCAAGGTGGCACGTTAAAGTATGAAATCCAGAGAGAGAGAGAGAGAGAGATGCAGAGACAGGCAGGTACAGTTTAAATAATATTTAGGTGAACACAGAGATAATAGCTTATTTTGTACTTACATATGCTGAGACAAAAGGCTGCATGGACCTTGGTGCTCTGAGGGAGACAGAAAGCAGAGTTGAGGTCATATATGCTAGATTCATCTGATACCGTCTCTTCTGATTTAAAATAAAAGCTATTTAGTAAAAACGCAAAATGAAAGAAAAAGAACAAATGTGAACTCCACGTCAGGGAAAGGCAAATCTTCACTCCAAATATGCCCTGAGGGGAGAAAAAGAGAGGCCAGGTGGGTCAAGAGAGCAGTGGGAATGAGACTGTTTCAAAAGAAATGCAACAATACAGTCTCTCTGTAAATGTAGTAGACTTTATGACCATCCAGGTGGACGTCAGCAAGAACACAACTGGGCTGACAGTAGCTATTCTGACCTCCTCCTCAGTCTGTCCCTGCTGCGTCACGTCTCTCCTCCTCCTCCTCCACCTGAATCGCTACTTCTCCTCCGACAACCTGTGCGCTCGCCGGGACTGCTGCTGCACTTGATGTCGACGGCCCTGAGCTTGTGGTGGCAAACATATCTGTGATTTTTGCACATTTTGCTGCTGCAGGCTTTTGAGCTTTTTTTCACCCCCCCCCCCCCCCCCTGTGCTTTTGTGGTTTTTGGTCCATTTCCACAAGCGGACGCTCCCTCCAAGTCCAGTCAGGTCACATGGCAAAGTCTGATAACCTTGGTCAGGAGGGAGGGGGGAGAGCTGAGAGATTTCATTGGACTATCCCAATGTCCTTCAAGAAAATCAACCAACGGGCCGCGTTTCGTGTCCCAGATACTGTCGCGGTTGATAAAAACTATATACTCTTTTGATTAAATTATGACAGACCTGGGCCCAGAGATGTGCGTCGACCCACCTGGCGTTGCCTGGTACGCCAGATGGCCAGTCCATGCCTGTCTGTTAATGCTGCGTTTCATTTACCATTTACCTGATGGTGTTCTTGTTGTTTGTCTCTTGTTGTTATTGTTACAGACAGCCCCTCCCCCCATGCACACACTGTCAGTCACACACTCTGAAAATGAGCTTAGAGTTTCATTTTTACACCTGGGAAATGTGTGTAAGTGTGTATGTATAGTATTTCTTAATATAGCAACATGTATTGCAGAACAAAAATGTATCGCAGTGTTAGTTTTTTCCAATATCGTGCCCGTGTGGTGCGTCCACTGATTGACCTTGATCTCACAGGTTGTTGCTGAGTGGACCTGCCCTTTTACCTGCAACATTGTTTGTTCACAGTTGAGTTGTACAGTCAAAGAACCAGTCCGTCTCTTAACGATTGAACTTTATTTCATAGGTGAAGAAAAGTCATTTACTTGTCGTTGCTCACATGTGATAACTCACAGAGAGACAGTAATAACAGCAAGGTAGACGTTACATGCTGTTATCCAGGAAGCTAAGCTATGCTAAGCAAGACCAGGCAGGACAAGCAGAGATACAGTGAAGTCCTGGTGTCTGAGGTTTTCATGAGCAGAGTTTCTCCAGGTCAGAGAGGCTGCATTCCCTGTGACAGCATTGTTCCAGTTGGTCTCTAGTCAGCTTCCTCCTTCTCTGGTTGTTCCCACGGCCTAATGATGGATAGGAGAAGTCATCATCATCATGCTAATTTAAAGTTAGAACATGCAAAGCTCACATCACATTACAATATGTCACTACACTACACTAAAATAAGTAAAACAATGCATCTCAGCGATTTTGCAGCTGGTTTTCTCACCTGTCGTGGGGTAAAACCCTCTCTCCCCACAGACAAACTGTATGGCGTCAATCAATTCAGAGCCACACAAATACTGCACGCTGGTGGCTTGTGAGCTTGGGCATGTTATGACCAGTAAGACCAGTAGAGTTGCAGTGTGGAGCCACAGTGCTGCCATAATGGAGAAGTGCTGCCCACATAGACATGATTAGAAACTGATAGAAGTGAAGAGGATAGAAGAAGAGAGAGAGTAGTAAATGGAGAGGTGGAAGATGAGAACAACAGCTTACCTAGAGTTAGAGGAGGAGGAGAAGGACGAGATGTGCAGCAGCAATATCAGGTCTGTAGAGAGCAGGTTGGTGTGATGCTGACCTGAGGGACTCCTCTCCATTAATACTCCCCTACAGCACACTGTGTGTGTGTGTGTGTGTGTGTGTGTGTGTGTGGTGTGTGTGTGTGTGTGTGTGTGTGTGTTCTGACTGTCTGCATTGCTGCAAAAACACTACAGCACATAAAACAAACTGAGCCAATGAGCCAGTGTGTTGTTCACCCCCTTTTCCTGAAAACTACGGATCACCTACAAACCCTGTGTTTACTCTGCTGAACAGCAGCCCAACAATTACACAATGCACGTTTGAAGGCTGCTTCATTGTCCTACTTTTAAGTGTTGTTACGTGCAGGTCAGTGCATCAGAAAACCCGCAGTTTGATTATAGCACTTTGTTCTGTTCAGTTTGATAATTTGATGATGGGAGGAGTGAAAAAGTGTCGATTCTGGGTCGTGGGTTGCCACGACTGCTGCATCCCGGTCTCTGTACAGACTCTGCATGTCCTGACTATGTCTGTCTTTTTGGCTTCTGACTCGTCCACTCTTTAAGTTTAGCCTGGAGCTCACAGATTGTTGCTGATTGGACCTGCACTTTTACCTCTGACATTGTTCATCATTGAATTCCAGTGTCAAAGAAACACACCGTCTCTCAACTATTCAACTTTATTTTCTAGGAAAAAAAAAAACCTTTTACTTGTCATTGCTCACATGTGACAACAATAAAAAAAGCCAAGGGAGAGGTTGCATGCTGTTATCCAGGAAGCTAAGCTATGCTAAGCAAGGCCAGGCCAGGCAGGATCAACGAAGATACAGTGAAGTGCTGGTGTCTGAGCTGCTCAGTTGCAGTAGTTCTCCAGGTCAAAGAGGCTGCAGGGCTGGTGACAGCATTGTTCCACTGGGCTTCTCTTCACCATCACCTGGTCTGATGCTGCTCCTCCTGCCGTCAGAGAGAGGACACCAAGTCATCATCAGGCTTTGAAGAACTGAAGTGAGGCTGGTTTGCTCATCTGGATTACATCACTATAGACTGAAATTATCATCAGCATCTCAAAGGTTTTGTTTTCTGCAGCTGGTTTTCTCACCTGGTGCAGGGTTCACACGGCTCAGAGGCAGGTAGTAAAAACCTCTGTCTCCACAGACCAGGTTTAGGGCGTCGACCAGGTGAGAGCCACACATGTACTGGGAGGCGATGGCTTGGGAGCCCGGACACGATATGACCAGTAAGACCAGCAGAGATGCAGTGTGGAGCCACAGTGCTGCCATAATGGAGAAGTGCTGCCCACATATGCATGTTTAGAAACTGATAGAAGTAAAGAGGGTAGAAGAAGAGAGAGAGCAGTAAATGGAGAAGGGAAGTGGAAGATGAGGACAACAGCTTACCTAGAGTTGGAAGAGGAGGGGAAGGACGAGATGTGCAGCTGCAGTATCAGGTCTGTAGAGAGCAGGTTGGTGTGATGCTGACCTGAGGGACTCCTCTGCATTAATACTCCCCTACACCACATGGACACGCCTGCCTGTGTGTGTGTGTGTGTGTGTGTGTAGACAGATGAACGTCGAAGTTGCCAGTCAGCACACATTATGTGACAGTTTAGTTCTGACTGGCTGCTTTGCCGTAAAAACATTTCAGCACTTAGTAAAACAAACCGAGCTAATGAGCCAGTGTGATGTGAACACCTCTTACTGAGAAACACGGATCACCTACGAGCCTCGTGTTTACTCTGCTGAACAGCAGCCCAACAATTACACAATGCACCGTTTCAGACGACACCATTGTCCTAGTTTAAGTGTTGTTAAGTGCATGTCAATGCAACAGACAACCAGCAACTTAAAATTGAATAATTATAATACATGACGCCGTAGGTGTGTGTTGTACTTGGCCATGTGCACATGTCCTGCCCTCTGTTTTCTTTTACTGTAGCTTCCCGACAGTGAGTATGGGTCAGGAAACCTCACTCGCTGTCTTCTGTTGACAAACCCTTAAGAGGAACTATGCAAGTTTTTTACGTTAATTAAACAGCTTAAGACTAATGGTGATGGTTAAATGACTTGTTACAGGGAGAATGGAGGCTCTCTGCCTTCCACCTAGCGTCTTCTGGCCGAAAACCAACCTTGCAAGATCAGCACATCCGGAACTGTCACTTTCTGCCACCGGTGAGGCTCCACCCACAAAACACATCATCACACATGGCCTTAGTCTCTGGGAGGAAATCTCGTGCTCATGTATGAAATCATTCCCACTTTAAATTGCAAATGATTTCCTCAAATGCACAATGTCTCCACTTAACATACTTGCTGCAGCAGCAGTCCCTGATCTTCCTTGAAAGGCTCTACCCCCCAAGACTCCATGAATGAATCTGGCTGCAGGCATCTGCTCCCATTCAGCAACAACAGTGTTAGTGATTTTGGGCACTGATGTTGGCTGATAAGGCCCGGCTCACAATTCATAGTGCTGATAATTCATGCCAAAGGTGCTGGATCAGATTGAGGTCAGGACTCTGTGCAGCTCAATCAACTTCTTCCATGTCAAACTGGGAAAACGATTTCTTTGTCAACTTTGGTTTTTTTGCTTGTGGGTGTTGTCATGTTGAAACAAGACATGCCCTTTGCTGACTGCGACCACAAAATTGCTTGAGCTGTTTATTTCTTTTTCTTTCTTTTTTTTTTTTTAAATATCACCCGATGCTGTAGGAATCAGATGTATAATTGCTATAAGAGGTCGAGCCTGAACTGTTAGAATCAGCCCCGGATCATTATCCCTCCTCTACAACAACACTTTGTAGCTGGCACACAGAGCATTCTCCTGCAATTCACCCAAACCCATTAGGCTGGTAGACAGTGAAAGTCAACGAGCTCTTCACTCCAACCCACTCTGCTGTTTGATCACACGAGGTTGTTAAACTGATCTTAGAAGGGACGATCACATTAAACAGTAAAACTCTTTGTTCAACAGTTTCATCAACCTGAGGTAACTTTTCACCTCACAGTCCAGGTTCACCCATAATCTCTGGCTGTTTTTTTTTAGCATGTCATGGCCTATTAGCATCCAATAACCTGCAGTGGTTAATTTCACTGGTCCTGGGGTTTGCTGGAAGAGCGTCACAATAGTCAGAAGAATGAGCGAGTGTGACTGATACATAGATGGGCAGAAACTGCATACGAGCCAGAATAAAGCTAGATAAAGTTTTTCCTCCCAAAACATAAACTTTAAATAGCACATCACTTAACGAGGCCATTGGCAGTTCAATTAACTGTAGTCAACAGATGGAGAGAGGGTTTCTTAATTATCATCTAACTGGCTGAAGCACAAAGTGCCGACCGTGGCAGACACACACTCTGTGGATCACCTTGGGTAAACTGTTCACTTCAATCTTCATTATAGTGTAGTGTATGCTGTGGACACTCGACACTCTTCATATGACTTTTTCTTGAATTGTTTTTGGACCGAATCGATCAATAACTGATCCAACTTTATGATGGGGGGGGGGTGATTTCCACAGAGGATAAACACTCGATGTAATAATGAGTGAGATAACGAGGACAGCTTTGGGACTGATGCAGCTGCCGACAAAAGGTGAGAACTGTATCTGTTACAGGAAGATAAGGACGGTGAGATGATCTCCCTCAGACGGGTCTGATCGTGTTGTTAAGGTGTGATGCCTTGAATTCATCTTCTAAACATTTAACCCTTTATTCTGCTTGCAGTGCCAGACAGGTCTGTTTGTATTGATATGCATTATGGAGATTTGCACACATTTATTATCCCTTGTGCATTTCCCTCTGTTTTAATTGTTACCAGTCTTTGGCCCCAAGTCAGTCCACCTTAAGACAGACACACATGGCCTGATTTATTCTTAGTTTATTCATACTCATGTTTTCTCTTGTCTTCTCTTCTCTCTTGTATCTGTGTTGGTGTGACCCAGGGACTCTTGCACTTATATCCAACCTTGACATATATTTCCATATGAAGACCTTGGGATTTTCCATTAACGTGTGATGTACAGACGGTGTACCTACTGTGAAGAGCTTATATGGTCGCCTGCGGTGAAGCAGTGTCCTGCTGCTGAGGCGGGGGTCCACTGTGCAGGTTAACTGATGGCACACAGGTTGATGAGCCCTTGGGGCTCTCAGCGGGCTGCCAGCTGCTAAGTCTTTGTCATCCAGGCAGGTGAAGTCACAGACAGAAGGAGGTGTTTGGTTATATGTTGAGATGTCTGATGGACTCTGCTCTGCTCCTGTGTGCCATTTACATCATGGATCTCTCTTGTAGCTTGTTCACATACAGACAGACTTTAATGTCGAATGCTCCTGGTCTCTTGTGGCAGGAACAGCCTGCCTGCCTGCCTCTTATTTTTGGTGAAGCATCCCAGGTTGCAGTCCATGTGGATTACCGATCACTTGTAGCATGACTGTGTCTGCTCTGTGTAAATTCCTGTGATAGAGGGGGGAATTAAAGGCTTCTGGGGCTGAGCTCTTTTTTCCTTCCTGATCCTACTTCCCCTCCTGGAGGTTTCTTGATGCTTTGGAAGGAGAGTTTAAAAAAAAAAAAAGGAGGAAGGAACCAGTTGCTTTAGTCAGATCCAGTTTGAGGAGGCTCCATAGTGCAATAGAGGGTTGCATCATTCAATGTCTTTGTAAACCCAGCCTGTGAATTACACACAAGGGTTCCTCTGAGATTCAGTCAGAGTCTAAAGGTAGAAGGAGTCTCGGAGGTGTTGCTGATGAGCTGTGTTCAATAGCGGTGGAAATTATGTAGTAGCAGCAGTACTAGCAAAGGAATAGGCTTGGCTCCAGACATTAGATGAGTTTCGTAGCTTAAATCTTGTGAATTGAACACTGAGATTAAAGAACATTTGAACATTTTTTTGGCATGCGAATCACGAGCTCCCTGCTGGTTGGGTACAGGAATCCAGTGATGCAGCATGGATGGAGCCCAAGTTGGTTAAAACCATCCCCATCCGTCCCTGGATCTGAAGTCTGGTCTGAGAAAGGGAAGCGGCTTGATGTGATATGCAGCTCCAGGACTTGCTCTGTTAGTTGAGGATAAGACTCACACACAGTAGTGTTTCAGAAAGTGACAAAGTTGTTCCCAACAATGTAGTTTGCATTGTATTGTGAAGTTAAATGATAAGAGCAAAGGCACATGTTAATGGATTTATAATCTCAACTCTCTTTTTTAGCCTTTGAGTGTGTGTGTGAGGAAGACACACTACGACAACAGAGGCTCGAACATCTTCACTTTTTAGTGAAGCCAGTAGGACGGAGATTAGAAAACATTATTTCTAGGACTCTGTGGGAGAACTTGCTCTTTGTTTCTCTGCTCGTTTTTGCAGCAGCGTGTTGTTTCTGTGGAGGAATCGTCATTCACGTCAGCACCACATTGTGTCTCACTAAATTACTTTCTACTCTTTCACCTTTGGGAGAAGATGTTTTCAGTGAAGATTGTTCTTTAAATTTGTATTCTACATCTTTTTGTACATCAAAAGACCAAAATTACCTTCACTAATGAGCACCGAGACGCCACTGTCCTTCCAGTGTCACTTCAGACTTGAGGGAGGTATTTGCAGCCGCCCCTCACACACTCTGTGAAAAGGTTTCTTTTATCAAATGTAATCAAGCGTCATCTCTGCACCTGGCTGTCTGCGGACGGGATCAACATTGAGATTCCACTTAAACACAAAGAGGGGAAAAGGTCACAGCACCATTGTGAATAAGATTCTCATTTTCTGAGATGATATTTATAGTGCACTACATGACCTTTCTGAAAGCTACAGTATTTGTGCGTCGGCCATGATGATGAGTTTTACTCGCCTCCTCCTCCTCTTTTTCAGGGAATCACGCTCATAAAGAAGTTGGATTTGGTTTGATTGAGTATAAATCTCGGATGGATTATAACTTTGAACAAAGGCTCTTTGTCTCTGGCTGAAAACTTTCCTTCTTTACAAGTCTTTTATCCTCTCATTGAAACTGCAGGGGATGAGAAAGAGACAACAGTGTGTGTGGTGTGTGTGTGTGTGTGTGTTTGGTGTAAAGAAAAGCCTTCATGACCATTGTTATTTCACCCACCACCAGGATGCACTCAGCTCTCAGCATTCACAGTTTCCATGGTTTTATTCTGTTACAGTGATTATTTTAAAAGCCTTGCACACAGAACACACGCTGGACTGGTCTCTAGCAGAGGCACAAAGGACACTTTACTTTCATTAGCCTTATCAGCCATGTTTGTCCACCTCATCTTCCACATCTCCCGTCTGTCTTGTGGCAACACTGCAAAGAATAGATTTGCCTGTATACATGGCATTTCAGGCAATTAGCTGACATTTGTCCAGAGCAATGAGTGAGTCAACAGCAGGGATTCACTGATTTCATGATGATGATGATGATTTGGAGAAATTAGATGCAGCTTTGATTGAGTGAGCGTCTGATTATACAGACAAACTCACAGTTCGTTCTGCTGCTCCGTTGAAATGACGTCGGGATAAAAGACATTGAATCAGCATAATTTCTCTCTTTAAAAATCAACTACGTCAGTCTATTGTCATGCTGTTGTTATAATTAGTGTGGAAGTACATGCAGGTGTCATTCAGAGCTCATCATGCAGTGCTCAGTGGCACAACTCCCCAAGTTGCACCAACTTCAGTAATGTGAAATTCCTTCAGGAACCCAGTGTTTTGTTCCAATAAGGCGAGAAACTACTCAAACAAGGACATCAATTTAAACACCACCCCACCAGCACATACGCATGCAAACAAAACGTCGGAGCCAATTGCAGTGCCAGAAGAGACAGAAAACGGTGGTTTTGCTCTGAATAATGCACCGACCTGAGCACAGGTGAGGCGTGATTTAAATACCATCACACGTTCTCGAAATTGCACAGGTGCTCGAGTGCAGCACGTGCAGGGCGGCCTCTGAATAATTATGAGACATTGTATGGAAATAGAAACTGCATGCAGCGTTAAGCCATGTTCAGAAACATCAAAGCTATTGTTAGTTGCAAACTATGTGAAGAAACAAAAGTTGAGACCATGTGAGGTGACTGATTAAACTGCTGTAAAAGCAAACATTCATTTTAAGTGTCCAATGCAAAACTATAATTCACAGTATAGTTACAGGAACGATGCAGTTAAGAAATACATGAAATAACTCTTTTGCCTTTGCATAATACAACAAGCATGAAAGACATTAAAGGTTGCATCATATTAGAAAGAAACGGGGGGTGCTGGCAATCAGATGGTAGAGTGGAAACAAACAAACTGCTGAATAAGCTGTTTTTACTTGGCCAGCGTCTGATAAATCTTTAGAAAGCGCTCGTGGGAACATGTGTTATTATCTCTTTGTCCTTGTTCTGTTTGAGTAGAAAAGTTAATTAGAATATCTGAATCTTTCTGTTTCCTCAGCCAAGACAGTATAGCTTCATGTACATGCAACCTTAATCAGTGAGCTGCGTCTTAATGTCCGTGATAACAGAAGAAGATCGAAGATAAACTGAACAGACGTAGTGAGAGTGGACATAATTGGAAACTTGCATGTTGTGCACCGCACGGACAGATAATTCAAACAGATGCTGTTCATTACAAACTCATTTTAAAAAAGAAGACACGTTTACAATTATTGCCTGTGTGTATTAACAAGTACAATGGATTACCTGTGTTTTGATGGCGCTCCAAGATGGCCGGGTAATTAAACAACTGGTTTTAACGTACTACCCAGGTGTAGACGAGAGCCAGTTGTGTTTTCAGCAGATTTAGATGTGATTTACTGTGAGGAGGGGGGGGGATCAAATATTAATTAAGAACAGACTCAGCCTTACACACATTGATTGTGCATTTTAATCTGCAGCACATAAATGATTTAAGCCAAAATTTCTTGGCCCGTTGTTTAGAAACCAGTCTCTTCTTTCACTGTGGCTTCACTATGACTGTCTGGAGCTATTAATTCCAGCAAAGTCCTCACAGTTGCAATAACAGCTCAGTTCACTAGTGTGTGCACGGTTGAAGATTTAATTACCCTTAGAGGTACGAGGGTATCTATGAACTGTGTGTGTGTGTGTGTTGTTGTTTGATAGAGAATTAAAGGTAGCTGGCAGAGCAGAGCAGTCAAAGATTTCCCACCAACAGCGCTTACATGCAGCACTGAGGGCGAAAGGTGATGATAAATGTAATAGGAGAACATTTACTACACACTTGAACTGTTTGCAGAACCTCCTGCAGAACCATTTTGGACATGTGAGAAGAAAATAGAGTTTAAAATGGAAATGACCTCTCGCTGACCTCTCTGTATTGGACAGTGTTCAAGGTTGCACTCTGGGATTTCTCTAAATTATTTCTCAGGAAACATAAAACCATCTCTTAAAATCAGAGTGGAGACAGTGCTGCCACCTTTTGTGGAACATATGGTGTAATAATACATATTTTAAGATATATTTTTGAAAAATTTCTCTTTCTTTCTATATGAGGAGGCGTCACTGAGTCATGATGTCGTCATCAAACCATATTTGGATAAAGAGGGCGGAGCTGAGGAGGAGTGAGGAACGGGTTAGGAAATAAAAGTCTCAGGAAATAAATCAGCATGTTGTTTTTCAAGATTAAAAAGTATACTCATGTATTTATTATTACATTCGTTTAATCAATTAATTTTTAATGAGTTATAAAGTGAATATCAATTATAACCCCAGCCCTAAAGGTATGTGAATATTAGCATGATTCATTTCCTGATTATTGCCTATTGGTTACTGTATAATATCGGTAAACACAGACTATAATATAGCATGAGGTTAGAAGACTATAATATACAGTTAATTAAACAATATACCATCTGTGTGACAGGAAAGTCTGGGCTATAAGGTGCAGCATGCTGTTTCAGTTCACCAGGGACCGCGGTGCTGACCCACAGTTACTCTGTCCCCCGTTCACCCTCGTATGTCAACGGCCTCTCATGCTTCACTTGCAGATTTCATACATCATTAACAGGCCGCTGTTTTTTTTTTTGTTTGTTTTTTTTTTTCGTCCTGCACCGGTGATGTGGCAGAGTTAGAGTTTCTCTGTCTACTGCTCACTGATAAACGTCTGCAGTCCATGTGTAGCTGCTGTAACTGGTTTGGTTTTACTTGACAACCTCATTCATATAAAAAATTCAGCACATAGTGCATGCTGCAATGGTTTCAATATGGGACGTAGTGTTTTATTTTGAAATACAGGGGCAGGTCTGTATTGTACAGGACGTGTGGCAGCCCTACAGTTCAGAGCTGTGCACACGGCAGTGAGGTCGCCACAGGAGCAGAGCATTGCCATGAACTGTTGTGTACAGCGTTGCAAACACAAATCAAACAGCCATACATCATGAGGGACCTGACAGCAGAGCCCCTCAGGCTCATAACGTTGTTTAAGGAAAACTACTGTTTTCTGAGTTTTGCCGTTGCAGTTGCTTAAACTTGACTTAAGCAACTTAAATTCTGGTCATCTCTGGTCCTATACTAACCAAGAGCTGATCCAGGACCAGTGCCAGTAGAGTCACATTTACTGGTCTTAATCATTTGACATTAGAAGTAGTTATATAAGTTATAGAAGCTACAGCTTATTACTATTAATGCACCTTTGTCTTTTATGTCCTGAGGCTATATTGTAAATAGGTGCAGTTTGACTGGTTTATTTTATACTTTGACTTTTTAAATCACTTTTCCCTCAGTCCAAGGTTGGGTTAATTGGAGTATATACTCTGATGCTGCATAATGTATGTGGACTGTGCACATCACTGTATGGAGTGATTGTTACTGTTGGCCAGAGCTACGGTGTGAGTCATGTATTAGTCATGTCCTTGGACTTGTGTTGTGTTGCCTGAGTGGAAAAAGTTGTGTTGTGTGTCTGTGAGTTGAAAGGCAGCGAGAGCCCTTGAGCAGGAAACGCTGTAATAGATATGACAGAGTGTGGAGTCCAAATACAGTACTGTAAGTCATTGTGTGTTTGGGGTTGTGTGTTAGTGTCTATACTGTATGTGCGCATGTTTTTATACGTGTGTCCATGGCTTCCTGGAAGGGAGCAGAGGCTCACAGCAGCAGCTCCATCAGTGGTGGTGGGCATGTAATTCTTCACATCAGCAATTCTTATGGGTGGAAAATGGAAATGAAAAAAGCCCCAGGAACAGCATTTGTTATGCATCACATATGGGTCTGTATATTTATACACAAATGTTTCCAGTGTCTTTATTATTCACAACTTGTGCAGCTGTGAGTGGAGATATGAGCCGGTGCTACAGCTTCACGTCTCTGCCTTATTGTGCCACCTCATTGTCACAGCTGATGATGATGTATTATTGTCTCACTGACAGGACTTCAAACAACTCAACGAAACTTTGTGCATCCTCATACAGCTGTGTTTTGACCTCTGTGCCTTTATAAATGAGCATTTGTTCCACCAATATAAAATCTGGAATCTTCCTTTACTTTGTTTTCTTATGTCTTTTTGTTTTTCTGGACTTGAATGGTGCCTCGGGCCATAAGACAAGATACGGTACGATACATTACGATACGAAACTAAACGATACGATACGATACGATTTGATACGATAAAATAAGATACATTACAATAAGATAAGATACGATACGATATTCCATTATTCGTTCCACAGTGGTGAACTTTCCAGTGCTGCAGCAGCAGACAATGAAATGAATAAAGACCACAATCAATCATACTGGTGTTGTACATACACACTGCACATGGATGCAGTTGTCAGATCGTCCAGGTTATGTTATGTTGTGGCCTGAGAGCTGTGCTGGTTGTTCTGTGTGTCTGACAGCTGCAGGGAGGAAGGACCTTCAATATCACTCCTGACACTGAGGGAGCTCTGTAGTCCAGTCAGGATGTCCCTCATGGGGTGGGAGTTGTTCTCCATCAGAGATGACAGCTTGGGCCTATGTGTGCTTGGACATGGACACATCCCTAAATGTTTTATTCAAATGCTCTGGAATCGACAGGAGCATTAAGTAACTCACTATAATGTACATTTTGAGCAAACTAGTCTGAATTCCCCCTTTGTGACTCTGACACCATTTTCCAGTCTGTCCTTGTCTCCTTCGCCACAAACAAAAAGCAGGAGAGCGAGAGTGTGGCTAAGCATTGTTAACTGGAGCCTGACCATTTGGGGGAAAAGAAAACACCCAAGCAATTACCTTTCCAGGTGAGCAGGTAATTGGCAGCATAATGTGATAATTAGCTGGAAGCAGTGGAAATGTGCAGTGTTTCCTCAGAAGGGGAAATGAAACTCACACCAACCTTTCCATTTCACAGACCTCCACTGTGTGTGAAGAATAATACCAGCTGGATGCTTCTTTTTTTTTTAATTTCATTTATTTAACAAAGATGATCCTCTGAACACAAAAAACAGGAAATATTCAAAGTTTTCTTTAGAGCTTTCCAGATACTCCACATCACCACCAGGGTCCTTCATGCCAGACGATTTTCTTAATAGCAGGTGAAATGGTGTTTGGCACACCTGGCACCTCCTGGAAGGCTTGGAGCTTCACTGTGGATGAGCAATAACTCACACATGATTGGTCAGCATAAACAAGTGGAGCACTTCAGTCAGGATTCATTCGGCAGAAAAGCAAACAGCTGAGAGCAGAAGGTAGTAGTGTCAGTGTGGCAGGCTGTAGGTTGTGTGTGCAGTTGTATATAGTGCAGTTGTAAAGTCTCACCTCTTGTGTTAGTACAACTGACCACCAGTGGAAAAAGGGGGAGTCATAAAAGTGTTGGCACTTTGATCAGGTGCTCAGAAACGGCTCAGACTCGGAGCACGCAGAGTGAAAACTGCTGCGTCTGGAGAAGGAAACTGGGCGTGACATTGACTGTGCCACAATCAATCTAATTTGAGCCTGGGTGTAGTGCGGAGCATACAGTGAGCTTCTCTCTCAAGTCTGCAGCAGCAAGAGGTTCAAAGTATCACTGCCTCCTGTCTGACTCAAATGAATTGCTTTCACTTACGCCTTGGCAGTTCAGAAAATAAGATTTGTCCTCGTCTTGCTTTAGCCTAGCCTGTAGATGAAAAAGTGTGTCTTTACACTGCACTGTCAAGGAAGCTGTAGAGTCATTCATATTAAGAACCTGTCAGCTGTATCTGCACATATTCAAAGGAGGGAATATAAAAAAGAAGAGGATGATAATATCAGGGAAAATAAGGTTGTTATCCCTAACTATATCTTGGTAGAAAAAGCAATTGGGATCCTGTTCCCCTGTTTGTTTTAAAGTGCTGGAACGGTCAGGCCCATTTAAAGGCCGGGACAGCTGATTGCAGCACCACCTGCACAGAGTGTGTGCAGGACTACTTACTCACGTCAGGTCCCATTTGCTGCATGGGCAGCGCTGGCAGGTCTGCGAGGATGGCTGACCTCGATAGTCAAATGTGAGGCTGCTTGTTCACCGGCGGCGCAGATCGCTACAAGTGGGTGAGCACACACACCGCTTGATAAATACACACACACACACACACAGATACGACTGCAGACACAGACCTGCTCATGCAAATATTTGAGACCATGAACCAAGGACATGCTGCTGAATGCTAAAACACACAGAAGTGAAATCATTCCATGTGACTCCAGTTTTATCTGCCTGCACAGCACAATCACACCAGAGCAGGATCCACAGAAATGAGAATATGCGTAGAAATGTGTGCCCTGATATTTTTTTCACTTTTGATGTGGGTCCTTACTTTTTAATTCCTGAACTTTTACCACTCTACTTGTAAAACATCTCATTACTTCAACTCATTAGGTCTTAATTGACTCATTAGGATGGTGAGGTGGGTCAAGAAGTGTCATTAGGAGTTGTCAGCTGACGACATTTTACAAGTCGTCTGACTACTTTAACCTTGTGTTAACAACCGTGACCTCCTCTGTTCATCTGCCTGAGGATCTGAAAACAAGGTCAAAGGTTATGAAGGAATGGCAAGAAGTCTAGAGAAGATCTTGATGACCAGGGAAACTCTGAGATAAACCTGCTGGACTGAGGAACAAGGTGAACCCTGCAGGTGCATCGACAACAAACACATGGAGGAGCCATCAGTAGGAGACTCTGACCTCACCACAAAGGTCACCGTGAAGTCTGCCTAGCAACATCTGGATGAGATCAACGCTGGATGCAAATGTTGTCTCACATTATGAGCAGCAACAAACCAAAACTGTACGAGCAGATGTTCTCGGTTCAGTCTGTTGAATCTGAAATGTTGAACCTGCTGCAACTTCAATTTTATTCCTCTTGGGTGTCAGACGGCATGATTTAAGAGGCAGAGGCAGAACCAGGGTAACGACCAGCTGTGGAAACTTCCTCGCATCACTTTTCCTTCTTTTCTTTGGTTTTTGTTCAACACTTGTACCCAGGCCCATTTCCACTCTCATTTTATGTGCCAGAATATCTCTCTCTCTCTTCATATCGAACTGGACCTGAGTGTTGGCATGTTTAAGACAAATGGTGGAGGTGTAAGAGGAACCCATGACTTTTTATCACTCTAAGAGGCTGTAACAGATTAAACCGCTCTGTGAGAAATGTGCTACGAGTCAGATGTAGCACGGACTGTGGACGTGATTTCACTTAATGTAAAAGAAGCGTCCTGTCTCCATTCGGAGGTAAAATCGCCACTATTTCAAGTGAACAATTTATCAAGTGTTGGAGCTGTACAACCCAGAGGCGTGGGACGACGTGATGGATGTTTATCATGGGCACAAACAGTTCCCTTAGACTTTCCAATGGTAATTATACCGGCATAATAGTTCCCTGGAGACTCACTGAAATTACTGTCCAGAACACACAGTGTCAACAAAACAATCATCTACAATAGATCACTCATGGACCACGGAGCGCGTTTAGAATCGGTCGAGCCCATTAGCCTCCACCCACCATGAGTGCACACGCATACGCTCACAGACACACAACCACACATATTGTTGTTATTAATGGATTAAAAAGAGAAGAAAAAGAAAGACAACTCACTGCTGCAGAACTTTCTGAAACCCTCGAGAACATCCACTGTGTCTGTGGCCACACGCCAGAGTGTTTCGGTCTTTTTGGGTCACGGTTGATGTTGTGTTTTTATAAATGACAGAGCTCACAGCGCTGGCAGCGACGACAACAACAACAGCAGAGCTTTGGTCAGAGGAGTTGCATTCAGTGCAGATGCTCCTGATGTCACTGTTACTTCAGTCTCCAAAAGTCTGAATTGTTCAGACATTGTCAAACTGTCTCTGGTTCAGCTGCTGATGAAATCAAGCGCTCCTTGTCTGTGGGGTTTCTGCTTTTAAATGTTGTCCCAGTTCGCCATCAAGCAGATCCAGAACTTCAAATCACAGTCTGTTCAGTGTGCAGGCTGTCCGCCGTGTGCATGGTGTTTCTGTTGCCTGGGCAACATGGGGGCTTCCTTCTGCAAGCTCCTCTACCACTTTCTGGTACGTAGAACTCATGAGAGGCATGATCCGATCTCTTTCATTGAATAACATTTTTCGAGTGAAAGCCGCGGCGGCTCTCTCTGCATCCTGTAATGATGTGTTTACACTCTGAAAGGTCCTTCACAGCTGTTCAGTGGGAGAAAAACACATCAATGTGAGGTGCAGCCCAAATAGTGGGTTGAGTTTGTGAAGGGCTGCCAGAAATTCTGCAGCTTTCCTTACCGACATTCCCCCAAAAAAGATCTTGCTTTCATGAGTCAATACAAGCTAACTATCTACGTTACAATGCATGTCCAGTCTACTCTCAGATAACAGAATTCATTGCATCTGGTGGTGCAGGAAGGACCTGGTCCACTGTCTGTTCGATTACTGTTACTACCAGTGCGACGAAGGGAATGAAACAAACTCAACATCCCAATCAATCAATCAATCAATCAATCAGTCTGTCAGTCAGTCAGTCAACACTTCCACCTTCCAGATTAAATCTTGACCTTGGGACCTCGAGAAGACGTCGGTCAGACGACCGCTTCGCCCTGCTGTGGTTACGTAAAGTAAAAATCTCAGATACATGAAGTGGGGCAGGGTCGTTAAAGACTTTGAAAATAAACATCACTGAAATCTTTCAATCAATTTCAACTTGAGGCCAATGAAGGGAATAGAGATAAACTGATGAGAAGGCAGAGGATAGAAGTAGAGACATATACGTCTATAGTCATGAAAGCACAAGCAGGAGCTGAGGTGCTGCAGAGGTGTCAGATTTTACAGCCATAAAAGTACTTTGAATGTCAAGTTTCATTATATCTAATATATGACAGTCCTCCACTGAGGGATCTGTTGTTACCTCTCAACATTAGTGACTCAGACAGCAAATTAAGGTGGAGTTGTGTCAAATTCTGGGATATATTATCTCAAGTTTGGCTTTATTTCAGAGTGTAGTGGATTTTTTAGCGAAACAACGCAGCCATAACGACGTAGAAACCTTTAAAAGTTCATGTTTCGTTGCTCGTGAACACTGCTACAGTGGATAACTGAGTAATCCTCAGGATACAGTGAGGCATTAGGGAGTTTCCTCAAAGTCCGTCCTCATTTCTTCCCTGTGCTGCTCTTGTGTTGCAGTGGACATCATTAGACCAGCAACTTGTGTGTGTGTGTGTGTTAGCAGTCAAAGTAGTGGAAGCGAGGGCAAAGAGTCAAGCTGAATGGCGGCAGAAATTGTTAATAAAACAGCAGCTTCATAAGGGATTTGATATGAAGCTGTTGTGGTCGGGTTCACCAGTGAAACGGTTCCTAATTGATGTCCAATTATCGGTCGTCTGTCACTGTAGAGCCTGACCTCTGCCGGCTACTGTCATTTCAGATACAGTAAGTGATCTCCACACACTTCATTTAGCACCAGCAGGGTAGGTGAGTGTGCACTAATGATCACCGGGGTGTAATGGTCCTCTCCGAAACACAGCAGCGTGTGAATAAAGAGGAGTGTTGTCATGAAAACTAGCCAGCGAGACGACTTGAAAACACCAGCGTTTCATTATTTCTTTATGTGCAGGGATGTCAGTGATGTTCTGTTTTTCTTCTACCACCACTCCTGTACTGTTTATCTATTAGCTGCTAAAGTGAGGAACCAGGGAATCTGTGGTTTCTCCAGGGTTTTGCTGCCTTTGGATGATTCTCTGTTTAATCTTTAAAATGCCGTTGTTACTTTGGCGCCGCTGGAAATAAACAGTCAAAGGTTAAAGTCAAGTCGCTGCATCATAGAGGCTCAGCTCTATTTGTTGATGCTGTTGGCTCCATTATCATCAGCACCGGTACTCGGTGCTGCTGCCGGCAGGGTCGGTCTCTGTGCTGCTGCCTGACTGTATTTGGGTCTGTTTGAAGTTGCCACCCTGACGTTTTCCTGTAGTTTCTCAAATTCTTGGAGCGAAACGGTTTTTTTAACCCTCAGGGCAGTATTGAATGTTTTTCACCCAATAATGCGTCTTGCAGAGAGAGCACTGATTTTTCAACAGCCCGGTCGGTCAGACCGTCAGAGCAATGTCAAATGTGTGTTATTCACAAACGCTTTTACAAACACCACTTGTGTCTTTCAAGTCTCTTTGTTTTCCCTGATGTTCTCCAGGTTCTTCCACACCTCATCTTCACACTCTGGCTTCAGTTATTGTCTCTATAATGGATAAAACCTGACAGGTTGTATTTCTCCTGAGGATCCATAGCCCCCGCGTAATCCATTACAATCCTGGGAACAGACCAGCTGGAGGTTATTGTTCCACTTAAACCACATCACTCGTTCACACTCCACGGATGAACCAGGCTCATACTGAGTCTGATTCCACTCCTCTCTGTGCAGCCTCTTATATTTGTCTGAATCCCTTTTCCTTTTCAAAAACATAAGTGCATCAATGAAAAATGATCAGTGAATAAGACAAAAACTAACTAGTGTGCCATGTCAGATTAGAGGAGATTAATTACTTGGCACCAGGAATGAAGAGTTAATTGAAATATTATCAAAAATCACAATATTGGCCAAGTGCAATATCCAGTCTGCAGGAGCTGCAGTTCTTTTCGATGGAGGTAAAGTGTTTCACAACATATGAGAAATGAAGCAGTGAGATGGTGCACAGATCCTCTGCCCTGCCGTCTCCAGATGAACTACTGCATGAGCACATGCTAGTTGGAGCAAGACCCAATAACATCTCGCTGTTGTCCAGTATCCATATTGTCCACAACGTGCAGCAACAACCTGAAGATGCCAAGAAAATACCAATGACTGTTAATGTTTTTATTGATAATGATTTGTTGTGATTATTTAAGATATAATCTCCGACTCCAAACGTGTGAAAGCTAAAGTCGAGGCTTAACCACCGTGAACGTTTCAATAACCGACACGAGCAGAGCTATAAGAGCTATTTTTCTGTCTCCTCCCTCATCCTCCTTTTTTTCCCCCCTCTCCATCCGTCTACTTCCTGAGCTCCTTCATCTCCCCTTGTTTATCCTCCTGTCCTTCCTAACCTGGTGGGATTTGCTCCTCTTGGATGGGCCCAGAACCAGATGGTGCTCAAAGGCTTAAAGGTTCTGACTGGCACTGTTTCTGATTTGTGCTTATCTGGCTGCACCCAGTGGTTCATGTCAGCTGACCTTTTGGGATCTTGGCCTTCTAGTCTGCTGCACAGGGGACGAGCTGGCTGCCCCCCTCCACCCTTGCCGGGGGCTTGATGATGAAGTGAGGGACTTGATACTTGAAAAAGCCTGTGCATACATGTTGTGTGTGTGTGTGTGTGTGTGCATGCTAGTGACCAAACAGATATGTAAAAGTTTATTGTGTCAGGAGAAAACGTGTCGGACACAAACCACAAAAATCATTAGCTGATGCTTTTCTCACTCTCTCACACACAGACACACACTCTCAGCAGCAGGAAGCAAAAAAGCAAACCACTGAAATGGGCAATTTAATATCATGCTCTGCAAGTCTGAACTGTATCATCCCTTATCTGCCCCGTCATGTGGACAGCTGTGGGTGTTCAGGCTGCACATGCTCCCGAAGAGGTGTGCGATAAGGAGAGGAAGGAGTATTGCTTAAAAATAACACACAACACACACACACACACACATAAATGTGACAGAGATACTCAAACCAATATGGTGGTCTGTATACTCCAGGAGACAACGAGCATGGCTAAACTGGACTGGAAGCAGATCGGAGAAAACACTGAGCCCAGAGGCGTCTTTTTTCTTTTGATGATTCAGTGAAACATTCAAATACGTTTCCACAGCCTTCATTGGTGAAGTTAAAAGTGCTTTATGATGTGTTCATGTGTTGTATTTTCAATTTCCCTGAGCCCAGAATGCACTCATGCAAACAATTGAGGTGCTCTATGACTGAAGTGGGCATAAAATAAAATGGAAATAACCTGGAAAACTTCTTCAAAGCTACTGAGCGAAGTCTATAAACGGCTGCTGGACGGCTGGATTATCGGCCATGCAGAGAAAACACCTGCCCCGGGGGCCACATCATCCGGCCAGGTGTCCTTAAAGCTCCACAGGTCTTACTCACTATCTGCTGGTTCACTGTCATAACTGAGCTTTAAAGATCCCAACTATTGATCTGATTTATATCGATGATGATGAAATTGAGTTTTGATATCAAGCTGTTTGCTCTCTGGTTTAATTTGAAGAGGTTTTTGGGTTTTTTTTTTTCTCAAGTGCTTCAAAGTCTTTTCCTGAGGCTCTGTCCTAACACAGGTTTTGGTTATTTTTCTATCAAAGAGGCTTCAAAAAGGAGCAGAGACTAATCAGTGTGATCACCTGCTGGGATGTTTAAACTGAAAATCATTTTCAGAGAGGACGGGCTGAGAAACAGCACAGAAGTGTTTCAGAGCGTCCACTCCACCTGTCAGTGTGAACCAGTAGGTGACACTGTTCTCTGCAAAAGATCTTTGACTTTGGACCATGACTTTCATTTTTTTTTTCTTCTTCTTCTTCTTCTTCCACTGAAATGTTCCACAGATCCAAAGGGGCGGAGACACAGGAGCAACAGGGGAACAGGAGGGAGCTGCACAAAAAGAGAAGTGGGTGTTGATTGTCTCTTAACGTGATTGATTTCTTTTTGAGAAATGTGAGTCTTGTCTCAAGGACAATGGCATCGTAATGACTCCGAAAATAATACCATGTTTAGAGCTCCAAGAAGTGTGTGTGTGTGTGTGTGTGTGTGTGTGTGTTTCTGCCTATGCAGCAGTTACCTAGATTTAATCCTGTCCTGGTTCTCTCAGCTGCACCGTGCTGCTGTTTTATCCACGTCCATGCATCAAAACTAACAGGAGCTCCACGTCTCCTCTGATTGGACACATGAAGTGGGTTGAGACGTCCTTCACAAACAGGACACGTTACAGAGGTGGACAAGCTGTCAGGTGACTCACACACACACACACACACATATATATAACGTGGTTTCCTTACAGGTGTGAGTGTGTGTATAACCTATATTGTGCTGATCTGTGTGTGTGTGAGCACGTGTTGTATGTTCAGTTTTCATCACAGTGTAGGGACAAATATCTGTGTGTGTTAGTGTGTTATAGTATCAATAAGAATCCAGGTCAGTGTGATTACAGATGTGTTTGAACATGTGTGTGAGAAGGAGACAGGATCCTCTGCTCCTTCACACTCCTCCTCTTCCTCCTCCTAACCTCCACTCCCTCAGTGTCCACCTGTTTTAACAGATGGAGAATTTTTCTCCTTTCTCTTGACTTTCCATCTCACTCCATCAGCCTTTTTTTTACCACTTCTTTTTCCCATCATCCCCATTCTCTCTCTCTCTCACACACACACACACACACACACACACTCTATAGCTCTATCATGCCCCCAACAGTGTTCCCATTCCCCTTCCATTAGCAGCTGAAGGTCATCCTAATGGGGCCACTGGCAGACCAGTGGAATTGCAATTTAACACAAAGACAATTAGACATTGATAGGACAACCCACCCCCACCTCTGACACACACACACACACACACACACACACACACGTATACATGCATTCCACTGCAATCATTCAATTCCTCTCACAAATCTCCGCCTTGATCGCCATCATTCTCCCACTCTCAGTCGTTCCATCTGCCGTCAGCCGTCCTCTCGCTCCATCTGTCCTCCTCTCGGTCTCCCTGACCCCCTCACTCGTTACATTCTTACTCACAGTTGCCCACAAGTGGAGAACGCCGGCGTAAAATAGCTTATTTCCAGTCAGAGAGCACTGATCCACACTGTGAATCACTGTCAGCGCAATGCAGCAGATTGTAAAATTGAATCTGATGAATTGGTTTAGATGAGGGAGATAATGATACTGGACGCTTCAGACACGACACAACCTCACATCCTCAGCCTCCTCCCCCTGACCTCAGACTGGACCTGGGTCTCTGCAGCTAGTCTGGTGAACTTTGTAACGCCGTCGCCCACCCACCATCCACCCTGCTCCGCTGCAGTAATTACATGCACTGGTTTATTCATGCTTTAACTTGCATGTAGAGAGTGAGAAAGTAAAGATCATCTGGGTTTGAGTAAATGCTTCTTTAAATACAAATCTCCACTGATCTGTCCCATATTTTTAGGCAACAGTAGCTCTAGTCGAGGTGAAGGGGAAAATATTGACTGATTTCTATGCGGATAGTTTCTAGATGATGGAATTATTTTATGATAAGAATAAATATGGAAGGGAAAAACACATGAAATGCATAAGTCAAGTCAAGATAAGCTCTTAATTAAATGTCACCTGGTGTTATTGCTAATGCAGGCCGTGTTCAGAAAAGCACTTTTTGTTTGGATGTTAAGCACATTCTGCACTTAGGTGTTGAAAAGCGAGCAGACAGAAGATGAGATATGTGCATAGATTACAGCTTCCAGCCAGCAGGATAAACGTCCTTGGGGCATCACTCATCTCAGAAAGCCAAGGTAGCGCGCAATCGAGTGTTTCCGGTAACTCATACAACACTCAGACACGAGCGCCTTAATGTGGAAGTCTGACTTACTGGGTCGAAGGAAGTGGGGAAGAACAGGGCACTTAGGTTTGGTCTGTGTGTGTGTGTGTGTGTGTGTGTGTGTGTGTGTGTGTGTGTGTATATGCCTGTTCACATGCTTGCACTTAACACAGTCTCAGCTGATGAATAGTTTAGGAGAGTTTCATTCCATCTCATTTAAAGGCGTTACATGTCTCCCCTGGTTCCGGGTTCCCTCTAATCCCATTACAGCTGTCAAGTAAAAAAGAAAAAAGAAAAACCTTCCATGAGCATCAGTGAGGACACACACACACACACACACACACACACACACACACACAGACTGAGATAAAGTTGCTGTCATAGCTCTTTATTGGATAAAACCTGATAGCGGTTGGTCAGGTTACATTCTCTGTGCCGTAGGTGGAGTTTTGTTGACGTTCTTCGAGAATTTGCATTGACATCGAATTTCTACCTCACAGATTGTTGGAAAAGATAAAAAAATTAATGAATTGACAGGAAACAGCTCTGACGTCATCAGATCGGTATCACCTCCCCAGTTTTTGAGACTTCAATATTTTTCATGCTTGTTACTATCACCTGTTGTTAAATGTGATTTCTGGACAGTGTCAGGAATACAGACGTCAGAAAGTAAATCCCAAATCTTCCCCCGGTGAACCCACTGAGCTGCTCGTGTTAAAGTGAAAAAACAGCACAACGAAATAACTCATCCTCACATTATACTTATTAAATCATTACTTATGGTTTCATAGATAAATGTGTTGAGTCCATCCAAAATGGCAGCAGTGGAAACACGCACAGACTTTAGCTGGTCCCCTTCCAAACAACATCAACAGCAAGTGCACAATCTGTCATGGGTAATTGTGTTGCACATCGCACTGCCAGAATAACATTATGATTAGATACTAGAGCAAACCCATCTCTTTACACTTTAGATAAGGACTGGGCCAATGTGCTTTGTCTCGTTTTTTAATGCACGTCATCAACTCGTCATTTATCTCAGTTATGTGATTAATAAGAGCTGCGCACCTTCTCCAAATCCACCGAGACTGAGACTCAAATAATCAGCTGGTCAAAACTGCAGTAAGTTCACAGAGGAACCGTCTCCTGAACTCTGAGGTGATGTTTTATTGTCAGTGTCAGAGTCAGGGCAGCAGCTTCCTGTGAAATATCAGCGAGCACAGAGAGTGACCATTTATTAAAGTGGCAGCAGTATTCTCCATTTATCTCTCTGTGTCCATGTCTTGCATTGGTAATCAGACTTCTCTTTGTGCGCCACAGGAGTGACCTCATAGTAATCTAACCACAAGCTCTACCAGTGTTTAAACATCACCTTTCATTGTTTCATATACTATTTTGTATAGTGTAAATGTCAGTGATAATGTGCTGTGAGAGGAAGGATGAGATGTACACCAGCTCATTACCACCAGTGAAGAGCACTTTTCAGCCGACAGCAGCAGGTTAGTTTGCTTCACCTGCACCCACACCTCCAAATGTCACCAAGCAGTGTTTTAATGTACATCTAATATGTACATGTTCCAGGTTTACAGGAGCATTTAGTTTGGTTTATAGTCTTTTTTTAGTTGTTCTAAGTGCCTTGTAACTGGAGGTGTAGATGCAGCAGTGGAGTAGGTTCATGATGATTAGATTCATATTGACCCAAACATGCCGTCCATCCATCCATCCATCCATTAGCTGCACCACTTATCTGTGAAGGAGGAGGGTGAGGTTCACCTGCACAGGTCTCACACACTCAGATCTTAAGGCACAGGGAAGTGGGTCCGTCTAAACCTCTGCGGACCATAATTAGCATGAAGTGCTGCTTTTTTGTCGAACCTTATAATGACCAAGTGCAGCAACATATTGCAACTTAGCATATTCAAGTCCTCAAGGTGCAGTGATGGTGCACACGCTCACGCCTCAGCTCTCTAACTCAGATCTTTGAAGTCATACAGGTTCGCAGTCACTGTGAGACGTTCACGTTGAGGTGGTGCGATCCACTTCAGTACAAGTGTGGAGAGGTTCAAGGGGGACGAACCACTTCAGTGTCAACTCGATGATAATCAAAGACAAACAAAAACCTGAGACCTTTAATTAGACACAGAACAAACACTAATTCAATGAAGATTACCTTAATTGACTAGATAAATGCAGAGACCTGTGCCCAATTGACTTTGGCATGTTGAATGCATGCCAATTAAAATGATCGCACTCATTAAGCCAAGATAAATATACACCCTGTTTGAGTGAAACATCAATGCAGAAATGACAGACTCTTAACTGAGGCAGTTCGAACGGAGGCACAAAGAAAACAGTGACCGTTAGTCACCACTTTGTCTTCATCAGTCATCAGTGTTGTCAAAACACTCTTCTGTCTTTCTCTGACTCATTAAAGGCCGCAGATCAATTCGTGTTTCACTCGTCTTCTCTCTTCATTCCCTGTTGCTCGCTCTGATTCAAACACCTGTTTCGGCTGCAGAATGAATGAAGCACCTCTGTATCCAAACACCAGCCACTCACCATGCAGCAGTTTCTCTACGTTAACATGAAACTTGTGTCAGCGCTCTTTAATTTACACTGAAAACACTCCTGAGTTTTCATCAGCTCCTCTGAGCTTTCGACGCTTTGCCTCAAGCACCAGAAATAAATAAACGCCTAAGCAGCTCTGCTACGTGCTACAGTAACCAATCGTTTGCTCTGCACACCAGATAATCCAACCTGAAATGTGCAATTTGCAACTTTGCCCTGAAGTGCTGTGTGATCCAAATGCTCATGAGAAACGCCACTTGTACTTTCACTGAATAAAATGCGTCTTCGAGCTAAAGCCGAGGCTTTTCCTCTCCGGCACAAAACGAATGATTATGGAGGAAGTAAAACGAGTGTGACGGATGACAAAAACTATTTTTTTTTCTTACCATGCATGACAACTGTAGATTATGAATATTAAATACTTCCATTCGACTGAACTCTCACACAGAACAGGGTTGGAGACAGCGAGGAGAAATGATAATGACGTAATATCACATGTTTACAAAGAGGAAGATGCAAAAATATAAATGATGTATGACAATAAATACCACCTAAATAAATAACCAGTGAATAAACAGCAACCCAGTGATTATAAGCTGCATGGGAACGAGCAGGAGACCTTGAATCAACACGAGCAGCGTGAGGAGCTTCACCCAGGTCACCAGAGCGTGTCGAGCCTCGGCCTTTTCCTGAACTCCAGACTTTCAACAACAAAATTAGGTGCAAAACATTTTTTTTTTCTGATCTCTTGGTGAATCCTCCTCTGCATGGAGAGCAAAACACCTTTTAGCTTGTCATGTTCCCTCTGTTGAGAAGCTGCTTCCAGGGTAATTACTCCCTGAGCCTGAACACTCCCAGGCTCTAATGCTGAACGTGATGCTTGAAGCTGCAAACAGGTCACAACGACTTTTACTTTTCTCTCAGGACTCGCTGCAGAATTACTTCATGAGCTTCTTGTTTGTTTGCTTTTTAGCTCTTGTTTTAGTGTTAAAGACGGAGGTGGTTTCACCTCTTTGGTCGGTATTGAAGTGCTTTCAAGGACTGTCATGTTTCTGTCAAACATCATAGAGACCGTTCACAACTCGACAAACACAATGGCCACATGTTATTTAATTCAGTTTACCCAGTGCTTACCCTGCTAAACTGCTTTACTCTGAAGGTGCAGTCTGTAGCCTGAAGGTAAAATAAGAAAAAAACAACAACAAAAGAAGAAAGAAAAAACAGGTAGGACCACTGACAAACAGCTTTTCTTAAACGTTAGCGATCTTAATATAAAAGGAAAAGAGGAGTGGTCTCTGTATTCAGGTCCGGAGGAAAACGACTCGTTTATCATACGTAATGTGAAGATTACAGCAGGTTATTTACATCACTGACAATATGTTCCCAACTTAAACCCAATGTAGCATTCAGCTAATTGTGCTTCTTGCCATTGCTGAGGATTTCCACCCCCTAGTGACGTAAGCATTTATTTCCTCTGAATTTGTTTGCAAAATATAACATGTCACAGTACTACCCCCCACCACCCCACCCCCCCCACCCCCCACCCCAAGAATAAGCTTATGATAAAAATGCAAATAGTACCCTGCCCATCTCATCCATCTCATTACCCTCCTCAAGATTATGCTTTAAAAATTTAAGCCCGCTCCCTCTCCATGCTGAGTGACTCGATAAGCCCCTGACTTTGCACCCGAATGCTATCAGAGCCCTCCATAATTATTTCCTCTGCAGCCTCGACGGCTCTCGGAGAGGGGAAAACAAAGTTCAGGGGGAAAGCGAGGCATTCCTGCAAGATGCTGATTCATGCTGATTCACACAGCGCTTGGTCATGTGTGGTCAGTTATTTCACCGAGGAGGAAACTTTACTCAGACTTAAAGGACAAACTCTGTGTTATGTATTTGAATGAGTGAGTGAGCCAGGGTTTCACATTGTAAATGAAGGGCAGATGTTAAAATAAACATCTGTAAGCAGCTTGACCTCAGAGTGATACTGTGACTGAGCCATAAATAAGTGTGTGTTCAGCTCACACAGCACGGTCTGATTGGCCGCTGCTGCATTTGTTTCCTGCATTAACATTAAAGAACCCTACACACACCAGCACATGCATATGAAATCCATAAACACACACACATTAGCACACTCCTACACAGTGACACACTCCTACGTAGTTTAACTAATTCAGGCTTATAATGAGGAGAAAGTAGCACTAAAGTGAAAATAGAAAGCCATTAAAAACTCAAACAATGTTGTCGTTTAACAGTGATTGGCAATGTCACTGTCAATAACTCTGTAATCTTTCATAATCAACATCATACACAATGAAAGCCAATACGGCAACAAATGGCTGAGACAACCTGTTATTATTGGAGACGAGCGTGCTGTGTAATTATAACCTCTGAATCATTAAAATCACTTTCCACACATTAAGTGTGTTTTATTGTGGAAAAAGTACAAAGAACAAAAATTCAGTTGTGAGCGAAGACTAATGATTCATTTCAACAAATTGCTGCTCTGTCGTGTTTCCTTCATGTTCAGTGACGAGTGTATTAGTCACTGACTATCTATGCACGTCCATGAATGTGCACATGTGCGTGTTCCTGATGGATGTGTCAATATGTGGGCTCCGCTCCCGCTCCCAACCCTCGCCTCCCGGCTCTGGCTCCGAGTCGGCCCAGGTGCAGCAGCTGGCTCTGCTGGAAGGAAGCGAGTCCCCCTCTTCACCTCCAGCTGGTGCTCCACACACATGCAGCCATGCAGCCTCACAGCTTGCATCTTCATCACTTCCCTCTTCCTGATGTCCTTCTTTTCTCTCATCTCCAACCTCCTCTTCTTTCCATATTTCATGTTCACTGCTTTCCTCTGCACGTGGATTAGTTTCTACCACCTCCTCTGAGGAAGCTGCATCTCTGGTGGTGATAAACAGGCCCCACAACTGGATTTCCCTATAGGGACCAAAAAAAATCGCCCTATAGGCCTCTTCATCATCATCATTGTCATGTCTCTTATCTTAACACCTCTCTCACTTCGTCCTTCTTGTCATTTTTCGCTGCCATGTTCTTGTCAATCCCTCTAAATGACATTTTCAGCCATATGGGAGGAAGAGAGAGTTGGATTCAAACGAGTGAAGCAGCTCGGCTGCTGACAGCCGCTGACTGTCCGTCCAAACACAGGTCAGGTGTGAAATAAGGACAGCTCAACCAACCAGAACTCTCTTTCCAGTATGTACCCTACAGTATGTGCGTGGCTGCATGTATGTGCAAGATACATGATGCTCCGTTCAGACATACTGTGTCTTCAGTCTGACACCAGGCGCTGTAGCTTCCTCTGTTCCATGACAGTGAGTGATGGGAGGATTCAAGCAGTTCACATAGTGGTAGAAATTGTTTGCATTCATGCGTGAGGCCTGAAACCAGAGACCAGAGATCAGACTAAGGTAAAAACATATATAACCTAAAGCAAAAAAAAAAAAAAAAAAAGTCTTATTTTGAAGTCCTGAGCACTGATTCAAATAAAAGTAAACTTTAGCAGGAGGTTTGGCTGTGGTTAATGATCAGCACTCCTGCTGATGTGCAGCAGGACACAGTGTGGTGGTGTTTATGGATTCAGCTCTGCTCTGACTTTGGCTCCACAGAACCTGAAAATTGAATAAAAAAGGATCAATTGTTTAAATCTGTTTTTGAAACATCTCAGGTCAGAATAAATCTTCACAACAAAAAACACAGCTCAAAATTGTTCCATAAATTGTCATTCAGAGTTTTAATTTATTTAGTGTGTGTTTGATTTTCAAGTGGCTTTATTTAATTTACTGCATTTATTCAGTAATTTAATTTGTCTCTTTTGGTTCATCAACTGTTAATTCACCTCCAATAAATCCTTTGAAAGCTCAATTTGTTCGCCGCGCCTCTGCTCCGAAACTTGGAATATCAACCCGGTCTCTAATTCACCTTGAACCCCAGAGGCATGTGGGACTCCGGGGGACCCGTGCACACACTCAGGGGCCACACACACACACACACACACACTGTGCAAATTAGGTGAAAATAGCAGGGAATAAACAAACAAGTGAAGACACAGACACAGGCTGATGGACGCGCTGCTCTGTAGGAGGACGTCTGTCTGTCAGTGTGTGAGTCTGAGCAGAGCAGCAGGAAGGTCTGGATTCAGTCTCAGTGGACGGTCGCTCACCTGGAAGCCCTCGCATACCAATGAACATCACACACACACACACTGAGGAGTACTTGTCAGATTGACTGGATGCCGAGGGACCTCTGCATTCTGGGAGAAACAACCAACATGCATGAGCAGATTCACACACACACACACAAACACAAACACATATACAAACAAAGAGATACAAAACACCTGCACAGCACACAACTGATCTCACTATGTAATTACATATATTAAAACACAAGCATGTTTTTGCTGCAGAAAAACAAACTGCTGCCATGTTGTTTAAACGCTGCACAGCAGGAAGCTGCACTGTCTCATCTTTGGGAAGATTAAACATTAACTGCTTTTGTGCATCAGCATTAATCAGACGAGGGCTGGGTGTTGTGGAGGCTTGTGCACATTGATTTGGCAACAGGACAAGAAATTTCCTTTTGAACTCACAGGCAGGTAACAGCAGTTTTTGGATAATTGGGTTCTGGGTGGGGGGTGGGGGGGGGGGGGGGGGGGGGCAGCTGTTGCCTTCTCAGAAATCACTCCATTATGTCCATATGTCAGATTGTTCCACTGTTTGGAGGAAATTACAGCCCCTGCAAGAGCTTTTAATCCATTAGTCTTAATGTATAATACAATGACATAGTATATGTCCATTTGTAATAACAGAGGGGGTGTCAATAAAGGAAAAATAAAGATATATATATATATATATATATATATATATATATATATATATATATATATATCTTGTAGATGCTCAAGGACACTTCAACAGCATCCACAGACTGTGGGAAACCCCAGCCTTGCTGCCCAGAGCTCTGTTAGTATTCATATCTGCAAATTGCTTGAGAGACTTTGGGTCCGTGAGGCCGAAAGGAGGAGCAGCAGAATGTTAAGATTTTTACAACAGCATCCACATGGGATCAAATATTCGGCTCGGTGTAATACTGTGGAAATTTACTTTATTCTTCTTTCTTCGTTGTCGGCGCACTTGTTGGAGTCGTCTGACACCACTTTAGTGACATCAGCCAACTGAGCCCAGTTTGCAGTGATTTTAATTTTGGCCTTGAAGGGGACCCTGTCTCAGGAAGAGAATATGTTGTGCTCAGTAAATTGTGCAGCAGGAAGAGAAATTCATTATCAAACCAAATGAACAGAGCAGTTTAAACAGTGTTTGTCTGGGCTCTGTGAAGTACATCGACACTGACAGAACTAGGGGATAAAAATACACAAAATAAATAGAATATATTTTGCAGCGGTTTTCTGTCAACACTAAATACGGTCTGTTGAAATAAATGTCAACAGCTTTGAGAGAAGCTTTGAACTGAAATCAAGCAGCAAGCCAGTTTTAAGACATGAAGATGCTGCTGCACTTGTGACTATGGATGGATGTCTGCTTTGGATTTTCACAATAAAGCACATTGTTTTGTCGGATCTATTCATCTATTGTCAAAAGGGTTTTGTATAAACAATTACAGATATTAAGAATCTGAAGAGCAGCACGCGGTACAAAAATAACAAACACGTTGCACTAATGTATGTCGGTGCAGGTGTGCTGTGTTCCACTTAAACTGATTCTACTGATGCTCGTATTTTAATTGGTCTCCATAAATAACTTCAACAGGAAACGGACCGACTCGTTACCTGTGTGTGATAATCCACAGAACTTTCAAGCCTTCTTTCTCCAGATTTTACACTGTAACATGATCTATGACGCCTGGTATGACAGACACGTCCCACTGCCCCTCAGCTGTTTGTCTAGCTCTCGAGCTAAACCTTTCCCCATTGGCTTGTAACAGGCCAATTACTGCAAAAGGGAGGCGCTCGCTAATTAATCAAAGCCAGGTGCTTTTTTTTTTTTAAAGAAATTGATGAATTTCCCATCACATGTGCCTTAATTAAAGTGTCTCTAGGACGTGTTTTGTGAAGGTTGTATTGTCTCTTGAATTGGACCCCACGGCTGTGCACAGATTTACCTGATATAATTAGCTTCTCGATGGGATTTTTATACATCATCTAATTTGTCCCCGAGGAAACATCCGAGTGTTTTATACGAAGATTTACAAAACAACTTTCAATCGTTATGACACGTGAACAAGCATTTATATCAATGAAAATATCAGTACAGCTTTATCACATGACCTGAAAGATTTGCAGGATGTTTGAGTGCTGTGTCTTTGAACACTTCCATACTTACATTGAGTATATAAGGGCATTCACACTGACAAGTATGGCAAAATGCAGTGTTACTGTAAGTACCTGTCAAAAAGTTGAGTGTGGAACAATGGACGCTTCCCACCCTCAGTGATCGCCGTCTTGGCTACATAGTAGAATATAATATATATAAATCACCATACCGGTAGGCCAGTGTTTTCCACCACTAAGAGGAGCCGACTGATATGGCGGCGGTGGTGTAATCTCCACCTCACATTAAACAAGTGGCCCACACAGGCAAAAAAAACAACAACAACAAAAAGTACAAGTAAGGTGTTCAGGTAACAATAGCTGTCCAAAAAAGAAGAAGACGTTGGCGTTAGTTCCCAGTAAGTGCACAACGAGAGTGTTCGATTAGAGACTCCAGAACTACAGAAGTAAGTACATATAGACGTACATCAGGCATATGGCTGCAGGTTTTCTTTACAACCAAGCAGCAGCACACCAGACCTGACTCATTTCATCAGCTGATCTCAGTCTTCAGACAGCTGATTGGTCAAACTTTGTGCTCTTGATTGGTTGGAACAAAAACCCTTCAGCCACACGGCCGTAGACGTGCCTGGTGTACATAGTATACTACATGACAGTGTACTTATGGAAGTATTTGAATTGAGACACAGAAGCTTTTCCTTCTTCCGTCTAGTTTATGATTGATAAAAGTGTCTGAATCACATCATATTATTCCATCGTGTCCAAACTAACGAACGAAATAATAACGCTGCAGGGTAAGTCTAATTAAAGCTGGACTATTTTAAACTCACTTTCTTTTGAGGTGCGATGGGCACACTGTCAATGACTTTTTAATTTGTTTCAAGCAGAGCAAATTGTGCCGATGACCTCTGCGACTGTACAAAAGAAGGAAGGTAGGTCTGTGTTTTAGTGCGCCGACTACCAATCTTGTCTTTTATGTGACCCAGGGGAGTCGGGCCCGGTCGCAGGAGTCTATGTTTAGTGGTCGTCAAATGACTGGTTTATCTATAGTGGGAGAAATTAGGAACACAATGAAAGATGAGAGTGCAGGGAGCTGAAGGTCACCTTTTGTCTTATAAAGCCTTGTGACAATAGGAAATTACACCAGGCCTGATCGGCTCCAAAGTCATTTTCTCTCCATTAGGGGCCGGTCAGGCAGAATCACAAAAAGTGCCACTTTGTACAATGAAATGCAAATTTTTGCTAAATGAAGTGGTTTGTTCACATAATCAATGATTCAGTCCAACATGTAGGTTGTACTCTTGTCTTCCACAGCGTTGTCCCACTGGAACGGACACGTATCAGATGTATTAGGTTTCATTCTTCGAGAGGATCTGTTCAGTGAAAAGTTTACAAAGACACAGGAAGTGAAATCTGTGATTTCTCAGCAAAGAGAAAAAAGTGACAGAGGAAGCATTAAATGAACCTTGCAAAACAATAAAGAAAACTTAGTGTGTAAAATCCTAGGTCACATTAGTTTCTCTCCAAAACACTACATCTATCTAACCTCTAGATTGTTTTATGTTAAATGTTTGGAGGTAATTACTTCAGAGATGATATTTCTGGGAACTTTTCCGGTCCATTAAATGTTACATCAACCCTGTCTCTTAGAAATGAGGCTGATTTACAGCTAATTAGCTGCAGCTACTAAATACATCTCAAAGGAAATGTAAGTGATAATGCATTACGAGGAAATGTTGGTTATTTATATGTAGATGTACATATTCCTCTGTGTGTCATCTTTGAATGGTCTTTTCTAAAATCTCATAAATATAAACAGAAACCTTCTTCCTGTTGGTAAAATATCAACTCTAAACCAGAGCATCCGTCGATATTTGAGCCATAAAACTTTCCTTTATTCTCTCGTGTATCAGTGAGTAGATCGTATGCACAGCTGCTGCTCCACTCATACAGGGAGTGTAACCCTGTCATTGTGAATAAGTCCGTTCTCTCACTGCTTACATAAACAACTCGGGATGGATGTGACGGATCCCATTAAAACCCATAGATCCCTTAAGTAGTTCTCCACCTCAGCCCTCAGAGAACTGCAACTATGGCCCCTTTGCATTTTAAATGCCGCTAGAAATGCGTAATGCTTTAGAAATATTTCAATAGTGCTAACCCATAAATGTGGGCTCTGATTCAATTTTCTGACAATCCACACGAGGGATTTACTCTGTGTTAAGACGTGTTGAAAGCTTTTCTCCCGACTTCTCATTTCAGACTCCCGTGACACCCTGAAGAACAAATACAAAATTGCTTGCATAGTTTTACAATTCAAGCCAGACTCTAAAATTGGAGGATGAGTCAAAGTGGGAGAGTGTGTTTTTAGGGGGGAACAGTGTTGGTTCATGCATCCATCTGCATCTGCATCTGCATCCGTCCTTCAGTGCATCCTGTCAGTGTTTGGGATTATAATTGCAGTGACAGCGTTTCCTGTGACGGGTCTTTCAGTCTTGAGCCTTGACTGAGAATGAAACACAAGCCTCCTGCTGCTTCACGGTTTCATAACGGCAAAAAATAGGACTCTGACACTGTACCATGGTCTCTCTCTGTGAGGATGCTCTGGGCCACACATGTTAGCATCCTGATTAAGTTAAATTTCATCCCTGTGACGTTTTATGCTATTTCCTGCTACTATGCTACGGCGCCATATGCTGCTGATTGGTGGCGGCTGAAGGTTCATTTTAAGCACCTGGTCTGTGATTACCAACACCTGGCATTTAATAGGAGACACCTGTGTTTGTTTGTTGCTGTTCCTCTTTTTTCTCTCTATAGGATGAAGAGTTTATAGCTGTAAAGAAGCCGAAAAAAAGTCTCACAAGAAAATCAGCTCCATGGCTTCGTCTTGGTTTGTTCATATTCTCCCCACACTTCCCACACCTCTTACTGTCGACCCTTCCTGTCCACCCTGCGTTTTCCAACTGACCCTCATTCTTCCAAATCGGCCTCTCTCTTCACACACACCTGCCCTCCAGCTTCACTCATTTGCCAGATCATCTACCTCGCGGCCTGAAGGTGCGATCAGACTGGATTTCACTCCTCGTAGACTTCTATGAAGATGCAGGATTAGTTTTCTTTGCCTCCACTTGCAAACTGACCTCGTCTCTTTCACAGCCTGCAGAGTTAAGTCTGATTGGATTTAGGTGGAAGTGAGAGGGAGGGCCCCTGATGTCCAGCTGTAGACTGGGGTGCAGTGACCTCTGAGTGGTGAAGTAACACACTGTGTGAGCTGATGTTTGCAGGCTTTTTGAAGAAGGGGCTTCAGTGTTGTTGCCTCATTTCTCTTTTCTCCTTTCCTGCTTCACCTTGACTTCCTGCTTTTGGGTCCCGAAAACATTCAGCAGATTCTTTTTTTTTTTTTTTTTTCCCACGTGGCAGCAGCAGACAGTTGATTAGTTATAGCATAAAAAGCACAGGTTTTTTTTGGCTAATGGTTCACTTCCATTCAAGTGTCCCAGTAAGCCATTTGGATGTGATAATGAGGCAGCATGCACAATATCAGGACCCTTAAACTGAAGCATCTAAATGGAGTTCAGCCATCATTAATTTTTATTATTCACAACTGTGAAAAAGATCTGTTTCTCACATCCTGTCTCTGGAGAACTTTTACAGCTACATTAAAAAAAAAAAAAAAAAAGTTTTCCAACGTGTCTAGATTCAGGAAAACAGGAAACTTGGCCCCACTCTTCTGACTGTAAACACACACTAAGACCTACCGTATCATGTCTCTGGCTCTGTGCAGCTCTAATTATTTCCTCTATAATCTGTTGCACACAGAGCTTTATCTGATCAACCCGTTTACTGACACACTAATCTATACAATGGGTCTGAGTCCCACGCTGATAAAAGACTGATACTGTAGAGGAAGAGGCTGTCAGTTGGATGTAGAAAATCTCTGTGGATTATCGTTAGCATTATCACTTGTTTTTATCGTAAAGGACTTAGTGATGTCGGATCTTGAGGGTGCCACGATGACATCATGTTGGGATATTGGTTTTATAGGAAATTCAATCAGATCGTATAAATAACGCCAATAGTTTGAATGAGCTGAACAACATGCAGCAGAGCCAACAGAGCTACAAAGAGCCTGATTCTGGTTTTCCTGCCACACGATCATTTTCTTCATTTTTTTTCTTCTCCAGACTGCGACTCATTCACTTGCACCATCCACCCCATCTGGCAGAGTCCCATATCTTCATATAAATAGGCAATAACCAATAATCGAAGCCTGGCATAATGCAGTCACCGCCTGCTGGAGGCAGACGTGCAGAGAGTGAGTAGAGAAGCGAGGGGCTGATGTGAGCCTGCTGCCGCTGATGAGGAGCCACTCAGCATGAACCGTCTGTGCTGTGGCGCCATTGCAGCACTGGCCAGTTAAATGGCCGGGCATCCAGTAATCAAATGGCCTTTAGGAAGAAGCCAAGAGGGGCTGGCTAACTGACCGAGTGAATGACTCACCCTGCGCAGCCACACGGTTTAATCAGAGAGCACAAACACGAGGCCTGATGCTGCGGGGGGATGCAGAGCACATTAACATTCACATCGTTTGCCACATACATGCACACAGAGCAGATTCACCTCTCTCTCATTCAGCAAAGGCAATCAGCGTGCACTGGGTGGCAGTGGACAGTTACTGAAATTTCAAAGTGTCGGGTCGATGTGCAGACGCTGTGACGCTGTGAAATGAAACTGATTTGTGAGCTAAATGAAGACTGGATGGTTCCAACATGTCTTTTATAAGTTATTTGAAAGCGCCTCACCATAAATGAGTGTGTTATTGAATCTTGCAGCACTGGTTCTTATTAGCAAAGATCGGATCAGCAAAGATTAGTGATGCATTAATGTTATTTTTTGTCTTTCATTTCTCATAGAGCCTGATATGAACATCAACACAATGCTCCAGCTCAGAACAGGAAGAACTGGCTGGGATAAGGAAGAAACGGAGAACAGATGTGTGTGAGTGTGAGTGGGTGGAGGTGATCAGGTTTAGCTCCCGTCATGTTTTTAACTCACAGTGTCAGGTGTGTGTGTGTTTCAGCCTCCTCTTATAGTATAGAGCTGTGTGCTGGCTCACAATCATATGAGTGTGACAGTGTGTGATCCACAGCATAAAGAATCAGAACTGACCCTTGACCTGACCTCTACCTGTACCACCATCAAACCTTCCATGTGTGACCTCTTCATTGTCCTGCTGGGACCAGTATTAGGTTCCAGTTAGTCTTACTGGTGGCGGCCATTACATTTGGTCACACACACACATTTCCTCTTAGGGTGAATCAATAAGACTAAAGTCATCTCTTCATCTTTTCCCTCAGTGTCATCATATGTCCAGACTTCACTGGTTTATTACCAAATACCTACAGAATTAATTTCCCATCAGCCTTCACTGCACTTTGTGCTCAGTTTTGAATCACTTCAGCATTTCAGAATCGTCATACAGTCATACAAGTTCATGCATCACAGTGTAAAGTCATCAAACATTTTGACAGTTTTAATATTGTTATGAAAATACACGAAGCACAGAAAATAAATCTTACCTTTCCTGGATTCTTTAATATTTTAGAGCAGAAAATAAAAAAGAAGAAGAAGAAGAAGAAATACTTTTTTCCTGTTTGCTGCGGCGCCACATGTTAATGCAAACTCCTTCATCTCCGTAGAATAGCTGTAACTGTCGATGCCTCTTGTGTCCATAATGTTGATTCCTTTTTTAATCTGTGGCATTATCATTGTCACAGCTAATATACCCCCACACATATCTTATTCCCTCCATCGTCTGTGACTGCCTATAGATTACTGCCAACCCCCAGATGAATACTCCTCTTTAAAAATGTCAGTGGCAGAGTGAACAGTATTAGAATCACAACACGTGGAGCAGGAAAGGTCACTGACTTTTAATCATCTGCACGCAAATAAGGAGGCTTGTGTTTCGTAATAGAAGAATGGAGGAGGTTATTGTTAATTGTTTTGTTCTTGTTGGTTTGTTTACTCTCTTTTCCTCTGCAAAAGCATTGGTGTTGGTCCCAACGACGTACACACTGGGCTCAGTGATTGGTGTTTTGGTTGGAGCTGTGTTCATCTCTACATCGCTGAGGTGTCAACACTTCAATATGTTTGATCAGCCTGTTTTGTACCAGAGAGAGAGAGAGAGTGGCTGTGTTTTTTCTTCCATCTTGATGAAACGCTGGCGTGTTACATCTGTTACCTGTCATGTTTGCTGGAATAATCAGAACCTTTAGTGGAGGAGAAAAGGAAAAAACACAATTCCTCCAGTATCGTCATATGTCGGATGTCAAAATACAGCCAGAGGGAGACAGAGCGTCAAATCAAAAGTAATGAAATGGATCTCAACACAGAAACAAAATCAATTTCCTCGCACTCGTTTATACCCTTAATTTCATGTCCAGTCCGTCCTCGGAGGATTCCCACACTGTCAAAACCAATAAAATGTTGTCAAAGCGACACAACTGGTGATCACTAAAAGTAAAAGAGTGTGCTGGTGAAAGTAACAATCAAATATATTATTACATGAGGCGAGAAGAACCAACATACATCACATGTAGGGTGTTAGAGTGACGGGAGCTGCCACATAAACCCTCACATCAAACACTTTAATTTGTGCATGCATTATGCACAAACTCCACATGATAAAGTAAATGAAATGAAAGCAATACACTGTTACATGTTCACATCAATGCATTTATGAATGATTTTTAATAATGTAGTGACTGTGCTGCAGTTTCTTTTAAAGGAACACACCACTGCATGTGGACGTGGCCTCTTTTCTCTGAATCGGTCCATTTTATGCAGAATAAGTGCATTTAACATGGGGTGTAGTGGAAGTGGAAAAGAAGCAACTGCGGCGCTGACCACTGCACCACTGGGCCGCTGCTGCATATATTTGATACACACACACACACACACACACACACACACACATATATATATGTATATATATATATATATATATATATATATATACATCCATGTTGACTGAAACTGAGGCGACATGCTGTGACAGAAAATTCCTCTGTATGTCCTCATTTTACTGTATCTATATGCTAATGGGAACCACATCACCACCACCATCCTCTCCACTCAAATAACTAAATAAGGAAAAATTATTTAAAGGGATTTTTCACCAAAGAGATCCAACACCACCCCCACTCCCCACCACTCCACTTCCACACCCACCCACTGGTTTCAGCGGTCGATCCTCCTCCGTGGAGACCGACTCCCATACTATACATCATCTTACATCTTCAGCTTCCTGCAATTCACAGTCCCCAAAGAGCTGAAGACCAACACTGACCTGTCACAGAGTCTGTTCTCTGCACATCATAAATAAACATGTATGTTTGTGTTGTCCTTCAAACGAGACAAACACACAACACATCCCTCACAGACCCTGCACAGAACATCCTGATAAAATTCGTTGACGGCCTCTAGAGCGACAGAGAAGTGTTAAATAAAAGAGAGAGAGTCAGGCTCCTGTGTTACAAAAATAAACCTGTTTTATTGTGTGAATATGCCGCGGTAAAGATTCGGTGAATTATCCAACGAGCTGATCCTGAATGAAAACAGCGAACCTCTGAAAGTTCAACCTTCTCAAACCACAGGTTAAAAGTTGTGCAGTGTATAATATTATTTTACATGTAGACGTGAAACTTCGTGCCATGCTCTGTATTTTTGTCTTCTGAGGAGAAGGAGGTCCGCAATTTTTCTTTTGTTACCACGACACATGAAACTGAACATAATCACATTTGTGTCTTTTTGTCGCCTTCATACTGAAATCCTTTCTAATGTCTCTTCTCCCACACAAACATTCCTATTTTGTACAGTTCTGTGTTTTTTTTTGCTTTTGTTCTCCTGGATTCCTCCAAAATGAAATCAATCACCAGCAGTAGAATGATGCTTCTCTCTTATTGAAATATATTTCTGGCAGATTAAAAGGATTTATAATTATAGAAAGGCTTCTGTGTTTCAATACTTGGCATCAAACGCTGCAGGAGAGATTAGGGACAAACACCAGTGTGTTCATGTGTGATGTCTATATTTGTAGATGATCCAATTCAAGCCAATTTGTTGTTACACTAAACTTAAAGTCACTAATAAAAGAACAGTTTTTATTTGTTATGTGGAGCAGAGTCACACTCTGTTCTCTCTGCAGCTTAATGAAGTGATGCTTCAGTTAAGACGTTCACCATCGCTCATTAAACAGTTGCAAATGCCACAAAATCACTGTGTTCTCGTGCCTGTTCAGTAACCAACTTGTCTGTCCGTGCTCATGCTGTTAAGTGAAGCTATTTCCAACATCTTGAGCAATGTAATTTAGTGCTAATGTGGCTAATGTGTGGTTTTCCTGGCCCTGACAGACAGCGCGGTGACTTGGGGTCCGGCTTCGTCTTTTCTGTCCTCGCAGGCTGATTAACATGTAATAATAGAACATTTGTGCACAGCCGGACGCCCTGTGAGTCCACCTGGCTCTCACAGCGCCGCTCTTCCTCTGCACATGCTACTCACAGGAAGTGGAGGCCACGTTAAACGATGACCTCATCCCCCCCCAGTGCTCCCTGGGCTTTTTCTTTTTACTGTATACTGTACGCAAGTGATGATAACATCACTGACGTCTGGGCCAGAGGGGGTTTGGAAGGCTGGATGCAATTTTCCATCTGCTCTGCTTTTTTTTTTTTTTTTAATCTCACTTTTTTGATATTTGTCCAGAAGCTTTTTATTGACTGTTTTTAGTGTTGGTGATAAAATGTGTTTAGTTACGTTATCATCTGGACGCTGGTGTGCTCCAAATGACCGTCCTGAATCGCCCTGTACACATCTTTATCTCCAACAATGATAATGATGATGATCATCATCAAACACTCCATCAGTGCTGCGGTGGCTCTGACCACAGTTGAGCTGAATAAACACAGAAAGTCCAATTTTATTCCAGAGTACATTCTGCACCTCCTCCACTCATCGTTACTGTCGACAAGCCGCCTGACGTTTCATTATGACGACTGTCAGCTAATCAAACCTCATCCACTCACATCTGTACTGGAGAAACACAGGGTGAAGTTTCTGCTGCTGTCGATCCCACTGCACATCAGCTTTCAACACGTGTAACAAGAAGTGACTTGTGTTACATTATTTTATGGAAAATGTAAAATTACAAATGTCTGTTTGTTTCTACTTTCCAGCAATGGAGCTCCATTAGCATTATAGCATAAAGAAAACAAAATGCACAGAACAGAGAAAATAAATAATATGTTAAGCAGCTCTTTAGAGCATCTGTAGAAGATGTTTCTTTATTGGTTTATTATTGTAATGATTTTTGTTCAGTTATTGAATGTTAACTCAAAATTTCAATTTGTTGCAGTTAATTCACCTCATGTTACTTAAATCTTGTACAGCATCACAGTTGTCACAAAGTACACTGTGTACATTATTTAGTTGACATTATTAGTCCAGAGTAAAGTGTTCATGGAATGAACTGAAAATTCATGTTATCACTCTCAAACCTGCGACTTTAATCATCTGTACCTCCATTTTAAAATGTCGGCTGGAAAACTAAGTGATTTAACTAATTTAACATGAGAGAGAACATCCACCTCGTTTTCTCACCAGGAATTAACATAACCTTTAAAATCCTCCACGGATGGCAGCACATACACATAAAGGTCGCTCAGAGAGGACAGACCTGCTCCAAGGCCAAAGTCAAACAACCTACACACTAACCAGAAAAACCTGAGGCTCATATTAATGCTGCAGATCTGACACAGACACTTAATCCAGACCTTGGTCGCTTCTTCTTCTTCTGTTCATCCTGCAAACTGACAAACACACCACAAAGACACTAAAGATGAACTGGAACTGGAAAGAGCATCGTGTGTGTGTGTGTGTGTGTGTGTGTGTGTGTGTGTGTGTGTGTGTGTGTGTACGTCAGTACTGTCTGTTCTTAATATGACATATAACATATCTATCATACAGTATAGGAAGTTGCCTGTTGCCGGGGCTTTGCCACAGTCTGAGTCAAGAGAACAGAGCAGATTCGACTTGTTGAAATTCATATTGTTGCATTAAGGTCCATGAGAAGCTCTGTTTTTTAATTATCTGTTGAGGATCCCTCTGTTGGTCTGCAGTGAGACACAGCTTTTTTGGCGAACAGTGACTGTGAGAAGAAACACACTGAGATGTGTGTCTGCGTGAGGTGAGGATGTGATGTTAGAAGAAGGTGAATGATGATGAGAGAAGAAGTCGTGGGAGATCTTCAGGCCCCGGGATGGAAAGTGTGTCCTGGAAGGTTTTGACTCTCTTCTGCAAAAGTGACATGATTGTATTTTTCTCACTCCTTCAGCAGTTTGGTCACCTGCTCTGAGGTGTGATGGGGATGGTGTCAATAACTGTGAAACAGCGCTGTGAAGTGTTAGTGACGAGGTCTTCTGAGCTTTGCTCTTGCATGCAGGTCAAAGGTGAATTGTGCTAAGTGCATTTTGTTCTCTGTGCTGGTGATGGCTGTAGTGTAGATATTCATGTCTGTCAGCAGCATGATGGTCGTTGCTGCTTCATATAAAATAGAACAGCAACAAACCCACTCGTTTTTAAAGAAAGCTTTATAGAGTTTATCTGCTGATATCTGCAAAAAGTAGGATATTACCAATCTCACTTTAGTCTGTGTCTGTGTGAACTGTTCATTTCTGCCACATGCTCTGAGTTTAACCGAAACTTTAAGTGAAACTTTCTCTTGAACAGACACTTGGGACTAAATTGGGGACATGGGCTCATAAAAAAGACATTTGTCCATAAAAAAATCAACATCAGGAAATTTTAATAAATGGACTTTTATGATCAATTATCCAAAGTTTTTTTTGTTTGTTTTTTTATTCCAGACTTTAATTATGACCAGAAAAGGAAGTGATATATTCCCAGGGAGTAGTAATTTTAAATTCATTGGAAAAACCTTCTGTGCTGCTGCCAGTGTTTGTTTGGCTTCTGGCCTGGAAATACTGAGCAGTATTTTTTTTTGTTGTTGTTGTTTTTTTCTTTTTACAATGGCCCATGCTTATTCTGGGACCTGAGCAATACATTAAGCAAATGTGTTTCCTCCTCCCAGGCTAAACAAATTTGAGATGCTCTATCTTCACTCATTGTAATTCTGCACCTCCCACACAAGGACATCAGTGGTTGTGGCAGATCTGCACTCAGCTGTTGTCTGTCATCCACCAAACTGTCAGAGCCCAACACTAGAGGACGTGTTCTCTAATGGCATCTCCACATCTCAGACTCTATAATGTATTTCCTCAATCTTCAATCACCCTGTGTGTGTGTGTGTGTGTGTGTGTGTGTGTGTTTTCCTGCATTAATGCAAAAGGCAAAGACCAGGCTCTTCCGTGTCACAGCAGCCACCCAAGGTTTTTCTGATTTTGAAGTAAAAAAAAAAAAAAAAAAAAAAATCTGTTATAAAAGGTCACGTCTGTGTGAAGTGTCAGATAAATGTACAGATACTTCACAAAGTCTTCAGACCTCTTCACTTTGACCACATGTTATGTTGCAGCCTTAACCTCTTCAGCTAAGTAGAAATGAAATCCTAGTAGACCTGCTTTATAATCATGCTGTATACTGTTGTAGTACTGAAGGAGCATTGATAAAAGAAAATGATTTGAAATGGGAAGATTTTAACCGAGCTGAAAAGATGTAGTTTGTCAGTCCAACCATAATGATGAATCACAATCCTGCACATATGATTGTAATATCATGTCTTGCACATATCAATGCTGCGCTATAGTTGAACCACAAGTAACTACAAAAACAAGTCCATGCTTTCTACTATAAATAACTATATTAAGTCAGAACAGAAAGCACATTTCCCTCGTCTTTAGTGGTGCAGTGTTTTCCTGTTGAAGTGAAGCCACAGTGACTCCAGGTTACAGCACTAATCCATGTTAAATGTTTGATGGCCCCGCTGCCTCCTCTGAATCATCATGGTTTCATTTTATGTGCGTTATGTTGCACTGTCATTTCTCATCGAACCATTAAAACACCACAACATGCGCGACATAACTGCTCTTTATCAATATATAATATCTGAATGAACATAAACGTCACTTAAAACAATGATTTCTGTCCACACGGCTATCACTTCCTGAGACGTTGAGTCGGTGAAGCTCAGTACAAAGTGACTTCAAACAAAAAACACATCTCCCTGTCATGAATTAATCTCATCTTTTCAGTTCATCATGTTGCATACTGTAAGAGTGAGTGAGTCATTTGTGAACTTCTTCTCTTCTTCTTCCTCCTCTCTCCATGGAGAGGAACTCCCTGCACCAGAGGAGTGGCACTCGTCTTTTCTTACAACCTACAGATGCTGGATTCTCGATTTCACATTAGCGATGCACATGGCGCAGCATGTGGGCAAACGCTGCAGATAAAACACTGGAGAAAATACAAGAAAAATAAAAATGTGACGACACAAGAAAGCTGGAGAAGGATGAAGAGAAATAAAAAAGACGGGGAAGAAGTGGAGACAGAGAGAGAGGATGAAGAGGATCTGAGAGGATGAAGATGAAGACAGAGATATTCAGAAGGAATTGTTAATATAACTTTTTTTGGGGGGGGGGGGGGGGGTCTTCTCATTTCTTTGTTGCCATGGTGAATATAAAACATGAGAGAAAAAACATCTTTGATTCTCCTCTTCCTTCAGCACGGCCTGTGTGCACACAGTTCAAAGTGACAGCACAGCAACGTTGCATAAACACACACACACACACACACACACACAGAACAACACACACACACACTCACAAACAAAGCTGTGATTAGACAGATCATTATCCCTGACTTAAATTCATCCTGTGTTTCCAAATCAGGAGTCTGCACCGTGGTTACGTCGTCCTCTGACTCAACAAACCCAACAACACATGATCTGGCTCTGTAAGATAATCAAGCTTTTATATTTACAATATATTGATATAAAAACTCTTAATTCACCATTGTGGCTAAGAATCAGTTTCATTTTCTCAGAACAGACACTGAACATTGTGTAATCTGCTCATCCAGTGCATGTTGGAGCTCGGGTGATATCCTCGACACGCGAGCCAGCAGCAAAACACACAGCGACACAGGCGCACGCACACACACACACACACATATACACACACAGGGAACATCTGACAGTATCTTTGCTCTAATCAGAATCTTAATTAGTCTGCTAGCAGCGTCCCATTAACATATATTCCTCCTAATTAACTAGGGACACGCACTTACAGAGGCAGAGGCAGAAGAATTAAAGATGTTTCTTGAAGTTTCATAAGATGAGGAAATAAACGAACAAAGCAGAGAAACAAAAGTAAAGAGCTTTAATCTGTCAACCTGGTGACGGAGACTCAGTATCTGCAGCAGCACAAAGAGTCTGCAAGGTTTTGTCACTGAGGTGCTCTTTGTTCACTGTGACATTTACACAGGAAGCACATCATTGTGGAGACTCTGCTGCTGCAGGAGCAACCCTCTGGTTGTGTTACTGGTTTCTCTGTGTACCTGTGTTGGAACCAGCTGTGGCTGCAGCTGAAGGTGAAACACTTATTGATCAGTCCTGTTGTGTTGAGTTGAGTTGCTGCTGCAGCTTCTCTCCTGGTGTCCTGCATGAGTCGACACACAAGTAAGAAACGAAACATACAAACCTACACACACATACGCACTTTAAACACACTTCCGGCCCATGTTGTCGTCTCATAGGTGAGTCACCCGCTGCGATAATGCTGGTGTAACATCTTGGCTGCATCAACTCAGCTTCCCTTTGTCAGTTTAATCTGAAACACTGGATGATTTAGAAGAAAGAAACACACACACACACACAACACACAGGCTGTGGGTGAAGACCAAAAAGGGTGTCATGGGTGAAAGATGAAAAAAAGAGCATTTTGCGTTAGACTCCACAGTCTTTGTGGTGATGCCAGCTCTGCCTACACTTTCTGTGTCATGACTCATGTCCTCCGCTCCAGAGCCACCACGGCTCTATTTCTACTCCACCGTGGCTCCATTTCAAATCTCAAAAACGCACTGCGCTGCTATAAAAAAAACAGGCAATGCAAATTTGAAAGGATCCTTGTTGCCATGGGATGCAAATTCTTTTGATTAAGCTGGTTTACACAGCGCTTTGTGTGCATTTTGAACACACACATACACACACAGATTCTGGGGATGGCACAGTCTCTGGCAGCAGGTTGCACCAGAACTCAGGCTTGTTTCAGTGCCTTGCCCAAGGGCATTGCAGTTGTTCATTTGCAGCTCACTCGTGGTGGTGTTATTTCCTCAGAAGTGTCTGTCATGCATTCTGCTGCTTCATCTCAGCAGCCTGGACTGACAGCTGTCTTCTAGAAACCACACACACTCTCATTAGCAGCTTCCTCTGCCCTGAGGATATCCTGAGTGAACCCAGAAGAACCTCATTTCTCTTTGCAGATCCAGCTTTTGTTTGCATGCAACATGGCCGCCACCAAAAAGCAGCTATTGTAACGTAGGTTTGAGCGTCTGTATAGACACCAGACACTTTCAGATTTTCTCAGCAGAAGTCCTGAGACACCATCACTCCTGCAAAACTACAACAACCACATTTGTTGACAGGTTTTCCATCGCTCTGCAGATGTCATCTGGATCATTGCTTTGATTGGTTTGAGGTCTGTCCACTTGCAAACAGACATATTTTGATCTCTGTCCATTGGAAGTTGGAGGTGAATACACCTTCACCAGACCCATTCTCAGTCTCAGATGAGTGAAGTGAAGGGTTTTGTCCACATGTTCAAGTGAACAACAATAGAAATGAGGCAAATGTGGAGTGAAAAAACTGGTAAATAATCACTACTCCAACTTTGAGACCTTGACAAAATTTAAGTCTTACAGCTGAATTTATTGTTTGTTCAAGGAAACATGGCTCCTTTTACTGCTGACAGCAGATTTCTGTAGAGGTCAACTCACTGTTTAACCTCCTTGCAGTATAATACAGATACAAATAGAAGCTGTTGATGAGTCTCCTGTTGAGATGGTTCAGTACTGTCACTGTAAAATATAGATCAGGAGCCTTGATGCATAAAACATGTGAGCTCCAATGTGCTGAAATATGCAGAGATAAATGTTCCTGCTTAAGTCACGACTTAGGAATGGCTTAAATAACATCAATAGTATTTGTGATAGTAAAGGTACTAAATATCATGTTATGTATTTAAAAAGGGACTATGCAGGGTGATTACCTTAATTAAACAGATTACAACAGAGTAATTGTGATGGTTAAATGAATGACTTGTAACTTGTTACAGAGAGAATGGAGGCTCTCTGCCTTCCACCTAGAGTCTCTTGGCTGAGAACCAACCTTGCAAGATCAGTACCTCCAACCCGGTGCCCCAGCTCTCGTCTTGGCAGCACTGCAATACAAACGTGCCCCGTAACCTCTTGTTTATGAGAGGTAAGACTACACAAGTTTACACATCGTAACGCTTATATGATAAATAACATTATCCACCGCTCCATGGATTGCTGTCTCTCAGACTTTCTGAGATAACTAAGACTATTTTTTCTCAAAATTTCTGAGTTTCATCTCAGAATTTCTGAGTTTTTTCTCAAAATTTCTAAGATTTATGTCAGAAGTTCTGAGAAAAAAACTCAGAATTTCTGACTTTTTTCTTAGAAATTCATAGTTTTTTCTCAGAAATTCTTAGTTTTATCTCTGAATGACTCTCAGAATTTCTGAGATAAAACTAAGAAATTCTGAAAAAAAATTCAAAATTTCTCAGAAAAAATCAGAAATTCTTAGTTTTATCTCAGAAATTCTGACTTTTTTCTCAGAAATTCTGACTTTTTTCTCAGAAATTCTGACTTTCTCGGAATTTTTGAGAAAAACCTGAGAATTACTGAGATAAAATTAAGAATTTCTGAGAAAAAAGACGGAAATTCTTAGTTTTTTCTTGGAAATTCTGACATAAATCTCAGAAATTCTTAGATAAAAACTCAGAATTTCAGAGATAAACTAAGAATTTATGAGAATAATGTCAGAATTTCTGAGATAAAACTAAGATTTATGAGAAAAAAATATGAATTTCAAAGAAGTCTGATAAAAGTCAGAGTTTTTTTTCAGAATTTTTTAGTTTTATCTCAGACATCCTCAGAAAAAAGTTGGAATTTCTCAGAATTTCTGAGATAAAACTAAGAATTTCTGAGAAAAAAGTCATAATTTCTGAGATAAAATGAAGAATTTCTGAAAAAACTCAGAATTTTTGAGAAAAACCTGAGACTTACTGAGATAAAACTAAGAATTTCTGAGAAAAAAGTCAGAAATTTTGAGAAAAAACTCAGAATTTCTGACTTTTTTCTCAGAATTTCTGACTTTTTTTTTTTTTTAATCTCAGAAATGATTTTTGACTTTTAACTTTCCATTATTAAAAAAAAGCTCAAAACTTTATGTTGTGTCAGTTTGTTTTTTTTTTTTAATATTAATTCATTTCTTTAGTTAGACCAGTAGCAGCGTATCTCAGCTTCAGATGAACAGTATTTGCCTCAGTAGATTTTGCTGATTTATTTCTATGATCTGAAGTTTTCTATCAGTACTGTCACTGTAAAAATGCACAGCAAATTTAGCCACTTGTTGCCAGCAAGTGTAGAGGTGACCTTTGACATTGTAGCCCAGAAAGCTAGAAGCCCATGTGAAAAAACGTTTGTTAACAATGGTTTTCCTGAAGCTGTGTGGTGAATAATGCTGAAAATAAGTCTTCACACTCACACCCACTCATCAGAGTTTGGATGAAGTTTTCTCTGTCTTCAAATAAACACCCACAGATTTAGAACTGTATACAATATTTATTGACAATGTATTAATTCTCATAGTAAAGACAGACACTGACTTTTACAGGGCTTATCTTTAAGAAGGGTACAGCTCAGGGAATTCTGGGAATGTTCTCGTGAGTGGCACATACAAGGGTTTTTTTTTTTCTTTTAAAGGTGGAGGGTGTTGAGAGGGTAAGAAGGATTGACGCTGCTCGGAGTGAAGTCCAGCGCAGCAGGAGGCTAAGGCTTCTTCTGTGAGTGTGTGCAAACATACACCGTCACCAACATGTGTCACTTCAGGCTTTTAAGGGGGTGTCTGTCTGTCGCTCTGCTCTCCAGACAAGACTGGATGGAAACCTTTCATTTCCAAAAAACCTTAACTTCCCAGGAATGAAGAGAAGAGAAAAAAAGCCACTTTCAAACCATTTACAACCATGTATTTTTAAACTTTATACAAGGGGATTATGAAGGACTTCCGACGTGTAAATATCATTCACTTTTCAGAATCCCCAGCGGACAATGTCGCCATGTCATTCTCTATAGTATAAATGTGAAAACTGCCAAAACTGGATTTTTACAAGGTTTTGTCAAACAACAATTTTTGCAGATATTTTTTGTTGTTTTTTTTACACAGGAGTATAGAAGTATAAAAATATATGAAACAAAAAAGCGCTGTGAAGTACAAACACATAATATCCAAAGTGTAGAACTTATGAAGCAGACCTTTCTGTCCAGTTGCTGTGTGCTTTGGAAAAACATCACTGTCTGGCTGACATACACACTCTCACACTCAAACACACTCATGTCACACCACATACTGTGTTGTTCTGAAGATTAAGAAATACATTATTGATATTGGGTAGTTTGATACTTGTCTATGGCTGAGGTGACTTCAGTACCTTAATGACTTGTATATAAGGATTTTTTTTTGTTTGTTTTTCAGTTCTGCCCAGGCTTAAACATTGTGTTGTGCTGTCAGAGTGCTGTATATGGTTTTATGTGACTTATATTAATAACAATAAGAAAAAAAGCAAAGAAACATCTGGAACAAGTTCATTAAGGTACTTTTCCCTTAAAGTACAATTCTTGGGTTTGGAGTTTGTGGTTGTGGTGTTGTGAGCAGTGTGATGCAGTGTGTTGTGCTGACCTGAGATGGTTGAAATTTGGGCTCATACAAAGGCTTAGCTATAGCCTCTTAACCCTTAGTGTGCGTGTGTGTGTGTGTGTGTGTGTGTGTGTTTGCGAAGGTGGTGTACATAAGCTGTATTTAGCTGATCATTGGTACAAGAGACTGTTAAACTTTTGCTGACACATTACAGCAAATACATGCTGCAAAAGAATATCAACTACATTCATGAATACATGTTTACATTTTGGCAAAAAACCTAAAAGAAACAAAAAGAAAAACTGCTTTAACAAACAGAGCAAAAAAAACAAAAAAACAAAAAAAAAACAAATAAAACATCCGTGACTGGGTGACACTGTAAAATAGACTATTTACATAGTTTCCCATCAGCCTTTGCAATTTCTTTACGTTACAGTATAAATGACATTGAAAATGTCGTTTTGTATTTTCTGTAGAAAGATTACAATTATTTATTTACAAGAATAATATGCTCCAATTGATGATTAATAATATAATATCTGATATATATATATATATATATATATATATATATATATATATACACATATATATATACGCACACACACACATACATAGGTTTTTTGAGACATAATCCAAAATTTGAATCTATAGAAAAATTTCCAATGCCAATTATTATTTTAGTTTTCTAATAGAATTTATCCACTTTTGTCTTTTAAACTTAATTACAAAACAGTTATTTGAGAGAAAAATATATTTGTTGACATAATCACTAGAACTATCAAAACAAACAAACAAACAAAAAAACACAAAGAGAAGTGTGTTACTAACTAGGTGCAGTCAGAATGACGAGCGACATGTAAACAGCAGTGAGGTGAAAGTCCAGAGTTCAACCTGAACTGGACTCTTATTGTACGTTCGACCTGTGCACGTTAGTTTACAGTTGTTGGGCAGTGCTTGTGAAAATGAATCAGTGTGTTACATAAATGCTTCATATATATATATATATATTTAAAAAAGTAAATATTTTTTCTAATATCATCAATATTTGTAATACCAATCAAACATAATTCTTTATAGCTATTACAATAATTACATATGCATGTTTGTGTAGTCAAGGGGAATTGAACACAAAAGCACAAATGAAAAAGGAGAATTGATGTAAAACAGAATATCGAGGAGGTTCTACTGTACAGAGCATGCAGTGAGACATAACTGTAGGTGGCAGAATGATAATATAAATGTTCTAATGTTTAAATGTTCACTCACACGTCCACAGTGGAAATCAATGAAGATACCAGGAAAAATTATCCTACTAGTTCTCACTGATTTCTTGAGTCGCCCTTCATCCTTTGTCCTTGTCTTTAATGGCACAGTTTCGGATTTGAGCCTTTGTGACTCACTTTGAAAATGTTGACTTGAATTCTTAGCGATTCTTTACATTTAACTCTCTGATGGATGATTTCAGACTTTAAACACTGCAGCTCATTCATACAGACAGTGTGGTAGATCCTGTGGGGAGAACGATATGACACTCCTGTGTGTATGTATGTATGTGTTTTACAGCCCTAGTTGTAGTTTTTACATTTGAACTTTGTTGTATCTGAGATGTGAAGTGTAATCATAGTCATATCGATAAAGACAAAAACCCCATAAGCACCAGGCATCAGAAGAACTACGGAACAGCCTCTATGGCTTTTAAGAACTTGTGTGCAAAATCCTCTAAAATCTTTAAATCTTATAAAATCTACCTTGTGTACATACAGTCAAAAGCTCGGCATCATGAATAAATCTGTAAATTTGTTTTGGAGTCACAGCTGTCCTATACTTTGTACTCATCAATCTGGAAACAATACGTGACTAAGAGTTTTTAAACCTATATTAATAATAATTATTATTATTTTCATCTATCCTGGGAGGCAGATACACTATATAACATGTGAAATAAAAATAAGAAAAAAAAAATATAAAATTGTATTAAAATTTCGGTGTCAACACCTGATATTTCATGATTTTTGTGCTTTTTATGCGTTCTCTCCTTTCTGCTGACTTGTAGACTCTTTTGAGCTTCACCATCTGTGTTCTTCTTGAACCATGGAAGAATTATTAGAGTTGATAAAGTGCCGTTTGAGCAGTTGTGAAGGATTTCTGTAAGTGTTGTACATATATCCATACATATATCCAAGAAAGTGAGAGTAGATCGCTGAAGAAAGGAATTTTTGTCATGTCATATTGTCGTTAATAATAATTAATGCTATACTGTACATGTGATATTTACATTTTTATGAATGAACTAATTCTTTCAGATACATTTCATGTACATGTGTTTTAGGATAAAATCCAATATTAATCATTTCAATAATGTAGTAGCTAAGTAGCCAATATTTGATATTTTCTTTCTTAGTTTTCTCACTCTTATTTCTGTCGTTACTTTCTTTAACAGTTTGACACAGTGGACAGAACAGAATAACAATGACAATCCAGATTGGCTTTACATTACGTTATTTTTGACTTTCAACAGGCTTCTTAAGTGCAATCTGAATTAAAACCTGGAAGTTGTGGAATTATCTTTGTTAATAAGTGCATAATGCCGTCTTATCAAGATGGCTTATGAACTGAAAGAGAATGGTTTAGATATAATTATTATATTTTAAGTACAAAAAAGTTGATCTGAAATTTCCATCATATCACATAATATTGCAAATTGTAAACTTATATCATATTGGTATTAAATTAATTGTGGTAATTGTAGTGTTTCATTGACATAATTAATCTTAGAAAACTAAGTTAACTTCAGCACTTTTAAGTAGCGTCTGTGCAGGTAAATGGTCTTTTAAAACTAAAAAGTCAACTTGTCAATTTGTCTCTAACTGATATATTACATTTTGGCAATGAATTATGTATATTGTAAATCTAACATAATAAAAACATAAAAAAAAATATGCAAACATTTTAAAAAATGGCAAGATTGCACAATTCACAAAATATGTAAAATTTTAAACAATTACTCAGAAACAGGCACCTTATATGTTTGTAATCTCTCTTCTATAAGGTTTTCACGTGTTAGCCAGCAAAATGTGGTTTTTCCAAGATATGATGGATCCAGTCCTGAATGTTGTAATTCAGTCCAGTGTTACAAGATCACATAGAAATGAAACAAACCGGATACAAACAAGAAATGAGCAACAGATTTTGCTGTTTGATCTTGCCCTCACTGATGTTCTTCTTTTTCCATGTTTAGTTGACGTAGTAAAGCCAGTAAACGATGTTGAAGAAGGAAAACACTGTTGGGAAGATCATCCTCGACCATTTGTCAATAGAGTTTACATCAGTCAAGTCTGGGATGTTGATTTTTAGCTGTGAAGCGCGTCGCCGTAGTCGGCTCTTCTTTTGAGTCATGTGGCGCTCCAATGCATTTCGGCCAAAGTTGTGTCTGGCCAGCCCTCCTTTGCGGTACTGTAAAGTCGAGCTGTCGTACGTCAGCATGGTGTTTCGCGGGTCATTGAGACCCAGAGCCAGCTCCGTGACGCCCATGTCGTTCTTAATGTCCAAGGTGCCCAGAAGGATGTTTTCATGTGGGTCCATCTGTTTGAGGAAAAGAGTCGAGTTTTAAGTGTTTATGTCATGCAACAATATCATACATCTATAAGTTACATTTTCAAAATAAAAGAAAGAAAACAAAGTAGTAAAATTTCTGAAAAGGTTCTTAAACATTTTACCATCTTTAATCTTATTGTTTTGGCTTTAGCAACTATCTGGTTAACATGGTGAAGCAATCACAAACTAAAGAGGCCAAAGTTTTCCTCATGAGTCGGTGGACAGTGAATATGGGACTAAAAACCACTGCTTTTGTGTTGTACCTTATTCTTCTGATCGCTCAGTCCGATCGCTGCGTCATCCACAAAGATCGGTTCCCACATCGAGTCATGACCGTCGAGATCCCTTTGTTTCATTCTTGCATACAGAGTGTCATCTCTGCCGACCACATTTCCCACGAGCCACTGCAAGTAAACACATTTGCCATGGTTACCTGAGCAACAGAAAAGTCCTCAGTTGACGACTAAAGCTGAGCTCTCCCTCTGTTTTGGCCTCCACTCTCAGGAGCAAGATTAAACCGACGAGCTCTTTGGTCTTTCAAATCGCCCCCACTGATGTATGTTTACGTTATATCTGAATCTATGTTATTATTATATGAGGTCTCAAATATACTTTTATCTTGAAACCTCTGTGTGTTCACAATTCTCTAGAAATACTCATGTCCACGGACTTCACAGTTCTTTCCCCTGCACTTTAAAAGCATCCTGGATTCAAATGTCTAGTTTTAATTTTCTCCTCTGGCGTCTCTAGATGCCCCAGGTTATTAATGCAGCCATTCTTCCATTTTTATTTCATCATTTCAAGTCAGTGTTTTGTATTCACCTGATATCGGCATGTGGCCACGTTATTACTGTGGCTATTTTGCATCTTTTCTCATAAGCGATTGGTTTGTTCCGGCTGGTGGCACAAAATGAGAAGGTGAATGCAATGCTTTCTACCAAGACAAAGAGCCAAGTGGCTCAGAGACCTTCTTTCAGCTGGCAACATGTCACATTTGGATTTCAAACGGGGCACAGTACAAGCTTATTAGGCTGGTTCTCGTTGGCACAGTGAAGGCAGGAAACATTAGGTCAGCCCTCTGTTTGAAGTGCTGACATTTCCTTTCTCTGTAAGTAATTATTCTGAGTTCAAATGTGTTTCTGAGAATCTAGTGGAAAAAAAGATGTGAACACATGAGATCTCATTTAGAGTTTGAGCATGTCTCTTCATATGTGGAGGTATTTTTTATGCAAAGTACATTCAGAAAACAAAAGACGTGCTGTTCTTACCTTGTTTGGATCCATCCTCATCTTCTCATTGTTGGCCAACGCCGACTTCTCAGCTGCTTTTTTCTGCCGCTGAGGACCCCGTCCGAAAAAGATGTAGTTTACCAGCGCATACTCCAGCAGAGCAAGGAAGACGAAGACGAAGCAGCCCATCAGGTACATGTCTATGGCCTTGACGTAGGGGATTTTAGGCAGGGTTTCCCTCAGATGGGTGTTGATGGTGGTCATGGTGAGCACCGTGGTTATACCTGACAGAGAAACACCATGTTGACCATCAGAAATGTTTAGAATCCACAAAGTTAAGAGAGTAAAATGATGAATGATTTAATCTAATATGATTAAATCAATAGAACCAAATATATGGCCCTTACTTTTAATCCTCCTGACTGTGAGACATCAACTTGATACCATATCTTTGACTGACTAAGCCTTTCAGGATCAATGAAACTGGAGGTGGGGGTGGGGGGGGGTTACCTTCCATGGCTTCAAACAACGGGCTGGTAGATGAGCTAAAAGACGGGCACCTGAAGCCGAGCTGCAATTTGAAATTCAAATGTCAACCTTGGTCTTGTTCATTAGTGGAGAACTCCTGCCGAGAAAAGTTGTAGACACTTTTCAAAAGCTTCACCCAGCAAGCTGCTGTCGGATCGGCTCGGCATAGCAGTGTGTGGAGTTGTGCTTATTAGAAGTGACACGCCAACTCTCCCTACAAGTAATTTAATTACTTTTTTTTCCCGTGTGATTACAATGGTGTGTGTCTTTGGTATTATCTATATACAGGAATTATAAGCGGCATGAGAAGCCTGATTCTAAAGCTTAAATGTGATTTTCTATACATGATTAAATAGTTGTTTTTTCTCAGCTCATGAATCCTCCCACACACACCTGTGTGTTGCCCGCACGCTGAGATTATTTAAGGCAATTTCTATGGAGAGCCTTAGTAAACAATTACTAAATTATTATATACAGCTGTCACAAAGCTGTCAGGTGACCACCGCTCAAAATAGGATTCAGGCAATTCTCCCAAGCTGTTGCTGCAAGAGCTTAACAATAACAACAAAGGATTTCTGCAGCACAGTGGCCATGTGATGCAGCCATTACAGGTCCACTTTAATGCTCTGAAACCAGGTCAGAGTAAAGTGGTTCCTGAATCTGGTGTAGATTGAGGGGGTGACCGAATATTTCCCAACTCAGCTGACCTGCCTCCATTATGGAGCATTACTTTTTTTTTTTCATTAAATCCCATGCATGCCTTTCCCTCCCTGGATCACTAAATGCAGCTCTGTTGTCAATCAGCGAAATTGCCTTGTCGACTAAAGCGAGGGACGGGTGTGGAGGTAGAGAGGGATGAATGAAGCTGGGTGGATGGAAGACAGGGAGCTGCAGATAAACACAGTAAGTTAGCTGAGTGCAAACCTCACAGGCTACACACAGTTTACATAATTGAGAACGACGTTGGGTGAATGGTGACTTTCAGAAAAAGCACAAAGGCTCTGGATTTAGAGTGGAAACAAATCAACCTGGTCGTCCATCATCAGGTGTTTTGGGGGCTAAAGCAGCACTTCCTGTACTGGGATGGATATTTGACCCTGGTTTAAACCAACAGTGATTGAAAAGCCATTAAAAACATAATGCTGCTGTGGAGCAGTGCAGTGTTGTTCTGCTTTCTTTAAGGACTAAATCAGGTTCATGGCTGTGATTAATGAAGACACGAAGCACAGAAATTAATGATTGAAAATGAGAATTAATTCATTATATTCAGTCATGAGCTTCCGAGCACTGACAGTCGTGTCTGTGGTGATAGATAACGTCAGAAAAGTTTCACCAGTTCAACAGAAATTCTTACAGTAAAGGTCAAACATCTCTACAACAACTTGCTTGCTTGCTTTCCCCTCACTACAGTTCATGTTTGGATCTTCCAATCTTCGTGTACTGCTATCCTTAGTCACTGTGTATCAGTCCATGTCCTCTCTATCCGTCTATATTTGTATCGGAGGCCTCACCTAGAGCGACTCTGGCAGCCGACGCATCGTAGTTGATCCAGAAGGAGACCCAGGAGAGGATGGTGATGAGGATAGAAGGCATGTATGTCTGCAGGATGAAGTAGCCAATGTTTCTCTTCAGCTTAAAACTCAGGGACAGACGAGGGTAGGAACCTGCACGGAGCAGACGGGAGAGGGAAAACAGAAAGCAGAGGCAGAGTGAGGTCATGTACGTCCACAGCATTCGACACAGGCGCTCTACAGGAGTTTGTGAATTTTGACTCTGCTATTTTAGACACTGTGTATATTTTGGGGTTGTGCTCAGACTGCAGCTCAAGTTCAGACCTCTGAGGTCGAGGTATGGTTGAATTTTAAAGCTAAATCTTAGTTGACAAAGGTTATGATACTTCAATTTTGAGGCTATTTTAGATTTTAGTTTCTTTTCTGCACCTGTCATAGGTTTAAATATCATATACGTAAGACATTAAAATGACAACTAGTTAGAAATGTATTTAAGAAAGAGCTGCAAATCTTTACTTTTGAGAGACTGGGTGAAGAGTGAGAGTTATCCTGTCTTTGTTTTTGCACAAAGAAAAAGTACAAGGCAACAACAGAGGTGTGCAGGTGAGATTCAGAAAGCTCATGCTTATACAAGAAAACGGTAAAAACCAACGTGCCCATATAAAACATTAACAGATTAAATGGCAATTATTAGTTCTCTATGGATTCACCAATGACATTCAAGTCCAAGTATGTTGTCATTTTACAGACAGTAGGAGTGTTGGTGTCCGTAGCTCATCCTGAGAACAGTCCATCCTCCATCTGTTCTCTGTTACTGAGGCGCTCAGTAAAAACCCATATTACTCGTCTCCACATCAGCACTCAGCAGAATTACCTGTTCTCTCCTCCACCTGTGTTTATGCACCATGATGAAGGAGCTTTGATGGTTTTGGTAAAAGCCAAACTGTATCAGTGCACACGTTTCACTCCTCAGAGAGCCGACTCTACTTTGGTTTATGTTGTGTTACCAAACTTACAACAGGATGGAGGATGGACAACGAGCGTAACGACAGGAGGAGCGAGAATACATGTGGTTTATTTGAAAGTTGCAGAAGACGGATGAGCAAGGAGGATTAAGTCTTTACAAAACGAAAGCAGCACCAATCCACCGGCTCAGCTTCTCCTCTTGGAACAGCACCACTTTAGATCTACTCTTTCTGTTAGCTCATGTTAGCATGAGTCATCGAGAGAGTGGCTGAATGATTTCTTCATGAAGTGAGGAGGCAGCTTGGGGCAGAAAATAACAGGCAGGAGAGGGGCAACAGTGAGTATTTATTATTCATAAGGGCAACAATGACATTGTCTCCATCCTTGGAGTGAAACACGACACTTCTGTTGGATAAACGCCCGGGCACTTGTGCTGATGTTTGCATTTCTGCGTGACCCCCGCGAGTCGGCGTCTCCATATCTGAATAGACGGCTCGTTGAAAGGGAATCCCCCCCACCCCTCCTCAACTCGACCCCCCATATGTCAGCCATATTTCTGCATTAGGTGATAAAATCAGGAAGGCTGCAGGGAGGGACACACTTGGTTGATTTACAGCACACACAAACACTGTATATTCATCAGTAAACATTATGTTTTAATGGGGTTGTGACCCCTGCAGACAGGACAAGCTCTGACTGGTGGATGCTCTTCGCTCTTCTTCTGCTTCTTTTTTTTTTTTTAGTATTAATGTTTTTGCTCTTACTCGATACAATGGCAGCTCAACCACTGTCCCGCTTTACAATTGCTTGCTTGCATGACAAATTCATGAATATGAAAATGCCGAAGAAATGAATATTTCACAGCATCAGACAGCATCCTCTCTGTTTATTGCTGTTAAATAAGTCATGGTGTCTTTCTGTCTCCCAGGACAGCGCCTTCGTTCGAGGGTTTCTATGTACGTTTGAACATTTACATAACATTTTTGCATTTCTGGAAACAGTGTTCAGGTTTCCCCCCCCCCCGTTTTTGTATGCACACACAAGTGGATGCTGCTTTTCATATCAATAAGAGCAAACAGTGAAATGAGTCAATATGTATGAGTTGCCATATTGTTTTCCTTGCGGCAATATAACAATAATAAAATGCAATATCCCTAAGTGGCAGGAAATAATTAAGGGCTTTTTTTAAATGGAAATAAAGGCAAAGTGGGCGTGTGTGTATGAAACTGAACATACACGCTTCCAGATAATATTCATATGAGCTCAGATAATATTAGACATCATCATACTGTGCTGCTGTTTGTGTGTGTTCAGTCTTTAAGGACAGAGATTCACACAACTGAGAGCGAGTCAGGACTTTACCTGTGGAGAAGACGACGTTCTTAGAGATGAGCTTATGATCCACGATGGAGAACTGGGGCAGTTCGATCTTGTCCACCCCCGTCACGGCGTTGTCTCCACCCCTCCAGTAGAACTCGATGTCGTCTGTGGTGTAACCATCTGAGACACAGGAGCACAGGAATTACTGAGGATCGTTGATGCTCAACGCACTCGACGCATATTTATAATCACGTCCCATCTGGATCTGGTAAAGGGCAGTTAATTAATCACTCAGTGTGATTAGGTTGGTCGTCATAATTTGCTTCAACCAATCAAGATGCAAGAAATTTCAATCAATATAAATATTTATACATATATTAACCATTGTTTGACCTATGGCCACTAGAGTCCACACAGCTGTGACTCTGGTTCTGTTGGAGGTCAGGGGTCACTTCCTGTTTGAGTTTTTCCACATATACTGTTTCTCACCATAATAACATCAGATCTTTGACTTTAACCTGTGAAGTGCGATTCGATCATGTTTTCTAGATTTGGTTCTGTACAAATTAAAATTGATTAGATCAATTTATTCCCTAATTACTCACATAGACTGTACAGGAGGTAAAAGGCACAAGCTCATTGGACCAGACTGATGAGAATGAATGAAAGTCAATGGCCCTGACATCTAATTGCCCCGACACTGTCAAGTTGCCACTGTGTCATAATTACTCACTTGAAGTTGATGTGGGTGGTTCAGTTTATTTATTTATTTCTTTTATTTTTTCATGCTTTTCCACTTTTTTCAAGCACCAGCCTGAATTGTGTTATTATTGTTTTATGTTTTAAACGATGATCCACCCGTTGGCTCTGCCCTCTTCTTCTTCACCCGTCACTCGTAATAATTCATCATGAAACACTCAGGACAAACGATGCATGATGAATTTAGTTTAACCTTGATTCATGACACACACACACACACGGCTCGTTTCAAAGGTTTTTACCATGTCCACTGCTGATCAACACACACACTGATGTCGTGGCACTGGATTCTTTACAGTAATTGAATTACTGTATGAACTGACAGATAAAACCTATGAATTATGAAATGCGGTCAAACATACAACTCTATAGTAGCTGGTGAAACATGTTACATATGTGACTGACTACATATATATGAGTCAACTTTATTATGTTTTGCCCCTCTGAGTGAGTAAATTATTAAAACCAAGAGCAAGACTGATTAAATAAGCAGCGCCTGGCCTCCGTTTTCACCACTAAAACCCAATAACAACCCTGCAGAGGGGGACAAGAAGCAAGTCAGTCCATTAATATTAATCTCAACCAAAGACCATGAAACTTGGCTCTTGCATAATCCACTGCCTACTGTCTGCTCTGGTGCAGTTGTCATGTCTGCTGACTTCAGGGCATAAGAGCGTTGGTCTCGGAGCGAGGAGCGGGAGGGAGGAGGAGCGAGGAGCGACCGGAGACAGCTGGGGTTAGAGGAGCAGCTCACCATTAGAAGCTCACTACAACTCCTTTAAAACAGCTATTTGCAAAGTAACTCATAAAAGAGAAGATAAAGTCAGAATTAGCACAATAACTTTGTCTTTGAGTGTAAATGGAAGTTATAAAAAGACTTTATTATCTTTCGGTAGCTTTTACACTTTTACACGCTGTCTTCTGTACGTAGCGAGCTAGCGGTGCTTAGATTATGTTGGCGCTCTGACAGCTCGACATGGGTGTGTTGGAGTGTGAACTTGCTGCTCTGTAAAGGAGGAGGCCGAGACTCACACACACACACACACACACACACACACACTTTCTCCTGCCTCAAGACAAACACAACAGAATATTTTTAGTCTTTACAACATGAACTGATATGAAATCTCTCCTCGCCGTGCATGTGCAGTGATCCCTCTGTACTGTAGGTAACAGCAGGAGGTGGATTAAACAACAATCGTGGATGTTTTCCAGGATCTCAACATGCGACTTAATGATGATGATGTTTGCATGTTCGCTGCATCGGGGATTTGCATGTTTGTTTGTCGAGTCTTCCTGAGCGATTATTGTTGTTTCATTTGATGACATGCGTGGAAGTTGACTTCTTTTTTTTTTTTTTTTGCATTAGTCTCCATGACCATTACTCTGCAGCATGACGACGACGATGATGATAATAGGGAGGTTCAACAGCCAGAAAGTGAATTAACATGTTTGATTTGCATGCTTATGAACTGTGTGTGTGTGTGTGTGTGTGTGTGTGTGTGTGTGTGTGTGTGTGTGTGTGTGTGGGATGGCGGTGATGATGGGGCCATGCGGGATGATGAATAAAATCATGTTTGACAGAACAATTTAGAGGGAACTCCCACGCTGTTTCATTGATTAGTGCATAAAATATAGAGCCGTTACATCACACCACCTCCTTCCTCCTCCTCCTCCTCCTCCTCCTCTTCCTTTTCCTCTCCTTTTCTCCTCAACTCTTCCTTCCTCTCTAACACGTTCTGTTTTTATCTCCCTTTCTCCCACCACGTTTTTTTTTGCTGCCGTATGATTACCCACCTCTCGTCTACTTCCTTCCTTCCTTCCTTCCTTCCTTCCTTCTCGGTTATTTCATGTCATAACCACCATTATGTGTCCATCCATCTCTCACTCTACCTTCCCCAGTACTTCCCTCCTCACGTAGACCCTGCTCTCTTTAATTAATACTCGTGTGACCTATTTAGTTGCTCTGAATTATTAAAGCAGACTCTTCAGTGGCTGCTTCCAACACCCTCACACTCTGACATCTCTTGTTCCTCTTGCTGAAAATGGACTGAGGCGCTCACTTCTTTCTTTCTTTCTTTCTTTCTTTCTTTCTTTCTTTCTTTCACATATAATGTATAACCAAAACTTTCCTGTAGCATCATAATGATCAGCTCATATCAGACTGAGGTAATGAGTAAAATCTCAAAGTGAATTCCAGTACATATGAGGTGAAATGAGATTAATGTTTTTTTCTCTCGGTCCCAGGAAAAGAAAAAAAAAAGCCTGGCAGATGAATTTTGAACAAACTGCAGACGATTAAGTGCTTCTCCACTAAGTATAAGAGTGGGAAATTATATTAGTGGAGATGGGATGAAATAAAAGCAGGTCATGGGCAGACAGAGGTAACTTCGTTTTAGCTGCATTTCCTCAGTGATAAAACTGTGACTAAATCAGCTCAGGTTCAAAATGTAAATGTGACTCATTGTATTGAGTTTCAAACGGTTGAAACCTTGTTTTATGGCCGAGCTGATGGGGTTGTGTTTCCTCTTGTACACAGGATACAACAAAATGTAAGAGTGCTGTTACATTCACAGCAATCATTCTCCCCAGAGGATGAGTCCTGCAGGTATCCCATGAGCTTTTCCTCCATCTCAGGGCTCATTCACACAGCACCAACCACCAGGATTGTGTGTGCGCACGCTTCTACTGAGTGTGTTTGTGCAAACCTCACACATACCAGAGGCAGTTATTTGATCCAAGCTGCAGATATTTGATTGTCCGGCTATAACCCAATCCACTTACCCCCATTGTTTCTGTGTTACTGAGGCTGACTTTGCAATTTTTGTTGCGGCTTTGCTTTCATACTGACGTTATTACGTCACAGTGTTTTGCACAGATAGATCGCCCTGATGCTCATACCAAACCAAGTAGAGGAAAACTAGAGTGTCTTCTTGTGTAGTTACGTCCTTGTTCATAATTCCCACTGCGACTTTGACCTCTGACCTTTGACCACCAAGTCTTATGAATGTTTGTGTCACATTCAAAGAACCAGTGGATGAACATGCAACTCCAAAGACAGGGTTCCTCCAGCTCTGGACCGTGACCTGCTGTGCTTCGCCTACACCTGAGGGTTGGTGCTGAGTGTTTCTATCAACTATGAAATGATGGAATGAGGAAAAGGCAGTTAGCTCTCTGATTCCTCGGTGGCATCGGGCTTCTCTTGTGGACTCCAGAGTCTGGAGCGTTGGCAGGACATAAATAAATGAAATTGTTCAGGATAGCATCAGAGGAGATAGCAATACAATACTACAGCTATTTAACTGGGGCTCTGGCATATCTCCCTGACAAAATCTGACTCTAGGCCTTTTTTTTTTATCAAGCTTATGAAATAATGTCTCAATTGATTTGTTTTAATGGGCAAAGAAGGATTTTGGAGAGAGATAAAACACTGGCTTTGATATTGCTCTGGGCAAAACATAATCAGGGATAACAAAGTTTTTTTTTTTTTTTTGGTTTTGTTTTTCCTTGACTTCTAAATGATGCTCTGAAGCATCACATACTTTTATTATTATCGTTATAATAAAAGTTTGGGAATAACACAGACTTCATGATATGTTATAAACCTTATTGTCGTTGTGGCAAAAGAAAAAAAAAAAAAGTTGTGTAAAATCACAAAAATAACTTTTGTCCAATTTTCCTCACACGTTACAGAACGCACATTAAAGTTAAAACGATGTCACGACTCTCCACGTTCATCACAGCCCCTTTAATGTTATTCCTGGTGTCCAATTAAAACAAAAATGTCTTCAAAACTTTTTTTTTTTTTTTTTTTTTGGCGGTGCACAGCGAGCTGCACCGCCCGGACCGGGACAGGAACATCTGAAGATAAAGATAAATAAATAAAAGAAACCATTCACATCCCAGAGGATATGTGTGTGTGTGTGTGTGTGTGTGTGTGTATGTTTCTAAAAATGGGCAGAAACAGTGAGAGCAGAGTGAGAGATAGCGAGTGGAAGCGGCTCTGTCCATATGATGTGGATCGCTGGTGCAGAAAATATAACTATTAGCTGGTAAAGATGCTGTAATGAAATGATGGTCTCATTGTGAGTGCACGGACACTGTGTGAAATAACAATCGTGGTCGTCCTCCCTCTCTCTCCTCGGTGTGGACTGTGCACACACGTCAGCTCAAAGCATGTGAGGGAAAGTTTGTCTTAATTAGTTCATTGTTTGTTTTCAAAGCAGCTTCACTTTAACCTACAGCCACATGTGCTAAAGCTAAGCTAAAGCAGCTAATAAGGGCAGACCCCCTCCTGTGTGGCATTCACTGTTTAACGGCTCAGTGACTTTACTCTTCACTATGATTTATTGAAAAGGTGCACAGCTGCTTTACTTGTGAACATGTTTCACAAGAATCGTCTTCCTGTAATGGTGGCACTGCTGCAGCCACACAGCACTGTATATACTGTGCATTATAAAACTGCATTACTGTAACAGTGACCCAGAGACGTCATGGGGCTTTAACCCTGTTAAATAATGCAGGCAACGGTATTTCCCTCACACTGAGGTAAAAATCTGGGGTGGCCAACGAAGCTCAGGTCCTGAATTACACATGAATTATAGAGATGCTGAGCAAGTAACAACAAAATAGATGCAAGGTGACAGGGCTTAGCTCACAAGGTTGTAAACCCAGCCCTCATTTACTACGACTATGAGCGTGAAGCTGAGGTAGTGTGGTGTTAAAGCCTCTCTTTTATTCCCTCATAAGTTCTTGGAGGAGGAACAGCATGACAGAAGATCTGTATATTTTCTATATTATACCATAACATTAAGTCATAGTATCTCTCTCTTATTATCGTAGCTATGGCCCATGTTGACAACGCTGTAACTGACCACACCCTGTGCTTTACACCCTCAGCTCATATCTTTGCACAGATGCTCGACAGTAACATCTTTATTTTCACTGACTTCACTCCAGTGTTGAAGTTATTTTGCCAATTTTCAGAGCGAGGTTATGCAAATAACACAACACAAGCTCCACTGAGCACATCTACCTGAGGCCCTTTGGAGACCTGTGCTCGTATTTTACAGACTTTCTAATTCATTCATTTTCATCAAGCGCGCCCTCGAGGTGCCGTCTTCTCCCTAGGCTGTTTATCCTCAATGATTAATTTCTGGTGTCGAAATGTCAAAGTTGTTTAAAATCATTGTTTCCGTGATGTTTTGTGTCTGAAGCCTGATTCGTGTTCGTCGTTCCACAGGGTTTATGATCTGTCCAAAAACAGGTTTGAATCATTAGCTGTGAGTGACGGGACACGTGTACAGTACAAACCGGTAAATTCAGACATCAGCAGAACTGAACTGAGTTACGGGTTCATGTTAACCATGAAAATACATTTTTAAAAAAAGGAAGATAAACAACAAACCTCAGTCTCTTTAGCTCAGAATAAATAGTGAGGAATTTGTGAATGAACCAAACCTTTAGTCACAAGCTGCAGGGTTTTGATTTCTTATTCTCCCTTGCTCCCGCTCATTCATGACACATGTCACAAACAGTGAGTGTGTAGGGTAGAAGTCCTGTTGTGGTTATTGAGAATAAATAACAGAGTTGTACAGTTACAATGGAGAATTGGTGGAAACTAATCAACAAATCCATTTGATGGTGTTTTCTTCAGGCTCGGTGCAGCTGGGATCTGCATGTAGCCTGAGAAGTGTTTGTTGTATTTCTTCAAATACCTTTTTATTCAACAAGGGACACGATTGTCTAAGTTGGGAAAAAAAAAAAAATCAAAACTGATTAATACACTGTTGAATTTTTCATGTGTGGTAACTTGATGATTATAAATTTCTTGGAGGAATAAAAACAATACGGTGGCCTTATCTCTCTTTGCATAAAATAACTGTGCTGATACAGCAGCAGCTTCTGTACAGAAACAGCTTGTTATTGCCTGATTAAAAGTTGGTAATTAAACCTGGGTCAGCAACTTCACTTTTGCCTAAAATAATTACCAAAGGTCATCGTGATTGGGATTAAAGTTGGATCCATAAGTGGAAGTTCTCGGACGTTTTATTCCAACCTGTCAGCGCTCATTAAATCACAGGCATCAGTCAGTCAGTGTCTGACTAACGAGGATATTAGGAGGCAGCAGAGCATCGAAACTCACTGGAAACAGGCCAGCAGAGAGAGAGACAGAGAGACAGACAGACTTTCTTAAACCGTCTTGTTCTTGTTCAGTTTTGACTTTGTTCTTCACCTGCCTACACACAAAACCACTGACAGTGACTCTAAACACCGTAGTACATATGCCAGGCCTCTAGGAGGCGCTGTAACGCTGCCACACACAAATAAACCTAAAACAGAGAAGAAGACCTCAAGCATATTTGCAAACCCCAAATATTATACATCAACTAAATGTTGACTGGGAGTCGTGTCAGTCCACATATGACGACATGATGCTTTTCAGGCGCAGTATTGGATCGACCCGTCAGTCGTCCGGCATTGTTGATGTGTAGCTGTGTGGCTCACGTTACAGGCTAGAGGGGTAGGGCTGTGACATCATAGTTTCATAAAAGCATTTTGAGATTTATTCACTCTGGGGCCTGTTTCCAAAAAAATACAGTTTTAGGGTTCCCATGTGGACGAAACGCCAAAACGATGAAAAAAAAAACTGTTACTTTTATCCTTATGTTACAGAGGCATGAGTGGACAGGAGGACAGTGAGAAGAAACAACCAGCAGAGATTCTACTTCACACTGCTGCTCCATGAGACCTTTAATGCTCCGGGCTCACATGAAATAAAGAGCGGCTCGGCACGGCCACAGTTGCTTCTCTGCAGCCAGCGTGTTGTAAACTTGGTGGGAAAAGAGTCCTGTCACCAAATTAAAAATGAAGGATGTGAGCTGGAGGAGCTGATGATGGTCGTGTTGAGAGGCAAACAGCCATCGTCTGTCTCCATCTGCCCCTCACTGGTCCACCGTCAGCCCCCCGAACTATGTTCAAAGAGGCAGGTTAAATGGACACTGCGCAGTGTGAGGTCACATCATTTGCAATTACAAGCCCTGCACCATCTTTAACCAGAGGCAAAGCAGATTCCCAATTAGTTTGGATTAAGGCATTTTCGCTTGTTGTTTCCCTTCACTAAGAGAAAATGTGAGCAGTCCGGTGTGCAGCAGTGTTAGCATGAAGGCCACCAGCACACTGCTGCTTCTACACTTCCTTATTCTCTCTCTGCTCTGTCACTTCGTCTGCAGCACTGGTGCTTTTAAATGGGAGATGTAGAAAATGAGGCACAAGGGTTTCTCTGCTGTTTCCTCATGAATAAATGGAAAAATATGTTCTTCTCTCCACATATACAGTAGGATGTGTCAGTTTTTTCTCCAGCAGAGTTAATTCTTTGCTTTGATGAGTAAACACATTTTTGCATTGCAAATTGTGAAGTTAAAAAATGAGTAATGGAAACACATGAGGTCATAAAATCTCACATTTTTTCAGACTATTCAACAAAGCCGTTCTACATCACTTCCTGCCGAGCTCTCAACCTTAGGGTTAAAAGGTGATTGAGTCTCTGGGAAAATCAAAGACAGTGATATGAGACAGTGATCACCACCGGCCTCTAGAGACAACGTGAAAGATGAGGTAGAATAGAAATGTGTCTGTTGTTTGTCAGTCCATGTTGACAGTCCAACAGACTTTCACTGGATAACTGGAAACACTGGTTCCTAGTTTCAGGTGCACTGGGAAGTTAAAGACAAGCTTATCTAAACACTGGGTTTTGAATAAAGCGAGGTGATTGGACAGTCTGGATTTGATGCAGCTGTACCTTTGTCAGTAGAAAAAGAAGCAGAGGCCTGTGTGGCTGCCGCCCTCAGGTGACCCTGTCACACCTGCAGAATAGCAGCTTTAATTGGTTCGCCCTCCTGCTGCTTCATTTCAACCATTTGGCCTCACGGCTTATGCACAAAAAAGTTTCTCTTTGCACATCTCCGTCACACTAATGTGCCACAGCTTGAGTTCCCTCCTCTCCCTGTCGGTGTTCCCTTTCTGCTTTTAGAGTTTCTTTTGGGTATTTCAACCAAACTCTGCCTGTCTGAGCCCAGATGGCCCCAGTTATGGATATTGAACATATGTATAATTGATTATTATAGTTGATTCAAAGTTTAATATCAACAAACTGAATCTATAATTCCCACAAAAGCTGCAGTGCAGCAGAATCTCCTGTGTGCATGCAGAAAACACACTGGTCCATTAGCTGCCTACCTTACAGTGGAGCCTTCATGCATTATTGTAGCCACAGTGTAATAGGTTGCTGCTGTACAAATGGTCTGTGTCTGGGAACAGGACGTTATGGAGCAGTGTGTTTCAGGTGTAGTTCTCACAGTAGGAGCAGAGAGGACGTCGCAGCAGTGGGTGATGGTGGAGGTGTTGGGTATTGGTCAGATTATCAGGCCTCTGCTGAACTTCAGCGTTTATCTTCCTGTAACGTATGATCTTGATCTCACAAAAAACTCTTGAACAGCCTCCTTTGTTCCTCATGCTCTAGTTCCCTTTGTACTTGAGCACCAGCTGTAGACCTTCCAGCTGAGTTGCACAATTTGATGAAAACACCCTTTAGCCCTCTCTATATGTTACACACATCTGGATGCATTTGCAGTTATCCATTGGAGTTCTGACTCTAGTGTGCCAACATCTGGCAGAATTTTATACATACATATATATATATATATATATATATATATATATATATATATATATATATATATATATATATATATATAATTACTTTGAAGTATCAGTTTGCATCAGGGCTGTCAGCTCTGTTGGACAGGTCGATGTGTAACAAGAGAACATTCATTGGAGACATATGACTCTAGTGCTTTAGGTTTTTATAGAAATATTATCAGATTATTTTCAATGAAACTACAAAATCAAGTTTGGAAAAACTGAAACTTTCTCACCTTTCTTTCTTGGGACCAAATATTGAGACAATACGTGATCTCTAGAGGAGAAAACTCAGAGCTGAGTGTATATTTAGAAGGAAAAAGAAGGTTTCTACTTTTACCTAGGGAAATACTGTGAATTGGATGGGAAGGATTATGTTATAAAATATTAAAATCCTGAGTAAATCCTTGTACAGCAGTAAAGGACAAATTGCTGGGACCCAGTGACACATAGTTCCTGACAGTTGACTGAACAAAGCTGAAGCTACACGCAGTCTGCATGGGTGCAGACGGAAAAGGATGTATAGTTGAGAAGCAGGAATTTAAAGGTGAACAAATCTGCGCCATCTATAAATGACAGGAGACGATAATCAACGAGAAAAGGAAGGAGATACTCACAGCTCTCTATCTCCAGTGTGCAGTTTTGCTCGTCCAGTGGATATCTCCTCAGATCCATCATACAAGCAGCAGTGGTTGTGATCCTGGAAAGATAAGACACAACGATTGTGGCAGAATCTGACAGGAAACTGTGTTTATTGTTTTCAGTGGAAGTACGACAGTAATCTCTCTCTCTCTTGTTTTTTTTTTTGTTTTTTTTTATCTGTGTATGTCAATAAAGATAATACAAAAACTGACTGATCCCAGATATCAATGTAGCATCAGAAAGACACTGGACTGCAGCATTTCTAAGACTGGACAGACTGTAAGTTTAGTCATTTCCAAACCAAACAGTGACTAATTGACATTTATCAGAGGTTTGGTCACGACCTGCACGTCTGTATTTAAACATCAAACTGACACTGGCATGTGACATTTAGAGGATGTTGGATTTTGACAACACAAAACCATCACTGACAGATGTCAGAAGTATTTCATGTCAAATTTAACTGGTTTGGTCACCAAACATGACAATCTACGTCCAACCAAACAAGTATAAAAGCCTGATGATGTTAATGGCCAGCTGTGCACCTGGCAAATCCATCCAAAAACCATTGGACAGGGGTTGAACAATGTTTCGTCTTGAGTATTTAAAGGCCCTGTGAAGTAAAACTTAAAGTTCAAGGTCATTTTTGTTGACGTCCTAACTTTGATGCAGTCCTGAACTCTGCTCTCCGATATTATTTATCTTCTTTTTGTTCATATGGGTTTTTGATCGAAAGAACAGAAAATCGTAAATCCTGTGTGAGAAAGCTCTGGCCTTGAGGCCCAGGAAAATGATCCCTGTCAGAAATGATCAAAAGGTGATCAATGAATTATAATTCAATAGCCTCTTTCTAAACAAGCACACGTGACTCCAGGGGCTGCAGGCTTTCTGTCTAGGATTAGAAAACCTAGAAATGTTGTCTGGTCTTCTCTGAATACCCAAAACATCCTGGGGGTCCCTCATTAGCCTAAGTAACTTTAAATCTTGAAAAACTCCACAGGACGTTACATGTGAAGGTCTGGGGTGGTTGTGGCACTGGGATCTACATGGGGGATTACAGGGCAGGAGCTAATCCTGATGTCCCAGTTTTAGCATTGTTTGGATAATCCAGTGGCTCCTCTGTTGGTGGCCCCCCCTCAGATGTGAGTCCCGGGGATCAAGGATCAGACGCTGTGGGACGTTGGTAACCCCGATAGGCCAGAGATAAGAGACACAAGTGGGATGAGCGCATTACAACCTGGTGTCATCAGACGATCGATAACCTTGACTTCAAGTCAAGATTATTGGTTACTTGAAGTGATACCTCCAGTGCTACCACTGAGACTTGATGTTGAAACTGCAGGAGAGTAAAAATGGAATATTTTATATTAGGATTAACATTTCAATGACTAAAGTATTTATAATTCTTAACCCTTTGTAGCCCACTCCTCCTTAGCTTCAAGAGTTAAGAGTAGTTTAAACTTAACTTTGTTAAAAATAAGTCTAAGATTGTGGTTACTTGTTCAATGAAGGGTTAACAATAGCTGCATGTGGTCACTTCTCCACAATCTCAGGTTACCTCACTTCAGTGTCACCGAGCTAAGTGTGAAGTTTCCCAAACTTTCTGTGAGTGTTAAAGTTTTAGTGAAGTCGTCCACCCCTCCTTTGTTTTCTGTGCGAACGTTGTTGTCGAGTGTGAAAAGTTGTGTGAGCAAACAGGAGCAAAATAAATTGTGGGTGGTTCATGTTTCATGTTTGTCTCCTCTTTGAAGCTGGAGCACTTAACCTCACAGGTCTGACTTGACAGGTAGATGATGTACGTATATGAGGCGCTGGCACGACTCCACACAGAGGAACATAAGACAAAGGCCTCGATCTTTAAGCAAATGAAATCATCTCCCTCCTGCATCTCAAGACTCCAATGAAATTTAATGACTGTAGCATTACCATACATATATATAAGAGAGCGACTGTTCCTTTGTTAACCTTGTGTAAATCAAGGGAGTTGTTTTTATGGTGTAAAGCATGGGACCAATGGAGGAGGACGACTCAAACGCGCCGCCGCTGTTTATTTCATCTCCACAGTGTTCATTAAGAAAAGCTCTCAGAGTTATCGCTCAGCCGACAAGTTTCATCCAAGAAGAAGTTGGAATGACAAATGTAAATCATATCCTCCTGTTACAGATTGAAATGGAGTCTATAAACTCGACCTGACTCTGTGCAGCATGCTGTGGAGGAGACTGATCAATAGAGCTGTAGATTATTATCTTCATTCAGCTGGTTTGGCCACGAGGGCAAGTGTATGGACAGATACAAGAGCTCTGAGGCGAAGAGGAGAGTGAAGCATAGATCTGACCCCTCCTGAGGCTAAACTACTCCATTTTCTCTCTTTTATCCAATATAGACATTAAAACATGACATCAAGTGTTGTATTGTAAACTCCAGTTCAATACAGTCAGGGACAAGAGACACTGATATAGTGCTTCAGCAAAGAAGAGACCCTTTTTTTTCTGTTTTCTTGTAATAAGGAGCAGGGATAGTGGGGAGTGTTTACTACAGTGAAAATATGCACTCTGAAACTGCAGGGGGAGCTCCGCAGAGAAAAAAGCGACCAAAACACAGACTAAAAAGCGACCGGACCTGCAGAGTTCCCCTTTAAAACTTGCATTAGTTAACATTGAGAATTTGTTGGTTGTGAATAAGATTTTTCACTTTTTGGATCAGGTAAATGTTCCAGCGTTGTGAGAAATGAACTTCAAGCAAAACAAATCTGGATTATTTATGGCCTGATTGGTCATTGTCCTAATCTGATATTCAAAAAGAACCGTTCTAGCCTGATAAGTGCTTTTATTAGTGGCCAAAGAGCTAATTTAGCCTTCTGCTTTCCTCCCCCATTGTCTTCTTTGTAAACGCATTTAGCCTTCCAGTTGCTATCAAAACAACTAGACAGGGGTGGATCATAAAGGACAATAACAGCAGCCAGCCATGAGTCAGTAGATAAGGTTATGTTGTCCATCAGACTTTGTGAAGGGAACATAAGGACGAGGCTGTGAGTAATAGGCTGCCATTCTTTCCTTGGCTCTGGTCTTGTGTGAGAACTTGACTCCCACTGAGGGAGTTGCCACAGAGCAGCACAGCATGGTGGGTAATCGTCTAGGCACACCTGACAACATAGATAAATTTGTGCCAGTGGAGAGGCTCATCTTGAGTCCAATCCTCTGTGTTACACAGCAGAGATAATCACCCTTGTGTGTCTCTGTTGCCTCTATCGCTCTCCTTTTGCTCTCCACCTCCCTCCACCTCCCTCCCTCTCTCTCTTTTCCATTATTCCTTCCATCAGCCACTGGAATGCCAATCTTTTAACTTTTTTTTTTTTTGCATCTTATAATCTATGCATTTCTAAACCCCGAGCACCATCCAAGATTCATGCACTTGCATATTGGACAACAACTCAAAATACTGTGTGTGATATAATTGGCAGAAAAGCTTTTAAAGTGATGATGCAGGAACACGACTGTGTACTTTCACAAAGCTCTTTTCATTTGCCTATTTGGAGAACCTTCCCATGCATGTCTGGAAATCATCTGTGAACTGCAGGACATACAGAAGAATGAGCAGCAAAGAGTAGTTTGATGGAGGTTGTAAGTTGAAGACAATGGTCTAAGAAAAAGACTGAATATCAGTGATGAAACCACCTCAGTGATCCAACACTATTTTCTTGTTTTGCTCGTCTTTAGCTGCAGTAGATCCTGAATGAAACGTTAGGGAACAAACACTCTACAGCATGCGCCCATTAAGAGGAAAGAAATCATTATATTGCTCAGTAATTGGCTTTAAAACCAAACATCAACTTGAAGCAAAATGATAATTGTCCTCTGCAGAAAACCAGCAGCTCTGACTGTTTGTTCAAAGACCTCGCGTTGACATTCAGTACAAACCTCCCATCCCTTCCCCTAGCAACAGTCACGTCAGTGTGTCTTTCTTTGACCAAGCTTTTTCTAACATTTTACTTCTTGAGTTTTCTGTGTGAACGACGGCTAATTTTGTCGTTTATGTCCTGTGGCCTGTGCAGAGCAGACATGTCTGTCTGTCTGTCTGTCTGTCTGTCTGACAGACTGTGGGAATGAAATCAAGAGAAGATGGATGAGAGGAAATTTGAGGACAAAGGATGTCAGTAGAGATGGGGGGGGAGGGTGGGGTCTATCACAGCAGCACCTTTTAATAGCAATAAAGGAGTTCAAAGGGAAGAGCTCTAACATTAACATTCTGCTTCATATTACACACCTCAGGGGTTTCCACCCCCCCCACCCCACCCCCCACAGTGAGATGGGAAGGTTGTTTGAGCCTAAGAGGTTTAGATGGATTCTCCTTTTCTTTCTCTGTCTTTGTCAGCGTGTGTTTCCCTCTGATGGATTTACTGCTGGTGATCGGCCTCTGTGGCTTCCAAGTGTTTAACCAAGGAGTAAATTGGCGGTTACTTCCTGGCAACTTTGTGATCTCTGTGTCAAGATGGAGTCAGACGTGTAGTAACCAGAGAGAACGAGTGAGCTTTGGACAGATTGTGTGAGGAAGGTGAAGGTTATACGCATGTTTGTGTTTGTGTTGTGTTGCCGTCACTGTGTGTAAAGTGTGTACAGCAGCTGTCTGGCTTTCTCCATTTACCCTCACACACTTCACCGCCTAATGTCCCAGCCAGTAAATGATGCACAGCCGCATCTCTTGCTCAGTCTTGGTGTCGCCCTCCGTTGCCTGGGTATACTGCCTGAGGACGCTGCCAACCGCACCAACTGAGCCCCATATGTTGCATCACCTGCAGTGACCCTCCAGATTTACCAGACGGTGCTCAAAAGACTCAGTTCCTGGATGGATCAAACTTGTGAGGTCAAATCAGGGCCAAGTATCCTTAAGGGATTCAAGCAGTCACTGGAACCAAGGCCAAGGAAATGCATTGACGGTTGTTGGTCACACAGTCGGAGCAGCGAGTACTGAACTCTATCAGTTTATCTTTACATTTGATATTCATGAAATGATATATTTATGGTTTTAAGTAGCTAAAACATCTCAGCGTTGTTTCGTATTTCCTCTCTGAGGCTTCTCTCAATGTTTTGTGTCCACCTATGAGCCTCTCTTCTGACTGGCTGACTGTTTTCTGACCGGTGCGTGGCCACACCAACAACAGATAATGGCCTTTGAGCTTTGTAAAATTTACCGGTGAATGCAAATGGCCACAGTCAGTCAGCACTGAGATGAGTCCTGTCCAATGACAGATGGGCTTCCTGACATCCACTGTGTGGCTAATGGAGGTAGATGTGTAGTTATGACATCACAAAGTTACTCTAAGTCCTGGTGGCTCATTTTAAGGCTTGGTATCTTAATACAGGCTGTGTACACTCCTGTGTGGATGGACGGGGGTCTGGTGACGCCCCTGCATTAGATCTATAGTCACATTGTCAAAAGAGACATTCTGGACTATATTTTAGTTTAACTTTTATCCTCAGCAAAGGTCTGACTACCTCTCTCTCCCTTTGCCCGCAGTCCTGCACATCCAGAGACAAAACATGTACTTTGTGCCAGAGCTGCATTATCTGATATTTAAGATAATGACAGCGTTCGCACAGCACTCATCCCCCACAGCAGCTGCCTCCCACCCACTGCCTCACCACAGAACACAGGGAGTGGGATGCCCACAGAATCAAATCACTTGGCTGCAGTAATATTAGAAACGTATTCAACAGAAATATTGTTTCTCATTATGTTTGTCAGTCACTCTTCAGCCTGATAATGATCAGTCTGTTTGCTAATTTATCTATACTTTAGTATAAACAGTATATTTCTGCAGCTCCTCTGTCCTCATTAATCCTCAGGGACAAACACACAAGTCAGTTCAACAAACAACCGACAACCCTGATAAAGAACAGAGGCGACGCTCTCCTCCTGACGTGTGTGGTCTGGTTTAACCTGCCTGAAAATTACAGAGCAGCACTTATGTTGTTTGTTGACACTTCCTTTTATATCATCATTGCATTATTAATATTATTATTAGTATTATTATTATTTCCTGAAGTCAGTCCTGACTATCTGCTGTTGTTTTAACCTGCCCTTGAAACAGCGGCTTTACTTCTGATGATCAGTGTGTGGGCGGCTCAAACAACAACAGCACTAGTTTCCTGCACAACCACACACAGACACAAAGAAAGAAAAGGGGTCTGTGCTGTTTTGCCTTTTCACCGCCATAATGAATCTCTGGGATGAATTGGCAGTTCAATGGAAAATACAGTAAGCGTGTGTGGCTTCCTCTATTATCAGCATCTATAGACTCCCTGCATCCAATTACTTTTCCAATAAACGGCCTCAATGGAAAGATTCTGCTATTCACAATGCATCGTGCTGTTTGTGTGTGTACAAATAATGTCCCCACTGTTTCCTTATTAAAGTATGTATACAGGACTTTTGGTGACAGATGAACTATTGACTGCAGAGATGCACAGATTATTACTTGCAGCAGCACAGGTCGAAGCAGGTGGATACAGCGACTCGTGTTTTATCAGACTCACCTTGTAACTTCAGAATAAGTCACAACGGGTAGAGAAATAATAAAATCTCTAGTTTCTGTTGAGCAAAAACAAATCAGTGATGTGGTTTCTTTAACTATTCATTAGGTCTGGTCTGGGGCTGTTTAATGAAATTACATTGCACTCTACAAATTCTGATAAAGCACTTCCACAGCCCGGGTCAAAATTTCAAGTATTTGATGCAAATGAACTAATTTTGTACAACTCATATTTTAATAAAAGGCTGCAAGGTTACTGAGCTAAATAATAAAAACACACTCCTCTAATGGAATAATATAAACACAAAATGTACTCAGGACACAATAAGTGGCACTGACCCTTCACTAATTCTTGGCTCCAGCAGCTTCAGCATTACGAACAGACTCTAAATGTTCCTTGAAGGCACGTTCACACCTTCTCTGCTGGAAGTTTCTGCTTCTGCCACTCTTTCACCGCTGTGGCTTGAAGCTCTTTAAAGTTTGCAGGAGTCTTTTTTTTGTGTGCAATGACAGGTTTCAGCTTTGACTCAAGATTTTCAGGGGAGTTCAAGTGGAGACTTGCTGTTGGCCAGTTTGAAACATCCATCTTCTCCCTTTCAGCTATTCTCCTGCACTGCTGGATTTGAGCTTTCTGTCATTGTGCTGCTGAAAAGGCCTCGAAGTCCTTCACCTCAAACACAGCTCTCTGGCACTCGGTAATATATTTTGCTCTAAAATGCCTTGACAATCTTCAGATTTCATCACTCCTTTGATATATTCAACATCTCCAGTACCAGCGGCAACAAAGCAGCCATGATGGAGCCTCCACTGTGTCTGTCTGTAGGTAGGCCAATGTTTTCCTCGTGGGCTTCATTTCATCACCTATAAACAGACTGATGCACTGCACGTTCCCAGAGAGCTCTGCTTTGGTTTCATCTGCCCACAGAACATCATCATCTCAGCAAGACGCTGGCTTCTCTGTGGAGATTCATTTAACACTCTTTCACACTCTTTCCTTTTTATGTCTATGCTTTGACTCCTGCCGCCCTCCATGGCCTTCAGTGTGTGTGAGTATTGTACGGCCTGAAAACCCCACTCCAGATTCCTCCAGGTCAGCCTGAAGCTCTTTACGTATCTTGCAGGGTGTTGTTTTCCCACAATCCACTCCAATATAACCTTCTCTCTTGTAATTGTCTTACTGTGACTGAAACTGTAATTTCAGGATCATTGACGATTGATTGCCTTAGCAATTACTGTGTATTCTCAGAATAGCCTTTCTTGAACCATGGCTCTTTGGTTGATTTAGGTCAAGTAGAGGAATCCTGTTTGTTTGTTTGTTTGTTTTGTGAGCATATTCCATCAGCTCTGTAGGTCGGACTTCTTAAAACATGACAAAGTAAAATTCAGAGCTGACGATACATGTGAGCAAATCTGCACACTTGTCAGGACAGCTGTACATATTCACCTTTTTCTCGTGGGTGACTCCAGTGCTTCTCAGAAAACGATGTGCTGTAACTATTTCTCAATGAACAACAGTTTCTCCATCTGCCCAGCAACTCTGCTAGTCGTCTGGCAGCCTCACAGCGGTGGCCGGCCTCCAGGAAATCACTGAGCCCGGCTGTTGTTCACCTAGATGCAGCTCCAAAATGCAGCTCCTTGAAAAAACTAGAAATTGTAGTTTCTGTTTGTGCCCAGGCTGATGCTACGTATTGATTAGTTGATCTGTAGAGGTGTCGTTGGGTCTGTTTTTGGATTTTGGGCAGAGCTACGCTAGCTGTCTCAAAGCTAAGATATTCCTCTCTGTGTGCTTTGGTTTCATTTCGAGTAGATATGTGTTAATAATACTGCATATTTCTATTCATACACTTATCCTTGGTACAGTATGTCAGAGCATAGCAATTATCATTCATATGACCCACATTATAACTCACATTTCTTTGGTCTGTGGTTTTACTACATGTTTCTGCAGTCACCCCGCTGTCATCACAAGGACCATTAAAGTTTCATGTCCTCTAATCTAATTTACTGCCATAATATATTAAAGAGCAGCATGGTTTTTATTGGCCTTTCAGGGGGATGGTAAAAGATGCTGTATCTGCACTCACTGACATGCACAAGATCCCATGACCTAATTTAGGATTTGTCAAAAATCTGGCCATTCTACTTACATGATATTGAGTGTCAGGGGTGATGGATTTCTTCTCCCAGTTTCAATCTAATCCCACTTGATCCAAAGTAATATTTGTGCTGACTTTGTGTCATAACTTCTGCTGCTGCTGCTGCTGCTGCTGCAGTGTAAACGTTCAGACCCATGTTTCAAGTGATTATGGATTTTTCATTTGCATATTGGATTCAGAGGTTGGGTTGATACCGCGGGTTATCCGTTTTGACCCAAATGGCCCGACACAAGGAAGATTTGTCCTGTCAGAGTTCTATTTCAGTATAATCTGAGCCTCCACAATCTGCTGCTGCCTCTCCAGCTTCTGCTTTGTGCTTGTGTCCAACACTATGACACACATTTGAATGATCATCACCATAGCTCAAGTCGGTGCAGAACTAGGTGTCACACTGACGTCCCAGTTCGCCGATTTCAAACAATGATTGATTGATTTTCGAAGAGTCATAACGGTCCTTGTTTTTGTTGTGATTACAGTAGTGATGTTGGTTATATTATTTTCTTGAGTCAGAGGCAGAGCTATAATGTTAAATTGATCTTTACTCACTATATCTTAGCTTTTCTTAACCCCAGGTTAAACTATTAAAAACGTTATTGGTATCTGTTACGAGAAGCAGTCAGTTATTGATTATCAGTATCGTTATCACGACTGTAAATCAACCTCAAAGGATTAAAAGAAACAAAACAATGAGACCAAGTAAAGGAGGATTTTTGTTTTCTAATTTAACCTTAAGGCAGTAAAATCCATCAATGAGCTGCGCTTTTGACTGACAGGAGAGAAGTGGACGGGTTATAAAGCTTCACAAAGAGACATTCAGAGAACTATAATTTAGTGCTGTACCTTTCTAAATCCTCGTTTTTTGTCCTGAAACCTTTTAGAAAACTCAAAGCCTCACCATTTGTTCCATGGTGAATAAAATATGACCGAGCGTTGTTGGGAGAGAGAGGCTGTGATGTTCGAGGGCAGGTAAAGCCGCCACTTGTTTTCTCCTCTTAAAACCTCTTTTTCTTTCACACCTGCCTTTTCTCTATCTCTGTATCTCTACAGACTCTGATTGGTTCTTCCTTCACCATCTCCTCCTGTGAACACCACACTCATCAAATCTACCAATTATTCGCCCTTTCATTTGCAGTCAGAGCTCCTCGAAGCTTTGACACTAACTTTGGCAGAGATGTTTTTTGGTCATGGAGGAAGTAGAGGAGACATCATGTAAGAAACGTGAGCTAATTATATCGTGCTGAGCTCTGTAACGGGACAGTGTGTGAGTAATGAAGACGGACAACGCTGATGAAGACGAACGAAGAGAGCAATGTTGGCAAGATTTCTTTCCAATCCTCTCCTCTCTCTTCCCTTCCTTGTCTCATTGTCTCTCGCTCTCTCTCTGTATAATCTCACTCTCCCACAGCAGAGCCAATGAGCTGCCATGACGGCCATTAAGACGTTATGGTTTTCAATAACTTTTTATAGAGTTTGTACATCAGAGACCTATTTGCGAAATGAACTGATGAGGCATCAGTGAGGTGTGAGAAGTGCAATGTCATCATGTTAACTTTGAGAGGGTGAAACTCTCCAGGATGGGTCGATCGTTTTACAGAGTGTAGATTCGGTTGTTTTTGGCAACAGGAAAACAGGTGGGACGTCTCACATTTAACACATCAAATATGCAATGTCTCAACTTGGGGAGATAAAAAAAATGATCAAACCTGGTGTTTGGTAAAAAAAAAAAAAAAGTGCACTCATGAATGTGTGAAGAAAGTTGCTGAATGTTGAAAACTGTCACTGTCTGAGAACTCATCCATCACACTGTGTTTGAGGAAACGGAAAATCACCAGCATCTGCTCTTCAGCTCTTCTTTGGATGGATGCATTTCTAAAGATGAATGATGTTTCAATCATCTGACGTGATCGGATCCAAACCGTCAGTGTTCACGTTGAGCTTCTTAGGAAACTATCACACATATTCCTTCTCCTCTCAGTTTAATATGATTAACCACAGAGTCAACAACAGAAACGCAGAGTAAACCTGTAAACCAGCGTCTACAGTGACTTCCATGACACTCACAGCTCTCACTTAATTTCCACTTTGACTTTCACAGCTGTAAATATTCTAGGCTTATGTCCGTGTGCCTTTTCACACCTCTGATGCTGGTGTAAATTATGCAGAGTCTTTGCAAAGTTGAATCATTTACTCTGTAATGTGCACATGTCCTGCAAATGAGGACACAAGTAGGTCACTTCATCAACGTTATAATTTCCACTCAGGGGTGATATTGCACCTCACATCAGTGGTTTTCTTCATCTGGCTCTAATGAGCTAATTACTGACTGAGTCCAACGCAGCCATTGTTGACTCATTGTTCTATTAAACTTGGTAGAAGTTGGTTGTTTCTTTTTTTTTTCCCTCACAGGTTGTTTGTTTGATTTTAAAAATAGGAAAGATTAAGTGGGAAGTGTTTGACAACATGAAGTGGAAATTACAACAATTTGTGCAGCACAGTCTGTCATTATCTGGTGCTTCTCATCCAGCGTGTGGGAGATGTGTTTGGTTTTTTATTTACTCGTGTGAAATATCTGAACTTCTGCTCTTGTTGTGTCGGCAGAAGTGTTTTTTTTTCCCCCAAGAGTTTAAAATCTCACCTCAGACCATACAGCACGGTGCCATCCGGGTGCAGACGGATCATTCTGTTTTTCACCGTGACACCGTGGACGAATGATTTCTTGTCGTTGAGGAAGTAGGTGTCGGGGACCCAGAGCTGGTCGGCCACCCGGTTATCTAAGGTCAGGTTGAGCGGGATCTCTGAATAGGACAGACGCTTGTCTCGCCAGGCCTGCTGGAAGTACATGGTCAAAGTGTAGTCCTGTGAAAGTGCACAGAGAGAGGGAGCAAAGGAGGACAGAGAGGAGAGAGAGAAGAGATTGAGGGGATGGTTACTCCAAAAAAGCGAAACATTTTACACAGCTGCTCCGCTGCGAGCTTTCAAATTAGACCAGACTTGGCTTCAATATTGGATGAAGTTCACTTAAAAGCAAAGGGAACAGTAGCTGTACAGTCCAAAAACCTCTGAGTACAAAGCAACGGGGAATTCCTTCTGTTCATAGGAACATGAGGTTAAGACAGACAGTGTGAAAGAGTGTGCGTCTCAGAGAGAGAGAGAGGCAGATGGTTTGGTGTGTGTGTGTGTGTGGTTGAGCTGTGTGTCAATTTGGATCTGTTATGATAAAAGGGGTGAAGCATATGTGCGTGGCTTGCTCGGTTGGTTTTAATGTGTGTGTTTGTGTGTTTTTGTGCGTATGTGACATTCATACATAGACAGACAGACAGAGAGAGAGAGAGAAGGGAGAGAGAGCACATGTTCCAGACAAATGAAAATAACCTCCAAGCAACCTCAAAAATCTGTTTTACAAAATATCTCCTATATGCTCTATTTGCTTTGACAGTCGCTGTCTTTCTGGGATTAAGCACTGTTTGTGAAGTGAGCGTAACTACGTCGTACTTGCATAACATATTCACCCATTTCCCTCTGTTTGTTCTTCCCAGAACTGGGATGGTTAGAACATCCGCTCACATCACATCACAAGTCGTGCACAGACAGCACAAAAAGCCTGTGAGGGACTGTATACGTCTGCTTTACATAGCAGAGGCAGACATGGAAGTCTGTTGGACATGATCTGAATGTCTCCAAGCTAAAGTGTAGCTCATATTGTACATTTGCTTTATTAGGACATTTGAAGGTCTCTCTGTGGAAGTTCTGACCACGAGTCGTGCTGCAGCAGCAGTTGCATTCGAGTGCATTCAGGAAATCCCATTTTCACAAAAGTTTTAAGTGAAAGAATATTAAAAAACAAATGAACTGAAGTCGTGATACAAGGCACCAGACATCCAAATGATTGTTATAATGTGATGCGCACACACAAACATGAAGCTTGAAAAAAACATGCGGTGGGTTAATATTTCATTATCAAACTGGAGGAAGTTTGATAAGTCGCAGAGAAATTCCCTGATGGTAAATCTAGGACACGATAAAACAGTCAAGGCAGCAGCTCATGTAGCTCAGTGAAGGAAGAAGCCCACCAATCATCCATGAAAAAACTAAGTTAAATAAACTTGCTGTCTCAGGGAACTTTTTGTCATGACTGGCACATCCACTTCCTGGCAAAGAGGCTGAACATGCATTTTTGAATATGCCCGTCGGCTACAGATCTGACATCGCGCTGCACCTTGGGAACCACAGACTCAGATATTGACTGGATGGAGTCGGGGAAACGGGAGCAGCTCCTCACAGTGAAATCCTTGTTTGACTTAAATAGGTTTTGTCATGTTGTTGTTGTTGTTTGTACCTTATTTGGCTCGAGGTGCCGACAAGCAAGAGTTATTCAAAGACATAAATAGTAAAGTGGCAACTCTGCTATTCAACAGTATAATTGGACTAAGAATGGGAACAGAAAGCACCAGTTTCATTTTTGTTTTCCAGTGGAAACATAGGAATCTGCTTTGTAGAAAAACATATTCAAATCAGTGTGTAGAGGCTGAATTCAGTACCGAAATGAAGCCGAGGTTCCTGCACAGAATAGCAGAGTTATTTTGCATTTTTCATATTTCTGTATCTGTGCGTCTTAACACTTGCAGCACTGGTTTCATGGCTGCACGTGCCGCCTTCCCAACACTTCCATCCCCGGTCGGTGGTTACGTAACAGAGCATCACACTCTCTTTCTGGATGATGCTGTGCACCGCAGCACGTGTGGATGAAGAGATGCTTGTTGCCATGTCGTTCTCCTAAACTATCTCCTCTGCACTCGTTGATACACACACACACACACACACACATCAAACATAGGAAACATCAGGGAAGCTCCTCGGCTGCTCTTTCTCATGGGGATGCGCACACACACACAGCAACGCTGATATCATGAAATATGCTACATATCTTCACAACATGAATGTATGTATTGTGTGTCTACATTTCCTGCATGTGGGTGTACACAGATACTTGTGTTGTACATGTGTGTTTTTGTTGTGCGTCAGGGATCACAGCGTGGAATGAGCAGAGAAAACAGTGCAGCTGTGATGTTCAGCTTCAGCTCGGTGCATCGTGCTGTGGAAGCTTCCTCACTGTCACAGAACCATTCACAGTGTGTAACAACACAGATTAGATAACAAGAGTCATGATCATTTGTATTGCATCACTTGAAGCCCTGGCGCTCATAACGAGGAACATTTGTAAAAAAAAAAAAAAAAAAAAATGCCATCAGGGCGGCTGGCATCTGCACAATCCTCCCAACTGCAGCGTCGGCGTTTCAAATCTGTGTTAGTCCTCCTGAGTAGCCGTGGAAAGTTAGGTGGAAAAAAAAAAAGAAAAAGAAAACGACAGCCAGGTTATTTAACTGAGTGAACGTTTTGGTTGTCGTCCCTGAGAGGCTGCTATTGCAAAGCCTGTCTGCTTGAAGAAGTTGTGATTTTTGCATTGTGGGACGGGCCCTGAGGAGGAGGGGGAGGCACCACTGTGGCTAGTTTACTGTGAACATAAAGCTCTCCTCAAAGACATCTATAGTGTACATCTCTCTTTATCTCTCTGCAGAAGGAGGAGGTTGTAAATCACCGGAGTAAGTGCAGCACTGTTGTGCATGTAAGTGCACGGGAGGCTGTCATAACAACGGTCATAATGAGCATCAGTACATAAACTACACTGGTGAGAGAGAGAGAGAGAAATGGAAAGAGAAGGAGAAGGAGACGGAGGGAGATGCTGGAGAATGATGGTGAATTTATGAGTGCAGAATATGTTGTGCAGCTGAGAGCACAACACAAAGTGATCATTGTGTTCTCACACAACAGAAGCCACAACAGAATGTGAGAATCCATTGTAGCTAATAAGTCATTTTCAGTTTCACAACACACTTCCCACCGCGCTTTGAACATTTCTGGTTAAATATGTTTCTGACAGATCTCGCTGAACACAAAAGAGTCAATGATACTCAACTCCAGTGATTTATGAGTGCTGCTTGTTCTTTTTCTGTTTTCATGAAATCGTAATAATGTGTTGTTATATTCAACTGAAAACTTCCTCCCACGACAAAGAAAACTCACAGCACATGATTTAACCTTCATGTTGAAGCCTTCAATATTATAGAAGTTTTCACTAATACAAACGTTATGCGTCTGTGCTGAGTACGAATAAACTCAGCGAAGTGCAGTTGATGCTGCTGCTCAGCACACCGGCATGTTCGCTGTTGCAGCCTCATCATCATTAAGAGCCTGCACAGGTGTTCCCCTCTGCCGGGGGTGGGGGGAGGTGGGGGGGATCTGATGCTGGAAGACCATTTTCTAAATGCTGTGCTGACTCTGCTCACCTGGGGCCTGGACAACGAGGCAGGATTTGGTCTTAGCGAGGTAACTGAAGGGTTAACTCTGGGCTTTTGGTACTACGATGGTGGGGTGGTTCCCTCCTTACTGGGATACATCACCATGGTAACTTATGCTGAACGGTTAACCTGGTCCGGAGCAGAACTCTAACCCTTTGAATGATGTTTTTTACGTGTTCCCAAGGCCTTCGGTGTGCACACGCTCTGACCTAGACTGGGAAACACTGGGTCGACTTACTGAGTTGATAACCACCGTCGTGTTGCGTGATTGTGATTGTTTGGTTAAGTGAAGCTGGGTAACTGGAAGACACAGTGGGTATGTTGAAATGGCTTCGTCGTCCCCCCCCCCCCTATCTGTGGAAGAAGATGCAGGTATTTGCAGCCGCATATTGAAAGAAATTCTGTGACCTGCTCATGGTCACAAGTCGTCATCAACCTGAGCTGCACGAGCTCAAATACTTAAGACCAGAGTCCTTCCAGTGAAAATGTCTCTCAGGTCATGGTGTTTCCATGCTCTATGTGAAGCCTCTTGTTTCTCCTCTTCAGGTCTGTCTGAAGCCTTTTGTCTAATGCGAGCTCAGCTGCCTTCATGTCCTTCATAAATCCCTTAGAAACGCTGAGTAAAAGCCACTTCAGGTCGTCTATAGCTCTGTTGTGGAAATAAAACTTGTTCCATCTATTGTGAATCTAAGCTTTTGTTTGACAGTTGTTTTTCAACTTAGTAACAAAGGAAAATGAGAGTATTCCTCCTGCACTGGTAAATGTTACTTAAAATCTTATTGATCTATAAATTGCGTCTGGAAAAAACTGTCCGCAGCAGTTGAACGAGCCTTAATCTGCACCCATAGCAACAACTGATCAGCAGCAAGTCGATTAAAACTTTTATTTATTATTCACATTCAACTGGATGTTGCCATTGATAATGAAATGACACGGGGGAGACGAGACTTCTACTGCTCTGTGATGGATAAACGCTTGTATCCGTCCTGTCGGGGGTTTATTTCTCTATAACAACCTGCTCGCTCTACGTTATCCCTACGTTACTCAAATGTCCTTTAAAGTCGTTTGGGTTCAGCTCAGGTCGTCTGTGCTGTTGTTTTCAGGATTAAATCAGAGACCTTGATGAAGCCTGATAAATAATGTCAGCGTGTTTTACTTCAGCTCTTCAAGTTCAGTTTGGAAAATCAATTCTGGTAAACAATTGAGGTCTGTTGTTTTTAAGTACACATTGATGAATAAAACTAAATGTTCCAGTGATTTGCTTTGACTTAGCTTATACTAAGAGGTGTATTTCAGCTACCAGTGCAAATACATATATATATATAGTCAGATATATAAAGGTGAGAAATGTAAATTGAATGGACCAGAGCCAGAGCTCCTGACTAAATCAATCTGTGTAGATGCTGTAGTCCCATTCAGATTCAGATTTTCAAAAAGTCCTTTTTCAAACTTTGAAATGAAGTTCATCAGTGGAAAAGGTCAGATGTTAAATTTTACAGTGTGGACAGTACATGTTGGGTCAGTTCAGCCCCGCAGCAGCCAAACTCCACTGATTGTACAAATCTCATATTGGCATTTCCTGCCATGGATATTACAGTTTGAGCCTGATATGATTCGACTGCCAGTGAGACTCATATGTGCCAACAATGTTAGTAAGTAACCAGCTCACATTGCTCAAATGGAAAGACTTGTAAAGACTCATCTGTGCCAGACCTTGTCTCAGCATCTTTGCGAAGTTCAACATCCTTATTGCTTTTGAAAAGAGACACCAGTGAAGAAACAAAAAAAAAGAAAGACGCCCCAACTTCTCACTCCGGCCTTCTCTGACCCTCCTCCATGATTTCTCTTGAACTGACCCTGTGTAACAAAGTCCAACTGTGCTGACTCTTTTAATTGGTGTAACTTTCTTTTTTCTTTCTGATTCAAACTTAACAAACTCAACTTTACAAAGAAAAGAGAAATAAATCTCATCCACTGATTCAAATGTTGGTTATTTTGGCATAAAAATCACTTGGTTAAAATGGTTTTATTCTATAAATAGTATCTAAGCATGGAGTAAATCTCTTGTCTAATGTAAAAGCTGTTTGCTGTTGCACAACTTTACCGTCTTGGCTCATGTCTCAGTCTGACCCAGCAGAACCTCCGCTGACAGAAACACAGTCGAAACAAAACGAACGCCATCATTGCTCTGTTGTCGAAACTGACCTGACACCAGGTGACTGTTTGCTAACATGTCTCCCTGTCAGGTTTAGGAGTTTATCATGTGTTAATACTGTTAGTGCTGACATGCAGCTGTTATAACTCATTCAGCCACTAGAGGAGCTCCAACAGTGGAACATAAACAGACACATGGAAGAAATCACTGATGCTGTTTTCATCAGAGTTTGTCTGTTTGTAGAGGAAGAGGAGAGGAAACAGAGAAAAGGATAACATGGAAGGAGAGGTGGAGGATGAGGATGAGTGAGGGACAGCAGAGGGAGGTGTGAATGAGGATGACTAACTATTGAGCACTGGTGATTCGTCCCTTTTCCCCCACTACCCTTGAAGTCAGTTTTCCATTTGAGAGCAGTGGGATGGTGTGATGAGTTCGCTGGAGGGATGGTGGGGTTGGGGTGTAAAAGGGGATGGAGGTGTGTGTGGGGGGGGTTGTAAATGGGAGAGGTGGGGGGGGTTGTGGGGGGGTAAATGAAAGGCATTGGAAAGCTCAGTGGAGCAGTGATGCAAATTGCTTTTATTCTCACAGCTCTTCACTTCCAGTCTCTGATTCCAGCACCGGCGATGACCTCCCTCTGCTATTTTCTCTTTTTCCCTCCTCTCCTCATCTGCCCCATCCACCCCCACCCACCCACCCCCTTCTTTCATGTTATTCTTCCCCATTTCATCTCCCATTTACCCCTCATTCCTTTACAGAGCTCTCCCTCCATCTCTTTCTCCCTATAGCATCCCCTCGCTCCCTCATGCTCTCCTCATCCACACCCATCTCACCCTCAGAGGAGCTCCTGTTGCATCTATTTGCATGCACGTATGGTTGGGAGGGGGGGCGATGTGGGAACACGTTGCAGGGGAGTGTGAATGGCTTAGATCATTACCACTAAACAGACGCAGCCAAGGGAGCTGTGTATGGGGAACATGACAGGTGTTGGATCTGAGGTGCTACATGGGTTCTGAAGGGCTCGGCACAAGATTCAGATTTTAACGTCTCCCCCTCAGAGATGGCTGATGTAAATCTCATCATGTTTTGCATTCAGGGCAGAAACAGACTGGATATTCTACGCTGCCACTGAAGTATGTGATTGTGACTGTGTTGTGATTTAGATCTTGAATGATATCCTTCCTTTAGGGTGGTGGTGGTGGTGGGGGGGGTGTTAAACCTGAAAGCGGTATATGTTGCTTTAAATTATTTCTATAGTGCAGTGACCTTGAAGTGTGGGACTGAATCTGAAAGCGGTCTTCCTCTGCCTCCATCCTCTCTGTCTCTTTCACTCTCTCCCTTCCTCTTCCTCTCTTTCAAATTCCCTCAGTGGTGGATGAAATGTGATGCCTTCACCACCACCACCACCACCACCACCACCACCACCACTCATACGCCATATGTCCGTACCACACTCTGTCATCCACCTACTACACGTCTTCCAGAAAACCCTCCAACAACAAGTGGCTTTCAATTTCCTGTCTCACACTGTCCTCGTGCCATCAGTGACAGGATGGCACAGGCTGCAGCCTTTCCAAAGAGGCCTAATAATAAACATGCTGATCCCCACAGAGCTGAGTGACACACTGTATATACCCCCCCACCACCCCCCCGTCTCTGGAGATACATGTGCACAGAAGTCCTCAGGATCCAGCTCTGTATCTGGAGCAGCTTGTGCGCTGCGTGTAGTAAATCTGCAACAGGAAAGCATACAGGGGCTGCTGCAGGGGTTTCATTTGCCCCATTTGCTCCAGGATAAATAATGTTGCTGTTTTTTTTTAGCACAACAGTCAGAGTGACATCCAAAAAGATGTCACTCTGACTGTTTTTTTTTTTAGCACAACATGAGTCTGACATATCTGTGGTTATTACATACTCTGTCCACCAGAGAGCACTTACAAGTTTATTTTTAGAAAATAGGATTTTTATTGGTTATTTTTTGTGTCCATCCTCGTCTATAATTAAATAACTCATAGATGATCCAATCGTATGAAACAAATTCAAAGATACTTGGTCTTTGGCAGCAGCAGCAGTTTAGAAACATCCAGTACTGGAAGATAAGACACTGAAGATATTCTCCATGCAGGGCTCATGTAAACAGACACTTAGTTTGTTTCAGCTCATCGTTCTGCTTGTGGCAGCGCACTGATCCGAATCCACTGCAGGTAACACACCAACTATGCATGACTATAGAGTACATCAAATAAGCTGGACTGTCCCTTTAAGGTGTCAGGGCATTAGTCCGACAGAAGCTCTTAGACTCAGTGCACTTTTTTGTATTTTCTTCCCACAAGGGCATTTCTTTGGTTTATGGCATGTGGGAAACGAGATGACAGATTTCAATAAAGCCCAGACTCTTGTTTGTTTACTTGTACTTTGTCTAACCTTACTTTCCATCACAGCACCCCTCTCTCTCTCTTTCCCAGTGTCCCCTCTCTCTGTCTCTGTGTATGTATCCCCTTCTCCCTCTATACTCTTTCATCATTTACTCTGGCCCGGACACAGCTTTCAAGAGAGCTCACTGCTGAAGGTGAATCAAATTTAGAGGAGCCCTTCTCTCTCTCCCTCGCTCTCTCTCTCTCACTCTCTCTCAGGCCTCTCCCAAAGCAGAGGTTCACAGCTTTGCCAGTTGGCAGTCATGCAGCTTAACTGCCTACATACAATTTATTAGAGTCGATTGGAGCATCTGCAGGCCCTTTTGTGTCCCTGGAGAGGAGTAGAGTAGAGTGGCAATTCAGAGAGGGTGGCGGCGGCAGCGGTGGCGGTGGGTATGATGTGGAGGGGGAGAGAGGGCAGAGCAGGACGCAGATTATTAGGGTGCTTTTGAATCCCACTGGAAGATCAGGCGAGGGGGGAGTGGGGTGGGTGGGTGTTGAAGAAGGTTTCAATCTCAGCTGTCATTCACAAGGCGGAAGGTTAACTGGCCAAAGAGAAGTGGGGTAAAAATGAGCCGTCAGTGAACACACCATTTGTCCCACTTACTGCTTCTCCAGCACAAAGACACTGAGCGTGTGTGTCTCAGTGTTTAATTCCTTTATGACAAATCTTACTAAATTTCTGCTTCTGCTAAAGCAACGACGGGTCGGGCAGCTGTCCTCTGACTACGCACCACATACACAACACACATACAAACACTCTGATCCACTGGAGGAGTCCCGCCTCATGCATAATGGAGGTCTGGGGGAACTGAGGAAAGAAGCTGATTGCTATTCAAACAGAGTACCAGGAAGCACACACCACATCTACACATTGTCAATAGTGAGATAATACAATATATAGACGTCTGTGGATCGATGGCACGTATGCGGCCCCTGAGTGAGCACAGAAAGCAGGTTGTCGACGCATAATATCTGAACTACAAATCCAGTTTTGGCGTGTGTGTTTTGTTTTGTTTTTTTATTTCTTCATCTATGTACAGAGTCATGTGGCCTGTGTACAGTATCTCCTTGAGCAAGGACACCCTTGAAGAAGCAATATCTCCTCACAGTTGGACTGACCTACAAGAGACACAGGGGTGCTTTAGGAAGGTGTCAGAGTGTGCGTGTGTGCGTGTGTGTGTGTGTGCGGCGATGAAGTACAAGAGTAACGACAGAGGCATGTTATTGCAGAAAGTAATTCAGTGCCACCTACAGAACACACAAAACGAGTATGGATGGTTCAGTCTAAAGACGTTTAACAGGAAACACAAAGCAAAGATTTTCTTCTTCTCTTTTTAACTCTAATATACGGATATATGTCTTTAAAATATTTACTTCTGTGGCTTTGAGCTGAACTCCAAATGCAGCAGAAACTGAGATCGGCATCTGATCAGGTTGGAGGTATAGGTGTGGTTTAGTCAAAGGTCAAAGGTGAAATGTGAATACAAGTTCCTATTAAAGAGGAACTATTCTACATTTATACCCTAAGTAAAGAGCTTCAGAGTAACGGTGATGGTTAAATAAATGACTTGTAACTTGCTACAGGGAGCGTGGAGGCTCTCTGCCTTCCACCGAGCGTCTCTTGGACAAAAACCAACCTTGTAAGATCAGAGCCTCTGCCCCGGTGTCCCAGCTCTCAGCGGCACCATGACACAAACGCACTCTGTAACCTGTAATCTCTTGTTTATGACAGATAAGACTACACAAATATACACATCGTAACACGTTTTCTCGCTGGCTTCATTGAAAACAAATGCACATGGCCTAGTCACTCTTTTTCACGTGATTCACACCTGCTCTGTTACATCACCATTCACAGTTACAAACCAAACTGTCCCTGCAAACAGTTGAATCTGTGAACGTGCTACAGTGGATGATGACAACAATCTACATATAATAGTAATAATAACGTTAAAGCAATGATAACTTCACACCCACAGTGTCTCACTCATCACTCACCACACTAACCTCCAGAGTTGTCGTTCTTCACCTCATCTCAACCTAACTCGTCTCTTTAACTGCTGAGACAGATCAAGATTATGGATCAGTTTTTTTCTGCCATTGGCAAAAAAAAAGTAAAAAGAATCTCAATTTTTACCTTTGAACATAAAACCAATCAATGAAACACAACAAAAAGTATTTTCTGTTGCCCTCTGTTAAACATTGATATCGATCAAACAGAGAGCAGTCTGGGTGAATAAAGAGCTGAAAACATCACTTCCACTGCATAAATATAAAATATACGTCTCTATAGAAAGAGAGAGGGCGATAAAACATAGGAGCCGACTGTATCCTCCTGCTTCTTCTTTGTGCGCTCCCCCACCTCCTACCGAGCAATAAAACACTTAGTATAGCAACACCACAGACGTATTAGGAAGCCCTGAGTGCACCAGTGTTCAGACTACGACCACATACACATGGGCTGAAGGCAGAACACCCGTTTCTTGCATGCAGTCTGTACGAGCGGGCGACGCACAGGAAGGAGAAAGTCTCGTAACCAGAAGGAAAGCAAGTCAAACACTTACATGCCTGGCTAACCTCTCATCCAGGTTTTTTTCTTGAATACTCTCCCACAGCTGACAGTTACAATGCTGAATAATTTAAAAAGCAGGAAACTCTTTCAGGCTTTGTCTTTAGCATAAGTGCTGATGTAAAACTCAACATAATAGACACAACATACAACAGCAGCGCTGGTTCTCGGCTTCTTTTTCCCCAACTGTGCCACTTCTTGGAATCAGAGAGAGAGAGCGAGAGAGAGGGAAGAAAGGAAGAGAGGAAGAAGCTCCTCAGACTCCGAGCAACAAAGCTGAGAAAGCAAGAATGTGTTGTTTTTGTCTGGTTTTTGCACTGTAAAAAAGGGTGTTGAACACTGCTGAAATGCAGTTCTGTAAAAATATAAGTCAAAATGCAGACAGCTGAAGAAACCGGCGCGATGGCAGATGTATCATTCAAAGCCAAGAGCAGCTGCAGCATTAGTCCTCTCACTGATATCCCATTATCAGCTCTCAGCATCATGTCCAGCTGCTGTGAAAAACCGATCCACACTCCTGTTCGACCATTATCGACTTCTTGTATTTTGACAAGCTGTGATGAAGCAGATTCTGGTCCAGCGCTCTGTCGACAGCAGACAGAACGAGTTATCTCATGCTGTGAAATCTGTGTCCTAATGCAAGACATGAGACCAACCACAGTGACCAGTGAGACCAGTGAGACCAGTGAGACCAGTTCTACAGCCATGATGACAAACATCAACCCTACAATGTAGAGCTTAGTGATGAGAATGGTCTCCAAAGTTTAACTGTCTATGCAGAAGCTGAGGTTGTTATTTTACTGTATGAACAGGTAGCATTGATCATATCACTATCGATGACTGTTCAATACAAACACTGTCGATGAAAACGACTGTATTACGTAATCGTCTGCACTGAAACACAAAAATCAGAGTGAGATTTAAAGAATTCTATATTTTTGTGATTTAGTAAAGCTGATTACACACGACTCACCCACTCACTCATTCTCTTTATGGAGTTAATCCCAAAACAGATGTTTTTGTGATAGAAACAGAAAAAGCACGTTCATACACATCGCCTACAGATAAGTAGCTCTGTGTCACAACCCTCTGCTAGTCCATGTTGTTGAGGCATGTACACAAACCTGCATGCACACACTAACACACACATTATTTTGCCCTCTGTTAGGTCGCCGCGGGTGGATGAGCTGAAATGAAGCAATCTCACTCTGCTCACTTTATGGGATATCATACTGAGTGTGTCAGTCTGAACATGTTACCTTGATTAACAGTCTAAAAATAGGCCCCACACAGTGATGACTGTTATCCCCTCTGCACAACACTGAGCACAGACAGACGGCCCTCGTGATGCAGCAGCAGGACTTCTAATAACTTCTTGTTTCATAAAGACAACGATGGCCCGAAAATCTGCTGCAGGTTCAGTGAGGAAGTGTGACTCTAATTGTTTTTGCCACAACAACTAAACCAAAAGTTTGCGCAGGCGAGTGTGCACATAAACAAATAGAGCAGTGGGGCAAGTGAAGTGAGAGATGGCTCCTGAAACGGCAGCCCAGCCGATTAACCCACTTCGATTTGTAACTCTGTCTAATCCCCCATGCAGCAGGGCCCCGGCCTTGTGTTATTACCAAACAGGCAGAGAGTATATGTAGGAGAGAGAGAGAGGAAGGGTAACATCAGCTCGACACTGGACAGGTGTGGAAATTATTGCCCTGCGATGAGCAAATGGCACAGATGCAATATGCCGTCAATTCCCCGCGCTCTGCCCAGCGACATGAAAACAAGATGCTGCTGTTTAAGAGTTAGACCTACAGCTGCAGGCAACGAGCTGCTGTCTGATGGCTCAACATCCAGCAGCCCATCATTCACTGTCACAGCTACAGCTCCACAGACAACGGTGAATCAGATGCACAACTAGTGAGCCTGTTTAACCTGGGGGAATTGATTACACGCCTTCATTCCCCTGACATTTGCAGCTGTGCTACTAATTGTACAATACACAGCATATAATGATCTGAGGTGGACATCGTCGGTGCTTTATGACAGTGTGTGTGCATGTGTGTGTGTCCTAGTGTGATAAGTTTGTTAGCAGCAGTTTATTGTTTTTACACAAATGCTAATTAGCATTAAACACAAAATATAACCAAGACTGGTGCAAAGTACAGAACACAGTGAGTGTTTGACCTGATACTGGTCAATCAATAAAGCTCTTACAAGTCATCCCCTGGGGAAAAAAGTGAACATCTGTACCTTATATGAACATCTGTACATGGGCACAATCCTGAAAATATGGATCAAATTGCTGCACACACACACACACACAGCTGGGATATGGAATAACAGTCAATTAGAAGAGTCTTCACAACACAAAAGCCTGAGGACAAGTGAAGAAACAACAGATTAGATACAAAGACGTGTCGACGGTGACAACAGAAATAATGGCGGGTCAAACTCTTCATGTATCTCTGTTCACACGGCTTATGAGATTTCGGCTGCACAAAAACCTGAGGTAATCTTGTCAAGGCGACAGCTGCTCCATCTCCCTCTCCTCCCTCCTCTGAGTCAACTTTCTCTTTCTCTTCACTCTCTTCTGAACACTAACCTCTCTCGCTCCCTCTCTCTCAGATGTGTCACTCATCGCCCATCCGTCAGCTGTTGTGCTGAGCCTTTACCCGGTCCTGCTCCACACTCAGCCCGATCACCTGCTCCCCCAGTTGCACCTCATTTGCAATGATCTCCAGTTTATAAAGAGAGGATCACTCTCAGTTTGTTCAGCTTCTCTGTGCTGTGTCGTCGTCTTATTTCTCCAGGCTTCATCCTGTTCCCCCGTCTCTACCTGTTTACATGGCCATCTGCCTGCACTTTGATTGACTGCATGCCACTCTGGGTAATTTGGATTTGTTTGCCATATTGTATTGACTTTGGTTAGGATCCCTATTGACTGAATAAGTGCTGCACCAGTTCCCAATGCTGCAATCAGTTGTTGAAATTCTTCAGTTATCTCTGTGTAATGTTTTTGGAACTGTTTTTGTGTTGCGATGACTTTTTGCAGTCCATCTATCAGCACTGTTTTTCACATTTGAAAGAGTCTGAACGGTAACTAATTGGTATATTTGGGTCAATAATTGTTATTTGAGAGAAAAATACCGATGTTTAATCACCTATCATTAAAAGCGTAGCACCGTAGTTTAATTCTGTGTTTTTGTTAACAAATCCAAGCAGGAGACCAAAACAAACACCTCATCCTGACTCATCTGTGGCGCCGAACCTGCTCAGCATCTTCAATGAAGGCGGACCTGGCTCAGGAATCTAGACACAGGAGGTCTCCAACAGCAAATGTTATATGATAAATAGTGTTTCTGCTCCCACAGTATGTCTCACAATAACAACAAGAAGCATTCAGCCCAGAACGAGTCGACCTGCCGAGTCTTACTTTGATGATAATGTTTGACTAACAGGCTGAAACATCGAGCCTGTTCATTCTTGCTGCGTCCTTCTCATTCTTGTCCCAATTTTTAAAGCCAAGTCACAATTGATAAAGTGCTGCAAAGCACACACAACAAAAAAAAACACGAAAGTCTTGAGAGCGATTACAGCTCTTACCTGAAGTTATCATGGCTGAAACAGGAGCTCGCACTAATCTAATGTGCAACGCGCTGTTGCTTTTACGTACGTATATTTATCTCAGTTTCCTTTTTCTTGTTTATCTTCATTTGGGGAGTATTTCAGAAACACTTCATCTTGTCTCCTCCTTACTCTGTGGGCATGATCACCGTCATCAGCCCTGCAACACAACCACCACCTTCACCATCGTCATCCACATTAGGCTAATTGGTTGTGCTAATGAGCAAAAACACCTACCCATATGTTATGTATTGTCACTGGCGACATAAAAATCCTCTTTTCAGTACACAAACAACCCACTTAATGTCTGCTCTTTTACTGCATGGAAGTGGCACAGGAGTGTAATCTAAATGGATTACTAAAACTCTATAGGGAGGCATATGTATCTAAACCTACTGGCATGAATAATGCAACTTGGAGCCTGGGTTGTTTTAGTGCTCTTCTCACACAATTCATCCACTCCCTCCATCATCCCTCTGTGACTCCCCTCTGCATGAGCTTGTTGTATTTTCTATATTTCTGTGTGTAATATACGTGTGTTTTATTTGGCTGAATCTGTTGATATGCGTAGCAGGTTGCTGCTCAGCTCTTTGGGTGGGGACGAGGAAGTGAGGTAGAAAAGATAAAGCTTATAATGAAAGGCTTATAAAAAATGAAACAGAGTGGGGTGAGAATACTTCCCCACCTAAAGAGGTGGTGTGACACTTCAATTCATAATAAATAAAGAACTAAAAACACACAAGATGTTTCCTGGGCATGGAAATGGTCGGAGTGAATGGACTCCAACATCCTCCGGATATTTGGTGTCAGACCTCATACTTGTCCCAGTGACCTCCAGGTCAACTGGACTTAGAGATACTGCACTGAAAATATCACATTGCACATTGGACAATGAGGAATTCAGAGAGCAAGTTACACACACATGCTCCAAAACATGGCTGTGGTCGCTAAGATGTAAAGGGGAACTTCTGCTTGCTTTGTTTGATTGGGCTTGATTGATATGGGCTGAAAGTATCAGGATACAATCAAAACTGAAACTTCTTGTGTCTTATGTGGGCTCCTTAAAGATATACTTATCAACACTTGTAGATTAGCAGAAGCTCAGATGACGACACAACACCCGACCTGTTCATCAGCTCAGTCTCAACACTCCTGACTACTTCCTGTCCTGCAGCTTTTTCTTTGAGCTGCTCTCTGCTCTGATAAACCACCGAGAACATTTAACCTCTAAAGAACCAGAGATTGATGAACACCAAACACCAGGACTGAGTGAATATTGGACTAATATTCATTCATGAAGCCAGAGACAAGACTAAAAACAAAACCCTAATGCTTCCTTGTGTCTTCTGGACGAACTTTAATACAGCACACTAACTATGTACCCACTACGTCTGGTGATGACATGTCAAAGTAAAACTGATATAACTTTAAGTTTAAAGGTTCTGTCAACAAAGGGAAGTGATCAGGATTCATGTTTGTGCTGCATGGATGATTAATTCAGTTTCTGCATGACTTCAATCAACAGAGATTGTTCTGGTTTAACTCTTGATTGACTAATCCACTGCTTTGCTTTCAAGTGAATACAGATCAGAGCAGTCTGAGTACATTATACTGAGTCACCACTGTCAATCCGCCTTCATAAATAAGAGCCATTTGTCGGGAAAACGTTATCCTGAATGTATAAATTCTTCACTAAATGCAGTTACTACCTATTCAGTCATTTTGTTATCTTAATGCACGGCACCATAAGTCAGCTGATAACCTTATTTTAAGTCCCATTGAAGCCATTTTTTTAATGAAATTGTCTTGGACCAGGAGCCCTGAGATGAGTCCACGATGTCTCCTGAGTCAGCCTGATGCATCATCTACTGCTGAGCAGTGGAAATAAATCGATGGTGTTATCGTTAGAGGCTGGCTTTCTTCATACATTATAGTACAACTCCGTCCTGTAGCAGCACCGTGTCAAATCCTCTCTGAACCCTGCTCGAGTTTGTCTCTGCTCCGTCCATTACGTAATTGGAACAGCTAGACTTTCCTGGAGGCTATGTCAACATACCAGTTTATGAGAAACCATGACAGAAGACTAGTGGGGGGGGAGATTAGGATTTGTGAATGTACATACATAAGAGACCGAGAGAGTGTGCACACAGACTGCGGGCAAGAAGGGGGACACTCCAGAGTCAGTCCACAGGACTAAAACTTTAGTTTCCAGCTCTGTGACGACACTGTATGAATGAAGTACAACAGGATCAACCCAAGTAAACTGTTCAGCTTCTCTTTGTGCTGCACTAATCCAAACCAACCAGCTCCAGCTCTCAGGTCCATGTTGCATTAATATCTTAAACTGTACTTGTCTACTAAATAGTTAATCACCCAGTATTACGTCTGCGGACTGAGGTCAGTCCTCTTTTTGCTCATTGCCATATTTTATATGACAGTTCAGACATTCACAGACTTTAATTGACTTTTTTTTTTTTTATTGACCACCTTTCTTTCTGTGTGTATTCCTCTCCACAATCAGCATCAGTCTGTGAATCTTCACACGCTGCTCCTCTGCCACACTCTCATTAGTTACCATGCAACCATCATGGAGAAGGAGCCTGCAGATAATGTGAGTACTGACAAAGACTGCACTGATCAGCCCAGGTGTATAATTTTGGTGAAGCCCAGTCAGACAAACGAGACGAGTGAACAATGTCACGGTGTAATTTTCTGGAAAGTAAAAAAAACAAAACAAAGCTGTATTCATTATCTCCTCAAAGATCATATCTGTCAAGAGCCCATTGATGATGATGATTAATATTAATGTGATGAATGATTGAGGTGATGTTTTCCTCATCATTGTCATTAACAAACTAGAAACTAAATGATTGAAAATCCATTTAAATTATATGAACTTACTTCAAGTCAATTTATTGGTCGATGTCAACTGCTCATCAATTTGCAGTTCTGCCCACATCAGCAGAAGAGTATTGAAGGCTGAAGCTGTTAAATAGATTTAGACACAACTATAGATGCAGACTTAATATCATTATAAAGCTCTCAGGTCCGGATGAGATATTATGCAATAGCATATACACATACAGTAAGTGCTTCCACTACCTTCTCCCCCCCCTCCTATTATCACATGGTGAGTAATAATCTCTGGTCTTTCAGCCAACATCCATTATGATGTATCACATCTGTATAATGTATAGTAGCTTTAGTGCAGTCTCTATGCATTTGCAGCACATTTCCCATCAGGTATCACTTCTGCTGAGAGGCTGAAATAACCGGGTACTAAAATCAGGGGCTCTGGATTTCACAGTCCCTCTCCGGCAGCAATCAATAAGCTCCTCTTGACCTTTATGTGCATCAATAATGGTATTTCTGCCTTTTGGATGATGATAAGAACTTTAGTTCATCCTCAGACAGGAGTATTTCTTCCCCTGTGAAAACTGTTGGCTTAAGATTCGAGTCCTCAGGAGCTCAGGCAAAAGCAAATATTGAGACTTAAACAGCAGTGGAGAAAGTTCACAAGAGATAAAGCAAACAGTAAAAACCTCTACATGGCCACACTCTCTTCCTTTGACCAGTGCATGAATTACAGCTTTCCAAGCTGCTTGCCATGAATTGAATGTCTAACATGACATTGGTATTCAGTGAGTGTGTCCCTCGCTGTACGTCCACCTCTGAGTCATGCACAATGAACCCTCAGCAGCACGAGGTACATGACCTTCCCTCCAACACCAGCACCACTGTTGGCTCTCCACATGGTAACTTGTTAATGTCAGGTCTCTCTCTCTCTCTCTCTCTCTTTCTCCTGTCTCTCTCTGTGTCGTTCTATCACACACACACAGAGGTGAAAAATTTGACCCTTAGGTCTCACACAATCATATCCTCTCCCTTTTCACCCTCTGAGGGACTTTGGCTCCGACACCGTGGAGCAAGTGACCTTTCATGGGAATGTAATGAACACCAGCCATGGCCTCCTCATCCCGTGTCTGGCTCCAGGCCTAAGTGGCGTGTAGTTTGGCTTTCTACATGTTATACGAATCAGGAAAGACACCTAGCGAAGCAGTCCATGCTTACTAATGCGTCCTAGAGGCCAGTCTTTAAAAGAAAATGAAGGGTGGGGTACCACAACATGCTGTGGTCCCTGCTGTGCCTTTTTGGACCTCAGACGTGCTTACGTGACCAGTACCAAGAAGGGCTTCATGTCCTCTGGGCCACTCATGCCTGCGGGCCTGCATACTTAGTTTGGTGACTCATCTGAAGTGAGCTTGGGGCCATGTGTTGTTTCTAAATGGGTTTCTGCTCTGACATTGGTAGCAAAGTGCTAAAACAGATGGTTTAAGACAAACCTGTTTGCACTTCCTTATTTTAATGGCCCCTGTGGAAAACAACAACAAAAAGAAACTTACTGCGTGCTCTGTCTGCAGCCATTCATTCATGTGTCTCTGCTTTTTAATGTGGGGCTTTAAACAGGCAGCAGTCGTGAGTAATAGAAGGAGAATAATATATATTTAATACAGACCAAAAGCGTGGCTGTCCTGCTCTGCTTTAATGGCTAATGGCTCGATCCTCGCACCAAAATAAGTAGCAGACAGACAGACAGATAGACAGATGTGGGGAGAGGGAAATGGAAGAAGAGAAAGTGCTTCTACCCCAGCTGCTATCCTGAAAAGTGGGCACATTTATAGGGAGGGGAGCAGATCAAAGATGCTGCTGAAACCATTACACACACATGTGGCCTCCTCTTTTCATGAGGCTCAAATGGGTCAGGTGGTAATAACTCCCCTTTCACATTAGAGGCTGTTTACTGGGCCAAATCTGACAAAGCCATGCGATGATCAAAGACACTGCCCCGCGCTGCCTTTTTGTGTGTTTGGATGGAGAATGGGATTTTTTTTTCTTTTCATTTTTAGCTACTTATCCAGGATATACTTAAGTTTTTTTATCTTTATTTTGGAAAGCTGTATCCCAGAGGACACGATAGTGGTGCAGGAAGTTGTTGAGCATCTCACTGTGTCACATGTTGCAATCTCTTTACTTAAAACTTGGGCACCTCCATCTTTAAAAAAAAAAATGCCCCAAATATCAACTCTCATTTGTTGTGTAGCTCGGCTGTGTGGTCATTTCACAAAAGAAAAACTGCCTCTTCCCTTTTTTTTCTTGCTGAGGAGAAGCTGCGTATAAATCGGATGAAACTGCTCTTATGCATTAGCTGATTTGGACGTACAGTAGATACAAATAACATCTTACATAATACTTGTCTTTGATTCCTGGAAATACAGCTCATGTGCACACAATGCTACAACTTGCAGGCAACTCTCACACACAGAAAATCACAATGTAAGACTGCTTTCAAGCTCCAGCGTTGGTTACACAGAGAAAATTTGCCTTTCATTAAGGATTCAAGGCCACTGTGGAGAGCTCTGTGGGCCTGCATTGTGTTTGTGAGTGCTTGTGTGTGTGTGTGTGTGTGTGTGCAGATCATCTGTGTAAATGCATGCAAATAGACATGGCATCATCATCTGTTTTCTCATCTCTGCTCATCAACATATTCCACAGGAGCACAAAGATAACAACATGAGCAACAGCCTTTGGGTGCTGCTGCCAAAAATATTCCAGCATGTAATCACTCCATGACATCAGCACATGACTCATATCATAGTAACAACCTAAACAAACAAAACAACCAACCAACCAACAAACAAACAACTGAAAACAGCAGGACACGTCTTTATGAAGCACGAAGAAGGTGCAAATGAAAAAGTGTCAGAGGTAACAGTCCAGGTGAACCACCTGACAATGGAAACACTTGGAAGCTCATCCATATTATAGTCATATCCATAACTATCAGTTATGATCCACCACTTGTCAGCTGTATGGTAAATGCTCACTGTGACCTTCCGTGATGATTGAATGCAGCCTGCTTGCTTTGTGCAGGTGCAGTTCCAGCATCTCATCACTAGGAGGTGCACTTGTATGAAGCAAAACTTCACATCCACAGCTCTCAAGTTCCCCCACTGCCACTGTCTCCAGCACAGCAGCACACTCACAAATCAGCCCTGACAGCCCAATGTACATTATTCCTTGTTAAATGACACACATGTCAGTGTGAAATATCCTCCCTGCAGACTGAGACCTGGGGAAACTACTGCAACTTTTTTTTTTACCTGTGAGGAGTAGATTTAACTTTTTAAGTCTCTTAAATCATTGATGCCTGGCTTTGTATCTGACCAGCACAGCAGCAATCAGCTCATGACACCAGAAGAAGAAGAAGAAGAAGAAGAAGAAGAAGAAGAAGAAGAAGAAGAAATACAACAAAAAAACTAAATCTATGTCTGTGAAAATCAAAATCCCAGAGAGATTTCACATCATGTCATCAGCCTTGCAAAAACAACGCGAGCCTGTGCAGCCCCACAGGTCGATGCGAGTGATTGGCATTAGGAGGGAGGGGGGGGGTTCCCCGATGCTTTGTAGGGTATTTCCTCTGCTGGGTCATGCAATAGCGGGGGGGGGGGGGGGGGGGTCATCACCAGTGCAGAACCCATTGTCATACAGGTGGAGGTGATAGTGACCTACTTACCATATTGACTTCTGACACCATGTCTATACTGGCTATGTCTATGTTCATCCCCACTCCGACCGGAGCACCTGCACACAAACAAACAGGAGATCGGTGGTGAGCAGAGATCACAGGCAGCGGTTCAGTATGATGTGTGTGTGTGTGTGTGTGTGTGTGTGCGCGTGCTGGGAACACAGATGATCAACACTTGTGAATTTAGCCGGATAATAGTTGTGGTTGTTTTTTTTTTTTTTTCATCACAGGCGCTGCAGACCCCCACCGAAAAAAGTTGTTGACATGAAATCATATAAAAGAATAAAAAGACAACGTGTGTGTGTGTGTGTGTGTGTGTGTGTCCGCAGAGGTCTAAATGATGAAGAGGCAGCTATTTCCATCAGAGTTGGTTTTTCATTCAAATAAATGAGCTGGTGTGTTTTATCATCATATCACCCCCCCCCCCCCATGTAACTACACATCACTGCTGTGTGTGTGTGTGTGTGTGTATCCCCCTCATAATGTCGGTATTGTGTGTAGATCTGACACATCTTAGCCTCGACACCTGCCACAAAACAACTTGTCCCGATACCTGCAGAGCTCAGTCACTGACTGCTCCGTGAGGCTGGGGCTGCTCTGCTCTACACACACACACACACACACACACACACACACACACCGGACTGTCACAGGCTGACAGCAGAGTTGGTCATAATGCGAGTTCATTTCATTCTTTCTTTCTTTCTTTTTTTTTTTTTACCTCCGAAATCTGGCCTCAATCGTATGTCATATCCTTTCAACAGTCTGTCCACCGTCTCTTTAACCAAAGACATATTGCTAGGGTCATTGACACCGACACTATGGAAGACAACAAAAAGAGAGAGAGACAGAGACAGAGAGAGAGAGAGAGCAGGTTTAGATGACGAGATATTCCTGGAGCAGAAAGTGTCCAAGTGTTTTCCATGCCGTCTCTAACACTGTCACACTTGAGAGGAAAAATGAGTGGAGCATCCTCCGACCCTTCCACTTACCTCTGGGCGCAGACCACCGCCGCGAACAGGGGGAGCAGCCAGACGCGGACACAGCTCATCCTTCTTATTCTCACCACCGCCATACTTGTGTTGTGTGTGTGTGTTTGTTTGTTTGTTTTCTTTTTCTTTTGTAGTGAAGACAGACGATGTCCAACTTAGTCTTGCCAGTGCAGTAATTCCAATGCCGGGCGCATGCGTACTCCCGACCACAACATGAAGAAGCGGCGCTGCTGCTGCCGGTGGTAGTGGCAGAGGTAGTAACCAGCCGGGGAGATTTAAAGGAGCACCAAGACTACAAGTTACTCAGGGGGCACGCGGGTGTCTCCCTGCTGCTGCCGTTTCTGCACTCGGTGTGGCTGTTTGAGGAAGAGGGAGGTGGGGGGGTGAGGTGGGGTGGGGGTGGGGAGGGAAGTAACCGGGAAAAGTCGGTGGTTCGATTCCGCGGAGGAGGAAGTGGAAAATGAGGGTGGGGTTGTGCTTGGTGTGTGTGTGTGTGTGTGTGTGTGTGTCCCTCCGTTCCCGTCAGCCCATTCATGTGGCTGTCCCTGAGCAAGGCACTTACACACACCCGGCTGCTCCAGGACTGGACTGGACAGAGACTCAAACTGTGTGTGTGTGTGTGTGTGTGTGAGAGAGAGAGAGAGAGAGAGAGTCCTGGGATAATAATAATGATAATAATAATAAAACATTTAACTTTATCTCTCTCTCTCTCTTTCTCTCTCTTTACTCACATCTTCACTTTGTGGTGAATCAGTGGTTGTCATGTCAAAGCACCGAGTCTCCGTGCACGCGCACGAATGAGTCAAACGCCGAGATATAGGGAGGAAACCTGTTTCTGTGGTGGAGGTGAGTGGTGTCAGGTGTGTCACACACATACACACACACACATAGAGGGGGGGGGGGGGGGGGGGGGGGGGAGAGAAGAAACAGGCTTTATCAGCTGATCAGTGTGTGTGACTCTGTCCATGGTGCTGAATCTACTTAATTCCGTGACCACTCTCTCTCTCTCACACACACACACACACACACACACACACACAATACAAATACAAAGTGGGGGCTCCGTGATACAAACGCCTCATTGCACCAACAGTTGCTCACTCATCGATCTCCACGCACTCGGGCCTCTGACGAAAACGAGAAGCGTGGCTTAATACAGTGAGAGAGGCGTGGTGCCAATGCAGCGCCTCGGGGCTGGAAGGGGATGCATGGAGCAGAGCAGTATGCACTGAAGCCTACACTCAGCGCATCTCTCTCTCTCTCTCTCTCTCTCTCTCTCTCTCTCTCTCAGCCATGCACGCTTGTGGCTCCACGCACTGGCATGTGCGCGCAACCGTGCAAACTCGGACGCGAATCATCGTGGATGTGGTGGGATCAGAGGCGGATGTTGGAGCAGTGAGCCCTGTGTAGGAGTCCTCCATCAGCTGCAGGAGCCGGAGAGGAGGGGAGCACGAGAGATCCCAGCGGGGAGATACTGGATGTACTGTAAAAAAAAAAAAAAAAGTTCAGTCACAAAGATGAGCGTGAATCTTCTCATGTTGACATGTTATTAACTGACTCACAGTAAACACTGGGATCCACTTCATTATTAAAAAGAAACACAAGAGATAAAACCTAACATCCTGCTCCTGTTTGACCTGATGGGGGCGCTGTAAATGAAACTAAATCAAAGTTTCATTTCCAGCCCCATTGCACAAATTGGTGATTTATCTGCAGGGGGTTGATATGACATAGTTGAGGAGGAGAGATTCCTCTGGCAGCTGTATTTTATCTTTATTTGTTATTTAGTCCTTCCACTTCATCATCGTTCTCACCTGTCAGAGGCCATTCAACACTTCTGCTGAGTGAATGTGCACCAAGAGTCTTTGAGTTAGATGTTTATAAATGATTATTATTGTATATATTTGGAGAGTGTGGAACATGCACATGCAGTACACTACTCAGAAAAAGTTAGGGATATCCAACTTCAGGGTGAGATTTAAGTAAAATGTAAAAAGTCAATGCTGCAGTGATGTTACATGATGAAAGTAGGTCATTTGAGTAAAAGTATAGGATGGTGATTTCTTCATCTCAAACAATGTCTGAAACCTCGACGTGGTCCAGGTACTGTTGATAGATTCTTATACAGGTGTGGTTTTGGTCTCATGATGTCAGAATGTGAACAGCAGGATGAAGAAGACTGTTTCAATACAAACTGTCACTGACCCACAACCTTTACTGGTCGATACACAGATCAGACACTTGTTGTTGTTGTTGTGATGTTTGTAGTTAATCACCTAGTTAGAGAACAGCATGCTATGTTATAAGGACTGAAACATTGAAGAGTTGGACATGTGCATTCAAAAGTTTAGAAAAAAAAAAAGGTATTTTCATGGACTAAGTGACGAGGTAAGGTTTGTTGTTGACTTACAACCCTGTCTATAGCCTGGCAGTGTAGGAGTGACCCATGTTAATCCACCCTCTGGAGAATTATTAGAGCAAAACGATAGTAACAAAGAAGGACAGAGTGGTTGGTCAGGGCTTCATGCTGCAGAAAGTTAATGATGCAAAACGTCAGAGGATCAGAAGCACAGAGGAGCAGCTCAGTCTCCAGACCCTGACAACATGGAGCTGGTTGCAACACAGTCACAGGAACCTCTGTGTTGATTTTCAGTGTGTAGAAACATCAGCATGTGTGTGTGTTCGGGTCCAAAAGTCTTGGGAACACCAAGAACTCTGGTGTGTTTCCTGAGCAAGAGCCCGTGTCTGCTCCGGGGCATGCAGCGGGATCAGGACCATGGAGAGCCTTCATGACATTTGGTACATCTTTCCCTAATGGGCCTGCCACCATGTCTTATATCAATTATGTAATCGAGCCGAAAAGAAAAGCGGCTGCCATCAGGACCAAGCTCCAAATTGCTGTTTTTCATGCAGTGATATAAAAAGCAGCTCAATCAGTCTGAGTAATACACAGGTTTAGTTGTGTGGGCCATTATCAATCAGGGTTTCAGTTCATATTTTCATATCTGACTATCTTGCTTGATCAGAGGGCAAACAGATGGTGAAACCACAGAGCGCTTCTGCAATCATCATATTGTGAGTAAAAAAAAAAAAAAGAGGACTAAGTTCTATTGTAACCCTTCAATGTCAGTGGGTGGATGTGCACATCCCTCTGAAACTAGTGCCGAGGCAAGCAAACAAACACTTTGACCTGCTACGCTGCTCTTAATGCATGATTTACTGTATTGTTTAACATTCCCAAAAGGGCTGTAGCTCGTCCTCGTCTAAGAGGAATATAATAACTGCCTTTCTGAGCATCTCAGTAAAACACCACACATGTCCAGGTTCTGATCTGATGAATAAAGAAAGGCTGTCCACGATATCTGTTTGGAAGAGAAACAAAGAAAAAAGAGGCGTTTGTGTTGAATCATGTCAGTAAACAGGGTCTATTTGCCGGTGTCCTGGCAAGATGATGGAAAATATGCATGTGCTGGAAAGAGGCTTGTGATCTCTCATTCCTGCCCGGTGTGTGTGCCTGAGTACACAGATAACACATCTCACTCCGTTCTCTGCCATGACATTGACTTTTGTTTTTGCAATAAACGTTATGATGACAACACTCAAATACTGGCACACACTGTCTCACGCAGGCTGTGCTCAGTTGGCCAGAACAGAACATTTCATGTTCAAAAATCCTGTGTATGTCTTCACATAATCACACAGACACTACACAGTCTCACCAGTGCAGCAAAACTGATGCCTCTATATGGATTTTAAAGACACGTTCTTATACAGACTTTTATTCCCTTGCAGTATTTCAGGGATTTTCTGTGACACTGCTGAACGGTCTGATTCATCTTGCATCTTTATACATTTACAGTACAGTGCAAAAGTTTTAGGCAGGTGTGAAAAAAAATGAAAAATGCTTTCAAAAATGGAAGTGTTCAATTTTTGGTGTGACCACCCTTTGCCTTTACTGCAGCATCAGTTCTTCTTACACTTGCACACAGTTTTGGAGAACTGACCACAGATCTTCTGTGGACGTCAGCCTCCTCACATCCTCCTGTCTCTTCATGTAACCCCAGACAGACTTGATGATGTTGAGATCAGGGGTCTGTGTTGGGGTGGGAATCACCCTGCAATACGATATTATCATGATACTTATGTCTTGATACGTTATTATCACGATATTAAAAAAATATTCTAATATGCTGCAATATATTGCGGTTTATTTTCAACTGCAAATGATGTTTCCAAATGAAAACGTTAACATCCGAAGCTAAACTTCTAGTCTGTTCAGACCGATACTTGGCAGATATCAATACAATATTACAATGCAAATTATCGCTATTGACTGTTTTCCCCATCCCAAGCTTTGTGGCGTCACTTCCAGGACTTCTTGTTCTTCTTTACACTGAAGATAGTTCTTACTGATGTTGGCTGTATGTTTGGTGTCATTGAATAAATCTGGGGCCAATCAAACGCCCCTCTGATGATGGATAAGCATTCTCACTTTACAGCTTTTTTCACCCCTGCCTAAAACTTTTGCACAGTACTGTACGTCTTGAAAAATCAACTTCATGACGAGAACATTGTGATGTGGAGTTTATCTGGGTGTGCCTACAATTCTCTACCCACCACATGTCTCATTTGTGAATGTTTCCTCAATTAAATCTTGCTAAAAGCTGTTGTAAAACCTTTGCCAAATACTGGCAAACTAATAAAGCTAGTGCAACCAGCTCTTATTTATTTACACATTTCAGGCACATCCAGAGGGAAGGTGCTAAGCGAAGAGGCTGGATTACTATGCAGTGCTTAATAAACCTCTCTACAGCTTGTGGTCTTACTGTGGAGTTTGCACCTGGTCTGTTCTCAGCAGGTAACACCTCCCATGGATCGACTGTGTGATATCCATCCAGCTCCACAGAGATGGAGCGGCAGTGTGCCAAAGCACATGGCCAAAAAAAAGAGGCATCATTTCATCCATTTACTGTCATGACTGTGTCTTTGAAAGAGACATAAACGATCTATCTGTGCACCAATCTACATATGTAAATATGCATGTATCTGTTCGTATGTGTCGACTTTGCTTGAAAAATAGCAGAGTGAGCTGCACTGGCTGTCACATCAAAACCTTCCAAACAACACAAAGCTTCAGCAGAATAACATACTTCACATTTAAGTATAATCTAACACAATTTGTCAGCGAGAAACAAAACCTGCACTCAGCCGTTCCCTGTCATTAAAACACCTCTCTGTATTTCTCTTTCATATGTACTGCAATTACAGCGTTGACGTCGCTGATTAGAGTTCCTTAACTCAGCATGAGAGCTGTAATAAAGGTTCATGGAAGGTACATTTAAATCATGTTCTCCTAATTATTGACAAGAGGAGTATTTAGATGAGATGAGACACTAACCGAATTCAGAAATAAAATTAAAAAAAAAAAAAACAATAATGAAAAAGCTGATGACCAGCAAAGTATGGTGTAATTACAGCTGACAAGAAAATCACTGAGGTGCAATATGACAAAGTAAAAATACAAGTAGAATTAAACAGAGTGGCTCCGGTCTATAGGCTGTGTGACTTATTATAGTTGACATCAGTTATGGTTTTATATAACGCTTTACAGAAACCATTATTCATTCATACACATTCACATTCACTACAGTGGTGGTTATGACTGTCTGTAGCCAGACAGAAGCATGCACAGCCAATGTGTGCAAACAGCCCCCCCCAACCACGACCAAACATTCATACGCATTCACATGGGGAGGACACAATGACTGGGATGGAGCAGGATTCAAACCACAAACCTGCAGTCATCGGACAACATGCTCTGACTGAGCCACTGTCAGTCTGGTGTAGGGTTAACATTTTAAGTGATTCACTTCATCTTTCTCTTTTAAAAGAACTACAACTGACATTATATTCTAAGTTATTTACATAGTTTTATTTTTGATTTTTACCAAGACTCTTGTGCCTTGTGTATGATTTGTGGTGTGAAGGAAGGTCGTTCTTTACTTCGAATCTGCAAGGACCAAGTAACTGTAATTTTCAAATGAACGTATTGGACTAATACAGGAACAACATTAAATCAGTCATGAGTTTATTTTGCCTCAAAACTCTACTCTAACTGTAATCAGTTACAACTTTGGCTGTAATTTCAGTTCTTTCAGTTATTAAAACACTGAACTCACTAAGTTCACTGCTGAAATGACAGGATGTGGTGAAATCATTGAAAAACAGATCTAATGGTTGATCAGAAAATCAGGTTCTGTTACAAGCCAACAGTTTACATACGTCATACAGTGAGTCTGTAAAGAAACTTTGAGTTTTCATCTGATCGTTTGCCTTTGTTTTGGCTGTAAACAAGTAAACAGTAACTTGACTGTCCTGTCATCCTGTTTACAGCCTGTCTGAGTTATTATAAACTATAGACTTCATAAACATTTAAAATAAAACCCAAGTGGTGATAAACATCCCATTAAAAAAAGTATGATTAATATTTTTATCTTTCTCAATGCTTCAGTTAATTTACATCATTACATCTCCCTAGTTGTGATATAATATCAAACGCCCGCATGTATTTTCTGCTGTAATTTTACGTAGGAAGTAATAAATCAGAAACTCACAAATAATCATTTCACCGAGGCCTTGATGGTCTGATGCTTTTACCAATTACTGCACACTCATGAATTTGTCACCTCCACAGATGTTCTGTCTATCCACCACGGCTGCACTCCATCCATCAGCATCCACCGTCACTGAAGGCGAAGCAGCCCGTCATCTTTGAAGTTTGAAATGTGTCCTGCTCCATGCATGCGAAGGCCTGGCACCACCAGAGGGCTGCTGTTGGCCCAGGATCTCCACCTGTCCCTGGCAAAATGTCACGGTTGTGGTTTTGACCTCTGAAATGTAGATAAGCAGAACAAACGAAGTCCATCAGCCAAACCTTTATGCCTCATTACCCTCCCTCTGCCAGAGGAGGCGCCACCTGCTACCTTCAAGGTTGGCGTGTCCTTCCCCGTAAATCTAGCACCAAAACAGCAGATAGATAGCCAGTTTGTTGCCGACCTCCACACTCTCTCTTCATCTCTCTCTCCGTCCTTCACTGTGGCTCTGACAGACGTTGGCCATCGTTGCCAGAACTGCCAACAGGCGTCCAGGGTGAGTGTCAGCTTTAGCCACAGTTGGAGCGGGTGGAGAGATGGAGGGAGTGATAGAAAGATGGAAAGGCTAGGAGGATTATTTGAGGGCCTCTGCCAAAAGCCCCTCTTTTGGCGTCTTGGCGTCAGAAGTGATGATTTAGCCGGTGACACAGGATGATGGCACGGCAGTTGTCCTCTTCTGTTGCCATTCCTCCACGCCTCCTGCAGGCTGCACAGATCAGGAGCTTCAGAAACACAGTGGGACCTGTGGTGGAGGCCGTGATCACAGGGTCATGTTATTCAACATTAGATAAGGAAGCCTTAGTCTGACAGGAGATAGTTGCAGATATTGCTTTTGCTAGAACGTTATAGCATCATTGCATTTACAATACGATCCTCAGGGCAGCTGATAGGCTACAGTGCCTTGGTATCAGAAAGTGTCAACATGGGCCAACCAGGCTGGAGCTAAGTGGTTAGCATGCTAACATCAGCAGAAGAAAAGAATTGATAGAAACAGAAGGAAAACAAGATGTCAGGTCAGTAAACAGCTGCTGATGTTCATATTGGTTATATGGCCGTAGCTAAACTCTTAAATAGCTCCATTAAACTTTCAGTAAAAAGCAGTTTTTCAATGTGTTTTCTCTTCAACCCAAAGTGCAACTGGTTATATTAGGTCATAAAAGAGCGGTTCTTTATAATTAAAGATAACAAGTCCCTGTGTGTATTCAGGTGGATATAATACAACCTTGACCGGCTGCGTTGACCAGGTCGAGTTTAATCGGATAAACTCAGTTTGAAGACACAGCTCTGCAGAGTTAGCCAAGTACCACCTCTGCAGGCTCGCTGACTTTAACTTGACATTGATTCTTTTTCCCATAACTACGAGAGGTAACCATAGAGACTGAATACTAACCCTCTATTTTTACATCTGCTGCAAAGGGGCGATATCATATGCACGGCAATGTTTAAGAATGTCAGCACAAATTTAGCATCAACCGTTTAAAGAACAAAAGCACTTAACTCAAAGGACGTATGGCGTCTCTCTGCAGCACAATGTGTCTCGGTGCACTTCCTGTTATCTGCATAGTTTCTGAATTCAGAGTGAGGATCTTACTTTATGAAGTGGTCGCTGTCGTTGTGGAGTTGAGTGATGACTGAGTGATGGCCTTTTCTTTTTTTTTTCCCCAGGACAGATGAAGTTTTGTGCTGCACAGGATGAAATGATGTGGTGATTACACTTTATGTCTGCAGAGCTGCAGCAGTGAGAGACTGCTGTGTAAATAAGCTTTTCATCCCTGAACTGAAATAGAAAGTGGTTACACACACAAGAACATGTTTCTAGAGTGACATATTACACACACACACACATCAGTGCTGTTGCCACCAGTAGAGATATATATAAATAGCTGTCACATCTGCAGCACCATCAATTATATTAGAATATCAGCTATTAAAAGTAAAACTCTTTATCCTGATAAATGTTACTGATCATTTCAGGTTGTTGCTTGTATGACAGTGTTGTGCTGCTGCTATAAGAAAATAAAGTTCATATGTTCATAATGCACATACGGTGCCTGTGTGTGCACTGGTGGATATGTGCAAATGTTAGAGAAACATGTGCCCCGAGTGTTGTGTTGACAGTTTTATATAATTAGAAGAAAAAATCAATTATTATATGCATAACATTTACATTGCAAGAGCAAATACACACCTTGGGGCGATAAAGTTTACTGAATTGACTTTTTGTGTTTTTTCCTTTTCTTTTCCTTTTCTTCCCTCGCTCCTTTTCTCTCTCTCTCTGCAGGCTGTTGGCACTTGTTCCCCACGGTTCATTGTGAGGCTTTTGGCTGCGGTCGGGCGAGAGGTCAGCCGAGGCAGTGAGGACAACGGTTTTCTCTAAATCAACATTTATTTTATCTTACTATGATATGGCTTGGTCTCCATGGAAACTGCAGTGGATTTTCTTTTTTTCTTTTTCTTCTTGTTCTTCTTCTGCTTCCCCCCCTCCCGATGTGGAATCCAGTGGAGATGGTGGAGCAGCACATCATGCCTGAGGAGGAATGAGTAGAGGTGGGGGGGGGGGATGAGAGAGAGAGAGAGAGAGAGAGAGAGAGAGAGAGAGAGTTTAATCCAGATCTTCAGCAATCAAGGTATTGATCTGAACGCAGCGTGTGTATAAACAGATACTGAAGGTTCATCCAACAATGAATAAACTATATGCAGTATATAACCTGTAACCAGTTCAGTCTTACTCCCTGTTATCATCCTCTAACGCCTCACTCTGGACTGGATCTGGATCTGATTCCTAAATAAGGTTCAGCTCAGACATTTTCACCACCACATCTCTGATCTGTCACCAACACAAACTCGATTATAACTTCACCATAAACCCACTGTGTCTGTATGCAAGTCACATTTAGAAGCAAAGACCAGGGATTTCTCACCTTTCTATTCTTGTGAAGACATTTAGTTCTTAATACTCCAGAAATACACACACACACACACACACACTCACTCACTCACTCGTGGACACACATTCCACCACACATGCTGAGTTTCTCCTACTGTAAGTTGTTACCATAGCTACCACATGGTGAGGCTCATGAAGTACAGTGGGTCCATCTCATGTGGGAGATATCGTGTATTTATAGAAGCACTGTGGTGTGGCCAGAAATTAGTTGAGACAATTCACTATTTTTTTTTTTTTGGTGGTGGTGGGGTCTAATCACAAGCAGCGGAAGAGCGGGAAAGGGTGTACCACTGTGAGGGTGTGAGCTATAACGTGTGAGTATGTGAACAGTGACTCTGACTCTTCAGTGTGTATAACGCTGCAGTATGATACCAACGAGCTGTGGTTGCTGCATCAGTGACATTCTACTGGTTTCTAAAATAAAACGTGAAATGACAAACTCTCACCACACAGCTGAACAAAATCTCTAAGTCCTGGGGCGTCGTATAGCTCAGCTATAGTCCCTGCTGCAGCCGACCCCGGTTCGAATCCCCTGTTGGCCCTTTGCTGCGTGTCACCCCCCCTCTCTGCCTCCCCATTTCCTGTTTATCTCTACTGTCCTGTCAATTAAAGGCAAAACGCCCCAAAAAATACATTAAAAAAAAAAAACTCTCTACATCCGAAAAGCTCCTCTTCTCTCCAAAGGTTGCCATCTTCTGGAAAGCCACCCCACCCCCCCTCGCCATAATCTAGCTAGCTACATCCAGCTGCTTGAGAGGCCTGCCTGCGATATGTGTTGTAGGAGAATCAAACACAGAGAGCACATATCATGAAATGCTTAATTAAATCCTATTTCGTTGAGTAATGAACTAATTAACAAACTCCTGCTGAAGGCTTTTCCCCCCTTCCTTCATCAAAACACACTGGATTTCGAAGTATGTTCCCTTATCTTCCCCCCGAAGTAATTGTACTTCCCAAATGGACATAATTGAATTGCTACCCGTCCTGGCATATGCAGTGTATTGTTCTCATGGAATGAAGCATACCTAATTGCAATCCATCATAATCACTGCAGCTTTTTTTTTCATCTCACTTCAGACCTTAATTCTAATGAATGGTTCAGTGATTATATTTTGTGGAAATATTGTCTATTAGATGTAATGGCCTCCTATTATTTTGCATTGTTTGCTTGACATAGGCTTTAAAACTCAATGACCAATTACACAGAAGGTTTAAAGTGGGTCAGACAGGATAGGGGGGAAGAGGGGTGAGACGTCAGAATGGGTTGGCTACAGCCGGCCAATCAATAAAAGGATTCACCTGAGCTGCTGATTGTCTCCATGGACTCTCAGGTTGTAGGATTAATATCTGTTTCATATCATCATCACCAGCATTTACATAGCTCCCAAATTAGTCACTGTCACCATCTGCTTCTGTGCAGCACTTATCGTAAATGTTTGGCTGAGCATGTTTGCCTCCGGGCTCGGCGTCCAGCAAGACAGTGATCCAGTCAGGGAGACAGTTTCAGTGGCTGTCGAAAAGTCAGTCAGTCAGTACAGCCAGGCATTTTGGAGATGCATTCATGTACACAGCTAAAGATGCTGTCAAATGGCCAATCATGTCACTAACCAGCTCACACACCTGCACACACACACACACACACAAGAGGAAGCACAGAATGATGGCTGCTGTCTGTTGTCATCTGTGTGTGTGTGTGGAGGGGGGGCGGGGATTAGGGGTAGTGTGTTGCGTTGGCTCGTGGTGTCAGAAGATATTTAAACACATTCACACCAATGAGGAATAATAACAACAACAATAACTTAATCTTTGTCCTGGATGATCCACGACCTCAGCAGTGAATCAGGTCAGGAGCATTTCACGGTCGACCTCGTCGTACATCAGATCAACTTGATCACAGCATTAGGGTCAGATCACTTTGTCTACACTAGCATGCTAACAGAGACACGACAGCTACTTAGCATGCTACCTACTTATTAATAAGTTATGCAAGACCTGTTCTCTGCTCTGCTACAGCTACAGCTATCAATACGATCACAGAATCCAAAGGAAAAAAATAAATCAAGCAACATTAACCCCAACAGGGTTAAAAGTACTGTGAACAACAGACTGTAACTTCCTCCCTTTGTAGTTTGACTTTAACGTATCAGAGGAAAGAAAGTAAACACCCGTTAAACTTCAACTGAACTTTGATTATGGAGCGAAACCCAAACCACGAACAGCAGGTGAAGTTTTCTGTGATGACCAAGAAGAATCTCTCCCTTCATCAAATATGTTACAGAATCCACTTGAGCTGAACGTGATCGATCGCCGTTTAAATGATAATATTCTGAGGTCATTATATAACTTGTGTTTTTTAGCACACAGACACAGAGAGAGAGAGAGAGAGTTGAAGGGTTATATTGCATAATCAGTCTCCACATTTTAATGCTGTCAGAAGAGTATCCTATATTTCCCTCCCTCACATAAATTATTGATAACGTGACTATGATACCACTTATGATGAAAAAGTAATGTTGTGCTGAAATAAAGAATTCAATATCAATGAGACATGGAATCAGACGTAAAGAGAGAAAACACTCACTGAAGTTGGAACATCAGAAAAGGTTTGAGTTTTGTTTTATATTTATATATATTTTATATATAATGCAGAATTTTTTTGATGTATTTATTCATTCATGAGTGTAAAGGTCAAGTCAGGGTCAGTCAGTCAGGTCCCATGCAGTGATTTTAAATGTTGACAAAGGATATCATCATCAATATCATCAATCGTCTGGTCAAATATCAACTAATTGTCATAAAACAGAATCAATGTCATAAATTTAGTTGTTTTTTTGTTTTTTGTTTTTTGCCAGATCCCATCAGCTGATGCTTGTGCACACTGTGAGCTCAACTTTCCAAGCCCCCCCCCCCCGAAAATGATGCAATTTCTTGAATTGTGTTTGTGCAACAGAAATAAACTCGTGTCAGCCCCAGTTGGAAGAGCTGAGTTTGACAGTGTGGTACCCCTCCCACCCCCCACCCTTCACCACCACCACCGCACCCTACCTCCCCCTCCCTCTCTTGTTCTATGGATACTGTGTGTTGTGAGTTTGAAGTTGCACTAAATGTATCCACCACCCACTCCACTCAACCACCCAGCCCCAATGTGAATCACAGTTCAGCATGTTTTAGCTCTAGTAGCATTTTTTCCTGCCTTTGCATGAACAAACCCTGTAATTTCTCCTCTCTCTCTATCACACACACGCACGCACGCGCTCATGCTCACGCGCACACAGTCAACAAAAGCAGAGAAGGCGGTAGAAAAATGATATCATGTAAAATAAATAAAGATAGTGTATTCAAAAAGGTCAGTGCCTGTGATGTCACTGTGTCTCTGTGTCTCCTCGTCGCTCTCCTCATCCACCAGACTGGCACCGTGACGCGTCATCACCGTTTACATCAAACACTCAACATTTCCTAAATGTCCAACTTGCACCAGAGTCCAGTGTATTTCCTTGTTAAATGCCTTGTTCGGGCTATGTAAATACCGCCACCACCACCTACCCCCCCTCCTCCCCTCCTCGTCCCTCCTCTCCACTCTCTTAAAAACTCTTCAGGTTTTTCCAACTGAGCGATTCAGGCTGAGGCGGGCGCAACCGCACTAGAGGGGGAAGTCAAGTCGTGCAGGACTGGCGCGGTATCCTCGCACGGTTCACAACTCACAGAAGACCCGGAGACTCGCGCTTTTAATCATGCTGCTCCTACATGATGGAATATGCTGATTTTAAAAGTTGACCAGGGATTTCTAGTCGTGGGGTGTCTGCGAGGCATGGCTCTCATTTTAACTTGCTTATTTCTGTCTTGGTGAGTATGGCAACTCTTTTCTTCTTCTCTGCATGTTCTCCCACTTTTTTCCCCCTCTCTTTCTTTTTTACGCACGGCGACCAGAGGCTGTGGATGATGGATGTGCGTTTGAGAAACTCTGCATTTTCCAACAGTTGGAATCATCCCTCATTTTAGTGCTTAATGTACTTTAGTTACAGTGTGAGCAGTGTGTGGGGGAATCAACACAGTGAGACCAGTATCTATCTGGATAACATCACGCGTATATTGGATAGATTGCTGGATGGCTATGACAACAGGCTGCGACCTGGATTTGGAGGTATGATCATATATATATGTGTGTGTGTGTGTGTGTGTGTTATCTGACATTTTATGTGATGCTGCCTCATAAATGAGTGTATCGAGTTTCTCTCTCATTGTGCTCCTGTAGTTGAGTGTGGCTCGTTTCCAGTGAGTTTCTGTGCTGCAGTGGTTGAATATTTGTCTCTTTTCTTTTACATAATATTTAAGACAAAATTAGCAGCGAACAAGTGGGAACTTGAGAATCAACTTTAGCTTCATCAATTTCATGCTCTTTTTGTTGCTGTTGCTGTTGAAAGGAACTGGATTTCACATTAATGTGCTGCACATTGAATCTAGTTTTACTTTGAACTGATAGATAAATGATAATATATATATATATATATATATATATATATAAAGATTTATATATCAGATCCAAAGTTGTTGTTTGTGTCAAAGCAGCTGCTTCTGCTTCCTCTGTAGGTCCAGTCACAGAGGTTAAAACTGACATCTTTGTCACCAGCTTTGGACCTGTGTCAGATGTTGAGATGGTACGTAAACCACACTGACCACCGCAACACTGATCCAAGATACACACACACACACACACACTGCTTCACAGACGTCCATATATGTGCATTCGTTTCCACCACTTGTTTACAAAGTCAGTGTGATTTCATGGAGAGACGAGGGAGAATGTGTCCAGTTTCCCTTCCCATCAGTAACTCTGTGCATTGAGCTTCAAGTCATGGTTCTCCCAGCCTTCATTATTCCAGCATTTGGGCAGGATGTCATTAGTGCAGCTTAGGATTTTAATCTGGTTGACAATCCCCCTGTCAGAGAGGCAGAGAGAGAGAGATCTAGCTGATGTTGGGACGGGATAGGCTGGCTACTCCTGTCATGGGATAGGCTGAGCACTGTATGTCTGTTGTACTCTACACGCTTTAGGCTTTAGGCTTTAGATACTCTCGCTGCATCTAAAGCCTACTTGAACTTGCCATGTGATACGTTGGTGGGAGCTCCACACAGAGCCACGTAAACCACTCACATGCATCCACATGAAATAATCTATATTCACAGTTAATGTCCACCATCATCATCAATCAATCAGTCAATCAATCTGTTTTTTTTTTTAAGTCGTTTCATCTCCAGACCTGGTTGAATAAGATAAAACATATGATAACCTCTCTCTTTCTTTTGAAAGAATCCATTACTGATTATAAAGAAACATAATCACTGATGTAAAAAAACCAAACTTTTTAAATGTCATCCGCTCTGGCAGCAAAAATAGAAAAGTCCAGAAATGGAAAAAAAAGAATAACACATCAGATTGCCAGTGCTTTATCCTGCAGGTTCCAATGTAACCATGGCTCACAAACCCATCTGCCATTCTCTCTGGGGGTAGTGGAGATAGTAGCAGCAGGAGCAGAAGCAGCACCAGTAGTAGGAGTGGTTGTACTGGTAGTAAATAAATCCTTAACCAACACTGTAAACCCCCCCCCCCCCCCCCATGCCCCACCCCCACCCCACCTGGCAGGAATACACCATGGACGTGTTCTTTCGTCAGACGTGGATTGACGAGCGGCTGAAATTCGAGGGCCCCATCGAGATCCTGCGGCTCAACAACCTGATGGTCAGCAAGATCTGGACTCCGGACACCTTTTTCCGGAATGGCAAGAGGTCGATCTCTCACAACATGACCACCCCCAACAAGCTGTTCCGCATCATGCAGAACGGAACTATCCTCTACACCATGAGGTATAACAGTGCTGGACGGTGAGCTCCACCACACACAGCCAAGACTGGAATAGAGCACAGACCTGGAAAGCAAATCAAACAAAACAAGCGTCCAAGAATATGCACACAGACATGAAAAGAGATGAGCGCTGCCACCCCACCCACCCCAAAAAAAAAAAAAAAAGACATGAGCCATCTGATAATGAAAACAGGCCTGGAAAGCAATTCAAACAAACATGACTCCGGCTTTTTCCAGAGGGACGTATTTAGGATGAAAAAAATGCCCTCAGAGTTTCTGATTGCACAGAAACTATATATATTTTTTAAGAATAATTAGATTATCTAAGTGGATCAACTTTACTTTAAAATATCTGATGAAGTTCAAAAGCTTTATATAATCCATCTTAACTTCTGCAGGAGTTACACTTTTCTATGATTAATCTCTGCAGCTCTGACCCATCAACCTCAACACATCAGACACTCCTGTTGTGTTTGTTAGTGTGTGTCACACTGACTAGACGGATCCATCATAAAAACACAGCAGCCAGTCACTTCCTCCTCACAGCCAGGAACAGTTCATCAAATATAAATCAAACTCATCTTCCATCTCATCTCTATTCTGACAGATTAACTATAAATGCCGAGTGCCCCATGCGTCTGATGAACTTCCCGATGGACGGCCATGCCTGCCCGCTCAAGTTTGGGAGTTGTGAGTTTGTTTTTTTTTTTTTGTTAAAGCTCCTCGCTTGCTCTGACAGATGGTGTCACTCGCCGATGATCGTCCTGTCACTGAGTAATTGACTGCCTGACAGGACGTATTCAAGCATTTCAATTTGAAGTGTCACATACTGTACATTAAGGGGACAGTAAGCAGGACTTACAGTGTCATTGTCCTGCATGAATCCACACAGATGGAACGGTTACCACCTCCTGTTCCTGGTGTTGTAAAGGCTCAGAGGATGAAAGCAGGACCACAGGGATCATGGGAGTAAAAACAGGGGAGAACAAAGATAAATAGAAATAAACTAACTCAGTACATTGTGGATTACTGCAGTGGAAATAAGCTTTTTAAAGACCGTGTTTATATGGTGTAATTGAAGAGTAAAAGGTGCATAACAGTCAGATTTTTTATTACAGCCCACATACCTTATCATTACTGTGTTATGTAAAACGCATGTTGTACTTTTGCTCATTAACACATGTTATTTCAGTGCGTAGGAGAGAATGCAGTATACAGGAGGGGAGGGTAATTACACGCTCGCTGCAGGGATTTATTATCATGCCTCCGACTTCATTGTATGACTTGGAATAAGGACAAGTTGAGAAATAGATCAGTGTGTTTGAGAATTGGACCCTAACATGTAAGAAAGGAAGGTTTCCACTGTCATACTAAGAGGAAATGCTCTAATAAAGAGGTTTAATAACATAACAGTGGATCAAACGAAGCTTATCTTTAATTTACCAGGAGTAATTACAAGTTTTACGCTTTTAGAATAAGTTACGTAGGCTGTAATAAAAAGCCATGTCAGGTTTTCATTCTGCATGTGCAAAGTGCAAATCTGAAGTTTATTTGTGACTCTGGAATCACAGCAGTGATTTGTTAAGTGACGGCGGCACTCTCATCAAGTCAAGGATGAGGATGACGTCTCAGTTTATTGTTTTTATGTGAGAGCGCAGACTCTTCTGTGAAGTAAAGAACCGTTTTAAAGCCACAAACCAAGAAGCAGAAGACAAAAGTGTTTGTCCTTTTGTCTGCTGACTTTTTAAACTTTAAATTATTTCACCTGTATAAAAACGGTGTATGTTCCACACTGTGACTCGGGTTCTTCTCCGTCTGTCCGTCCGTCCGTCCCGTCCAGACGCGTACCCCATCAGTGAGATCGTGTACACGTGGAAGAAAGGTCCTCTGTCGTCTGTGGAGGTGCCGCAGGAATCATCCAGCCTGCTTCAGTACGACCTGGTTGGTCAGACGGTGTCGAGCGAGAGACTCAAGTCCAACACAGGTGAGCGAGGACTCTCACACATGGATCCAAAGTGCTGAGATCATAACACAGGTCAGGTTAGCATGTTAGCATTTCACAGTTGGAGTCTCATGTGTGTTATTTGTTTTGAGTATATAACCTCGTACATATATATTATTACACTCACTGGCATAAAACACAGTGTTAATCATGAGTATCATCATCTCTGTGTGAACTTTGGATCTGTAACCAGTGGAAACACTCATGTCTTTGTTGTGTTTCACTGTCTCAGGTGAATATGTGATCATGACCGTCCACTTCCACCTCCAGAGGAAAATGGGCTTCTTCCTGATTCAGACCTACATTCCCTGTATTATGACCGTGATCCTGGCCCAGGTCTCTTTCTGGATTAATAAGGAGTCGGTTCCAGCTCGGACTGTGTTTGGTAAGAGTTCCTAAAATTCACAATTCATCCATGCGCTCTAGGTTTCTGCGAGTGGAGAGGTGAGAGGAAACATACAGCACCTTATTATTTTAAAGACATCATTAAGAAAAGTTGTCAGCTGTCAGATTTAAGGCGGTGATGCTCTTCAATGAGACTTTTATTTCTGAACAGAGCAGAGCAGTGTGTGGCGTAGTGTCTGACAGTTTGTGTTAAAAAAGTTTATGTCTCCTCGTTAAGTTTTCAGCTCTAAACTCCACTTTGTTTTCCTCAAGTATCAAAAACTCAAATGAAAATGTTCTTCATTTGTTGACTCACCACCCACTATGTGACCTCAGCGTGACTCCAGCTCCACAAACTCTCACTATATTCTCTTCTTCTGCGTTTACTGCACACTGATCAGCAGCTCAGAAAAGTCCTTAAAATACAACAACAGACAGAGTCATCAGGTTCTGATTTAACCTCTCTTCATCATCTCTATTGCTGCGCCACTGTGCTGGATCACAATTAATGGGGAATAAATGTCCTTTTTAAAATTGGTCATGCAAAGGCCGAGAGGGGCAGGATGTTTACTTGGCTCTCTCCCGAGCACTCACAGGTTCCGCTTGCTCACATTACATCACGCTACAGTTGCCACCAAGCTCTTGCCTCAGGAGCAGAGAGGGCGAGAGACACAAAACAAAGACGAGAGAGAGAGAGAGAGAGAGAGAGAAATGAGACCGAGACAAAACAAAGAGGAAAAAAACTGGGGGAAATTGAGTGTTAATTTTGTTTTCACATCATGTTAAATTTCAACAAGTTGCAGCTGACGGCAGTGACGCTGTTGCCTGGTGTAGTTTGCAGTTCTGTGGTCTGTGCTTGTCTTTTTGCACTTTCTCTTCGGCGAATAGACTCCAATGATTAGCATTAGCATTAGCATTAGGGTGGAAGTTGTGGCCCCATGCGGCAGCTCCTTAACCTCCCTCTTCATGCTGTTTTCATTTCACTCTGTACTGAGCAGCCTGCACAATAAGAAACAAAACAAACCAAAAAACAGCTCAGTAATATTTGAGTAGGAGCTCTGGGTGATCGCAGGGGACGCTCGGCATTTTAGAGGAGGTTATGTCAAAAAACCTCCAACGCCATGCGCTGAATATTTTAGTACAAAAGGTTCAAGTTTCATATTCAAATAGTGGCATAGTTTGTTTCCAAGTTTAAGTGCTTTGTTTTAAGAGCTGAGAGAAGAGAAGAGAAGGATATATAAATATATATATATGGATGTGCACCACCCTGACAGTATATGAAGCCATTGTATGTTGTGCCCTGGATTGTCAACAACCTCTCTGAGAGCTGAAAGTCCCTTGAGCACAAGTCTCACAGACTTAATTGTGTGTGGCCTAATTTGTACCTTGCTTTTTTCCTATAAAAGCACATAAATGCCCCGAGCATTTAATTTCTATCCTGTCTTTATACTTCACCCCCTCCCTCCCACACTCACTCTTTCTCTCTTTCTTTCTTTCTGCCTCTCCCTCCCACCCTGACAGGCTTTCATCCCGTGTCCCTCCTCCCCTTTTGCAATCATTTAACTCGCGCCCGAGCTGGAGACAGTCGGCGCTGGTCGGCTCCTCGGTGAAGCTTGTATATGACTTGTTATCTTTCATTGCTGAAGTGAACATGCTTCTCAGACGTTATGAGGTGCATTAAACGCCCCATGAGAACCCGGGCTGCTAATGAAATGTGCACAGCAACAGTGCACTTTTGGTAAAAGCATGGACAGCAGTGTTCAATTGCCCCTTTTCCCTGCTTGCTTTAGCTTGATGAAAGTGAATTAGATGTGTACTTTGTTAACGGGCCATTTAAGGAGATGTTCATTGTCAGCATCTTCGTCTGACTTAGTCAAGGACGAGACGAGAGGGAAATCCTTCTGCAGTGGCAGACCTAAACTTCACAGTTATGTTTTTGGGGGGTGTTTTGATAGTTTGACACATGAAAAGAGTCTCTAAAATGCATCTGCCATGGACCTTTTCTGTGGTCCAAACTAATTTCAAACTGTCATGTATCCAAGAGAAGTTCTGAATGGCCTCAGATCTGCACCGTGCGTTTCTTAGTTTTCTACTTTGAGGCTGTGCTCAAAGCGACGCCGGCAGTCTCCGCTACAATTTGCAGCCATGGCCAGAATTTGTGAATTTCTCTTGAGAGATGAATAAAGTATCTATCTATCTATCTATCTAGAAGGTTAGAGGAACTACTGCTAACCACAATAAAAAAAAACAAAAATAGAATAGTGAAGCCGAGCTGACAGAGATATCAAAAACATTTGCTTTCACTGCATCCACCCATTGATGCATCCGCACGTTTCTCTCCTTCATCTTTTGTCTTCATCTTTCCCCACATCCATCCTCTCATCCTCTTCAGCCTTCTGTCAGCTCAGCCATAGCCCATAGTGTGACATACTTAACAGATAAATAAATGTTAACAAATGCTTTGTGGCTTTTGTCTGGTCATCTTACTGGACTGCTTTCCGGAGAATGTTTACAGATACTTGGTCTCTTTTATTTGTGTGCCAGTGCGGGGGCAGGGGTTAGTCTGCTTACGGACAGATTAGCATCCCCTGAAGTGACTTTTTGGCAAACCTTGCTGAGCTGAAATGGCACATGGCCTGACATTCTAGTTATATGCCATGAAACAGAGCTGCTGCCATGTGTCCAACACTGGGAAAATCTGCTGTGTAGACACTGTGATATGTTGGCATCCAGTCTTTTGTTATGTAAAATTACATTTATACTCAATGGCGTTAACCTAGAGGCATCACGTAATGTTGTAAAATTCACTGACATCTTCTCTGAAAGTAGGATTTCCATCTTAAAATGTGTTTTCACAGTAAATTCCTGAACATTAACACTTTAGTGTCGTCAGTGACTGACTATGCTACGTGCTTGGACCTCAGCAGGACCTGGTTTTGGTGTCACCCCTGCAGAACTGTGGTTTAACAAACACTGAAAACACAGGCTCTTCTCTGCTGAAGTGATCACAGATGGGTTTTTGGTGCCAGATGGAAATATTTTTACTTGAAATAGCAAATTCCAAAGGGATGCCGCAGCTTTGGTTTGTCACTTTAATCATAAAATGGGTTTTCTGAAAAGACCTGATGAGTTTGATTCACATAGAAAAGACACTCTGGCTGAATATCGACTGTTTAGCCTTAAGATTCTTCTAGTTTGTGTGTGTGTTTTTGCATTTGGAGTTTGTGTGTGTCCAAATCATGCTGATTGCTGTGGCCTCTCATAATCAAGCCTCTGCATTGTTACTCACTGACAAATGCATCCAAGGCCTTGAGTCGTATTATGGTAGAAACACAAAAATAAAAACCCACACACATGCACACACTCACACATACACCCACACACACTTTGATATTGTTAGAAATGACAAGTCGTGGTTTTCTTGGGAGCTGAGGATGGAGAAGGCAGGCTGGCAGTTCCCCCATGCTTTCAGTTCTTATGCACCTCCCTGTTATAAATCTATATTTAATGCACAGACAAGAGAGTGGTATTGATTTGATTGGATCCCTTTCCACAATAGATAATAATGCAGTGGAGATAAAATAAGTCAAAGCTAACATACCACCACAGCACACCGACCAAACCATCACCTCACCAACCTCCGTTTCCTCCCTGTGTGCAGGTATCACCACCGTCCTCACCATGACAACACTCAGCATCAGCGCCCGACACTCCCTCCCCAAAGTTTCCTACGCGACGGCCATGGACTGGTTCATCGCTGTCTGCTTCGCCTTCGTCTTCTCTGCCCTCATTGAGTTTGCGGCCGTCAACTACTTCTCCACCCTGCAAGCCAACCGGGAGATGCGAAAGGCGGCAGCGATGAAGGCGGCGGCTCAGGAGGCGGCGGCCACAGCTGCAGCTCCGGCTGCAGCCACAGGCAACGATGGAGAAGTTTCCTCAGTAAGTCTACTTCTCTTTCTCTTTGACACCTGCAGGAAATATTGTGCACATGTTTTAAACCAGGTGAAGCTTCATGTAAGCTCAGCTTTTAAATTCTGCTGTTAACAAAATGCAGTGGTATCTTCATCTATACTCGGGACAAAGCACACAACAGCCTACATCTGCGTTAAGGTTGTGGAGATATTAATAATGTTTAGAGGGTTTATGAAAATGTGTCATCACAATGCTTTAACCCTCTAATAACAGACACACAATCACTCTGACCTTGTCTAAAGGTCACAGGCCACAGCAGGATTACTGGTGTTGTGTGCAGATGCAGACCTTGCCCGCTGCGCTCACAGATTGGAGCAGCCTCATGTGCTCTAATTACAAGCCTATAGATATTTTCCTCAAAACCCTGGATGTGCTCCTGCATGTTTGTTTGTTTCAAACACTGAAACTTCTCTGAGCTGCTTCCTCTGACTTTATCAAACATGTGATGAAATGCATTTAGCTTCTGCAACATTTCCAAACAACTCATACCAACAGAAAATGTCTAAGAGGCAAGTTCAGGCAAACTTTAGCGAGCGCACACCGCCCACACTTCTGGTCTCGCAGCAATAATGTACCATTAACTGTGCATTAAAATGCACTGAAGCATGTGTGGAAGGAGGTGGTTCGGTACAAGCAAAAGCTACATGCATAAATATATTCTATATGTATAAAATGAGTTGAGTCACATCTGGCTGTTTGTTTAGTTGTTGTTGAAACTGCACCATTAGTTGCACTGTAATTATGGGAACAGATCTTCCAACAGTGAGTCAGTGGCATCTTATTCTTTTTGGTTTGACTGATGTTTTGGTTTCAGAGAAGAAGAGATTCAGAGTTTGTCCAGTACAGACTGAGATACTGAGGTTTTCTTCTTTTTTCTGGACATATATATATATATATATAAACTTTCTGTCACTCAAGCCTCTATAGGCATGCTTTCAATTCATGCCTTTGATCTGTTCATTTCTCGTGTCTCACTAAGCTCCTCTTTCTCCCTCTCTCTGTCTTTCTGTCTGGGTTCATTCTCAGCTCTTCTTTTGCTTTATGTAACTATTTCAGTTTCAGTCTCCTGCTCTGTTTCAGCCTTAATTGGCATTTTAACGCACCTGTGTCACAAAAGCATTTAAGGCGGATAAAGAAAATGAAGACCTGGTGTACAGGTGTTAATACACACTGACATTATGATTTCATAATCTCATTTTCTACATGATCTGTAATGTATAGTGTATGTGTGTGTGTGTGTGTGTTGGCAGGTTATTACCAGTCTGTGTTGTGTTGAGCTGCATGATGCAGGGTTATTAAGGCTTTTATATGATTTATTTCTTATAGTGCTATATATTTTGGATGCTGAGTTGCCGTAGTTACAGCTCCCTGTTTGCTAACTCACTTTGCTGAATGATTACTTCTCTTCTCTGCATTGAACACTGAAACCATGACCATGTCCAGACTTCCCTTTCACTGAAACCTGTGTTTTCTAAATGTTTTGATGAGCGATGCTACTCCGACTGGTTCTGAGTCTTACTGGTTGCACTGGTCTGAGTGATGAGGGTCATGATCACATTGCTTTTATATCACTGGTGTATTTTTGATCGTTTACTCTCTCTGAAGTTCCTCCTGCACCGACGCCTCTCCCTTCTGTTCTCCCATTTGCTTATTTGCAATCACACATGCAACATGTGCAAAGCAAACAATGCACATTATATACAATCTCTCTTTTATCCTCTGCCTCATCCCACAAAGAATCATAATCTCACCCGAATCACATATGCACAGGCCTAGGGATGGAGGCTCCATCCCTCCATCCCTCACTTCTTCCCCCTCATCACACACACACACACAAACATGCTCCAACATTCAACATTATCCATCTTTTTTCTTCTTCTTCTCCCTCTCTTCCAGCCTCCTGCTGTGCACCTCTATTCTCACTCTCACACTCCACACACTCATGCAAACACACACTACATCTCTTGACCATCCCTCTTTTGCTTCTCACATTCTCTCTCTCTCTTTTTTTTGCTTGAATGTGCTGACCGTGTATACACCACAATCTCTGCTTTATCCACGCTTGTCCTCACATCCACGTCCACACATAATCTGCAGCAGCACGCACTCCAACACATACATAGGCACACCAATAATCTGCAGCAAATTATGTCCCTCACATCCACACACTTCAGTCCTCACTGTATACAATGTCTTATCCATCCATCCATCCATCCATCCATCTACAGTATATCTATCCATCCCTCTCTCTCCCAGTCCTCTATTCTGCCCTGTAACTGTGTGATAACCACAGAGAGTGACACGAGGAGACAGCCAGTGGCTCTGTGAACGATGTTGCTCCAGATTATGTAACAGCCATAGATTAAGGGAATATCCAGCAGATCACTGCAGGCTCAAAAGAAGGAGGGCAGTCACCACAGTGACATGGAGTGGGGGCTGAGAACGCTGACCCAGTCCTTTTTTTTTTTTTTTTTCAGGAGCAAGTTGGGGGAGATGGATGTTGGGGGCCAGTGTGGTTTGTTTTTGTGTTTTTGTATGTATGTGAGTGTGTGTGTGTGTGTGTGTGTGTGTGCATGAGCGAGAGTTACACTGAGAGAAAGAGAGAGTGGGAGGGATGCATCATGGAAAATGACTGCTTTCACCAAATATGTAGGAGGGAAGACTCTTCATTACACAGAGGAAAAAAAAGGGGGGGAAAAAAACAATGGTGTATCAGTGGGAACAGAAACAACCGTCACGACTTAAAACGCTACGACCTGTTCTGACCGTCAGGTAGAAGAGACGTAACAGCAGCAACAGAAAAACTGCACAACAACACAAGTTAAATGATTCAGTTAATGAATCAAATATAAAACCGTAAACACAAAAGGGGGACGGAGGGAGAGGGAGGGAGGGAGAGGGGGGTGTTTATCAGTGAGCGCGGAGGGCGCTTCATCCATTGTCAGTGGTGTGTGTGAGTAGGCGGCACGCTATGTGGTGCAGGAAATTAGCAGAAAATAAAACAGTCGTAGGTGGAAATAAAGGAAAAGCAGCAGAGTGATAGAAAGAAGGGAACTTTATTTATTTATAGGCCGAGCCACAGGTGTCGGTGAAACAGCACCAGATTATTGATCACAGCTCAGGCGGAGAAACATCCTGCACACGCTCGTCCTGCTGCCACCGTGTCACTGACAGGAAATGATGTCATGAATAATACGATACGATACGATGCATACAGTTACCTGCCACATGTTTCCGTCCTTACAGCTTCATGTTTACATTTGTTTCTGGAAAACATCCATAAAAGATTCTTCCTCAGCAACAGCATGCCTCTTTCTCCACCACCGTTAACATCAGTTTCATTTAACATCACATTTGGGATGTTTGATTTTGTGTTTAATGGCCTCTGCAGTCAGCAGGAGCGTGTGTTATATTATTGTTATTGCTCATGTGTAAGTAATCGTAACAGTCCCAGAATTCCCTTCACAAACTTCTCAAACATTAAACTGTTATTTTCCACCTGTTAACCAGCAGCAGTTTGCATTTTAAAAGCTATTTTCATGATCGAACGGCAATAAGCAGCGTTTCATTTCAACATTCAGTCTTTTACTTGATCATTCACAGAAGACGTGATGTGTTTTGACTTTTCCTCTGTGGCTCCAGCGGGGACTCGTTTTGTGACCGAACCATTTATCGGGTTATTGTTTTCAGAGCTCTATCACTCTTTTCTTTGTTGTTGCCTCTGGAGAAACTCACTGTAGCTACATTTCTATCGATTTGTCAAGTTGTAAACTTAAATAACTAAGAGGGAGAGAGCCTGCAGTGTCATATTTGTGATATTTTGTATTCCACCTCCCTCTGGTTTATGCTCCTGTAGAGAAATATAGACCATGACACATAAACACAACCAATAAAATGACTGTGTAGTTTGTGTTTTAAACTCTAACCCGTATCCATCTATTTTTCCTCTTACTTTCTAAACCTTAACAATGGAAGCAGTGTTATTGCAGTCGAGCTGAAAATATGCACCGCTGTGCTTAAAATACACTAATAGAAAAAATACATTTACATACAGTTATCCATCTGCAGCAGCTCATCGACACCCACTCAACACCCACAGAGACAAACCTGTGTGCACTCGCTGCCATGCCAGACATATCGATAGTTCTCTCTCTCACACACACACGTAAAACACACTTACACAAACCCCCCACCGCCTGAATATTCACACCCAGACAACAACATCCATGCCTCCATCAGTCGGTGCCTGCCCATCCTCCCAGCGTCAGAGTGGGTCTGTTAAAATCTGGAGCAGTGGATAAAGAGAAGAGGAGCTGATCCCTCTGGGATTTGACCAGGAAGACGCCAAGTGAGCCTGTTGTCATTATCAAAAATAGACGGTGTACCGGATCAGCGATGGTATACTGTACGCACACTGCACCGCATACACAAGCAACTGCATGTGACGTGCACTCAGAACTTTAACCTTAAAAACAGTAGTTAGATGGAGTTTGAGACGTCCCTGCAGAAGAAAACAAAGGCACCTTTAAAACTTAATTCCAGTTTAAGCGTTAACCCTCAAGACTTGAATGAACTTTGACCTTAGAGATGAGCAGAAATACAGCTTCTGCCTGAACCCACATCCCACACCGAACCCACAGTTTTACAAAATACTGTTTTTTATTCTTTCTTCTAGCTTTGAAATCACTCTACTTCCTTCCTTCCTTCCTTCCATCTCTGTCAGGACTGAAATGCAGATGTAAGATATTATATTTATTATATTTCGTCCCTTAAAGAAACGTCTGTACAACACTAATGAAGCCTGAAGAGAATTGAAGGACTTTTTAGTTTCTTTGATCACAGAGTGGTTTCATTTCTCGTTTCTTTGCTTCCCTCCCTTTGTCACACTCGGCACTTGGCAGCTACCAGTTCTACACCACAGTGAAGGATGAGCGTGTGTTTTAAGAAAAAAACCAAACATTGATTGCAGTTTTATGGTTTAGTAGATACTCAGGTGTCAGAGAGTTTTACCATCTGCACAAAACACAACCCTGTTCATCCATTAGACCTTTAGTTCAGAAAAAACGGAGAAAAAAGTATGGATTTTCTTTTCCTCTGTTATCTGTTGCCATGGTTATTACACCTCTGACGTCAGACTATCAAACAGGATTGAAATGATAAGGATGGTGTAACATAATCAAATCCAGGATATGTGCTCCAGGCCGACTAACGAGGCAGTTTTATAGACGAGCTTCAAGCTTCAACGTCACGGTAGCAATCACTGTTGGATGAAACTGCAAATGGTTCCAGTTTTTATGAAATTAAAAACACGGGCACTTGTTATAACACTAATCTTGTTTTTGGATTTGGAAGTGTAACAGTTCAATAGTTTCTCAACCTGGAGAGAAGTATGTGTGTGTGTGAGTGTGTGAGTGTGTGTGTAATCCTGTCGCCTCACAAATCCAACCTTAATCTCACAAGATCTGGTTTTGGCTTCAAGATTCTGGTTTGGTAAAAAAAAAAAAAAGTTGGACGGGCCAGTGAGCTGAGAGTTGTTAGTGAGGTCAAGATTATCCTGTAAAACTCAAATCATATGTTTTAACTCTCACATGAAGTCGTGTATCAATCACACAAACATCATGTTGTTTAACATTAAATGAGTTTAAAAATGCACAACAAATACTTGATGATGTTTCACTGTCAATAACACTCACCTCCTGACTGCAGTGTGATAAATCAATGCAGTCATCGTGAAGTGTGTGTGTGTGTGTGTGTGTGTGTGTGTGTGTGTGTGTGTGTGGTCTATTTCTGTTCTGTCCTTCTGGCCATAGAAGATTTTAAACAATGTCTTTGGTTTAAAAACAGGACTGGACTCATGTTCTAGCTCCCCCCTCCCCCCTCCCCACCTCTGACTCTACCTACAGGCAACATGGTGTACTTTGACCCATTTCCCAGATGTGCACTTTCCCACTCTCTCTATCACACACACACACACACACTTTGTATCCAATTCAGAGCTGAAGCGAGGAGCTTGTGCTGGCTAACTGAAAGTTGATGAGGCAAAGCTTCTTTAACCATGTGTCAAAATAATATGAGCCTCTTTTTTGTTTAATGTGTTGTTTGCCTCACACGACTTCATTAATCTTCATGAAACGGGCTGATGATTGAAATCACATCAAATCGAAAGGAAAACACACTCTTTTGTTGATCTTAAATATTGTGGAGCTCATTTGTATTCTACATGAAGCTTTCTGCACACACACACACACACACACACAAACTCTCAACATGCACTGATCAACTCAAAGCTGTGCAAATATGGCACCAACATCAGGGTACGACGGCACGGCACAGTTTCATTATTAATTCCCTCATATTACATCATGCAATATTCTCTTTAATGTGAAATACTTCTCACGGTTTCTGTGATTTTTCCCCCTCTTTGCCTCCAATCCAAGGTGGATGCCAGCAGCGTGCTGAAGAAGAGGATGAACTCTGCTCCCCTGTTTGACCGCCCTGCCAAAACGTTTCCCAACCCGCCCGTCAATGCCCAGGCCTTCCTGCAGCAGGGTTCGGCTGTGCCGGCCAACAACGTCCTGACTGGCACCAGCATCATCGACAAATACTCTCGCATCCTCTTCCCCCTCTCATTTGGCGCCTTCAACCTGGTCTACTGGATCGTCTATCTCACCAAGGACACCATGGAGATGTCCAGGTGAACAGATGGCATGGCTGTTACAAATAATTCCAGCATTTGTTTTTGTCGAACATGGAGCACAGGGTGTGTGTTTTGTTGCGTAAGTCAGAGATTGATGGTGGGACTATTTTTGTGCTGCTTCCTCCCCACCTGAAAATAATAAGTTTGGTTAAATCTTGCACAGCCTCAGGACTACAAAACTATGTGTTTGGGGTTAGTTGAAATGTAACATATAATAAAGCATAGTTCAGGACAATCAATCATCTTACTAACTTGGCCAGATCAATCAGGTTCACATCTGTGGTGATTAAACAAACATGAATCTAGAAGGATTTTAACAGCCTGTTCACATAAAGTAAGTTAAAGTTTCCATGGCTCCATGTTCATAAAATGTTCTCGAATCTTGAATGTGAATAATACAACACACAGTGATAGCACACACACACACACACACACAGTGCCCCAGGGCAGGTGCTGATACTGACCAGTAGCCACAGGTTGTCACTGTCAAAACACCCACCATGGATTAGAAGCTGCTGATGCTGCAGGTGTGAACTGTGCAGGGACTTTGAGACAAATAGGACACGTCACACACTGTATAACAGACTGCACGTTAAAATTTATCGCAAATCACACAATAATCCATCTTAAAGGTAAACAACCCAGAGGCAGTAGTCATGTTATAAGGCAGGTAAGATATAAATCTTACAGTTTGTACATTACATTTGGCTTGGTTTTGTTTATCTGCTCTTGTGGATGTACGTGCAGTGTGTATGTGTGTGTGTGTGTGTGTGTCCTGGGGGGAGTTATGGGAATGTACAGTATGTATCTGTATTCATTATATGTTGTTTTGTTCCTCATGTGTGTTTGCCATATATTATTCAGTAGCCCCACAAAGCTCTCAACTCTCAGTTCTAATTATTTATTGTACGTTTTATTAATGAACGTGTCAGAGAGATCTCAGGCTTCATACAGTACAGTTGAGTTATAATTGCAAAACAAGACCACCAGGCAACACTGGCAGGCTCTGTGTTTGTCATTCAGTGTTTTGCAATGCGTCTGGCACTCAGAAAGTGCCAGCAGGCTGCAGGACTCACAGCCCGTAGGTGTCTGTGCTCTCCATACACACTCAACTATGTCCTGAATCATGGCAAGAAGCTGAATCCTTCCAGGCACTAAACACTATCTGCACTAAACACAGTGAACTGCTGATGCTGATGTTTGGTCCAAAACAATCTGACCTGATTTCCTGGTTTGTCCAGGATTTTGTAAGTGTCCCAGGTCCTGACTATTGTCTGCAAAACACTGAACCACCCACTGGATATGACGCCCACAGCTTTGTTAGTATGATATGATGAAAACATGGCAAGTGTGCACATCCCTGAACATGTGGAGGATTCATTAGTCCCATGAGTTTGGGACTAGCCAGGACCACCTGATAGAAAGCTCCGCCACTTAAAATCCAACCCAAACGCTAACATTCGAATTCAGGACCTCTGATATTTGAAGCAAGTTGCAAGTGTGCAAATAGAGTTAGGGAGCACAAAGTGCACAGGACAGAAAGTAAGATGCCTGATGTGATAATCTCATTCTTCCACCAACACGTATGACCGGCCTAAATGTAACCAAGTACCAAAGCTGCCTGCTATTTAAACGCATCACGGCGGATCCTGACGCATTATAATATCACATGGTTATAATATACAACAGAATTGACATGCGACAACAGTAGCAGACCATTCTCAAGAACCACCCATTGCTTGAATGTGGAGCGAAGGCGAAGAGGAGTGTTAGTGTCATTTTAATGTGTCGTCTCTCAGATGCACTTGATAAACTGAGACATATGAAGGAGTCAGAGTTTTTATTGATAATACTCTTCATGACATCGTTATCACCAAAGTCATATGTCAGTCAGCAGTGCAGTGTTCAGATGTCTCATACGTTACCTCTACACGTCCTTTAGGGTTTGACACTTGAAAAGTCAAGTGTGTGTGTGTTGTCACTACCATATGCCCTCAGCAGATGTATTTGCGTGGTTGTGCATTTACGTGCACACTATTGATGTGCATCACCAGTCCTGAGGCTCTTCCACAGTGAGGCCTGAGCCTCCTTCACTCTCTGCCTTGTTCTTCCTCTAAAAAGGGAAACGCCCTGAGGCCTGAGCTCAGACAAGTCAGATGACCTGGCAGTGTTGGCACGCGTCGCAATATCTCTGTGTGACTAACCCTCTTAGTGACAATCTCTTAACTGTTTATATTACAGTAATTGATAGGGAGTGGAAGTGAGAAGCAGATCCTGACAAATCATTACACAGGAGAGCAGCAGAGTGGTGGCGACCCGAAGGCTGTGGGAGTCAAAACAAGGAAAACAATGAAATATAGTACGACTGTGTTATTAATGTGTGTAAAATACAGATGTGTCTGCAGTCAACGTATGACAGAGCGAGTGCAGTGAGTGGAGGAGTGATGACAGGGAAGGAGGGGAAGTGAAACCACACACACACTCTGTCCCAGAGCTGATAACTGAAAATCCCAGAGGGTGTTGGTCTGAGCCAGAGCGAAGAACAAGTAAAACCACAGGTTGTCACGGTGATCGATCGCGGTCACATTTACCTTTGCTGTAAAAGTCAAGATGTCCAGCGCGGGATGAAAGCTGTCACCAAATACGGAGGCTGTGGATGGTGTGATAGAGATTACAGCTGAGTTCATTTTCACTCCTAAATGGCTGCGAGTCCAACAGCTCCTTGTCTGTGCTCTAACAGGGATTTATATCAAGTATATTATATACAAAGCAACTCCATTTTTACTTTTACCAAGGGAAACACACCCAGTCAACATAATGCAAAAACTTTCGTTCAAACACAAGGAGATGCTACAGCATCATCAACCTGATCCGCCATCAGAGATCCCTGATAACTAACAACCAATATCTGTTGTAACTATTAGATTTAGCAATAGATTCACGTACAGGAAGTGACTGCATGTAAACAAGAGTTACAGCAACAATAAGTCACTCCTGGTGAAAATAGTCAGAGATATAAACCATAACTGAAACATAATCCACTGTACAAAGCTTCACACTCACTTTTACTGCTGTTTATTAAACTCACAGCAGCCATGATAGTGTGATCGTGACCCTTTCAATCTGCTTTAGATCCACCTTAATCCAAATATGACATCAGTAAATAAAGGCGAGGCAGACAGAAAACATCCAGCTCCAGTGGCTCCGGCTGAAAACGGATCGCTGTGAATGCGACAGAGTCTTTTTCTCTCTTTGTGGCTCTGCTTTTATTAACGGAAGCCCTCCTGCAAGGATGAGCTGGACCAGAAGAAAAGAGTGTCTGTTTGTGTGAGTGTACGTGCAGGTGGATTTGTATGTGTGAGTGCGTGTGTGTCTACTTCTGTGAGGATACAGGCGAACAAGTGTATAAATGTGCCATGGCAGCGGTGCCTACCGACTGGAGGCTATTTTAATGAATAGCTCCATTCAGGGCGAGACATGAAGGAAACAAATTTGCTGAAAACACTTCCTTCCATGAAGGGCCCCAGCTGGTTGGCTGGCTGGTTGGCTGGCTGGTTGGCTGGCTGACTGGTGGTGCATGTTTTTCAGAGTAGGTGCAGCAGACGATAAGCCCTGCTCCTCTTTATTGCCCATCAGAGTGCCACACTTGAAAAAACAACAACAACCCAACAACCTCCCCATTGTTGCTCATAAATCAAAAGCACTAAATGCCGTTTCCGACTCCGATTGCTATTTTCAACTGTGGAGCCGTGGCTGTAACTTTAGAGTAATGATCATTCAATTATGGGCCACTCAGTCAGGAAGCAAGAAGACCGATACATATAAACAGCCATCCTCTGCGTCATATATCATATCTCTGTGTTGGGGTCTCGTGGGAATCGCTCCACCCGCCTTTGTCACCTCGTTTGTGTGCGTTTGCATGGATGCATCTCTCACACATCCACCTGAGTTTGTGTGCACACACACACACACACACTCTCTGCACATCTACAAACCTGTGCAAGACAAATCGTTTTCACACGAGAGAAACGATCTGTGTTCCTGCCTCTCACATCACATATACATGCCACTTCTCTCTCTCTCCCACACTCAATTGCTTTCTCGATTTCTCACTTTATCTCAGTGTCACTCACTCAGAAACACTCTCTCCTGCTGCCTCCCCCACCCATCCTCTATCTACACTCCCCCTCCCCCAACATCCCTCCTCCTTCACGAGACAGGACAGCCCAGCGCTTCTCCACCTCATCTACTCAGCATTAATCATCCAGCCACATCGGAGCCTTGTTTCTGTAGGAGCGCTCCGTCTATTATTCTTCTTTAGCCGCTGCACAGACACATGTTGGCCATCTGGTTACTTGGGCAAATACAGTTAATGTAGCAGGGGGCAGGGCCGCTAAAGAGAAATGGTCCCATCACCAAAGAGGTCACCAGATCAGTCTCTGCAAGAGCCAAAATGAGTCAGTCATCTGCTGCATATCTCCTGTCATTGTGCTCTGGAGCAAGGCACTCACTGGAAACAATTAGGACTCATCACTTAGCAGGTAGAAGAATTAGAGCGTGTCGACAGCACAGACCGTCAGATGTTTGCTTTTCTTTGAAATACTTTCTACGATGCTGTTTCAGATCCTCTCCTCTCAGATTCACTTTTTCATACACAGTCATGTGAAAAAATGAGGACAGGACACCCTGTGAAAGTCTGTGTGTTTTTTAACATGTTTGGACACATGGATATGTAATATCAGTTATAACAATACTGGGAGATAGGAACGGAAGAAAAGAGTCAGGTGAATCACATCGGGTGCACGTGACCTGAACATTGTTGCTCAGCTTTTTGAAGGAGGCTTGCCGTATTTAAACTTCAGACGTTTAGTCTCGTGTGCTCCTGACTGTTAAAGTGAGAGTGAACACCATGGTGAGATCGAACAGCTGTCTGAAGCCTTCAGAAAGAAGACTGTAGCAGCTTATGAATCTGGTAAGGTCTTTAAAAAGATCTCAGAACTATTTGAGATCAGCCAATCCACTGTCCGAGTCTACAAAGAGTCTACAAATGGAGGAGCAGACCGCAAGATGCTAAAAGAAGTCTCCGACAACCCTAAAATGTCGTCACAGGACCGAGAGCAGGCTGTGCTACTGCTGATGTGAAGAAAGAGACTGCACAAGTGTAACTTGCATGGGAGGTGTGCGAGGAGGAAACCTTTGCTTTCTAAGAGAAACATGAAGGCCAGACTGAAGTTTGCAAGAGAGAACGTAGACAAAGACCAGGACGTCTGGGACAATGTTCTTTGGATAGATGAGTCTAAAACATGAGGACATGTTTGGCATAAACAAAATGGGGTGTCCTTATTTTTTCACATGATTGTATATACACTAAATGCTACAGTATATGAATTAGTCATATTTTGTTACTGCACACTGACACACATTCATACAGTGTAATATATGAGGTGCTGGGCTGTAACATTGTCTTGTTTTGACACCTATACAGAATATTGAGCCTGTTCTTCGAGCTGACATGTCCACACAGTCCAATCAGTCTTCATGTTGATCTGATTTGCTGAATCCATCATGTTGTGTGCTCGTGTTTGTCCTTTAAAGCACATGGACACACAGTTCCCCACTCTGTCCTCTAATGGCTTCTCACCTACCCACCAACCAAAAACAGAAAAGAGAGAAAATGAGAGCACTGGCTCTCTCTCTCGTTTTTTTTTGTTTTCTGCCAGGAGCCATGTAAGTTCTGTGGCTGAAAATGGCTCTCAGTGCTGTCAAAAGTGTCTCCTGCTTTAACACGTCAGGCGGAGGAGGAGGTGGTGGAGGTGTGAACCACCTGGCAGAGGTTCCCAGACAAGTTTCACAAGGTCTCTGTGAACAACAACCAGCAACGAGGGAACGAATGAATTCAGATTTTTTTTTTTTAAGTCTCGGCCTGGAACGGATGCAAACACTGTTACATCATCCCATCGTTCATTTGTGCCTTTTTTTGTGTGTGTGTGTGTGTGTGTGTGTGTGCACCCATAGATGTGGACAGATGTGAAATGCAGTGGGGGTGTGTGTGTGGGTGTCTGTATGCAGATATGTGTATGTTTGAATATGATAAAATATGATCCATAATTGTTGATTTGCTGGAGGCGGTGCTGCCTGAGCACACATGACGCACACTGCTGCCATTTTTGACTAATTCCACCTTCCTGTCTCTCTCTCTCTCTCTCTCTCTCTGCTCTCTGTCTTTCAGGGACGCCATCTAAACCAAGAGTTTGTCCTCCTGGAAATCACACACACACACCTGCACATTCACACACGTGCACACACTCACAGATATACATACAAAATAAATAGATGACAGACGCTTGCCAAGCACTCTTTCATGCCGCCTCAGTGCATTGTATTTCTTTTTAAGTACTCCCTTTGGAAAGTGAGTCTTTTGAGAGCAGATGTACAGGCTCCTGTTGCCAGCCGGGCCCACGGCCTCAGCGTCTGTGGGGCCCCGGTGCTCTGGAAACATTTCAGACAGGTATAACATCACTCCATCTCTCTCTGTCTCTCCTCCTTTTCTTTATTTCTCTCACTCTCCGCCCCTCCCTCCGATATATAAAAAAACGTGTGACATGTTATGACACTTTTTCAGTGTCCGTCCTGTGAGCAGCTAAGCTAGCTAGGCTGCGGATCCAGAGACAGAGCCAATACTTTGTTTTCTGTTGCTGATATCTCTGCATGCATCTCCACACACACACACACACACACACACACACACAAAGTGCAAAAAGTGTTTTTGCACGTGTGTTTGAAATGACCCCGTCCTCTTCCGGACCGGGTGATCCCTGTCTGATCCAGTGTGACTGACTCTCACTCCTCGTTCATCTCTCTGCTCTTCATCTTTCTCCCCCAACAACTCTCCATTTTTTGGTTAATTGGCTTAATGTCCCTCTGCTGATGGAGTCCAGAGGACGTGAAGCAGAATCTTCAAAGGTTTTTCTTTCTTTCTTTTTATGGTGTTACTCCACAGATACGTCGGCCTGGTTGATTATTCAGTGTCACATTGCACGTGATGGAGAAATGTGCACATGGAAATGTCAAGAAAACAAAATACAGATGCTAAAATATGCCATTCACTCACACTTTGTAATTCTGAACGTGAACTCTGGCGAATATAAAACTGACTTGCTGAAGCTCGAAGCTGCTGCATCCAGGAACAAGACAGACCAACCAAAACCATTTTTCTATCGAAATTAACAATTTTCTACATTAATACGAGTAAATAGTTAGAACCTGTTTCTTATGACAATTTGAATTATATACTCAACTCAGATTTTTTTTTTCTTCATTTTACTTTGAACTTTAAGAAAAAGTTATGAGCATGTTATGATGAGGTGCGTTCAAGACACGCGGAAGTAGAGCAGAGTGGTGCAATCACCTGGAGCCCCTGAAAGCCTAATGAAATCACACTGTAGATCCAAATGACCTCTGACCCACCAAGTGAGACGAACTGACCATGAGACAGAGACGCTGACGGCGAACTGTTGTCTGACAAATGAAAGAGAACAGAGTTAATGAAAGAACGAATAAGGAAAAATCCCTCCTGCACGTGACAAAGAAAGATAAACAGAAAGAAAGAAGGGAAGAATTATCACCTCATATATTCAGAGCTTCCTGGCAGCAACCCAACCCCCCCCCCCCCCCCAGAGAAGATTTAGCTCTTTATATTCTCACGTCGTTATCAGTCTCTTTTTTATTGTTTCTCTTTATTGTCGTGGTTTTAATTGGAGGTAATGACTTTCTACACTGGTTGCAAATTATTTCCTGAGATGACAGCTCTGGCTTCTTCTTCTGAGTTTCATTTGGAAAAGCAGCAAAAAATAGAAAGCTAAACCTATCATCATCAATTATACGAAATGCCAAAACATATTCATTAATAATCCACTTGGGTGGATTTGCATATGATTATGCACTGTTTCCAATTAAGTAGAGAGGGTGACATGTTAAAGCCATGTGGTGTCTAAATATAAGCTGATGTGTGTTTGCATCCATCATCCACCAGGATGCTCTTATTAAAGGTGTCTCATATTAACACAGGCACCTTCTGAAACCTGGATCCTCGCAGTGTGCCAGGAGATTACGGTCGTCTTGAAGACTTTGCACCACCGACGCTCGTTTGGTTCAGATTTCATTTTGATGAAAATCGTCACACAAACCTTAACGGTTTGAAATACTGTACGTTTGGTGTAAAGTTCTTATCAGTCTTAATACACACACACACATAGAGCAAAACAGAAAGTGGTTTCCTAGTAATTTAATATTGTGTTGTAATTTCTTTTAATTCCCCTCGAGAAGGAAGCTCTTCATTTGTTGTAATTATGTGAACTTCTTACGAGCACTCTAACTTTGTGAACAGACCAGCATGGTAGAGCTCAGTTCAATAGTATATATTGATATAGTGAATCAATAATGCACGTTTAAAACTTTTTAAAGGGTCAAAATATGCAATACAATTGAATAAAATGCAATACAGACTACTGGACCTGGACCCTCACAGGAGTGGGATCTATTTCTTAAAACTGAAGTTGTAAAGTTTCACAATCTGGGTCTGTAAAACCTCACATCACACACACACGCACACACAGTGCCAAGGATTTTAAATTAACACTAAAATACCTGTGCATGGCAGCTATGGTGTAACTGAGGCAGAGGTGAGGACGTAAAAACTCTGTTCAGGTTGAACGAGGAGAACGGTGTAAATCTTTGATGTGCAACTACGGCCTGTTGAAGGTGTAAATAATGTCTTCAGTGTTATTCATTTTAAGGCCTGTTGTTGCATGTGCACCAGATGACTAAAACAAACGAGGTGTCAGACTGTATGAACCGTCTCTGTATCGTCCCTCTGTCCGTCCGTCCTTCACTCGTCACCCTCATGTCGTCTGTCTTTGGGAAGAGACGGGGCATCATCTCATCTCTTATTACCCCGTGTGTCAGCCTCTATTGTGAGTGGATTAAAAAAAAAAAAAATAACTGACTGCCTGGCTCAACCCCAGCGACGCCTTGGTGACGACCTCCCACCTCCTGCAGGAAGATCGTCTGAGTGTGTTTCTGCAGATAAACTTCAGTCGACGCGTCAAAACAAACACAGATACACAACAGCAGCGAGAGAGAGAGAGACGGGCTGTGTATGTAAAGTTTGTGTGTGTATGTTTATGTATGTGTATGTGTATGTGTGTGTGTGTGTGTGTGCATTTTTTTTTATATGACTGAGCTCATTTGCTTTTATCAGTGACCCGATTGATCTGCCCTCTGCCCCCCCGACCTAGCTGCTCAGCTCCATCGCACCACCGGGAGAACCACACTTGCATGACCTCCGACCCTCGATGTGCTTGTTAGGGTTGTTGAATGTAGAGGGTTGTGAACTCCATAGAGTATAGACTTCTATTGCTATGGTGACTGTGGCCATAAACTGCCCTTTAGTCATTTCATCTCATTCCACAGGCATGGGCTTTATTGATTCTCTCATTTAGCCACTGTTAATCTCCTCTCTGTTTTTTTTTTTTTTTGTCTCATTTGGACTCTTCGTCTTTTTGCCTGTCTTTTGTGGACACAATTTAGAAGACAATGAATGCTCCACCTTGTTATTTTACGAGTATATTTTGTGAATATGATTAGTTATTTTCTGGACGACCCTGCTCGACGATCAGCTGGTGTCAACCACAAACCACCACAACCTTTTTTTTTTTTTTTGTACTCTGCTCTTTGTAAACACATAATCGTCATGACGATGACCTGTTTTTATTGCAACAGAATTCAGGTATTTTGTTCCTCTGTTAATAAATTTATTCCGACTCCTTCTCACTCCTGCTACTTTCCCACAGGACTGTTTAGTATGTTCAATAAAGCCAGATGCTGTGTGTGTGTGTGTGTGTATATATATATATATATATATATATATATATATATATGTTTATATTTTTTCCTCTTCCAGGTTTGTTTGTATAAAACCACCACCGCACTGTGAGAGGTACTGTTTCTGTGATTTTAAAGAAACATTGTGAATATTTAACCTCTGATGGGCTCATTAACTGAGCGTTTATTTTGTTCTCATCATCACTATCTTTTCACTTTGTGACACTCCAAACAAAAACACACTCACATTTCTGGATCATTTTAATCACACTCACACTTTCCTTCCACTGATCACTGTGACGATGTCATGTGAAACAGTGTGTGTGTGTGTGTGTGTGTGTGTGTGTCCTCTGGGACTCACACACATTTATGTAACTCAGTCTCTCATGTTTTCTTGTGTGAATCAGTGACATTACAGTCGACTCCAGAGTGTTAGGGTTGAGGTTTGGTATCAGTTTTTTACGGTGCTATATTTACAGTAGTTGAGCACACGCGTGGGCAGGAGAGGCCATAAAGACGTGTATTCAGCCCTGAAGGAGAGAGAGAGAGAGAGAGAGAGAGAGAGCCTCTATTACCTCAGCAGTGTTAACTCTCCATTCATTCACAGCACAGAGTGGTGTAACCTCCGTCACTCTCTCCTCTTGTTCCTCCACACTAAGAGCAGCCAGCAGGCAGAAATAACCACAGAGCTGGAAACAAACAGGAGGGAGGAAGTTTTATCATCCAACTTCCTGTTCCACTGGGATGTAAAAAAAAAAGAAAAAAAAAGCATGCGCTCCAGACCTGTGTTAGTCTGGGTCACCACAGCCAATCACAAAAGGGTAGAGTGCCACCTATTGGTGCACAACCTGAATCCTCTCTCCTCTCCATCACCACCTCTCTCTCTCCCTCTCTCTCTCTCTCCCTCCTCCCACACACACACACTAACGTTCCAACTCCTACACACTGACTCACCATATGCTTTTTACACACGCGCAGAGAAAATCACAGTTTGAGCGCACGCTGTCACCACACACACACACATGCAGAGTGACATGTCGAAATATCCTGTGTGTGTGTGTGTGTGTGTGTGAGGATGCACACAGATGCTCATGCATGTGTTGATATGTACACAAAGCACAGCACACACACATGTAAAAAGCGATAATTACTCACAATCCAGATATAAATTCACTGCATGCACTCAAGTGCAAAGCTAAATAATGTAACAAGAACATTTTTCTGTACGATCGACTCACACAGTGTCATTTAATCTGATAAAATACTGTGAGGGAAGTAAAGACAGTGTTTCATCAGGGCGTCACTGAATCAGGAGGACGGAGGAAGAACGAGTGTGTTTTTACCATGAGAGACAGTTGTGCATGTTAAACATCTGAAGAAATGATCTTACAGTTAATGCTTATGTAATGTCTGTGTGTGTGTGTGTGTGTGTGTGTGTGTGTGTGATTAGATGAAGTTTGGCCTCCACAGTCAGGGTGATGTATGAACTCGTGCTGGAGTAGCTGTTAGAGAAAGGATGATACGTGTAGGCAGAGACAAAGGGAGGCAGCTTATTCTGCTGACCTTTGACCCCCCAGGGAGAGGTGTTTATACACATAACTATGCTACACACACACACACACACACACACACACACACACACATACTCAAGTAAACATATGCTCCACATACACAGCCACACACCAGCAGCAGCAGCAGTGAGCAGCCCCATGTCTCCGAGCTTCCTCCTCTCTAACGGTTTCCACCGTGCTGTCAGCAGCCTCATATTAAACACATCAGATTCAGTCAAATGCCAGACTGTCACATGCAGTCTGATTCATCATCTCTGCACTCTGTCAACCCAGGAGAGGAGAAGATGGAGAGATGGACGGGGGGAGAGAGGGAGGGAGGAAATATGGAAAGGTAGGAGAGGTGAGGGGGAAGTCAGGAATAGAGTGAGCAGAGAATAGTGAGGAAATTCAGGAGTGGGATATAATGAATAGAAAGAGGGATGGGAAGGGAGGGGGGGCAGATAAAAGCTGAATAAATAAAGGTGCACACAAGCAGAACTCCCGCTCTCTCGTGCCTGACATGGCGAGCTGGTGTTGGAGAAGAAGAAGCAGCAACGGCACAAAGAAGTGCAGTGTTGCTGCTTTGTGTGGATGTGTTCGCTGAATCTCATTTATTTTTGTTCCATCTCCTTTTCCTCTGAAGAACGTCACACGCACGTCACACACACGTCACACACACGTCACACACAGATTTCCAGTTGCTGCTCAGAGCTGTTTCCATGGTCCTACACCACGCCAGCAACACTTTGATCAGACTTGGTCAAATTTGGCCTAAAATATATGCTCCACAAATCAAGAATGAACCAATTAGATTTTAATGGGCAAAGGTCAAAGGTCAAGGTCTTGATGACCTCATAAAGCACACATTTAACCCTTGTGAATGTGATTTCTGCAGAACTCCTTTCAGGGACTCCCATCAGACTTAGCATGAATGCTCACTTGGACTCAAAGATGTATTGATATGTCTTTGGAGGTCAAAGGTCAAAGGTCATGATGACATCAGAAAACACTTTATAACCAAGACTCAAGACTTCACACAGACATTATTACAAATGTTTGATGATTCTGGATGAACAGAGATGATCTGACTCTAGTCTGAGGTCCACAGCTGTGAAACAGTCATTCTAGCTCAGTCATTCAATGTTCAGGCAGTTTCACACTTTGGCACCATGACTTATCACATTTCAGCTTTTGAATATATGGAAAAAAAAAAAAATGCGTCTGCAAGTGCTTTGAGGAGCATTGATCCAGTGAGGCCTCTGTGGTCGTTACGCAGTCAATGTCGTATCGACCCGAAGAGAAAATCCTCAGTGTTTAGCAAAATTATGCAACGTGAGTGACATGTAAATGAGATCTGAAGAAGCTCGTCACAGCTGGAGCCACTTCCTAGCAGTCACTTGTTGCAAAATAACTTTGAGCAGGGGGAGGTATATCTCTTTACACCGATGACAAGGGAATTATGTCTCTTTTTATTAAAATTCTACTTATCACAGGACTCTGCAGGATGGAAACACTGAAACTATAAACACCAGCAGGAAGAACATCTTGGCTATAAATGTGTAAAAGTGCAAGGCCTTTTTTGTAGAGAGTGCTCTCACAAACTCACTGCGGTCTTTTAAATTCAGACTGATGCTCCTGACAGAAAATCATCTGAATAATCAATACTCCACAAAGTGGTTAATGACTGATATGCAAATCAGCTAAAGGAACGAAAATCACTAAGATGTTAGAGCAGAGAATATCACAGGTCTGCAGGTGATGTTATACTGTATAAAAACCCAGAGACGGTGTGACTCATCTTACATCTGATGAACATAAAAACAATACTCACAATACACACAGAGTATCTTTTTAACATGAAGTTTGTTATGTGTGTGGAAGCTTCTATAACTTTCATTAGTCGTCCTGTTGCACACTAAGTCCTGTCAGTCCCAGACAGTGCCGTGTAAACAAGGATAAAATGTGCAGGTGAGAACGGATCGGGATGATACATCGCATCTTTTTTCATCTTGTATGGTTTGCGTTCACACAGGTTTGTCTTCGCTCATGGTCCAAACCCCGCACCACTGGCAGAGCATCATGTTTCCATGACGACTGACCAGAAAAAGACACACAGTACGTCACAGGGTGGGTCCAGGCAAGTGGAGCGGACGCGCTCACGTAACAAACAGACTGCACCAGAGTTTGGCTGTAGCCGCATCTGAGAACAACTGTTGTGTTCACTCTGAACCAAAGGCACCGCACTTAAAAGTTAAACGTTATTTGTATTAACTTTGGCAGCCCTATATATACATTTACAAACATAAACTATGTCTTAACGCAGCCCCAATGGAAAATATGTAACTTTATTGACCTCTTTTGGTGAAGATTTTCTTTGGTTTCAGTAAAAAAAAAAAAAAAAAAAAAAAAAAACGAGAAAAAATGAACGACTTTTCGACTTTTCATTAACTCTCAATAAGACTTTGTCTTAGGGATATTGCCCCATTACGAAGTAAGTAATAACTCTAACCTCTTCCAATTCGGAGCCATTAGAGGAGAAATTAGTGGAGAAATTGCACAACTCAGCCCTGATCTGATTAGCCCCAGTAACCCTCTTATGTAATTGACCTTAGCCTGCTACATCATGGTAGGGTGGTGTATGTACAGACCCAGGCTCATCTCATGAAAATATATTTCCTGGTTAATTTGATGAGGAACATCCAGTTTCTGATTAGACCTGCACACGAGGGAGGGTTAAAAATAACCACAGAACCAGTGACAAACGACCTCCTTCAATACACGCCACTGCTCCACACACACACACACTCTCAATGGAAACACACAGAAACAGGGCGGTGAGGAGCGTCGGTGAGTGTTTCAATATAAGATCAAAAACATCTTTGAATGGATTTCAGTGATGAAACTGAGTTATTATGGTGAAACACCAAAGGAAATCTCACCTACACTATTTATTATTACTCAGAAACATGTGATCATGCGGCCACAAACATGAATATCCTCAAAACCCTCAGAAATATAACAACATCCAGCCTCATCATCCAGTTTCTTATTTACAGACATTATGTTCTTCAGCTACTTTTTTTGTTTCTTTAAAATATGCAAAATTAAATCAAGATCTAAAATGACAAAAACAGCTGTATTATGATTTCTGAACAGTTTTAAGGACGTTAATCCAGATTGTGAAGTGTGCTGCACTGATCCGAGGACTGGTGTGTGTGTGTGTGTGTGTGTGTGTGTGCGCGCAGGGCTCTGTGATGAAACTTGAAATATAATATTATTCACAGTTAAACTGTATCCTGTGTCTGAAACAGAAGCTACATGCGCCACCAGCTGGGCCTGCACTTAAAACCAAGCACTGTTCTGATCACTTCCAGCAGTTCAAACACCCCACTGCCACGTAGGCATGGAGATACTCTGCCCTCTTTGGCAGCATCAAACCGCTCTCTCGCTATAGCAACGCCTCCGAGCATATCATTAAAATCCCTCTCGATACCATAGCAACCAGGTTTTTTCTTATTGCGGGAGGTCACTGGGAGCTTGTAGAGAAGGGCACTAACGGCCGGGCCTCCTCCCACGCTGCCGATGGGGGGGTCACATCTCAACTTTCTGCATCAAGCTTCCATCGACTCGCTCACGAGTGCACATCTGTTTCTTACTCTTCTATTCTTTATCCAACTTTCACACTTGTTATTCTCTCTCGCACTGTTTCTCACCACCTTCACGTCACAAACACTTTTCGCACCAGAGACGATGAGGAGAGTCTTAATTTATCCTCCTCCCTCCCTGCTGCTTCAGCTTTCATTCATTTCATTCCGGCAGCACAATTCACAAATATCAGATTAGCAAATCCCTCTGTCGATTAATTAAATCTAAACTATTACAACTAGCCCGCGTGTGCCGGGGTAACAAAACAGACTGAAACACATTTATTTGAGTTGAGAGCTACACTGTAGCTTCATAATGAAGTTGCTGCAGGTTTTTTTTAGAGATTAACAGACAGAGTTCTGTGGCCTGGGCGAACAGCCAAGTGTTTTTTTTTTTTTTTTTTATCAAAACCATCTTATTTAAACAGATGAACAAATATTGGCTCAGAGTACCCCCCCCTTCCTCTGTGTGTTTGTCTCAGATGACATGACATAAGAGACAAAATAGCAACTGTCAAGCTCCTTGTCTCCTTTTCAGCTCATAATCCGCACATAAAGCCTGGAGGTGACATCTTAAAGAAAGTGTGCAGGTAAATGCAGGAAAATACAAATGCAGGTGCGAAAGTATTGAAAACATTCAAGCGAAACACTTCACTGTTCACTGTGAGATCTGAAGCAGGTGGTCGAGGATCCTTCACGTCCAGGTGGAGTGTTGAGCGATGTGCACGAGTGTGTGTGAGTGTGTGATTGTGACAATCTCAATATGGCATCAAGTCTGTAAACACAGTGATATCACAGGGACTGACATCCAAGTGTCACTTCATTAATCACACTTTTTTTTAACAAAATCTGGAGAAACCAGAACTTTTTCCTGATAAGTGTGATTTATACATATCGTGTGTGTTGCTGCTTGGTCACAAGAACTCACTCAGACTTTCTGCGGTGCCACAGGAGGTCGTTGATTGTCGGCTGAACCTTGAAATATCATCCTGGTGCAGCCCTCCCTCCATGACTCAGGACTCAGGACAACAACCTGGAGGAAACCAATAAGAAACCAGTTTGACTATGTTACACTTCACATGTAAAACCACATAAATCAAAGCTGATTCTCACAGTGGACAGATCCAGGGTCAGCCCGGCCCCAGTCATATTGATGATATGTCAAAACTGCCACACAGATCTGAGCAGGTGTCTGACTCCCATGTCTTTTAATGAGGGGAATCACAGAGGAGGTGAGTACAAACCAGTTAAGACTGATTACTTTTATTGATCCTCATGGACTGTAGCAGCAGCACTAACACTGGTTATATCAGGAAGTGTTTGTCTTTTCGTATTTCATCTACTTTATATCAATACAAAGCTATATATATACAGCCTATATCGTCCTGAATGACACATGCAGAATATATTGATTGCTAAATGAATAGGGATGCCTTCTAAGATGCAGAAGAGTATATTTGAAGCATATATATTACCCAGCCCTCTCAGCCAGTACATTATGGACACACCCACTTAAAACTGCACAGCTGAACAGCAGTGTAACCGCAGAGGCTCAGGTTCCCAGTTGTGTATGAATCAACTCTGCTCCTGTCCACTAACTGGTACACCTAAATCCCACATTCATTCAGAGTGTGAAGTGCACTGTTACTCCTGACAGTGCAGTTTAGGCAAAAGACATTCATTGTGAGGATTACAGCAGGGGAGGGAGGGAGAGAGAAAGAGAGAGAGAGTGAGTATGTACTGTACTGGGTGATGGGAAAAGCCGATCTGTGCTTACAGAGAAACCACTTTTATTAAGCAGCTTGGTGTGACCTCAACATCTAGATTATGCTGGAGATAGATGGCACCATGGATGCACTTGCTCATTAATCCACATAACATGAGATAAGAAACTAGTTGATATGTCAGAGTGTGACGGTTTGCATGGAAATAATATTTTCTGTTCAAAAAGAAAAATAAAAACATTGCTTTACACTCCTCCTCTTACCTGTCCAGCATTTACAGTATATAAGCAGCTGTACAAGCAATTTATAGCACCCAGCAGTATATTAGGCACCATGATTTTTGCATTAAAGCATATCTATATATCAACTGAGCTTCCTGGCTGCATGTGCTTCAGAGGAAATAAGACTTTTATTGGCAGGAGAACCTGCCTCCTTAGCAGTTAGAGCTCCATTCAAATAATTAGAATCAATGTACTTAGCCTTTCATTTTTTTTTTTTTTTTGGGGGGGGGGGGCATTTAGGTGTGGACTGGGTGGAGAAAAGAGCAGACTGGTGCAGAGCTCAGCAGATAGTTAAAGCAGCAATGTAAACACAGTTTAACACCTCGGACTTATAGGTGGCTGTTAGTTCATCGTATAACAGAAGTAATTCTATAGTTCAGGCGGATGTGAATACGCTTTATCAGCTTAAATCACGAGCTGTAGTGAACACAGAGATGCTTTATGGGTGTAGAGAATAGGGCTTAATGGCTCCTTTATGACCTTATGAAGCATTAGCATGTAATGTAGCTATAAATACAGTGACCACCTGGGCAGAGGTGGCACTCCAGTTTAGCTCCTTTCTTCACACAGCTACGAAATAATGAGGATGATATGAAACAAGAGCAGGCGGTAAAAATGACATTTAAAAGAAGGAAATGCTTTTAAATTAAATGAGCAAAATCTGCTCCGTCAACAAGCCTTAAACTCCACTGTAAAACTGACCCACGGGCTTCTGATGCCTGATTTTACTTCTTTCCTTTTTTCTTTTTTTTTTGTTCCAGGTTTGCATATCTTAAACGGAAGATTGATGTCAGGCTGCACGCTGTGGACAGAACCTATGCTAATGAGGAACACGGGAGACCTCCCTGGGGTTTAGAAAGCAAATTGAATGAGAAGAGGCAACAGTAACTCCGAGCACAGCGGGCGCTGCCTGAGTCTGCAGGAGAGGTGGTGTGCACCGTGCGCGCGCGCGTGTGTGTGTGTGTGTGTGTGGGCAAACGGGTGTAAATGCATGTGATTTCCGTTGATGACTGGTTAATGTGTGTTTAAGTGGATTTCTGTGCAAGTACATGAGAGTGTGTGTGTGTGTGTGTGTGTGCGTAGTTAAACATGAACATATATGCATGTCTTATTGAAGGAAGGATTCGGGGGCGCGGCGGTCACGGGGCAGTAGAAATATTAGACACAAATAAGGTCAAATCCACATTACCATGGTAACCCAGCAGAAGAGACCAGCTGGTCCATCTGTTCCTGAGCTAACTTTGAGTCGGTTCTCCCACACCTCTTACCAGCTGCTGTTGTTCTAGTCGTACAATATCTGTGTGTCCACTCAAGCAGCAACATCCTCCGCTATTCACCTGCCTTTAAAAATCAAATATCAAATATAATTATGTCTTTTTTGCTAAAAGGAAAAGTCAGATGAAATGGGGTGTTTTGTATATTTTCATTATTGCCCAGCAGGGGAGTCTCTCTATGTGCCATGGGGTCAAAGGTCATCAATCATGTCAGTTTTCCTCAGAAACAAGGACTGATACTGTATGTCAATTTGCAGAAACACACAACTGAAGGATGTGTTTAGAGATAAAGCTTAAATATTTCACATAAAATTCAATAATTCAATTGTAAAACCAAAAAATTGCACATTTATTGCATAATTATCCTTTGCATAAAACAAGAGAGCATCAGTGCAGCACATGAGAGCGTGTGCGTCATGCACAGTTGTTTTCCCATCTCCTACACATCCGTGAGTGGACTTGAACCGTTTACCAGAGGCTATTAACACATTTCTATATTTAAAAACACAATCCTTGGCTCAGTGATCAGCAGGAGGAGGAGGAGGAGGAGGAGGAGGAGGCCTCGCTCTCCCAGGCTTCAGCTGCTGCACCTTCAGAATCATGAAGCTTAATTGGTTTAATTATGACGAACACTTCAACACAACTAACGTCATATCATATATCAGACATAATTCTAATTTAGTTTAGTTTCAGTGCACAAGCTGTTTAGTTGGTGCATGTAGGTCCATTGACTGGTAAACAGGTAAATACAATGGAATATATTGTTTTACCTGGATAGTAAATGTTTTACATTTGAAAAAAACGTTTGTATCTAATCACCACAGAAGCTGATCAACTAAAACACTGCACCACATGGTTTAGCTGGTCTCCCAGGCCTCACACGTGTGTTCACTAAACAGCTTCAGAATCTGACAAATACAAACTACCCAAACCGACTGACAGAGGCTGAAGAAGTATTTGTTGTACTGTGAAAAAATGCATGAAAGATAACGTGCAAATGGAGCACAGAAAATCTTAACCTCTGCTTCACGCATGGAGATACCAGAGGTGATATTTGACATGCAGCATCTTGTTCAATAACATTTCGGCATATTGACGTGAGGAGCTGGGGATCGAACTCAACAACCACGTCATTGGTGGACAATCGTTCTGCCTCAGCAGAGCATGAAAAGACTCCAGTAAAACTAACCTTCAGGTACAAGTACTACAGTAAATGTACTTTGTTGCATACATATGTTAAAGGATCAGAAATGTTCTCATCAGCTGTAATGAGTTTTCCTAAGTCGCAGAGTTTATCTGAACAGTCAATGTTTTCACATCACAGACGGTCACAGTTAGTGCGCCCTGAGTCAATAACCAATCCCATAACATCCCATAACACAGGCTGTTTCAGCGACTTACACTCTATTCAACCACAACTGCTCCACTGGTTACCATTACAAGTGTCAGGCGAGGTACAGTAACAGCCCTTTGTTGTGGAATTAAATGATATCATTGCTGTGCAGAGCTGGTTTTCCCCAAACCTCAGTGTAAGCGTGAGCCTCTTGTGCATAAAGTGACAGTTTAAAAAGGGCAGTTAAATAAAGGCCTTTTTAATTTGTCCTTTTAATCAACAGCGCGGCCTTTCCTCTGCCCCACAGTGCCTTCACTCCTGCAGCAGAAACAGACCAGAGTCACAGTTGCATAACATGTCCGGCTGCTGGAGTGTTCTCAGTCTTTATGTCAAATGGACATTTTTCTGAGTAATTTCTCACCATGGCAGCCATGCCTTATTATCATGTGAGTATGTGTGTGTGTGTGTGTGTGGTGGTGGTGGTGTGGGGGGGGGGGGTCCCGAGCTGAGAAGCTAATGAACTGCTTACATAAAGTCTTCTGCCAAGGTTGTCTCTCTCCGTCAGGATGTCTGGGGGAAAAAAAAAAGCACACTGCTCACTGGAGCGGGGCATTCATATCATGGATGGGCTCTGGAATAGGGAGAAAATGAGAGAGGGAGAGAGACAGAGAGAGAGAGAGAGCAAGGGAAAAAGTTGAGAGAATAACAGATGGCTAGCTATAGCTGGCTGGGTGGATGGGTGGTGGGTGGGTGGATGGATGAGGGGATGAGAAGGGGATAGATGAGTGGATGGATGGATTTATACATTCTTGGATATACGGTTGGATGGTTTTGGCTCAGAGATCTGGGAAATGTGAAACCCAAAATGTCATGATGCACGGTATTCATTCACTGCAATTGATTTCACTGTCCTCAACCCGAAAAAACAAGAATAAAAACATTACAATGAGGGAATGAGATCAAAAATCTTTTCCTAACACACATGCATGAGCACACAGCTCAGTGAAAAGCCAAACCTCTGTGTGAATGATGAGCCCTGAGCAGACAGTTGTGTCACAGGGTCAAGGCACTGGTTGATCTGGTTGAGTGGTTTTCTCGCCTGCCTGGTCACTTTGAGCGTCTCTTGATTGTCTCCCTCTGATAAAATGAACAGAAATCCCAAGAAAATAAAAAATAAAACTGATACAATCATTTGTGGTGTGTGTGTGTGTGTGTGAGACACAACAGACACTGCAGGTTGGGAACACGAGACACAAAAGCACAATCATTTATTTAGTCAGCAGTGTATTATGATCACTGTTGTGGCACTTAAATGACTAACCTGGTGATACTCTATTTTTTACCTCGGTGACATCACGTGCGCCACTTTGCTGACATGTCGCTTCATTTCCATAAACACAGGTGCTGCAGTTTATTTTGAGTCTCTCCCACATACATCACCCTCCTCAGGCTCATATTAACACAACTGAAAACAGCTGGTTTCCTCTGGTTTGAGTGACGTCCACTGTGGCCCAGCTGTTTTAGCAATTCACTGAGGCTTTTGTGTGAACGTACTTATTTTTCACCGCCGTGTGTTTAAAGATTTATATCATGCAGTGGGAAAAATATATATATGCACAAACTAATGACGCATGTTTAATCAGGAGGATTAATCATTAAAACAGCCCCAGAACCAAAAGTTCTCTGTCCTGAGCGACCGTACATCACCTCTGATACCACACTTTCAACATCAGCGTTATAGTAACCACAACACTGTGGATTGGTCATAATCAAAATGAACAACAAAAGCCATGTTTATTAAACTATAAACGCTTCATACTAGGTCACATGACCTCCTCCTTTTCTCTTGTCAGATCATCACAGCTGCCTCAGATTATCCGACAATAAAATGTAACTATGGGTCGTAATAAACCTCAGTTACAGGCTTCCCACAGCGTACAATCATTGATTTATCATAGACTGTACAGTACACGCACGCTTAAATAGATGGCACCATCTGTCTGGACAGATGTGGATGTGGTTGTGTGTGCACAGACACAAACAAATGTTTCTTAAAGCAGCAAACTCAGAAGAATTTCATGTAAATAATAAACACATGATCAGTCTATGACATGACGACTCCTAATGTCAAATGAGGTAACACAACAGTGATTTGGCCTTCGTCCCACAATATGTACAGTATGTACTTGTTCTATTTTCAGTTTTAGTGTCTGAAGTTGCTGCTGATGCAAAACAAACATTTCCTATTACTGCAGCTTCACATTAAAAGCATTTATCTTGCAAAACACAGGTTGATGATTTTTATATATAATAGTTACAGAAAACATGTCAGAGACTTCAGGACTTTCTGCTTTTATAACAAAAGGAGACAAACTGCTTTCACCTGCTGTTCGCTCACTTGCCTGCACGGTTGCTCACTAAGTTGGATGTACACTGCTGCTTGGAGCAGGAACAAGGAGATGTGTAATGGTGCACCCCTGGTGAAGCTGAGGATTGTGAGGGGCTCCTCACTGTCTGTGCACTCTCACCAACAAAAACACAGTAACACAGGAGTGCCTATGGTTTCCTTCACACTTCTTACTACATCTTGTAAAAGCATTTGGCCCATAATGAAATACAGAGTTCTCAGAGACCATCCAAGTGTGCATCTGACTTGCAGTGACTCTGAGGATGCTGTAAACCTCATAAGATTTGTGTTTATACACAAAATATACTGTGGTGTGTCAGTGACTTAAGCTCAGTCAATAACATCACCGATTCCTGAGAACTCGCCGCAGGCTGTGAAGTCGATCTTATGTAAAAGCTGTGTGTTTCCCACTAGTGGGTGGTTTTGCATGACCAAGCCGAAAGCAAACCTAAATAATCCCTGTTGATCTTACAGTATGAGTAAGATTGATTTTTTCTCCCCCTCCCCCATATTAATTAAACAGCTTTTATTCCTGCCGATATATAGCTTGTGTCATAATCATTTCCTACTGTGTACCAGGCTCTGGCATAATGTGGTTTGATTTGCTGGCAAGAGCAGAACGTTTTTGTGATAATGTTTTACAATATTTGACACCAGTTTATTTATGAATCATTCCCTTTACTTGCTAAAAAAAAGACTGCATAAAGATTTTATGTAACGATGAGCACATAGAGAGAGCAGTGCTCCCCTAATTGTCTTAATTTACTTGAGTGCCCTTTAATTTACAGGCCGTTAATTATGTTAGGGTATATTATAGACATTACTTCCTGCTGCCTTACTAATATTACATGGGTACAAAATCTGTAAATAATATAACTACCCCAAAAGAGACTGGAGTGCACACTAGGGGGCATGTCAGAATTGAAGAAGAAGAACAGCAGGGGGAGGGAAGAGAAGGGGAACGAGGGAGATGCATGTGAGAGCTGGTACCAGCATGAAAAAGGTGGAGAAGAGGGACAACGGGGGGGTGATGAAGAATATGATATCTGGAAGATGAACATATTGGCAAATGTTTAGGTGAAAGTGATCCCAGGGAAAATGGACAAAGAGAGGAGGGAATAAGAGGATAGAGGAGGAGAGGGAGACAGAATCAAGGACAAGGAAGGAGGGAACAGATGTGAGAGAAGTCAGAGACTGCAAAAGGATCAAGGCCAGCAGCAAAGCTAATGTCCTGGAGAGCTGGTTTATGGAGGAACTGAAGAGGAGCGGAGGCATTACACAGTGGCAAGAGACCCAAAACCAAGATGAGGAGAGGAAAGTGAGAAATGTGTCGTTTTGTTGGGGAAGGCATTAAAAAAAATCATGCTCCTGTGAAATAAAGAAAGAACAAAAAGAAAAAAAAAAAGGTGGAAGTGAAGCAACTGAAAAATGGTGTGAAGAACGCGCGACGGGTGAAGAATAGGAACCAAAAAATGGAGTGAGAGTAAATCAGTAAGGCAGAGCGTTGAGCAAAAGGTGAATTGGAAAAAGATGAATTAGCGCAGAGGGATGACGGGAGGGAGGCAGACGGATGAGAGACACACACCAGTACCAGGTAAAGGCAGGATAAAGGAAGAGGGGTGGATGTAATGGACACTGTCGGAGGAAGATAAGGGATTGGCTGGATGGATGGGTGGATGGATGTCCAAGGGTGGGTGGATAGATGCAGGGATGAAAAAGTGGGGGGAGGAGGAAGGAGGCATGTGAACATGGTCAGACAGATGAGTGAGAGTGGAGAAGGAAACAAGCTCTGAATGATAATGGAAACTAATTATAGCTCATATAGATGTATAACAACAAACAAAAACATGTAGAGGTGTATAGAGGTGCAGTGCATCGACGTCCAGCTACTCCCTGCCTTCCCGGCATGGACGGCCTGCTCCTCAGAGATTACCTCCCACAGAAATGCACATCAGGACTTGCAGCTGTATTGCACATTAACCAGTTTACAGCCCGGTCCAATGTGCTGACAGAGCTCGAGCAAATACCTGCTCCAAGGAGAAACCTCCAGGCCAGTGTTGAGTTGACATTATTCCACATCAGCACATATTCTAGGACCTGACACCCAGACCAAACAAAGGGAAACATTCCTCCTCCTGAAGCCTTCAGAAGCAGCTGTCAGCCCACTAAACCTCAGCCCACAATACAGCCCCTTCCAGGAAATGATATAGAGACAGGCCACCTGGAGACATAAAGGTCAGATTTGATGCTATTCACCATAAAGTGAACTTCAATGATATATTTTGGTGTAGAAACATAGAATTTAATGACTTGTTTCAGTCCTTCTCGAAAGCACCCCGGAGCAGCGGGTAAGAAAGTGAGGACAGTGTTTATGTAAATATATATATATATATATACACATATCATATACAAGTGCAAACACTTTCCTGCCATCCATGCGTGCACCATTGAGCAGGAAGTCAATCAGCCCAGCTAGAGAGGGGCTCTAATGCACATCCTTTATGGGCCTGCCTGCTGTGCACTGTTCACTGGAATGTATTTAGTGGCATATTTGAACAGTATCCACTTCTCTTAAAACATCCAGCTCTCTGACTTCATGCTGCCTGCTTTGGTTGATGTGATGACAACAGTGCAGTGCGGCGACATTAACCAGGCTCTCCAGACTCTCACATGCATTAGATTCATTATATTAGCGTAGGTGTAATAAGTGTAATTGCCTGGTGTGTGTCAAACACTGTCAGGATATACTGCTGTGTCTCGCCTCCTCTTTAAAATATGTTGTAGCGACATCCTGGTCCGAAGATTTAACTTTCTCTTTCCCCCAGATCTTATTGGAGCTGTTTCACCTCTGCAGTTTGATTTAAGCGCTGTAATTTTTGCTGTGAGCCAGTCCTGCATTTCATTTGTGCCCTGGAATTTGGGACAATATCTCACATCAGTGGCACAGTCAGGATGAAAGTGTTTTATAGCGAAGCTGCTGCCTGCTTTTGAGCGTATTTAATGTTGCCACTTATTGGTGTGGACGCGCCACATACATACATACTCAGCACCTGTTTTGAATAACTGTAGAATATGGAATTGGGACACAGGTCGTGTCACAGAAACTTTAATTATTTGGCTCTGTTTCTGGAGAATTAACCTCCAGAGCGGCTCCGTCTCCAGGAAGCCTTGGTTAAGCTAAAAGTCCAATCTGCCGTCTCAGCAGCCAGAGTGCTCACCCTGTCATTAAGCAGGACACTGAAGCATTCCCGGCCCATTTTAAAGAGCTCTGGACGAGCATCTGCTGCATGCCAACATGTAAATAAATATGGGTGACCACCTCTGCAGTGACGCCCTCCTCCAGGAACAGACACAAGAGTCAATCTTGACTTTGTTACAGAGATGTCAGAGGGATGAGAAGCAGAAAACACCTGTGACCTGACTCCAGCCTGGTGGATAATCCAGTGATTTTGAAAGATAAAGTGAAATATATTCATATCTGATCACAACCGTACAACGACACGGCCTCAAACAAGCAAGCGAGCGTCAGCTCCGAAGCTGAACTGCCCCCTGCACTGTGGAATTTACTGCCCACTTTGACACAAGTGCCATCATCATAAAGAGGGACAGGTCATCTTAGTGAATGGCTCCAGGTGTCCAACACAAATCTATTCCCTCTTCGGAGATTGATGTCTCGGCCCCGGAGGTCAGAAAAAGCATTAATATGACAATTCAAAATCGGAGCTTGAGAAATGCCACAGGTGCAGGAAACACTCGGGACGTCGGGGAACAGAAATGAAGAGGATTACAGTGTTGGCTTCAGGGTCCGTGTGATATATGATGAGTCAATCACCTCCTGAGAAGGGAATACACAGTTGTTGTTTTTTCAGAGTTGCAGGACAAAATGCTCTTTGTTTTCACCGGAAATACAGAAACACTTGGTACTTTAAACCATGTCTGGGTAAATACACTACGTTTAAATATTTAACACCAGTGAATCTCATTCATTGGTCATAGATTCAGCCATAGTTAAGAAATGTTAAAAACCTTCTGAAATAAAACGAAGCCTGAATTATTAAATATTAATAATATTCAGTTAGTTCTACAAAATCCCCACTTAACTGTTAACAAATACTCTGCTCATTGAAACATGACAGGGAACATACAGTGCGGCTTTGTCTTCCAGTCTTGACGAGGAATCCGGAGCCTTTTCAAATATGGCGGCCAAACAGGAGATGCCATATTTGCACACATGAATACAAATACATCTCTTTACAGAAAGTAATGAAAAAGTGAGACAGTCAGTGTATGTCAGATCACACTGGAGCTGTGACTTCCTCCAACTTTGCACCGTTCATCAGGAATCTATGAATGCAGATTGCGTCATTACAAGAAAGTAACCGAATAAACACACAGAAAGTGTAACTTTTCTGCTTTCAGGCCTTAAAATAATCTTGAAATAAAGCTTTACAGAAATAACAATATGGTGAAGAAGAGTGGCCCAGATATTGACTAAATGGCTAGATCGGGTATCGGATTCTATTCACTTCGATCCTATGCTTGTGATGCCTGCTACATCACATCAGCAGCACACGCAGCACGGCTGGTTGACAACAGACACAGAGCAACAATGTTTTACAAAGATAGGAAAGTAATGTTACAGTCAAGCCTGATGCCTCCACTGTCTTCCACATGGTTTATTAATTCAACAGTATCGGCTCGGTGTTGAGTATCGGCCGGCACACTTAGCCCAGGTATCGGTATCGGCACTGGGACAGAAAAAGCCGGATCGGTGCATCCTTAATTTACATACACGAGGAGATTTTTCATCAGTTTCACTCAGAGCACCCTGTCAGACATCTTAAATATTCCTCCTTATTTCTGAAGAGGAAGAGCTGAGCGGAGCAGAGTAGCCCTCTTTCATTCTCATCATCAAAGAGTGACAAGCTTTCTAAACACATAAAGGCCACGAGGCGACTCTCAAACTGTCAGAAGCTGTGAGGTCTTTTCAGCCGGAGCGCTTTATCCAAAATAAGATCGATGCTTGAGAGAATGCAAACCTACGTGCTACTGTATGAGCCGCTAATACATCCACTGCAGCATCTCAACCACCATCACACCTTATTACCTCTGTAAGCTCCAGTGGACACCTCTCCCTCACCACTGTGGTCCTGTGCCTGTCATCAATCATGGTCAACTAGCTATAGAGGCTGAATGGAGGCTTGGAAGAGGCTGAAAAGCATCTGGGGCCGAGCTAATGTTGCCAAAACACACGGCTGCAAGCTCGGTTTAAAGATACATGACATGTGATCTGAGGTTGATTCAAATACTCATACAAAATGAAACAAAACTCAAAAGAGGCTGTTTACACCCATTTGTCTTTCCTTCCCATGTTTTGATCTCATGCATGCTTACACACAAACGAAGACCAACAGACAGACAGACACACACACACACACACAGCGTTGCACAGTCAGTGCTGTCAATTTAGGTCCACATCACACCCACATCAATCTTCATTACACGGCACTTGACCTTGGATGTGACCGCCGAAGCATGGATGATATCACCTAGCACAAAGCTAGAGGGCCACTCTGCACTAATGTGTGTGTATGTGTATTGGTGTGTGTGTGTGTTGCTGGGGGGTGTTTTTGTGTTAGCTGTGTGAATAATGATCATGTCCATATACTTTTGTGTTCATACAGTTTGTCTTTTCTGTGCAGCATGACATAATGTTGTGTTACTTGCATCTTTTCTCACAAAACAGTGAAGAAAACAACCTTGTTTACAAGACAGTAATGCATGTCAGCACGCAATAAATACTGTGTGTGTGTGTGCAATGAGGAAATCATTTATAGCAGCTAAGAGGAGGTTGTTTAGTTTATTTAACAGTCTCACTTTATTCTTTACATCGGCACAAAGGAGCAGCAAAGGGAGCAATTGTGAGCAGACAGGATGTTAGTCCGGTAACATGCATAATGGCTGCAGTTGGATCAGCAGCAGGCCGGGCTGGGCCTCATAAATTCAAATCAAGGAGCAAAAGGTGTAATTTATATATCTATATGGAGGGAGCAGGTGCATCTTCACTTCATACAGCACTAGTTATGAAAGTATCTCCAATTAGAGCTGGTGTTGTGTCTCTCATCAGCATGCAGTGCATCCCATAAGCTGTTTATCCAAAAACTCACTCTGGTTTCTCCTGTTCAAAACAGTCGCATGGCTGAAGGTCACGGGTGATGGCGGTTCTTTCTGACAGGAGTCGATGGTGCTCAAGTCAGTTGCTAAGGTTTTTTTTTTTTTTTACCCACAGGGGCTTAGAGAGTTGGCCAGAAGCAAATGTCTGAGTGTGGTTCTCATTTCCCCTGAATTACAGGCTCTGCTCTTTGTTATTGATTCATGGGGGTTGGGTGGAAGCGCTCTGAGATGTTTTATTAACACCACTGCTTTTTGATTATTCAGTGATCGGGCTTGTCCTTAAAAATCACCAAATATCACCACTCATTTGTCGGCCGTCCACACAGAAGCCCCACATCCGTCCTGTCTCTTAAAGTCACCACCTTACATCATCTATCACAGGTACAGAAGCTCTCGTAGCAGATTACCAAACACTTTATGCTCAGTCAGCAAACTCTCACGAAATGGTTTATTATGTGACAGGAGAAAATGTACAGTCTTGATATTTGACATCTTGGCTCTGACCTTGTCGTTCCCCCTGAAGGAAACAACACATCAGGGATTTTGGAGCAATAAAAATAACTTCCACCTCAGGGGAACAGAGAGTTGGAGCCTGGAGCTGGATGCTAGAGCGGCTTTTGAAATGCTATATGAACACACAGCAAGTGATGGAAGCAGAAGCTGCAAGTGACAGTGTTTACTTCAGGAGGTCACTGCTTGTCTGTGGTGAAGCTGAAGATGAATGCAAATAAAAACCAATAATTTGACCATACTGGTGCACATTGGTCTCATAGGCCTGTTCTTTTTTATGCAAAATTATTCATAATGTATTGATTTTTATCCTTTTACACAGTTTGGCCTCTGTGCAAGCAGCGTTGCTAAGGCTACCTACCAACCTACCTACTCGAGAGCTGTCCCTTGTGTTCCTACTAGACTCTGATCAAGGACGGGGTAACTGTACATCTGTGTCTGTTGGATCTCGAAGAGATGATGTCTGGAGTACAGTGAGCCTGACACCAGAGGATCAAACATCTAGAGGTTTATGTTGTTTAACTCCTGTCCTGTGTCCAACCTGTCTCTCTGCTTCTTTGCCTTAAAAGTCTGTCTCTGATTTTCTCTAGTTACCTGAATAAATCTGTGTTAATGAGTCTTTCAGACGATTTTTCAGGCCCAGTGTCGTCTCTGCTCCAATAAATTACTGTTATCAGCATCAAACTTCATTGATTTACTCACTGAGAGCTGTCTCCAGCTGTGTGAGGCCACACTTTCATTAACTCTTCTCTCTATCATGTCTTTTCATCTCCTGAAGTGAGCACACTAGCCTGGTTGCTAGCCCTGGCCACAGTCTCATTCAGTCTCTTTCTGACAAGGACTCATTCACAAAAACACACGAAATCCTGAAATGTTCTTGATGGTTTAAATCGACCAATTTAAATAGGTGACTCATTCAGCAGCTACACTGAGTTAGTTCACAATTTCATTTCTCATGCAATTCAAATATTGTTCAGAAAGTTCTGCAGAAGTTTCTATGAATGTTTGCACTCACAGGTTTCTCTGCTTTCACCTTCTGTCCAGTTCATTCTTACCAGCTCCATGGACACTGTGCTGCTCCTCCATCATGTGAAGCCACTGCCTGGTTCCTTTTTTTATGACTTGGATCATTATCTTGCTGCAGGATGAACTTCTGTCCAACCAGTCTGACTTACTTTGTTATTCCTCTCTCTCTCACCATCCTCCCTGGCATATACAGTGCTATTTCCTACAGTGCGGTGTTGTCCTAATAAGGCATTAAAAGTTGTGTTAACACTGTTTGTTCCAGTGCTCTCTGTGTGTGTGCAGACAGAGGCCTTTGTTAAGTCATCTGCAAAAGTTGGGACACCTGGGAAGTTTGCATTAACTTGCAGGGTTTCATCTATGATGCCAGGAAGCTAAATAGAGGCTTTTGGTTTTTTTGTTGTTTTTTTTTTTTACCTTGGTCATTTTACCCTTGTAACATTGAAAGTTATCGAGTGGATATTAACTGTGGAAATTCCAATAAAAATATTTGACTGGCGGTTTATCAGCAGGTTTTTCTGCAGAGATCAAACACCAAGGGGGAGCTTACACTGCAAACAGCAAACGCACCATCATGAGAGAATCAGGAGGGGAGGAGATCTTCAGCACAGGACAGTGATCCTCAGAGCAAAAAAAAAAAAAAAAGACGACAATTTCATTGTAGAGATTGATTTTTTTCTGCAGCGTCTGCTTTCTTCACTTGATAACGGGGGCATGTAGAGCAGGCCATTGTTCAGTGTATCTCACCATTTGACACATTGAAGTATGCTAACAATAACTCTTCAGGCGTTAATCATAATGATACGAGTCAAAAAGAAATATTTTCAGTCTCGGCTTCAGGGTGGGAATAAGAGGAGCAACTTTTGTGTGTGTCTGTGTGTGTGTGTGTGGCTGCAACTCAGAATAGCAGCTACATACAAATTCACAGTTTTGCTGAATGACTGGGTGATGGGCTCTAATGAGGGAGTGGATGTGTGAAAAACCCTCCTTTTCCCACCGTTCCCTTCTTTTCTCGCAGTTTTTTTTTGTCACTTTCTCTCTTTCACTCGCACACATGCATGCACAGTCTGACACAACCAGTTTCTCCCTCAATCACAAAGACACCCGAACACACACACACGCACGCACACATACATGCATACATGCACAAATACTCCTACACGTCCAGAAATAGAGGCAGCAACAGTCTCAGTGAATCTCTCAGCCCACATGTTGGTAATGTCACCTTTTCAGTGTTTCATTACCTTGTGCTAACATCTTTCTCTCTCCCTCTGTCTATCCATCTCCCTCACTCTGTCTTTATTTTGGGATCAGTGGTATGTTTGAGAGGAGCAGCCATTCCACATAATTGCCATAGTTAATGGTGTTACACTGCAATTTCTCCATCACATTTGGAGAGGGAAGAGAGTTTATGATCCATTAATGTCAGTACTCTCACACACTTGTAAACTGCACTCAGAGGAAATACCAGGACCAAGGCAAGACAGTATGGAGGCAAGGTCCATCGCAGAAGAGGATGAGTCATAATTACAGAGAGCCCATCGACTGTAACGTTCAGCTGATCTTCATGTGAGAGGGCTGTCGTCATAAACACATCAGCTGTCAGTCAGAGAAGCAGCAGAGGGACTAAACTTAGTGTCCTGACGCCTGTCACAAGCTGGTTTCACAAACTCTGTCACCTTCGGTCAACTCATTTTAACTGTGAAAACAGATGCACAAAATAAGCACAGATGGTTTCACCTTCAACAACATCTAATGGTCAGTCTCAGGAGGACTAATGGTTTCAGAAGTTGAAGAATCTGAAACACAAGTGCTGCTGATGGGATGAGAGAAGAGAAGAGAAGAGAAGAGAAGAGAAGAGAAGAGAAGAGAAGAAAATGAAAACATCTGCCATCATCATCATCTGCTGTATTACAGTAAACTTTCTCCTAAATCTTTGTCTTCCTTGTTTAAAATGTTTGACACTTAAATACTGATAATTTCCAAAGGAACAGAAGATTTATTCACTCTTATATGCAAACCTGCTTCTGTAGTTGTTATCTCCATATTAGTTTATTTTCATAATGCTATATTTGTCATGCACAGGATGCACAGCAGCTTAAAGTGTGTCACAGACAAAATGACAGAGACAAGAAAATACTTAAGCAGAAGATTAAAGTCACGCCATCAATGAAATAATAAATGGCACAAAGATAAATATAATCAAAACACCATAGTAATTAATTACTAGTTTTTTTTAAACACAAAATCTTACTAGAGATGAAGAGACAGGACAACGAATTGTAAAACTGTATTTTGCTCTCTGAGGCACGAGTGGCAGTCGAGCACAGTCTCACTACTAGTTGAATCAATGTCGAGAAAAAGTATCTGAAGGAAAAGCAACTAAGCATTGGAACAGATGGTCAGTGAGAGTTTAATGCCCGGGCCAAACTGTTGTGCGTTGGTTGGCTAAGTCTCAGGGTCATAATCAGTGTTATGTAAACTGACGAATGAGAGTGCGGCTGCTGCTGCTGCTGCTGCTGCTGCTGCTGCTGCACGGTCGGCCTCCGCGCCGCGGCTCTACACGCCTGCATCCACTGTGCTATTTGTTGTCATGTTGTGTGTTCATGTGTTCACAAGTGGATATGTGTTTTCGAGAGGGAAAATGAGAGGGGGACTACTGTGTACTTTATAAACCAGAGAGAGAGAGAGGAAGAGAGAGAGAGAGAGATGAAGGCCAGCAGGAAGAGACACAGACACTGTATGTTGCATATAACAGAAGCATTTGAGCAACATAGCTCATCACAGAAAGGCAGCAACCACCAGCTGAAGCCTATGTCAAGAATCTGCAGAAGCACTTCCTCTAATGGCCACTAGAGGCTGGTTTCAAGGGGGGGCATAAACAAGGGGTCATATACAGAATAGAGGTTCAGTATAGAGGAGTACTGTAGCTACAACATGGAGAAATCCAAAATGAGCCAACTGCTTTTGAATGGAATGAAAATAAAAAGTGGATCTAGAAAAAAAAGAGAGAGCTCTGTTTCTGTGTGATGATATACATGCGCTCTGATCTACACAAGCAGCTCACAGCCTCATGTTCAAACTGGCATGGGAGCTAATTATGTGAATTAATGCTCCAGTCCCTGTGAGATGATCTGCAACTGAGGACAGTGATGGCATCATTCTGTACGACACTGTGGAAGAACTGAACTGAGTGGGAAATGACTGAATTTAGAAGTACATGCACACACCTACACACTCCACATACGTACATTAAAAGTGATAGTTTGGGTTGTTTGATGTCAAGTTCTTATCTGTAGTCAGTGTTTTACCTGAAGCTGATCTGGATCAGTGCCCCCCCCTGTTTGGAGAGGCATCCAGCACAGGCGCTGAGCGATGTGCTGCTGTGGACGAGGCCAGCCACAATAACAAACAACAACAAAAGCACACAGCGCAAATTCAAATCTGTTCACAGTGCTGTAACATGTAGCTGCTACAAGCCCATGACCCAAACTGTCCCTTTGACATATGACAGAGAACACTGAGTGTTTCAGTACACAGAAAAAAAGGTATATGTATTTGTTGATACAAGGATGCAGCAGCGCATGCATGTACATGTGTGTATTCTACACATGAAGCCGAGCTGTGTATTTGTCCTTTTGATATTTTATTCACATGGTGTTTATAAATTACAGTGTTTCACTGGTGATCCTGAATATCTGAGTGTGAAAAGATCAACTGGTTGCATAATACAGTTGCCTGCAGAGATTTACAGACTAGCTTGATAGCTTTGGATTTACCTCCTTATTTTGTCTTGCATTGTGTTGTTTGTGTGTGTGTGTGTGTGTGCTCACTGCTAATTTGCAAATGTTTGTGCCCAACCTTTGTGTGTGTTTATGCATTTATGTCTGTTAATTTGCATACATGCAGGATTTGCTCATATGTGCTTTTGCAAACACCTCCTGTATATTTGCTCAAGCTTTTCGAACAGTCCTGTGGTTACTGTGAAGATTTTGTTTACACTATAAATACTTGATGCTCTAGTCACGTGTTATATATTGTGGATTTTTCTTTTACTTTAACTACTCCTGCTATATGTTTATTCCCTTCATCTTTCTACTGGCTATTTTTACCTTAGATGTGAGTGTAACAATAACTGGTGGCTCTGACAGCTGAGTTAAAGAGCCAAATGGAAAGTGGAGTTGTGTGACCGTCTAACTCTGAGAGTAACTGAAGAACTCCAGCCATCAATATTCAGGTGCAGTGTCACTAAAGCGTTTACATTACAAAATGTTATAGAAACCATTCCTACAGGATTTCATGATGATGTTCTCTCCACAGAGGGATGAAGTCACATAACTGAGAGGAGCACACATTGTTCAAAATGTTATGTGCCAAACTTATACTTGAATAAAAACCTTTGACTGGCACAACTCATAATGTTTATTCAAGGTTTTGGAAGAACAGTCTGTAATCCCCCCCAGTTTTTAGCCAACACTCTGAACTGATATTCTGCTGCTATTTTAAGAACCAAGTAAACAAAATTCAATACTTTCCAGTGTTGTTACATGTTTGTTTACATCAGTGATGACTGGGCTCTCCGGCATGCCCTTAGTCTGTACAATAATGCAACATGTGGGTGAGGATCAAGCGATTAATAAATGCTGTATGTTGGCAGCTTTGATAGAAAAAAAAATTCCCTTTGTCTAATATATGCTAAGCTGTATTTCAAAGCCCTTTAATTCCTTTAAGATGTTTCTTAAAACTATGTTTTGATCCTGAATTGAAAAGATTTTCAGTCAGTAACTATTGTCTTTTGTCCTTTAGTACACGAGAAAAAAAGACAGTCTGGCTGAAGTGTTTTTACTATGAATGCAACTGAAACACAAACCTGGTAGTTTGAGTCTTTTAATACAAGTCACTTCAGTTCTAATTGTGCAGTGCCAAGTCACAAGGTGTATTATATCTCAAGGCTTTAAAGTGTAAAGCCAAGATCTTAGAGGGAAACACAACAGTTGTCATTAGCAGAGTTATTGAGACATCCTCGTGATAAAGAATTACATGTCCAGTTTAGAGAGTACAAAATGCATCAATGAAGAAAATTTGAAAATGTTTCTAATTTTATGCAAGTGGACAAAGACTTGACTTGATCATGTAGCCTGTGAGTACAATAACCAATAAATTTTGTTCAAATCTAGAAGTAAAACATGGCATGTCATCTCATAGTCAATGCATACCTCCTGATTGGTTTCATATAGCTTCTTTGAGAAGTATAACTGGCTGTCATCTGCGTAGTAATGGACACTTATGTGGTCTGTCCTGTTAATTTTACCTGAAGGATCCAAACATGAGGTAAAAAAACATCTTCATACAGAACCCTGCCGAACGCCATGACAAAACTTGGTGTGTGATCTACATTCCCTCCTGTTGTTATTATTGTAAACCATGTGTTTGGTTTCACTGATTCATACATTGGGTTTTTTTACTCACTGTTAACATGAACAAATAGGAGTCTGTCTAAGAAGTATGATTTAAATCAGCGTAGTGCGGCTCCTTTAAAGCCAACGATATGTTCTAGTCTCTGTAATAAAATCTTGCGATTGATGGTGTCAAATAAAAGATCTAATAAAGCAAGTATAGAGACAAGTCTATTGTCTGAGTCCTTGAGCAGATCATCTTTCCCGGTGCTTGTCTCTGCTGTGATGGACACTAAATCCTGGAAATCCTTAAACAAACCTTCCCTATGCAACTCATCACTGAACTGGTTTGCAGCAACTGCTTTGAGGATTTTAGCAACGAAGGAGAGGTTGGAAAACATCTGGAGTAAGATTTTTAAATAGAGCTTTTGTTTTTGCAGCTGAAGCCTATGGCACATAACCTGTTCACAAATCTACATTGCTCAGATCTGTGATGCAAGTGTTTGGTTAAAGGAGCAACATCCATGAACCAGCCTTGAACAGTTAGGGTTAGTGTGTAGAAGACAAATCAATGGTGAAGATGAAATATTTGAACTATAAATCACATTACAGTAGATTCCAGGGAGACTTTACTGTGTCATTTTATTATCATTCCTACTGAGGGTTAAAAGAATATATGGCTCAACAAAGCTGTGACTGTCTATCAGCCTGGGTTGGAATGACAGGAGGTTCTGGTATTATTGAGGGCTTTGAGTCGACTTTCAAATCTCTCAAACGCTTGTGAAATTTGTCAAGATTGATGGAATCCGACTTCCTTCATAGCTTTTGTAAAGTCTGCTTCAGAGCGTGTGTTTGTGAATTGTACCACAGAGCCTCTGATTCACTAGCTTCTCTTTCAGAGGAGCAACAGCATCAAGTGCTGGATGCAGTGAGGCGGCAGCATTAGCAACAAGATCATCAACCTGTGTGGGTGTGAAGTTGAGATACCTCCACTGCACTGACAACTGGAATTGGACTAAATCACACTGGAATTCGTTCTTTGACGGAAATCTACTGTAGCTGAATATTTCTGTCTGGTTCATTCTAGAGAATGAAAAACCTGATAGAGGTGGTCAGATAACAGAGGGTTTTCGGGGAAAACATATTGTCTTAAAAAGCCTGAGGGTGTTAATTTAAATGCAGAACCGAGGATAAACAATACACATGAATACTGAAAGTGCTGGAACGAACTCTGATATAAAGTCTGAGATCTCATATTAAAACTCAGAGTAAAGGGCAGGTGAATAATACAACTGTTTTTTGGACTTTAATAAAACATGACCACTGATGTCAATCAGAGCTGATAAACACCTGTGTCTACTGCAGAGTCATCTCAGCAGGTCTGACTGCTGATTGTTTCATTCCCCACTGAAGACAAAGACCCAGTGTTAGTGGGCTTTTGTTGACAGTGAAAAAGAGGTTAATAAACTTGCTAACAGCTACGGTCGACAGTGTCGCAAACGTCACATTTCTCAAAGCAGCGCTGCCAATAACCAGTGTTCGTTTCTCAGCAAGTGGGGAGAACATTTGAGAAATGTGAACACGCTGAGGCACAGAGCAGCAAAACATGCTAACACCGACAGCTGGAGGTGATATCATTTGCTTCCTGCAGCACGTCAGCGCTTTCTTCACTTTATCAAAATCTTAACTTATGATGAACTGATCAAGGCAGAGACTGAAGTATATGGTTATGTTCGTGTAAGCAGCGGCCTATGTGCGTCTGCATGCATGCACTTATGCTTGAAAACATCCATATACGTATGTGTGCACCGATGTGCATGTGTCACATTGGATGTGGCCTGAAACTGTGAGTCAGAGGAGCTCAGCACAGTTAATGGCTGATTGCAGAAAGCAGTTCACAGAGGGGAAGTGCTCTTTTGTCTTCTACAACAACTTATTCCTCAGGACGGCTGATTGAGGTACGTCACTCTTAATGCTCTGCAGAAAGGGAACTACGCCCTACAGACACAGTCTCTGTGTCCACCAGTAAAACTGCTGGAAGGGCAGACACCCTGCAGTTTGGCTCCATCAACTTCCAGCAGTGTATCCTGGTCCAGTCTGTTGTCAGCCGTCTTTCATTCTCATTTGTCGCGGCTCCACTGTTTGATTCACACTCCTCTCCTTGATAGTGCCACATGCGGATAACACCTCACTTAACATATTCACCCACACACACCTGTGGAAAGTCTCACTTAGTCTTCTCCATCCAGATTGAAGGGATAAGAGATGAAAACACTGGGAGCTGGGCAGGAGTGAAATGAGACATTGTTAGGGCAGTGGGCTAGACGCTAAGTCCGGGTTCAAGAGCCAGAGCAGCAGTGGATTTTCAACCCACTGGCACTGTGAAATGCACCGGCACAAGGGGCAAAAAAAAAAAAAGCAAGTGCAAATCAAGCATTACTGCGGTAATTGAACTGAAGTACTGCACTTTGGTGTATCTCCCTCTCTCTCCTGCTCCAGCCTCAGTTGGAGGCAGCCAGAGGGGGAACGCTGCCTGCTGTTGCTTACTGGACAAAGAGCGGTCCTGAGCGACCCCTTCATCCTGACCTAAACGCAGCCAAAACATGCCCCCATAAGACCGCATGAGTGTACACAGTCTCTGAGTCCCAGGAACCTCCAACTGAGTGAAATCACATGCCAAATTAAGACATTGCTCCCCTGCAAAGAGCAGGCTGAAGAGAAAAAGCCTCTCCCACCTGTCCCACTTTTATCTTGTTTTAAAATGTTCTTTACTGCCTCCAAATAAACTGAAACTGAGACCTCACACTGAGACTGCTGCTCGTGGATAAGGGACGAACAACAGTCTGGGGGTGTTAAGTTTGTGTGACAGTCAATAAATGGCAGGTAGTTGCTAAAGAGAAGTCAGCGAAACCTTCCAGGGCCAGGAGTCCTCAGAAGGCCTCGTTCCCTGGGAGAGACATCAGTGCAGGTGGAGGACAACAGTGGCTGTAGCTTGACAACACACGTACGCCACAGAATAAATGACTTTAAAGTCAAATGGACCAACAGAGACAAAAACACACCAGCTCTGATGTCTGAGACTGAAACTGAATGTGCAACTGAGCAAAACACACACACGGACACATGCGCAGGACAAAACCATGCAAACACACTTGTGGCACATACAAACCGACCAGTGAATGGTTAGGGGGTCTGCAGGTAACATTTTGTGTTAATATGTCATGGGGGGTGGGGGTGGGGGTGGGGGGGTCGTACTTCGTCAATATCCCTTCTTTTAAAATTCAAAAGCACTGTTCACAGCGAGTGATTATTTCCCTATAACCTGCACATCTCTCACCTAAATTACCATCATCCATCTCCCTCCGTTTAGCCCTGCACACACACACACACACACACACACACACACAAAGACACACACAGACATGCATGCGCACATGCACGCACGCACGCGCCTCACTTCACTATCTGTTCCCATCACCTGCCCAGAGATGGAGCTGTAAGTTAGTAGGCGAGTCTCCTTTGCTTTGCTGTCATCTCATGGAGAGGCGACTCTGGAAAGTCGTCTCAATTGATCACTTGTTTTGGAGAAGCTGCTCTATTGTTGCCCGCGAACACATCCTCTGCTCTTTGGCAGGAGGAAGGTTATTAAAACGTGAGAAGGAGTGAGGATGAAGAGGAGGAGGGAGAGGAGAGGAGAGGAGACGGGAGTCGCGTTTACTTCTTTCCCTCTCCGCTCCACCGTCGCGGGCGTGCGCGCGCGAGCATCTCGCACAGACGCACGCACGCACGCGGGCACGTGTTGTTTATGCATGCTCGCACGTGCACGCGCGCTCACAGGCAAATCGAGTCACATGCAGCGGTGGCGTCTGGCTTTGAGAGAAGGGGAGCAGCTTGATATGATACTCCACTTGCATTACAATGGCATTAATTCCACGGAAGGAGCTCGATGGGGCTGTTGGGAGTTTTCCTCCTCTTCTCCTTCCTCCTCCTCCTCCTCCTCCTCTTCTCCTACTCATGATTATTAATATATATTAATAATGCGTGTGCACCTGCAGCATCAGGTTATGAGGGGGAGATGTGAGCGGAGCGCAAGTGGAGAGAAGTCCTTCCACCAGACTGATAGACAGATAGATGTCTTGCTGAGAACAGCCCGTGATGTCCCTCCTAACTAATCACATGCACTACTTTAACCACGCGTGAGAAAGGCAACACACTCACTCACTCACACGCGCGCGCGCGCTCGCACACACACACACACACACAGAGTCAGTGAGGAAACGTTGCACTGCAGACCAGACTGACGTGACTCCACTGCCAGCTCACTCTGCCTGCTCTGATGAAAATAAACCTCCAGTCAAAACTGAAGGCGAAACAAAAAAAAAAAAAAAAAATGAGTTGCTCCTGTCAAAAGCATTTCCCCATTCAACAGCTAGGGATGTATAGGAGGCTCGTGCCACCGTGAATTACACTGATATGGTTGAAACTATACCCCACTAAAGAGTGTCCTTGTTTCCCTCTCGTGCCTCCTACTGTACACTGTAGTCCTTGGTGATGAAAATGTCCTCTGATTTGTAGTTTAACTTGAAATACGCAGATGACTACAAAAATATACGCTGGGTATCATCAGCCCGGTTTTTTTTTTTTTTTTTTTTTTTTTTTTTCCTCCCTTGCAGATGCACGCAGCTCAGCGCTCCTCGCCGTGCTCTCAGCTCAGCTCAGCTCAGCTCAGCTCAGTCTGGAGTGGCGCGGCTGTAGCAGCAGAATATTTGGGGCTGTAAACAGAGACACAGTGCTGTTGTCTCGATGCGAAACGTGGGCTTTTAGGAGAGACGGCGAGTGACACGAGGAGGATTTTATTGCAGAGAGGCTCGTCTCATCAGTGGAAGCTGGTGAGGGAACACCATTTTCTTACTAACATCTCTCTCTCTTTTTTATCTTTCTTTTTTGGAGGTGCCTTTGCTTGTGTGTGTGTGCGCGCGCGTCTCCGAGCCATTCGTGTTTAATCCATTCGTGCTTAATTCTCGTTATTTTCCCATCATCACCGTAAGTACTCACTGTGCTTTTCACCACCGCGTCTCCTCTGCCCGTGGTGTCATACAGGCGGATTTTGGTGCTGAGACTAAAGAGTCTTTTTTTTTTTTTTTTTTTTTTTTGATAAATGTCTTTTTTTTTAATCTCCTTGGGAAACGATCACGTATATAGGGAGTCAGACAGAGAGAGAGAGGGAGAGAGAGGGAGCGATGAGGGGGAAAACAAGGGAACCCAGTTGAAAATGTAAGAGGATTTTTATTTAGCAGCCACTGAAGAGAGAGATTATAGGGCGACAGCAGTGGAAGTTAAATTGTGCTGCATATAAAATGGGCGGGCTGCTCTTTATATTAGGTTGGTACAGTCTATTCTAAAATGAAATGGTCTGCGCTTGGACACAGCCTCTCTCTCTCTCTCTCTCTCTCTCTGTGTGTGTGTGTGTGTGTGCCATGCGCTTTAATTAGAGACAGACTGATGAGCTATAACATATATTTTGGACCGAGACCCCGCTGCTCCGGTCCTGATCTGTTAGTTTGGTTTGGCTACAACATTTTTTTTTTTCCGCTGACAGACTGAGAGAGTTCAACTCACTACAACAGCACCACCACCACCACCACCAATGAACAGTGAGAGAGAGACCTGCGCATATCGTCAGCAGCCGCTTCTCCAGCCTCCAGCTAAAAAAAATCGTCAGATCTGAGATCACAGAGGATTTTGTTTCTCATTCAGTCCGGCTTAGAAACGATATTCACACACACACACACACACGCAAAAAGTTTGTGGATATAGGCGGCGGACAGTGAAGATTTACCTGCTGTAAGTGAATTCCTATCGTCTGTTTGTTTTTTTTAATCATCAGGCAGAAGAAGCAAGAGAAGGAGAGAGAGGGAGAGGGAGTAACGCTGGGGTTTAGAAGGGATGGTTTGTGTTGCTGGACGCCGCTAGAATCGAAGACGAGTTTCACTGGGGGGAGGAGGAGAGAGGAGAGGAGAGGAGAGGAGAGGAGAGGAGGGAGGGGGGGGGGGTGCCGTTGAAATTCAGAGCGTTTAGCGGCGATTTCACGGCGAGCAGGAGCCGTTTGACGCCTGGAAACGGACGCAGCTCCGGCTTCAGCACCACGGACAGCGCTCCGGCTCAAACAGCGTCAACGCACTTTTTTTTTCTTCTTCTTTTGCTTAATTACTCCGCCACGCACGAGCCGGATCTCCATGCATGTATTTATCTGTTTTTTCTTTTTAGTCCAAAGCCTTGCGGAGATGCAAGTTGCATGCTACATTCCTCCCCACAGCCTGAGCACGGTCCACGCACTGTAGGAGGAGGAGGAGGAGGAGGAGGAGGAAGAGAGGCTGACATCTCCTCTGAATAACTTAGAAAGTGTGCGCTCGTGCAGGATTTTCTCCTCCATTCGTTAATCTGCATCACCCCCCTCCCCACCCCCCAACCCACCCCCCCGCGCGCGCTTTATCAAATCCTTGTCAAGGGAAGGATTTATTTTGATTTTGGTTTTGTGATTTTTTTTGGAACTGAGCATTGTTGGTCCCCACCGACTCCCATCCGTCCACACAGTGCACCTTGGAGCATCGCAAGCAAGTAGCAGGGTATTCATTGTCTTCAATGTGTGGCCACATTTCGTGCTCGTGCGTGATGTACTGCTTTAGCGCTTTTTATAGAGAAGTAAGTGATTGCTCCTGTCGCGGTGGTCACATCGATTGGGCGAGAATCGGCGGATTGTGTGTTTCTTTCTTGTATCATTTGCGTGCACAATAGCGCAGACTATTGCTTACATAGTTTATGACCCGGCTGACATCATCGCCTGATGATTAAGGAGGAAGCAAATGCTCTTATTTTAGGGGATTTGGTTTGATATTGCGGTGCCGCCGCCGCCGCCGCCGCCGCCGCCGCCGCGCTTCACATTGCAGGGTATTAGAGGAGGCTGTGTACAGGTGCTACAGGCTCGCTGGCTGTTATGTGGTCGATGATGTGATGCCTTGTTGTTTCTTCTTAATTATTATGCGCTACAGCTGCAGCCACACCGTGTGTCTGTGGATCTACTGAGTGTCAGTTATGACAGTCGTATTTACACTGGCTCTTTCTCGTCATCCAAACGTTGAGGACCTTTTTAATTTCACCACCACCACCACTACCACCACCCTCCTCCTACACCCACCCCCCCACCTCTTCTCTCTCTGCACAGTTAGGGTGTAAAATACGTCTCTGTCAACGTGACAGCTAATTTAAAGTGATGATGTAAAATCTTTGAGGGTATATATTGCGCGTGTCAAGTGGCATGAGATGGCCCCAATGCACGAGGCAAGGCCATTTGGTTTGATTCATGTGCTGCCAGTGAAGTCTGTGAGAAACGTTAACAGCAGCGACCAAATGAAGCTATAGCTCTATAGGAAGGAAGCATGCCACCCCCCCCCCCCACCACCACCACCACCACCCCATGCTGGATGTTGTGGTTTCAAGCACATCTACATGTTTATTGACACTTGTTGTGATGAAATGTTGGGTTAATGGTTGACCACTGGATCATATGACTTGGTGTCATGATGCTCACTCACTCTCTCTCTCACTCTCACTCTCTTTGACCTCCAGCAGTGAAAGGTCCTCATATTGCAACTATGTGTGGACGGAGCAGGACGGCCTTTCTGTGTCTGGGGGCTTGCTTGCTTGTCGCCAACAGCGTACTGGGTGGGAAAAGGTAAGAACAAACTTCAACGTACTTGTGTGTTAACATTGTATAATCATAAATGTGTGCAGTCTAAGTGTGTGGCCTGCTTCGTTGCTTGCAATGATCAAGGTCTTGTTGGGACAGTATAATTACGCTTTGGTGACATTTGAGGACAACATGTGAAGACCACACACACACTACGTTGGGCAAATATATTAAATGCAGTGTAATGGGTGCAGGAGGAGGAGGACAGTTGTCTTTAAATGCTGGTCTCAGTGCTTTGCCAAGTGGTCAGCTGGTTAAAGCATATGTCAGTCGAATCAGTCAGTCAGCCGGCCAGCCAAAGAGGCAACCAGTGGCACAACTGCAGCAGTGATATTCAGTCTTCTTGCCGATTCCTTGGTTTACTGGGTTACACTCTTCCAGAGCATATTCAGTGTGGTTGTAAGTGGGGCATCCCCACAGGACACCTCCATGCCTATAATTGCGTAGCGGTAATAAGAAGTGCAATGCAGAGAGAGGAGATGAAGAGCCAAAATAGACACCATCCACATTACCATAGTGTTAGACTTTTTTGGTTCACTAGCCTTGTGGACAACATCTACACCCCCGGGTCTCAGCTCTCGGTCCTGGGCTATGTACAGTATGTACATGATGCGTGTTGCACCGTGAGATTTGGCACAGATTTGTGCACGTTTTTTTTTGACAGTGGCTGCAGGGATGCTGGGGTCGATGTACAGACACAGTTCTCAATGTCAACACCGATGTGTCAGATGACACCACAGCAGAGGCAGGGAAACAGAGAAAGGAAGAAGGTGGTTGACTGGATGTGAAACGACAGCAATCAGATCCACTGCCATGTGAACTGCAACTGCATTAATTCCAACATGATTCAAATGTTCGGCAGCTGTTAATGTGCAGCGTGCCTCGAAACATCATAACCTGACTCCACTCCTTGGATTGCATAAACAAGGAGGCCGGTCAAAACATCCACAATTACTAGTAAAACAACAACAGAAAAGCAGAATCCTGATCATCTGAGCTGGTCCCACTGTGGTTCTCCTGGAGAATCCTGCAGAGACCTGGGCGATCGGGCTTTTCTGCACGGTTGAATAATTCAGTGGAACTGCCAGAGACAGTTGTCTTCAGAGGTGACGCTTGAGATGGTCCAGCTTGCTTCTCTCTCTCTCTACGCTACAAAAACACACATCCATACTGTGCACCGTGCACGTTTCAGTCAACACGCCGTGGGCACACACACACACACACACACACATAATACAGATGGAACGTGTCCCATTTTAAATTTATGATGCACTGCGCTGTGTCATGATTGCACACTGATTGGATCAAATTGATTAATTGCAGTTGTAGCTCAGGTTTGAGATGTAGTGAGTGGCAAGTGGAGGGTCTGATTTACAGAGTTTGATGTGCCACACGTTGAGCACATCACAGAAAATGTAAAAGTACTGATTACTTTACTGAGGAACTGTCACCGCAAAGTGCAAAGCAATTATCACCCAAAGATTTACTGTATAATCCAGTTCCCCTTCTTCAAGTCAAATGGGGAATCTCTCTCTCTCTCTCACACACACACGCGTATTGTTCCATACACACCTTGGGGGATTTCAACAAGACACGGTTATCAGGAGGACCAAGCACACTGCTACAGGATGTCGCCAATGAGAGAAATTGCCTTATAATTAGATATCCGAAAGGCGAGAGAGACAGGGGCAGAGAGAGAGGCAGAGAGAGGCAGAGAAGGAGACATTGGCAGAGTGAGTGTGAACGGCACTGTTGCTGTTCAGATGACCTGTAGATGGGGATGGTGTACAATGTTTTATGAGTAAGTGGCCTCTGGCTAATAAACATGTGTATTCTTCCACAGCACCTTTTCCCTCTCCATTTTCTTCACTTTTCTGGGGCATGCACACCTAACCCCCCCCTCTTAATCCCCCATGTTATGTTAAAGATGATACATGCCATGTTATCCAGTTCATTCCTGTATGTAAAAATAAACCCTAAGTATCTTGATTAGAGGTGAAATGAAACAGTATCATCCAAATGTGAGGACAGAAACTGAGCCAGTATTTTCCATCATTATTTGCACTAATGACTTGTTCGGATGGATTTTTTCCCCTTGTGTTTCTTTTAATTATTGGTGAACTTGCTGGAGCTTAGAGACGTGTTGGCTTGTTTTCTGTGTTGGTGGAGGCCATAGCAAGATGACTGTAACCCTTGGGGCAGACCAGAATCTGTTTCAGTGCCTTGCTGTGATTTGGTGGCTTGGCAAAAGCCAAAATACATGGAAAAAGAAAAATGTGTGTGTGTTTTTTTAGACCCAGCTGACATCCCATGGATGCAATTTTGTTTCCTGTGTTTATATATAATTGACCTGAACAAAACAGATTAATTATAGTTTTGAATTTGAGTATTTCCAAAGCTGTTACCTCCGAGACTGACGCAAAACTAAATTGCTCATCACAGTCTCTACAGTTGCATTGCTTTTTTCCCCCAGTGGCAGATAGAGAGAGGCTTGGGAATTAAGAGAAATTGGAGGCAGAGAGATGTGCATTAACCCTTTTATACAAATCCATGTGTGACGCGGATGGAGCATCCTTATTTAGAAAGCCATATGTTTACCAGTTCACATTGAAAGCTAGTCCCATAGTTTGTGGATGTGAGCTGCAGATCTGTAAAAAAGCCAATCCCCCCCAGTTTGACTTAACAGCATCCTCCCCTTTTCTCAACCTCACTTTTCTGCCTTTTATCTCCCCCACCTTCATCTCTGTTATCTCCATCTTTTTTCTCTCTCTTCTTCTTCTTCTTCTCTTTCTAGCTTTTCTTGCATGTTTCTCCAGATGCCGCCAACCCCAACCCACCCCACTTCTCCCCTCCGCCTGCCATCCCTCCTTCTTTTCCTTCAGTCCCGTTCCAGGTCCCTGCTAACTAATCTTGATGACCTCTCCCTCTCCTTGGAGCCATTCAGCTTGCAGAGCTTGTTTCCAAACACTTGCTGTTTATTTAGCGTGAAATCAAGCCAAACGCTATTGGCTGTTAAAAAAAAAAAAGAAACGTATAATTGCTGAGCAGCACACAATGTATTGTTAAGACTTTCATCTGGGTATTATCAGCATTATTACATATGCAATCATATGCATGAATATGTATACAGGCCTGTTTATGTGCACAGACACTAAGCTTAAAGTACACTGTGCACTGACTGAGGTATACAAACACACACATGCACACACATATACAAACTCTCTAAACATTCCTGTCATATGTTGCCTTTATGATACACAGTATAATTAGGGGCTGTACTCCTGATCATGAATGTGTTGAAATATTAATGTATAGAGATGCTGCAAACTCTGCTCCCACAATCCGGCGTTGCTCTAAGCATTTTGTTTCATGTTGTTCAAACAGCACATTCAGCAAGGCCTTTGTGGTCTAAAAGACTGTATTAAGGTATAAATAATGTATCATGATTTCTCTATTCTATCTCTGTGAGATTATTTCTATGCATGGGTCTGTATGTGTGTGTATGTGTCCTCTGCATTCAAAGTCTTACATCCCAATGGTGATAATAACTAAAACACATGCTATTTTTCAAAATAAAGGGGTATTTTATCCAAAGGGCTAATATGACGTAATTTGGTCTCCTGGGATATTTTCCTCTTCAGTCCATCTGTGAACGATCATTTATTTTACTTGTCTTGTATCAAAACCTAAAATGTGAGATGTAAAAACAACAACAAAGTGTGTTGGTGTCATACAAGATTTTACACACTTTTCGTGTGCATTTTCATTTTCATGATCCACTCTGTGCAGCGTGTGCAAAATGTCTTGCAAAATACAAAGTGGAGCTACACTTTTTTTTTTTTTTTGTCTTTGATATATGATTCATATTCAGAGTTTTTTTTTCTTACTCTTTTGGCAGTTTTGACTGTCTTGACTCTAGCTGTGACTTTAAATCTTCTCCTTTGCTTTGCCAGCTCTGGGCAGAACGACCTGACAGATGAAAAGAAAGATAACACTACAGTGTTCACCAAGATCTTAGACAGCCTTCTGGATGGCTATGACAATCGCCTCAGGCCAGGACTAGGAGGTCAGTAAACCCAAGTCATTCAGTGTTTTTTCTCTCACATGGTGACTGTTTCATTTCATTTTTTTTCTTTTTCATTTTATAAATATGCAAATGTGCTACTGCAAAAGACTTTACACCATCCACATGGTTCCACAGAGGCAGATCCAAGAGACTTATGGAAGTGGGTTTGCTTTAAGTGTCAGGTTTTTGTGAGTTGCTTGAGAGAAAAGATTTGAAGATTCATTCTGCACCTGCTGTTTTTGTGAAGCAGTGCATTGTCATGAAGCCACTAGTTGTAAAATATGTGTGTGGGCGACAAATCTCTGCTGTCAACTGTCCATTGTCAGAGAGAGAGAACACAAAATGGCAGAGAGACCAGGAGAGAAATGCAGACATAGGAAATGAGAGAAACAGATAAAGAGAGAGAAATAGAGAATAAAAGTGAAAGGGGGGGGTGTTAATGTGAGAATTGGTGTGTGAAGGACACCGAGGATCAGGCAGTGTGATGCAGCAAGGCATCAAACACACAGGCGAATCAAACCTGGCCTGCTACAAGTTCACCAGCCCAGAGGTAGAAATTATGGATTATGATGGCCATCATTCATAAATCATGCTGTCACATTTCAGTTTCAGAATCACCAGGAATGAACCCTCTCTCTCTCACACACACACACACCTACACACACACTGCCTGCGCTGCACTGGCCCTTCCAAATGAATCCCCAGTGGGACCCTTTTGGCCATCAGTGTTATGGGACCAGAGTGGCATATTTTCAGTAATACAGCAATGCCCGATATTTATGAAGAGATTGAACCAGTGTCCAAGTGATGGAGCTGACACTGAACCAGTACCAGCAGAAAGGGTTATCGACATCCAAAATGGTTTAGGGTCATTTTTTTATAGTGGTGTTTTTACTTTATTTCTAGTGTGTGTGTGTGTGTGTGTGTGCAGATGTGTCTAAGTGTTAAAAATGCTGAATGGATGGGATGCTATACCTAGGTGGTTTTACATTAACGGATAGTTAGGTGCTAATGAATGCCACTGATAGTCACTCACTCTGGCAATTTCCTGCTTCAACAGAGCGTGTAACTGAAGTCAAGACTGACATTTTCGTGACTAGTATTGGACCAGTTTCGGACCATGACATGGTAAGACTCCTCGCCTCTGTAAATGTCACTCCCATGTCTTCTAACCTCCCTGCTCAGGACAGAGGACTCTCCAAGCTGTAAACTATTTATTTAATTTGATTCATTCCATTAAATACTGATGTCTTAATAAAACTGTCACATGTGCGAAATGTGTTTTCCAGTGCTTAGTTCATGATCCCACTTCTACATAAATGCCACCACAGCTTGTAAATAGAACTGTGCATGTGACTTTTATGTGCAAACTGAGATACGATGTTACCGCAAAGTCCAGAAGAGACAGCGTCAAATATTTGTTTGCTCATCTTGTTTAAGGAGAACTGATTCCTCAGAACTATCCACAGGCTGAGAAAATCTAGAGCTAAGAAACATTTACATTGAGGTTCAATACATCACATCTTTCTCGTTTTTCAACATGAAACCTGAGAAAAATAAGCTGCAGGCTGCTTCTAACGCGAGCATCTGATCTTTACTCCGTGCACCGGAAACCAATTAAACTCATCCAAATGTCTTGCTGCCTCGTTTTACCACTTCAAAACAAGAAAAAAAAAAGACTCCTGTTATATGCACGTGAAGTGTGTGTACTCTACTTGACTTAATGTCAGTTAATTGCTCTGGCCCACATGCGAACCAGGACTGTTCTGCTGCTGCTGCTGCTGCTGCTGCTTCGAGGCCAGAAGGAAGAGCTGAGGAACATTTTCTCTATCTCTCAGCCTTTCTCCATCCTCTACCATTACCTTGAAGCTCTGTTTCAGCTCAAGCTAATTATCTCACGCGGGTCGAGTGGAAAGAAGGGGGAATGAATGGAAAAAAAAAAAACAGGCTGCACAGTAATTTTTACTGGCTCCCTTTACTCTGCTGGGCAGTCATGTGGAACCATTAAAATCTGCTCTCAGCTATAGTCATAAGCTGCCTTCACAATGAAATGTCCTCCTAATTTTGTGTCCAGCTCTTCCTTTATGTGCCCCGTGCAATTTAGATTACCGAGCAAAGAAGTTCCCCCAAAGATAAATGCTAACAATAGTCATTTTTGGGTCTTACCTAACAATGCAACACCAAATGACCAAATACCAAATGATCTGTCATTTGCATATAGCACATTAAACTGCAACTAATATGCAAGAAAATGGGAATTCAACCACACATTCTGTATTAGCATGTAAAAAAAAGAGCGCTAACAATGCAGCCATTCAATGGAGGACATACCAGCCAGAAAACCATGCACCTCCATCCACTACATCCTCCATGTCAATGCCTTTAACATGAGGAGACAGTTACCAGCAGGGAAACTAGGCCAAGAAAGTCAAAGTGACACCAGGAAGAAAAAAAAAGGGTGAGAAGAGAAAATAAGGTTGGATTACTCAGCATCTTCCCCGTGTAGGAGATAAAGGTAGAAAACTGCTGCAGGGTGGAGATCTGCTTCTCAATCCCCCCCCCCCTTCTTTTATTAACTTCTCTTTCTCTGCCTCTAACCGTCCACCTGTAGGAGTACACCATTGATGTCTTCTTCAGACAGAGCTGGAAGGACGAAAGACTAAAGTTCAAAGGCCCCATGGCCGTGCTGCGTCTCAACAACCTGATGGCCAGCAAGATCTGGACCCCCGACACCTTCTTCCACAACGGCAAGAAGTCAGTGGCCCACAACATGACCATGCCGAACAAGCTGCTGCGAATCACAGAGGAGGGCACGCTGCTGTACACCATGAGGTAGGCGGCACCACGTTGCTGCTGCACCGGTGCAACAACAACAACAACAACAACAGGAGGATTTCTGATCCACTGGGAGATTAAAATGTTATTTTGAATTTACAGGAAAGGCAGAGACCTCGTGTCATTTTAATACCAGCACATGAGGAGGCACTGGATATATATGATGTATATATGAAATTATATAAGTGAGGAATGGGAATAATTAAAATGACAAGAAAAATATCAATTTTGTCTTTTACATTTAGGATCATATCATAGGTATCGTCTCTGAGGTGTACTGCTTCTACCCTGTTTATCTGTAAATACCCGCAGATTCACACTTTTATTTCCATATAGTTAAACTATTTATTGTTCTTTATACATTATAGTTCAATTTATAAGTCTTTTGTGTCACATATTGTACATCTTTATTAGAATTTGTGATTTTTCCATTATAGTGCTTAAAGGAAAATCTGTTTTATTCCTCCATGATTAATCACAGTGGGGAAGCTGCGTGATGGCTGTGAGCAGGAAGATAAGGTGTACGACTATCTGAGCTGAGTTTAGAGGAGGGCGGTGGTGATGGTGTGTGTGTGTGAGTGAATAAGGTCCTTAAAGACAGTACAAACTGTGACACAGAGTGATGCCAGTGTGAGATGTCTGAGGCTGCGATGGTAAAGCATTTGTTTTAGCATGTTTACCAGCAGGGGGAGGGGGCAGCGGCGGAGCCCATATTGCTGTCACAGATGAGCGAGATGAGGGATGGATGGGAGATTAGTGTGTCACGGGTGACCTGACATGCTGTTTGTCACCAAGCTGTCAGGAAATAGAAACCCACAGTGGAGGGCACTGGAGCGTTTTCTCTTGGTTTGGACAAAAGTAGCTGCATGTTTGAGTTCGACTGTATCTGGAAATAATATTACATCACCTCATCATGTTCCCAGTGGCTCACTGTGCTTCCTCTGTGTTGTCTACATGCTGCATGTTTCTTCCTGATTTTCCTTGCTGCTGTTTTTTTCTGATGTACTGTCCATACCTGTGTGACTCTCTGCAGGCTCACAGTCAGAGCAGAGTGCCCCATGCACCTGGAAGACTTCCCAATGGATGCCCATGCTTGTCCACTCAAGTTTGGCAGCTGTAAGTGGCTTTGTGCTCAAACACAACCCAACATACGTGCACGTAAGCGCTCACGAACACACCACACTCACACACACGCCTCTCTGACACGCTGTCACTACCTCATCCAACTGGAAGCTCGACCCCAGCACCAGTCCCTGATAAGGAATGACAGTGTGGTAACAGCTGTTCTCCCAGAGGACCTGTCCTCCAAGGCCCCTCCGGTCTCCCCTCATTCAACCCTGCCAGGCCCTGCAAGACCCTGGCAGCCATGTAACACACAGACCTGTGTTTATCCAAGGCAGAGCTCTCTGTAATATTTCCAGAGCATCACACCAGCTGCTCACCGCTGACAGCTACCCCTACTCTGCATCATCCTTGAGAAGACATAACAAGAGATAGAATGATGGAGGGTGGAGACGAGAATAGAGAAGGGGGGGGGGTGCACACTACAGGCGAGAGAGAGTGAGAGAAAGCCAGAGCAGAAAAACACAGCAAATGCGAAACAGAGACGTCACCGTGTGTCTCTGCCATCCTTCAGACAGCTGCACAGCGTGAGTGAGAGGACCGAGCCTCAACCCCCCCTTTAAATTGAACTCACTCCCTAAATATTTCAGTGATGAGCTCTCTTCCTTATGCTGCAGTCTGCAGTCAAGCCATCCTTTTCCTCTGCAGTGGTCGAGCAACACCGCAGCTTTGACAGGTTGGGTGGCCGGAGGGAAGGAAAGACTGACTTGGCTGTTTTAAGGTCATGTTGTCCTGTTGGGATGTTGTTTGTTTGTTTTCCTATGAGCTGAGAAGTGACACAACGTGGCATCGTGTCGCACCACGTGATCAAATGAGGAAATATGTGACAAGAAACCAAAAAATATCTGGGGAAAAAAAAAAGATGTGATTAAAGAGAAGAGATGAGTCTAGTAGGCGCCGCTAACAAGGTGAAAGAGAGGGATAATATGTTTAAATGGCAAATGAGACAAGACAGGTAGAAGTGGGATGAGAGAAGATGAGAGAAGACGAGATGAGACAAAATGAGATGAGGGCAGACAAAACTCGAGGAGTTTAGTGGAAGACCTAATTCCAGATTTGTCTTGTTTTTTTTTTTCACCTGGCATCCCGAGCAGCTCCAAAAATACAAACCTTGAAGGCAGAACATGACGAGAGACAACCAGCAGCAAAATAATTTATGACTTTTCACTCTGTTCGTCCTCGCCAGATGCCTACACTCGAGCAGAAGTGGTGTACGTGTGGACCAGAGGGGCTGCCCAGTCTGTGGTGGTGGCAGAGGACGGCTCCAGATTAAACCAGTACGATCTGATGGGCCAGAGTGTGGATTCTGGTGTGGTGCAGTCCAGCACAGGTAGGCTTCACACAAGCTTAATTATAGGCTTAACTGTGAAACCAGTGGATGTTTTGAAGGACTGGTTATACACACAGATACTTAGAAACATCCTCATTACCATCCATCATTCATTGTCGTGCTAATTTTGACAGCTGCATCAGTTCATCTGCAACATCACTGGTACGTGGTTTGTTGCCATACAAATGACAGCCTATGTCCCAGATTCATTATTTCCCTACTGGCCATTATGTCTTTTTTTCCACCTCCTCCTTTTGGTCCATTGATACTGGCAAAAATTAGTGACAGTATAAAATGGGTGACCTGTTTGCAGTGATGTTCGCTGTAGGCACATGGTAACGTTGTTAATCTGCCCCAGTGCACCTTTAGCTTCATCACAAACCACCTCCCAGGACATTATACATATATATGTATATATATATATATATATCCCAAGCTTGATTGAATGAGCTATGTTGATGCTAAAATGCACCACTCTATTACACTATTTTTATTTGTTGCAGTGGCAAACCTCCACATCAACATATTGTTATAGTCAGACTGAACCCCAGTGCTGCTCCTCTGACTGTCATATTCCCTCTGAGACTGAGCCTGGATGCTCTGATGAAATGCATCATGTCTGGGTATTGAGTTTGTTGACAAATGACGCCCATAACTGCACCAATAAATCTCAACTACAATAAAACCAAAGGCCGAAAAACAACAAACCGTTTAGAAAAAAAAACTCACTTCACACCAAAGGCAGAGAGAGAGAGAGAGAGAACAGATGTCCTAACTGTATGTTTTCAAGGTATAACATTTATCTGTGCATTCACTCTGACTTCCTGACTTGTTTGCCGACCACAGGAGAATATGTCGTGATGACAACCCACTTCCACCTGAAGAGGAAAATCGGTTACTTTGTGATCCAGACCTATTTACCTTGCATCATGACTGTGATCCTCTCCCAAGTGTCTTTCTGGCTCAACAGAGAGTCCGTCCCTGCCAGGACTGTGTTTGGTGAGTCGTCTGCTTTCTTCTCCAGCCTCGTCTTCTTCTTCTTCTCAACATCTAGAGGTAGAGAAACAAATGCTTCACCACAAGGTCTCAAATCTTTGCTTGGTGAATCAATGTTGAATACACAAAACACTCAACTTGCAGTTTATTAGGTAATTAAACGTAATGACTCTAATACAACAGTCCTGCAATGAAGGAATTCTACCTTCATGAAGGTTATAATTTATAAGTCAGTTTTTTATTAAAACTGGCAGCCGACTGTATGATGATGGGAAATCAGGATCTCAGCGAGGCATTAAACATAATGAGCTCCTTTAAAATTCTGTTTGGACATAATAAAATGAACCAAATACAAAAATGCACCATCTTTATGCCATATTATGCCACAATAAGATATTATGAAGTGACTGTACTTCACAATAGCTGTTCTGTTTCCTGTAGTGATGCAATAACACACCTGCTGTCAAAATGTATTTTCTAACAAGTGTAGCATGGTTTCAAATGTTTAAACTGTGGTTTGAAGGCTGGCTAACCCCTGATTATATGATTAATGAGGTGGTATGGCTGTGCATTGCTGCATATTGATTGATATGGTTATCAAAGGGTGTCTTCAGAGAGGTTTTTTTTTTGGATATAAAGCTATACTGCGTAACTTCTATCAAACCCTTGAGGAATTCTACATTATTACAAAAACACCGGCGCTTCCACAATGTGTCTTGCAGTATAGGCTGCAGTCACACACACACACACACACACATACACAAATGTAGGCACTGGCAGGTGAAGGATAATCGTCTGTTGGAGCTGAATATGGCTGAGGCTGCGGTCTCACACAGACATGTGAATAACAATGGTGAATATTCCCGTTCACTTCCAGTCTATGTGAGCCAAGGGGCGAATAAAATGAAGCACGGCCTCCCGGCACCATGATTTGTTAGTGTACCTACACAGCCAGACCATCACCTATTAGCTTACCAGCTATCAAAGCTAGTCTGTTGGCTCGATGTAGCATTAGCTCTTCAGGCTCAGCTCAGGTTTCCATGAGAACATAAACACAACAGTCCCTGGCTGTCTTCCTTGTTGATGAGGGAATGAACGTTTGCTACCATGAGTGCAGGCGCTGTTAGCTTTTGTGGATTAGCACATGGCCTGTCGTAGACACCTCCCGGCTCGCACCGCTCCACGGTGTAGAAACCCGAGCTCACCCAGTACAATCTGTTCAGCACAGTCAACTTCTGAACCGTGTCTACGGCGCTTCTTCATGTTGTCGACATTGATTCTACCTGTTGCTAGGAGACTCACTGCTCCTACTCCCACTCCCGTCCAGTCATGAGGCAAAACGTCATTTCCTGTGTGAAATGCGGGAACGTCACCGGTCAACAGGAAATTCAAAACTCTGTGTATAACCGTTTGGTTGAATCTGTGTTGTGTTGTCTCATCTATTAATGTAACGGACATTTAATGGACTCAGCAGATGTGACAGTGGAGAAATGACCCTGAAGTGCAGCTTTATTATTTTGCTCAGCTCAAAAGATTTCTCTTCAAGTGTTTTATTTGCCAACGACACATTTGTATTTGGTTACACAAGAAAAGCCGCCAGTGCGGGGGAGGCTGCTTCTGAAGAACAGGCCGGGGTTGTCGGGTTCGTCGCCTCATGATACATGATGAGTACTGAGTTTGAAGATTTTCTGTTGTGCTGTGTTTACTTGACACCGGAGAAAGATTCTCTGATGTGGGCAAAGACAAAGATTCATAGCTCAACATTATAAGAATGTTTTCTTCGATGAGAACTGGAGCTTCATCTAATTATTACACCAACGCAGCATTATGGACTAGAATCAGTGAGATGGAGTAAGTTCACAGCTGCCAACACCTCTACATCTTCCTAATTAACATGCTGCATCTCATCTGTGTGATGTTCTCACAAAGGACAAGAAGCTGCAAAAAATGTCTTTTTAAACTTTCTTGTTGGGCTTTGGACTTTGTGGTTTTCTGCTGGTTGCTGGGCAACCTCACAGTGATGACAGAGGTCTATAGATCTTCTTGTCTAAGTCTTGGCAAGAAAGCTAAGAAGCTTATTTGCCAAAAATGTCAAAATATTCCTTCAAAGGAAATTCATTTGTTTCGCATATTGAGTCCAAACTTTATTGTGCAATGTTTTGTTTTTTATTTTGGTCCATGTTGTTCATTCTCTGCACTGACGAGGTGAACAAGAGCTTTAATCATTTGTGTTTGGCTGCAGTGGAATTTCAAGCACAGGGCTCAGTGTGAATTGAGATTTACGTGCTCTGAATATGTGTGTGTCTACAAGTGTGTGTGTGTTTGTGCCTGCATGCCTGTGTTTGTCACTGTGTGTGTGTGTGTGTTGTGTGCATGTGTCTGGGCATGCGTACATGAATCTGTGTGTGTGTGAGTGTGTGTCTGGTGTGTCTGTCACACTGAGGTCTTACATAATACCGCCCAAAAGGAAAGCTTTTGCTAGTCTGCAGCATGCTCAGTAGCAGCACAGCACAGCAGCAGGCTGAATGTCCTTGAGTTACCTCACCCTACACTCTTTCTTCTTTTTCCTCTCTCTCGCTCTCTCTCTTTCTCTCTCTCTCTTGTTACAGCTATTTATCTCCCCATCTCTCTCGCTCTCGCTCTCACTCTCGCTCCTCTCATTCTTCCTATGGATGTCAGTGTCTCCTCTGGCCCACCACTTAAAGAGCTTTCCCTCCAACATTATACAGGCACCAGATTTTGCAGCTCTGCAGTCACCAACAGGTTTTTTTTTTTTTTTACTCTTCCTGCAATGTTTTGGTGTTGGTTTGTGTGAGCTGTGAGTGTCATCTTGTGTGTGTGTGTGTGTGTGTGTGTATACCACAGCTTGCTACCTGCGGTGCTTGTCACGTGTCGAGGGGAAATGAGGATGGCCTAGATTAGGTTCAAACAACTATCTAGGGCATGTGTGTGTCCCTCATGCTATCATTTCTGGTTCTGCTTCACAAGATTACATGTGCACACACACTCATACACACACACACAGTTGAATAACCACATGTGCTTTGCAATGCTGCAACTTCCCAGTATACTAGGTAGGTCATTCATGTGATTAATATGCATCATCTGAGACAGCAGATGAATGAGCCTGTTCTTCAGAGAGGTTACAATGTCAATACCAGTGTAAATGAATCATTAAAAAGACACAGCAGACAATCAGGATCTTTCATTGCCATCTTAATCCTTGAACTATCATCTATGTCAAAGATTTATATGGTATATCAAACTATTGTACATGTGTCTGGCACCATTAGGATGAAAGGCTACACTGAGCTGTCGTGTCACAGAAGCTCTTACATTGCTTATATATGCAGGATGTCTTTATTTTGATGACTCATGTGCAAAGATGCAGCCGAAATAACAAGCTACCAGGCAGCAGTCAGAGTAAATGCAGCACTAATGTGTGGCATGTCCATGTGAGATAGAGGTTTATGGTCTCAGTGCACGTCACGATCACTGTGCACAGCTGCTCCCATTCGTCTTATTGTGACTTTATATCACTGCATTTTCGGATAATTTGCTGCACTTGTAAATCGTGCTCTGGACATTCAGTGACATCACTGACATCTGTGATGTCAGGGAGCCGAAACATCACTGTAGTTGTAAGGCCCTTTATCTCCCTAAAACTCACCTTGTGGCATTTCCAGCACAGCAGAGTTTAAACTGAATGCAGCCACATTAGTTTACAGGCTAACACACACACACAGACACACACAGACACAGACACACATCGCTGGATTGTTTCCTCTTATGCACAAAGAAAAAAAGCAGGTTTAATAATCCTCACAGGCAGAATGATAACCAGACCAGAGGTGCTTCCTTCTATGTTTCATCAATGTCATCTGCATGGAAGACTAAATAAACATTCAGCACAATGCTTCACATACAACATGAAGGTAAATTCATGAAGAGTCCCAGCCTAACATCTTGTCAGTCAGTGCTTCTGGATCAGTCTAAAGAATGAAACTGAATTATTTGATAAACAATGAAATGAATTATCATTTTTTATTTGTCGTTCCCATGATGCTCATGAGATATTCAAAAACCTATTCACAGCTTTTTTTCTGTGTTTTCATCTGATATCAGAATCACAATCACAACAACGCGCCCACACTACTGTGATACTACAGGTGTTTCCTTATTACTACAGATGTGATGGGCTTTATGTTTCCAACAGAGACGTCAGGAGCTGACACTGAAGCTCCATTACCATGAACAAATACAGCACTGAAAACAGTTTAAATTACATTATGTGACTATGAAGCACAGCCCCTGCACTAAATCTCTTTCCTAAAGCCTGCCCTGTAGATGAATAGGCAATTTGAAAACACAGCAGTGGGTAGAGTTATCTTATTTATCATTGTGCCGATTAAGAGGCTGATTAGTTTATAGCTAGTTCGGTGTAGTGGAAAACTGTTAGCAATTTATTTATTTGTAGTCCAAATGAAAAGCAAAAGGAAACAGGCAGTGATGGTGCTGATATGGTGCTCTCTCTCTCTCGCTCTCTCTCGCTCTTTACTTCCTCCCACTCTCTCCACCCCCCACCCTCCTCCCTCTGTCTCTAAGCTGACAGGGACAGCAGTGCTCAGAAGATTAGCTCACTTCCCTCTCTCCTCTTTAAGAGCGATTGGCTGGGTATTTATTGGTTCTCCCATGATGCTGTTTAATGTATCTGCTCATTAAGGAATAACACCTAGTGTGTGTGTGTGTGTGTGTGTGTGTGTGTGTGCCTGTGTGCACCGGGGTTTGTTTGTGTATGTACACAAATGTGGAGCATGATGTGTATGAGTCAGTGACTGCTACATGTGCACATGCGATTTGTTTGCCAGTGGGTGCTCATAAATTCATGATTACTAGCTGACAACACTGTGTGTGTGTGTGTGTGTGTGTGTGTGTATGTGTGTGCCATCACAGCTGTGGTGCCAGCACAGCCATTTAATTCACCTGCCAATCAACATGTCAATTTGTTTTTTTCATTTATGTAAATCAAAGGTGACGTAGTGATGCTGAAGGTGATGTGTCTCTGACCCCACCCCCCACCCCTCTCTCTCTCTCTCTCTCTCTCTCTCTCTCTCTCTCTGAGGCTTCAGTTATCAATAAATCATGAATAAATGAGCAGCTTGAGCGCAGTGGAGATGTTGATAGACATCCAACAAAGACAGCAGCTTCACTCCTGGGACTGGTTGAGGGGAAAATAGAAAGTTGTTTGACAAATCCCTGATCAACTCTGCTGCTCATTCATCAACAGTCTTCAGGGGGGGAGCAACACAAATGTATTATTATTATCATTATTATTATATGACCCATCGGATCATCAGCATATACTTAAAAAATGATATGTAGAAGATGGCGGACCGTCTCTTTTAAAACTACAGCTCATTTGCACTGATACTAAATGTTTACACTGAGCAGATGTCACTCAACTGAAATGTAATGTTTCTATGGCCATGTTAAAGCAGCACAGAGGAAATGGTGGAAGGTTCGATAGAGACGTACGGTTAAGTATCGATAAACTCAACCTGGGACACGCTGACACTCAATATCTCTTCAATACTGCTCTCTAATAAGTGTGTGTCTCATGTGAAGGCCCCACCAACAATATGTGGTGCAGTCTAAGGTTGATATTTAGAGAAGCAGTTGGTTCAGAAAAGGAAAAAAGAAAAGAAAAGCTTCAGACGAGGATTTGCATCTTTAGCAGATGTGCATTATCTGCAGTGTCCTTGCTCAGGTGTGATGATGCGTAGCACATAACAGTTCATAAAAAAACCAGCTCATTGACAGCAAGGCCGTCTCTAACACTCAGCATTGCTACAGGAAGTAAGTCACACATACACAAAAAAAAAAAGACGATGTATTCTTTGAGTGAGCGAGCGAGCGAGCGAGCGTCCCACTTCACAATGTACTTTTGACCTCGTCCCACATTTTGATTGTCATGTTTTATTGGTTGCCTACTCAGTCAAAACATTGTCAGAGGCAAATTTCTGTCTGGAACCAGAGAGCGTGAGAGGAGAGGGAGAGAGGGGGAGAAGGAGAGAGAGACAGCACAGCCATTTTTCCTGTAGGCTCTCTCTCTCTCTCTCCATCACCAACATTTGTCTGCGGTTTGGCTGCGCTCCAGGGGCTGAGCTGCACATTTTACATTTTTACTCTCCGGATTGAGATTTGGTCAGATTAGCTGAAGGGAGGACGTCAATCAGAAACCAACCGTTGCAAACAATACATCATCTGAAAGATCAATAATATTAATAATAGCGATAAGGAAACGACTTTGCACCTAAATGTTGAAATACCGTTTGACCTTAGAAGGACAAATAAAGTTGAGGAGAAAGAGCCTCCTCCATCTTTGGCTGCGTCTGGAGCAATTTATTTTCTAATCTTTCAGCCCACAGAGGCAGAGTGTGATTACCCTGATAGACAGTAAATCAAAGTCTATAAGTTTGAACTTATTGGGCCAGAAACCTATTAAAAGAAGTGAAATATTTTTCTGCACATGTGGACTGTTCCCCCAACACGCTGTCGTATCTAACCTCCCCCTTCCCCCGAGGCAGCAACCATCACCACACCACCTTGAAACTTGTCATTCATCACCAAAGTCTCCAAATGAGTTTCCTCACACCATCACTCTCTGTTCTGACTTGTTTGTTTGCTTTTTTTACTGTCTGTGTGTATTTGAAAGTGAGTCTGCAGAAACAGAGGCAGAAACCTTGTTAGAAGATATGTATCATATAAATCAAGTGTCACTGCTTGTGCACACTGAGCTAAACTGAGTGGAGGGGACTCTCCAGAATTGAGTTACTCTACTATTAATCCAGTTAGAAGTTTCCAGATCAGTGGCTTTGTTCATTAACAGCCTTCAAAGCCTCCAGTCTATTAGTTACAACATGTCAAATGGAGTCGTTTAAAACCAGCTCTGGAGTCGACGTGTTTTAATGAGTCAACTTTCCACTGTTTCTAAATGATCCTTAAGTAGAACCATCACAGAGCAGATATGAACGGGGGGGGGGGCGTCTGAAATGACCACCTTGTTGACACACATACACACACAAACCACAAATGCACACAACAAAGCGAACCAACACTTAGTGAGATTTTTTTTAATTTTTTTTTGTACCTTTTTTTTTCTTTCTGTTTCTCTTGTGGTATTAAGACGCTGGAGGAGTTGGAAGACTTGTTTCCATGACAACGGAGCTTGTCAAACGCTGCAAAGTGTATATGATTCCAAGCACCGGGGCGCCTTTTGTGAGGACTTGTGTAATACCCAGTGGTGCTGCCTTCATCCTCCTCCGCAAAATTAACTAATTTACTGGCAAACAAAATACCTGACAGATCGACACCACACTGCTGCCTGCTGCCTTCCCGTCCGTCCGTCCGACCGACCGTCCACACTCTCTCACCTTCTTCCTACTAATGCGTCCCATGTGGATCATATGCCTCCTCACATGTCTTCATCTTATCTAGTTCTTCAGTTGTCCCTTTGTATGCTTATTCATGTTCCTGGTTCCCTCCATGTCCATGTTGCCTCTGTTGCGCTCAGCACTGAGGCAATGAATGTGAGATGTCGCTCTTTAGTGCTCCGGCACCTGCTGAGGCCATAACAACACGCGGTCGCTGGCAAAGTCACTTTACACTGGCCGTCCTCCAACGCAGAGTGTTTTGGCTCCTGCCTCATAAGCAGTGAGACGTTGATGTTGATGTTGACGTTGCGCTCCAGTGGAAATCTCCAGACCCTGTTCTCTGACCTAAAGTGCAATCACCTGTTCACTTCTCATAGATCTCGTTTTTGTATTGGATGTGTGTTGTTTTTAATCCTTCGACGAAAACAAATGTAAAGTAACACGTTTCCTCACAGCTCTATAGCTGGTACAAATTAGCTGTATATGAAAATCTGGTATGAATACTTGACTAAGCATCACTTAATATTTCCATATCTCCTGCTGCCATGCATCCCCGTAACAATGCATCAACAAACCATTCAATGCCCTACTTAGCAGTGGGTGAGGTGCAGAACATGGTCATGTGGCTTTTATGGCATCGCACAACAGCATTAATACACTCATTGTTGCTTAAAAATGGCTGCAGTGTTTGTATCTCCGTCTCTGACAGTGACTTCCTTTTTATTCTTCAGTGTTGTGCAGCTGAGACGCGACACTTTCATGTGGAGCAGTCGTTAGTTTTCCGTTTGTTGACGTTGTGTTGGTGCCAAGTGGTTTGACGGTGACGGAGCAGGTGTTCCTGCTGATTACTTCTGTGTCCTTTTTAATTGAGTTAAACTAACCATCTATCTGGGTTCGTGTTTTATTGAAGCAATGCAGATTACAGCTATACATTACCTCAGAATAAATAACTCTGACCTACTTATTTGTTACTCCCCACGGAGCCGTAATGAACAGCAGAAATGTATGACCATGCAGCCTGTGTACCTACTACACAGATCCAGTAAATCATCCATCAGAGGTGTCCCGTTCGGTTATGGCTAATGACAAATCATTTATATAGCTCTGACTAATGAGAACATAATAATCGTCCTTTATGCTTCATGTCACACAGCACCAGAGTCAGCGGTGCCAAAAACATGTGAAAAGAGAGTGGGAGGATGAGGAGTCCATGATTCATCTGTTAACACTTCACCAGAACTGAGATGGAAGAAGAATTCATTATTCTGAAAGGGAACTGCAACATCTCAGGACACAATTAGCAGGAACACTTTACAGTAGAATATTATGCACATGCTGAGTTTTAAAGCTCCTGTCCTCTCGACTCAGTGGTCATCTTATTGATGATTTTATGACACTGTTGTAGATTTGTAAAGAATTTTAAATGCAGTGGTTTATAGATCACAAAGAATGAGGGGAACTTAGGGAAAATCTCCTCTGTTTTGCTAACCCTCCTTCTGACCATGTGCATTTTGCTTTCAACAAAGTCTGTGAGAAAGCAATCCATGAAGCGGTGGATAACGTTATTTATCATATACGAGTTAACGTTGTGTATATTTTTGTAGTCTTATCTGTCATAAACAAGAGATTAGGGGTTATGGGGCATGTTTGTGTCACGGTGCCAACAAGACAGGAGCTGGGACACCGGGTCAGAGGTGCTGATCTTGCAAGGTTGGTTTTCAGAGAGAAGCAAGGTGGGAGGCAGGAAGTTGCAAGTTACACGTCAAACCATAATCTGGTTAGTTTTAGTTTTTGACTGCAAAGTTCAAAGTTCAAAGATCAAGGCTTTTAACAAGGTGGATCAGATCCTACTTCTGCGACAGTGTGTGTATCATGAACATGTGAGCTTGTACACAAACATCCCCCTCCACATGTGTGTGGGAGGGTCCTCTCTGCATATTTCATAGTTTTCCGTTGAAGCCAGCTGTTCTTCACCTCCCCTCACCACAACGGGTGGACTGTTTGCTCCTTGGGCTGATGTTGTTTGGTGTGTAAACATCTGCAGCAGCCTGTTCTGTGATGAGCACCACGTCGTTTGATACGCTCGCTCTGACCCAGTTCCTCTCCTTCTCTGTGCACAGTCTCCGCTTCAGCAGCTAACGTAGGAGTTTAGTGATTTAATTTTCCAGGGGTGACATTTGCTCGTTACACGAGGACAAAAGCAGGAATTATGTTTTACTTAGCGCTGGTCAGATTCGTAGAGAAACCCTGTTTCTGCAGCCATTAATCAGCAGCAGTATCTGTGAGGCCAGCTGCATCTCTCAGCTGCAGCCCAGAGCATCTCCACCTCTCTGAGTCTATTAAAAGCTCAAGCTGCAACACTGCATCTGCTCCTATAGATTAACGGGATTCAATTGATTTATGGATACCAAAAAGTTGCCGTCCGCATTATGACGCCCCCAAACTATGCTGCACTGTAGAAAACATTTCAAAATGCACCAAATATTAGACAATAACTTCACTTCCATTCAACGTGACTCGTCTTCCACAGTGGGTTTCAGATTACTCTATTAAATCTCAGGTCTTCCTTTCATACACTTGAGTGTAACAATATTGACTATATGGTTTTATATTATATACTGATGTTGCCTGTGTGTCTCCCTGCAGGAGTGACCACTGTCCTGACCATGACCACACTCAGTATCAGCGCCAGGAACTCTCTGCCTAAAGTGGCCTACGCCACAGCCATGGATTGGTTCATCGCTGTCTGCTATGCATTCGTCTTCTCGGCCCTCATTGAGTTCGCTACAGTCAACTACTTCACCAAGAGGGGTTATGCCTGGGATGGAAAGAGTGTGGTACCAGAGAAGGTATTCGACCCCCCCCCCCCCAACACACACACACACTTTATTTATAGTTAAAAACCAGCCAAAAGTTGTGACATAATACGGCTTGTTGGGGAAATTTATGTTTTCCAGGAAATGCAAAGATCAGAAACCAGAAAATAACATTCGAAACAAAAATAATATTCATTTTGCACAGGGACCATTTGCACTTAACAACTACAGCAGCAGGACCAGGCAGGAACATTAGTTGTTGTCGCCAGCTCATCTCATAGAAAATGCAATTTGAGTAACATGACATGAACATTAATAGTTTAGTGTTCATCTTGTGCTTTCTGCTCCACTTGTCTCTGCTGCAGTTAGCAGCGCGCTCCTCTCTGATCTGCAGCTGTTTTTGAAATAAACAGAGCCCTGTGTTCGTTCTCACACTGCTGAGTTTCATGCTTCTGTTTGCAAAATGTGTAGATTCATGTGTCTAAGCAGGCTGAGGCTGCTGCTGCTCCACGACACGTTCACTGTGTAAAATAACGTATGTCACAGTCAGAGCCTGTAATCTGAACTCTGTATCTTTTTTTTTTTTTTTTTTTACTCTCAACAAAATCAGCAAAAGAAGAAGAAGGAGTCTCTGCTCAAGAAGAACAACACCACAGCCTACCCAGCTGCCACTGCTACAGCCTTCGCCCCCAATATTGCCAGGGACCCTGGATTGGCCACGATTGCCAAAAGCGCACCACCACCCCCCACCGAGCCCAAGGAGGAGCCCAAGCCCAAACCTCCAGAGGCCAAGAAAACCTTTAACAGTGTGAGCAAGATAGACAGGATTGCCAGAATAGCCTTCCCTCTGCTCTTTGGAACCTTCAACCTGGTCTACTGGGCAACCTACTTGAATAAGAAGCCCAAACTGCAGGGGGTCAATCCACACTAATCCATGTTTCATTCCTTTTAAATTATTATGACCTGTAATTATTTCATTTTCTTTCTTATTTCTCCTCCTCAGAAAAAAAAACAAAACAAGAGAAAACAGGTGTTTATTTTCAGACAGACATGGTGTCCATGCTCGTTTGAATCCCCAGTCGTTGCATTGCTTCTATGTTTACCTAAATTTTGAAGATTTTGAAAAAACTAAATAGAGGAAAAAAAAAAAAGAGAACGATAACAATACAGACTTTTGAAAGGGTGTTGTTCAGGTCTGGGAGGATGCTACTAAGAAAATGCTAATATAAATATATAGCCAAGAGAATGCTATTCTACAACTGCACATAGCCCAAAGTTGTCAAGGGGCTTTTGTTTGTATGTTTGTTTTCTTGTTCTTGTTTATTTATTTATTATTTATTCAATTTTTCATTTGATTTGATTTGATTTGAACATGATATCACAGACACGGTTAAAAAAAAAAAGGCACTTGTGTATATGCATGGGCGAGACATCTTATTGTTTCTGTTTGTTTATTTAAAAAACAGATCAACATTGACTGATGGCTTAGTTCATTTGATATCAGCAGCAAAATGCTAAACGCTCAGTCTCTGTCAGAATATCTTCCATTCTCCGTAGATGTTTTATGAGATTAATTATGTCATTATTCAAAAACATATGTTAGAGTTTCTGCAATAGCAATAAAACATGTCTCAGTGGACACACCGTTTATTTAGGGGTCAAAAAAAAAATATATATATACAAGAATCCAAGAATCATCTCTGTTGTGCTCAGCATCGAAAATATTGATTTCCTTTCACAGCGTTGTAAATATTATCAAGTGTTAGAGATGTCAAGATTATGTTTAAGCTTTGCAAAATGTAACTAAAGGGTATGTTTATTGAAAACATGGAAAAGTAAACTTTTTATTTTTATTCGTTTTTGATTTTGTTTATGAAACTTTCTACAAAAAGAGTGTGTATATATATATATATATATATATATATATATACATATATACATATATATATACATATATATATATATATGTATATATACTGGTCAAATTCACGCTTAAGTGACTGTTTCTCACCAGGTTAGCGTTTCATTCAAAGCTGCTTTCACAACAAACTAAAAGTATCGTTTAACTGTGTGTTTGTGTACACACCGACGGCAACAACAGCAACAACATCAACAACAACAGTGTAAAATGAGATCGACTAGTTATTGAGTAAGAATGTAAAAACAAACAAACAAACAAAAAAAACCATCATTTCAGATCCTGCAGTGCATTTTTACATTCAGAATTAAAACACTCTTATTTTACGTGTTTTCGTTTGTTTTATTTTGGAGCTTTTGATTATTCATGACGGGGCCTCGTTTGCCAAAAAACGCCGTTGACAGCAAAGTTAGCATCACGTGCAGAGGATGGGTGTGGGTGGGTGTGGGTGGGTGGGTGTGGGGGTGTGGGTGGGGGCACAATGAGAGGGAGGAAATGTGCCTTTTCCAACTTCAGAGTTGAAGCTGTGATGGCTCTTACTTTGTTGATTGATGGCGCGTCTGTATTTTCCATCCCCACTGTGACCCCATAGGTTCGCAATAGCCTCCCCTCCCCTCCCCCACACCCCCCACCCACCCTCATCCCCCATCCCCCGCCCCCCCGTCCAAACCCCTCATTCTTCTTTCAGCTGAAAATTGAGACACAACACTCAGAAAGTACCAGCTACACTGCCTTCAGTATCACATGCCCGTTTGGACTCATTTGTTGCTGCTTGTTGGTGAGCAACAGCGAGAGACAGGGACAGAGACAGAAAGAGACAAAGAGAGGAAGGAGACGTTGAGTTGAAGTGGCACTGTAATCTTACTTTAGCCGGCGCTGTGTTTCGCACAGAGGACTTGTCTTGTAGTTCTACGATAGTGATGAAGATGAATATATTTTTGTAGCATGATGTCAATCCCTCTTCCGAGAAAAACCAACAGAAACTAACGCAAATGTGAAAAGAATGCTTTTGTTTTGTTTTTGTTTTTTCTCGTCATGAACATTGCTTGCTCTTTTTTTTAAACTTAGTAAAAAGAAAAAAGGAAAAAAAAGACACACTTCTTCTCTGATGTGGCACGTTAAGGTTTCTGAACAGTCCATTTTAGATTATGTTTATGTAGCAATATTAATTAGCAAGGGCTTTTCTTAGGACCTGAACCTGACACTCAGTCTGGGGGTGATATCCATTGTAGCTTTACACTGACCCCTCCTACTTGTAGTCTCATCTCTTTGCTGTATATAGTAAATCTAGGAAATATTTGGATTTGGTCAAAGTTAACAGTCGCATCGTACCGGCCGTCTGAGGCGCTGAAGCCTCCGGGTCCCACTCTTAACTTTGTTTCGCAAAAATCTCCACATTTCTTGCTGAAGAGTGGGGGGTGCATTGTATTGCATTATAGGTTCTGGATGTGCTTTCTTTTCTTTTCTGTTCTGTTCTTTTCTTTTCCTTTCTTTCTTTTTTCTTCAGATATGTTTTACAGGGCACTGACCAGGCCACGAGGCATGTTATAACTCTCTGTGTGTTTGTGCGCTGAGGTGAAGGGATCACACTATCGCCAGAGGGAAACTCAAAAGACATTGGTGGTTGTTGCTATTGTTATTATTTGCATTATCATTATGACCAATACTGAACTTGCCCCCACCCCCCCCCTTCCCTCCTACCCCCCCTCACAGCCCCGCCCCTAATGGCAGACGTCTTTGCAAGCAGTCTACTGTTCACAGCCACTTAACCTACAAGCAGAGGGTCAAGGAACTGAACAGTTCAGGATGAAGAGTTGTATAAAGATATTTGAATTCTAAACTATTGTATGTATGTTTATTATCATGAAGAAAAAAATATATATACATATGTAAAATACATAATGCATACAGTATTTGATTCTATTAATGAAGATATTAGCTAAGATGATGATGAATATTGTTTGTATTATCAACCTATTGTTATGCATTTTGCACATTTAGAAGAACAATAACATCACATTTATGTAGTCAGCTTTGTGCTATGCAAGGACAGCTTCAACCACATCACTGACCTTCTCCTCCTGACCATTGTGTTGCAGATTTACAGGCTATTATTAAACAAAAAAACAAAAGAAATAAAAAAAAAGAAGCTTGGCTTTTATATTAGCTGTGCAAACCATTAGCTTTTTTCTTTTTTTTTTCCAACCATGGCTATACAGGGTGACAACAAAGAAAACAGTGGATTATCTCTCCTTTTTTTTTGTTTGCGCTTTGGATTTTTTTGTCAGTGCTTGAAGGGAAAATGGCTTTCATTGTCGATTGCACTTTTTCTCCAGAGAAATGCAATAAAGTGAATGAACTGAAAACAAAACATACACACACACACACACACACATACACACACAAACACACACACAACAGGAGCAGAACTGTAACAAGATCACCTTGTTAATAATATTTCTCTTCACTCTTTGAGCTTGTTTGTCATTACAAAAATGGAAGCAGGTGAAACGTTCTTCTGCTAAATGGATCATTTTGTTTATTTTGTTTTGCAAAGCTGAATGAAATTACAGGAAGCAACACTGAGTTTGTTTGTTTTTTTTAACCTTGACAAAGACAAAAGTGAATTTTGTCGTGACTTTTTCTGTTGGGAATATCTGTGAAAAGCTCCGACCTATATCTAGTTTTCCAGATCCATTTTGAGCCAGGTGTGATTTTGCTACACTTCCTGCTCCACAGAGAGGGAATGTGAACTATGAGGCACAGTGCAATCATGAGCTTCCGACTTTTACCTTCACACTCGTATGCAGAGCATCCGTGTAAATATCACATTTGTAGGCACATCAGTCATTTCTTCCGTTCTGTTTATGATGCAAGGTCCATTGCAGTTCTCAGCAGCACTTGCTTTTCAACACTGAGTTTTTTGGTTATTCCTAGATACCTACTGGAGTTTTTTCTTGTATTTTTATCAAGCAAAATATGTTCGGATTTTCACTGAAATGTAAAAAAAAAAAAAACCAACTAATTTTCTAAAGCACAAAAGTTGATTAGCGAAAGAGAAACTAGAGTGAGACTGTCTACATATGGACACTGACATTACACCTTCAAGATGCACATAGATACACACACTCACACTCACACACACACACACCTGCATACTGTACACAGGAATGTGTTCGTAGTTCAGTGATACTGACAAAGGGTTCTGGTGGATGTAGAAATGGTGAACCTTCTGTAAATGTTTTCTTTTGGGTTTTTTTGTTTTGTTTTGTTTTGTTTTTTTGGTTTGGTTTTTGGTTATGATATGGCCCTGTAGAATCTGATTCTCTGCATTAGTCTTTAAATAAAAAGAAAACCAATGAAAGTCGTGGCTGAAAGTCGGCTCTGTTTGAAACACTACGATTGACGTCACAGGGAGTTCAAGTGGAAACCAGTGTGTTTTAGTATAGTACCATGAAAGGGATGTTTACCGGGGGTCAGATTAGACAGAGGGAGGAGATACGAGTGAGTCCATCCTCAGTGCTGGGCCGAGAGACCCCCAAAGTTTTTACTGCAACAGGTCAAAGGTTTCTCCGTCCCATCAGTGACACCTCAGCGTAGCTCAGATCTCCTCCGACTCAAGTTCCCATCAGCCTCTTCTATATTAGGTCATAATTTTGACATGCTAACATGCTAAGACAGGTTGACAAACATGGTAAACATTAGACTTGCTTAACATCAGCATGCTGGCATTGTCATATTGTGCATATTATCCTGCTGACATTAGCATTTCACCAGTGCAGCCTCTCATGGCTGTGCTGTGGCCCAGTCTGAATGTCAGCGCTCTTCTTCCTGATAGTTATGAATAAGCAGGAAACCGTCCTGCCTTCTGTTCTTAACCCCACACTCCCAAAGCCGAGCAGCATTTCCTCTGCACAACTTTGCAAAGATCTTTTTGTTTTCCTTAGTTTGACAGCAGAGGGTCGAGATACAGACAGGAAACATGAGGAGAGAGAGAGGGATTCACAACAGCTTGTCAAACAGTGGACACTGCAGTGATGTGATCCACCGGCTGCTGGATCACACTCCTGAATCAAAGCCACTTTTTAATGAAATCACTGCAGTTGGTGTTTCCACACTGACACTGCTACACCAGTCTTTCAGTCACAATCACAACATGTCGTACTTTGATCTGTTTTCTTTCTATTTCCTCCTAATTTAAATCCCACACATTTGGATGAATGTCTTTCTTTCACGCTGACAGAAACTAGTGTGCAGTCACACCGTGCTGTGTGTCCTCCTCTTCCTCTGATGCTTTCATAATGAATCTGTTGCTTTATCATTTTTTGGTTTATTTAAAATCTAAAACAGCTGTTGCAGCCATTTGTTGTAGAACAGGTCAGTATTCTTGTTGATCTCAGCCACAGTCCGACCATCTCCCCACTGACATCTGTGTTTTGTTCCTTGTCACTTTTCTCCTCCTTGTCTCTCCTGCTCCCACCTCATCGCTGTCTCTCTTCTCCCACCCTGCCATGAGACTTCAGGTGCAGGGGAACGTGCATGTCTTCCTTAAAAGCATGTGAGCTGCCAAGCCCTGAGACTGTTATGTAATAAAGCTGCTTCTTGCTGGCAGAAGAGCAGAGAGAGGAGGCTTTTTCCTCTTTCTCTCTGCCTGGCTCTCCTCCTCCCCCCTTCTCCCTTTTTCCCCTCTCTCTCTGTCTAAGCACAGGTTTTTTTTAGACACATTTGAATTTCACTTTCGCTGCTTCCTTGTCCTTCATTCCTTCTGCACCTCCTCCTTTTCTTCATGTGCTCAATACTTATTCACTTTATTACATATATGGAATATTACATATATGTTTTGATTTCTTTCTATGTGTGGACCTGTGGTCATGAACTTTGGGTCATGACCGAAAGAACAAGATCTTGGATACGAGCGGTCGAAATGAGTTTCCTCCGCAGGGTGGCGGGGCGCTCCCTTAGAGATAGGGTGAGGAGCTCTGTCACCCAGGAGGAGCTTGGAGTAGAGCCGCTGCTCCTCCACATCGAGAGAAGCCAGCTGAGGTAGCTCTGGCATCTGTATCGGATGCCTCCTGGACGCCTCCCTAGGGAGGTGTTCCAGGCATGTCCCACTCGGAGGAGGCCCCGGGGAAGACCCAGGACACGCTGGAGTGACTATGTCACTTGGCTGGCCTGGGAACGCCTTGGGATCCTCCCAGAAGAGCTGGAGGAGGTGTCCGGGGAGAGGGAAGTCTGGGTGTCCCTGCTCAGACTGCTGCCCCCGCGACTTGGCCCCGGATAACTGGAAGATATTGGATGGATGTGTGGATTACTTGGGTTGTTACCAGCATCTGGTGAAAATTTCTTGTCAATAACTCGATTAGAAATATATTTACTGAGAAAAATGTTGACGCCTTCAATACCCAGTGTCTCTGCTGTATCCGAGTGAAGGCTCTGTGCTCCGGTCCAGCAGGTGGTGGTAACTGTTACGAAGCTCATGACAACTGATTAATTTGAAAACAGCTGGTTTCTAACAGAAATGGTCTCAACATCATTGGAAACTAGTTTGAATCAAATAAAATCAATCACCTCTGTGATGAACTAAGCTGAAAACTTTCCAGGGCCAGTGAGACGTTAATGCTTTAAAACCCAGAGGTGATCATCCATCACTGAAATGTATTCATTAAGAGCAGCAAAATTGTGTTGCACTTGCTCCATATTACTGCACCCAGGACTAATAACACAACCATAATTGTGAAATTTCTCATGCTAAACCTCCGTTTCTCGTTCACATTCCCCACACGGGGAGAAGGAAAGAAGGGAAGTCACTCTGTTTCCCTCACACGCATCCCAGCTACCTGGTGGTGCCACGTCCAATTCTCCAGCCTCTAAATTCTCGAGCTCCGGCCACATCAGGGACTCACATCTCCTGAGATTTCTATTAGTTCTCTCCCTGCTGGCTCATTTTTCTGTCCCTTTGCTTCAGCGTCTCACTCTCCTCCACTGCCTGTTGTCTCTCTTTCCCCAATTACCCTTCGGGAGGACTCTGCAGATTACTTGGCCAGGTATCAGGATCTGTGATTTGTTTTTCCTCTTTCAGGTGAAATGAAGAGATGAATATGTAAACAGTAAGAGAAACACAATTGGAGCAAGAGATAATTACTTTATATTCTGCAGCCACTGGAAGTAAATGGTTCTGTTGCAAAGGTCCGGCACCCAAGGAGAGTAATAATATTTTCCATGTGCACGTACACTGCAACCTGTTTATGTACAACTGGAATTTCCTCACTCTCAATATGTCCACATCAGCCATGTTTCTTTATTCTCCTGAATGGGACTTATAAGGTCTCAACATTGTGTTGGAATGAAGGTGGTCTATTGCATGGAGAAGTTCTTCCACTCTCCAAAGCCGTTTGTGAATAAAAGGGGGGAGATAAAAATTAAATGCCTTGTCCATAACAGTGAAATCTCAGGCAGTTATGTGAGCTGGTATTTCCACACAAAGAGCCAGTGTTTTTATGGTGACACAGTGAAACAGGCTGGTTTTAAGGAGGAGGAGCCACTCACAAGGTCATCAAATGGAACAGCGTATATAATTAAATATACATTATAACATACAGATCCTATGCACCTATACTGATATATACAGTTTATTTTTAACATTATGTGTTAATATTCAGGCTCCTTTTAGCTCTGTTTTGGTTCACACCAACTGCCTGACTCTTTATCTGATAAATGTTCCTGTGTCAGCTTGTTGCTATCGTGTGTGTGTGTTAACAGTTTGACGATGATGGGTTTATAGTGGGTAATGGGTAATACTAGGATTGGCCATCACTGAAAAGCAACAGTTGTATAATATGACAAGAGAAAGTATCAAGTCTTTTTATCTGACTGCCTGTTCTTTGTGTGTGTGTGTGTGTGTTTTTTATCCTTGATGTTCAACCCTGAACTGAACTTCACAACATTGCTTTGTTCATTTCAGCCTCATTGGACGACGGCCCGGCTTCTTCCCTGAGGGGTTCTGTCGCACTGCATGAGATTTCCACAAATTACCGAGACACAAAAGCAGCTCCATATAACGACAGCATCAACCTCAAATGTGCTTCGATGCAAATACTAACAAAAAAGGAGTTCCTCTTGGGGGATGTTGCCATTTGCAGCCATAATGTTGCTCAGAAACACGGGAAATGACTCGATAAAGTTGGCCGGAGCAGCTCGTGGAAGCGAGAGCGATGCAGACTTTCACCCACAAGCTGCTCTTCAGCAATAAGGATAATGTTAGTCATATAACACGACATTTGCAGAGCCACCACAGTGACAGGTCTATCTAAATGAGCTAGTCGTTAAGTCTTGGTTGAATGCTGCAAAACACTGGGCATGGGCTAATGATGGTGGAAGCAGCCGAAGGCGAGACTCGTCAGTCCAGAGGAAAGACGGGGTGATGGTCGGTAAAAGAGTGGGACATATTCTCCAGGCTATGATGATATCATCAGCGTATTGTCTTTCCTCCCACAGCCCTCATTAGGAGACAAACTCCATCTTTTGTCTTCTGCCTTTCTCTCATCACATACACATTCATTTTCTCAGACTTCAGTGATTCTTGTGCCCAGTCTCCAGTTTTGTTTTGAAGTTCATACCCGTGGGGTCACTCTGACACCTGAGCAGCTGATCTCATATTCAAACCTCCTATCAGCTCTGAGTGTATGTTTATACTTCACTCTCCTGGAAGAGTGAACTATGGTCGACAGAAAGCAAAACACAACTACAGGTGAGTTCAGGGAGGAAGGCATCGGAAGTGGGGGTGTGTGTGGGGGGCACAGTACGTATGGAAAGTAAGATTACAGATTGACAAAAAGGAGGATGACGATCAACAAGGATGAGCGAAGGTCCAGAGGCTGAAGAAGTCACAGGATGAGGAAGCGGAAAGACGATGGGAGGCAAATGGAAAAATCCAAGAGTAATTATAGTGGAAGGTGAAGCAGAGGAAGGAGTCAGCGGACAGAAAAAAAAGACATCCAGGAAGGAGAAGGAAAGTCGAGATAAGGGCACAGGAATGATCAGATGGTCGGAGGAAACATGAGCCACAGATGTAATGGAACATAAACTATAATAAAACCACAAGGCGTTTGTCCAGAAAACACTGAGAGAAGATCTAAAGGCTCTGCCCAGGTTTGACATGGTCACTATTCCTTCTTCTCTTTCTCCTTCCCTCAACTTTTCCATCTGATTCTAGTTTTCTAAGTTTTTTAATGAAACAGCTTCAGAGTGATTGCTATGGTTAAGTGACTGGTTACGGTGAGAGTGGAGGCTCTCTTCTTTCCACACAACCAACCTTGCAGGATCAGCACCACCACGACACAAACACACCCTGTAATCTGTGATCTCTTGTTAATGACAGATAAGACTACGCCGATATACACATCACACAACCTACATTATATATAATGTTATCCACCGCTCCGTGGATTGCCTTCTTGCCAGCCATGTGCATTTGCATTCAGTGATGGGGGGGGGGGGTTAGCAAAACAGAGGAAAAGTGATCGGATTTACATCATTTCTCTTTAATAAGACAAATCTGCTTTTCCCTTTTCACAGGACACTCATTTTTACTGTGTTTGTATATGGTTGTCTTATATAATGACAGTTATGTAACACAATTAAAAGTTGCTGTTTTTACCATCACTGGATTACGTTGTGTGTTGCTTTCCACTTGCCAGCCAAGCATCCTGAATCAGGAGAGGTCTTATAAGCTTGTTGCAATCCACGGTTATATTTAATACCAGAAGACAGAGGGGGTAATTTATTTGGCTTACATCACCAAATGCATCCACTTCCATTAAATTTCAAGTGCAGGCTTTCATGTGGAATTAACTGGTTTTCCGACTGCTTACAGAAACACCACTTCAACCCCACCAGTTAATAAGGGTCACAGACATATAGAAGCATATGGAGCCCCCTGTTATTTTGCTCCAGTGCTAAAACACAATTAGTTTTGCTCTTGTGGATGAAAAAACAAAAAACAGCACTTTAATAATTACACATTAAGCGTGGTGCTCAGATTCTTTCACACTGCAGCAACTCATTAACATTACGTGTAAAACGTCTATTGGCAGCGCCCCCTCTGCTTTTGTGCAGCTGTGTGTGGAGATGCTCTGGGACTCAGTGACCATATCTGCAGTGTTGAATCCACTCTTTGTAGTAATACAACTGGATTTATGTGGAACAAATTCGACCTGTTTGCGGTTTTTGAATTCTTTTCTTTTTCTAACAATGGCCCTGGCTTTAGTTTTGCTGCAGTAAGCTAGTTGGCTACACACTGGGTAAACACTGTCTAATTCTTGAAGGTCAAAGCATAAATACTCTTGGATCCAATGTGGACAATATGTATTTGGAACCTTTTTTTTTTTTTTTGCTTGGAAATCACTTTCTTTGCAGGGTTTTATCACAATGTGTGAGCTGTCAGCTGTTCTGTATTAATATAAGCTCCTGTAGGCATGTATAGTATTGACCTGATGCAGCTACAGTCACCGCTGAACACTAGGCACACACACACACACACACACACATTTTTGCCCACAGGTAGATACAAAGCTGATCAGTGTGATGTTGTGTCTGTGTTCAGTCTTTATTGTGTGTTGTTTACATGCTATGTCCATATGTGTGTAGGAATGTGCTCGGCCCTGTGTGACCTGCCTGCAGCTGTGTAACACCCCCATAACTCACAGTGTAAACCCACATTTAGCTCGGCTGGTGCAAACATAACCTGGTTAAGGTTCGTCTTTGGCTCCTGCCCTGCTCAACCTGAGCGCCGTTTCACCCTTCAGGGATTTTTTGAAGAGATTGCATCGTGTTCATCTTCTCTTGTAATATCCTTCCACCCCGCCTCTGTCTCTTCCTTTCTCTGTTTGTTCCCATTCCTCCCAATTTTCCCTCTCTCTCCAAGGCCTTCCGGATGTTCTTTGTCAGAACCATTAGCCGCCGTGCATATCTCTAACAAGCTCTGAGGTTCAAAAGGCTATGAAGCTCACTTCTGCTCAGCCACACATTGCCATTCAATCATATATTGTTACCATGACATGCCCCGTTGAAACTATTCTGGGAGGGAAAATAGCCACTCAAAGGGCACAAGTTCTATCGAATTCAATCACAAGAGCGTAAAATTTTTTTTTTCCATCTTTTCTCTCCTTGCACATTTTCTTTTTCCAGATAACTCTCACCACCGACTTTCTGAAAGAGGTTCGCCCTGTTTTCCACCGGGGATTTACCCTGCAAAACTGACTTCCTGAAACTATGACACAGTGCCAGCTGCAGCCGTAATAGATGTATTGGCTTGTACAGGTACAAAATATAATTTCCTCTCAAGGCCAGTGCCTTTCCAGTCTCAAGAGCATAAATCAATAAAGAACTTACAGGATAACATGGTGTGTGACCGGGGGAAGCGCAGTGTGAAACATTAATTGGATGTATAGTTAAGATACATCATCCTATTTCTATGCAATTATGAGGAGAATCATATCAAGGAAAGCAGATTTGAGGAGTGTGGGATCTTGTGCTCACGTTTGTTATATTTTCACACGGTGTCTCTAAATGTCCAAAGCCCTCTTCACAAACCAGAGCGCCTTTTATCTTCAGATGTATGCACTGGCTCTCTATCTGCTGTTCTGTGCACGGCAGCCATCACATATTACACTGAAGTGCACCATAAATCAGGTCTTGATAGACTGTGTGCATTGAATCGACACACATCTCACATCAACTCCCAGAGGATCCGTGGTACACTAAAGCATCCATCAACAGTTAGCAGGTTAAATGCAAATGGTTTGGAAGGAAAACGGCTCCTGATCAGACGAGAAGGGACAATCAGGAACATATGGAGCAGTTTTCCCTTCCAACACCTTTCTAAAGAGCAACTGGAGGAACTTCCTCTGGTGCCAAACCTATTACAACGAGGTTATATTACACCAACTGAACAGAGGAACATCTCCAGGGCCGACCGGAGGCTGCAGTGAGGCGCTGTTGGAAAATGACGAGTTGGTTGGAGGCTAACAGCTAATGTCAGTCAGAGAGAGGACACACACCATCTGTGAGAGTGACAGAGAGAAATATTCCTGTGTCTCCAGCCTCATGGTGTCGTAATGTAATTATAGGATAATCAAAACCAAAATGTCTGTGGTGTTCAGGGGAAATAGGGTTAGAGCCGTCAAGATGTTTTAACCCTTCAGGGGTCTGAGCCCATTTTGGCCATTTTTGAATCTGTTGATTTTGCCTTTATACACCACATAAAAATGTCAGCATCAGCCGATTTAGTCTTCAAACTTCTCCTTTGATTATTTGCTTCTACCACTAGGACAGAGACTGGATGCAGGCCTGCACCTGCAGCGGTTCCATTCAGGCCCGCAGCCGCCAGCTAGCTGGTGCTAGCTGGTGCTAGCTGCCCCCCCCAGCCCCGCACTCCAGGTTTCCATCCTACTCGCTGGGGCATAGCCCCTGAGGCTCCCGCTGCCGGTGACGGCCAGGTATGAGCTCAGTGCTCCAGCTCAACACTCGGGCTGTGAATCTAAAACAGCTAATCTATGTCAAATCAATAATATAATATAATAAGTAAGTGCATGAGTTATGGCAGCAGACATGGTCAGGTTTCAGTCTGAGTTGTCAGTCTGAGGCGTAGCTGTGATTTGGGCTCATTGTTCCTGTGGAGCCGTGAGCTCAGAGACTGGACTCTGAACTCAGACAGGTTTTTGCAGTTAATCACAGATCAGGTGAATTGTCATCTTGTGAGCAGTGAGTACACACTGCTATATATGTAATACTGTAACACTGAGCTATGATGGCAGCTGGTCAGTGCAGCGTGACTCAGTAGGAGAATAGTGTGTATTGTCCAGCTCTGAATGTGATTGCAGAGCAGTGAAAGTGATATAGTTTCCTGCTCCTGCAACATAACTGAGAGGAAATGGTGTTACTGCTCTGAGCCTCATGTATTGTGTCTTAAAATATACTGGGAATTGCTTGTTGTAGCTTTGCCCAGCTTTAATGGTGGTGTAGCATGCATTACAATTTAAGTACACTCATAATCATTATGTCATATTATTCCTGTATTTTATGTTATTAAGCTCTCAGAGCCACAGTTTTACTATTGTTACAGCTTTTATAGGACAGGCTTTAATGGCATCACATTGTACAGTAATGGCTAAAATCACACTTGTACTTGCCTGAATATATAGCTTGTCGTGTATGTAGTGTGATAATGATATGATTTAAGCTCAGCTGCGGTGGACGGGACATCAGCACTCCCAGGTCTCTCTGCAGTTTGATGCCAAGTCATTAGTTAAATCTGATTTTTTTTTTTTTTTTTTTCCCAAAGCAGCTCCCTTGAGCTTTTGTGCCGTTTGAAGGTGTTCACAGGTTTCAAGATGCAGTTGGCCACAGAGGGAACGATCAGGGGAACACGTCTGCCTTTCATCAAATACACATAATGTAGTACTATTGTTTTTGGGCAACAATTTCATATTAGATGAGGCTGTGCCCGAGGCTGTGTCACAGAAATAACACTGAGGAGTTCACACACACACACACACACACACACACACACACACACACACACACACTGTATAAATCCAATATCCATCATAATTTCATCTAGTATCTAACTGTGTGGTTGTTTACCATAACACTGTGGCAGCTTTCAAAGTCGTTACAGAACACTCACTGTTATTTTGTGTTAAACCCCACACACACACACACACACACACACACACACACACACACACACACACACACACACACACAGCTAATGCTGATGTAATTTGTTATTGTTGACATTTGTTCCACCCTCAGGCGATACATTCTCCCTTTTCATCCACCCCTTGTTGTTTCACATTGTGTCATCTGGCACCTGACCCCCCCCCCTCCCAAAAATAACAAGCCTAACAGACAGACAGACAGACAGACAGACAGAGACGGGGTGGTGCAGAGAGAGAGAGAGAGAAGCCTTGGACAAAAAGAGGAGATGTTCAAGTAGAGTAAAAAAAAAAAAAAAAAAAGACACAGAGCTCAGGAGGGTGAGAGAGGGAGGCACTGAATGAATGAGACAGAGAGAGAGAGCGATAGAGAGAGAGAGAGCGCTCGATAGAGGGACAGAGAGAGAGAGCGCCTCCATTATTCATCTGCTCATCTCACTGCAGTAGATCCAGCAGGGGGAGGTGTTGCAATATTTGGTCGGTTTGTGTCTGTAGCAAAACACAACTAACGACACAATCACAATCCGACTCAGACAGAAATGAATGCAACTTATTTTTTCCACATCTTAGACACATTCGCTAAACAGAGGCTCCTCTGCAGCCTGTGTCTTATGGCCTGCTCTCTTTTCTCTCTCTCTCAGTCTTTATCTGTCCACAGTTTCTATGCCTCTCTCTTTCTCTCTCTCTCTCTCTCTGTTTCTCCCCCTTTTCCGAGCTCCAGTCTGACTCACTTGGCTGGGGGAAAGGTACATGTGGAGCAAGGCGCTGAAAGAGGCTGTTCAAGACCATGAAATGTCTCCCCTCACTTGGGAGCTTCTGACATTTTGTCTGTCTTGAAGGCAGGAAGAGTGGCACAGAGAGAGAGAGAGAGAGACACCGAGAAACACAGAGAGAGAGAGCGAGAGAGAGCGAGAGAGAGGATATTGAGATGAAGTGAGAGAGTTGTGTCTCTGTGTCACACACAGTGGGATTGCTGTGCTGTGTTCAGCAGGTGGTTATTATCACATAACAAAACACAATCACATGCTCTGTGTTTGTTTTCACTGTCAAACTGAACCTAAATGTTCGATTTCATTCACCTTTTTTTTTTATGCTGCAGCTTCACACACACACACACACACACACACAGACACACACACGTCCGACTCTCTCCACGTAGCTCCAGTTCACTGCTATTGTCATTTGACTTGGATTTTTAGCCTTGGTACCTAAACGTCTCTCTTTTGTTGTGTTTTACTACATTATTAGCACACACACACACACACACACACACACACACACACACACACAGACACACACACAGCCAGGTCGTGATGAGCCTTGGGTGCCAGATATTATTCATACTGAGACTGGTCAAGTGCATCATCTTAATTTTTTTTTTTCATACTTGCACTAAATAATAATATTGTTGTATTGTAACCCGGACCACGGACGCAGGCCTCCAGCCTGCTGCTGCCTTTTCTGCTCCAAATTATGTCTCGTAGCTAAACTCATAAAAATGCTCATGTTCTGAATTTTTCATTAGTTGAGTGTTTTGTTCTGAGAGGAAACGAACGTGTGACTAAATTCAATTAGGTAAAAACACCACACTGTCTAAACAGATGTGTGTGTGAGTGTCACTCCACAGTGCCAGTTTGCTCATATCAAAGCTGACACTTTCAACAGTTTATGCTGCATTAAAGGCCACAGCGCCCGTCCTGCCTTATTGTCCACTGCTGCTTGTTCAGAATCACCCCCTCCCATATATAAACCATAACATTTTCCCTGAAATGGACATTACAGCATTTTGCACCTTCTTGCCTACCAGTTTTTCCACCACTGTGTTAATGCATTGTCAGAAACAGGACAGACACCAGAACGGTGAGGACAAAAGTACAGACACCAAAAGTGTTCTTCAGTTTGTAGAATAACAGGATGTTCCTCAGAGCTCCTCATAGAATCAACAAAATCATACGTTGGTGTCTAAAAAGAAAATACTGCTGAGAAAATATGAGCGAAAAGACAAATAACTTTCTTCTTCTACAAAGTTGAAATTACAGCTTTGTGCCTGCAGTCAGTTATAAAACTGATGAGTCTGTAAATTTAACAAAATATTTTTGTATTTTTTTTTTTTTTACCACTGTGTCTCTGCTGGACCGCTTTTATACCAACTTCCTCCGAGCCACATCTCACACCATCGTGTCAGCAAACATAAATGTGATAAATGCTTCACTGGTTGCTGTAGCTGCTTCAAACTGCACATAAACAGGCTGAAAAGTCTTCACTTGACCCGGCTCCAGTCGTGAACTATCAACCTGATTCATTGTTTCCATTATTATCGAAGTCAAACCAAAGAGTGGTTTTCAAAGAAGGTCTCAGGTCTCATCTCGGTGAGTGTCCCCCTTGATCCTCATCAGTTGAGCTTTAAGAGCAGGTACTCTGGTGAAACGGCTCAGACAAAAGTCCGAAGAGAAGCTGGAGCAGAAGCTAAAGGCCTCACTTCTTTTCTCTCTGGGCCTATCAGCAGTCTTTGCTCCGGTGACCCACTGTGTGCTACTCTTTACACCAAACACCTCCTTTCCTGGGTTCAATCATCTACTCACAGATGACCCCCAGTGACTCAACATGTCCCTGTAACGTATGCACATGAATGTAACAAAAACAACTTCACCTAAAACCTCTGAGAAAACCATTACTCCCTGTGAGTGACCTCTTCACTTCAAGGTCACAGGAAACCCAGGTGCCATGTTCATCCTCTGACCATCTCTGTCCCTTCTGTCGTACACCTACAAAACATAAGGAGACTTGACTGCGCCTGCACCAGCTCCTCGTCCGAACCACCCTCATGGCCAAAGCGCAACCAAAGTGTGGCTCTGTGTTTGATAAACCTAAAAGAGTCATACATGTCACTCACTCAGCTCTGCTGCCTCTCCATGGCAACCTGAATCAAACTCATGGCCACTGGATTTCTCTCACGAGTATAACCTGGCGCTGACGTCCCTGCTCACAAGGTGATCCTGGCCCAGACTGTTCATATTTGTCGGTTCTCTCGCAGATCGAGCCACCAGGCACTCCCAGAACAGGGACACCCCCTCTTTTCAAGAATATCCATATCATAATATTCCCTCATCTCAGATACAGGTTTCTCAGGACTGCAGAGTTGTCACTGTAAGTGAAATCCAGGACCACAGTGAGTCTGAAAAGGGAAACATTTGCTGCTCTTATGTCTGGAATAAACATTAAAATGTCCAGAATACCTAAACGATTCACACATGGCAGCTTTTCCAACGACCTTCCCACCTTTGGACTCTGTTGTAGTGACTATAACTGAATGTAACTGGTTTTATTGAGCCCAGTCTGTAACACAAGTTAATTCCACAAAGGAAAATAAACCTGCTTGAATAGAAACATGGTGAACAAAGTGAAAGTAAAAAAAATCTATTGCTTTCTATAGGACTTTATGCAGTGAACCTGGACCCACGGTAGGTTATCATGTGACTGACAGAACATCTGATATTCCACCAGCAGCGAGCAGTGAGACCACCGTTATCTCGTATACCCTTTCTCTCTCTGGCTCTCCAGTGACACCTCCGAGCTGTTTTGGAGCCGTCCAGGCGAATTTCATATTCAACCAAAGTGGCACCATGAGACCAGGCTGCGGAGGCAGGAGCAGAAAGAGAAGCAGGGGTTCAGCGAGGGCCAAAGAGACAGAGGAACGACGGAGGAAACGTTAGAGATGGGAGAGTGGAAAATCCAATATAGAGGCTTTGAATGCTCTCCAGAAAAGGCATTAAGAAGTTACTTAGCTAAATCCATTAGACCTGGCAGGATGCAGCCGCCTTGATGCGCTAAATCAAATCATGCATCCAGGTAATTGTTCTCACATTAGAAAAACTTCAGCCTTCTTCCATTCCCCCTGAAAGCTCATTCACCCCGCTGCTGCTGCTGCGTCCATCTGAGATATGGGATGGTTCAAGTGAAGTGATCAGATGATAATGGTTCTAATCTAGATAATGCAACAAATAATATGAGGTGGGTGTCACCAAGACTGTGTTAATGAGGTGAGATGAAGTACAGTGAAGTGGAAACAACAGGGATGACAGTGATGATGATGACGACGACGATGATGATGATGATAACACGACTCCATATTTTTAGCAGCACAGTGAGTTAAACTCTTAAATATGTAACATGTAAGAGTGGGCTGTTAGGTTGAAAAGATGAACATGGAGTGTAAACAGAGAAATACGGTGGAGGTGAGTCACGATGAATCAGTCAGTGTTATAATATTGTAATGTTGCTGTTTGTTTGTTTGTTTGTTTGTTGTTCAGATTGACGACTTGAGCACGTGGCACCAGTTTCCGTCTCCCAACATGATTCCAGCTCAGTGAAAAAGTTTGTTGATGTGGCTGTCGGCATCATTTAGAAACTCCTGCAGTGTAAAACACACGGGCACCACAAATCAGAATTTACAACACAGTGCAGGCCGACCACATTAGTCCTCATTCGTTCTGCTGCAAGTGAGAAAAATGACTGTGCCACAGCAAATGAATTACTCAAACCTTCATCGTGTGAAGCCCAAATTGACCTTTACATGACGCCTATCAAACGGTAGCACTGCATAATTGAAAATCTTTAAAATATAAAAGGACAGTGAATCTCATCAGCTCTCACTGTAGAACATCAACGGGAGTGGACTCATGGACTCCAACGCAGCCTCTGCATTCACTTTGACCCAGAAATTATAATCTAAGTATCAATTACACACACACACACACACACACGCCTCACATCTCTCGCTCTACAGTTTCTCTTCAGGAGATCTTACCAAGATACACAGCGCTGAATCAGTTGTAAAAAAAAAAAAAAAAGAAAAGTCTAATCTGACCTTGACCACTGTGATGTCGTCTGTGGCGTCTTGAAAGCTTTTCAGGATGCAAGGTGTTTAAGTCTCTGTCACCTTGGCTCATTCGGTCTCTCTCTCTCTCTGCAAACACACAAACACACACACAACAAAACAACTCAGTGGAAGTTGCACACAAGAGAGTGAGGACGAATCTTTGATGACATCAAGCGACGACTCCCACAGCAGCTCCGTGTGCTGTGGATGGGGCGACTTTGTGAATAGTGCGACAGTGCTGGGGGGATTTTCGGGGGATACAGCACTTCAAATGAAATAAACTCCCTCTGGTGTAAAAAGCCTCAGAGTTATTCTACCCCCCCCACTCCCTCCCAACCCCCTGCCACCCCCACCCCCCCTTTGCTGAAATGCTGCAGTGATCACATAGTCATACTTGTCTGGATTTTAGCTTTGAGCTTCACTTGCTGATGTTTCATAAATATTAACTAAACTGTCCACAGTTATTAGAGAGTTTGAATCGTCGTCTGTGTTAAACACAAACGCCTGGTCTCCATTCAGATTACCACAGTGTTTCCTGGTACCATTATTAATAGAAAAACATGTATCATGAATTGCACAGTGTTGCACTATTTACCACAGCAGCAGCATCAGCAGCAGAGTGTAAAGAGAGTCAAAACTTGCTCTGTGTATAAAAAAAAAAAAAAAAAAAACAACTACATTTTTATATTTTATCATTAATATTTTATATTTTTCATAAATACATGTAGTTAAAAAAAAAATGAAGAAAATATTCATGTGTGACTGTTTGGGTTTATTGCACAGGAGAGCATGCAGCGCTGGTTTGGACAAAAGCTGCTTGGACGTTTGAAGAACTTGTTTATTATAATGATGTGAAAGCAGCATCTCTTCACCTGAAGCCTGCAACTTAACCAGGAGTACTGCAGTGAACTAAGTGCACTCCCAGAGCTGAGTCCTATAAAACCAAACGCTGCTCTCTCAGCCTGGGGCTCTTTATTTCCTCCCTAAATTAGACACAAAGCATGTTTCATTTCCCAGGTGAGAGCGAACGGCCTTGGGTTCCTCAACAGGCATGAAGACACTCCCACTGATCCAGAACACATTTGACTGCTTTATAAACAAAGCACTGTGGGTAAATCCTGTGATGTGTCAGAGTAGTCACAGTGTGAGAGCTGCAGCGGTGCTTGATGTGATCTCTTTTTACTTATTATCATGGGGATCTGTCAACAACCTTCCTGTTTATTTGCACTTTCACTTCCCTCTCGTTACCTACTAGCTCGTCTCTAACTTCATTCTTCTCTTGTTATCTTGTCCTGTGTTGCAGTAGTTTGTGTTTTTTCCAGGTCTGACTGTGGCTGCTGGCAGATTTACTGCTCTTCATATCCATCTCAGCAATCACAGTCGTGTCCTTGGCTTGTCACCAAACATCAGCCCGACAATGTTCTTTAGCCCTGTTGACGCTACTGGTGGCCTGTCAGTGTGTGAGGAGACCACGGAGCTGAACTCGTGGAGACACGCAACACAAGGCTGCGGCTGTACAGTGTATTTGGGCCGGTTCCTGTGGCCCCCACCAGGACCTTTAAAAGCTGCAGAGCAAAAGAGCAGGAAGGGAGGAGGTTTCCAGGCTCCCTGCTGCTCAGCGGAGAGGGATAAAAGAGGCAGAGGCAGGCGAACAACCTGCACTCGCCAGGTTCACAACCAAATCTCATGTCAGGGAACAAAACTACATGAGGCCACAGAGGCACTGGTAAGACGTATAAACACCAGAGCTGCTTAGTTGCATTATTTCAGAGTCAAAACTTATGTATTAATCAGTGTATTCATATCAACAATGGGTCACATGACTGTGTAAATGTGAAAGGTGTTGCCCTGAGAGTTGCCCAACCTTTTTTCTTTTTTCTAACCACAGCAGACAGCTGTTTCCAGTGATAAAGCTCAAAAGCCACTGCATGCTCCACACCCCCCACCATCTCCAAGCAGCCAATTAGTTTCAAGCTGGTGAGCATAGTGGAGAATATAGAGCCTGACAGCCAGATAACCCCCCCCCAGAGCTGGTGGAGACCAACACGGAGTCAAAAGCAGATTGGATAGGAGATACCATCACCATCACCATCATCATCATCATCATCATCATCATCATCATCATCATCATGTGTCTGCATTATTCATTGGTGTCAATAGAAAACAACATGAATTCAGTTGGACGAAAGGAGGAAATGTGATCTGTTTTTTAATCCTGACGACGTTTTGGCATCATTTCATCAGGCACAGTTTATTACGTTACAGAAATAGTATGAGAAGAAGCTGCTGTTGACGTGTGTGTGTGTATGAGTGTGTGTGTGTGCGCGCACCGTTTTTATTGTTGCTGGGTTTTTGGGTTTTTTTTAGCCGTGAACCTGCAGCTGCTGCTGAAATCAACTGTAACTGTTGTGAATCCAAACTGACTACAGCTGCCATCCACTTTGAAGGAGCAAGCAACAAATTTTTCACACTCAGCTTTCAACCCACAGGCAACAGAGTGTTTGAGGAAGATTTTTTTTCTCTGTTTATTTTCTGCAGCTCTGGTCATAGAGAGTCCAAACAGAGAGACATTGTTAAACAAAAAAAAAAGCCTCTCTTTTGTTATTTATAATAAAGACATTTTCCAAAACATTACGGAGTTAATATCACAGAGCTGGATGGATTATCCCCCCCCCCGCCCCACTGTACCCAGTATACACACTGAGTGCCACAGCCTTGGGTTGAACAAGATGTTGAGTAAACATCCTGATGGGGACACACAAAAAGAGCGATGAGCTCTGGATGAAGCCGTCTCCTACACAATGAATTTAGATCAGAGGCGTTAAAAACCACCGAGGTGTGTGAAGATGCTCTGAAGCGATGAGGTGACGCAGGCTCCGTGTTCATAAAAACCAAAACTGTTGTGATGAGTAAAATTTGTCCTTTTGAATGTCATCATAAAGCGAAAGTGATGTGTTGTCCTGGCCTGTGAAAATCCATTTCATAACAAAGGTTAGAGAGGGATGTTGTGAGTCCTGCACTCTCATTTTGATATAAAGGTGACATGTCGTCCATATTAACCATATTCACTGTCCATTTAAACCAGTACATTACATGTATACAGCTGCTCTGCCCCAGTTACACAGAAATCTTTGGATATTATCAAAATGAGACATCAAACACATGGCCTTGAGAATCAAGCTGCTCCCTGCTGTTTTCTTAATGACTGAGGTGACACGCTGTGCATCTAAAGGGACATCGAATGTAAGGAGAACAGGAGTTATGGCTGATTGTCGTCATAATGGTGAAGTGTTCCCTCAGGATTGGTCCATTTAGTGATGGGTGTTCACAGTCTGTCCTCTCTCTGACACACACACACATCAGGCTGCATTCGGGCTTCTTCTCAAAGTAATCAAGCGTTTTACATGGACCGACAACGTAAGATGGATTCTCAGACTGAGAGTTTTGGAGCTTTTTGAAGCCTGTGATGAAGAGACGGTGTCCTTCAGATGAGATGAGAGTCGAGCTCTGGCACGTCTTCAACTAACAAGAAATGGAAACACGGAGGCCACCTGGAGAGTGAAAGCAGCCGTGGAGAACAACTTTATTTTGGAAACCGATGCAGGAATTTCCAGGGCATTATAGCAGCCGCCTGGGGAACAGCTAATCTTGACGGCAACTGTTGTGTAATGATAGGGAGATTTAAGTTTGATAGAAAAATGCATCATACTGTCAGTGAGCCCTGCGGCAGATAAATATTTCGGCATCCACAAACCCTGACCCTGGTGTCTGTGTGTGTCTGTGTGTGTCTGTGTGTGTCTGTGTGGACAGATTCCTGAGGGTTCGCTGCAGAAACACTCTGCACCAAGTGCACTGCCCCTCTTGTTTTTAACTTCCCTGGCACCATTCTGCTCACAACTTGCACGGTCTTGGCATTTTTCTCCCTGCTATGTAATCTGTAGTATCTGCATCAGTGACTTTAGGCTCAGTTGTGGTTTGTGTTTGATAAAGTCGTGACCCTGAAGAGAACATAAAAGCCTCAGAAATAATACCAGAGCTGAAAGCAGAAACTCCCTGTGATCTACCTTTGGGAGTGGAGATTATACCTGCTTAACGTCAAGCAAACCATGAATACCACATAAAGAGGCTATGAAATCAGCCAGCTAAATTTCCCCCATAACCAGAGTGGAGGGGTGAGATGCTGGCAGAGACCTCACACACAAGCCACAGTTCAGGAGCAGCTGGCTGAGCTCGACTGTTACAGGCTTACAGCGAACTGCATTTATAAATAATCTTTATGTTTTTGTTCTGTTCGAATATAATGGATGGTTTATTGGATCAGAACAATTCAGACGGAGCCAGAGAAGTTGTCTCTCTGAACTTTTCCTTTTTAACAAAAATTCATGAACTCAAACGAGAATAATATTCCAGTATCTTCACTTGGTTGATGAACCGTTATTATGATTTTTCACGCATGATTTTAAAGTCATTAAAAAGTGTCCAAAACCGGAGGAGAAGCAGCTCCACACTTCCTATTGTACTGCCTGTGCTTCAGAGATTTATTACATTCACGCTGCTTACAGACACGTTTAAGTGTTTGAATTATGGCTCTAAAATATCTATATGGTGCATACAATGATTGGACAGACGCTAAAAAGAAAAAGGAAAAGCTGTGCTCTTGGACCCAGTCTCTAGCTGAACCTCTCTGATGTTTATTTCTCAGTTTGATGTTGAAGCAGTTTCTAAATGCTGCTAATTGTATGAATATTATAGTGCAGCATGATGATGCAGTGGCCGGCACTGTTGACTGAATAGGTCATTGGTGACCTGTCCAGGTGAACCCCGCCCTCCTCATCCAATGACTGCCCCCGAACCAGCATACATACAGTATCTCACAGCTTTGTAGATAAGAATCTGTTCTTAATCACTTATCTGGTTAAATAAAGGTTAAATAAAGAATCAATAAAATACATTGAGTCATAGACTAGTTGACTATTTGATCTAAAATATCTGTCGCTCTTCACATCTGCTCACTCACAGAACAGGTTTCATCCAGACCAATATTTCAAGCCTGATCCACCCGTTTCCAAGCTCAGTCCATGTAGCTTGTCCGGTTAAATGCAAACAGCGTGAGGGTAAAAGCTCAGTTAGGCGTGCGATCGTGCCTGAGAGGTGATTGATTTGGCAGCTTGTGCCCCCTTCAGGTTGTCAGATCTGACTGCCTATAAATCTCAAACACTTCACACCTCTGCAGCTGCCTGTTCACATGACAGAAGGTTGTTGGAGTTTTATATCAAGTCAGAGGCGACTGCTTTAAGACCGCAAGGAAGGCTCTGCTTCCTCTAAAAAGTGAAAAGTAAATGCTCAGGTATGAACTGTTGTGTTTATATTTCACTGACTAAAAATGCATTAGAACACATTCAACTCTAAGACGAGTTTGTTCAGAATCAGCTTCTTATCGCAGGTCGACGGACGTGATTTTCTTCTCATACATTCCTGTAGCTACTCAGAGAATAGTTTTATCGCTGCAGAGAAAATAGACATTCATTGGATAAATTCTGTGATTTTGTCAGCGTCTGTGGGAGTGAATGCAGCAGTGGGCGGGCCTGGACTCTGAGCTTCTGCATGATGACTGGAGGACTGTCTAAAGGCTGAATCCCTTTAGAGAAAGCTGGAGGCAGTTGGACTAAGGACAAATTAGAGTCAAGGTGAAATCCTGTCTGGTGGCATTTCAGATGTGGTTTCAACATTTTAATAATGCCAGAGAGAGAGTGCATTCCCATGTTCACGTCTGAAAGCCCTCGGTGAGGAGGAATGTGTCTGAACATTTGCTGCGTTTAATAAACAAAGAAACCTCCCGGCCTCATGCTGCTTTGTCTCCTTAACTTAGGTTTCATTTGTTTCTCTTTTTTTTTATTTAAAAAATCAGAGTTTCAATCTTCTGCTGAACAAGTTTCAAATGTTGTGGTTGAGTGTTTTTCTCCCACTGTTTTTGGATTTCTGCTTCTCGTGTTACATCACCACTTCGGTCTGATTCTGAATGCCAGACTGTGTCTCATATCCAATAGTGCTTACAGTAGATCGCTCTGCTCCCACAGCTTGGTGCTAACAGAGTGGGGCTGTGACAGCATATGTGTGGGCTGTAAAACTGGAATGATAGTGGAACTGGGCATCTGTGTGTTCAATGATGCCATTATAGACGACTACACCTCCTCCAGTTCTTATCTAAAGATGACACAACATGTCATCACCGACAGCCTCACACATGCCACTCTTGTTTGTGGAGAGGAATCGGTGCCATGAGAAATGAAATCATAATTGAAATGTTTTATGCAGACAAAACCTTCACATGGCAGCTCTGTCACTGCCCACAATGCACCAGTCTAACTAACTAATAAACACCCTGGATGGTTTGTACCACAGTGCAAGTTATGAATAAGTAACTGTAACCTAATCTCAGTGAAAGCAAGAACCTGTATATGACGTCATGGTGTTATAAACACACAGATGAACAGGCTTCTGGAGTCAGGTCAGTGCATGAGAGCCCAGGTGCATCCATGGGATGGGGACGAGCCAATTTGGCTCCAACTTCTGCCGTGACTATCGAACCAAGTGGATCTAACCTGACATCACTCTTTCTCACTTTCTCACTCTCTCTCTCACCATTAGCGCGTGTGTGTGTGTGTGTGTGTGTGTGACAGAGAGGGAGCATGAAATAGAGAAGCAAAAAGGAAATTCTGCCAGCGCTGTTAACTGGCTGCCTTGTATCATCAGAATGAATGATCATTATAAGCCCCACAGATTGAAAGTAAACATCTCTTCACTTGTTGTGATGGCAAACAACTGAACAACAGTCAGCCCCTCTGTCTCTGCAGCCTCTTCAATCGCGTGTGTAATTATCAACCAACTGTCAATGTCTCCTCGCTAAAAAGCTTCAGCCGCCTCATGCGTTTAATTAAACGTTTCAGTTTTCTGGCTGCAGCATTTATTTAAATCGCCTCGTCCATCAGATAAATCAATACATTCCGCGTCTGAAAAAGCAGCGACTCAGTTGCTCACATTGAGGTCACGACCTGCACGGCCAGACGTTCTGACAGTTGTGGTGACACAGCTGCAGGGCACGGAGGAATATCTGACCCTGGGGATTGAATGATGTGGCATGCATTTGTGTGTGTGTGTGTGTTTGTAGCAGCAGTTTCCTGTGTGATGACTAACTGTCCATGTCAAAAGCTGTAGATATTTATACAGCGACTTCAACTAGAATGTGAAAACAACTCATCTCATAATATCAGTGCTTCAACTGAACATAAATCCTATAACAGAAAAGCACATATGACCATGTTTTATAAGTATACTGGTCATATTTACTTAACATATATACAGCATAGGGACATGACCTACATTGGTAAGTGTGGCTTGTGAAAAGTTTGAGGTGCAGTGAGGCCAGAGAAAGTCATTGCAAAGAGAATATATTAAATATTACACTTCCTCTCCATACTTTATTCAGGAGGGGTTGATGGCCTGCTCTTTGAGGGAGTGCTGCTGAAGCGTCTGTCAATTTCCTTAAGATGATTAACCTACGCAGAGTCGCTCTCTCGCCACAAATAAACACATGATGGTGTTTTCAAATCAGACACATCTCATCTCCCATGCATGTCACCCTTAGGTGGGAGACGCTGCAATCAACTCTGATTACCATCGTCAGATTTTTAATAACTAATGTTTGGAAAATCTGGAACTAGACAATGGTGGGCTGTCATTCTGGGTGAGAGAGTTTATAAGGCTACAAAAAAAGGTTTACCATAGCTAAAGCCTGGTGGGACTGTAAAAAGTGATAGTGCAGCATGTTCGCTGCCTGTTTGCCTGTGGAATAAATGTTCTGAGGGGAATTTGGGCTAATGCACCATGACAAGACGACAACTCTGCAAGCACCTGCTTTTTTTTTCTTTTTCTCTTCCTGCACCTGCCACTCTCACTGGTACTGGCTTTTATTCAGCTTTAATGCAACAAGGGTTTCATTTTACACCAGATCAATTAACACGGTATTTTTATGGATAGTAGAAAAATGTTTTAAATATAGTTTTGTAAATGAGGAAGAAGAAAAATACTCGTGTTATCGGCCGAGTTTCCTCTTTCAAAAGTGACTATCAGGAGTTTCGGAAAGCGGAAGGGAAGTGTTTTCACACTACATTTCCCATGAGCCTCCACGCGCACGATCACAAACTGGTGCAAATGAGCGAGCTAGCCAGAGCGAGTCATGGGAGTTTTGAAGACCGAACCAGAGAGCTTTGACCGAACGATGGCCACCGACGAGGTCATTACACAGACAGGTTTTACTATTAGTAACGTTTTGACAATCTATAATGTGCATAGTCGGTTGCCTTAAATCGCTAACCTAAAGCACACTTTACGGGGGAATCTTTAACAAAATCATAACCCACCGATTATATAATAACAATATTCTTTTCATGTATAACTTTTCTTAATGAAGTAACAAAATGCTTTACAGGAAAAAAAATATATAGGAATCCAATTTGTTTCTGCATTTCTTGTTGATAGAGAAATGCAGATTAGGTGAATAATGTATTAGCATACAGATGTTTAAAAGAGGAATGTGAAAGTGTCCAGGTGTCAGTGGAAACAGATGCAGTGCTGCTGACGACATGTGCCGCACTGTGCTCACGTCACAAGCACTGTTCTCCGTCTCTGTGTGTTTCTGTGTTTTACTTATTTATTTATTTACTCATTTATTCATCTTGATATGTCTTTACTCTCGTAAGGTGACATTGAAACAGAGCTGAGACCTGCCATCCAAGCAACGTGTGTGTGTGTGTGTCTCAGTGTGTCTAAATACAGCAAAAAGAGAGTGAGCTAGAGAGAGAGGGAGAGGGAGGAGGAGGAGATACTGTGAAGTGTAACAGCCGTTATCAAAGTAATTTATGAGGCAGTGTGGGACAGGCTACCATTTTGTGTTTGAGATTATGAACACATATATTTTTCTCAAACATCCCCTCAAGGAGTCATTGAAAAGAAGTTACACCCACCAAAGCAGGAGCATTAGCATACTTATATAAGGACACTGAGGTGTGAAATAGAGCAAAGGACAGTGCAAACCCCAGGATACTCTCCCCTGATTGGTTTAAAACTACATCTATTATAGGCTAGATGAATGGTGTGCTCATGTAAGTGGATCATCTGACATATGCTTCTTAACCTGATTCAGTCGCTTAAACAACAGAATACACTAATTAGATTTCTGTATTGACTTTTTTTTGGTAGATTTATATGTCCAATCAGCTGAGCAGAGAGAACCTCTGCTCCTCTGGCTTCAACTGCAACAGATAGACTGGAGCTGTCCTTGGTGCTGATTGGTGCTCGTCAATGCAGCTGACACTAACAGAGCTGTCCGAGGTGCTGAAAGTTTTACATGATGGTACTGAGCGCCTGCAGTTCAGTTTTATGATTCCAGACAGATCTGTCGGTCAGCAGGACACACACACACACACACACACACACACAAGCTCTGAGGTAAACACGACTTTCAGCTTTCAGTCTTTGCTATCACCTGTTTTTCGACACTGTTAACACACAACACACCTACAAATTAATCTAATCCTCAGAATCACACATTGTAAACTGAAAAAAAAAACAAGTCCTCCACTCTGCACTGGGCCGCCTGTTCTCACCCTCATCACACCTGACACCTTCTTTGTTGTCCTGGTACTCGTTTTCCTCTCCCTCGCCTTTCTGTTGTTGTTTTTTTTTGGTTTTCAACACAAGATCAGCCCAGAGAGGTCATGTGATTCAAAGAGTGTCAACACCTGAGTGTGTTTCCTGAATGAAATCAGCTGTGATTGATCTATTTTCATAACTTCAATCAGCTGTTTCTCAATAGCAACGATAAATAATATCTTCAACCTTGAGCTAGAGCTCAGGTTAAATCTCACAGCAGTGAAATCTTTGTTAAACTTGTTAAAGAAGTTAAAGCATTTATTAAATCGAGCCCACACAGGCTGATGTTGATGGAAATCACAGCAACTGTAAAATAAAAACAAGTTTTATTTTTACACTCAAACCAGCAGGAAACTGTTAACAATCACTGTATCATGCTGAAACATGATAAACATATTTCATATACTGCTCATCACGTGGTACATACACCAACCGTGTGCTGGCAGTAAAAAATGAAAACCACCATTTTTGCACCCCCCCCCCCCCCCTCTCTCCCTGTAGCATCAAGCTAACGCTTCTCCTGCTGCTCTATGGAGCTCCGCTTCCGCTCGGTGAAACCACGCATGTGTTGATCCGTGCTGCAGCAACGTGCATCAGTTCCTCTCTGACCCCCCGTGTTAATCTGCATTCAGACCGAGGCTCCACCGCTTTTCTCAGCTGCTCGATATTAAGAGTAGCTTATTACGAGGGAGGAGGAGGAGGAGGGGGGGGCTTCGCCGTCTGAGGCAGTTTTCGGGCCCTGCTAGGCTGTCGGTTCAGCAACGGAGGAGACGCAGCCTGGGAAAAAAAAAAATACGAGAGGGAAGCGAGCGAGCGATACGAAATCAAACTTTCGAGTCGCATCGATTTTTGTTGTGGCTGATTTCGCTCCACCGCACGTCCGCCGCCTCGGGTCTAGATTTGCAGACCCGCTGCCGCTAACGTGCGTAATGTATCGCAGAGAGGAAACACAGTAAATAGACGGACACGTCCATCTGCACAAAAATAGAGAGAGAGAGAGAGGAAACGAAGATGGTGATGATGATGATGATGGCTTCACCCAATTTAGCCTCCAAATGCTCGACAGCAATGGCGAAGCCTTCCCTCCCCCTGAAGCTCTTCCTCTGGGTCTTTATTGTGGTTAATCTCCCTACAAGGTAAGATATGACCGCCGAACATTTCCTCTCACAGTCAGGACCGAGTGTCGCTTCGCTCCTCTGTATATTTCAGCAGCATCGTGTGGTGCTGTGCCTCCATGTAACGCCACCCAGCCCTGCTGACGGCGGCTCCGCTGCTCTCCTCACAAAACAACGCATGTTATGTTGCTGTAATTCACGGCATGTAACGGTGCTGTGATGTGGAGCTGGGATGGTTTTTAGTCTTTTTTTTTTAACATGGCGACAGCGACACATGCATCGCGTTTCATTTCTCATCATCATCAAGTCTTTTTTTATTATTATTATCATCATCAACATTTTTTTGGGCTAAAAACAACGCACAGCTACAGATTCCTGTAAACATCTGTGTGTGTGAGCATCTTGTGATTTAACTGACATTTTAGTCCCATCAACATGTTCACGAGGAGACGTTTGTCCAGCACATCTCTGTCTCTCTCTCTCTCTCAATCTGGCCGACGTTAGAAATAGCATAGTGGCAGGCTAAGTTGAGTGAAGCTAAGGCTACACAGAGTCTCTGCTAAGCTGCCTTCAAGGATCAAGTCTATTCTCAGAGCCAAAGCCTCATTATTGGACGCATGAGTCGGATGTGGCCGAAGTGGAAGAGATAAATACAAACGGTCTTTGGTGATGAGGAGAAGTTGGGTGTCAGTGAGGGTTCGTGCCACGTTTGTGATCTGATAATAATAATGATAATAAAGAAAAAAAAAGGCATTTCAAAATGGCAGACAATCACAGAGGAAGCAAGTGTAGAGGCACAGTAAGGACAGGGACAACACATATGGACTGAACACACACACACACACACACACACACGTTCACACAGAGACGTGAAACATCCATTTCAGCTGTAACTAAAGCGCAGGTTTGGGTTTGTTCCTGTGCTGAGATAAGAACAGTGAGGAGGCAGCGGGTGGTTACAGGCTCCTCGCATCTTTTCCTCTTGTGTTGCTGCTGGAGGGTGAAAAATGGAGGCAGATAAATCAGCTCGTTCAATCACCGTCGCGGTGTTCGTGGCAGCCTCGGGGCTCCTATATACAGCTGTCAAGGCCTGTGCCTTTGTAATTGTATGCACAAGTAGCGTTCACCGTATGCTTGAGTAAACACTGCACCTTGTCCCATTGAATGGCGGGCAGAGATTGAGATCCATAGGCAGGTTAGGGATGTTACAGCTTGTGCTCGAGTGACGGGAGGATAATGAAGTGAGGGAGATCAATCCAAGTGACACATTCAGATGCTTCTGAAGGCCAAATGTGAGCTCTGGATGTCTACACCTGTACAAAGCTTGTGTTTATGGTGACCCCCCCCCCCTCCCAGTGTCCATCAGGCCGTTTCCTCCTTTCACACACACTTCATATCCAGGTCCTGTGTCCTCTGTAATAATTAAAAGACAGCTTTTGCCGGCTAAGTTGCATTGGAAGTCATTTGTGATTCATGTGTGAGACCTCTTACATAAGACATCTCTCAAGGCCTCAGGCGTGCTCTCAGTAATCTATGCTACTTTGTGACTCATTGACAGTTACTATGTGTAGTGATGCCTGACTGCGTCACCATACATTAACTCCAGTGCACAGTCAATTTCACATCAAAGGTATCACAGCATCAACAACACCCTCAGGAGGAAGTGGAGGGGAGAAAAGACAAATTTGGTGCCCAGTGTTTTGGTCACCGTGTCATTTCATTGGTCGCGATCATGTTTCGGCCATGACAGGAGGAGAGAGTGATGTCAGAGTGATGTCAGAGTGAGAGCTGAGGTTTCACAATTTGCTGTTCGGGGGGGGGGGAATCACCTCAAGCATTGATCGATCTCAAGTGATAAACCACTGATTAGTATGTTTCCCTCATATTTACTCCTCTCACCTGAACTGCACTCAGACATGGTTTAAATATCCTTCGTAATGTGTTAATCTCATCTCATTAAAAAAAGAAGCAAGTTCACATTTGCATTGATCTAAGATGGTGTATGAAGTTAATCACAGTTGATGAATAATGATTATGTATCATAATCACCATCAGTGTCATTTTGAGCTCCTCTAAGTGAGGATGATGTGGTTTAAATTACATGTCACAAGTTGTATATCTGTTTTCCCAAAGCCTCTGATAAATGACCAGTGTTATGAGTCAAACTCTCCATCTCCTTCAATGGGGAATCCTCAGTTCAAGCCCTCGTACACTATCTGCCTCTTGTCATCGTGCAAAGAGGGTTAGAGATGTATTATTGTGATGAACTGTCACTCTGTCATGTAACCCAGTTATGACATATATATATATTTATGTTGCATATTTACCAACAGTGGTGTTGATAGTAAGCAGACGTCAGCGTGTGTCGTCTGTGGATCTGACAGGACAGTAGAAGATGACAGTCAAAGCTCATAGCTGCCTCCTGCGTACAATTTACAGTAGACTCTGTCATATTCGTCACCCAGGAGGTATTAAGGTCAGAGGGATTTCAGATTTCTGGGATAGAGTTGGGGAGGCTTTGAGTTAACAGCACTGGTGATTATTCCCATTTATTCACAATAAACTTGAAGCGGGGTCGTGGCTGTTGGCACATAACGTGCTTGTTATTTCCAAGCTGAAAGCACCACGGCCATCTCTGATGATCTGTGTTTGTGCAGATAAATATAGATCTTTGTTTTTGGTCTTTCTCTTTTGAAAAGGGTTTGTGGCTTTTTCTGAAGGAGACAAGCAGGTGGTTTTTACATGCATCAGATCATTGATCACCGACTACAAACAGTCACTGTTGTTGTGATCGTCTGACGTCTGTCCAACACTGCAGCTGCAGCGCATATTGAAATAGTCCAAGAAATTCCTAATTGAGTCTTGAACAGTATTGGCACCATCAGTAATTGGTTCAGTCTGCTGTATTGCAGTTATCCACTGATAGGAACAAGTCAGCAGAGCTAATCTATGTGATCAGGTGAGCGAAGCCAGTAAATGGAGGACAGACAACACAAGGTCCAGCTGTTTGTTTTTTTGGGTTGCAGTCACAATCCTGTCCGTTGCTGCTGCCTCGTTAACCAGGGGGACAATTAACTTCAAATCCACTTCAAATGATTACAGTTTGTTAATTAGTGAAAAAAAACAGTGGCCATTGTGTTGAGTCATTTTCTTTTTTTAATGGGAGCGGCTGAGAAAGAGGCTTTGTAGCAGTAACTTGAGTGGCTTGTTGGGTTGTTGCCATCGGGGCTGGACCAGTTTCATGTTGGCTAATAATATGCATGAGGGTTCATTAAATTAGGTTCCTTCATTAGCTACAGTATGAAACATACAAAGATAATATCTCAAGGGAACTTGATGTGGATGCTAATCGTGACGGCACGTAGCTGTTTGCTTTAAGTGATATTGCGCTCATTTCCCCTCCTCAGACCTGACGTGTGTTTCTGCAGTGAGGTAGGGGAAGGTGGGGGGTGGGGGCCCCTCATGTGTTAGTGCAGCGGTTCCAAAGTAAATGAAGGTAAACAGTATGCCTGTCGAGTGAGTGCACAATTAACCAGCCTACAGGCTACTGCTCCTAGCAGCAGTTATTAAAGGAAAATGTGACACCAGTCATATTAATCAAACTGCATTTTATTTTTATCAAAATGTTTTAAATAAAGTTTACAAATTGAATATAACACTGTCGCTGCTGTTACCCTGTTCATGTCACGCACCCCCTAGTGGCATATTGCGCACCACAGTCTGGGAATCTCTGTGTTAGAGGAAACAAGAGATCTGCTGCATCGTTGGGATGAGTCCTGCATGATATCAGCAAAATGTCTGATGACACTGTCAATATTGCGATGACGATATGACTTGTGATAAATAAGCAAACATTCAGGTGTGCACATTAACCACACAGTTCCTGCGTCTTTCTGAAAACAACACAATACGCTGTAGTACAGACACCAGGCCTGTAGTGGCGCTGTAACACTGCCACACAAACACAACTAAGCCTGAGAGGAAGAGTGGAAAGCCTGCACGCTGTAAACAAACTCCAGACATAAGTCGAATAAACAAAAGTACAAATGTGCTGATCGATGCCGCATGGACGTGTTTCAGGCGCGGTGTCTGACTGACCCGATGGAAGTCCACCGTTGTTGTTGTTGTCGTTATGTGTGAGCGGTGTAGCTCAGGTTACAGGTATGAGGTGTGTGAGTGTGAAGGCATGGCGCCTGTTAAAAAAACAAACTCATCGCGTTTCAGGTAACTTCTGCGATGTGTCTGTCATGTATGGCAATGAAAATAAGACTCATCGATCAGCCTTAGTTGTGATTGTTGCATTGTTTTGACTGAAGCATGTAGAGCAGATGAAAAGTGCCTGATGATGATGATGATGATGATGTGATGGGTCGGATGCATGAAACTATCACACTGTCCTAAATAAGTGAGGCTGTGAGCACGACCATTAATTCCATTTCTCTCACATCACTACATACGGACACATGGGAATTCATATGCATGAAAAAAAACAAGCTCAAATGTGCACATGCACAAACACACACACACAAACACACAACAGCACAGATGCACACATATCTGGCGCAGGCCTCTCTGTGGACCTCCAGGTACCGAATTAGCAGGCAACAGCTCAGATCTGCCTGCAGTGGAGAACACATGGCTCTTCCTTTGATCTGCTCGTCTTTGGAGCTTTTCCATATGCACTGAGATACTCAGCAAAATGAATATAGATGGTTAAAACTGCAGCCGCCTAAAAAAAACATCAGAAGGTTTTTTTAGGTTCTCACATCCTCCTCTGCCCTCTTTATTATCTGGCTGTATGTCTGTGTCAAAGACAGGTATTCCCTGGATATTTTTTTAATAACATCCAGCAAGGCGTATCTAAAAGGCTCCACCTGAGTGAAATAATTAAGATTTAATGTTTTAGGCACGAGTGTTATGATGGAGATGGATGGCACTTAATGGCACTTAATGAAGTCCAAGAAAGAGCGCTGGTCAAAACATTATTCCTCGCACCCAGCCAAAGAACATGAGAAAGCTATCAGGGCTTCTGTCCTTGTGCTTCACCATGGAAACAGTGTTTTCTTTTCCTCGCCATTTCCTGTTCCACCATTCTTTATTATTTCATCCAAAGGCCTCCTTTTCCTCTCATTGAAAGCTCAGAACTGTTTCAAGGTTGCTCTTTTGTGCTCTTACCCATCTCCTCTCTCTCTGGAGCCAGGGCGGCTCGAGGACTCGATACAATATATGACTCTATCGCTTTTATTCTTTTGTCTCTGCTGCGTTGGTGACACGTTCTGGGCACAAAAAAATCTGTGTTATTTATCAAGCAGCTCCGAATGCTGTTTTTTCTGCTGTCTGAGCCACAACTTGCATGCAATTAGTAAAGTAGGCCTCTCGTTGATGCATATGCATGTGAGGACGAAGGATCGCTGGAGATGTGAAATATGTGGGTGATTGGAAATTTCCAGGCTTTATTAATTCTTTCATTTATTTATTCATGCATTTATTCGACATTGGAAAATTAGTTCCACCCAAATACAATATGCACGTTTACAGTGGTTCATTAAGAGCAGGCTGTTGCAGAAAGAGTCTTTTTAATTGTCTCCATGTGGACGTTGAAGCTACAGATGGAAGTTGAACTTGATGTTCACTGAGCCACTGTGGGGCCTAATGTAGATGAGGCAGCTGAAGGCAATTTAAGAGTTAAGAGGAGAATAAAATAATAATGCAGTGTTAAAGGACAAATATAGCAAGATTTAAAAAGAGTAGATGGTGAAATAGCACAAAGTGCAGTTACAGCGCAGGGCAAAAGATCTCGTAGAAGTAAATACTGTCAAATCTGATTTAATAAAAAGCTGTGGCAAACAGAAATGTTTACAGCTTTGATTTAAAAGAACTGAGCTCTGGAGCAGCCCTCGTGTTTTCTGGGAGCCTGCTTCAAGTGTCCGGCTTCAGTATGTGGTGCACACTTCTTCTTGCTTTATGTTTAGTCAAAATAGATCTGGGATAACTACAAGAAATCTGTTGTTTCAAAGCAGAAGACAGAAACACTTTGCACATCCACTGAGCTGAGGCCGGTGTGTAGGAGCAGGATGAACGGATCTGAGGCAGACAGACCTCAGACCTTCAGCCAGATGAAGGTCAAAGCACCGAAATGTCAAGAAAAAAAAACGTCCACGTTCGTCATCTTAACCCTAAACTCTTCTCAATCTTCTCAATTTATCATTCCCAGCTGGATTTGAATGAAGGTCTTATTAAGTGCTTGGGAATGTTGTGACTTCTTCACATGATGTAATATTATTTCTGAGGTTTCTAATCTCAAACAATAAATAACCGCTGAACCTTTTCAAACACCTTGTCTGTGTACAACACACGTGTGGAAGTCAGTTCGCAGACATTGATTACGTAATAAACTGCCGCCTTTGTAAATCACACACTAATTACACACAGACTGTGGAAAGACGAATGAATGAAAAGACGCAGCACAATTTCAGTCTGTGTTTTTGTTTACTCGAGTCTGACTCTTCTTCTCATTCTGACACACACACACACACACACACACACACACACACACACACACACACACACACACACACAAACACAGTACATACATGTTCGACTCTCATCTCATTGCAGGTATAATCATGTAGCTCTGCCTGGCGAGGCAGCATGACGTCGTCAGCATATTAACATTATCACAGGAGATCATGTGCCTCCATCTTGTATTCAGCTCTCAAATGTGAAAACTATCTTCCATTAAAACACAGAATAAATCTTCACTCCAGACGTACAATTTACTGAGATCATCCTTGTCTGTGGGTGAGCAGGAAAAACATTTACTACTCCACTGTGGTGGTATTTGTGGTCGGGGGCTCTTGAGACATCATTATCCCTTCAGTTTGAGGCGTCTGAGATGAGGAGGTAAACTCAGGAAAATTGCCCTGTCTTCCTCCAGCTCTCAGAAAAACTCAGGAGCTCTAAAAAAAAACCTCTTTTATGACAAACACTGCTGCCATCAAGTTCTTAAACTTTGCCATTTTAGAATTTATTCATTATTTTGTAGACTTCAAAACTGAGGGCTTTAATATCTTATGGGTTGAAGTGGTGGTGGGTGTCGGAGGAAGAAATTGAGTTTGGATGTTGGTTGTACGTGTAATTTCACATTAATTCAGCCGAGTACTTTGACTGCAGGGGTTAATTTATCCAGTATTTCATCAAGTGTGCTGTGTGTTCATATACAGAGAGTATGTGGCTGTAGGTGTGAGGACACGAGCAGAGTGTCAGAGTTTTGAAATCAAAATGAAGGATATATAGGTTTGGTCCAGTTCCCTGTCAGAGGTTATTCAGATTTCCTGCAGGTCATTTTGTCACTTTAAACTTTTATTGAGTGGAAATATCCTCAAAGAAAATAAACAGAAGAAGAATTTAATGTTTCAGAATATAATGATTATTTCTATATGACCATCAGCTGTCTGAGCTCACATGGCCAGTGTTACGTTGACTATCTTCAACTAAAATGCCGAAGCTGCTTCCAGGATAACACACACACATACACACACACACACACACACACACCGGCGTGTCACATGGATGATCTGCAGTGAAGACAGTGAAAGGAAAGTTTAAAATCTGAGGACAATTGAGTTATGAAAAAAAAAATCCAGATGTTACAGAACACAACATCTGACGTGGTCTAAATGCACGATGGGTTCCCTATTAAAACAATCTGCCCTCAATGGCCTTAGCTTTCTGCATGTTACAACATATACAGTATGATGAAGGTGGCAGGCGCTGCGTGAATTTAGAGACAGTATCCGAGGTTTTTAAAACATGATCTACTGTCGACTCACAGCACACAGGAAGTGCAGAGCAGGTGTGAAGGAATGGAGAAATGCACGTCTTCCATCACGAGCGCTGCAGTGAATGTGTGAGAAATGACAGAGACAAAATGGGAAGATTAATCTCTGTGTGTGTGGAAATGATGTGGTGATGAAAAAGCCCTGAAAATGTTTTATCTCCTGACCTTGAGTTGAGATTTGTTTTAAAAAGACTTGTGACTGTCTGTGTGAAGAAACTGCTCGCCCTCTTTTTCAACCAAATTATTGATTGCATGCATTTCTCTCTCTCTCTCTCCCTCTCTCTCTCTCCTCCTCGCAGCTCCTTCCAGACTGATGACGATGATGAGGTGTCTAACAAGACGTGGGTGCTGACTCCCAAAGTGTATGAGAGTGACGTCACGCACATCCTAAACAGCCTACTAGATGGATATGACAACAAACTCAGACCTGACATCGGAGGTGGGCGCTGATTTTTCACAGATGATCTGATTAGTCATGGAATCACAAAGAGAGGCAGCCCACGATTATGGGCAGCGTTACAAAAACAATGAAATGAAACACATGGTAGGTGATTGGACGAGCCACCTGTCTGTCATACGAGGTAGGAGGAGAGGAAAACACATAATACAAGAACAAGCGACAGCCTGAGGAGCTTATGAAGTGGCTTGGGTGGACTCTTAACCTGATTGGCTGGATTTCAGTTTGAGTTGAGTCCTCGGTTTTCCTAGATGTTGAATCTGAACTTTTTAACTTCCCAATTTTGGAGATCTGAAGCCGAAAGGGTTAGAAAAATCACAAGTTGAATTGACAAACAAAGTCAAAAGAAATCTGATTCATAATTTAAATGCCAAAAACTCAGAGGTTTTACAATTTCAAAATCTGGCAAGACAGATTTATTTCCACAGAAGCCTGCTGTGCTGCAGGATTAAACCAGTCTGACTATCAGCTACAGTAAATCAAACACCGATGCTTCGAGTTACATGTAAAAGGTCCAAAATGAAATGTATTTGTTTTGGATTTGGATTTTGGAAACGTCAGCCCTGGAGTCACAGCTGGTCAGTTTGCTCTTCAGCGTTACTTTCGGTTTATAAATTCTCACTCTCTGTAAATGTGAAGACTCGGGTTTTGGACTCGTCTCTGGACTTCACAGCTAACACTTGTGACTTGTTTCACCTCTAGTGTTGGCCAGTAATAATGTTATTCACGCCACCTGATGAAGAATTTTAATATCCCGCTGCACACTGTGAAGTGGGGAAAAAAAGAAAAGATGACAGTTTAATGGTGTGAAATGGAAACGGTGGTCCAGCTGTACAGGAGCCTGATGCCCTGTGTGGAACTGTTCACTGCACTCAGGACACAGCTCATTATTACAGCACACTGCTCAGCACACAGTGTGTGAGTGTGTGTGTGTGTTTGCAAGCGTCCACTCCGTGTGTGTGTGTTTGTGCTGCATGTTGACAGGCAGCCAGGGTTATTATAAAGTGTGCGCACCGGTGTTTGCGTACATGCATGTGTTACGGTGGCGGTAACAGTCTGTTATAGTCCTGCAAGCTTTCTCCTCTCGGTGCAGACGTGTAGCTTACTGCCCTCACTGTGACAGACAGCTGGGCAGGGCTCTCTGCTCTACACTGGAAGTGCACATTTATCTTAACGCCTGTCACGTCCAGCTGCAAAGCACAGAATAGGGAGATGTTCAGTATCCTTGAATGAAACTTGATTCATGGCTCAGTATTCCTGGGAAAACGGGTTTAAGTCAAAATGTGTCACATACTGTTAGAAAATGATAAAGACGTACCAGTGTGTATGCTACAGTGAGCTGCCTCTCTATCGACTGGACCAGGAAACAGTGGTCAGCGCCGTGTTCAAGCTGCTTCTGCCTCAGTCTCATTATCTCATGTCAAAGTGTCACAGCTGAGACACGTTACATTTGTCTTGTTCAACGAGAAAGATGTACAGTCTCATGAAGAGGAGAGAGTTATCACACACTGATGGGTTGGTCAATCCAGTAACATGGACATGTTCCACTGTTTTGCTTTAGTATTTTCCCTGTTTCTCCCAGTGTAAAGGCAGAGTATATACTGCATATATATATATATGTTCATTTATTAATGCTGCGCTCCCCTCCATCCCAACCAGCTCTGACCCACTGCAGCTTTACACCATGACCAATAAATTGACTGATGGAACGAGATGAAAGCAGCTAAGTCAGTGTGTAGTAAATCCCTCACACTCAGTTGCCTTCATGGTGTTTCCATGCACTGCACAATATGTGCAATGGGACACATAATGTGACACTTTTCGCGAGGCATCATTTTTGTTCTTGCGACTTTAGAAGTGGGCTTTTGCTCTAAATTGAGGAGCAGCTCAGATTTGCTTTGAGGTGCAGCTTCAGCCCAGAGAGCTGCTGCAGCGGTCTTAACCATCATCTTCAAACGCGCTATGATCTCGCTCCTTCAGCGTTGGTCTTCCAGCTGCTGCCAAGTTACACAGCTACAGAGGGGGTTATAATTAGCCGGCTATACTGTCATCTGAGCCACCAACCAATCAACCGACCCCACCGACCAAACCAAGGCAAAGCAAAGTTTGTCCTCCACTCCTCACAGCCGTGGATTGCTGCGGATTTAGATTCATCCCTGATTGTGCCACGGTTTCCCTTTGAAGTCCATTGTGATGCTCATTTATTTTTAATGCCCCTGCAGTCTACGCTACTGTACATATGAAAACTGAAGCAAATAGAACAGAGGGAGTTTGAAAATCCTTCTTTCTTAACCCACAACACAGATGTGGCATTCATCAAGGTCGTTGCCTTCGAGAACAGAGGTTGTTTCATCATCATCTTCATCATTTACAAGGGCACACACAGCTATTATGATGAATTTAACCAACTGGTTTAAAGGACTGGTAACGAATGCTGTTACATTTGGTCATCTTGGAGTCCATGAGCTAATACCACCACCAGTGTGTGGTGGGTGTGTTGGCATGTACCATGTTCTCTCTTTTCACAGCCACTGGCATGTTGCAGTGATGTTTCCTTGGCACCTGTTTATGCATTAATGAACGACGTACACTTTCCAGTTGGCTGATTTAAATAAGAGAATTTATTTGGCTGTTATCTGCTACAGTGCTGTATGTGATCTTGCTAATAGTCCACTTGTACATGCATTTAAAGTCTATATAAATTCTAGTGCAATAATATGCCAAGTGCCATGTGTGATTACATGTGTATGTGTGAGTTTGTTCATGCATGTGTGTGTGTGGGGGTGGCGGTGCCATGTACATCCATGTATGCCTCAGAGTGACATGAAAAATGGATGCAGACCTGCACTCACTCCCTCCATCTATCTCTCACGCTCACTACAGCTCTCACATCAAGGCTGGAGGCCGCGTGAGTCTTAACCTTACTCTGCTCTCAGACGTAATGTCCACTCATCCATAAACACACACATTAGATGGCAAAGTGTAGAAGCTGATCCAGGCTGGAGCAAGAAGATCTGACAGACAGCGTGGAGGTCCATTTGACACCAAGCTGTCCACTTTCCTCCACTGTGCTCTGTTTGACATCCGGCTGTCCATCTCACTAAAGCAGTACAGGCAGCAGACGAGAGGCGTGATGCACAGCAGTGGACAGATGTATACATGCAGGTGCACAGGCAGAGATAATTCATTTATATACATGGAGGCGTATGTGCAACTAATTGTCTGTGTGCTAGTTTTTTTAATAAAAGAAATTACCCTCAATTAAAACCAAAGACATTTAGCCGTAGCTGCTGCAGCTGCTGCGATGTTTGCTGCTGCGTTTGTTTCATGATCGTTTCTCAGGTTAAAAATGTGAAATCTTTTCCTTAAATTGTGTCGAGTCAGAATCTTTACGAGGCGCTTTCATCCAACAAGTGCATCTCTGTGTGAGGACGAGACGAACGCCGGCAGGTCTGTGAGAAAAGAGGGTGAATGATTCGTTATCGAGAGGAGCTCACAGGCCTCCAGCATGGGAGGACAGACAGAGGGATGGATGGGCTGCTGCACGGGGCACAAAGGTTTCCTGGTAAATGGGTCAGAGTTTGGCCATAAATACAGACACAAGTGTGTGGTTTATTGGCAGGAAGCCTGTTGGAGGATCTGGTCACAGACAAGAGCCTGGATTTTATTTTATCAGACAATCTGAGTCCTCGTGGTCTAACATTTCGATTTTATACACACGGGAGGAGTGAAAAGAAAGTCATGAGCTTTTACACGGAGCAAAACTTGGGCTAAATGAGTCTTGGGTCAAAAAGATATTTATGAAAATCACCACATTCATCATTAGTAGTCGATTAAAATATTGGTCCAATAGGTTATAAAACACGACGCTGTTTACTTCTCTACTGGAGTGAAGCATTGGCTTGATGATCCATCTAATGAGAAACATCTGACTTTCGAGGAGTGGGTTTCACTGTGTTATTGTTTGTCTCCTTCAGAGGAGCTTTGAAGTTTTTATCTCCTTCAGTATAAACTGATTAAAAAGCTGCAGGACCTCGACACTTTGTTTTTCCTGACATCACTCACAACCATATGTTCATCTCCTGACAACAACCTCAACAGTGATGTTTTACTGCACCTTTGTACGCACACGTCTTGACAGAATCACTATTTTGTTCTTATTCTTCAATTATAATTGATGATGATGATGATGATGATATAACACATATAACACACCCTGCTTACTAACTTGTATAAGTGCATGACTGATAACTCTCCTGTGCTTCCTTGCAGTCAAGCCGACAGTGATCCACACAGACATGTTTGTCAACAGCATCGGCCCAGTGAACGCCATCAATATGGTGAGTAACACTGGTCATGTGTCACCATTGTTGTTATTAATAGTCAGCCTGATAACTAAAGGAGGATATACACTGTAGAAGTGTGTTGTCTCCGTCCTCAGGGAGGTGAGAGTAAAATCCAGAGAGCGGCTTCTCTTCTCTGGCAGAGATTCAGTGTTTTTGCTCCAGCAGGGCAGATGTTTGCTGTCACAGAGGATCGACTGCTGCACCTAATCACCATGCTGCCCCTGCTGCCCTTGTAGTGTAGCACAATGCAGGTGTCACTCAGCTATTTAACTGCTGCACTGGCCTCTGAGCTACAGCGGACAAGCGTGGTCCATTTGATCAATCTCAGCATTAAAGTCATGTAACTAACAGTTATGTTGCTCATCACACGCCTGCAGATCTGAAGGAGAAGTCTTTACTTCGCACTTGCCAACACTTGCATCAGCTACAATCTGTGATGTCACCTGTTTCAGGCCTCTGTGGTTTGTTCAAAAAGATAAAACAGTTTCTGACTTTATCCTTTTTGATCATTTCCTTTTGTTGCCATGGTTTGAGTGACAGCTGAAGAATGTGTGCTGGTTGCAGTGAGCTTGTTTCTGTTCACCAGCTGCAGTGTAATTCATGTTGTATAAACATTTGTCTTCATAAAAGTGTGCAACTCATTTGTTTTCTTATAAATACTTTCTTAAAAAGAACAATGAAAAACTTTACATTACTATCCATTTGGGAAGTCTCAGTGTTGGTACACGAGCAGCTTCTGTCAGCATCTGCCTGTGGAGTTGAGGTTTTTTATCATTTCTTCTTCTACATGCAGGGATTAAAGTTGTGTCACTAACGAACACATGATGGAAACCGCTACGACGGATTCCCATCATCTTGACTCCATAAAGACCATAATAGGAGATGATTGTCAATCCGAGGAGGGGGGGTTATGAACCAGGAACAATTTGCTCGCCAGAAAAATGACAAAATGATAATTTTTCCTTGATTATAAGCGTTTTGAGATCGTTTGAAGCCAAAATCAAAATCACAATTAAAATTTGATTAACTGCACTGCCCGGACAAGGACACAGGTCTTCTGGGCTGGCAAATAGCCGCCTGTTGTAAAGCAATCATGTCTAAACCAAATTCATGTAGTTTAACATCATTCAGCACTATGTATTTTATATTTCCATTTGATTTTCAGTTGTGTGGCCCATCACTTACTTTATCAGAGCGAGTATGGAAAAAAATATTACCCATCCCTGGTCTTGAGTATTTAAAGTTGACGGCTGCATTAGAGAACAGCAGCAATTGTTACAGTATTGTGTTACTTGTTCAGCAGGCGTCATGTAATGCAATCTGCAACATGTTTTACACACTGTCATCATCATCATCATCATCATCATCATCATCAGTGCATCCCTCATAAAACAGTTGCAAATGTTGAATTTCAACCATCAGATTTGAACGGGAGGACCCGTCTCCACACAGAAACAACAGGGGCTGAATATTGAGCTGTCATGCTGCAGTGGCGACTAAAATAGGGCAGAACTGTGGATCTGATAGTGGTGAGGAGAGAGGAAAAAAAAAAAAAGGTTTGTCGGAGAGACAGAGAGAATTATACATTGAGATCTTGCGAATCTCACAGCAGCATTGTTTCATGTGTCATTGTTTTGTGCTGCTCGTCCCTGCTGAGAACCCACTTCTATTGTGATTCTGCAGGGGAGTCGGCTCTGCACCGAGGTGCCGTTCCATTTCACTTAGTCTTAGCTAAAACACCCACTCCCAATAACTGCAGTCACAGTGAAGAGCAGCGTCGACGGGATCAGGGAGAGAATGCGTGTTTATGCTCACGTTAGGGAGTCTGCCTGCATGGATGGGCGAGTGTGTGTGTGTGTGTGTGTGTGTGTGACGAGGGCATTCTGCTGACATGAAAGGTTGACTGATTGCTTCACATTTATATGTAATCAGTGTGGTTGGGCCGGTGCGTTCACACTGTGACGAGACAAATGTGGTTGAGTTTAGGGTGATTTTTGGACGATCAAAGGATAGATAGATAGATAGATAGATAGATAGATAGATAGATAGATAGATAGATAGATAGATAGATAGACGTGTGCAGCAGCTGCTTGAATTGAAAGCAGTGTGATTGTGTGATAAATCTGAGTATACAGGTTAAAGGAAAAAACCCTGGATGTTTATCCCACTCAGCAGGACCAGATGAAGATCCTAAGGCATTCAATCTTTCTCTCATCACTGGATTTGAACTATCTATCTGTCCTTTGTGAGCGAAACGATGCTGCGAGGATGGGAACACTGCCTAGTGAAAATGTTTTTCAAATCTCGTTTAGGACTCTTTGGCATGGATTTTGTCTTTATTGTTGGGATAAGCTTTGTCACTAAGTTAATGCCTCTGTGCCCTCTTGCTCACAAATCCACTGATTTTTTTTCCTTTTTGTATTTCCTCCGCTCTCCTGAACCTCGGGGCTCAACCACTCTGAGATATAAACTAAATAAGAACTGACGTCTCTGTCTTACATCAGAATACACCTGCACCTGCACTCTGAGCTCAGCTTCACCTCTGACCCCGCCTCTCTCTCTCCTGTGCATGTTCCACCTCGGCTGAATGGGAGACAGAAGGTTTTGTTAGTCTCGGGACAAAGAGCTGCCGATACGGCAGGTTATGAGGTTAGATATTGCTCAGGCCAAACAATGGGAATTATTAATTGCCCTGTTGAACATTTAATTTTCAGGCTGAAAGCGTTAGGATGGTCTTTTTCAACAGAACTCTTCAGCGGTGACAAAAGGACTTCTTGGCTTGAATAGACACCTATCACTGAGTTCGCCCTGGCAAAGAAAAGCCCCCCCGTCACACAGTGGAAACAGAGGAGTGCTTGCTGGAGACCCCATTTTAATCTCATTACATCTCTCATCTCATTGGTGATGGCTCTGCTTCCAGACAGAGACTTTTTATCCTCCTGCATGTTTTAAACTGAAACTGAAACTGTGTGTCGTGTGTGCTCAGGAATACACCATCGACATCTTCTTCGCCCAGACCTGGTACGACAGGAGGTTAAAATTCAACAGCACGATGAAGGTTCTGCGTCTCAACAGCAACATGGTCGGAAAGATCTGGATCCCCGATACTTTTTTCCGCAACTCGAAGAAAGCCGACGCCCACTGGATCACCACGCCCAATCGCATGCTGCGAATCTGGAACGATGGGCGAATACTCTACACGCTCAGGTAAAACAACGTCTGACGTGCAATGTTTAGGTTTAGGTTTTGTCTCATTCATCAGACTGTTTGACTGGAGTGGATTTATTGTCTCATGTAGAGGTTCTACCACATTAAAAGTCTGAACTGTCAGTTGTCATTATGCAATGCACATCCTGTTTTTCTACTGGGTTTGTGTGAACCAAAACATAAACAGGAAGTGACTGTAGTTACAGATTTTGCAGAAAGAATTGAAGCTAAAATGACTGAGAGTTCAAATATTAACACAAACTAATAAATCTGGTGTCAATTGAGCAAAACAGGAAACAAGAGCTAGATAGACATTTCTGTATATGGCAACTAAACTCTTTCTCTCCACATATCAGTTACATTGATGTGGATGTAAACACTTGGTGGAGGTTGTGATAATGTTCCTTTTAATAAACAGGCCCGAGGTCAGTAAACACAAAGAAGAACTTCTGCTCAAAAGCTCAGTTCAGATCCATATAGATGAGCATAAACTAATAACTGGCTCAGTGTTTGATATTTCATTTGCAGCGATCTCAGTTTGTTTCCACTCAGGTGCTTCTCGTTCTTCCTGGAGTTCATCACGAGCAACAAGCCAAGTGTGTACTACAGAAAGCATCCTGAAGTACCCAACCGTTTACGGCCTCTCTGCATAAATGATTTATGATCCTGATTATCCTCAACAGGCCGGGGGCGATCTTAAATTTCAGCATTTTAAATTTGACATTAATTAGCATGCAGGAAATCTGTCTTACCAAATGAGGCAGGAAGTTGTTGTGTGACAGGGGAACACTGGAGCTACACTGCCCTGAACAGATGCTGTTAGGTGCTCCTGCAAAGAGTTTTCCATCCATATTCTCTCAGCGGTTTGAGTGTGTTGAAGTGCTTGGAAATGTGTTAATGAAATAAATAAATATTAGACTAATTATAAAATGCAGCTATATTGTCTAATGACCCGTTCTAGCCTGGAGATCTGGAGGTTGGAGGATTAGAGTGTACGAGATGATGCTCTGGCCTTTTCAGCTGCGTATTATTTGTCAGGGTGAAACAGATGGAGGTTTGTGAGGTGGATTAAAGAAGGAAATGTTAATTGTCCTTATTATTATGTTTTGTCTGCCGTCATAAATACAGTGGACGTTTACGCTGACACCACAATATATCATCAGTGATAACGGGAGAGGAAGTGAACTCCTCTGGACTCAATCAAGCCGTGATGGATGTTCTCCTGTGCAGAACACTACCCCCTCCACTTCATTAATTTGTTAAGGAACTGTGAATTTAACCAGTGGTTAATTAGGATGACCGCCGTGATTCGGAGGACAATGATACATGACAATAGTGAGTGCATGGATGGGTAAAGTCGTTTAAGGTCATTCTCTCATTAAAGGGAAGTTTAATGACTTTGCCTTCAAACTCCCCCAAGTGTGAAGGGAAGAGACGCGCGTGTTGCCGTGAAAAACATCAATTTACTTAAGTGAAATTTTAATTAACGGCGCCTGGTGTTCATACTGATAAGGTTAAAGGTTTAATTCTGACTTTTCCCGCAAAATCTCTCGAGTAAACAACTGTTTCTGTAAATGAAACTGGTTCAGAATCGTGTCCACACGTGCACCTCTCACCTCACTATTTATTATTGCTGTGGTTTTTTCGTTTTAATATAGTAACTGAGTCACTGGGTCCAAAATGTTGTATCTCTGCAGGTTGACCATCGACGCTGAGTGCCAGCTTAAACTGAACAACTTCCCAATGGATGAGCACTCGTGTCCCCTGGAGTTTTCAAGCTGTAAGTTTGGCCATATGCTGATGCCCTACTGTCTCACCCCTCCCTGTCTTCCTCTGTTCCATATCAAAGACACACACACACACACACACACTTGCCATGAGGAGGCAACATATGAGCCTTACAAAGACGTTACAGGAACAATTACGCAAGAGGCCAGACCAATGGATTCTAGCTGCACTCGTCTTCGCTCTCATTTCCTCCACAGCACAGAAACAGTTGGAAGTGAGTCATGTGTGTGTTCAGCCGTCACAGACTGATGCACATAGGAAAGTATATCAGCACCAGTATGTATTCATGTGCTACAATATGAAAGATAAGAGCAACAGAGACATTTGTTAATCCATCTATTCATTAATTCATAGAAGGAATAGAAGCCATTCAGTAAAGGGGTTTAATAATAGATGTCTCATTGCCAACTCGACCAAAGGCAAAGAGGTGATTGATTCTGCTGCACTTTGTCAATACTGTTTGAAAAAGCATTTCACAAAGTGCCACGCGAGTCCAGATGAGTCAGTGCCTCCCTGCGTGTGAGGAGCGAACTACAGGGGTGGGGGTGGGGTGGGGAGTCGGGGGGTTTCTGCTGGGGCAAGTTATGCTAATGACACTGCTATGGACCTACAGAGAGATGCACCATGGGAAATTCTCTAGAGAGAATGCTTCCTAAATAGCTCCAGAGCAACAAGAAAGAGAAGCCGGGGGGGGGGCCTAAAAATGGAACAGAGGCGTTCATTTAAATTTGATGAAAGCCATGGATGTTTTCAGAACTTTGAAAAATCGCTTGATGTACAGTACAGGAGCTCAATCTGAGAAGCAGCAGGCGGGGTGGGGCGGTGTGCAGCGAGTCAGCACGCGGCATATTTTCTCAACACGTGCCACAAAAAGCAAGACGGCATGGTTCGTTTTCCAGCTCTGCCTTTTTTTTTTTTTTTTTTTCCTGCAGTTGGGTTTTCAACTGCGGCTACGTCAACAGTGTCTGGACGGAGACTCGCTTACATCTCCAGCTCCCATAGTGAATCCAGGACCAGGAGGATGTTACTGTAGCAGTCACAGAAAAGTCTCTGAGTTATTTGTCCTGGGTGCACCACTGGCAGCAAAATGGGCAGGTCGGTCCATCCTCTGCTCCTGAGAGGTCCGACATTATCAGATGTGAGAGCACTTTTAGTCACGGGGCCATTTAAAGACCTCACTGAGGAAAGCTGATGTGCATTATTCAGGCCACACACAGCTCACCACCACCGCTGGACGAGAAGGAGACCGAAGACTTCAGCACCTGTGCTGGGAAACGTTAAAGTCTAAACTGCAGCTTGTTATTTGTTTAAAAGGCGCTCATCTGTACCTGTTTTCAATTTTAGCTCCAAGACAGAAATCCACTACCAACAAATATGATTTGATTACGAAAATGCATCTGCTCATCTAAGTGAATCACTATCAGATAAGTGTGATTACTGTAGTGATTCTCCCCCAGCCAGCGCACCATGGAACCGAACTGCTGAAGACTGACTCACAGTCAGACGTGGATCACACTTGTAATTTTTGCTTTTAGGTTCTTTTTCTAAAAAAAAAATGATTTTTTCTCAGCACAGTTGGACGAGATGCTTTGTCAACATGTTGTGCAGGAGTCTATTATGTAATGGTTCTTTCATGAATCAGTTTATTTGCAATCTTGCCCACTTGGGCTGGGTATGGATTACTGTGAAATAAAACAGGCTGCTGTGTGTTTCATACTGAATCACGGCCTTGCACTAGTTTTATACAGCACCGAGCACATGGAAGCAGTCGGTTCCTGAAAGGGATGAAGCCTGGTCTTTGAAAAGCACTGTGTTGTTTATTTTTTTTTCTCCTCTGAGTTTCAGCTAAGCTCCATGTCATGCTAACTATGTCCTCTGTTGTTCAGATGGCTACCCCAGGGAGGAGATTGTGTACAAGTGGAAAAGGAGCTCAGTGGAGGTCGGGGACATTCGCTCCTGGAGGCTCTACCAGTTCTCCTTTGTAGGCCTGAGGAACACCTCTGAGATCGTCAGGACTGTCTCAGGTAGGAACACAAAAGGCTGTTCTCTATTTTTTAACAATAAAAACCAGAGGGGTGCAGAGGCGTGTGTGTGTGTGTGTGTGTGTGTGTGTGTGTGTGTGTGTGTTTGTGAGGGAAGGGATTTCTTGAACATTGTGAGGGTTTGCACCAGGACAGCGTGCTGCTCTACTGGTGCTGCATGACTCAGTATTTATGTTGTCATACATGTTTTAATCTGATGCAGCAGGAGCGTGCAGGCAGCATCAACCTCATGTGACAACACTGTGCATTTTAATATATGAATTTATCCAGAGCATTATAATAATTATCATTATTGTTATCAGGCTGGAAACAGTCACTGATCTGGTTAGTACAGTTTGCAGAAAGCAGGGCATGATGGGTAATGTTGTTATTTATGTTTATGTCCAGTGAAATTCATGATATATACTGTAAAGACCTGTTTACATTGGAACATGGTTTTGCTGAAAGAGCGAGACAGCACATTTGCAGCAGCTCTGGACTTTCTGTAAGATCTCTAACGACTCTGCTCACATTTAACTTTAACTTTCTCACTCTTCTGCATTTTACATGCACAAAGATTATTTTGGGTTTTATTGCTCCTCTAGGCGATGGAGCTCCACACTTGAAAGACACAAAAATAATTTTTCCATTTCACTCAACCTGATGGTTCAAATTGAGATTATTTAAAAGGCAATTTTGAACGACATTTTATCCTCAGTTTTATAGCCTCTGCTTTCATAGTGAATGTGAACTCTGTGTGAGCGAGCTGGAAACATGACATTAGTACAGTCTGTGGCCGCTCCTCTGTAAACAGGCTTTGTTGTAAAGGGCATATGTTAGTTTAAAACAACTCTAAAAAGGGAACTTGTAGCATTTAATGATAACACTTTTAAATACGATTATTATTACACGTCCATTTTATATCTCACTTGATCATTTCTTGTGTTCTAAGGATTAAAACATTGCTGATCTATTATTCCAGAGTCAACACAAATGAGCGATGCATCTGTGTTGTTTCAGAGAATGAAACAACACAGATGCATCACTCATGGTGTTTTGTTTTTTTTCCCATGATGCACTGGCTGCCCTCCATTCACAATGTATGCAGGAATATAAATGTTTGCTTGAGGAAAAGCAGCTGCTCTCCCCCCGGACAGGCCAAAACTGTGTTTGCACTGCACATTCTTGTTTGTTTGTGTTTGTGTTCATGAGACGCCAGGAAGTAACGTATGTGACGTTCTGTGAGGAAACGTATGTGCTCGTCATGTGTGAAGAAAACCTACTGCAGAGACCTCCACTGTGGCCAGAGGAGGATTCGTTCTCATTAGATCAGCTTCATTATTCAGAGGAACACAGTGAAGATTTAAAAAAAGGGTCTCAGTCAAGTAAAAGATCTTCCTAATTAGTCATGCTATTAAATGCTCAAGGAAATACAGCACGTATTTGTCTAAATTAAAAATAAAAGCCGACATATGGTTCCCGAACAACACCAGGTCATTGTTACCTCAGAGGAGCTGAATGGAGGGCAGAGCTAAAGCAGAAGCTGCCTCTTGGATCACACGTGAAGCTTCTTCAAGTGTCTACAACTAAATCTAGCTGCCCTCCATTCAACTCCTCTTGAATAACCTTCTTACGCGATATTCAATTATCTGGTATGTGTGAGTATCGATCGAGCGGAGATGAAAGTTTTCTGGCTGTTCTCCATCTGCTGCAGGCTGTGAGGCTGTGAGGCTGCAGAAAGTCAAGTCACTGTGTCAGACATGTGGCACGGAGGTCATTATGGTTTCTATCATTTGCAGATCAGTGCGTCTCGACATTTATAGCGGTGCACTCACTGATTCCTTTTCACAATAAGAGCCCAGTCCGTTGCATCATGTATGCAGGTGTTAAATGTTCTTTAAATGTGCATAAGCTTCTGTTTGGTGGTAGTGGAGCTAATGATCCAAAAGTCAGTGCTGTATGAATGTGTGTGTGGAAGGGTGAATGCAACAAACAGCGTGAAGTGTGATATAAGTGCCTTTACCATAATGATGAGTGCTTTCACAAGTTGACAAAACATGAAGCTTTCAACACAACTGAACCAGATACACAGCTTCCAGTGGCGGCCAACAGCCCCAGCTCAACCAGTAACACAGAGTAGCCATGACAGTGACTGAATTCACCCAGTGCTTCTGTAATTTGAGAGATTGCCTTTGTGTGTTGTAGGACCAAAGTCTTTGTCTGCGAGATGATTACAAAAAAAAATTTAAATGCTTGTAAATCTTTAGTTTTTTTTTTTCTGTTTTTAATCCAAACATTTTTCAAGTGACAACATGAAAAGCCAAGATGTGTAGGAGGATGAGCCGTGTTGGAGGATTTGCAGCGTCCTCTGACTCTTTCTCTCTGTTCTGCTTCGTTATTTCCACAAACAGCCATCTGCTCTCTTGTCAGAGCAGAGAACCTTGACTGTGGCTGTGAGACCTCTTGTCTCATTTTGCAGTCAGTTTGGGTATCTGACCTGTTTCAAGATTCATGAGCACAACATCTGTCTCATAAAGGAGTCAGTTTGGGCCTTATAATTAGCCAGTCATCTCAAGTGTTCGCCGTGCGGCGGGGAGCAGTTCTCCTGAAAGGTGCTGCACAGGAATGTGCTGCGTCACGGGTGGTTTAGATGTAGTCAGATATTATATTCATAAACAGTTGTACTGGTGTGCCTGCTTTACTTCTTTGCCACTGACATGATTAATAGAGCCACAGTTGATCAAACTAAGTCCTTATTGAGGCGATCGCAGTAAGTTCAAGATGAATCAGAAAAGTAAATAAATAAAATTGTCAGACTAATGCATGCAACTTGTTTCTAAAAGTGAATTTGTAATTTCATCCTCTAACATCAACATCTCCTATTCCCTTTTTATCGAAATTCACAATAATAAAAAATACATTGAAGTGTCATGTCTGCTACTAAGATATATATGATGCATTTTTGCATGAAAGCTGATTTTAGCACAAAATCTTGCAAAGTATATTTACTTTTATTGCAGCTGATGTTTTTGGACTCAAACCTGAGGTCATTATTCTGCTGATATCTACAGTCCTGTGGGTGTAGACTGCAGTGATGTGAGACTTTTACTCCAACCAACCAGACGACCCCGGGTCAAGCTTTTCTCTCAGCATCTGCTGGTGTGTTTTCACGCTGCACTGTCGCTGAGTAAGACTCCTCCTGCATGGACATGGACATGCTGTCATACTGAGGGGTCATGTGTCTTTGTCCTGCCTGGGAGGTTATGGTTAGTTACAGTTAATCTTTAAAAATAAAATCCCCTGACATCATTATATAATCAGTTGAAGTGGGTTCAGGTGAGGCAACACTGGGCGATGTAATGGTGAGCTAAGCAGACAAGCAGCCAGGTGAACTGGGCTGATGTGGACAATGATGACTGCAGCAAACAGCCAGAGGAAGAGATCCCCTCTCATCCTATCAGACAAGCCAGTCACGCCTCTGCAGCCTTCATATATGTGAGCTGGAGTATTTTTTTTTTTTTAGATAAAAAAAAAAAGGGATGCATGATTAAAGAACGATGGAGTGATATTGTAATGAAAGGGGGTGAGGGGGGAGGAGGGGGGAGGGGTGGGGTGACACGCCATCTGCTGCTCTGATGCAGTTGTGTTGTAGCTTTTTATAAAGGCTCTGTCTGTTTTTATTTGGTTTTTCTTTCCTCCCTCAGCCAGTGTCCAAAGGCTTAGTCTCTCAACATGTCACTTCACATCAGGGCTGCCTGTGCTGCCTGGAAGCCTATACCTGCATTTACACACACACACACACACACACACACACACACACACACACACACACACACACACACACATACTCTCAGGCCTGGAATTAAAAGAAAAGAAACACTGCTGCTGCTTATGACAAGCAAGGACCCTTGAAAAGACACCGGTGGACAGAGAAGACAGAGAAGGTTCACAGGAGGTTAACATGAACTTCAAAGTTAAACCCTCGGTGGTGGGTTAAGGTCGATGCTGGGCGGGAGCTGCGTTCTCGTCCATCTGCCAGGCTGGAGTTCAGAGATGATCACAACACAGCGAGACAGAGATAATAGGTTGTAAAATAATAACATAATGATGGAAAACAGGGACGGGGAGTAAAATGCGAGGGGCGGTGGTCCGTTCAGGAGAGGTCGAGCACATAAGGACCTGAGGCTCTGAGCTCTGTCTGGCAGCACGGCAGTGATGAAGGTGCTTTACAGACATGTGTTTGCTAGATTAAGATAAAAGATGAAGTGAGATGATTAAGAGGAGGGTGGAACCAAGATGAATGAGTGATTTGTTTTATGGAGGAATAGGTGATTATTCTTTTTGTCTGGAGGGTCTGATTAATGCAGCCGGTGTGGTGCGTTCGCATGAACCATGGGATACTATCCCAGGGATCTCTCTGTGGCCGTTAACTCTCTTCCCTGCACATTAGTGGAATGAATTAGCTAAAAACAAAGCATCACTTATAGCCGGGGCAGAAGTTCATGTTCCTTCTTCACATATAGAGAATCAATGCCATTTTCTGTCTTGTTTTGCAACTAGCCTCACTTTTCTGAGCTGTGCATCATGGGATGGTTTAAGAAGGGCATCCATTTAGCTGCACACAAATGTAAGCTCTGTGAATTAGCCGGCGCTACATGCATCTGTGTGTGTTTGAGCAGAGTGCTTTGGTCTGTGTCCATGAACTAATGCATGCTCCAATGTGTCCATTTGCCTGCATGCACATTTCAGTGTGTGCTCTCCACTGGATACGAGTCTTTTTTTTTTTTTTTTTTAATGTATTGAAAGCTATTCTTAGAGTGACCTTCCAAAAGCCATGGCGTGCAGCCCTGTTGTCTGTGTGCGTCCGCCTGTGTGATTCAGTTTGAGTGGAGAAAGCCCAGGGACACATCAGTGGCCCTCTCCCGATTACGGAGCTCCACAGTTTGCAGATGATTCTTTGATGGAGCGAATCTGGAGGCGCAATGGTTGAAAAGACGACGTCCGGCCAGAGGAAACAGTCAGCGAAATAAACCAAGACCCGTGTGCACATGCATACATACGTACACACACACACACACTTATATATATATATATGTGTGTGCAAACACTGATGTAAGCAGTTACTCTGACATGCCAAAGGATTCCCTTTATGCCAGAGTGCATCGCTGTTCTATCTTTAGGCCTCTGTGCTGCAAATGGAGCCCTGGACCATATTATTATCCTCAGCTACATAAACACTCTCTCTCTCTCTCTCTCTCACACACACACACACACACACACACACACACACAGATAAAATAGATGCAATTCTGCTGCAACAAACTAATGGAAGGAGGAATCATGAGGATGAGCCCTGAAGGGAGTTGTAGTTGTCCAGCTGCCAGAAGTGTGTTTGTTGTCTGAGCTCCTCTGGGTCACGAGTTCTTAACTAAGATACATAAAATAAGTTTAAATACGTGTTATGATTAGTAGCAAACCTGCTTTTAAAAAAACAGGTGGGACAGTCTCCCTGTCAGTCTCTCGTCGGTGGTGTTATATCAGGTTCAATAATATTAAAGAACATTAAAGAGGAAATAATATAAAACTCCTGGGGGAAAAAAAGACGTGAGCGCTCGTCACCATCTGCCTGGTGTAATGAAGAAACGATGGAGGGAGACAAAAACCAATAAAGCCAAAATGCCAATCGTTTTTTTATTATTATTATTGGTACGGAGACACGGGATCCCTGATCTAATGAAACACCTGAGAAAAGTTCAAACAGATTGTGTGAAATTATTCCACCTTTCTCTGCATGAATTGCTGGAATTGATGAGTTACACTTCACCCTCAGAGTGAAAGGCTCGGTGATATGCAGATGGACGCCAGGGAGGGAAAATGTTGAAATACGACTTTCTAAAAACAAGAGTCAGAGGAAACTGACTTCAGTACAAACTAAAGAAAGAAAGTGTGACTCACTCCAAACTGTATGTGAATGAGAAAACAGTCATTTAATCACAGTAATGATGCGTCGCAGCTATTTATCAGATGACAATCACTTCATCTTGTCTAAGAAAAAGGTCAAGAGGCACAGAAACAATCTATTAGCTGTGCTGCTCCCCGTGTGTCTGTGTGTGTGTGTGTGTGTGTGTGTGTTTTCTCTCTCTTGCTTCTGGGTGATAGTTGTGATGGGCAAGTATCTGCTCTGTATAAGCCCCGCCCACCCGACTTTGCCCCTTCCTCCCTGCTCACTCTCGCCAAAGATGATTTTTATTTTGCGCCTGGTGTGTTTCCTACTGTGTCCTACTTTTTTTTTTCTTTTACTCCCCCCCACCTCCTCCCCTGTTCTCTCTCTCTCTCTCTCTCTCTCTCTCTCTCTGCCCCTCTCAGCTGACAGTCTAATAAGCCAGTAATTAACACCTGAAAACAGGGAATGGTGATAGGCCATAGGAGGAGAGATTGCTCTGGGAAAATAAGGCTCTTGTTTTCCTCCCCATTGACCACCACCTGCATATTAAAGAGCGCCTGTGGTTCTCAGAGCAGCAGAGGAGGACGAAGAGGAGGAGGAGGAGGAGGACACATTTGGAGAAATAGATTTTCTTCTTTTGTCTTCTGTGATGTGTTTTTGATTGTGAGGTGTCTCAGTGTGCAGAACTGAGGACACACTCTGAAACAAACAGGACAGGAACAGGAATAATACAGTGCTCCACTCCATGTAGCCTGTGACACACGACTGTGACTGCCCTCATCATCTTCATCATCTCGTTTAATGACACCAAACCTTCCCACAGCGCAGCAGCACTGCAGCTGCACCACACACATAAACTAGGACACTGGAATACATTGACTACAAAATTAAAGTAATCTAATTTGCAAGAGAGAGAAAGAGGGGGAGGTGTGAGAGCAAGAGAGTCTGGAGGTTGTTGTTGTTGTTAGTGCATTTTGGGGGGGGGGGGGGGGGGGGTGCCGGTGGGCAGAGATGGAGGTCATGAAGCAGAAAAAAAAAGTGAAATAGGAGGAGGATGTTGAGCCAAAATCAAAACAGGTCAGAGCTGTCAGATGTTTGCGTCCTTCCTGACTTGACGTCATTCTCACGTTAACACGCGAAGGTTGAGCCGAGGTTTTTGAGAGGGTGAGAGACTCAGTAAAGCTGAAGGTGCAAGGAGCACGAAGTTAACACCCAGTCTGTGATTAATATTAAAATGTTTTATAAGGCGCTTGGACCAATGTTACTGCTCCTGCTGTCGCTCTTGTTACTTTTACTACTGACTCTGATATTAACTTTCTATTAAAACTACTTTGTTACTGGTGCATCTGTGCTGCAGTGCTGGTATTAATCCAGCAGCCTTGTTTCACACCACAGTATATATCTTAGAATAGGTTCCTTATGATGAAAGTGTGATGAAAAGCAAGGTGGAAAAAAACAACATCCAACACTGATTTTTACTCCAGTAAAAGTCCAATAAGACAAATATACTTAACTAAGTATCACATTTTATATATTACCATTACCATCCAAGACTACAACACTGCAGAAAGATGGTGGATAGGTTAAACTACAGGTAACTCAGTACTGTACTTTAACACTGTAGATTTAATACTGCCACTAAAAACAATAATACCGGCCTCCTCATACATCAGTAGAGCTGCAATAAACTTGTCCCTGACTGACAGATGTCGGATGGTTCACAGTGTTCAGGTGTTGGAGCGTAGCCCTCACTGTATTTCTATAAAAACTGTTATTGCAATGTGAAACAAGACAAAGATTAATTTTTTTTTTAAAGAGAAATGCATAATGAGGGATTTTAGAAATTTTACAGCTCTTATCATAAACCACACACACTCAGTTATGCACTCACAAAATGCACAGTCTCTCTCTCTCACAGTCTCCTCTCAGACCGACAGAGGAGGTTTAGAGGCTAAATCAAAGTTGATGCCACTCTGTGGAGCAATTGTTCCATGGACCAAGCCCTCGTTGCCAGAATTAATCATTATAAAGTTCTTAACTGGGGTCCCAGAAACTCTCCTCACTCAGCTTACTGGCCCCATGTAATATACTGCAACCCAGGGCTTCAAAGTAATTAGCCATAAGAAATGAGGAGAAAGTAGTTGTGGAGCATCACGTGTCTGGATGGTTAATACACGGAGGAAGAGAAGGCATCTCTGAATTGCAATAATGAATCATGATGACATCGTGCAACACATCAGCTGGATTCAAGGGGAAGCATTAACACAAATACTCTCGCAGTGGAATTACAACTCACCAGACTCAATACATATACGTCACAAGTAGCACATGATATAAAAACCATGCCGCGCCTCAGAAACAGCACAGTAGAACTCTGAATATCTGTGCATATTATGCTAATACATGTCACAGACACTATAACGTATCAGAGGCTTATTACAGGGCCGTTTAGCAGAGGCTACGGCTGAAATTAAATTTCAAGTCATCTCAGCTTGGACTCTGTTTACTAAGAGGATTAACCTGCCTTGACGCAAATGTGTTACCTTCAGTGAAACTATCTGTATGGGGGGGGGGTGTTAATATTCATGGCAGGCGGCGGCTGGGATCATGTATGAACTCCAGCACACGGAGCACGTTCGCTCTCGAGACATGGGCTGAATTGAAAACATGTCTTTGAACATCATGTGTTGCGGTGTTTGTGGCGGAGTGACGTCCTGGCACAGATTTGTAGATGTTAAGGTGCTTACGATGAAATCACTGTTTAGTCTGAGTGTGCACGGGCACAAATCAGCGTTGTAGTTTGGGCCAATTCAGTCAGTATGTTGAATATGATTAATTAGGTTTTAAAGCTTAAAACCAGGGATCCAAAACTCTAATCTGTAATAGCACAAAGCCATTGGCAATGAACTGGGGACTGATTGTCTTGGCTCATGCACTGTTTGTCTAAGCTTATCCATCCAATTTAGATTTAAATGACATTATTGCCTTTGTAAAGAGCAGAACATTTTACCACTATGACAGAAAATTCATCCTGAAGACATCCTGAGGACCAGACTTTTTCCTCTTTGTCTGGCTCCACGTTACAATCAGGTGAGATACGACTGTTAACTGATTCCACGTTGGTGAAACTCCAGCTCCATCTGACTCAACCTCCTCGAACTAAAATAACAGAGTCAGATGTCTCGGGTTTTGATTGTCCTCCTTGACAAAGCGGTAAGTGACTTTAATCTGCAGCTGAGTGAGTCAGTGATGCATCAGACTGTCCACTTCAGCAGTTCAGATGTGATGTTCTCGAACGCCACATCATAAAAGTCCAATGTTTATTTTCAGACGTGGTCATTTCTTCTTCTTTTTTTTTTTTAATCTTTGAGGATTACAGGTTGTTGTTGTGGAGTTTTTGCACGACATCGTTTAAAATGGCCACTTGATCCTTAGGAGCTCCTGTTAAAAACCCTTTTCAGCCACAGCGGTTGTTACTACTGATGTTAACTACTCTGTGGAAATTTCTATTTATTGCAAACCAATTGCCACCCCTGCTGTGACACTTCTTTTTTTACCACGGCCATTTCTTTGCTGGAGGAAGACGTACAGTATATCCTGCAGCAGGAGCCTAAAACAGAGCTATAAAGGCAAAAGCAAACATGTAAAATGGCTCCAGTTGAACCACTTGAGCGATGATTCACTAAAATGGATCTTTATACGTAGCAAATATGAACAAGAGAAAATATTGTCAAAATCTGTCATTAAGTCGCCTGTCGGTCCACCTCTTCAGGTTTTTTCATTATATATAGAAGGAGTGGTACGGTTCATAAAATCGACAGTTTGGTTCGTGTCACGGTTTTATTATCATAAACTGTTCCATGTCTAATATAAAATACAGCAGTTTTCTGTCACATTCTTTCTTCCTCCTCTTTGTGTTTTTACTTTTCCAACTGCAGCTCATTTGCCTCCGTTTTAAAGAAGCACAAGTGGAACAAATAAGTCTGTGCCCATCAGTGTCGTGACTGTTCGCTGAGGATAAATCCTGCCGCTCGGTCAAAACGATACCGAACAGGAAGAAAAGAGCTGAGATATTAAACACGGGAAGAAAGGAAAAAGTGTGAGAGCTGAATTTAAGAGCTTATGTAATGAGTGTGAACCACATCTTCTCTTCTAATTGTGTGAGTTAAAGAATAAAAAATAATAATGAGGCCGTTTTTAGACGAGGAGCGAAGTGAGAGAAGCAGCTTCTGAATGTGTTGGCCTTGTTTTTAATTACATGACATGATGGAAATAAACTCACTAATGGAGTTTTAGGTTTGAAAATGTTGTAGAGAAATAAAATAACTGTGGCAGAGACGGAGGTGATAAACAAGAATAAACAAGTTGTGTTGTTTGTGGTCAGAACGATGGAACCGACAGGGCGCAGCAGGGAATAAAACCATTAATAACAGATTTGTTTGGTAATAAATGCAGTTTCAGTTTTGACAAATCCAACACAAAGGCCTGATCCTTTTCATCACAGCTCAGCAGGTTCATTCAGTCCTTATAAAAGTATTTGACGTCGTCAGAGGAAAAAAAAACAACAACTTTAAACTGCGTTTTCCAACTTTTCTCCTCTAACAATGGTAAGGAAAACAGTATTGGCAGCGTCTTACCACCTGTCATAAATCCTTTAAACAGCCCTGCTCTTGATAATTTGAGAGCTATTACTGTGTCTGAGAGAAGGATAATCATCAGTCCCTGTCACAGTAAACACAATGTTAACAACAAGCCAATCAAACAGTGCAGACTCCTGTCTGGTGTTTAATCACGCTGCAGTTACTCACCGTGACAATGCCGGGCCTTTTCTTTCCTTTTCTTTTCTTCTCTCCCTCCATCTTGACATCATCTTGCCACCCACCGTTGAGTAGGAAAAGCCGCAGCAGACTGTGGAGGCAAAAACAAGAATCAGTGGTAACTTGTTAATCACTCAGACATGGCCTCCAGTCAGGTCACAGAAAGTGGCGAGTTAACATTGTTTGTAAGTATTGTTGACCCAAGCAAGCAGCCATGGCATAACCCTGGTCATTAGCAAAACTCCACACACACACACACGCACACACACATATATACACAATTGCATCTGTCACCTCTGATATATATGACCCTTGACAGCGGAGGAGCTCAGTGAGACAGGCTGTCAGCAGCTCTGCAATGTGTCTGTCTTGTCTCTGCTCATTGGACGGCCAGCATGTGCCTCAGGTCTCTGCTGCCCGTCCACATCCACACCAATTTGCAGCCTGACTGCCAACACAATCATATTCTCATGTGACAGATTTTTTTATTATTATTATTCTTTGTCTTCTTCTTGTTCTGACTGAAATCCTGAAATACCATGTTTCATTGCTGTGATCTCCCCCGTGGCTACTCTGCAGTAACGCACACAGCCACGCTGGGACCAGCATCAGCTCCTCATGGGCTCAATACTCATCAAGTCCACCATGTCAGAACAGTTTTTATATTCTAATAATACTGAAACATCCATCTTTTTATTTGCACCCTGGTAGAAAGCTCATACTGGAAGAGTGATGTTTTTATTCTCTGGCTACTCCGTGTGTATGTGTGTGTGTGTGTGTGTGAGATAGTATTAATTTTTCAAGTGTGTTGTTTCTGTGGCTTTTCACAACAAAGCAACACACTGTTTTCTGATGAATGATCATCCCTGCCAAGCTTTTATTGCTCTCTGTAGATTACATCAGCTCGTAGTAAATGGCTTTTGCCAGTGAAACGTGGGATCCTAATGAAAATACTTCAAACCACATCTTAATACAAACTATGTTTTGTTTTTGCTTTTTCGGGGAGCGGTTGTATGCATAGATGATTTTTCACACTGTTGTCGTCAGTGTTTTTCATTCATGAATTATAAACAGAAAAGAATTGATGCCGATAAGACAGAGAGGATTGTGGGAAGTTGAACTTTTGTACTCTGTGTTGTGTTGCAGTTACAGGAAGAATTAGCACATGAAGTGGAGCTGGTTGTTGTTACGGCCTGACGCTGCCTGTGGGCCCACTGGAGACGTGGGTGTCGCTGGATACTTGTGCAAAACCGTGAGATCATCGCATCATGTATAACACCTCCTTTATATTTACTGTTGATGGAGAGAGAAGGGAAAGGCGACCTCCGTGGTAACAGCCTTGAAAAAGCAGAGATGTGTATAGATGGAGTGCGAACAGTCTTGTGAACACACCCTCATCTGTTGGCGTTGACAGATGGGGAGTTCTAGCTAAGGTTAGTCGGAGGGCTCCCATTAGGAGGAAGGCGAAGCACGAAAGGCTCCGGCGCTTTGATATCGCAGCTGCAGTCTAAACAGGCGCCTTTCATCCCACACAAACACACACACACAGGCAGATTGAGCACATGTGCGAACAACCATATACCTTTGCCCCTATAGCACATGTAGAGAGAGTAGAATAAAGCTGTCAAACCTAACGTTTCCTCCAGACTTGAACAAAATGTACAAATGCCAGGATTGCAAGAGGAAAATCTGAAGCTGAAAATGAAAAGAGAAGATTCAAGTTCAGTTTTTTTGCCTAATAAAATAACAACAATTGCTAATCATGACGGATCATGTGGGGAAACCCTAACCCCATAACACTCACTGACCCGTGGGCGGCCATTAATTAGAAGCAACATGGCTGCAGACACCTAATAAACTTTTTTCAACATTGACCTAATGTACCTCGTTAGCTCCGTTGAAGTCTCCAAAATTCAAATATTCAGCTCATTTTTCACTAATTGCAAACACACATGTCCGTGCTCTGATGAAAGTCTGAGAGACTGAAAGCTTAGCACAACATTAAGTGTGCAGATATCTTTCCTCTGGCCTCTGAAACCCTTGATTCTCCAGCGCCGTGTTAATCCTGAGCTGGGCTGAGCGGCAGTCTTCCTACATTCACTGATTGCAAACACAAAAGAATAATGAATTCAAATGCACCAGTGTCTGTAAAAAAGGCCAATGACAGTATAGTGTTACAGTCAAGTGATGGTGTCGTTGTCCAAGTATAACTGCTTTATATCAAAAATAAGTCCCCATGTATAGGTTTTATATCTGAGTATCTGATGCTGGCGACTCCTGGTGGTAGTAACGCACACTGACACACACCTCTGTAGCTCCGCCCCTAGGATTGCATACTTTTTCTTTTTTCTTTTACCAGCCATCAGAATCTTTTGCAAAACAAAGTTATATAACGTGTTCACACATCCACTAACAGTGTCAGGGCTGTTCACATGGGGCACTAAACTATTTGCTCCTGACAAAGTAATGTTGTGGAATCGCAGCCAAACACTAAAGCCAGGGAGGGAACTGGAAACCATTTTGTTTTGAGTGGAATCAGGAAGTCATTAGCAAACTGATGCATTACCATGGAGCAGTAATGGCAGGCAGTCTGATACTGATACATCAGGCTGCCAGGAGGAGGGCACGGGTCGATAACACCTCCTCAAAGTGTCTTCCTGGCAAAGTGCTGTGGCCTATAATGAAACTGGCGTTCAGACGGAGAGAGAGCCGTACGACAGGAGGGTCTCACGCTGGCCGACCCACCTCACCCCCACAGTGGAGAGCCCATTATCATTAAGAGTCGGAGTAAATGTGAAGGAGGCTTTGTGCTGCTGACCAAGCTGGAATAAGTATATTAACTGGCAGTTTCTCAGCTGTCAGGGGTCTCCGTTTTGGGCCCCTTCTAATGTAATGTTAATAAAAACAAAATTGTGGGCTGTGGGACCCCGGAGAGCAGCCTTCATGTGTCTTCAGTGCTCCTACAAACCGAGGCGGCCCACTGTAATATCACCTGCACCTGCCTGCATCAGCAGAAAACACATGTGGTGGTATGAATAGTTCTGGTTGTGCTGCCGGGGGTTATTGCACTTGGTTTATTTAATGATGCTATCAATGGCTGGGTGAGACAGAGGTGCATGCTGGGTATAAATCACAAAGACTCTGGTCCCTGTCCAGACACTACACAAGGACTCAGTCAAACAAAGTGCACAGGTTCAGCCCTCACTGGCAGTCTCATCTCTTCCTCTCATTAACACACAAACACACAGATGTTGGCTGTTTTTCAATAAACCACAGTTTTGTGTCGTGCGCCCTTTCTCATGAGGAAAATTATTAGCCAGCTGTTCACTCCCCAGGCAGCTGCAGAGACTCTTCCATGCGCTGTGAGTGCTTAAACACACTCACTCACACACACATGCTCGCACACATACACTCTACAGAGATAGATGGCTGAGAGTGAGTAGGTTTCGTGCCCTGCAGGTTACAAGGCGCAGTGAGAGGCCAGGCCAGGTTTCCGACATCGTTAACAGTCTGACATTAATCAATTTGCAGACGACTGACTCGAGCTGCAGGCCGTCAGTGAACAGACAGACAGGTGCTCTACATAGGTAGAGGATAAGGAAAGGGACTACTGGCAGGTTTATAGTGACTATAGAGGCTCACAGGGATGCTGCTGGAGTGTGTGTGTGTGTGTGTGTGTGTGTGTGCATGCACGCACTATGAGATTGTTCATTTACATGCCAGTCTCTCTGTTTGGTCCTGGCTCGATTCACCCTCATTACCAGGTGCAAGTATGTGTGTGTTTATATGTAGTAAGGGAAGGTACAGGCATGTGTGCCTGGTGTGTGTGTGTGTGTGTGTGTAGGTATGCTTAGCTTGCATTTTAAACAGGCAGGCAGGATGATGTGGACTGTCAGGGTCACGGCTATGTGGGCTCCGCTAACCTCAGCCTCTTAAGGCCAAACATCTGCTGGGGTCAGACAGTCGGCCCAGCGACGGCTCATCATCAGCTGGATGCTGGTGTTCATGTTCCAGCTCACTACTGGTAGGAGACATGGTTCTGTGTGTGTGGGCATCCAAGCAAATCCCGCTCTCTGTATCTGTTTCATTTGAAGTCTCCAGTTGTTGCTTTGTGTAAACATACAGTGAAGAATGCGGTTACACAACATGATGTATTGATCCGTCTGTAATTGAACAGCTTGTTTCATGTCTGATGTGTCAGCGTTGACTCAACAGCCTCGATCAGAGTGAACTGATTTCATAAACACTTGTTAAAATGCTCTTGTCTTTGTCTTCTAGTATGAACTGTGTGAACATCAACGGTCAATACTGATCAATTTGAGACTTTTTACCTGTTAATAATAAAGTATATAGGAACATTTGATGCCTGATGTTTTCTCATAGATTCCACTCCTCCCTCACTCTTTCTCTCGTCTCATCTCTCTCTCCTCAGGTGACTACGTGGTGCTGACCGTCTTCTTCGACCTGAGCAGGAGGATGGGCTACTTCACCATCCAGACCTACATCCCCTGCACCCTGATCGTCGTCCTGTCCTGGGTCTCATTCTGGATCAATAAGGACGCAGTACCTGCCAGGACATCATTAGGTACAAATCATCCAGTCTTTTATTGAACAAATGAAAGAATGAACTCGTCTGTAACTGTAACATCAAACTTCACTGAGTCTTTACCTGAGTTTCACTAGACATCCTGTCCTTAATTACTCTCTGCTGTGAAAACATATCAAGGACCCAGTGGTAGTTACACACACACGCCGCCATATTGAGGAACAATCTGCTCAGCTTCCTCTGTCCTGCCATCCTCTCCGTTCCCTTTTGTCTTCTCCTTCACCATCCTTTCTCTTCCTCCTCCTCCTCTTTCCCCTCGGAGAGACAGGGCAGCTGCTTAGGAATCTAGTCCATCTTGATTAGAAGAGCCTATCCTGGCGCATATGTTTTCATGCATGCCTTAATGAGGCATTAATTATGCAGTACAGAAGGGAAGATGCAGAGATGCAACCTCAGCACAATAATAATGCAGGTGGCCTCCGTGCTGAATGCAAAAAAGGACACGAAATGGGGGGGGGGGGGGCGCGGAAGTGAGGATTTCAAGGAAATTTTGTCAACTTGTGAACTTGCCCTTGGCGTCCAGTGGACATCCTGCAGAAGTTCACTCAGGATTCAGCTACGTATATATTCCTTAGTCAGCTTTCCCCCTGTCCCCTTAAGGCTCTAAATCCTGACCTCCAGTCCATGTGATGTGATCATTAGTGAGCATAACTGAATGTAAAACAATCCCTGCAGGCAGCTCCGCTCACTCCACTCCTCGCTCTCATCATTACTTTGTCAGTCATTAATCTCTCTAAAAATAGGTTGTTGTGTTTCCTTGTGCTTCGGCAGCTCCAGATCTGCAGTTTGAATGATAACTATTAATTCCCTGCTAAAATTGCACCGAGTCAAATATCTTAATTTCCTCTTTGAAAGATGTTGCGGAGGTACAGGCAGCCAGGTGGTTAGGAGGCAGATTAATGCAGATGACATAATTCTTAATCCTTCAATGCCGTCCAGAAATATATCAATTCACTCACAATGCTGCAGCAGCGTTAATCTTGACGCAGACTGACGTCTTTCAGTCCACGTTAAATTTAGACAGAGATCGTCTTGTGTATACGAGGCCAGTTCTCTTCCACGTTTGGTCTGTTTACAGGAGGGAGGCGTCGTATTTGTTTGTTTGTTTGTTGCCGTTTGTGTGGTCGTGTGGTCGGCTGTTGCTAATCTGCTGTATCAGTGCGTTTCCTCACCATGTGTCATCTCTGCACCTCCCTCAACATCATCGTCACAGGCAGACAGAGTGAGTAAAGGAGGGGAAGAGGGGTCAGCAGCAGATGGCTGGTACAGGCCTGTGGTGTGTCAGTCAGTCAGTGTGGTGGTGGTGGTGGTCAGTGGCTGCTGAACCGTAGACCAGTAAAGTATGTGGATCAAGGGGACAGTAAAACAGCTGCTCAAACACCCCCCACCCTTCATGGCCACCTGACTGTTAAGCACTTGCAATTAAACAGCAAACATTAATCCTCTTTTATATACGCTACACACGTCAGTCACACAACTTACTGTGTTATCCACAAAAGCTGCTAATTCACGAGTTTGTTTTGTTCTGATGATGATGTTTTTAATCAAAATCTGTCTTGTTAAAGAGTCGCACGTGTTTCTGTGGACAAAATAAACCTCCTGTTTAGTCTGATTTATATATGGGATAGAAGAAAACACATAATGGATTTGCCACACTGTCTATCACATGGAGCTCCAGGGGAGCAACTAAATTCAGTGTTACTGAAGAAACCTGCTCCTTCTACACGGGATCATTCTGCAGCACGTGTGTTCCCAGGAGCACGACGATATGTGAGATCAAACATGTATTAACTCCCAAGTTTTAATCCCTGCTTGGACTTCAGCTGCCTCCACACTGAGAGACTGGTTTGAGGAGAAGATCCTGTTAGAAACACATGAAATCATATCTTTAATTCTTCTTTAAGTGCCTGAATAAATGTCTGAAAAACGCCGTGAGCTGACAGCCTCGCGACAGACGAACACATTAAGTACTAAAAGACGCCTGTTTCGTATCGTAATGAGCAGTTGGACGAGTTGCTGCTGCAAGAGCGACAACAGGTAAGACAGACAGACCTGTGCACTGACAGCTCCGTGCCGTCTAATTCACCATGTTCTCTGTGGTCTGTTCACCAGGCATCACCACTGTGCTCACCATGACCACGCTCAGTACCATCGCCAGGAAATCCCTCCCGAAGGTTTCCTACGTGACCGCTATGGACCTGTTCGTGTCCGTCTGCTTCATCTTTGTCTTTGCCGCACTCATAGAGTACGGTACTCTGCACTACTTTGTCAGCAACAGGAAGCCGAGCGCCAAAAAGGACAAGAAGAAGAAAAACCCGGTGAGCGTCTTTCTAAAACTAACATTTTATCACGTGTCTACAAACCTCATGTTGATGTGTGTACTATATGGGAGTGTGTAACGTGTATTTAGGTGAAAGGTCAAGTTGTCCCTCCACACTCTGTGCCCCTCCCCCTCCGTGTCACAGCGCTGGGATAAGCCTCAGGAAACAGCCACACACTGCTTATCATCCCTAAGGGAGCAGCTTCCCCGGGGGCCACCGACTCAAATTGCTCAATGAGCGCAGCACCAACCTTTTTTCTTAATCTGACACACATCTGTCACAGCTGTAATTTAGACCCGTGTCACATGACTTGTAAAGTTGGCCTGATGTGAGCTGAAATCCCTGCGGAGGTCACGACCCTTTAGGTTGAAAACAAATATATGAGCACTTACTGAGCTGGACAGGAAGAGCTGCTCCTCTGTCTCTGTGTTTCACATACGTATACACGAGAACAACACAACCAGCACCTCACAGAAGAAATCACATTTTCATCTTGTAACTGAATTTCCTCGTTTCTAATTTTATCGTCCTGTCAGTTTTCCAAACAGAGAAAAAGGTCGACGGCTGCGTTTCACATCTTACAGCACACGAGCAAAATTGTGTTTCACCAAAATATTTGCTTTTTATTTCTTTTCGTTCCCAGTAAGTGAGAGTTGGTTCATGACCCTAGACTTGTGAAGATTTTTTTTTAAATGAGTCCAAATATACCACTTGATGTCTAGTTAGTGGTAAAAAAAATAAGTTTGTTGGTGTTTCTTCAATGTGTTTTTGAAGCTGCTGGTAACTGAAATGTAAGTTTAAAGTCATGGCATGTTTTTTTTTTTTTTTGGACAGGATTCACAAGACTTGAAAGCTATTAAATCTTAAACCTCTAAGTATACTGCGCTTGGGTGAACAGGAGTATTGAACTGGAACTTGGGGGAAAAGTGGGGCGCTCTAGTTTTTTAGCATCTGAAACGAAGGTTTTGCACATGGTCTAACTGCCTCGTGGACCAATGAATGAATAATGAAGGGGAAGGTGTGATGCCAGTTTGCCATCTCAGAGGAGCTTTTCTAGGTTCTCTGCAGGACTTTGTCCAAAGGAGGAAGTGTGACGAGGTTTTTGACCTGAAGAATTGTAGAACCTGGAAATAATAGAAAAATCGAGGAATGATGGAGAACGTCTGAAGCGTATTGCTCTACTTGTCAGATGATTCAGTTCTAGTCGATGTAAGTTGGTTGAAGATGCAGAAGGACTTTGTCAGGATCAGATTTAGTTTATTGTGCATTAACAACACAGCATTTATTACACACAACTATGAAGAAGTGCTGTGTTAAGACAAACTGTGAAAACTCTCTGTAATGATGTCAGTATGTAAACAGTGAACTGTGGATGGTGTGAAACTTAACCTTTCTAGTTTTGCAGTAATATTTCTTTCCTAAGGTGATGCTGGCGTAAGAAGCATGTGAGATACATAAATATCCCACCATGCATCTCCCCTCCTGTGTCTGTTCGTAACATGTATGTCTCTCTACAGTATATTTCCTCTCTTTCCATTTTAAGTTCAACAGTACAGTACTTGTAAGTTTCACACATTATCTTTGTGTTTCTGTTTCTTTTTCCTTTTCCTTTTATTAATGTGTTGTTTTCTCTGTTTACCTGTACTCTTTTTCTTTCTTTTCTTTTTTTTTTGTGACTCTCTTTCAATTCCACATATTCTTTGTTTCCTGTCTGGACAAAAGCTCCTCCGGCTCTTTTCCTCAAAGGTATATTGCCTGTGTCTGACTGCATGTGTCTGCTGCATTTTGGCTCTTTGAGCCCCGAGCACCTCACTGCTTTTCTGTCTGTTCTACAGCAGATACGCCTCTCTCTATTCCCTCTTTATCTACCTGCATTCTTACTGTACTCCTCCTCGGTTACTAAATAGGTATCAGAGATAACATTAAAAAGGGGCGCTCTGCAGTGCACAGTGCGGAGGCAGCCAGCCAGACGTACTTATGCAGTTTTTAAAATTCAAATAACCATCCCACACATCCCTTGTCCAGAGGAATGTAATAGTCCAGGCCCAGTGTGGACTCATTCTGGCTCCCTCTGTCCTGTTTCACTCTTTGTTGTTGTTGTAACCACAGTGAACTAGCAGCCGCTTCAATAGCTTCCTCTTCTCTCCCTCCTCCTGCCAGTAAATCTATACCTGTGTGTTTGTTGGGCTTCTCAACCTGACGCTTCCTACAGAGTCAGCAGAGCCTTAACAGACTGAAACAGACAACCCCTGCACTGTGATCTGAGTCTAATTAGAGCTGGAGGTCCATTCAGCAGATTAACACATGCTAATCTTTAAAAACACCCCCCAAAAAACAACATGCGGGTGGGTGGGAGATTGCAAAGATCTAAATTTAAACTCAACACACCAAGACAAGACAAGACAATCTGCTTTTCCACACAGAGGTCCACTATCAATATTTTACCAGGGGGAACATTTTTAAGGTTGGATATGTTAGATTTTGATCCCAGACATGAGTCTAAATGTACCATAAAAAAAAAAAACTCCACCTGCAGTATGGAAACACTGACATTAAATATTCAGCGTCAGTCGCCTGACCCAGGGATCCTCCACTAACGATCCCGAGTGTTTCCAGCCTTTGTCTTCTCTGAGAGGTTGTCTACTTTCAGCCAGTTAAAGTTGCCAGTGCCACTGTGTTGTTTCAGTGTTTTTTATTACTATTATTTTAATTTCTATTTGATTTATTTTAGTTTTTTTTTTTTTTTTTGCTAACACCGACTCAGCACAGCCAGGCTTGACCCAGGCCACGCGGCAGGATGCTGTTAATGCTCCTTCTGCTTGAGCTTCCACTGCGCTTCCTCCAGTGCAACCAATCCCCTTTGAGAACTGAGTCATAACCTGCTCTGCTAATCCCCTTATTAACTCAACATACCGTCCATTGACCAAGGACAAAAAAAAGCTGAAACAGACCCGTATGTTGCTCTGTTCTGTGGTTATGTATCGTTTTCAAAGGGACAGCGGGTTTGTGCACTAGTGCTGGGCAAGACGAGAGGTCGTAGGGAATGAACAGTTCAATCAAGTTTAAGTATTTTAAGCTTGTTTGAGGATGCATGCTAACAGTAGATAATGCTATGTCTAAACTAAAACTGCAATGACCTATTTTTTGCAGCAAGCAAAAGCATGCCAACATTAAAAAGGGGGGTGGGAAAACAGTTAAAAAAAGAAGTGATGCTTGTTGCGAACTGATTCATATTAACCAAATTGTCACAACGCACATGCTGTTAAGTCATATCTGGAGTGCTGGTACAGTCATTTATAGATTATTGTTCCTATGTTATGAAGCCAAAACATAAAGAACAAACTAAATGACGACTACTTGCACTTTTTTTGTGGTGAAGGCAGTGATGTGAAATTCTTAGAAGCTGAATTCTGGATTGCGCTCAACTCGCTGTGTCTTTTTTTTTTTTTTTTAAAGTGATGAGCTCGATGCCCCAGTTTATCAGCAAGGTCAAGGACCCTTCCACTTCCACCACAGGGAGGGAGGGAGAGAGGGAGGAAGGGCAGGGTGGGGAGGCGAGGGGAGACGAGGGGAGGGGGCATTTAATCTGCCAAAACAGCCAGGACTCCAATTTGTGCAAAGGTGGCATGGCATCCTGAGATAAAACGCTGATGAAAACGGGTCTATTTGAATACTAATTGTCTCCCTGCAGAATGACAGGGCCACAGTCTCGCTGATGTCACTGTCCTATTTTAGGAATCGTCACAAATGAAAGGCATGTGGCCTCCAGTGGTGAGCACAGTTTGAAAAGGAGGTTTATTTTAACCCATTTAGTGACAGCGAGAGTGGGCTGCAGGAATATTGAGCTGTGCGCTACACATCTGCCAACACATGCTCCTCCCTAAAGCTTAGCAGCATCATAAGCCAGTTACAACATATCCTATAAATGCATTTGAGAAGGAAAGAGAAAAAGAAAAAGAAAACGCTTACAACATCCATACAGGTTCGAATTATGAAATTCTTCTGAGTCACTGCGCCTTAAGAGCGTTTTTTTTTTTTTTTTTTTAAGTGTCCTTGGAACAAGTGACACGCTCGCTGCTGTTTTCTCAGCATGCTGAAATGCTGTGGAGCAGCAGCAGTGGCGTAATCACAATGAAAACATGGAGGAGCATTGCCCAGCACTAGGTTTATATATCTGTTAAATGAAGCAATGTGAACCACCGTCCTAAATATTATGATTGCCTCAGCTGTCAGCTACAGCCCAGCCCAAAGGTGTAATTTGCAAACATGGGTTCCATGGAGACCGAGCCTCTGTCACCATAAGCCTCACTAATTAAATCCACACATGGTATTTATGGGTCTACAATGGGCGCATTGGCCAGTCGAAGGTGCAAATTACATTTTGCTGACTAATGACAGAAAATGAAGTGGCAGACAGAAAATGGCAGCTCAAATTAGGACCCCTGTTCTGTCAGTGAGGTCTTGATTACAGCACTCTGGGGCTCCGGTGGCTAACTGTGTCGTTTTGTCCTGTTAAAAGCAGACACCCACGGTAGACATCCGTCCACGCTCTGCCACAGCCATTCAAATGAACAACGCCACACACATGCAGGAGCGAGACGAGGAGTACGGCTACGAGTGTCTGGACGGGAAGGACTGCACCAGCTTCTTCTGCTGTTTCGAAGACTGCCGCTCCGGAGCCTGGCGGCACGGCAGGTTGCACATCCGCATCGCCAAGATAGACTCGTACGCACGCATCTTCTTCCCCACCGCGTTTGGTCTCTTCAACCTGGTCTACTGGGTCTCCTATCTCTATCTCTAGGCCCTGGTGTGTATCCAGCCTCATCATCACACACTTCATTACATCCTTACATTATGCTCTGCGCCAGCAAGGAACATTTCTGAAGGAGGGGGACCCACTGAAACATCCAGAGATTTGATTCAAAGCTTCTTCTTTTTGGTTTCCTTTTAATTCTTGGATTTTAATCTCTTTAACGTTTAAGTTACAGTATTTTATCTGATAACTCTGATAACAGACATTGCAAATGTTGTAGCATTACATTTTACCGGCATGAAGAGATTTGTAGATGTGTCGTGAAATCATTGGTTGTGTGAGAAGTTCCTTTTTTTTGGTTTTTATTATTTTACTTCAGGACTTTTCAAAATGGTATTTCTCATTTATTCTTCTCAATGGGATTTTTACAAACTTGATCTTATTTATAGTCAGATACATTCCTTCTACAATAACCAATCAAATCAAAAAGGACTTCAGATCATATCAAACACCCGTCAGAGAAATCAAAGCTGACAGTATTTATGTCATTTATCATTTGTTTTCACTTTTCTTTTTCATATTAAAACAGAAAATCTGAAGCACTTTAACAGAGCTGATGTTAGACAGTGACATTGAAATTCATTTTGATAATGCTAATTTATTTTTCGTTTACCTAGCTAACATGTTAGCACAAAGTGAAAGTTGCGTTTTTTCATGTGTGGTCAGAGAGCAAATGATGCTGTTTATGGACACTGCTCAACTGTACAGACACTGTATATATTTTACTATTACATAGTGGTTTACATTTATTGCATGCGCCGCTCAGGCCCAAAAAAACAAAACAAAACAAACAAAAAAACTGAAGAAAAATCAAGATGTTTTATGGTCTTCTATTGTTGGCTATGGAAACTAAAAAACAAGCACTGTTGATTATCATTCAGGATTTATTTCAACTTTTTTTCTAGGAAAATTTTAAAAAATGAAGCAATTTCAAAAAAAAAAAAAAAAAAAAGTGCCCAGTTTATGCTTTTCAGTTGAGGAGTCATCTTTGCGCCTGATCACTGGTTGTTTAATCGTGTTCCTTACAGTCATTAGCTCATGGAACATAGACGACTCTGACCTTTGACCCTCTCCTCCATTTTGCTGTTAGAAATGTGCATTTGCATAACGACACGCTGCCGTTTGTAGTTTTGGTCATTCAAGTTTGTGCCAGAGAAAAAAAAAACTGAACTACAGCAAGTTCAGCTCTCTGATGAACACAAATCAGTTTTTTTTGCCCAGAGTGATAAACACAGGCTGAGATTTTGTCTTCAAACTAACTGACCCGTCAATGTAAATGTCAATACAGACAGGGGTCATGTTAAGTGTCATAATAAATCAACAGCGATATAACAGACATTTGAGGAAACGAGGCAGCTGATTGTGTTAAGCACAGATGTTACTATCAAACCTCTCACTTCCTGTCTCTTAGAAAACCCACACACTCAGATGTGAGGAAACGGATTCTCTGGTTTGGGCCGAAGTTCATTTTGTATTTTTTTTTTGTTTTCACGTGTTTTTTTTCCCCCCTCAGAAATTTTCCCTAGAATGACGCAGCGCGACGTGAAGAGAAACAGCAAACAAAACAAACAAGAAGCATCTGAACTGTAAATGTTGTGTATGATAATGATAAAAAAAAAAAAAATGTAACCCACACAAATTACAACCCCTACAGGTCACTTTTGATAGACACCAGTATGCAAGCAAACGGAGACAGTGCTCATAAAGTATGATTTGTAAACTCACGATGAATGGGTGTAAATCACATTGTTAATGTACATAAAATATAAAGAGAAGAAAACACTTGTCAGGTCCTTGGGATTTTGTAAAAGGGAATATATTTTGTAATTTCAGCATTGTTACAGTATATCACCATACAGTATATTAGACTTATTGTATTATGCTGGACTGACCATGTAGAATACTCTGGGGGGGGGGTAATCGGGTATTTATTTATTTATTTACTTCCTTCATTGATGGTATTTATTTATTTATTTTACATGTTGAAAGAAAATGTGTTTTATCTTCATATAGCCCCGGAGAAGATTACACTGGATCCTGTCAGTTATAATCAAAGATACATTTTTGTTCGATGTGTCGATGGAGCTTGAACTTATTTATCTTGTGTTTTCTATGTTGTGATCAATGTACACTGCTCTCACTAAGGCCTGTCGAACTGTTATATCTGTTGAACTAGTGAGTTGCAACATTACCTGTTGTGCAGCTTCTGAGTAGTAGATTTAAATATTTTCAGCAGAGTTTAAAAGAAAACCACACACACACACACACACACACACACACACAGAAAAAACTGTCCCCAAAACCACCAGAACATTTGCTCGTTACATACTTAGACTTTTTTCCACCGCCACATGGGTTGTTATTGATCTTACTATTTGCCATCGTTAATAAAGCATCAGTGATGATACTAACATATGCATTTAGCAGATTATCTCATACTTCCTGGAGTTCTTTCCCGTTTGTATTTAATGGTGGTCCTGTTGTGTCCCAAAGCTGCAAACATTAGTAGTCTGTCTTCAGTGTGCACACACGCTCCCTCCCCCTCCCTCCCTCTCCCTCTCTCTCACACACACACATCCTTAGGGCCGTACATGTGTGGATAGCAGCATAGGACTGGCCGTCATCAGTGTTCAGTAGTTCAAAGACGTGTGACCGAAGTGATTACATCTTATAAAGTGCCAAACTGACACATGCAATAGAGAATATCGAGTTGAAATATCATGTGTGAATCCACTTATACTGCTTTGTGGAAAAATACAGATGTATGCTAACATGCTAACAACCAGTGTCTTCTTATAGGAAATGCTAACAGACAATGTGATGTTCCCTTAAACATGGATTCACAGGTGCTCTGGATATGTTTTATTATTATTATTTTTGGTATGGTACAGAACCAAAAGCATGAGGACAGATGTTCAAATACCAGACTGATAAAAAAAAGTATTATTATTATTATTATATTATGATAACTGGGTGAACAAGAAGTCATTCTGATTAAACTTGATTTCCAAACCCATCACACTGAGAACAGAGCATGTCTTGTGTTTGACCAGTGTCGAAGAAAAACTAATATTCTTCATGGAATCTGATTTTTTTGCTTTTGTTTTTTCCATGATGGTAAAAGCTTGTTTCTTATCTGTTTATTATATTTATATTTTTTTGTGCACTCTATTGTAAATGCAGGGATACATATAAAAGTGTATGGAAGGTACTGGGGTGTGTTTATATTCAGTAGTGTGCATGCTGAATATGTTTTCAGTCAAACTGGGACGTACTGGAGGAACTGGGACTAAATCCAAGCATCGTTTCATCTGGTCCTTTTTTTTTTTTTTTTTTTTTTTTGCCTGCATTGACATTGACTTTTATTATACTGTAGACTATTTTTGACAACAAGTGATTTGTTTTATTTTGGGACCCACAAATGAGTAACATATATATGTGAACAGCACATGTAGATATTTTCTGTTGTTATGTATTTTGTCAAAATGCAGAAAACAAAATAAGACGCACTGGAGTTACCGAGCTCAGTACAACGTATCCAAGAACAAAATAAATTTCATTTGATTCTCATACATACAGTATGTTAGTTGTTTGCCATCTATGTATATTTCACTATTGTATAAAAAGGGGCACTGATCAATTCTGTTAGGGTCTGCATAATATACTATACATGTACTAGAAAAAATCCTTTTCATAAGGGAATTGCACATAGCTGTGGAATTTTACAATAAAATGGTTGCATTTATCAGTGTGTATAGGTTCATTTTTAATATTTATTATCATCAGTTGTGTCGTAATATTGCATTTGTTTTCTATATTTTCAATATGATTAGTGCCATTATAGGATTTATGGAGCTGCAGGTGCCGAGCCATGAATAAAAACTCCACACTTCACAACCTGTTCTTTCAGCTAATGGGGGAAAAAAAAAAAATTGCCAGACGGTCTTAGAATTAACAAAGTCAACTTTTGCTCTCCTGTAACTTTAAATTGGTTTCCATTATTTGATAAACACTGCACAACAGTGACAGGCAATCCCAAAGTTCAAGCCATAGACGGAGCTGCTCATTTTATCCTGTCAAGAGGAGCATGATGCAAAAGGAGAGGTTGATGCTAATGGTGGATGGCACTTGTGTAGAAATCTCCAAATACTGCAGAGGATAGAAGCTCTTACTCTACACCTTCAGTCATTTTAGCAGAGTGATGTATGCACAGGGAAGTAATGTGAGTGAGCTCCTAATGGAAATACTGGAGAAAAGCTTCGGTTCTCAGCCATCGTGGACTTGACATTATTATGAATTCACATCAGGCAGATGGATTCTGTTGAGAATAGAAAGGTGTTTAATGACAGCGTGTTCCCCTCCATCCCATAGTTCCCTGGTTCAGATAAATGAGCCGGCTTGATCCAGTCAGTTCAGTGGCACCAGGATTCACAAAGATGACCGACACCACAGGAAGTTCAAAAATATAAAAACCTCCACAGTTTAACTTATTCCCAGGGAAAGACTGTGTCTACAGGTTGTAATTAGAGCAGAGAACAATAAATATATTTATTCAATTTCATTCTCATTTCATCAACTGTCAAGGAGACACTTTAATTATACGTCTATAGAAATTACAACTGACACGTTCAGACGTTTTAATAGCTACGTCTGCAAATCATTCAGCGGTGATTAATGGATATTATAACTTATGTTCCCCTTGTAAAAAGGAAAAACACATTTAATGGTGCAGCTCTGATCGGCTGACCGGATCCGACCTCCCCGAGGCCCGAAAGAACATTCTGCTCCTGGGCCCCCGTCTACCTGACCCGTGAACCGTGATAAACAGGCACAGCAAATATAAAACAGTATTCATACTGAGGCTGACATGCTGGAAAGTTGATGAGAGATGTGCAGCTACATTTGTCCGTGTGCTGAGTGAATCTTTCAATCCCAGCAATGGCACTGGTTTCCATCAAGAACTGTAACCTTAAATGAGAGACTGAATAACCACTGCCTTGCTCTAGAGTAATGTCAAGCATCTGTATATGTCCTGTTTGGGCCGGCAGGCAGACAGTCAGACCAGGAGATGCTCTTCATGTCAAGTTAGAGCAAGAGACAGAAAGACTTCACATTCAAGCTACATGCTGATACTAGAGATGAGAAGAGTTGACCCAGTTCCTGTTCAGTTGAGTCTTTATTTCTGTTTCTGCTTCAGTTGGGTGGAGGTATGTCCCTCTGATGATTGACGGGACTTTAACGCAACTTAAGTGCGTATGCGGCCGCCTGGCTCTGTGGTTTTTGAGCTCTGTTGTATTGAGGCTTCAGATGCTCTTGGGCGCCCTCTGGTGGCTACAGCACTTAGTCTTTGTTTAAATATATATTTTGGACCAGTTGAGGGTTTGATTTCCACTTCAACACTTGTCAGTCATGTTGAAGAGCTGCCAGTTTTGAAACTGAAGCCAGCCACACAGATGGTGGATGTTATATTTGTTGACAATTCACTGTCAGAAAGTATATTCTGCACACAGTGTAATATTTAGGCTTATGTGTACTTTTATTGCTCAATTTGAAGTAAAACTGCAAACCTGACATATGTGATACACTAATTAAGAGTAATTGTAGTACTAAGTTTTAGGAAAACAGCAAAGGACGTTGGTTAAAGTGTGACATAACTCCACCAGAAGCATATTTTCATTTAATAGGACAGTTTTTCTACAGGAATAGCACAGCCTGTTCCAGTCCTGTCCACTGATTCTCTTCCTTCCAGGAAAGTGCACTTGAAACAGAACAGCAGTTGGCTGATGGACCCCTGCGCTGGCACCTCTCCCTCCACTGGGCTGGGTGGCAGCTGCAGAGGACGGCCAGTGTATCCCTCTGATTATTACACAACCGTCTGCAATGTACCACAGCAGCGTGCCGTCACAGCTCGCCCTTTCATCAGCTGAGGTACAAGCGCTCCAGAGAGTGCAGAGCTGGGGGTGCAGGGACTCCTGCATGAATAATGCAACCTGCACATGGCTCACTTTTTAGGACTTCACCACCCCCCTCCCTCCTGTGCTTTTATCACTACTTGCATTGAAATATCCAGAATATAAAAAACTCACAGTCGACATTAGAAGGGACTTTGTCTCAGGTTGTTCTCAGTTATCAGCTGATTTGAGATTTGTACTCAACAGAGCAAATTAGAGGAAGATCAAATGTTCGAGTTGAATCCACATGAACAATCTCGTTGCTGTAAATCCTCAGTTCAATTAAATCCCACTTAAAAATCCTCGGGGGTCTCCTACAGCCGCTCAGCCACCACAAATCTGTCACATAAACCGTCGACATCCATTTTCATGATTCACAACTTGAATTTCCAACTTGCAGCAGTTTGAACCCGGCAACACTGTGATTGTGCTAATTAGTGTTTGCACATAATTACTGTTTCTGTATGTATTTAAGGAATCATGTCTCCCACACACCATTTCAAACAGATTACACCAAAGCAAAGCAAAGTGAAATACGGCGTGAGCAGCAGATGTAATGGACCTGCAGAGCTTGAATGTAGCTCAGCAGATTAATGTGATGTCGTCTGACTGTCCTATCAACTACCAACTTTAAATGGACCACGGAGAAGTCGTGTTTAAAAAGTCACCAAACGGATTATATCACAGATTATACATCGATATTAGAGGACATTCAATGATTTTAAGTGTTGGCCGTAAAATAATTCAACCTATCACATTAGCCCTATGAGACGGTGGGTGTGGCCATGACTTTCCCCCAGTTCTTCCATCCTTTCAGCGCGTGTTTGTAACATGTATTAAACTGTGTGCATGTTTGTGCCTGGTTTTCTGCACCCCTCATTAACAGCTCAAATGTAATCTGCTTGGGCTCAGTAACAGTGTGAGCAGGGAAACAGAGGGATGGTTGCATAACTTCTTCTTTTAGCCAAGACAATCTGTATAAACAGGGATTAATTACCAGGGCTTACTGTCAAGATACTCCAATCCACAATCATCACAGGCAGATGACAAATAGGATCCAGAATACACAAGGATCACCGAATACACACACACACACACACACACACAGAAACTTGAGATAAAAAAAGTAATTTAATTTGTTTACTTCTGAAGTTATAAATGTGAAAATGTCTCATTGCATAAATCGAATTCGACCGCCTGCTGTATTTTCTCCGTTAAACTCCCACATCTCATAATGATGTTAAATATCTCCAACTTCAAAAGGCCAAAGTGGACAAACTGGGAAAATGAGGGCGAGTACAGAAACTAATAAGATAAAGTTTGATTTTTTCTTTTTTACCTCAGAGTTTAATTTCTGTAGAAGCCTCTGACATTCAAGACTTTCAAATTAAAACTCCGCTTTATTCCTTATAGCTGCAGCTGCCTGGAGTCTCTTCTACAACTGAACAGATTCTGCTGCTGTTTATTTATTTGCTGTGATTACAAATCCAAAGGACATCTAAGGATTATTATGGTCTTCTTCAGACATGTGTGGCCAGATTATAGATCACATGCCACACTGTACAACAAACCTCATCTGTACAGTGTTAAATCACAATGTTTTCCATCCTTAAACCACAACTTCCTGTTCACGTGAATCATGTCATATCTCAGCGACTGACCTTGTCCACCAGAGCAAAAGCTATGTGTATCCAAGGTAACACTGAGACTATGACGAGTCTTTCTCTGCAGTATTTTCATTGCATAAACTACCAGTGATGAAATAGCAACAGGTATCCTGTGCTTTTATTCCTGCACCACAGCATCAATTTAAACTTCCTTTTTCTTTAAACTTTCTTCTATGTTTCTCTGTCACTCTATAATTGACCTCCCTTCTCTCTGAACCACATGCAGAACACTCCTATATGTGCCTGCAGCCGCTGGGAGGAGACGGGGGTGAATGATCAAAGACATGGAGAAACATGGAAGAAAGAAAAGCTCAAAGGTTTCAGAGGAGACGTTTGAAAGTTTATTGCTCATAGTGATCTAACCAGCTGCTGAACAATAGAAATCCATATGTGGCATATATGGATGGAGGAAGGAGGCTGTGTGTAGCTTGGAGGGCAGGGGGTGAAACACCAGCTGAAAAACCTGCCAGTCAGGCAATAAATAAATAAATAAAAGCCCCAAACCATGTCCCTAAATGCCACCTAGGTGGGTGAAGTTCGAAGAGAATCCCTGCTATGTTGTCATGTTTGAACAGCTCTTTATTTACAGCAGCTAATTGAGTCTCTGGTGACTCAGCGTAAAGGAAAACAAGTCATAGTGAAAAGTGCTCGTGCTTTTAAAATGCTGTGGAAACGACCTGATGTATGTGGCTTCGATCATAACGCTTTACAAACTTTTTTTTTTTTACCATTTGCTGAGCACAGATCTGACCCACATAAAAATGCCTGAGCACAAAGATCCAACACAGTGTGACATCCTTGTACACTGTCTTTTTGTAGACAAGGTACATTTAGCAGGAAGTGAAGGCACCATAAAGCACAGGTTTTATGGGCAACTTAAGTTCAATGACCCTTGATGTTTGATGCTGTGCACCCCAGGCTTCCTGTGGTCCTTGCTTTTAATCTCACTCCTTAGTTTTACTACGACCTTCCTGAAGCTTTGGAGATGTTTCGAAGTTCAAATTTGATTCATAGATTTATGGTCAGGTCACTACAGAGCTACTGTGAGGTCACAAGACAAACTGTAAAACACCAGGTGTTAATGTTTCTTGGAAAATTCAAGTGACACTAATTTGTCGGTCAGTTATAAACACTTTTGTTCTCTAACTAGTGTGTTGGGCCTTTACAGGGTCAAACAGGGTCAGCGTGCTCAATTAGTTGTGTGCTGGTTTTCTGGACTGAATCACTGTTCCAGTCTGACCTTGATCTGGGCCAATACACCATTAGCATCTAGTGACACTCTCTCTTGGCAAATGTGACAGGATCAGCAGAATTTACATCTGCTTACAACAAGCTTTTTACACTTCTTAAACAGGCGCTTGGAGACAAGCTGGAACATAATGACAGGAGGACAAACAGGGACGAGGATGCATATGATCAATCAGGCTTCTTCAGGTGTTGGACAAGCTCTTGGTACACTCCCGACATCCACGGGTGGATTTTCTAATCATTCATTAGTATTAGTTTCTTTCTCTCTTCTTTTCTAGTAGATATTGATGATATCATTATCAAGTTGTGCTGAATTTCACAAACTTTCTCCAGCACCAACACGAGGCAGGAGGCCACCACGTCTTCTGTTTATCTATAATGGCTGGGCTGGAAAAATGTGGACGAGTTGCAGGGCTGAGCTTGGCACCCTGCAGGCAGCAGCAGAGGTGAGAACAAGGACTGCTCTGCATCCTGAATAGAAAAATCCTCCCCAACACCCACATCCTCTACAGTTATCACCTTCATTGTTCTTTCCATCATCGCTCCGAGGTGCAACCTGCAGCATCACACTTTTACCGGCAGTCATAAGACTGTACACGTTCACCCAAAAAAAGCCTCTGAATGTGAGCGGTGAGTAAATATACACTGGTTTGCAATTGACTTTCTGTCTTTTGCACACATTACGTCATGTTTTTGCACACACAGTTTCAAAATATGAACATGTGCATGTTCTTTATGTCGATGGGTCATCTCTCTATCCATTTGTTTTTGTGTTTTTTTTCCATTCCTGCCTTTCTTTGCCGAATCCTGTTGCTATTTGCTGATGCTAAAGTTGAGCCACCTTTCCCCCTCAGGGATCATTAAATATTCATCGTATCTGAAGCACGAGGTGGAGGTGAAGTTGTTCAATTGTTACATGAGTTGAAGTCTTCACCGTTTCACATACAGTATAAATGAGATCATTTAAGGACTTCTTCATCAAGGAAGCCTCAGGTGTTGCTCTGTGCACAGGCAAACACTGGGGGGTGGGGGTGCGGTGGGGGTTATATTTTGGATTCTGGTGCAGTGGTTTTATTCATGAACGACTGGCTGAATTTGACCGCTTTCTAACGGGGCTTCACGGTGTTCATCCATGTTTATTTATATCACAGCAACAGCAGCAGCTCAGTGGCAGGTTGGCTTAGATTTCTATATAAAACATCAGGAGAGGAACAGAAGGAGTCATGTGGATGTCAAGTCAGTATAAAAACGAACACAGAGAGAAAGTCTCTGACTGATAGTGTCTGACATTGTGATTATTGTCTTTAAGTTAAGATCTGCATCATTTCAAGCAACGATCTTATTTATACATGAATGTTTGTTGTGTCTCATTTAACGACTACTGTCTCTGTTTTCACACACAACATAACCTTCTTTGTCTGAATCTAATGAAAGTTTATATATAGGCCAGATCTGTGTAGTTGTCCATGATACTATTGGTAGATGTCAACGAATTCGGAAACTTTTTTTTTGCAGCAAAAGAGAGTTGAGAATTTGAGTTCGGATTTAATTTGGCACAAGAAGGTTGAGGTTGAAGGTCATCATCACCTGCCTGGTTCGTCAACTCAAGACTTATTCAGTTAACTTTTAGTTCATTGGGAGATTTATAATCAGGCTTTTCACGGTAACGGGCACATCAAAACTCCTGAGGAACGTGTGATGGTGGAAGGCAGGAGTTATTAAAAAGACATTAAAAAAGACATTAGACATCAAAAATGTTCCAAAGTGGCATTATGACCTACAACAGTCCTGTCAGAAGTCATTTATGCTTTTACCTCGCCGTCACTTTCAAAAGATTAGCAGCCATGTACTGGGAAACTTAAAATCATTAAGCTTCCTTTGTAGTGAATAATCCCAGTTCCCCAGCAGCCCTCAGAGCCTAATGGACCCTGAGCATCTACTCTGCTCCTGATTAGCATGCTGCCCTGCAGGGAGAGAAAGCTGCAGGTGTAGAGATGGTGGATCTCTAATCTCTCACTCTGACTGACTCCTTCACTGCGACTAAATCTGTGAAATTAGAGCAATGTGTTGCTTTGGGTTACTCCACAGATAAGAGTACTTTCTGGCTGATGTTGATTAAAACAGCCAGAGAAATCTTTATTTAGAAACGACTTATATATATTTTTTATGAATTTTACAGCTACAATAGAAAAAGTCTGTTTTGGAGTTTGATTTGGGATTATCTTCACTTTACTTACAGCTTTCAGTCTCCTGTGGTGCAGCAAAGTGCTCTCATTTCATTTGATCTGTACTCCCTGGTCCTGCAGGCGTGTGTCCTGTCTTCTTATATTATCTTATATTTCCCTCCGTTACCGTAGCATTGCGTCTTATCGATATTTATAAGCATTGAAATAAGAGTGAGAGAAAGCACCGTGGCTCCTCACATCATTGTTCGCTCAGCATCCAGTGACGATCAGACATAATCAAAGCCTGATGAGTCGAGCCGCTGCAGCTGCAGCATTACCAGGCCTCTTTCACAGTTTGGTCCTGACATCAGCTGCTGTGCTGAGCTCTGACAGGATTGATGGAGTGACAAAACGCCATATACGTTTCCCCACACAACTTGTACTAGGATATAAAGTGTTGGAAAGAGTCAAACGTGCATTGACAGCGAGACGTTTGAGAGACATTTATATATCTTACTCTACACACACACACACAAAAAGGACACACACAGGATGATGATCCACACAACATGTGCAAAGTTTCCATCCAGCATTTTCACTGACTTCATAAAACGCAGACCTTCAAAAACACGCAAAACACTGGCATGTTGTGAGGACGAAACATGTTGTGACAGCAGCAGCATGAAGGAGATGTTTATACCCAACCACACACACACACACACACACACTGACACACACAGACACACACTGCCTCCTGTTTGTCTTACAGTACCTTCGGCAGCTGCCTTTTCTAATCTATCAGCTGAGGAGATGAGCTGATCTGTCAGGTCGAGGCCTGGTTCAAGGGATGGCCACACAAAGTCGCTGCCACAGTGTCTCACAGCAGTTCTGGTGTGTGTGTGTGAACAGTTACACATCATCATGCATTTGTCAATTGGTGGGAAAAACAACCTTTCGGTGCTAAGAGTTATTTTAGAAACAGCTTGTTAACATTCTTTAACCTCCCGAAATATGAACCAGTGAGGACTGCTGCAGCTGGAGGCCAGTCTGGGTTTCAACTAATAGACAATCGAAGAGACAAACTTCAGAGAGCTTCAGAGAGCACGGCCTCCAGACTGTCGATGCAGCTGACACAGATAACTCACATGAACTATTGTGCTTCTTTCTGTGAATCACATGCATAGAATATTTATGTAAAGTCAGACTAACTGCGTATTGAGTTTGTGTGTCAGTCTGTGTATTTGCCACCTGGGTGGCAGTCACTGTGTATCCAACATCCACGTGTGCTCCTAAATGTGTGTGCTAGCGTTAGCTGGCTGGTGGAGCACACTTTTCGACCACACTGCCCTTGACACTACCTCTCTCCATGTGACTGCCCCTGCCCGGGCTCCCCCGGGGCGATGTCGCTCCAGCGTCAGACCTGTCTAGTCGAGAAAGCTGGATCTCTCTCCCCCCACAGGGCTGAGGGCCCATGGTTGCGTGCCTTGGATATCTCCTCCGCTGGCTGTACACTCCCCCCCCAAGGTCCCAGTGACTCACCCAAGCACACAGCTGAGTCACTCCCATAGGAAGCTCACAGATAAGACACAAACATACTGCAAAAAGCAGGTTATGTATACATTTTGGAATATATTTAGAAACGTGCTTTGTGTAACTAACAGGATAAACGTCTCTGAGAGGCTGAATCTTTTAGTTTCTTTACATTTTAACTGTGTTATATAAGTCACACTGCCCCCCCCAGACTCTTCCTCCAGACCCTCCTGGACGCTCCAGATGTCTTCAGGCTAGGTGAGATAAACGATCCCCTGAGCATGTTGTGAGTGTGCTCCTGCCCCCCCCGCCCAGATGGATACTCCCAGACTTCCTGCTTCACAGGGAAGCTGTAAGGAGGCATCCCTCATCAGAGGCTTGAATCGCTGCTCAGCCGACTCTGTTTGTTTGTTTGTAATGCACCTCCTGCTTCAAAGATTTGACAAGTGGTGGTGCCGCCCTTTTCAGCTGCTCTGTATCTGCTCTCACGAGGAGGCATGTGGATAAGAAGGAGACTCAGGGTCACAGCTCCATGTGGCTGCAGATGAGATCACAGACATCTCCCGTTGCACCGTTACCTGCTCTGGTACCAGGTTCACTGACTACCTTACATGTGCTAGTGCTAAAATGCTTACTCTCCAGGTGCTGCCATCACTAACCATAATCCTCCAGTGCCCGTGGTGCTTAGATTCAAATGCTTCAAACTGGTGGTGAACATCCTCACACCTGCACAGCACCTCTCATCTTGGCCAACGAAGAAAATGGAGACACAACTCCGGCCACCGTCTCTTTCCAGACGGAAAAGGACTGAGACATTCAGACCAATCTGTACACACACACACACACACTGCTGGCAATCATGCATGACTGTATATATGATCAGTTCATACAGTACATTAGCTTAGATAAACATGCACACGCTAGCACATGACAAGTCAGTGATTTCCTAATGACCATCACAAAGTGAATGATCATCCTTTCAGCTTTTCTGTTCTACTGGGACATCCTATAATTACAATATAGATCAAACACACACACTCGCCTGCACACTCCATACACTGTGGATGAAAACTACACACACACTCTGCACAGACACAATCATGCACATGCACACAGTCTGCAGGTAACGCACTGATGAATAAATGCAGTCTAGCATCTTCCAGGAATTTCCTGTCCTGCAGTTTGGTGTGGCAGAGAGAGCGATGAGGAGGGGGGGGGCATGTGGAACATGGGCTGCTTATATAACACTGTGTATTTACGTGTGTGCGTCTGATTCTGAACTGTAACACATCATGTTGGAGGCTTTATTTTCTTCTTTCTTTTACAGTAAACCCACTTGATTAGGTGCGAGTCTTCTAACCTTCAGACAGAACTAAGTGTGTCCCACGTTTTAATGTAATTACATCCAGTGGAGCTTAAATGTGTCCTCTGCAAACTGTGGCTCAGTGTTGTCACCCCACCGTGGGAAATGAGCACATCCTCCCAGTCTGTTTTCTTCAGGTGCTCCAGTTTGCTCTCCCAGTCTAAAGACACGGAGATTAGGTTTAGTTTGACACTCTAATTTGCCTCGATGTGTGAAACTGAGTGTGAATGTGTGACCCAGGACTTTTGCCCAGTGCATTACTGGAATAATCTCCAGCATGGTCTCATGTCAAGTCTCACGTATGGTTAGAAAGGCTTTTGTTTTTCTGAGCTGAAAAGTAGCATACAATCTCAATGTGTGTGTGTGTGTGTGTGTGTGTGTGTTTGAATGTGACCACACAAGGGTCATTAAGTGTTTAAGTGTCTGAAAACTGTCTGCATGACTTCTGTGTCCATCTGAACTTTGTAATAAATTTTCTCCAGAAAAGTTCAAATCTGAACAATGAGACACCAACAACAACAACAACAACAACAACAACAACAACAACAACAACAACAACAACAGCACCAAGGTCAACGAGTCACTTGTCATTTCCCCCGTCGTTCAAACAGCATTATCTGGCAGCCATGAGTGAAAAATGTTGTCAGCTGTCTGATATAATCATTTATAATATAAATGTCAGAGCGGATGTTGGGATGAGCGCCGCCATTGAATTCAAATGACTGTCTGTGTCAAGTCAGAGGATAAATCATGAGCATTGACAAAAGGTCAGAGGTTTACGGAGCACTTTTTTTTTTTTTTTTTTATTTCATTATTTACTCTCAACCTGAAAATAAATCCACACGGTCCTTGGGCGTGGGCTGGCCTTTAGCAGCACGCTCAGGGAGGCGGCAGTGATTGATGAGATTCCTCTAGATGCTAATGTAGTTTAATCAGATTTTCTTTGATTGGTTTCTTGATTTTTTCACCCTCTCTCTCGTTAAACTGTGCACTCGAGTGACAAAAAGCGTGACCTTCTTTTGAATATGCAGAAGATGCAGGTGGGGCAGAGAAATACAAATACATAGAAATGACACAAATGATGACGGATTAAAACCTGTGAATCTACGGTGCAAGTTGTAATGTGACTCGAGCTGATTAAACCTTTTCAAAATAAGTCTGTGAAGAGCCTGACAGATGGAAATGCCAACCGTTACATCAAGGCCATTCAGTGTAACACAACTCCAAAAACACTCAGCTATGACTCAAGCATGACTTAGCTTAATTGAATAACATTAGTGCTCCTCAGTTTGCCCATATGCTGTTTGTTTCTGATGTGAAATAGAGTGCACACACTGAAAACTCAAAGAAGCATGCAAAAACGGTGCGGGCGTTTAAACTTTGAACTTTTTCTAGCAGCTGTTCCCCCGTCACCCTGGACTATTATTAACTTTGTGCATGAGCTCAGAAAAACATCTAACTCATATCTGTATCGAGCGTTTCTTTGGATGCCGAAGAGTGATGAAAAAGCAAGCATGAGAATTAAATAGTAAAAGAGCAGACAACTGAACCTAAAAAAAAAAAAAGTTTGATGAAAACTGAACGAGCCAGCTGCTAAAGCACGTTTTGTCATGTGAACCAACAAGCATTAAACTACAGCTCGTATCTGCGTTGCTCGGAACAACTGAAATGAATATTACAGCGTGTGGTTTATAAGAGAGGGGGAATAGAGAGGGATGAAAACGTTGACTGAGCGAGTTTGCTCTTCTGGAAGCTCCCTCAGCTGCGCCTGGCTCAAGGACAAACAGTAGAGAGGTGAGAGCATTTCATCTCTGCAACCCATATTTTCCCAAACAAACCATCATTTTGCACCAGCAGATTCCACTCTGACAGTTCTCTGAGTCGGACGTGCAAAACATAAACTTGACTAAACAACCTGTAATCAGCTGGAGGGGTTGTATAGTCCTTGTTGATAGTATAACCAAATAGTGGAAAGTCTAACAGCAGCAGCAGCAATTAAGAGCTGTTAGAAAGCAAGTCAATTCAAACCTATTAGGAACAAACTTAGTACCATCGTTATCATTATTCGCACTCACGCTCCTGCAACACGTGTTTGTTGTTGTCATGAGCCTCTTCAAATGACATTAGATTTTGATGTTCAGTTAGCTGAGTGCTAACTGAACATGTTTCTAACCAACTAATGTGAATTTAAAGCTTCAGAACCAAATTTATAAAGGAGGTAAATAAAAAGAAGTAAAGACAGACACGTGTGATAAATCAGGCCACTTTTTTGGCGAGGCTTTAGCCCTATTTAACCACAGTGACTCTGCAGTCCACCTGCTCACTTATGCCTCAGCTGTGTTCACTGAGCGCGGGAGAGCACACACATTAAACTGACTCCACAGCAGCCACACGGAAACAGGTTTGTTATTCTCCGCACGTGACAACGGCATTGTTTCATAGTTGTAGCTGAACCACGTAGCATTTGGTTTTTCTGAACGTTATAAAAGGTTCAGCTGGTTTTGAGGTCACATGACGACAAGAAACCGTTTTCCACTGTCATGGTTTTATGGTGGTGGAGTATTAAAAACAACAGATACGATGTGTTCAACAACTTGATTTATCCCAAATAGGGCAATTCAGTGGACAGTCCTTTACCATTTGAAGACTATACAAGTGAAAATTAGAGCTGCAATGTATCAACATGTGATACCAAAAAACACAAAGTCATATTCAGGTTATAGGTGAGACTGTACAAGCAAGAACTTGCGGTGCTGCTTCTCTTCTCTTTGATAACTACTTTAAGGTCCCAGTCTTCCCCAGAGCAGAGGAAGTGATGCAAAACTCGCTGAAATGTTACACCGCTCTCTCCCTTTTATCTCTCCGTCTCTTTCTTTTCTCCCACGAGACTCGGTGGTAATGGTGGTTGGCTGTGGACCCCTCAGGTGCAGACTGACAGAGTCCACATTTTAATCTTCTCTGCATTATATTCTTTTCCTTTGTGACATCTTCTTAACCTCCCATGGAGAGTTTTTTCAGACAGGCCTGACGGACCTTTGTAAAGTGACCCGATGGCATCGTGTTAAAACAGAGCACTGCAATATACTAATATATCCTCTGCTTTATATACAGCTGTATACAACCATTACAGCACTTCTCAGCTTAAAAGCTCTAATGCACAAGCTGAAAAAACTCAGTCACTAAATAACAACCTTTTACTGAAAAAAAACAACCTGCATCGTCCTGAACAACAACAACAACATGTGGGTCATTTACATCTGAAGCAAACGTCTTGATGTCATGTATTAAAACAAAAACAAGCCCAGAAGTCATTTGTGCAGCAGGACATTAGCTCTGTTTGGGGTCATGGACCTCCACACAAGAGAGTGAGGTCTGACTCCTGTTTGTGAACGTAACCATGACAACAGAGGTGTAAAACAATCATTTAAATTAGTAGCTGAAGTCACGATACTTTCCCCAAGTAGATACGTACAGCGGTGTGTTTATTATGGTATGGTACCGTACTTGTGCCACTGTAGGTGCAGGGTTAGAGGTTAAGAAAAAAAAACTCTCCAGATTGGAGTGAATCTGATTTTCTGGTCTTTAAATACTGTTTGCCTCAATTTATCCTCACAGCAACCCCCCCCCCCAACCCTCCTCCTCCTCTCTATCTCTGCGTGTGTTTTCTTTTCTGTACCTCTACACACTCGAACCACACATGCATTTCCTCGCACTGTAATGAAAGGAGATTGCTAAAAATGTTTTTGTCCTCCACAGACGAAAATAATTAGTCTGTTTATTTGTGACTCTGCCTCCACTGAATATTAATACCCCCCGGCTGTAATCGATGGGACATTGCTCGGATGCTGCTGTGAACTCTACCTCCTCCTGTTCCTGAGTCTGGAATATAAAGTTAAATAAAACAATAATAAAAAAAAAATCCCTCATCTTTATTGAAGTGAACATCATTGACCATTTATTTATTTCCTTCCATCTATTCTGCCACCATGTTTAATTCAAAAAAACCTACAAACACATGGCTGAAACATGGCGACTCACCTGCTGAACCTCATTTGTTTCCTTCTCACGTGCATTTTTTTTCTAGTGGGGTTCAATTTCAGCCAGCTCTCTCTGTGGGCTTCTACAAAATGCAAGTAATCACAAACAGCAGCACTGCAGTCCCTACCGCCTTCACTATATGGCTTACTTTACCCTCAACCCTGCGTTACCGTGGTTTCATGCCTTTGCTGGCAGCTAAGGGCTGGAGATGTGAAGGTGCTGTTTGCCTCCAGCGCTCACAGCCGAGCCCCTGTGGGAGCTGCATTCAGCACATACAGAAGGCAGGCTATAGCTCATAACTGAATACCAATACACCTCTTAGATCGCTGGTGCTGCCCTGGCCCTGAACGCACCTTTTCCTGGAGCTGCTGGGGTAGGTAACTGAGTGAATCACATCACCTCCACTGGCTTTGTTATTGCCGGAGGGAAAGACGCACGGCAGAGAGACGATCATTAGCCCAGGACAACAGTCGTCTTGAAGTCGTCCTCACATTGTCCTGATCCCACGACCACTGCAGAATCATTTGCATTTAATCCTTGTTAACCTCAGCTCACCGTCTGTATAAGTGGCTCATGATGAGGTCAAAGGCCGTTCAGGCTGACAGCAACTTAAATCCATGTCCACGTCGAAATATTTTGCCACACTGTACTTAAATTATTCAGACATGCACAAGAGAGGGAATCTTCATATGTTATGGTGAAAATCTCGATGAAAAAGTGAGTATGAGGCTAAAAAATGTCATTTTTCCACGTGTGTTATAAATGACATAATCGACAAGTAGCTTTGTCCTCTCAGTCGTCTGCCACGCTTCATTCAGAAAACTAGATTTTGACCAGAACGTTGAGCTTTTTGCCATAAAGACCTGAAGTTATACAGAGTGAGAGATATGAAAGTGGAAAGATGAGACATCAGAGAAGAGCGAGTCCCTGAACCTTGTTAACATACAGACACACACACACACACACACACACTCATTCAAACACCACCTGTCTTGGCCTAAAGCTAGAGCCAGCTAGCACAGGGATGCTGCTTGTTCAGTGAAGCTGTCAGAAGCTTTGCTCCACCCCACAGATGTGAAGGTGTGTGTGTCCATGTAAGTGAGTGTGTTCGAGTGTGTGTGTGTGTGTGTGTGTTTGGGCAGAGAGCGCTGCAGTGTGCCGCTGTGCAGGAACTGGGGTGCTGTAAGTTCAATCTTTTCATGGAGATCAAAGTCAGGCTCCTGGCACTAATGATGTGATGTGAGCAGCTGGCTGGTTGCCACTCGCTGCCACTGACCGGGCTAAAAGTTTTCGTTTGGACTAAGATAGATGGCCTTACTTGGCCATTCTCTGTTCGGGAGGCAGGCATGTTAGCAAACACGACATCAGTGGGCTGGCTAACAGCACTGTGAGCTGTGGCCTCTGCCAGGGTGAAGAATCTACAACGGACGACACAGACAGAAACATTTTCAATCTGCAGACATGTTAGGAGCAGCAGAATGATTTCAGAGCGCGGACTGTGCTTCGGTTAACGTCTTTCTCTCTTATCGCTGCGTGGTTTTGTAAAAACAAATAGTTTAATGTTAGTGAGGTGATTCTTTTTCCAACGTGAGCTGCACCCAACAGCAGGATAAATGGATCTCTTTCCACCAACTATTCATACTTATCATTGCTCTCGGAGTCCACTGCAGGGACCGGTTCTCACTGCTCTCCTTTGTCCTTCCATACAAACACACAGAGAGCTTTTCTGTCCTGGTCGTAACACCAGTGCTTGATTTCACCCAATTTTGTATTTTGTGTGCAGTGGGATATCCGCTGGGTTTCTGCTCTCTTATTGTGAGACAAGCTTTTGTTGAGTATGACAAAGAGACCTGTGCCGACCGGGGAGCCTGATCTGTCCTAATGGGGCTTGTCTGGATTTACAGAGGCTTTCGATTTCTGAGAACACGCCGCAGTCGATTTCACAGACACACCAGCTGGGTTTGCAGAGGGGGCTGCCACTTCCGTCAAGGGTAACTTTTCAGTGGCAGCTGGTGATTTTGTACCTGGGTGGGGCAACAGGCACTGAGGGCTTGTGCTTACACACACACACACACAGCAATGCTGCTGTCCAGCATGGAGCACTGAGCTTTGACTTCAACTATGGGGGGCTGTTACATTCGCTCAGCAAGTGAAGCAGAAAAGACAACACACTCCATTCAACAGCTCAGCCTGGACACTTACTCTGGCCACTCGCACTTCTCACTCTACAAAACAAGGAAAACATGAGAATAAAGACATTTTTGTTAAAATTGAACATTTAAATTCAGATTAAATGCTGAATCTACATTTATCACTGTTTGTTTTTCATTTTCTGTTCAATTACTGAGACCCACTCTGGTCCAGAAGAAAAGTTCGTTCCACCTGCTGACCTATTAATGCTCCTTGTCTTGTTGTTGCTGCTGGGTTGGACCAGTGGCAATGGCTAATATTGCTAATATTAATGGCTAAACACCTACACGATTACTGTAGCAGCAGATCATCTCTTTGAATCAGTAACAATATTGATGCATACTGCAGATCAGAACGATTCAGACCAATTGATCAAGTCTCTACAGATGAAAATCTCACCAGTATCAAACTGTATTAGGCAAAATTCACCCACAAATCTGTTCAGAGAGCACCTTGTTTCTCTCCGGCTGCCTGGAAGACAATCGAGTCGGCTAAACAGCCCTAACAAATGACTCTCCCTAAACAGAACTGGAGACTGGGAAGACGCAGCAGTGAGCAACAGCTTCTCTTGCTCTGGGGTAAACTAAAGACTCATGAGCCCCATGCTGGGACAATATACCCAGGAACCCATCAGTGGCTCAGTGATGGAAATAATCAAGTGGCTAGCAGGATACTAAATTCTAGCTATGCTCAGCAAGCGGTGGACAACACCGAAGGAGAAAATCAACAACTACGATACATAACTTTGTTTTTTTTTAATATCAAAAGAAGATTGACAGACGCTGCGCTGTGTCTGACAGTACACGAACTCATACTTCATCTCATCTTGCAATATGACTGAGGTCCCACCTCATATTATCCACGTCTGCTGAACTCGAGAACTCATTCCAGAAACTATAGCACCATGTTTGCTTTAATGTATTGTAATGTACAGCAGAGACCATGTTATCCTGTGTACAGCACATGTAAGTTATACAACACTGGTGCTGCTCGTCTTGTTTCCCCCACAGCTGTGTCACTGAACAGGCAGACACTGGTGAAGCTCGTTCATGTGACACAAATGTTCATTGATTTTCTTTCTTCTAGATAAAACTGAAACCTCAACACTGAATTATTAAGTAGAAACACGTACTGAAGTACTAAAGGCGTCATATGGAACTGCACCAAAGGCACGTTTAATGAAAATTGCATTAGCTTTCTGATTCATGTCTTTCATAACACAGGAAACGTTATTTTCTCATACGGTACACGCTAGTGAACATGCAACTGTGAGAACAGGCCGAGAAGCTGACGACTGACAAGGACTTTAGTGTCTTTTATTCTTTTCTTTTTAAACCAAAGTTATCAGTGTAGTTCCACACATCTATTCTTTATTTATGCCGTCCTGTATCCAGTGTTAGCTTATATTACTGTAAAGCAGTTAACTACAGCATAAACCATCCAAACCATGTACTGATATTAACATTCTGTGAAAAGAAAATGTGTTTATTTATTTAACCTTTATTTAAGGCTCGAGGGCAGAACCTCATTTATAATGATGTAAATAGACAAACATCGTCAAAAGCAGTTGCATTAAACTGGTCCAAGGTCACAAATGTACTGAGTTTAAGTGTGTGTTGTAAATTGTTCCAGGTAGATGATGCAGCAGAGAAGCTAAAGGCAGTTTTACCACAGTCAGTGTTTGTCCAGCAAACATGGAGCGTCAGGCTGTTATCACTTGAACGAGTCGGGTCGTTTCTATGTGACCAGTTTAATAAGTTGCTGAGGTATGATGGGATGTTTCCTGCAGGGGCGATTGCTCTAAGACTGCAACACAAGCTCTGCTTCCTCTAACAACAAATGTTCAAATATGATCTATGAATTTTATTGACGATGTACTGTATGATGTAGGCCGAACATGAGCCTCCCCTCTTAGAGAAACCAGCAGCTGCCACTGGTTTCCTGTCAAGACTTTGTAGATAAAAGGCTCTGGTGAATGTCTTGTATGATAAAGATGAATATAAATGGGATTCGCGGTCTGACAGTAACATTGTACTCTGGCAGTTTGTTTGCCCTTTCTCTCTCTGCACCATTATTTAGATCTGTTGTTAACTGTGTAACAGAGAAACAAGCACTAGAAGTGGTTTGTGTGTGTACATGATAACAGGACTTCCCATTAGCATCCCACCGAGACACACTGGGTGTTCTTGTTCGCGAGTGCACAGTCTTCAGCCCTTTCGTTGCCCTCAGGTCTCAGGGATGACGTCTTTTCGAGGTGAGAATTGAGAGCGTCCTAAAAATGGATCGAGCCCACATGGCAGCGCACTGTTTGCCAGCGAGGTCAACAAGTTTTCAGCTCTAAAATAAGAAGTGTTACATGATCCAAACTGACATGTCTTAGGATGTGATAATGACGTACAGATGTCTGAATGCAGCATGCAAAAGTCCAAATACGGCAAATCTGAGGCCTAAAACTCTCTGAATGCATTAAATCATCCGTAGTGTGCTGAGCTGGAGCGAACAATGGAAGTGGCTGCAGGTCAAAGAAGGGCAACCAGCAAGTTTAACCCAATTATATAACGTCAATTATTTATTTAGAAATCGGCTCTGCTGCCTCCGCCCACATGAGCTCAGAGGGGATTCAGCACAAACACAGAAATCTCAAGTATGTCAAATACTTTTATAGTCTCTCTCTCTTTTTATATATCTACAGTATCACTGACGGAGCTGCAGGCAGATGTTTGATTATCTCAACTGCACAGATAATGATTAAACTCCTACTGAAGTGTATGAAGCTTTGGATTAATACCTTAGTTCCTGTGGAAACTTATTGGCATTGGGGGAAAAAAATGCCACCAAACAGCTGATCATGAATTATTTACTATTTTGGCATATCCTTCAGCTGTCTGTCATGAGACAGTGGAGGTGTTGTGATGAGGTGCAAGACGGCGTTATTTCATCTGCACTTTCCTTTTCTATAGTGGAAAATGACTCAAGAGTCTGAGCTGCTCATCACCCGGCAGGGGAAGTATCAGGTCTAGTGTCTACAGGATATACTATGACATTAACACAGAGAGAGTGTGAGAGATAAAGGTGGAAATGAACACATCACCTCTGTGTTTTAATGACTGATTGACTGACGTCAGTTCATGTGTTGATGTAAAAGAAGAGGTCAAACGTTATTATGGTGTTTAAGTGGCAGTAAGTGAAAAGTCAGATTCTATTAAGGTTTGATTGTCTTCTGCAAAAAAACACTGACAGAAGCTGATTGAAGGAGAACTGGTGAGGCTAAACAAGGACACTGGTTAAAGAGGAACTATGTGAGTCTGGTCGCTTCTCCTCTGATTTGCTAACCCTCCTCCGGGCCATGTGTATTTGTTTTTAATGAAGGCAGCAAAGAAAGCAATCCACGGACAATGATGAGACGTTTATATTTGTGTGGTCTAAACCGTCATGAACGAAAGATTACGGGTTACGGAGCATGTTTGTGTTGCGGGACACCAGGGCGGAGGCCAAGTGCTGCGCTGATGTTGCAAGGTTGGTTTTCAGCCCAGAGACACCAGGTGGAGGACAGAGAGCCTCTGTTCTCCATGTAACACGTTACATGTATGTGATCACTTTAACAGCTTTTCCTTTCTCTTAATGTCATCTGTAGTTTCACCGTCCTGCTCTTCACTGTTGTTTTGTGTGTTATCACACACTGTGTATTGTTCAGTATGTTGAAGTCCAGATTTCATTGAGCCGACTGTGGGAACCAGGAACTCCCTCACGGCTCCATTAACCTATAGATAACTAGATAGTTTTTGATTTTTTTTTAGAGTTGTGTATTGATTTATTTGATCTGATTAAATGAAGCTGTTTACTGTGAGTGTTCGCTCTCCCCGGTGTCACACCACCACCACCACCACTCGTTACACATGATGGACGAGCAGTGAAGCAGAAGTTGGAGCTCGGCGCTGGTGGGAGTGAATAAAAGTGAAGCACAACAGGAAACACTTTGGTTTCAGGCATAAACACAACAGCAGAACTCACATCTATGTATTCTGTTTGCTTCACAGTAATTAATCCAAACCGCAATGGAAGTTTAAGGACGGTGTCACATGTTATAACTGCAATGCAATGACATTATTACTATGATTATTATGAGTCCAGATTATTGCATTACAGCCACACAAGGTGAGTAAATTTCCCAAACCTCTGAAACGGTGAATCTTTAATATGAAGCTGTCTCAGTTTAGAAAACTGTCAAATCCGACACATCCAAACATCTCTCCCTATTTCCAGCCGAGACGGTGATGGAACTATTTGTGACAACAGTTTCGTCTATCAACAAACCCAGCATGTAAATACATATAAGTGAGTTAGAATATCAGTGACTGCAGCACAATACGCAGAGAGCCAGAGAGGATGTGTGTGTGCGTGTGTGTGGGGGGGGGAGCTGCTGCTATTTTCAACACCTACAAAAGTTCTCAAAAGTTCTTCAGTGGCAGCTTGTCAAAGAGAGACTGGGTGCATCGTCTCTTTTTCACATCAATGTCTGGAGAATGACAGACTGAAACAGCGAAATACAGATCAGGAGGCCTTCATTCTGTGTGGCTGCTGGAAATGGCAGCGAGAGACAGTGAGAGTGTGTGTGTGTGTGTGTGTGTGTGTGTGTGGTGCCTAACTTTTAAATACTAGCAGGAAAAGACACAAGGCGAGGAAACAGCTCTCATGTGTAAGTTTGATAGGGCCTGGGAAAACATGGCATCTAAGACATTTAGTTTTGTGAGACTGGTGTCTGGGGAGGTGAGCTTCTCAAGCTCGACACGCCAATTATGGGAACTCTTGCCTAAGCTGCTAACGAATGGCGCCGTGCTCCCTGATGCTAATGAAAGCCCTAATTATTTCAGACAAAGCGTCCAGAACTGACACCGCAGGTTTCTAAGGGGGACCGACTCCCCGAGCCAAATGTCAACAGAGGCTTGAGGAGAAATCGTTGGACTGATAGTTTCCCACAGGACGGCTGAAGATTGGCCGGTTATGGACAGGTAGACAGATGGAGAGAGAATGAAAAGGAGGAGGGCAGGGGGGAGAAAATGAGACAAGGTGTGGGCTGGAGGAAGAACAGGATGGAGCGTCTGTCACCGGAAAAAGAAATGCAACAGGAGGTAATCTGTAGTCACAAAGAGGCGCTGTGCTGAGGGTCCACAGGGAGCTGTCACACCTGAACCACTGCTGCTGCCTTCTAAGAGCTTAATGCTGAGGACGAATTAAACCTGTGTGTGTGTGTGTGTGTGTGTGTGTGTGTGAGACAGAGTTGGGTGAAGAAGTTAGTCTGTGTCTGCTCTCTGTCTGACATGTGTGAACAGGTCGCGCAAACAATCAAACCCATTAACAACGACTTCCTCAATCACCTCCTTGGTTGGTTGAGCTGAGTGCAGATGTCAGCTACACACACACGCACACACACACGAAATCTGATGCTACAGACGAACACACAGTAACTCTACATGTCAACCTACTTCCACTCATTACAGCGATGTTTTCAGCAGCAGTGTTGTTGAGTCAGAATATCCTCAAATGAAACGACCTTAGGGTCATTCATTCATTTACATCTTCTGATATTCACCTGCACATAATCAGGTAAAATCCTGTCTGTAACACAACAGATAAAAGTGACACAACTTCCCTGCAGGTAACAAAGGATCCTCTAAGGTATACACACAGTGGGTCACTGAGGTGATGTGTCATGTCGAATCATCACTAAAACCTGATATGTTGTACAACCAAGGCTTAAAACTGAGAATGTCAACACAGTCAGGGTCCAGGCCTCCTGGGTCGTCGTCTCGATCCTGCTGAGGCTCCTCACTCCTGACCTACCACGACCACCTTTGTTTCCCAGAAACACACTTACATCACCAAAATAAGCAAGTTTAAGCCGATCGACCCCGTTTCCCACTGCCAGTCAAGTTTGCCTTTCTGCACAAAACTGCAAGGAGTGATGTTGTCATGTGCACAGAACACACACACACACACACACACAGGAGAGAGTGAGCGAACAGCCAGTTGCCGTGCAGTAAAACGGATCTGTCACATTTCATCCACGGGTTGATGCTCCTGTAAAAGTCAGGGGCTCCGTGTGTGAGGCGCTTCGATCTGTGATTGTGTGTTTTAAAACTTTCTCCTTGAAGCTGTGCTCACTCTTTCATCTCAGCCACAGTATTTCTGGTTTCACAGCACCGAGCCTGCTCGGTGACAGGTCTGTGTACAGAGAGTGCAGAGCATTGCTGCTGAGCGAATACAGGCTGAACCCTGAATTATATGATAGGAACAATGTTTTGCAGGAAGCACAAAGCTCAGTCAGTACAATCATCACTTTCTTGACCAGTGACAGCAATGTATGAATCAGCAATGACACTGACAACTGTCGCACACATTGCATCGCACTCATTCATCATTCTGCAGATGCATTGGTCCACAGCAATGACTCAAGTAGTTTGACTAAGCTAAGCTGTAAACAGTCACTTTGACCTTCACCCTCTCCTTCTACACTGAATTAGCCTTTGATAACAGCATCATTATTAACAACTGTTCACTATCCATGTGTGAACACAGAGTGGCCGTCTGACTTTCACTAGGCTGCTGAATCCACAGTGTTTCCTTCAAGAGGAGAACAACAGAAATAAAAAGAAATCACACATATCAAATATTATTAACAGGTTGTCTACAAAAATGCACAAACAGTCGCAGTGCATCTTTATCAAAAGACACACACGCACATGCAGCGTCTTCGTTAGCACATATCACTGGAGCTTATTTACCACATTAGCTATCAGCGATTGCTCACTTTCCCTTGTGTAACGTCTACCTCAGTGGTTCCCAGATTTGTCCAGATATTTCCCTGCGGAGCACTTAGCAGCTGACCTGGCCAGTACTTAGCACTTGTTATATGTGCATTGAGTGTGTTGGTGATTAATTAAAGCAATATATCTGCAGCTCCAGAGGGGAATCAAGATGCAGTTGCAGAGATTAGTGGCTGAAGAAACAGCAGGAAACCTACAACACTGCAGCTCCACAGGGAGAATGCAGCAGTTTACATACATTATGTTTTTCATTTGATATATTATCTATATATGTGATGTGTGTTCAATGCAAGACAGTAAAGAAGCAAACGATATCAGCACTGTAGAGCTGAGTTTTCAAGAGCTTACTCATTGTCAGCTGGTTTATCATGTGTGTGCATGATTTTTATTTTTTTTACTGAAGTCTTAATAACTGCACCATGAAATGTTCACATCAGGAAATCAAAGCAAAGGAAGCAGCTCACAAGGGTTATAAAAAATAAATAGACAGTTGTTCCGGTGATTTTACTGTCAGTTTATCCTGAGTTTTTGTTTTTTGTTTTTTTGTTTTTTCCATCTCTGGCTTGTCATAAACGTCTTAACTCGAGTCAATCCATTATAGATTTGAACAAAATAGTGCCAGAGAGGACTTTCGGATCGTAATAAAATTTGTTGCATGCAGGTTGGGACCAAAATATGACTGTAATGTGAACAAAATCCCTCCACTCCCTCTCTCCCTCTCTGTCTCTCTCTGGCACGGCAGCAATCCCATTTCAGAGTTAATTCTGTTCTTGTGTCCTTTCATCCATAATTAAAATAACAAGCAACTAATTACTTTTGAATAATGTCAGGCCAGTCAGGCGGGTTGCACAATCCCTCTCCATAATTAAAGTGCACCCAACAGTTTTGGCAGACATTCCCCTCATAGCCACATCACTTTGCATTGTTTCAGTGAACCAGTGCACAGGCACAAGCCCTTTGGAAAAGCAGACAGACACTCCAGGGTTTGAATGTCAGCTCGCTTTCACATGCTTTGGGCTGCGAGTTATTTGAGGTTTGAAAATACAACATGGCCCCCTCCTCCTCCACCACCACCACCACCCTGTCTCGTCTCTGAAATGCCCCGAGGGCAAAGAACATTGTAGGAGGAATTTGGGAATTAAACAATCTGGATATACTCATTAACTGCAGGCCTGACAAAAGACACAAGAAGTAGTGAAAGAGTGATGAGCAGCTGGCTGCACATGGGCTCCAGTGTTCAGAGCCATCTGGGTGGAAAAAGAAATCAGACTTTTCTGTATTTCTGTCGAGGAAACGTTCACATTCTCCACCTCCACTCAGTCAGTCTGCATTTACTCCCTGCTCACTCTGTGTGACTGTCTGAGGAAGGATCCTCTTGGGCTTTCAGCTGTGTCCATATCAAAAAATAGAAAAAGACAAAAAATGAAAAAAATTACAACCCAGCAGCTCATGAATAAAGACACATCATGTCCATGGTGTCATGTTTGGTTTTAATGCCCACATTTGATTTAATGCTTGTTTACCACATGATATAAGCCTATCATTGCTTGTCCATTCCTATAACAAACTGCCCCACTTTTACTACCTCCCCACAATGCTGAAGCTCTAAAATATTGCTCCCAAAGACCATGGGGAACACTCCGGTGTATAATCGTGCCAGGAAAGGCAATTTATCAGGCGATATTGCCTCTGTGTAGAGTGGGGGTCCCTAAGCTCCTCCCAGGCAAGGACTATTGGGTTTGGACCGGCAGCAGAAAAGTGGGGGAGGCCTCCTAACTGATCTGTGGTCTGCCACAATCAATCTTGGAGAGATCCCAGTGGTTCAGTGGACACGGCTACACGGGGCCTAATGAAGGCCTCACGCGGCGCTATGTGCTGCAACAAAACATGTTTATCTCTGTCAGTGTGCTGGGTTAAAGATTAGAGGCTGGATAGATAACTGGGTTTATGGTAGGTGTGTCTTCATCTGCTGGTTGTCTCTCCCCGTTAACAACACACCAGATATATATATATATATATATATTTAATGTTATTTTATTCTGGGATGTATCCTGTGAGATGCAAACTACATCGGAGCAGGGACCAGGAAGTCATGATGTATTGTTGTTTGACTCTGAACTTTTGACACCTCCATTAATGACTAATTACACTCCACCCAGCCGCCTCTTGTTGTTAACGACATGTGCGTTACATAATTGATGCAGCATCTGCCCAGGATGTCCTCCTCAAACGGTGTGTCTCACAGTGTGTGTGTGTGTGTGTCTCACTGCATTGTTGTTATGATCATCTGGAACTAGTGACATATATTCAGTTAAAGGTCCAGTGTGTAAAATGGGGGGGTCGTGACATCTAGCGTTCAGAGTCTAGAACACAGTGCTCACCCCTCCCCGTCGGCAAAGTGACGGTGGCCTCCGAGGACATGGCGTCTTCCACAGCTGGGACGACTGGGAGTATTTCAGGAGCATCTAGCGACGAGGTGAAGATCTAAACCATATTACGATATGTTATGATGTCTTCTTTCCTAGCTAGCTGGATTTTCCGCTCAGGCTGCCATGCAAACATGGCGACACAAGATGGCGACACTCTCAAAGCAAGACCCTTGTTATATGTATATATAAAAGAATAAATATAAGGCTACGAAAACCAAACAAATTTTATTTTATAGCGGTTATACACTTGTACAAATATATTCATGGGTAGTTTATTCAGATTTTGCCAATAAACCTTGGCAATTATTACACACTGGACCTTTAAATATGAAAACTGCTTATGTGCTAACAACAGATGTGATGCACATTATCTGCGTTTTCATTGTGTTGCTCTTTATTTGTTTCATGTTTCACAACAAACTGCCTTTTATTGGCTGATACGCATTGAAAATTGGTTTTTCCATCCTCCCGACGTGTCCAATTACATGTAAAGCAGCCGGCTATTGTGTGTGAGCAAGTTATTCAATTTTATAATGATCTATCTATATTCACTTTACATTGGAGGCACATAATATGAAAACTGGTGGAATAGGCATTTATCTTTCACAGCTTTAGGAAGGCAATCATCCTCATCATCTGAACTGTGGCTCAATGTAAATGAAGTGATAATGACATTTCCTCAAACCAGCAGAAGGAAAGGAAAAGCTGGTGGGATTACACCTGGGTGGGCCGATTCCTTCCTCTAATGCACGTCCCTTTGATATACTGTTGAATGGAAGTGTGGTATTTATTACTAAACTGACTTTTGCAAGGCTGTTGAGGGTTTTCCAACAAAAACAGCAATATTGGCCTTTACAATGTTCAATATCCTGTGGTCCCATTCAACTATAGAGCATGCAGGAGCAGAATGGCGGGCTGCACTGCGATGACTCAGAGATTTCAGCTGTCTCGCTGTCATCTGCGCTTAAAGAATAGAGAGATACGAAATCCCATATTAAATCACATCCAACAGGAACAAGGCTCTCAGATGGAGGTCACTGTTGTACAGTGTCACTAAAAGACTCGGGTCCTTTATGTCAAAAAAGTTTAGGGAAGACGTCGCATTATATAATACTGTCAGTTTGGAAGAAGAAAAGGACTGGTGCTAACGGAAAGATTTCAATGGACGACATCCCCTCTGAGTGAGTCTAAACAGCTGTGGGAGAGGTGTCTAAGTGGTTTGCTGTAAGATGTCAGCTTTGTTCAAGGAAACTAGGTTGAGTCGTGAATGGTGATGGCACAGTGATGGGCAGACAGCTGTGGAGCTTCAGAAGCAGCACGATGCAAAAGGCTGCACAGTGTTGGAGGCTCCTATTAAAACAAGTGGAAGGACTCACGATAACAGCAGCTTCTTCTTTTGACATCAATGGTGAGAAATCAGGTTCAAATTGACTGAAATGACCAAGAATTAAAATGTAGTTTTATGTAATAGGTGCTGAAGAGAATTAGCTGCAGAATAAATAAATCCACTTGTTATTTATGTCAAATACAAAGAGCTTGCACAGGTTTATGGCTCAATTTACTGGAAATGCTTAAACAAAGTAATTTCCCCTCATGAAGAACAATAGAAACAGTAGTAATTACTAAAACGGTGACATCTCCTTTGTGGGCCTGTGGGAAAGCTGCTCAGTTGCTTTGTGTTCAAATGTCTGCTTGGTTTCTGTCACCTGCTAATTGGTTTATAGTGCTGACGGTTGCTGGTTACAGACACTTCTTTGCTAATGTTCAGTGGTTGTTAGAGCAGGTTCTGTAAAATCCCAGCAGTGCGATGTCAGGATTTATTTTATTTCCAAGTTTCCGCACAAAGCTCTCTGAGGTGTAGTCGGCCTTTTCCTTTGGATTTTAACAAATGTGTTTAATTATTTAACGGGCTTTAGCATAATTTAATTACAGAGTGTAGCCAAACAACATTCAGTACGTATTGTGTTTTCCTACAACTAAAGATCACACATCTTGTCACGTCTGGTTTTTTAAAAGTCTTGGCTAAATTCTGTGACTTGATCAGACGTCTTTGGTTCTGGAGCTACAGGAGAGGTTGCAGGGCTTTTACTTTGAAGTGCCTCTATATCCTATCTGCAGCCAGGACCTCATTACCCCCACCTACAACAGCAAAAACAGACAGAGTGAGCAAAGTAAGAACCATTTTTAAAGCCCTCAGATCCTCACTCTCGGTGTCCAAGCCTATTAGATCACTGTGACACATGGAAATGAGGTCATGTATTCTCTGTGGGCCGCTCCTTATCCATATATCTGGGATTTCTCCTCAGAGGAAGTGGCAGACAGAAGAAAGAGTGAGAGAGTGTGAGAGGAAGAGAGAGAAATGGGGAATAAGTCCCAGAGAGGATCATTAAAAAGTGAAAAACCCTGACCAACTGGTCGTTCCAGCCCTTTCAACCCTTTGCGTCATGACAAATGTTCAGAACATATAGATCTGAGAGACGCCTGTTTTTCCTTTCAACGTGGTGATAAATCAAAAACTTTGTTCGCCGCTCGCTACTTCATTGTACCACAAATAGCTTTTGAGTGTAATGTGTTACATTAATAATTTGTATGAATAAAACAATAATTAGCTTAAGCAAGGGCATGAAACTGGTTGAACCGCTGTTGGCCATGACTTTGATGCCCCGGGGGTTATTTTTGTCGCTGCTGCTTGTGCTGAAGGAGGACAGTACAAAGATAGAGCAGAGGCTCTGAGCGTGGTCATAGTGTCGAGCTGCCTGAAGAAAGTACATGACTTAACGTGTCACTAGTGCTTTTATCAAGTTCAGGAATAATTGAGCTTAAAGAGTCTTCAGATTAAAAAAAAAGAAAAATTTTAATGTCTGTTGTGACATAAAGTTTTCTTTGACGTTAGTCACTGTAACAGTCCAAATGGAGAAGCAACGTCACCTTCGTTTTGTGTCGTTCAGTTGAGCCACGCACCTGATGCTGGATGGACGCACATGTTTAAGCTCCTGAAGGTTGATATGTGTGTAACTATCTGCCTGTCGCCTTCCTCCAGGCTCTCACCACCACCTCAACCCAGGCACACAGACCCAACCTGTGACAACATGTACATGTACAAGTGTAAAAACCAGCATAAAACGTATGGTGCATCAGAGTTCATCATCACCTGCATCATAATCCACTGATATCAGTCCAGCGTTAAAAAAAGTTCAACTACTTCTCCACTGCTGGTCTCGAGTCAAATGTTGGGTCACCTGCTGCATCAGAAATCTGCAAAAGCATCATGAGCAATCTTAATATCCTACTTAACAGCTGTAAACAGAAGAGCTACGACAGAAATACGAGAGCTCAGTATTTTATCAGTGCCTTCGTGCCTGCAGAATTTCCTGCCTGGTCAATTAGGATGAGTTTGTATAAAACAGTGGAGCAGATATAGATCTCATGCACATGGTTAAGTCTCCGCAACCTCACTGTAAACTGAGTCACCAAATGAGTCTAAAATATTGATGTGCAACACTGTGAGTGGATGTTTTCAGTCTGCTCATTTATTTTGAAAAGTCCCAAGTAGCAGACTTTCCTGTTCTTGTGATAATATTATCATTTTACTTTTCTTTGTTTTTTTTCGCTCCCATATCAACAGAAAACTGTCGCCAGCTCTTTTTCTGTGAAGCTTGTGTTGGAAAATAGAAGCCTTGGGGCTGCGTCTGCTTTTAATACTCTACAAACAACTATTTTATTGCTGCTTTACGCCTCTGTGAAGTAGTGGACCTGCTTCACAAGTGATTGAAATGGCTATAAATGTTAAGAGGGCAGTGAGAGCAGAGCGGCCTCCTCTCCTCCTCTCTGAAGCTGTGCACAGAGTGTGCCACTGCTGTGTCAAGTAAATCTACGCCTCGTTAAATTCACCAAAAATCTGTGGCCATTCATTCTTTAATTAAAAAGGCGAAATCCAAAGAGGCTTGCATTAAAAGCATTTGATTATGCAGTCTGCCATGTTTAATTCACAGCATTTCAGTGTCAAAAGATACATTGCACATCCATGAAATATTGAGAAGGCCCCCAGAGGCAAAGATCGCAAGCTTGCTCTCTCAAAAAGATCAAAAAAATGAGATAACACACCAGCGCACATCCAGGGCAGCGGTGTACCTTCTTGATCCTCTTATCTCATGCTGCAACGCTACAACATCTTCCATCGACAGAGCATGACCAGCATGGATGTGAAAGGAACTAATGCTCACAACATAATGGTCATACAGCTACATGCACTTACAAACACACACACACACACACACACTCTTTGACACTGATAAAGCCACGGTACATCACACATACAAACAGCATTGATTTCCTGCTACTGCAGCTGCTCCTTTAGTTCAAATGTAAATGCAAATTGGACATTTTGAGAGCAGTATGGCATTTGCCTGTATCACAGCATCAATCATACAACAAAGAAATGAAAGTATTCATGCAGCTGAATATGAGAAAAAGTAGAAGCCACATTGGCCACACTGTGGTTTCAGCCCACAGAGTCTTAAACCTTAACCAAACAGCTTCAGAGTAACTGTGATGGTTAAATAAATGACTTGTAACCTGTTCCAGGGAGAACGGAGGCTCTCTGTCTTCCACCAAGCGTCTCTTGGCTGAAAATCAACCTTGTGAGATCAGCGCCTCCGACCCGGTGTCCCAGCTCTCGTCTCGGCAGCAGCGCAACACAAACATGCCCCGTAACCTGTAATCTCATGTTTATGACAGATAAGACTGCACAAATATACAGGTCGTAACGTGTATATGATAAATAACGTTATCTACCGCTCTATTGATTCTCGCCGGCTTCGTTGAAAACAAATGCACATGGCCGGGAGGTGGGTTAGCACAACAGCAGAAAAGCAGCCAGACTTGCATGGCTCCCCTCTGAAGAATAAAATAAATACTGATACTGATGGAAAAATCTCGATGCAAACACCATCAGGCTGCATCAGGCTTATAAATGAGTGACTGGGTGGCACGGTGGTGCAGTGGTCAGTACTGCTGCATCAAAGCCTGCCATGGTGACTCTGAGGTGTCTGTGGATGTGAGGCTCAGATGGAGGGACTTTGTTTGTAAACCTTGTGTAATGTTCGCTCTCCTTACATCCGACACTCACTCAGAGATCAGAGTTTGTTCTGAGGTTCAATAAAACTTAGCGTGTTGAGGTTTTGCATGTTAAAGTGTAGTGTAGATAATCTCCTGATTAAACTCTTTCCCTCTGACAATCCTACACTGACATGTCTGATATATTCCCGTCGATGGCGTGGGAGGAATTACTCACCACCACACGGGGCGAATCACAACTTAGCCAAGTTAAACAGTTTAAATTCATGAGGTGGTTAAAGAAACGACGCTCTGGTTACGGCTAAGTAATTCCACCACTGCTTTATCCATCCCACCTCATGTAATCCCCCCCCACCCCCCACCGGGTTGATTAATTCAAAAGATAGCTCTGTACCAAGAGACCGGCTCCACCACCGGCTCTGCTCTTTTCAATGAAACAGACTGATCTAAAAGCTTGTTTCCCAGAAATCTCCTCTGACACCAGGTGTGAAATTGTTTCCAATCTCCGTGTTGTGTAAATTGACAGCTGGTATGAGTCGGATTGTTGCAGGGTTTGCAGGACAGATTACACCTGTCTGAACCTCTGACATGATTGAGATGTTAATGTCAGGCGAAGAGGTGGGCAAAGTCGACCGTAGTCAAATAAGACATGAAAAACAGTGTGAGCCGAGAGTGACGTGTGATTAGCTCGGTCATATCTCCGGGTTTAGTTTGACCCTCATTCAAAAGGGCCTGGTTTCATCATGGAGGAGACTCAGAAGGTCAGGGGAGTTTCTCATGAAGCTGCTGCATTTCAGCCGTCCCCCATGAGCTGTGGAGATATTTATCCTCTGAGCTTTACAAAACACAATAGAATATTTATGAAAGTTATTTCTACTTGCTTGAATAGAAATGATAGTGACCTCGCTGTAATGTGGCTATAGGGGTAGCAAGGCCCCGGTGGGAGTTCACGTATATACAGTATGTGTGTGTGTCGGAGAGAGATGGAGAGAGAGGCATTTCTACCTCCGCCTGTGGTTTTCTGAGCTATTCAAGTAAGGTAGTGCATCATCAGTGTGGACTATGAGTGTTATTACAGGATCGGGTCACTTTCAAGGAGAAAACATTTCCTAGATCTCAGGAGACACAGGCCAGTTAGTTAGGTTTCAACGATCGCCCCATCCTGTCCACCCCACTGAGAACCAACAGTGTACGCTTCAGTCCCAGGCACCTTACTGTAGATTTAAAAAACAGGGATTGATCAGATCAAACCTGCTCACTTTGGACCAGAGATGCTCTGAATGCAAGTCAAACCCTCTTACTGCAGCACAGGCCCTAATCTCTCAATAGTATCATTGAACACTGCTGCAATAATTCCAGTGCTAATAAGCTCTTTCAGTTCATGCACCACACGTCCCCTGTAAAGTCGTCCACTTTGGGCTGAAGTCAAGCAGCAGATCCAGAGAGACAAAAGAGCTCCTCGCCGTGGACTCAGAGCGGCTGAGGGTGTTTTATCTGACCTGGCCTTGTAGAGTCTGCTGACTGTTGCAGCGGCTCTAAGCTAGCATGGCATTGGCCCCTGGGAGGTGACACACACAGTCTTCCTCAAAGGCCACAAACAGGTGAAGAGACTTTATTTGGCTCTGGCCAGAGGGTGTCTGTCTACTGGCACGTAAGCGCAGCCGTGCACGAGCATCACATACAAGCTTTAGCCCACTGTTGTGTCTGCATGTAGACACACACGCTGCCTGTCCTCTGTCTGTCTCCCATGTGCACACACACACACGCACACCTGGAGTGAGTCAGGGCTGGAGAGGAGCAAGAGGTAGTTGGGAGGAACAAACTTTCCCTCAGGTGTCTCACTGTCATGGCAGCAAATGGGCAGCTCAAAACAACAGACTTACAACCCTCACATTAGATCTCATCAGGACGCTGCATCCTCGAGCTCAACAAACAAACCTGACTCTGTGGTTCTGAACCATAGTGAGTCACAGCATGAAGAAAAGCTATATCTATATCTGATCATCATGCGTTTAAATCCAGGTAAGCAGGTGTCGGCGTGTACGAGGTAACGTCCAGATTATATTATACTGAGGCTGAATTCTCTCTGTGCAGGGAAACTTGTCAGTGGCGTGTGACGGTATCTCAGCCCTCCATGTCCTCTGAAGCCGTCTGTTGTCATTATTTACAGTGTTAATAAAGCTTTCCTAATAGCCTGTTTGACTGCTGCTCCTCAGCTGTGTGTACAGTAATCCATCAAAGAATGATAGATTAGGGAAAACACACACACATACACACACACACACAAATACATGTGTCGGTCGGTGCCAAAGCCCAGACGCTATTAAGCAAAAAAAGCAGAAGAGGCGACGCTAAGATTAATAATTGAGTCTTTTAATAACGCTACACAAACTGCTTTAAATGACAAATGCATCTTGTTGTCATAATATATTCTCACAGCCTCCATTACAGCACACACACACACACACACACACACACTTTGTTTTCCAGCATAATATAACCTTAAATTGGCTGTCAACTTTAACACTACACATGTGGGAGGGTCGGTCTTTTCCAAACTGTTATCATTGTGCAGCGCTGAAGAGGGAGGTAAAGCCTCGAGTGATAATAAGGAAAGTATAAATTTATGTATGAAATATGGAAATCTACGGAGGATTTCACCTCGGCTATCTGAGCATGCTTGTCGAGGGTGCTCCATCCATCCATTCATTTCATAACACCATATATGCTCAGCTCGGAAAAAGACCCAGAGATGCTTGAAATACTCCGAGCAGCCATTTGTTTCCAAACCCAGAGGACAACAGAGGGTCACATCGAGGGGGTCGAGGCGGCGGCAGAGGTTCATATGTATCCTTGCACACACCTTTCACTTCTCAACCCTTGGTTCACATGCAAACCCATTAATATTCATTTGGTATCAATCCACAGCCTGAACCAGCTCTGGAGCTCCAACAAAGAGGAGCCGTTCAAAGTGCCAATCCTTTGTAGCCAGTTGCTGACTCGGCGGATACCACAGCAGACTCCATGGGAGACTTGAGGGAGGTAAAGCTCTCAGAGCTGAAGCCCAACATCACTTCTTCAGGCTGAATCTACCTAAGCTCCACACCATTACACTGTCTATTGACACCTGGCTGCAGGTGCCACCCCCCCCAGGCCTGGGCAAAGCCTGGAGAAGATGCGCTCTCACTTCTTTGACTATGAGTTTCACATTTTAGTTGCAGACACGACCTCTGTGACCTCTGTGACCTCTGTGTTTTTCCTCTTTCGCTGCTCAACTGCATTTATTGGTAATGAGAGAAAAAAGGGCTGCACAGTTAATTGAAATATAATCTAAATCACAATGTGGTCAAATCCAATTTGCAGGAGCTCCTTTTTTTTATTGGACAAAGGTAAGAGGTGTCCGAACATTGTGGTCGTACAGAGACAGCTCTGTCCTGAGCATATACTCTCAGACCCGACGAAAATCACACTGGCTGAAGTTTACAATGCATTTAACACTGAACTGCTTTAAGACGGGATATCTTTGAATTACAGCTGTGAATCTATCTTTTAATCCCAACTTCATTAGTTTTGTTTGAGTCACTTAAACGTCTCTGAAAATTGACCTTCAAGAATAATGTTCAATAAAAACGACTGAAAATGGTTCAAAAATGAAGAGAACAAGACGGATCTGAGTTACGTACAATGTTAATTAACCACAACTGTTTATCTGAACTGCGGTGCCTGGACCAGCGCCATGCAGCCCTACATACATAAAACACACATGCAAACCCTGCTGACTGAGCGGGAAGCAGAGAATCTGATCACTGCGGCCGATAACTAATGGAAACAGGCTCTTGATAAGAATCTAATGGAGGCTCACTTAAGCAATTTAAACATAAACATGCTATTACATGCTGTTCCTGTAAAAGTGGCAATTTACCAGGAGACAGCACTTACGGTTACTTACTATACCTACTTCCCACACAGCTCCACAGACCTCTCTCCTTCAGTCGGTCGGAGGGGAGGTGGTCTGGATCACGTTTCTGCAGACAAAACATCCATCCACTCCGACACATGGGTTTACGCTACAGGGCGGCAGACTTACTGTGTTTTACGCAGGCCTCGACAATTACAGCCTGTTTTTGCTTGTTTTTTGAAAATATATGCTTAATCTGCAGAAGCAGTCATTAGTCTGTGGAGAACAAGCCGCCCGGTGACGTGCGCAGCGTCTGTAAAAGCTCATGAACAACTTCTTAATCAAGGTGTTTTTGATTGAAGCATTTGGGAACAAACCAAGCGTGACTGTGTGGCAGCAAGGTCCATCTCTCACTTGAAATTTTATGTCGAACTCCTCCTCTGACTCAGGAATAAAGTACACCGCCTGTGAAGTTAAGAAGCACTCAATTTCCTGAAATTATTGCAGCATGAAGGTTGATAATATATGAGGTGATTGGGATATTTATGCCGGAGCCCTTTATGAAACTGTGTGATGTGTAATAACCAACACTACAAACAAGAGTATATACATATCTCCTTTCTCCACAAACTCTGTCTTGTTATCCACAAAGTCTTGGGGAGGATGAAACCTCATTAAAGGGCCAAGAGTTGCATGAGACAGCACAGAGGAGCTTTCTTAAAGCCTGCCTTTGAAGTTCAAGTGCAGAGTAACACACACACACACACACACACGGCCTTTCAAAGTGTTTGCATATGGGAATAGCATACACTCAAACACACAATGTGAAGCCAAGAAAGCACACAAGACACAACAGATTGCCACACAAAAACAGCTAAACAACAGCTACATAAATGTTGCTGCCCCAGCGTCTTGGGAGCAGTGAGACAGGCGCAGCTCCAAAGACAAAAGTGGACTGGAAAAGAAAAAAAAGAAAGAGAGAAGGGAGGGAGGGAGGGAAGGATGTATAGCGAGTGAGAAGAGAAGGCAAAGGAAGCTGACAGCCTAGAATAAATGACTCGACTTCAAAACCATCCATATCCCTGCAGACTCTTGGGCAACCCACCCACCCACCACCCACCCCTCCAACCAAACAACCAAACAACCAACCAGTGGAAAGAAAGCATTGTGTTGCACACAGAGGCTGTTCATTAACAGCTCGGTTGTGTGTTTGTGGCACCCTCCACTTCAAAGCCTCATCTGATTCCTCCCACAGTCGCTGACAGAGAAAAAACAGGGCTTTGTCAGAGGAGAGGGAGACGGCCACGCGTCATCTGCAAGCTACAGTTTTGGGTAATAAGCCGACGGCCCTGCGTGCAAACTCCTAAATTCGGTTTGTAAATGAAGTGCTGAGTGGAGGAGATGAAAACCAGCTGACTTACTGTATATGTGCTCCGACATACAACACAGAAGTTCATGTGAAAAACACACACACTTGACTGAGTCTGTGAGTCTTGTGTCTCTCCTCATTAATCACAGACAGACACACAGACACAACGTCGCAGCTGTCATCAGGACCACACATCCCACATCTGTCCATCTCCACCTCCCAGGATGTTTCATTTGGCATTGAGAGGATGAACACCACCCCCTGCTGGCCACTTTCCTGACCAGGTATTGATGGAGCTGGTGCAGCCAGTTGGAGACAGACAGGCAGGCAGACAGGCAGACAGACAGGCAGGCAGACAGCTTGGGGACGCAGGTGGCGACACGGATACAGAAGCTGTGCAGCCTGAAATGACCAGTCACACTCGGACAGACGGATGACAACTACATTTGTCATCTCAGGAGAAAGAGAAAAACGACCGTCTCTCTTCACCTTTGAATATGTCCTCATTAACCTGGGGTGACCTGCCATGTGGGGAAAAGAAGAAGAAGGAGAAGAAGAAGAAAGCAACAGGTAAACGTGAGAAGCTGTATCAGCATGCTACTGAGTAAACTGAATAAAGTCGATAGAAAGCGTGTGAAGGTTTACATCAACCTGATCAAAAGAGAATCCAGCAGGCAGGGATTTGATGATTCCTCTGTTCAAGGTTGCTCCGGTGGGAAAGTCAAAGAGTTACACAGTTCAAGCCAAACGGTGCAAAAAGACAAAGACAGATGGAAAGACAAAGTGGGACAGCTCTATATTATCATGCAAAGTCATTTTGATGGTGTGTGTTTGGCATAAACCCTGATGGAGGACGTGCGACCAGGCTCAGTGGACGGACATCTTAACAGAGAGCGTCAGTCTTCATTGGGTCGTGGCTTCTCTCCGTCTCCAAAGCGACTCTTCCTCATCATGCTGATCGTTCTTGAGCGGAGACACAAAGCCTCCACACGCTAATCTTCTTAAAAACACCCATTTAAACGAGCGTATCTGGAGCATGAGATATAATCTGATTTTATAACATTTTTGATTTGAAAATAATTACAACCACTCGTCTATATCAAGGCAATCGTTTCCATGCAGATCAACAAAACACGGAGCAAAATGTGTCGATGTGTGAGTGTGTTGTGATAATCCCACACCCTGTGACATGTGAAACCTGCCAGGTGTCTCACAGCGTGTTTTGTGACAGACAAGCTTCAGGAATGTGTTTTGTTTTTTAGCTAATGAAGTGTTTTGAAACGATGAAGATGAAAGAGGACGGGAGAGAGATTTCTGATGACATGGGGATTCAGTGACGACACAGAGGATGTGTATTGTCTCAGAAATAGCGCCTTAAGCCGCCTGCGTGCTGTGTAGACAGAATAGATTTCCTGTCAGGAATCATTCGTCTCCAGATCCATACTGCTTACCTCCATTAGTGTTTACTTAACAATAAATATGGAGGGGATTACATTCAGCTCTGTTAGCACTTCTCAAAGTTAAAAACAAAAGACTCATGCAGGTCTGAATATGAGACGTTTTGCCTTGAAGCTACACACCATTTTTACATTTTGAACTAATGACTGTGTAACCTGTGCAGCCTGCAGCCCTGACACACACACACACACACACACACACACACGTTGGAAAAATGCAAAATGAACACGATTTCTGAAACAAAGAAACTTTCTTTTTTGCACACAAATGGAATATTATTTAATAGTTTTGCTAAAGAAACTAAAACTTTGGTTAACTCTCATTAAAGTCTGAAACTTGAGTTATGATAACATTCATTTAACGTGTCTCTGAGGAGTGTTTATCCTTGAGGCCTCAGAATGTGTTGAATGAATTAAGTTGCTCATAAAACATTCACAGAGACCAAGATCTCATACACTATCATTGTTTGCCAGTTAACAGCCTTCTCCTGCTCTTACCTCTGCAGACACACTTACCTCTGCAGACACACCACCTGCTACCGTTTTTATTTTTTTCGCACACTGCTGCCTCCAATCAGAGGAATAACACACCATGCGTGGAGTACGACCCAAATCTCCAGTTAGCCATGTTTAAAGTGACAATGTGCTCTGAGAGAACCATTAAGAGGCAGCTGTAGTGATACCACAGACTAATGTTTGCAGTAAATCTGCAGTGAATCACCTGTTAACGCTGCTGCTCTGCTCTGAGCTTGCCGCCTCGCCTTGGACAGCTGTGCAGATTTCTTGTTGCTCCCGACATTGTTTGTCTCAAAATGAATCAGTTTGAGGTTCGGAGCTTTACAAGAGGATTTGTGCCTTTACATGACCGTGAAAACAGGAACTACAAATAAGGAGCATCAGCTTGTAGGTGCTGTAGCCCCACGTCCCTGCAAACAGCCCTTGTGCTGTAGAGTCCCATTAAAAGAACAACAAGCTCCCAGCTGCAGCATAAACACCATACTTTCAGTGTTTTTTGGGTTTCAGTCAGGTGTTTAATCTTAAAACTCACAGCAGCTATTCAACTTTGGTTTTTTTTTTAATGGTTGGTGAAGATATACAGCTCCATATTCTGTCTGCTGAGGAAAAAGAAGACAATTATCTTTTCCACTCATGTGTTTCTGCCTTTGTCGGAGAGAGGCCTGTCCCACTGAGCAGCTGTGTGTGGGCAACCTGAGCTCTATCATTTGTCTGAGTGGTTTCACACAAAGACACTTATCTTCTCAAGGATTTCCCTGTCAACTCGGCTTAATCCAGCTCTGAACTTTTAGATGCATTATGAACCTCATAAGCCTATTGAATAATAATCTGTCAGGTTGTCAGGTAAAGGCAAAAATAAATAAGGTGGTGAAATGTGTGATGATGCTGCACATTACCGAATAAATCAAGGGGAACGGCGCTGGAGATATTTACATCTCAGGGTGTTTTACCCAGAGACATACATCAACCTGCACACAGTGCTGCTGTACGTATGTGTGCACGGACGGTGACATGGGATACACACTGTGTTTTTGAGCCATGCTAGAAAGGCTCCTGTGATGGTGCATGTGCATGATATTTTGACATTCACCTCAGCGGCTAACGAATCCTACTTACTTCAGTGATCCTCTGAGTTCCCTTCAAGTGCAACCAGCAGATCAAACGTTTCACTTGTTACGTGAAATCTCAACATCTGCTTGATGGAGCCTGGAACAGCAGCGTCACATTCTGCCTGAAATCCTTCGTTTTTAAGCAAAGAGGTGAATGAAAATGAAGGTGCTCAGATCTGTGTCTCCAAGCAACACGACGTAGGAATAATAATGTTGTTCATGAGGTGCGAGGGAGTCATTTATCAATTTAAAATATACATTTATTGGCCATATAACGACGTGGGTGGTGATGAACTGCAAATTAAAAAGGCAGTTTATCCTTTGTACTTGTTAAAGATATTCTTTGACACAACGGGAAGCTGCTGATGAGCCACAGGGGCTCATCATTTAGCCACAGAGTGATGTGTGTCAGTCACAGAGGAGTCGCTCTCATGAACCCAGATGTGTTTGTTATTCAATTGTCGGTTTCTAAAGTAAATTCTGAAATCAAGTTTTATGGAGTCAGCTAAAAAAAAAAAAAGAGGAAGAAGTAAAAGCTCTTTCTTCTCTCTGAGTGTTAGGAAACGCTCTGGGGAAGAGTTTGTTTATAGCTGTGAAAAGACCGGGAATGTGAGCATTTAATGAGCAAGAAATGGATCCTGCTCAGAGAGAAAATCTCAAGTTAACGGTTGTGTGTTTGTGCCACGACACCTCTAGACAATAAAAATCCAAGGATGTGAGATTTTATGCTTTGTGTTCATCGCAGAGAGCAGAGTGTAAGTCCGGTCAGTAACCAGAGGTGCACCCACAGTTACACCACAGTACGTAAGTTTGTCGCCCTGAAGGAAAGTCACGTCGCTGATCTCCTCTGTGAGCCGCGAGTGCAACACAGAGGGCAGATGACTGAATGAATGATGATCATGAATATCATCATGGTTTGGATGGATACGTAAACATTTCAGACACAGTGACAACTCTTCCTGCTGTTAATGTTTCATCCGTGGCTGCAGCCTTTACAAGGATACTTCAGTAAAACCACAAAAAAGGCCCATTCCTCTGTGACAGAAGCAATTAACAAGTTACTTTACTGTCTTATCTCTGATCTCAGGCCAGTGAAAACTGGGTTTGAATGTGTGCGCGTGTGTTTCTCATTGTGAGATGTGAAGCACGAAACATTTCCTGCATTACCAGCTGAACGCCGGGCTTCCTCACTGCTCCTGTTGGTCCAGACTGTGAACTTGTAGTCCCTTCATCAGCTCTGTCTCTTCTTAATTAGGATTTGATGCTCCACTTCTATTTATACCCATGTTTTGAATGTTTGCCTTACTCCCTCAGACGCCCAACAAACACCACATCAAAGACAGATTTCCCTTTGTGAGAAACGGGAGAGAATATTAGACAATGAAACCTTCACAGGAACTCTGCACTGTAAACACAGTTCACTGAAACAGGCGCTTCGCTCACACTCACAATATTTGTCTTTCCTTTTTTTGTGTAATTTCGAGAGTTCAGAGGAGGGACTCATAATTCCCTGTGTGGACTTTTAGTATCAGGCAGAGTTTCATCACGTCCAACGCTGGGTGTTTAACAGAATCATTCAAAAAGCACCACAGTGATTCGCACTGACTGTGGTGGAGGGAAGGAGGACGACTTTAAACTTGATGTATGCTTATATGACATATTTACATTTCATTGACATGATATGAATAAATCAGGAGTTGGGTCTGATCCAGATAATACTCCAGATGTGCATCACATACAGACTTGTTCTTATCAGCAGCTCTGAGCGAGGCTCATGTCAGCCTCTCATCTGACATACAGCCAAAAACATTAACACCAGCAGTACGTGAAAACACCGAGCACCGAGACGCTAAATGCAGCTGTGGATCTGAATGAGACGACACAAATTTCACACAACAGGTGATAAAACCACACACCTGCTTCAGACACAAGAGTCCAAGAAGAGATCAAGTGAACGACAGTCGACTGGAGGCAGAGGGAGGACTGCAGGCTCAGACTTCTGAGATTAAAAGAAAGATGTTTCTTAGATCAAGGACTTATACATATGCATTTGGATTATTGTATTGATGAACCGTCCGCACACCGACACTGGTGATGGAAAATTCATTCTTTTCTTTCAGCCTTTTCATGGCGTCGCGTCTTTTCAAGTCTTTTCATGCTGTTTTTTCATGTTTGGAGAAGCTCTGCAGCCTCCTCATCATACCGGTGTCTATTCATTAACAAACACCGTTCAGTGGCTGGTTCTGTGTTAAAGAGCCGCGCAATTATTACATCATTACCTGCATGTGGTTAATCCTGCAGGTATTTGTGCCATTTGATCCCAGCACAGCGTCCCCTCCTCCTCCTCCTCCTCCTCCTCCTTTTACCTGGGAGTTTAATCTTTCATTTTATTCTCTATTTTCTTCATATTATTGTTATCATGTGGAGGAAGTTTGCGTAGAGGTGCAGAGTGACACGGATCAGGGTCATGTGACAGCATGCATGCCTGCTGTAGCAAAGACTCTTATGAATGGAGCAATTAGCAGAGATTATTAAGTGCTTTGTGAAGCTTCGCTTTGCCAATTTGTCTTGCGAGCATGTTCGATCTATCAAAGCCCCACGAGACGTATGATGATGATGATGATGACAGGCAGTCCCACACAGAACATACACGCTGCCTCCTAACGCTGCACAGAGTGAAGGATGTGACTGCAGGACGGTGCCAAGTCCCCGTCTGCTCCATCGTGTGTCCATGACGGAGGACGTCACAGGTAAAACAACGAGTATGACAGAAAAGGATTCTGTTGCTCGCTTCTTCTGCCAAATGAGCCTTGTTGATGGGGACGTATACAATGAGATTTACTATTGATTTAGTCATACCTTACTTCATCCAGTGCACGCACGCTCCATTACACTACTCAAACACTTTATGGAGGCTTCATTAGCTCCCTCTAGTCCCCGTATAATTCATGTCGAGTGTTTGTTTCTGCAGCGAGTGTCAAGGTCGTTTTCACTCTGAGCTGTGACCCGAAGAGACCAACCGTCCCACCAGAGAGACGGGTGGTGTTTGTTTTGGAGCAGCGCCTGTTGTGTTTGATGTGGACGGGAGGTGGAGAACAGATAACAGGTCGACTGAATGACCGGTGGCTGTCTGAGCGCTGCAGCTCCTCCGTCAAAATCAGCACAGCGCCTTCATCATCTCATTTCATTACAGGACCAGTGGAGGAGCGAGGGGGTCGTGGGAGGAGATGTTTGAGAATTTGATAGAAGCAGCGTGAATCAAGATTAAAGCAGAGCGGCAGTGACGACGGCAGTGTTGGTGGTGATGATGATACAGACTTGACATCGATTGCCTTTAATGCCTTTGCAACAGCTTTCACACTGACACCGTCTTATTTAAAGTGTCAAAGCCTTCCCAGAGTTAGCAGAACATTGTTCACACAGGAAATCGATTCCGGGTGTCACAAAGTTCGGATCGTCTCCACCAGATCATGGACGCTGCATGCTGAAGAGCTGTCAGGTGTGTGAAGAACTGGCTAAAACTCACACACCTACAAGTCCACAAGGACATGATATAATTTCTGTTTTTTTTATTTTTTTTTAGTGTGGCAGAGCAAACGCTCCACAAGGACGTGAATGGAGGTTGAGATCTAATGCATTTACCCAGAGCTCTTATTCAGTGAAACTGCAGATTGACTTAGCAGGTAGTAATTCACTCTCTTGCTCAAGGACACGGAGACATGACCAAACTTGAGCTTGGTCAAGTGGCTTGCAGAGATGGAAATACCGCAATCTCATTAAACCATGGCTTGCACTTTCATGTCATGCAAATTCACCCTGAATAGCCAGAAGCTGAATGTTGGCCGAAATGGGAAAAAAAATATATAAAATATAAAATATGGAGGTGAGAGCCAACTAAGCTCAGTGGAACAGGCTGTAAATCCTTAAACTGAATCCGTGGATATTCAGGCGATCCTCTGAATTTTCATCCCTCACGTACACGTTTAAAGAATCGCTGTGTTTGCATTCATCATGCAGGAGACACTCCCACCGTTCAGCCTGAAATATTCAACGATTTAACCGCAGCATAGATCCTTAATTAGTCCTTCACACATCAAATATGTGATTCTCATCATGTTCGAACCCGCGGGGTGTGAGTGAAACCTGAAACCTGAGATGATGTATCTTTGGGGATTGTTCTTTCTCTTTAAACGTGTTTTCTGGCTCATGTGTGAGTGGTTTGCAATAACAATGATAATAATGTGACGGCAGCAGTTGGAAAACGACAGAGAAAGTAAAGGTGTGATATGAGAAAAGTGACAGAGGCAGTGGGAGGAAGAGGAAGAGAAGGAGCATGCTGGTAACAGCTAATCTTGTTTTTCTGCAATATCAAAGCCTCTGACAGGTGTGAAGCAGATATCAAACTGTTTCAAAATGAAACAGAGAGAAACAAAAACACAGGTCTGTAAGAGAAGAGACAAATCACTCTCAGCTTGTGCCCTAAGTTCTGTTCTGCTCCTGCTGCTGCTGCTCCTGCTGCAGTCCGCACTTGACCTCCATCATTTCCCTCGACTTCCTCCAACACCCAGTTGTGCAGAGTTGAAATGAAGTTGGGAGGAAGCCATCGCATGCCTGCATCGTCTCCTCCTCTCTGCAGCTGCCTGATGTTTTGTCAATTCACCCACTGATGAATATTTGATCAAAACATCCCATAGTCAGCTACAGTGAGAGCAGCGGCGCATATACGTCCATCTGAATGTGTCTCCTTATACAGAGAGTGAGTCTTAATCACTAAATGTTGGATTTTGGGGAATTAATTACAACCAAAGCAGGCGACATCAGCACATGTGGGTTGTATGCAGACGTACATTAAACTAACAGCTTAAAAAGCTTAACATATATTATTTTAAATAGGTTTTAGAAGTTGTACACGCTCAGTTGAAGGCTGCAGTAATAGATTGTCTGACATGATTAAACTTTTTTATGAAGGTATGAGAAGTTGTCTTTGTACTGGAGCTCCAGTCCAAATCCCATTTACATTTTCCTTGATCCACTTCAAAGAGGACGTTGACTTTGATGAGTCTTAAGAAGTTAAAGCTCTTTCACTTTACTGTGATCGTTCGGTTCTGACTTCTGCTTCGGTCGGTATGGAAACATATTAATAATGCATCGCGCCGCACCGCAGCAGCATCTCGGTTGCGTCTGTGAGGAATTAGCATATATATTGGATTATCAGTGGATTATCATCACAGCGACCATCACACGGTTCATGATTAAGGGAGTTACAGTAAGTGCGAATCGCATGACATCATTTAAGGGATATTAGCTAACTTAGGTTCAGCTAATGACCCTGTCCAACTCTATAGTTCTCTAATCTGGTTAATGTAGCGTCCCATGTTTTAAAAATCAAGTTACACTCAGAGGAACTCTCTTGTTGGTTTACTGACACTGTCACACTTGTTATGTTAATGTTATGAAGAAGCGACACAGTCCTCCTGAAGCTAATTCAAACCACCTCTGTTAGTTCTGCTCCAGCGTGTAACTTTCCAAACTTCACGTCGTCTCTGTGGACCTTCTAGAAACAAAATCACAAATGCAAACACTTTTCTCTGTCTGTGCTTATTATGCTTAGAAACTGAGGCTAAAAAGAGAGTTTGAAGAAAACGCTGCCAAGTTTGAGACTCGGAGAATCGGAGCCGCATCACACAGTCACTTGTACACAATGTACAAGCAAGCAGCAGGACTCCTCCCTCGACTGGGGCTCAGCAAGACAACACAGTCGAAAGCCTTCACAAAACAAGAGCTGTGGGTTTGTTCCCCGTCTGTAACAGGACACTGTGCAAAGAAGGAAGGTTTCAAACTGACGATAACTCACCAAACACCAAACATGGAAAGTTTTGGAGGGAATGTAAAGTATATTACACTGTTTATATAGAGAGAGTTAAAGGGATGTGCAACAGATTTATAAAGAACCCTGCAGACTGAATGAAAGAAACAGAGAGTGTCCCAGAACGTCCTAATCCTCAGAGATTAAGGCTCAGTATTAACTTGGCTGAGATCAGAGTTCAGCCTGAGTTGAGCTCTGACTTAACGGGGTCGTTTCTGGGTCCTGTTCTTCTTCATCATCATCATCGTCACCGTCAGTGCTTCGTGTGGTTATCGAGCAAATAACACTTGAGTGATAATTGAACATTTGACCAGGTGGGAGGGGGATTTGGTTTGAGCTGCCCCGCGTGTGACCGTGAATGGACCTGAATTCATTTGACTGCTTGTTTTTTGCCGCTTTGCTCCTTCTCAACCTAAATGTTTGAGGTGCCTCCGTTTTTCTTCTTATTTTGTTAATCACAAAAATTGAAAAGTCAGTGACTATAGAAAAGCAACAAAGTCAAATAAGCCGTATTTTCAATGTCTTTTGAAAAGTCGGCTTTGATCTGCATTTGCTCTTTACTCACATGACACTTCAAAGACCACGCAGACAGTGGAGCACGACATGCAACCGAATGCAAGACCCTGTTTCGACTCCTTCTGTACCTTTCTTTCACCCCCCCCAATACTCCCTCTCTTTGTCTCCTTCTCTTGCCACCCAGAGATCATTGTAACAGCAGTGTGACAAACTGTCAGCAAACATCAAATCCACTGTGCTGCTGTGCAGTGTCAACAACACAGAAAGCTCCAACTCGCCCACAATCCATCAACCATGACGGAAGGACGTCAAACACCACGGCGGCTGCCACATTCATCACAAAAAACCTGCACACGGAGACGAGAGCCTGAGCCCTCCTCTCTCCCACCCACCCACCCACCTCCGAGCCGAGCTTTCACCTTTATTCAGTCTGAGCGCAGCTGTGCAATCACCATCACATCTGTACACATACATACATACATCTGCATACGTAACGCCTGTGCACATGCAAGTACATGACAGCGACGCCCTGTTCTGGAACGTCCCTCTGCCGGTTGCCGTATCAGGCACCGGCACATAATACTCACATCCTCCCATGTGTGCAGTGTCTGTTCCCGCACACGACAGCAGCCATTGTGCGCTGTTGTACGAGCACTCTCTCAAATGTCAAAAGGGGTTGCAGCTCTGTGACAGTGAGTTAAACACCCGGGGGTGGAAAAACACGACATTTCATCCCCAGAGACTTAGAGACGCCACGCTAAATATCTCAATGATGCATGGGCCCGTTGTGGAGTGATTGTGAAATTGACAGTGAATAGGGGAACACGGAGACCGACGAGTATTTCTGGAGGCAACAAATGGTTAAAATCTATTTTAAAAGCTGAATCAGTACAATACTTGAATTTCAAAAAAGGGTTAGTGTCCGCTGTGTTGTACAAAGGTTTGATTACAGCACTCTGGACGTGAAGTGGGAGGACGAAGGTCACCTCACGGTTTACAACTCACTCAGGAGTGACGGGTAAATGAGTAACCACGGATACAGAGCTGTAATGTTCCCAATAGACTGTTAATTAAATCAGTCAGTGTGATGGTGTCGGCCTGTTCACCTGTGAATTTAGCACTGGAAAACAATTACATATGTGATTTTTTTATTAACCGTTATCTGGTGAAGGAAACATTTATGAAGTTTATCATAATGTAAAGCCAATATGCAGTGATAAATAATGGATCCTTTTCCCGTCCTCACATCACTGAAGCTCCATCTTCGAGGCCATGTGATGTGGAGCTTTCAAATTCTACTTGACATGACAAAACAGATTAAGTATTAAACCCAAACAAAAATCCATTTCTTCACAATATTGCCATCATCTCGGAGGTGAAGCATTTCCATGCCGCTACAGCTGACCTCTGCTGACACGGGGAGGTGTCTATCGAGGCATAAGGGGCTTGTTATTTTCCCAGCAGGCACCTCATTAGAGTCCCTGTGACCTTTTCCAATTGAACAGACCATTGGTCGTGCAGCGTTTTGAATACAGATATCCACTCGGCTGACTTTTTTTTTTTTTTTTTTTTACGACAGAAAGGACATTCTGCCCTGTTTTTGAGAAAGTGCTGCCAACCTGAACATTGTTTCAGGATTTCATGGATCAATTATCCTGCGCCTCGGGCAAGTTTGGCTTCTGTAGGAGAAAATACACCTCAGGTTACCAGACACAGTGTTTCTGTTCTCAGAGGAGAAACTCAAGCAGATTTGGCACAAATTACTTCCCAGTGCAGTTTCTGATGCGTCAGATCTTTCAGGATACAACTGTTTTATTCATGCATATGAAGATGTGTACACTGCAGAGAAGCCACCGCAGCCACCACTCTCTCTGTCTGGCAGCTTCATGCTGAGTAATATTATTTACTCATTATTGCAAAGATAGCTTCAAACATTTCAATCTAAGTTTACGCTGAACTGCAGGAGGATCAACTCCCCCCCCGATATAATAACTGTAAACCCATGTCACCACTGTGTGAATAAAAGTAAAGTCAATGATGAAACATCTGATCCAAGTGTTTAACATATGAAGCATCCTGCTCATTTGTGCAGGCTCAGATACACTTGTGCACTGAAGAGCTTGCTCTTCTGCAGTCACACTAACAGAATGTATCGGGGCCTCATTAAAGGTTAAGTGGTAAAAATCACTCAGTCATTTACATGCTTTGATTCAGTCTCCTTCATGCACAGTAATACAAGAGATAAATTGTGTTAATCCTCTCTGAACCCCCCTTTTCTAACAGCTTCGATGAAAAGCTCTGTGTTTTCACAAGAACGGCTGAAATCCATCCCACTTATCTCTGCTGCTGCTGCTGCTGCTGCTGCTGCTGTTATTGTGTCCTTGTCCTTGGTAGGGCTGCTGTTTTGCATCTTGCATCTTATTAGCACAAAAAAAAAAAAACACTTAACAGTCACTGCAGGAGAGGCTGGAAACCTACTGCAGACGACCTTCACCTCAGCACTGCGCACTGTGCACAGCTTGGTCACTGTGTTTGTATCATTTATTCTTCAGTATCAAACCATTCGTTTCATCTTGTTTTCTTTACACCATGACGCTGTTGTACTAACAGATATTAGCTGATAATATATATATATTTTATCCTAGTTTCTTTGTAGTTCTTAGTTCCTTTGTGTCACCACCTGCAGTTTATCTGTCGTGACCTCGTCCTGCGTCTCTCAGCTGCACACTGATCACACTCAGGTGAGCTAATGGACCCAGTGATACAGGAAGCCACAATAGTGATATAAAAAGAAAAAAGGCAGTTTAATTTGCCCCAGTGTAAGATCTCAGTGATATGGTGGGATGCACACATAATTGCGGGGATCAGGGACAACTCATCTAGATGGAAGAAAGATGCCCTTGGCTCAGCTGCTCGGTTGACGATGGTCTTCTCCGTCTCCCTCTGCTTATTCCCAGATCCTCTGCCTCTGGCTTCGCCGCTAATTTGATCCCAAACTATCAGCTGAAGTTTTTTCTGACTTTGGTTCACCAGCCCGAGCCGCAGTAGATCTCAGATACACTGACAATGGATTGTACTAATTGATAGTTATCAGTGCACGGGAGGTTACAGCTACAGTCCTAATGCTTTATATTAAGAGCAGATACCAGGTAGTGGAGCAATCAGAAAGATGATGTAATCATTGGGATGAATCTGTCTGGAAAATTACAGAGTAATATTTCACGACTTTGCCGACCTGTGTGTGTATGTGTGTGTGCGATATTTATTGTTGTTACACAGGTAAAATGAAAATCCTGCCTCCCGTTTTTGAACAGGATCCTTTTTATACCACCACAGGACGGAAATAGATCAATACATCCAACGGTTTATTTTCAATTTCATGCTTTTCTGGTTCAATCAAAACGTGTCAGTGGGTGATAAATCCCAGCCCTAACTACTGCAGAGTCAACAGGATTTGCCGACTGAATCCCGAGCGTCATTCTCACATTGCAAACACATTCAGGATCCTTATTTATCCTGCGCGTGATAATCAGGGTCATAACTTTGTTGTCAAACGCGACAGACAGGAAAAAGTCTCGCAGGTTTATTCAAGGCGACGGCAAAACAGACTCACTGCACACAGGTAACCTGCTTCACTACTAATCATAATCACAGTATTAGCATGTTTGCATATAGCAGAGTTCACACCTTCACCTTCTTATTTTGGAGCACATGCTGGAGTAAGAGACTCATTTGAATGCAAACAAGCTGATTCGCTGCTTTCTGCATGTTTTAGGCAAAGAAGCACAACTAAGTTATTCGCACCCTTGGGACATAAACACACTTCAAAAGAAAAGGGATTTACTTGGTCATTTCTAACCGAACCAAAATGAAACGGAGAAAACAACATTTGTGTTGGAAAGAACGAAGAAAGAAAAAAAAACATTGATATTTTTGATCCTGGGAACAGATTGAAGAAACTTCTCGTGCTCTTTGAACGACCCTGGAGTTATGTCTCCACAGAGTCGAAGCAGCAGCGCTGGGACGACATGTCGACCCAGAGGATGATTGTTAATTAAAAGTTAATCTACATAACTATTGGGCTCAGTGTGACCCGGTTTCTGACTGCTGAGTCCTCGGCTGACTACAGTGACCCTGCCTCTCTGATGGAATGGATGAAATGGGCCTCGACCTCGGGCCAACACTGTGATGATTAGCCTGACAAGTTAAATTCCTCCCTGGAGGTCGCTGATACAACCTCAATTACACTGTCCCGGTCCCCCGGACGACCCGAGGCGGGCCGGACTCGGCGGCGTTCGGTTTATTACAGCTCATCATCATGTGTGAGCCATCACGCCTACTTTCTCTCTGTGGACATTTTAATTTCACAGACTTTAGGTTTTTGCTGTTAAAATCCGCTCGTTGATTCATGAGATAACCAACGCACCAGTGCAGACTCTTCATTAGAAATGCATCTTAACGCTACTTTTCAATTTGAATTGTGGTCCGTTCCGCACGGCGCCAAAAGACAGCCATGAAATAAAAATAACAGCCTCATGTTTGGCGAAAAAAAAAAAGAGGGGGATTTTTAATTTCAGCGATTGCGAGAGCCACATCTTTATAAAATACTCATCACACGGAAACGATCAAACCAAATATTTTCTGCGAGGAAATTAAATAGAAGCTCATCTCGTTCTCTTTCTCCCCACAGCTGAATGAAATGTACGACTTCATTGTTTTACTCACCACAGCGGCTCATTTTTACATGAAGCCAGAGAGTTTTAATAAACCCAGTTTGGGGGGTTGAGCACCGATGCCATTTCGCCTGAGATGTATCTTCTTTTGGTTTTTAGCACCTGCATCCCACTCACTCCTTCGATACCTCTTTCAGAGACGACGGAAAGGAAAGAGAAAAAGAGAAAGAGAGAAAGAGAGAGAGAGAGAGAGGAGGGTGCTCAAAGGAAAAAACAAGAAAACACCAAAAGAGCATCAGCACAAAAATAACTGCAGGGCTTTAATAAGTAAGGGAGAGGTGGTGAATCCTAAAATCAGCAGTGGAGCATTATTAAAACCTCCTCCCTCCTCGGGGAACGCGGTGAGATCCTGCAGTGGTAACCTGGTGAACAACTAAGAGAGACACCGTGACGTGTCTGTCTCTTCTCAAATTATCTGCCTGAGCTTCACTATTTTTATTCCACAGCTTCGTGGCAGCGACGCCACAGATGTGTGACAAATTAAAGGAAAAACCAACATAATATCTCTGCGCGGTGCCGTCCCACCTGGAGGGCGTTCTTCCATCAAACGCTCCCCACATGAATAAACAATGAGTCGGCACTAAATCTGTGTATAGGCATGGATTTCCCAAAGATGATGCGCCGCTTACTAAAACTAGAACATGTGGTGAAACTGTTGCCATGTTTCTGTGTGACTCATTTATGCAGAAACTCAGAGCTAAAGGATGTTTATGAAGAGTGGAGCTCTGTCTTTGTGTATTAACAGAGGTTTATGGATCTGGTTTTGGTGTGTGTTGGAGGCTGAGTGCTGTGATGTGATTTATCATCTGCCCATTCACTGACATACTCCAGATGTGCAGGCATCTTCATTTAATTAGAAAGTCTTTGCTGATCTCTGATCTATCACTGCCTGATCTCCAGCTCATACACAGACACATCTCCCAGAACTGTCATCAGCTGGACGCCATCTTCGCTGCCTCCTCCTCCCACCATCGACAATCAGGCCGATCCTCAGACTGTCAGCCTCAATAACATCTGGATCTTCGGCTGTCAGCTGGTCCGAGCCTCCTGTCAACAACACCCTGCCGCAGCTCCTGAGGGACTCCACCTTCCACCACCACCACCACCACCCTCCAGAGGGACGGACATCCTGCCTTCACCACCGGGCCTCCAGATGTGTCCTGGCTTCGTCACCGTCCAGCGGAGCGGCACAGCTTTCAGCACCAGCTCCTGCATCGCCAACATCCACTGGACCAGTTTCATCCATCTGCCTGGCTTCCCAGAGCGTGCAGAGCTCTGCTGCCTGTACCTGTCTGCTCACCTAGCAGCCTGACCATCCACACCTGCCTGTAAACCTCAGTCCTTCCATTACAGCTGCTTCACTTTCTGCCTTCAGACCTGGGAGCTGCAGTCGGGTCCTCGCTGCCTGGGCTGTTAGCAGCAACCTTGAGACCTAATTCTTATTCTCTGCACCATCGCTCTGCAAACAATCCTGGAAAGCAGGGAGAAGAAGCTCAATACAATAAGTTTTACTTTTTATCATCTTTGTTTCAGTCATAATCTCTCTGCTCATAATCCCAAATGAGCCTCATGTTAATGAACATCTTCACTCCAGAGTAAGTGTATAGTATATGAGCATGAGACCGGTCTCATCACCTATCGCTCTATACTTATCTCATTTCCTCATTGTGTGTGTAGCAGCTCAGAGGAGGGACTTAGGCTACGCTGCTGTGAATTGTAATATGACTCCAGGCCCATTGGTATTCAGCCTGAGCCTGGGAATAAACACAGCTCTGGGTTTCTCACTCATTTCCATTCTGACCCGTCGATGATGCGCTAAAAGTACAACAAAATATGCTCACATATGGAGACACAGATCAGTCGCCCCCTCTCTCCGTCAGCTGCCGCCATAACACACTGCAATATTTTAATCCGTTATGATGTTATTACCTCCTCCCTTCATCCCCATCATCATCTGAACACCTGGTGACCTGGCGCTGATGAAGCCGCTCTAAATGGGACTCAGTCACCCGACCCCAGAGGCCTCGTCTGTAATTAATCACTCAGTGTTTTGAAACACAAACAGCCTGTTAATGTCCATTAGGAGTTTAAATGTGAGGATTCATCTCAGTGTTGCCTTTTATGAAACTGCTGTAAACACATCATATACATTATAATGAAATAGAAATAAAACATCAAAGGCAGAGGGAACTTTTTTTTGTCTTATGACATATTCACCTTGTATAATATCTATTTCCAGCACCAATTATACTCAGTATATAATATTAACTTATTAACCTCTGCCTTCTCTCCTGCAGGTAAAACATGCCTCCAGTTTTTTATCAGCACTACCTCTCTGTGTACCGATAAACATAACGACAAGCAGGTGAACAACAAATGAAGTTGAGGACGGCTGGAGCCACGTGAAATAGAATCAAGCTGTCAAACTATTTATGCTGCACAATGAACCAGAAGTAATAAAGCAGCGCCCGTGGGACTGTGTCCATACATTTATTCATCTCTGAAACCACAAACGCACAAGCAAGTCTGAAAATAACGGTCACAACACACAACACAGATCAAAAGAGCATCTGCGCTCCAGAGACAGGGACACACACCATTCACACACACCGTTCAAGCTCTCCATCAACATGCTGCTTATTCTGAAGCACATGCACACATGAACACACGCTGCATAACGCCTCGGGCGTGAGCCACATTTTACACTTTGCAGGCCGTGTTCAAAGGAGACAAACAGGTCATCCAGAGGAACATAAAAGGCCGTTTTCTGGGAATTCATACAACCTCATGCATTTGACCAATTACCCACGTGTGTGGGCAGAGAGCAGGGCAGGAATACAGATCGGTTTGGCTTTGATTCTGGCCTCTTGTGGCTTCTGCTACTGTAGTCGAGCTTCACAGGATGTCAGATACTTGATTAATCCTCCCATTGGCTGACTGGCTCCTTTTCACTGTGTAGTGTGCTCCACTTCTTTTAAAACCCAACACTCCTCGAATGTGCAGCGAAAATCAAACCAGCAAAGCAAGTGAGCAGCGAAACAGTTACAAGTCAATGATGGAGAGAGAACGGTGACAAGAGCGTGTGTGTGTGTTTTCCAGGAAGTCGATTTTTGACTCATTAGCGATGACGATACGACGTGTTAAATACATCTGCTGTTAAGAAGTTGTGTTGTGTTTTTTCTTATGGCAAATGTAGAAAATCACTTCCTAACGAGTGTGTCTGGGAGGACAGTGTGTATCGCAATGTTTTGACAGTGAAAAGCTAACGAATCAACAGCTGGGTTTGGTGGATCTGGTGCAAACACAAAGTAAAACCTCCCCTGTGTAAACAATGTGAACACAGTTAATGAGAGTTTCCAATTCAACAAAGTTGTTTACTTGAAGTGACCAGTGATGAATTCTGCACGACGAGCTAATTATACACACACGCCAAGAGACAATGATGTCATACTGTTAATTAGACTCTACACACACGACGGCAGTGGACAGCACGGGATTCAGATGAATCAGCTGAGTAGGAAAAGAGAGGAAAGAGCAGCAAAACAGGTGGAGATACTGCGAGTGGATGTTTGATGTGGTGGAAGGTGAAGCAGAGACGGGTGGTGATAAGGTGCTACACATCTTTGGAGACTGGAGAGTGTGTGTGTGTGTTGAGTGAGTATGTGAGGGAGTGAATGTGATTGGCTGTTGAAGACAAGTGAAGCCAAGGTTGAATGTGGAGGGAAGGGGTTTGATTAGATTCTCGGGTCCACCTCGTGTGGCTAAATTAGTGTGTGTTTGTGTGTGTGTACGTGCGCAAGACACGGTGTGTGCACCTGATGACATGTGGTGAAGATGGAGTGAGGCTATAAACCAGGTGGCTGTGACTGTTGGAAGGTTTTAATATATGTGGGGGAGCTGAGAAGACAACAGGGAGCTCAGAGAGGTGGAATTAAGCGGGTGGAGCTTTGGATGACGGGACACAGTCAGAGAGAAGAGAGAAGACGTCACGTCGTCCGAGCGAGCGCTTTGTGCTTCCAGGCACTGATGTGACAACGGTGCCGCTGAAGATAATCACTTATAAAAGAAGAAGGGAAGTCAGCTCTTAACGGAGGATATGAAGTGTGTGTGCAGCAGAGTCACTCACTGGGATGGTTTTATGTCCAAACACATGATGAATGTGTCAAACATAGCAATTAAAAACCATGTGAAACGTAAACAGCAGCAGAAATTAAAACAAACCACAGAGGCGTCTCTCTAAAATTTCAACCAGCTGACATTTGTTTATATAAATCAAACCCCAGCTGCATTATACTTACTGTAAGCCTTTTTACACTAACTAGGGCCCTAATCCAGCAGCAGCAGCAGCAGCAGCAGCAGCAGCAGCATGGTGTGTGTGTGCAAGTGAACACAAAGAAGTCAGGTTCAAACCAGGGTCATGATCCAGTCCTCCAGGTGGTGGATCTTAAAATCTACCAACACAGGCATTAAACAGCATTATAAATGAGTAATAATGTTATTACTAGGATTCCTTATAGGTGGAAGAAGCCCACAAAATACCCCCCTGGACATTTGGCAAAGTCTGGCACACAGGCAGGAAATGCAAATGCAGGAGGATACAGAGAGTGCTGTGGGACTCAGCTCAGGGGGAGGAGAGGTGAATGAAAGCAGGAAGGGGAAGGAAGTGTAGAAGAAGAAGAAGAGAGAAAACATAAGATGAAATGGGAAGCGAAGAGGTTAGGAAGGAAATTGGAGAGAGCGAGCAGAGACATAAGGAGAGACGCAGGGAGAGGGACAGGTAGGGGTGAGGGGAGGCGGACGGCGCTGGCTTGGCACTGAGCGGCGCTGTGTCCTGGCACCGCTACAGGACGGAGCCGTACACCTGCTCTCAGTGCAGTCCCTGTGGATCTACAGGCTACAGACTGTCATCACAAACACACATTCCCTAATCTACACAGTACAGTACACACACACACACAGATGCAGTCATGCGTGTGTTTTGATTTTGCATCCGTGAGTCCTCTAAAGAAAAGAAATAGTGCTTTTTCCACGGTGGGCTGTCGCTCTGACCGCTGCTCTCTGTCACTCCTCGTGCTTTTTCTTTCTGGTGATAAAACGTTTGCTGCTGCATTAATTAGCAACAACAGCAGCCAAAGCCCAATTCAAAGGAAGGATATCATGGCACACATGCATTTCCACACACACACACACACACACACTCAGGCAGATCCTCAGTCCTCTCGCTGCATGACTCATCTGTTCTCAGCTCTCTGCTAGTTTGTAATTGTGACCGATTGTGCTCACACTAACAGAGGTGCAGTGCAGCCACAAGTGACGGCCTAAGTAGGGTCTGATTAGGACAAACTCTTATGTAATGCAACATTTGGGTTTACATTGATAACGGCCGAACAAACAGATTTCAGAGGATTTCGGAGGATTTCACTTGAAAAACAATAGAGTTGGAAGCGCCTTAAGATTCTGCACCTAATCGTGGCTTAAAGCACTTTGACTGCATGAGGCTGGGTCGTCCCTCCGCCTGCTGCTTCCATCAGCTCATTGTGACTTCAGGATCTGATCAAAAAATAGGCCGAGCAGACTTTTTTCCTTTGAAGATGAACTTTATGAAATGTTGAATGACCTCATGGTGAGTGGAGAAGAGGAGGAGAGCGGCACACATGGAAGCTTCCTCGCTCCTAGCTGTGGTTGAAAAACACTTTACCGGATGGGATTAAGGATCAAAGCTGTCAGCTGTGAAATGACACTGAGCTTCAACTGCCCAGTGATCCAGAGCCTCCGATTCCCAGCGGCACCGGTGACACCCAACCAGACTCTGGAGCTGGACCCTGAGTCGGCCTGGTCCCTGCTGACACCCTGTCAGTTCCTCCTGGATGAAGTCCTGTCCGTCACCGAGTTCCTGCTCATTTCCCTCTGGACACCAAGGTCGTTCCCGAGTTCATCACAGCCGATCCTGCTCCCGAGCTGCTCCTGGTTCCCATGGTGACCACCTTCACCATCAGCCTCCTGCTCAACCTCATGTCTTCACATCGTCACATTGATCCACCTTCATGTGCCTGTTAGTTCTTGGACGCTCCAGTCAAGGTGTCTCTCTGTCAGTATGTCCCGCCTCTGAGCCATCTGCCCGGGGTGTCCCGCTCCTCATCAGCTCTCCAGCACCCCCAGGCCATCTGCCTGAATCCACTGCCCCACGTTTGTCCTGCCACCCCGCCTCCGGCTGTCGGACTGAGGACTTCTTCTCTGCTGTTCCCCTCATCGTACGTCTCCACCCTCAGCTCACTGTCCTCAGACTTTTCCTCCTGTCTTCATTCGCTTGGCTGCTCTGTCCACTCACACACTGGTCCAACTGGACATCAGCTGCCAGTTGTCTATCTTCTCAGCTGCCTGCTTCTCAACCATCTGTCTGTAAATCTGTTTTTTTCTTTTTTTTCTTCCATTAATTAACAATTCGTTTTAAGATTTCCGAGTTCAGTCAGTCAGGATACAGATCCACCAGGGAGCTCCTGCAGAACGTCCCATCACACTCGACTGTGGAGTCCAGGTTTTACAGTTTGATTACTGAATCCTTTCTTCACACCCTGATCACAGAGGCCGACACGTTCCCTTTTGTTTTTACTTCTACGTCGGTTCAAAGTGTTCTTTCATTTTCTTACTATGTATGAATATTTAAAGACAGTGAATAGCCCATTGTCTGATCACATTCCCCTTCAAGCTAACGATAAAGCAGCTGACAGTTTGAGCCCTCTCACCTCGGCTGTGAGAGAACGATTCATAAAACTTCATGAGAAGTCAAATCAATCTGTAAGTCATCTGCTAATAACATTTCAAAACATCCTCCTTCAGATATCAGTCTCAGGAAATATTAAATTATATGGTGAATTAATCCAGACTACAACAACACGCCCATGCTATCGCACAGTGCTATCGCTTCACTTAAATATCCACTGAACCACTGGAAACAGCGTGTGGAGTCTATCTGAATGAACTCCCTGTTATTAAAGGAGTTACAGAGGTTTTTTTTTTTTTAAATTGATATTTCCTCATGAATATGCAAACGTGTGCTCGAGATCTAATCAAATCATCCAATCCCTACAGGGAGCAGCTTTTCAATATGAGTTTTCTGTGATGTTTTATTTCCACCGTCGTTGATTTCACAAAGAGACGTGCACTGTGCCACACGGGAGACATGAAAAACCAAGAGCAGAGCAAAGTTCACCAATTTGCTCGCTCGACTCTAATGCCCCTCGCCTCTCAATAAGCGGTGCAGGGCGGGGTTGTTTTGATGGTCTACCCCCACGGGCCGAGGCAGGGGGGAAAATGACCATTGTGGACACAGGTTGTTGACCAAAGGCAATCTCCTCCATTGTGGCCAAATAGCCCACAGAGATGTAAACATTACATGGAAGAATGGCCTACTGATCGACCTCAGAGATTGCAAAGTGAAGGTCAATGGTTTGTCCAACAGCCTATCAGATGAGTGTGTGCGTGTGACTGTGTGAGTTGTGCGTGAGAGCCGGTGTCCGTGCGATTGGAGTGAGGCGGAGGGGGGACCACGGAGCTAAATTGAACCACCCAGTTTCGAAAAAGGACTTAAAAGTGACTGTCACAAAGGATAAGCTTGATCTCTTCACAGCCGCATACCTGTGGCTAAGACACACAGATGTGCAGCCACATTTAAACACACACACACACACACGGTGGCTGTGTCGGGCCTCAGGTGTTGCTGCTTCTATCTACCCTCTAAATCTCACTTCACAGACAAGTGTGTGTCCGTAACTGTGTTTATGCTGCTTGTATTAAGTCTTTGAAAAAGCATGTGTACCTTCTAGCTGCTGTCAAACAAACAACAACTTGAGCGCGTCAAAATACGGTTAGAACGAAAAAAAACGAATGAAATAAAAAAGGAAACTACAGCTCAGTAGTTTGAGGTCTTTTTGTTTGTTTTATTCTCCTTCCCTTCTGCTTTTGCCTCCAGGGAGATTTCCTCCACGTAAGCACTGGAAAGTTTAATCTAACACAGCAATTACAGTAGAGCTACCTTATGTTTAAGTTATTAAGGTATTGTATGAATATGGGTACGGGCCAAGTCACTTCAGATTTGTGGGGAAATGAGCACAATTTGCATAACTCACTTGGCCGTGCTTTGCAATTATGCCCCCTGTTCCGACACATGCTGCATCGTTCTGCATGTAAATTCAATTCGGGTGATAAGAGCACCCTATGAATATACAGTTAATTGGCAGCAAATTCCCCTGTTCAATTTTCAATCGTTCCACAATTACTGGAGGATTCATAATGGTTTATTTCTTCTCTTCTCTTCTCAATCTCTCTCTCTCTCTCCCTCCTTCTTCCGTCTCCTCTCCCCCAATGACAGAGAAATACAAATACCAAAACAATTGTTCCTTAGGCTGTATCTCTTGAACAAAAAAAGAAGAGGAAGGAAGAAAGAAAAAAAAGATAAAAGGGAGAAGTGATCAAGGAGAAATTTGTGGCTCTTGCCTCCCAGTGCTGTGTGCACACGACTGAATCTGAGGGAGATTGCAGGCGACACGGCGTCTATGAGAGATCAAAGAGGTTCCTTGCTTTGCTTTGCATACCTCTAACACTATCAATAATGCATTTTCCAGCTCTACCTATACCAAGCACAGGGGCCCGTGTGCACACACACACACACACACACACACACATGCACATGCAGAACGGCCTACAGCTCTACCTGGCATTTACCCACACTGTCTGCTGAGCTGCTCAGGAGCAGAGACGGGCGCAGGTTGACAGTTACCTCAGGGCTGGTGAAGGTCACTGAAGGTGAAAGCACAAACAAAATATGGTTCAGGGACCATCAGGTCGTTGCTCTGTGAAAAATGGGAATCAAACCACACATTGTAAATGTCTTCAGCTGAGCAGGGTTCACAGGAGCAACCGATGACCTCTTATTCATCTTATACATGTTCCTGGGTGATGATGGGCTGTAAAATGCTCCACATCTCCTCAGTGTTGGGCTCCAGCGTTCAGGCTTGTGTGACTCTCTCAGTGTGATCATGGTGAAGGATGACTCATATGACCATATCACTTTTTTTTTTTTTTCTTTCCACGTCTCAGTTGCTCATAGTTTTTGCACCACTGAACTTTCAAATGTGCATTCATCTCTGTAATGAAGGGCTTATGCACTGCACTGGAACACTGTTATAATGTCCTTCGCTGTATAATTGTCAACAGACTGCTCCTGCTGACCCAGCCCCATCAAGTCCTGCACTGAACCTGAGCAAGAGTCACTTCTCTACTTTTCCACACATATTTCCCAGATGCATGCCTGTCCCTATAGTTTCCAGCTCTCTTCACTCAAGTCTTTCTTATAGATCTAAATACAGATGCCACTTTAGCAGTCTGTAAACCAACGCTGAGTCCTGGTTCAAAGACACTCGGATCCTTTCCTCTTGTCCACCTTGATCCAAACTCAGACTTTCACACAGGCCACAGCGCATGACTGGATCGTGCTTCCACATTTATTCAATTTTTTTTTTTCCCGGCAGTTTATTACCTGTCCTTTCTTCAATCAAACATCCTGCCTGGGTGACCTTGAAAAAAGAAAGCACTTTAAGTGTCCAAGCAAGACAAATACAACGAGATGTGGAGTAAAAAGCATTTAGCCAACTAGAATATATCATTTCTAACAGGTCTGACGATCGACATTTGTAGATTCACTAAATAACTTCATGATCTAAAGAAACAAACGGTGGCTGAGGATGTTTTCCTAAAGGACACCTGGTCAGTGTGTTCCTGTTGCTGTGGTCCCATTGCTTCTTCTAATTATTGAGTCCATGACCTTTCCAGTATAGAACTGTGGCTCTCACCCATTAGGCCAATACCTGTCACTGACGGTGGGAATATTTATCACCGGCTCATCGGCTCAGCCAGCGGTATCGAGCAGGCTAACTATGATCGATGACCTCTGTGTCCTGTGTTGCATGTTACACTAATTCTCAGGAGCAGATAGGCTGTGTTATGGTTGAGGTACAAACTAATATGTTACATCACCCTGGCTGCTTTGATGGCAAAATAATAGTAATAATATCTTTAAAAAATGGCCGTACCATGGAAGTCCTTCTGACAGCAGTTGAAAGTTGTGGCATCTAACCTTATTTTCTCAGCAGAGATAAACAGCTAATATCCAGCAAGAGGCGATGCAGCATCCATTAAGTGAGTCGGCACATACCACTGAATTATGGGGCATTTTTCTGACTCCATTTTTCCTGCATAAGTACGTCAGTAAATTTGCCAGAATTACGACAGCTGGCCAAGTCTCTACTTTTCAGTTCAATTTGTGGCTACAGCTGCAAGGATTCATTTACAACTTATATACAGCAAAGTGGTCATTTAACATAAGTAAAAGACTTAAAAATGAAAAGACATATCACTCATTTCAAGATGGAGAATGTGACTTAAAGATGAGAAAAACACATTTAATGTGCAAAATATGAGTTTTCCTTGACTTTTCTGATAAACAGACTTGTACTCTGAGGTTTATTTGTGTCTCAATCAGAGATTTTCTGTGGAAAAAATTATGCACGCTGCTTAAGTGAGATGGACCTGACCACAGGATGACCTCATACTTAAGCTCCTCCCTTCAGGTACAGAGATTCTCCTGTTGCAGCTCGAGGAGAACGGTGCAGCACAGGTCAAAGAAAATGAAGCCTGAAGACACAAAAATCAACATACAGGTCCACACAGTACCTTCACGTGCACATGGACGGAGATATGAGTATCTGTAAAGGCGACAGTGGGACGATCCTGCAGAATAAGCACTGGAGGTTCACGCAGAGCGTGTGTGTCAGCAGCTAGCTTGTGTAGTATGAAGAGAGAAAAAAAAAAATCAAGTGCATTTCCTAACAGCCATTAAACTGTAATTGACGGGAAACACCTTGATCCCGCCACAATTAGAGGCTCTTCCAGTGTAATGATGAGGTCATAAAAAGTGATGAACCTGATAACGATTAGGCTAATTTGTTCCCGAAATTAATGGAGCAGAGACTTGCAGCCTAAGCAACAATAAAGGCCGGCGTGAAAAACCAAAGTGCAATCACAAAAAGTGCAAGAGTGCCACGATAAGGCTTGGATCCTGACAGAGAAAGGCAGAGGGAGAGTGCCTTAGTGCGATATCACTAGTATTATATTTGGTGCCGTGGCTGCAAGGCACACTTTTGAGTTTCATTTTATTTCATATTGAGTTTCATGCCGGGGGAAAGTAGAGGGGGAAAGCAGGTTTTTAATGTCAAGCTACAGCATCCCACCATGACATTTTGTTGTATTATTTTTCATCATAAGCAACGTGTCACAGAAAATGTTGGATACAGGAGAAAGTGCTGGTCAGCTGCAGGAGTCCCAAACTTTATCATCGGAGAAATCGCCCTCTGGTGCTGTATATTATTCTTTTGACTGAAGATCGATGAGACTGGATTTAACTCATGATGTTTCTGAGAAACTACTTCTATTGTCAACTATAATATGAAGCTAATGTAAACAATACTCGATAATCAATTATCCACAGGTACATGGGATTGTTGTGGGGTCTTGTCCATTGGCCTGAAAGTTGACTTTGTGAAGTTCAGTCCAAACGGACCTGGTGATCAGGACACTGTGCAATCAATAATCACCTCTCTTACTTTGATGTGAAGATGAGTCTTAAACGTTGTACAATAACCACACACACAAAATACATGTGTAATTGGGCCTTTCAGTGAATATCTCCTTGAATTTATACACACTTAACTTCACCGCAGTTTCTAACACGACCTTAGATGTCATCAGACAGCCAGTCACATGTGCTCGAGAACACACACGTCATATCACACACAGTCATGCATGCACACACTTAGACACACACACACACAGCAGGCTATACATATTAATGAGACCAACAGCGTCTTCCCCTTTCCCCCACTAAGCTTTTGCCCTTTTCTCATGTACAGCAAAGGACACAGACTTGCCATCCATGAGCTCACACACACACACACACACACTGATACTGCACACTAAATAACACTCACAACTCTGCAGCATTGTTGTTCTCTCTCTACCTACTCTCCTCTCTCTCACACACACACACAGTCTGGCAGCCACAGCAACAAATGGCAGTGAAGGCTGAAGAGTGCCCCCTGCTGTTACACTGAGACTGAGGTTGAACCACCTGGTCCCGGTCATTCCTCTGCTCTGTCTCTCTATTAGCAGAGACTTACTTGGAGGTGGAGGGAAGGTCGATATCGTACTGCAGCTGCTGGACTAATAAAACCACAGGCAACCCCAACAAAACAGGAGAGTGGGAGCAGAAGACCAGGCCGGCAAAGTAGGTGTGAGGATTTAGGCGATGGGCAGAGAAACTAAGAGTCAGGGCAGGAGGAAGAAGTGTACAGATAAATCCCATGAAGAAAGGGAAGTCCTAAGGGAGGTGAAAGAGATGCTGGGAAACCTGGCAAACGAGAAGAGGCTCTGCAGGAACAGGTCTGGACAGGATGGGGGAGGACAGTGGGAGAGACCAGAAAACAGCATCTGGATCCTGAAACCTACAAAAATAAAATCTCCAGGGCTGATTATTAAACTGAGACGTGCAGTTGGTCGTTAAACGCAGCCTTAGGTTTTTTGGAAAGCGGAAATAAACTCCATTATATTGAAGAAAGGCAAAATGGTTCAATGCACATTTTCCAAAAAGCAGCTTAAAAGAGAATTTACCTCATGCATTAGTCAGATCCACTTAAGGAACATCACCAGAGACGATGCTTCAAAACTGAGCTGCTGCTGCAAAAAAAAACTGTTTTTTGGTAAAAAGCTCTGGGGCTTGTTTTTATGTTCGGTCTTGATGCTCTGCTTCGGTTTTTGTTTTGCGCTGTTGGATCGAATTTCATATTGAGACTTGTGGAATTTCACTGATGAAGCCTCTGATCCACTGAAGCGCGGGTCTCATCTCTGTGTCTGATCACACTTTGCTTCCATGTCTCCAGTCAGTCTCTGTCCTGTAAAGGTCACGGTCCCGTCCAGGTTGTGTGCTACAGTATGACCTCTTGCTGGTAAGTAAAGTCTTATCACTCATGTTGATGACTTATAACTCTTTTAAAGAGGAACTATGCAAGTCCGGTCACTTTTTTCACTGCTTTGGTTCCTTTTTCTTTACAGAGCTCCCCCTACAGGTTCGGAGTGTATATTTCCCTTTTGTAAAAACTCACAGCTAGCCAGAAGGCCAGTCCCTGGAGCGATGTCTACCAAGGTGGGTCATGTTAACTTTTAAGAGATGAGCTGTTTAATTCAGGTAAAAATCTTGCATAGACACCATTTAAAAACAAGAATGAAAGCTAAACTCCATTTAGCCCCAAAAACCGTCTTTAACCTTGTTAGTGCCACTCGCTCTGCCCCTGAAGTCACTGTATTAACATTCGCTTTGATGACATCAGTCCCTTCATTCCTCTACATCCTCCACGCATTATTCCATCTTCCACAATTAGCAGTGTTCATTAAAGCAATAATGAAGCAGGTATGGAAAAATTAATGACAATAATAATAATGAAAAAAAAAAAAAATCAAGCAACGAACCCCAATTAGCTTTGATGCTGATGAAGATAAGAAGAGGAGGGGTGTTGGGGAGAAGATACAGGTACACCGATACAGGATGAGAATACAAAACAGTGAGTGTACAACGTCTCTGTGTCTTCACACAACACAAACCGCAGCAAATTATGGAAACTGTAAAAATGAGACAACCCACTGTGGCCTCTTGCAGGTTTGGTGCCGTTAAACGCTAAGACTGCTTTGCAAATATGGCTCACTCATCTTATATCTAGCAACGGAAGAAGAGAGCGACAACAAATATGCATGTCCTCACCTCTGAACGCTGTCTGCCTGTCACTGCCACCACGTAGGATGAGGGAGCGGTGGATGAACATGAATGGTGATACAGGATCGTGTTAATGGAGTTTCTGGATTCTGAGCGCAGGGAAAACTTTTGGGGCATCTTCAGTCGACTGTGAGACCCTAACCCTCTCCAGATAGCAAAACCGGGTTTCTGAGATCAGGATTTAGAGTTCACATGCACAAACACCAAAACAGGATACTGAAAAATCCGTCCACGTAAACACACTGAGTGACACCTCAGCACAACATCTGGGGAACAGACAGTCAGGTGAGTTACTATCACAGATCAATGAGAAGTGCTGAAGAGCAGCCTGGAGCACTTGGTAATTGCAGGAGATCAGGGAGGTTATCACCCCCCCACCACCATCATCACTCCCTTTCTGCTGATGGATGAGAGATTTCTCATCCAGCCAATGGGCAGCAGAGGCCATTGAGATTAATCCTGCAATAAAAGGACCATTACTCCCCATTGGCATGACGGCGAGAGATCCATTCTTTCTTCTTCTTCTTTTTTTTTTTTGTATCTAAGTCTGTGAGAGACTGAGCTCCACAATTAGGAGACCTGGCTTCATATTTCATCATCAGGACCCCGAGAAGTGGAGATTGAGATGGATCTGAGGATTATGAAAGAAGGGAGAGATCAGGAAGAGAAGGAGAGGAGACACTGAAAAGGTGATTGACAGAGTGTAGAGGAGCAGAAAGATATCAAATCAGCCATGTTGAAGGTGCGTTAAAATAAGGGGGAGGGGGACTGCTGAGAAAATGAGGGAGGAGAGGTTTTAAGATGGGTGGATAGTTGGCTGGTTGACAGAGAGCCCTTTAAATGGTTGTCTGTCAGAACAGCAATGGCTGCCCTCTTTTCCACTCGTTTAAATGAGCTCGTTATGGTTCAGGCCATAACAGAGTGAACTGCCTCTCTGTTTGGACGAAGCAGAGATGTCGTTACACACAGCGAGGAGAGATGGAGGAGGAACCGAGAGAGGGAAGCCGAGAGTGACAAAAACAGAGAAGACGAGGAAAGAAGAAAAAAAAAATCTACCAGAAATGAGACAGAGAAGAAGAAGACAAGAGATAGAAGCTGTAATGAGGAATTAAATTAAAGAGAAAAGGGGAGCTCGAGTTACATAAGACGACTTCAAACTTTCACAGCTTCTGTACCCTGAGTGAGGTAACTTGGATATTGTGTTACAGGCGGTGAGGAGCGCTCGGTGTTCAAGTGGCTCCGCCTATTATCTCACGAGTCTTAATGTAAACCCGGCTGAGCAAAACTTCAAATTAAAAGCAGCGTTGCGTGAACATTCAGCCCATAGATACACACAATATGCAAGAGCCCAGAGCCAAAGGCAACGGAGCACATGGAATATGAAAACAACGCACAGAGACAGAGAGAGAGAGAGAGTTACTCCATGTCAGCAATTAATTGTCTATTATTGCTTTGTCACTATTAAATGGTTAATTGTTCAATCATTGAAAATATTAACAAGTTACCAGAGCTCCAGATGAGGCTCGCCTCGTGTTGTCCAGAAGAGGTCTAACTTGAAATCAGATGTAAACGTGTCAGAGAAGCTTGAACCAGTGGATTATTATCAATATTGTTATTGATATGGATTTGAGAGACTGTGTCTCCATCTGTGAACCACACAAACAGTAGTGCCACAAAAGCAAGGTCACAGAGGTCACAGAGGTCAATCGTCTGAAATAGTCCACTGATGCGTCCAAATATGAAGCCTATAGAGATGATGTGTCACTTTTTAATGTTACCTCCACCTTGCTCAGTGTTTCATACTGTTTTTTTATACTCTTTATATATTTATTTACTGTTAAAATTTCTAGAATAAGGAGTTTAAAGTAAAACATTGTCTCGATTTTTCCCCTGAATTCAAATTAAACTCTTTTTTTGTTTTTAATCTAATTCAACGGCCCTTCTTTGTTGAAACTCAGACGTGCTAATTAGCTTTTGTTCGATAACTCCACCATGTGCCACCATGATCTTTTTAAGAGGAAACAACACTAATCTCATCATGTTTCAGTGTTTCACTGCCTCCTTACATCACCATCTGAAGTCTATGCTTCAGCTTCAGTAATGTTATTCTGTCACAGATATAAATGATATGTAGAGAACGTGCTGCATCTTTTCCTACCGACTGCACAGTGATATTTCTTCTTCTACATCTTCCCCAGATTTATCCACGGCTGCGATCTGTCAGACTTTTATTGTTGAAGGGCATTTCCTTCACTCTTAATCCACACAGTATATATTTACATTGCAGCACATCAGTTCATTTAACTACACTTTCATGAGATTAGTGTTTGGGACTCTTTACCCCTCAGGTCTATACAAACACACACACACACACGCACACACACGCACGCTCTCCTCTGCAGACAAACGTGCAGATGCAGAAAAGCAGACATGCAAACAAACAGACCTTTCCGGGTGGTTGGACCGTGAGCCAACTAAATGTCAGTTTGGCAGATGCCTCATCTCTCTGTCTGGCTCCTTTGATTCTTTGTCTGTTTACCCCTGATCTCACAAACGCAGAACGAGCCCCAATCAATTACGATCCAGCCAAAATGTCACATTAGGTGGAATGCTTAACGACACTCGGCTTAATGATAGTTTGGTTCGTATCGGATTGATTATGAGTCTGTGAATGTTTAACAATCACTCTGTTCTTGTTTACTAAAGATTTGAATCAGTGCTCAGAGGAGAGGAAGTGTTACAGTCATTTATTTTGATAAGATTCACAGATAATTCAACTTTATAAATCACTCTACTGCAAAAATTTGCTCTTTTTTTTTTTAATCTCAGCAAATAAACCTTTGTGGATGAAAAACACAGTCAAACGAATTAGACGTTAAGCATGGATGGTTTTGATCCCAACAAAACATGAGAAACCTGTAAGTTGGTTTTAGTAAATATTTCCCATCTGAATACTTTCCACTAACAGCAAATAGCAATATGTGATGACTTTAGTTTGAAGGCTTATTGATCAATCAATCTTTATCTATCTTTACTCATCTGAAGTAACAAACTGATTATCCGTGATAAACGAGCAGCTCCCGACAATAAAACACTACTTTTAATTGGCTGCACCTTCTCGTGGCTCCACAGATAAAGCTGCTGTCTGTCAACAACTGCGTACGTGTGTGCTGATAATTATTGGAGCTACAACTCTGAAACGACAGACCCACAGAGACTGATAAAGAGTTGGTGGATATCTAGTAATAAAATCTCATCTCTCGGGGGGGAAGTCATAATTGGCAAATGTTCAGTGAAGCAGTGGGAGTTCTTCCTCTTCCTCTGTTTGTCTCCTCTCTGCTGCCGTCATCTCACCATACAGCAAAACTTCAAATAAGTCTCATCCACTCTATCGCTTAGTGTGTTTGTGCACCTCATGGCCCCATCCCCCCCACCACCCACCCACCCGTCCTCCTGCACTCTAAACTGTGCTTAAAGAAAGTGATCCAGAGACAGAGCCACAGGCGAAGGGAGAAACAGACTGTTAATCTGAATACGGCTAATTATCCAGCTTTTCCTATTGAGATCCTCACACTGCTGCTGCTGCTGCTGCCGCTGAACGGTTCCACCACAAAACTAAAAAACAACAACAACAACAAAAAAATGCTGCACTCCACTAGAAAATGAGAAAAAAAATCCACTCCTGTCTATAGACAAATGATGCACTTTAAGAACTATTTTGCCGGCGGTCTCTAAGGCCGTAACTCCAGCCTGCTCCCCAAACATCTGCTGTACCCCCACCGCTCGGTAGATCAAGATCTATGGATTCTCACAGGCGGCGCTGCCAGGATGAAAGTGACTTTATGGGCCACAGGGGCGGCGCCGGTACCGAGCAGCGAGCGCACACTTTGTCACTCCACCAACAGAGTCTCCTGTGAGAGGTCACGGACAAAGGCTCCTCATCCATCACAGGCCCAAGGATATAGGCAACCATCTGACACGAGCCCAGGTGGGTACAGGTGTGGCTCCATGACCACACTCTACACTGGATGGTTTCAGAGACACATTAATAAGATAACATCAATGAGTGTGAAAAATCCAAACTCGAGATAATTTATCCCGAGGACAAAAGCTGTCTTTGTCTCTGAGCCCAAACCAGTGAGAGAAAACTATTCAACAAACATAAACAAGGCTGCTCAGTGGTACATTTCCTAATTATGATGATGATGAAGACAGCAAAGTACAGGGTTACCTGGCCACTACTGGTCCACATACACTCCACACCTATTCAGGGATAAGATATGAAAACATATAAACACTCCAAAAATAAAAATGTATAGATTTGATCTTGTTGCCAGTGGTGCACATCTGTCGACTGCAGGCACAGGGCCGGAGTCCACTGAGACCAGGAGAAATACTTGTAGGCAGAGTCATTGTGTGGGCCCAGTCAGAGCTGAAAGGGTTATGGATGCGGCGGCTTGATGCTTTTGAAGCCAGCGTCTCTCTGAGGAGGGCCCTCCCCTCTGAGGGACTAATACTCAGGGACAGTGTTAGTTTGTGGGATCTGTGATGTATGGGCTCGTGGTTGTGGGAGCTGGATTCTCCCTCTGCAGCCCTCAGATGTGCTGTGTAGGCTGCCACATACAGTTCAGTGACAGGCTATGATCATATTTCATGATGAAGGAAAAGAAAACACAGTGGAGTGTTTATCCGTTGGCCTATGGCTGGCTGAGATGGAAGCTCCTATACTGCTGCTTTCTTTACACAGCTTCATCTGAGCACTTAATAGTGAGGGTCTGTATTCGTCTGTGATCCCTCGGGGAGGTAACCATGGGCATCACCTACTGGTCCCCCTCCCTTCATCTCTTTTACAGTCTCCTCTTCTTCTTCTATCCCGCCCTCTCTCTCTCTCCATTCTCTGATCTTTTTCTATGATTCTCTACAACTTTTTTTTCTCTCTGTCTCCGTCTCCCGTCCTTTTCTGTTCTGTCTCGTAATGCTATATTTATTCATGACTCTTCTTTTCCCTATAGATGTTCGTAAGACCATGAAGAACTATCTTGATCTGTGCTGCAGCAGAATTCACAGTCTGTCTTCCTCCAGCTAACTAAAGATGAATATTATTTGATGTTGTGCACAAAAACACAAGAAAACCCCACAAAGAATCATATTTTACAGACACCGAGCTGCAGTTTTATATTTGGCATGTTTTTCTTCAAAACAAACTTTTTCCTGGCTTCTCGGGATCTGGGTTTGGGTTTCAGGTGGTTACACCATGGTTCACTGCAGTTCCTCAGTGGAGGACAGTGTTGGAAGTGGAGAACGTGGGGACAGCTGTTACAGCTGTTCTTTCCTTTAAAGATTCCCCTGTGAAGTTTGCTTTTGGTTATAAAAGAGTCTCATATTAATGTGGATGAATCACCCACTTGTTTATGTGTCCATTACTATGCAACTTGTGCTGAAATTCAATACAGTAAATAACATAATCACAGACGTTTGGTCTTCAGCTAAAATATCCACTCTTGCAGTATAATGATGTTTGTAGTCTACATGCTGTAGTGATCACCAGAGCCTGTAAGTGATTAGCATTATGAAGATGAGGCGACACGTGTCGACAGGTAGCAGCTATATTTTGACTGGCTATTGTAATGGTGATGTAACTGGCTTGTGATTGGACAGTGCAACGAGACGAGGAAACGACAATAATGAGATTCATTTGATGACATTTCAGTCCAAACTGTTTGTTTTATACATCGTTAATGAAAAACACACCCATTCAAAATGTCCCCATTATTCTCAAAGGTCTCACATGAGACCAGAGAACTCCAGTGTCAGTCCACATTAAGACCAAGTCCTGTTTGATTCATAGTTATTGATCGTCTCTGCGTGAAGCAGCAGAAACAAGAAGGTTTCTCATTGTTTGCTGTGGATGTGTGAACCAGGCCCAAGCAGCGTGGTGCTTCCTTTCATCTACACCTTACCTCTCTCCTGTACACGCACACACACACACACACACACACACACACACACACACACACAGTCTTTGTCATCCTTCAATCTGCTTCCCCTTGTTTTTTCTCGATTGTCTCTCCATTTCTCTCTTTCCTCTCTCTCACTCCTTCCATGCCCTCTGCCCATCATCCTCTTCCTCCCGCTGTCTTTCATCGCCTCCTTCACCCATGTACTCCTCCGCTGTGTTCTTTAATTTCCTGTGCATGAAAGATTCATCTGAGTGCTTTAATAATAAATAGGGAGGCACCATTGAAAAGTGCAGAAGGCACCGTTAACTACAGCAGCAAGGATCCAAAAGACAAAAGAGATTAATATGGCTGCTCCATCTGTGCTCTCATCCCTCCATCCACCCCATCTATTAATCGTTCTCCTTCTGTCACCACCTCTTCCTTCTTTTCTGTCCCAAAGCATCCCGTCCTGACATGAGCTCTGGTTTATCAGCAGTGAAGTGATTCACTGAGTCAAACACTGTCACACTGACAGGCTCGAGTCTTTGCTCCAGAACCAGAGAGGAAAATGTAAACTTTGTTCTCAAGTACAAAACAAAGTGGGATTGTTACTCAAAAGGCTCAGACACTTCCTTCAATACCTGAATGAATGTCACTGATACAGAGGAAAACTGCACTTTCCCATATTAACTGTAGTAAAGGAACATGTTGTCTATAGCTGTGTTTCCATCCATTCGTTTTTATGCACATCACGTGATAATGAATGAAAAATGTCTTATGGAAACAGTAAACTTCGATTAAATGTCATGAATATCCACAAAATGTCTATACTGTTGATCTCATCAGATCGTCTCTTGATCAGTGAAAGTCTTCTGTGATAAAAGCTGATGGAAACAGCTCTTTGCTGGATAAATGTGAATTGCGATCACGTTTTACGTCAGATCCGCTATGTTTTCCCAGCTTTTCAAAGACATGGCAGGAGTAAACAAAGAAAGATGCAGGTGGACAGACAGACAGGCAGGCAGCATTTTCCCTGAGGTGCCTTTAAACCACGATCTCCCAGAACTGTTTGAAGCGCTGCCGTTACCCGAACCACAGGTCGCCTCCGCTGTCGTGTAGCATCTTCATCAAAACTGTGCTTTCACGTCGCCATCTCCGGATGATAGCCTGGTAAGCAACACACTGGGCTCTGATTGGTCAGAATCAGAGCAGGTAGTGGGGCCTTAAAGAGCATGTAAATGTAGTTTCGCAGACACCAGTAAAATGCTGAACAGTAAAAACAGCCATATAAAAAACGTTTAAACCTTCATCACCTTCACGAGGAAATTGATTAATCGTCATCTGTTCTGAAACGAGATGGTTTTTCTAAGCCGAGTTGAATAGTTTTCTGTAACTGGACAAAAAGGAAAACACACTGCTGCTCTTCCTTTCATACGCAGCGAACGGTGTAAACAAACGTGTTTGGCATGAGCTCACTCTCTTCATCCCTCCATCCACTCTCAAACGTATCTCACTTCTGCCTTCATCCTCCCTCCATCCCTTATCCTCCCTAAACAGCCCCGGACAAACACCTGGAGAGCTCCCAAAAACAAGCCTCACACCGGCTTCTAGCGATTCTCCATCCAAACACACTGCAGCAACTTAGCTTGTGTTCCAACTCCCCAGGATCCTGACAAAGTGTCTTTGTCACCAACAACAGCCTCCTCCTCCTCCCTCCCTCCTGCCTGCCGTCCTTTTGCTACGACTTCACGCTGCTGCAGCCTGCCTGGGGATATGAGCCGGAGAAACATATAAGGAAAAACTATACACACACATATATATATACTGCATATATCAGTCAGTACATGCAATAAGTAGCTTGGGATCATGTAAGGAATCTGTGTTTAGTTTCCCCTGTCGCACAAAAAGCTGCTCTGCATGGTTTATTCATCAAGGTGTGTTTACCTCAAGTCCTGTTCGCTTTAAAGGTTATTTGTTAAAGCGTTCATTGACCTCCACAGACTGCTGATCAAAAGGAAAACCAGGTGTTGGGCGACTGAAATAGAGTTAAGGACAACTATTTAAAGTTTTGATTGAATCATTGGATCCTGCACTCAGTCTTTTTAAAGTTTTGTCCATTACCTCTCATGTCTATTCCTATCGTTAGCATCGTTACTTCAGGTCATGTTATTTTATGAATAAAAGAAGGAGAACATGGATCCTAAAAGTTGACGTTTGATCTTAAAGTGTTTTCTTTCTCGTCTCTTTCACTCTGAACCTTAAATTAAAAAGTGCCGTCCTGCCTCTTCGCTCTACCGGCGGCTGATCGTTCCTGCGGTGTCTGGCGGAGGATGTAAACTGTGCTTTGTGTAAGTGCTGCATATTATACAATAAGCCTATATTAGGAGGACTGTCAGTGACAATGTGCCCTAGAAATGCAAAGGGTAAAGCAGCTCAGAAATGCATTTGATGCGCTACATGCTCTATGATCATCCCATCAACTTTGCTCAATGTTGCGAGCGAGAGAGAGAGAGAGAGAGACAGAAATATTATAAAGTGATTTCATTGACATGCAATATGGGATTTATGGGAAAAGCGACCGTTCACTCATCTTCATTAGATCTGGGGGGGAGGAGATGGTAAAGTAACACAGACCTCTATTTATATCGCAAAGAGGGAACAGGGACAAAATCCTTATGTGGCACTCAGGCGTTAAGATTTGTTGCGCCTCTTAGCTGTTTTTTTTTTTGGTGACACAGAGAGTAAAAACATTTTTTCAAGGTTTTTTGTAGCAGCCTATGTTATGGAAGGGAGCAGGGGAGCGACACACACACCATCCGAGCCACTGCCAGCCATTTTCTGTTGATGAGATGTTTCATGCTTCTTTAAGCACAGATTGCAAAATAAGAGTCACGTTGTGTCCTCCAGTGCTGAGGGAAATGATTGTGGCCTTGCAGGCAAAGCTGCCTCCAAGTATGGAATGAATGTGCCAGTGAAGCATACCACATTAAGATGCTATGGACCAGGGCGTGCACTTATTCTGCTGTTGATAATGCCCTTTGGTGCGGTAGACTCACAAAAGACCTCGGCACAACGACAGCACACCACGACAGGCAGTTAAAATGTTCCCGGTGTGATAAATTCCCTCCCAACGACGGAGACTCACTGACCTCTTGACTTCATTGTTGCTGGTCCGCTGGTGTGGTGAGTGTCTGTGATAAACCTCGACCACATCAAACCAGTCAGAGTCCATTATACACTATCTAACCTACCTGGATATCAATGAGAACACCTTTCAGAGGTGGCAAGGAAATCCTACTCATATAAGAATAAGAATAATGTGGTTATTATATATAAACATATTGTGTGGTATGATAAAGGAAGGAACCTGTTGGACAGTGACAGGCTCAGGTGATTTGTTTTCTGATGAACTCATCAGCAGCTCAGATCATGAGGCTGAAAATCAGCTCATTTATAATTAACAACAGCAGCTCCAACCTAAATGCCCATACAGGCTCCATACTGTACATCCCACTGGAGCGTATAATAGGACCTTGGTTGTCATGGTTATAATCATAATAATAATAATATAGATGTGGTTCTGGTTGCTGAACTCACATGGTTAAAAGAAACAACGTTAATGTCCATTTATTCATCCACAACAGCGTCTGACTCACTGACTTACATCACTCCACTTCATCCTGTGCTCAGGTTGTCGTTCCTACAGCTCATAGAAGTTGCCCAACAACTGCACGGAAACAAAAGAGACACGTATTTTATAACTGTAATAGAAAAAATCTGTAACAAAACATGCAACTACAACTATGTGCAGGTCATTTTAACAACAGGTTTTAACTTCAGTACTGACCAGGAGAGAGAGGAACAAGGAAACACAAAGGTACATCATGTTGAATATAGTAGATGTTAAAAAGAAAAGAGCCTTTGCACACTCTGGATCCTGGTGCTTGTGCAGCCTGTACATTTGAATTTGGTGCCAGATCAGACACAGTATAAAATACATTTGCATTACGCTCTGAAAAACTTCCAGCTCTTCTCTGAACCACTGGAGCTCCGGTCCTTCTCTGTTTGAGAAAACGCTGAGTCATTGGACAGACAAAGCGTCCACATCATGTTTAAATGTAATTTAAGTCCAGTGAATCTAATGAGGAGAGCTTCGTCTCGTTCCAGTGAACAGGCGACTCACACGCCGCTCCTGTTGCCAAATTCATTTCCAGCTGCTTTTGGTATCAAACAGCTTCACTTTGTCAGACACACTCGGTCAAGCTGTTGTTGTTGTTGTTGTTGACTTTCTGCCAGTTAAACCACAGAGGGAGAATAAATCCAGAACCTGAGCTTCCATTTCACTTTCCCCACAATGTAAGAAAGATAAAAATAACCCATCAGGCCGTTTCCTCTGCTGGGGAACTGAACAAAGATTATTTTGTGATGACACTGTTTTAGAGCTCCTTCAGTTCTCTGAGGTTTTTTTTTTGATCTTTTGTTTTGTTTATTTCTTTCTTTTCCCCAAACGATTCATATTTTGGGGGATTTTCAGTACGATTCAAAGTCTTGTTGTTGCTTATAAATCACGTAGAACAACTGCAAATAGCAGCAGGACTGTAGATGTATATGAGTGTGATGTAGGATGTGGTCAGATCACATCGTCATGTGACAGTAACTCGGCTCCAAGGCTTTAGATGTTGTTCCAGGAGCAACTGCACTGAGGTTTTGGTTTGTTTGTTTGTTTGTTTGTTGACCTCTATGTGTTTCGGTACATGGGACACACAGAGTAGTGTGTGTGTGTGTGTGTGTGTGTGTGTGTGTGTGTCTCAGCATCAACAGAAAATCGAAACACTATTGTTCATGTCGATCGCCCTCCCCTCGGGGGAGAGCCATGGGACTCAGACAATGAGAGAGTGGGAGAAGGATGGGAGGATGGGATGGAGGGAGCTGAGGGACGACGGGGAGGAAGAGAGTGGGAGGAGGAGGAGGTGGGGGGGCGGGGGAGAGAAAGTGGGGGATGGACAAAGCTGTCGGTTTTGGGGCGTTCAGGTCTCAGTGCTATTTGATGAAGATAAAGTGAAGTGTTAAAAATCAATAATCTGCTCGATATGTCCTCAGAAAGGTTCTGACCACTCGGTCCCCGACCCACAGATTCATTTGAGATGCCGCCTGAATATATTGTGAGACTTTCTGAAGCTTCAGTCAATTTCAGTGGCAGTGAAGCAGCCGCCGAGAGAAATGACTGATAAACCTGAGCAAGATCCAATCAAATCTGATCTAAAGGTCTAAGAAGCACAAAATAAAATGAGATTTCAGCGGCAGGAGAGAAAGTAAGAAAGTAAGAATTGCTATGCAAAAAAAAAAAAATTACATCTATATGCTTGAATATATTAGACGTGAGCGCATTTGCACAAAATGGAAATGAGACTGAACCTTAAAATCCCAATACAGGAACAAACTCTCCTCCATTAAACCATGATTTATTGCATCAAATGTTAAAAGTTTGATCTCTGAACCGTGGCGGCCTCCATCAGCCCTCATCAGTCTCCTGGATATGAAAACAAAGCTGCAGCAAAGACCATTAAAATCACACTTTATTTTTGTCAGACTCGAATAACTGGCATCTGTCGCCACACGACTTACAGGTGGGATCTGTTTTGTTTTCATTACACAAGAGGATGGTGTCGTTTCTCGCAGACGTCACGTCGCCCTTGATGTTGAACCGACGATGTGGTCGTCACCCGGACGAGCGCGACAGACCACAGGGGTCACATGCATCATCTGCGAGGGGTCGTGCATGTCACATGATCGGTTGTTGTGGTCTTTTAACAGAACCACTGGACCGTGGACATGCAAACTCAGTATTGATCCTGAACAGAGGAGGCTGAACGTGAGATCATTAAAAGACTCTCGCATGGGATCATCGAGAAACATGGGATCATCAAGATGGGATGAGCTCGGGAGATGGTGTGGGAGATGAGATGGCAGGGATGGTGTGTGTGTGTGTGTGTGTGTGTGTGTGTGTGTAGATACAGATACAGCTCATCATACAGCATCATTTCATGGACGATGAAGGAGGGAAGGTCTAAAGAAAAAGCTTCAGAGGGTGAGACCCAGGACGGTTGATGAGGTCTCCTGAGAATCATTTACATAGAAAATTAGGCCATGTATCAGTGTGTGTGTGTGTGTGTGTGTGTGTGTGTGTGTGTGTGTGTTTTTAATTGGTTAGTTTACATAATGTTTTATGTCACTGCATCGATTTCATCTTATTAACACTGACCAATTACTCTTATTTTCATCGTCATCGCGATATCAACACACACGATCAACACATCACCTGAAATGTGATGAGTACGTTTTATTCACAGCTGCCATGTCTTCACACACACTTCACACTCATACACCTCATACCAGTAACACCAGTAACCTGAGCTACACCACTGGACTGCGCCTGTAACAGCGCGTCCACGCGTATCGTCATCGAAACGGAGATGTTTTAATCACTGTGTCCGACAAACACGAGGTGAAGCTCGACCTTCTGAGGATGAGGCGTGAAGCTGGAGCCTTCCTTCTGCACCGTGAAGTTAAAAAATGTGACTTCCACCCCAGAATAACATATTCAAGTCATGATGTATGAGATGGGAAGAGCCTTCGATTAATTTTCCGTGCCAGGTAATGTGAAGGTGCCACAGCCCCGGTACATTAAGCGGAACTAAATGAAATAATGCAGACATTATGGTTCATTGCAACAACTAGGTTCCATATCACCTGCAATCTATTTTGGCTAATCAATCTGCCAGCACCTCTACAAGATTAATTATACTGGTCCAGGTCTTTCACTATCAAACCCCCCCCCCACTGCTGCTGATACTCATCCCTCAGTGATTAGGTTATGAGGATAAAACCATGGACTCTGCAGATACACACTGCAGACACTTTGGACTGGTCTCAGAGACAGACAGACAGTTATCTCCCAGCTCTCCCAGCTCATAGCACTCGTTAACGAAGAGCCAGACATAACTAACCGGCTTTTTTAACGACGGGAACATCAGGAACTGAACTGAGGAGGCAAACACATTTGTCCCCCCTCGAGCACATCGCCCACTGTGGCAGATTCACACAAACACAGCATCATCAGGAAGCACAAAGCTAACCAGTAAACTTTACTTCACTTAGAACCGATCTGGTGAAACACAGCTCGATGTGCAAGTTGAGACTCTGGGAACAAAGGCAAACAGGAAAACACTCAACAACTGTTGTGTGGAAACGAGTCCCATCTGGATTTCAATGAAGTTAAACATGTTTTACTTCAGCTGCGGCTAAAGCTGCTCTTAGTCTCACTTTGCGTTCAGACTTACTGCTGTTTTAGAGGCAAATTGACTGTTTTTAGGTTGACATTGGTTGAGTGAGACAACCACATCATTACTCAGGGTTAGGGTTTAACCCATCACTCATATATCTAACCTGTAGGTCAACTGCGCAGGCTGCACTACTAACAATGTAATAAAGTCAATCTTAACACTACATAAAGTTTAAGTTGCTTCTTACGTGCAGCACACGTTTGAATTAAACTCCAAAACCAGAGGAAGTTGTGTACATTTCCATCAGTTTCTGACACGTCAGCATGTTTCAGATCAAAGACGTGCCAGCCACTCAGGCGCAGTTTGGCCTTTTGCTGCTGTTTTCTATCAGATGTGGCATTTATGTATGTTTGATGAGTTGTTTCTCTCTCTGTCTGCACTTTCACAGGTTTGTGCTGTGAAGTGCAGCAAAACACCGAGCCATGTCGTGACTGAAACTTTTCTCTCTCAGCAAAACAAAATTACCCATAAAAGTACCACTGAGCACTCACTTTGCACATCTGTACACCTGCATATTCATGCGATTACCCGGTGATCCAATCACACAGCGGCGGTGCAGTGTATAAAAATCATGCAGATAGGGGTCAGCAGCTTCAGTTAATGTTCAAACAGCGAACAACAGAGTGGAGAAAATTGTGATCTCAGTGGCTTTGACTGTGCAATTATGTCAGCGTGGCTCTGAATATCAAAGCACCGACACATGTTCATAAAAGCTGAGTGAATACACGTATATGTACCTTTCACTTGCCTGCTACTGGGTGATGCTGCGGCTGATTGTTCACCCAAAACTGATTCTGTGACAATCAGAAAAAATGAGAGGGGATTCAATTCTGCGAAAAAGATCAAAAAAAGGGAAAACATCAAAATCCAGCAGCAGAAAAAGGGATGAAACTGTTTTCCCCGGAGCAGGAAAGACGAGTGCAGATTGCAGAGAGCAGAGTAAATCACTGGTTTCATTGCTGCTGGATGACACTGTCATTGTTGACTTGTATGAATCCATCTGGATGATGGAGCTCTCTGCTGCTTCCACCCCTGTGATGTACTGTCCCATGCAACGCATGCAGATGTTCACAGGAACAAACACGTTGCACGTCGCACACACAAATATTCCTCTACAAAAACAAAGTCAGTGCTGATGGAGGTCATAATGAGACAGTGTCACCGTTTAGCGCACGCACATTTTATTTATGCCCAATAAAGTCTGAAAGGATCTCTCTTCTTCCTGTAATCTCTGTCAGCACTAACTCATCGCAGCGCCATGTTTGGGCCTCGCAGTTATGACCCATTATATCAGATTGAAAAGTGGAACGTATTTCATCTCCCCCCGAGCGTCGTGCTATCACCTGATGTAAACAGTCATATAATCTGACTGCGTGGAGGCCCTCTGTAATTATATTAACGCTGATGGAGAAACATCACAGATTACAACTGACCTCTTCACTCCTTCTTCACCTTCGACGTCTGTCTTTTCCACTCTCGTCATCGCTCCTGGGGCTTCTTCATCTTTCTGAAAAGACGAGAACAAAAAGTTGAAGGAAACAATTAACAACAAAAAGAAACTGAAAGATAAGAATCACATTAAGACACAGTAAAAGTCCTGCTGGGACTCACTGGGTCAAGTTAGATAGAGCTGATGCCTATGGTGTTGTGTTGTGTACTGTAATGAGTGTGCAGTAAAGTTCGAGTCTGTTTTCTGGTACCAAACACTAAGAGGCACAAATGGACCTAAAGCTTTCAGCAGCTACTCAACGGTTTTTACAGCAGATGGTCGACGGAGATAAAAGCTCAGCGAGTGTCGTTTATCTTCTTCAGTTTAACAACTGAGAAAATGTTTGACCAGAGCGGCGAGGACGCTCCAACACAGCACGAAGAAGAAGCAGCACCAGCTTGGAGCCGTGTGACCACAGTGTCTCGGTGACTTATGTTAAAGGACGAGGCTCGTACAGCGGCAACTTTAACCTCCGGTCTTCTTTCATAACAGCAGCTCCTCTGCTACAACAAAGCTCCGACACTGCAACCAAGAGAGAGAGCATCTTGATAAAAGGGGAGAGGATGTGGTGTGTGTAATTATTAATAGCTTGTTCACCTCCAACTCAATCTACTTCCCTCTCTCTTTCATGTTTTCCTTTCTCTTTTGCTGCAGACTAACAAGCAGGAAGTGGATCAGGTTGCATTCATGTAAGATGTAGATGTAACATCAATGAGGAGCATGAAAAAAAAAGAAAAGATTGGGGGGGGGGGGGGGGGGATGTGGTGAAGGTGTTCGCACCTGTGTAAAACCTGTGTCAAAAGGTTTGTTTCATCACGCTCGGCTGGATTGACATTTCACAAGCCACTGACTCCCGTTTCCCAACCACAGCGCTCGTCTCATCTCTTTTCATGAGTTTGAGAGCACTTAAGCAGATGTTCCTCTGCTCATCCTGCTTTTTGCTTTTCCTGTCACAGCTGCCCCCCCCCCCATTGCTTCTGCAGCTGTTTCCCTGACCTTTCAGACTGAGCACATAATTGTGCCCGTTCCACCTCTGTTTTCAGTGGGAACGAGTTCAAAGAGAAAATCGCTGAATAACTTTTTAGAAGGAAAAACAAAGAGGGAGGACAACGTCGGACAGATGTGTCCCAGTGGTTTGGTGCTGAGGCTGATGGAGATGATTTCTGACGTTTCCAGCTGCAGAAAAAAGCAGATGACAGAAGAAAATGTTCCTGTTGCGCTACTTTACTTATCAAGATCCACTACACCGGAGATGGTGTTTTAATCTGAGGGTTTAACCAGAGCCGTTTGTCAAGTCAGTATGTGTGTGTGTGTGTGTGTGTGTGTGTGTGTGTGGGGGGGGGTTCCCAGGGAGACGTGCATTTCTTTGTTTTCTTTTGGACCAATTACAGTGACTGATGACGATCGAACCCAGGGCAAGGATTTCGACAGAGCTAAAGAAGCAATCAGACGAGTGCCAAAAGAGAGGAGGAAGCACGACGGATACAAGCACAACAGAAAACCTCAGGATGATTCTCAGCCGCCTCAGAGGTTTGGTTTTTAACGACTGGATGGTGATATTTATGTGTTCATCAATGTACATTTCAAAGAACGAGACCTTTGCTCGTACCTTCACAACGACTGGCAGAGGAGACGCTCTCAGTTCACAGGCACATCCAAGGAAGAAAGTGACAGTGCATCTCTTAACTCGTGTCACTTCCCTTCCTCTCTGTGGAAAAGCTGTAAACAGACTGATTCTTGTTCTGTTGATATATTTACAACATTTAATGTGACAACTGCTGCATTAAGAGCTGATCAATCTGTGCTGATCATCAGACAATATGAACGCCTTTAGTGTAAGCGTGTATATATGCACACGTGCATCTCCCCCATGAAAACATGTGCATCCTACACACCGCTGGTCGGCATTAGGCCTTATTTGGTTTTACTTGGCAGGAGGTCATGTGACTTGTGTGACTTCTACATAAACACAGATGTATTAGCGACGATAGCTGCATTAATAAAAGGCTATACTTGTATGTATCTATGGATAATCAGACTGCAACACGTCTGATGAACGAGTGGCTTCACATCCGTTTACTGACATGCATGTCTTTCCATCTACAAACTAAACGAGTCCCGCTGCATTTATTAACATACATGCAATGAATATAGGACATTGAGCAATTCATTTGTGGCATAATTAACACGCATGTGTCTGAACGCCTGTGGCACGTAAACAGCAGAAAGTATGTGACATGCTCAGATGACAAATGTGTTGTACATGTGTTACGAGTGCATCATGTAGTCAACAGGCCAACGTGGCAAAACATTATATCCTCACAAGTCTGAAAATGGAGCTGGGGTGCCGGATGCAGGATGCAGCACCTGCTGTAGATGTGATAAGTATTTTGTGTATTGCACGTTGCACACATTTCAAGCCACACCACTCAGTAGCCGCTAACGAGCGGAAACTAGTGGGAAAATATAAAAATGCAAAATGCAAAACAATTCTCAACAGTCAAAGTCAACAAAGTCTGACAGACCCAGTCGGTCTGCAGTTGAGTATTTATGTCAAGTGTTGAGGGAGAGTGTGGAACCAGCAGCAGCTGATCTGAGTCTTGAGTCTCACAGGTTTGTTGTACTAAACTCTCTCTGCGGTGGCTTCATACCACCACACTGAGCCCCTGTTACTCTGCAGGCTTTCCTCCTGGAGGCAACACAAACCAGTGTAAACCCGGTTCACACACAACGCACTAACGTAATCGTAATAAAGCTCTGTTCCTTCACAGCCTTCCACTGCTTCTCATGCGACCACCCGGCTCTCCAAATGTCACAGCGTGTCCAGGCCCGTGCCCTTTCCTCTGCCCCCAAATCCAACACAACAAGTGTTGATATGCACGGCCCTGCTGCGCCGCCTCACAGACGAAGCCCCGTGGGAATTCGCCAACAACAATGTGATATTATAAGCTAACAGGAAAGAAAAGTGTGCGGAGCCCTGTAGGTCTCTGTGGCATTCTCTCTCTCTCTCCGTCTCTCAGCACCGTGCTGTTTATTTTATCGTATATTCAGGCCGACTCACTTACACCTTAATTTAATACAGTACTCTGTTGTTTTTTTTATTTGTCTCTTCATTTTGAATTTTAAGTAACTCCCACTCTCTCATCCACTCGTTCTGGTTCATTTCTGTCACTTTCTCTCCTCTACTCTTTCATCCTCGTTGTTTTCTTTTTTTCTCTCCACTCATCCCTTCTCACTTCTCCTCTTTTACAGACCTCTTGTTTTCTCAGGCAGGCAGAAACCACTGGCTATTAATGTCAGGAGGATTATGTGACATGTCCATGTGTTGTGTGGTCCCAAAGGGGGTTCCCCTGCCAGCCACTGAATTAATGAGTCCCCAGTGTGTCAGCAGTGTGGTGGTGTGTTTGTAGGAGGGGCCACTGGGCCGAGGTGTATGTGAGTTGTCGAGCATGCAAGAGGGAAGTGTGAATGTAAAAGTGTGTGTGTGTGTGAAGATGAATGCACGTGGCCACAGCTTGTGTTATTATCTATGTCGGACGCAGCAACAGTGAGGACACCACGTTTGATTCATGTGCAGTGAACTGCAAATTCAGCATTATGATGACGGCAGAATGGATTAACAGGTGCACTGACATCACTTCTCAGCGGAGGATGACCTACTTGCTGCCGGCGGAGTACAGTACGGTGTGTGTGTGTGTGTGTGTGTGTGTTGGAAGCTGGATAATCAAGGGTTAAGTCTTAGTGCTGAAACTCTTCTCTGTTCTCCTGAAGCTCTGAGGATCCTTCAGTTTGTCCAAGAAGCATCTGTTGGTTCTGTTCACTATGGACCAATTCAGACAACAGCAACACTTTAATGTTACTGTTAGTATTAGCTGTAGATGTTACAACACCATTAACTAAAGGTAAAACCAACTTCCTATCCCGGCTTAACCCAGATCAACCTGCCTTCTCTTTGCAGAGCCGTCAGGAGAAGAAGTCGTCGAGGTCGACTTCTGATTCCCCAAAACTGGGGAACCAATCACAAACTTTTTTTTTTTGAATAGTTGGGCTTAATATGATGATGATAGAGAAGCGATGTCTAACAGCTTTTGTTTACATGCAACATGGCCGCCACTGAAGAGCAGCTATCACAACGTTGGTTAAACTTCTGCAGACACCAGACACTCTCAGATTTTCTCAGCAGACATCCTCAGATGCTATCGCTCCTGCAAAACTACAACAACCACGTCGCTCTGCTCTGCCGCCTCTTTGAAGCTGGAGGTGAAGACACCTTCAACAGACACATATTCAACAGATGAGACTGAGAAGACCAACATGTCTTCTCCTCACATACTTCACACCGCCCAATGAGCAAGAACATGAAAACCTATTTCCACTCTTTTCCTGAGATGCTAAACATTTCCACAATTACAATTACCAATCATCTGTATACGCAGGTGTTCACGGACCTTATCAATCGACTGCAGAACAAACACTCAGACAAAGCTCAGGTGTTACAGATAATTCTCACACAAATAAAAGTCCGTTCAGTGATTCCTCTCTGCAGACGTGTCGCCGATGCTTCGTGCTACGAGGGAAACCCATTCATCAGTCTGTACTCAGCAGAGTAAAAGGACAAGTGGTGCAAACGGCAAATCCAGCAATTCCCCACAGAGACCACACAGAAAATCATTCAAAACAAGCAAGTGGGAGTTCAAAGACAATGAGTTTTTAATCATTCTGCAGTGGAGTGAAAAAAAGAAAACAGTCCTGCTGGGAAAACACTTCCTGGCAACAATTCACCCTCAATTTGGCATTTGTCCATTTTCCACTCATATGTGATTGAGGAGCGCCGTGTGTTATAGGGTCCAATGAAACAAAGACGAACCTCAAATGATGGAAATGAGCAGTAATTTCAGCGCTGATAGAAAAACTGAAGGCGTCTCTAGTTTTTCAAATTGAGACGTGCCCATGTGAGATTAGATCAACTCTAATAATTGCAGCCTGATCTCATCTGATTATTTCATCTCCGTCCCCCCCTCCCCTCCGATGCGATCACAGGGTTATGTAATTAGCGTGCGATGCCGTTTTGCCCCGGCAATTTGTACAGTCACACGTTTTAAATCTGGTTTTCCAACCCTGTGCTAAAAATGAGTACATTATGGGCAGCAGGAAAAAGAAACTGAAGGTAACGCTTGGTGATGCTCATATGAATCAAACTCAGAGATGTTAAGCTCATTAACTGTGATGACTTCAGTGTCAGTCCACTTCTGCCTGTCCCTGTTTTCCTCCATTGTGCATCCCGTCCTAAATGCTCTGGAGCTAATTAGGTCCACATTACTTATTTAAAAGGTAACTTGTTTATCTGAAGGGAAGAGGTATGAATTATCCAATAGACAATGTCTTTGGGGTATTTTTTGTTGAACAGAGCTTTATTAACGGCAACTGGTGAGGGCACTTTAATGGCAGCCCAATTATTTCTGGAGTCCCTGCTGTTTGCCGGTGCCAGCCAGAAGCAGCCGGCGAGGGAGCTGTAGCAGTGCGGTGGTGACACTCTTTAAAAAGATCCTCTGTGGACAAATGGGCCTTTTATTTGGACCAGGGGACAGTTTTGTAATAAAATAGTTGTCAATGAGCTAATTAGAAAAAAAAAAAAGACTTTTCTCTTTTTCTTCTTTTTCTCTAGTGAAGCTGGCAGAGCTCACGCTGCCATGACGGACCCTTGACTTTAAAATCAACTCCGTGTTTCTTTGTGTATCTGACGCAGCTCTTTGCCTCATAAAGAACCTAATGATAAAAAGGGTGGCTACTTCAAGGGAAATAATACACGTCCAGTCGCTTTTCCACCATCTTTGTCGCTTCGAGCTCCCCCTACAGTTTCGGAGCGCATACTTTACACTTACATACTTACATACAGCTAACCCTCCTCCCTCCCCCTCCTGGCCATGTGCATTTGTTTTTAGAGAAGCCAGCGAGAAGGCAATCCATGGAGTGATGTCTACCATTTGTGTCATGGTGCCGTAAAGTAGTCCATGTTTCTCACAAGACAGGATCTGGGACACCGGGTCGGAGGCGCTGATCTTGCAAGGTTGGTTTTCTGGGCCAGGAGACTCTAGGTGGAAGACAGAGAGCCTCCATTCTCCCTGTAACAAGTCATTTAACCATCACAATTACTCTGAAGCTGTTTAATTAAGGTCAAAATCTAAATGGACATTATGGCTCCAGACACCACAGGGTCGTACAGAGGATCTCTGTGTCGTCATAGCAGCAGCAGCAGCAGCGTCACACTACAAAGCATTAACTGAAGTAACTCTCTCACTGAACATTATCATTCTCAATTTCTGTGAATTTGTCGACTTGCTCACCAGTTGACCTTGTGAAGAACGAGGCCGAGTGCTCTTTAGAGCGAGAACCGCTCTCTGCAGCAGGAACACTCCACGTCCGCTGCAGGAAAACACTCGTACAGTACAGTGCTGGCTTGATTATGACTGTGTAAGTAAAGTGATGCATTATGGGAGTTAAAGTTTACAGATGAACGTGTGCTCAGTGTTATCACTGTATGAAGTGATGGTGCACAAGCTCTTAACACTGGTCTGTGCAGTGATTCATTAAAGATCTTCTCTTAGATCTGAAACGTTCTCATATGCAACTCAGAACATCTCTCTCTCTCTCTCTCCTTCCATCTCTTTCATCTCTGTCTCTTCTCACCTGGCTTTGTATTCTCTCTCTCTCTCTCTCTGCCACCTGTTCTGTCAAAATTTCCTCCTTCTCTCCAACATTTTCCATTTCATCTCAAGACTTCTGAGGTCCTCCAAACAGCTGCTGCTGCATCTGCCTTGGAGCACAGCGATGCAAATGACGCTTCCTCGCTGGAATATTATTTAATGTGCTGAATAAAGATCTTGGCAACTGCAAAGTCATGTTTCGCTTTGAAGACGACATTCTTGATCAATGCATTGTATTAGAGCGATGTGTTTTTATAAGACGGTGCTTTTATTTTATTTTTTTTCCCAGCACCTCCTCCAGATGTGTGTGTCACCAGTTTGAGGTTTTATGTCTCTGTTGTTTCTCGGTCTCCATCTTCTCTGCTCCCTCATCAATTTTAAATTCACTGGGTCGCCGCCGCACATTTAACAAAAGCACATTAAGCATCGCGACAGCTGGAACACAAGGCACAAGAGGAAGATTAATCAACCGTGTACGTAGCATTGCCAAGGTGGCACCGTCCCAGCGCTGTGTCACAGAATACAGACCATTACACCAAGACAAAAAAATCATCACAGAGCAAATCTGGTGGCCAATCCCCAGAAACACCACTGACAATTAGAAAGACCACTGAGACGGAGCTTAATTGGTTTTTCAACAGATTGAATTAATGCCATGACGGGGCTGTGCACCACTGGTGTTTGGATGCTGAGTGAGGTGAGAGAGAAGAACGAATAAAACAGCTTCAATTAACTCCAGTCAGGGTCAGGTCTCTTTAATATCAGCGCTAATTTTCCTGACTGGAAAAACATCACAACTTTTAATCTGTGTTGAAAGGTGCTTCAATGCTGCACTTGCATGGCAGATTTTTGCAGAGTTTGCATGCAGAGTTTGCATTTTCAATGAGAAAAAAAAAAAAAAAAAAAAGGCATGAGTCAGTCTTTCAGCTCGTGCCGTTTTGGCTCGTTGACATTGTCCTGGTTTTTGTCCTTGACAGCGTCTGTCTGGCCACCATCAGTGGAAACTCCTCTGTCTATAGAAGAAGAGATAGTGGAGATGTTTCACTGGATTCACTCAGACTTTGGCTCCGTGCATCATAATATTTACTTTTTTAAAACCCCGTCTCAAAAATGCAAAGTGATATAGATTGTGATAGACTGTTTCTGCTGCAGGTGGAGAGGATTCAAGTGTCTGTGTCAGAGCTAAGAAAACTGTTCTCTTCACAGTGTGACATAAGACAGTCTCATCAACAACAGAGGAAGGAGAGAAGAGGAGAAAGAGAAGAGGAGAGCTCTCACCCTCACCATCAGTCGCCATTGTGAGCTTTTAATGCCGAGCTGTCAGACTACACATAATGGCTGTCATATTATAGACAGATCAATCAATCACAGTCTCCCCCCCTCTGATGCATCCAGAACCTCGGTCTAGTCGACTTGTGCCCCACAGACCTGACAGATTATATGTTGGAGAAAGCAGACACAGACGTAACCGCACAGTGACGTCTGGGTCTCTTAATAACTGAAGGAGTTTCCCACAACAACACACACACACACACACACACTCACACAGAGAGTGATGACACAAGGCGCAACTGACACGACTGGAGGATTTTAGGTTGGAGGAGGAAGTGGGGGGGGGGCTGTTGGTTCCTGTTCCTTGTCAGACTGCAGGAGGAAACAGAGGAAAGACACTAAGACACTGTGATTGAGCTGCTCTGACACCTGCAAGGTCGAGTCAGTTCCACAAAGGCAACAATCAGAGTGTGAAGGAAACTCTTCACACTTGAACTGATCAGATCTATCAGGAGCACAGAGACAGGAGACAGACAGACAGGGTTGGTGCCTGGAAGACCCAGGACCCTAAGAGTCCTGGTCAGAGGGGTCAAGACATACTGGATGAACACAGATGAACCCGCCTGCAATGGCCGAAAACTGTGGAACCAATCACAATCAAGATATTTGTTTTTTTTTTTAATACTGTGATTCACATTCAACATGGCCGCCACCCGAAGAACAGCTATCGTAATGTTGGTCGAGAAACAGATTATCGTTGCGATTATTGTCCTAAGTGTTGAAACCGTCACCAGCTGTGTGCTGAGATTTGACAAATGCTCAGACCTGCTCCAGATGTTCCACACAGCACACTGAGGAGTTACTGATGCTCCACATCTGTAAGATACAGTTCCCATTGACGAGTCATAGCTCATGTGATGTGCTTGCTGATGTCAGTGCCAAGAGCGAGTGCAGTCATCGCGTTCACCTCCATCACCTCAGCGTGATGCAGTGTGCAAAGAGCCACAACTTATTCATGCTCTGAGCACTTCATTGAACGAAGTGGCCATATGTGTGGGTCAGCTCTTTATGAATTCCTCATGGTGACAGAGCCTGGCAGGGAAGGATTTATCCGTGAAAACAGATGGGCAGGAAAAGGAGGAGGGAGCCATCAAGCTGAGAAAAGCCTGCTGGGCGTCTCCTTATGGCGGAATGAATTACAGACGTCTGGCGATGTCTAATGTCACAATGCAGCACATTATCCCTGATTGATCATTTTAATATTGACTAGACAAGTAGCGCACAGACAAAGGAAGATTAATGCAACGCAGAGGTGCAAAGGATCATCCACCTCTCTTCTATAAGACGTAAAGCGTACTGTATTGTAGACGGTGTATTTTCTGTCAGGGAGCTGAACAAATGAGGAAACGCTCCTAATTGAAGAGATCTTAGAGAACAACGTAATCAACAGCACACATTTAAGCAGGCGCGTTGCCTAATTAGTGCACCTCGTTCATTTTCTGTAAGATAATGGATATAAAGAATCAAATGAACGCGCATAAAGCTGAGACAGCAGCAGCCAATCACAAGTTAATGAGCAAAACAGACCGAGATGATTTCACTGGCAATTACAACTCTTCTCTAATTGATTCATTCCCGTTGTTCGTCATTAGATCTTTGACATCAAGACCCCCCCCCCCCAAAAAAAAAACAAACCAGAAACCTCTTTTTCTGAGTTAGAAATACTACACAATGACATTTTTAACAACGGCTTAAGCTTTGATTGCACATTAAGCAACAGGGAAATATTATGTAGCCTAATAAACCATATTTGAGTTGCCGCAGGGTTACCATGGATATTGCTGTAATTTTAGGGGGCTGGAGTGTCCCTTCAGGTAAAAAGGGTGCACCGTAACCATAGCAACAGGCATGATCTGTGTGTTATTGGCTCCATATGCTGAGTCTTATACATTATTTGTGTAATTCTAAATCAAAGAAAGTATAGGGTTCAGTGACCCCCCCCCCCCAAAAAAAACAAAATCTAAAATTAAAGATTTACTGACCTTGACCTTTGAAGAGAAATTAACCTCAACTGAGCAGCAAACTTTCACACTGTGACCTCATTATCCTGCGAAGGCCAAGCTTCCTCCGTCACCGTCCCAATCGGACACCGTGTCGTCAGAGGAAACAAATCAGAAGCATAAAATATCAAAATATCAATGGTTGCTATAGTGATCACTGTGGGGTTAAGTAGTAAACAAAACCTTTCAGTCCAATGCAGACCCCCATTACAATCAGACTGTGTTTCTGTCTATTACATTTTTAACCTGGTCTGATCAGTGCAAAACGATGGATCCATGGCAGCTACACTTTACTCATATGAGCTGCTTCCTGGTATTTAACTCACTGTCTTTACTCACAGCAACACTTGATGGAGCGGAGCTGCTGTTAATTCATTTGGTTTCAGCTGTGTGTGTGTGTGTGTGTGTGTTGTTGTTTTCGTCTCAATCAGAGAGCTGCTGAACAACATTTCATTGTTTGTACCGGACAATGAACTTCTACTCTATTCTAAATAACAATGTGAACCGAACATCATGGCGTCTGTTCTGCTTCCTTCATTATATGATGTAGACGTGAACACACGAGCGCACGTGGCTGCTGTCTGCTCGCCTTCACTTTATGTCACTGAAAATGAAATTCATTTATTCAATAATAACCCACTTTAGCAAGCTGTTCCCCCACTGCCAGCACAACCTGCTTCCCTCAGCCCAATTATGAATGGTGGATGGGTACCTAATAGGAGAAACTACCTCTCACTGGGCTGAGGAGGAGGGGGGGGGGGGGGGGGGGGGGGCACACACACACACACACACACACACACACACAGAAAAGAGGACAGATAAGAAACAGCGGCAGAAGATCACATCTCCTGTCTACTTTATGCTGATCCGCTGACAAATATTAGACAGCGCTGGAGAACGCTCTCACCTCCGAGATCAGATCTGCAATTATTTTCAGGATCTTGTGTCAACTTCTCTTCCATCTCTCTCTCCACGCCGCCTTTAGGCAGAGTGAGACGAGCTCTGCTGTAAAAGCAGAGGGAAGAAACAGGAAGTGTAAGAGAGCAATAACATGTTGCTGATGACAGACAGTATTGATACCCAACGATCAGGAGCAAAACAAACTCATTTTGGGGGACGCAGGAGATAGAAACAATCCTCCTGATGTTATGAACTGATCTACTGATGCTCTGCAGCCAGATGCATGAATGATGTGCACACACAAAATCCACGTGTACATCATTTCCCATTCATCATGTGTAAACACAGAGCTTTCATTATCATACTATTGTAACTTATGACCATTTCATGAACAAACATTAATCATGTTTGACTCCTCCTCCTTTGGTTTTGTATAATATCAATAACACTTTTTTTATGATTAATCCTATAAACAGCTTTTATATCCTTTATCATTAACTCATCACCTGTCTGGGGAGTTTAATTAAAACGTCTTTTGTCCTGTTGCATGAAGTCCAGAGTAAAACAGGTAAAACAGGCCTCACTTTCACAATCGTATCTGTCCTCAGCCATGTCTGATAAGACGGTGTCTCTCTTTTATGCAAACTGGATGATTAAAGGCAGTGTCTTCATCCATTCATGTGCAACTGTGGGAGTGGAAATGAAGCTCATGCATATGCACATAATGAGTGAGCAGCACCAGAGATACACACTCAGGTTTACGCTTTAATATACAAGAGGTTTTATGCATCTGGCTCCTGGGGTCTAGACTCCACAGGACTAAGAGTACAGGACGCTTGCAGACCAACACAAACCCGTCACATGCTCTGAAGTAGATCTCATGCAGTTGTCTTAATGTTTATGTGAGAAGGCATCTAAATCGTCTCTGTGCAGAGCAGCACAGGAGTTGAATCACAGGAGCCTCCTCAGTTACCTGTGCCCTTTGCTCTGACTCATGCTCTTCCCTCCAGGCAGAGATCCTGAGCAGACGGAGCTTTGCACAGCAGTTCACAGTTTAGCCCAATTTGTCCACAGCCCTGAGACCCAGAGAGAGTCCCTGACCGAGGCTGTGAGATTAATCAGGCTTTAGAATAAAAGCAGAAAAAAAAAAAAAAGAGTCGATACCTTTTCTTTCACTGGAGGCCAACCGGAGGACACACACACACACACACACTCACACGCACCACACTGCAATACCCTGTCGTCTGTAATCTAATCTCAGCCACGGCATGCTAATACATCACAATTACCTCCTCAGTCTGGATGGTGCCATTAGAAATACATTGTCTCCATTACCACAGCAATGCTGTGAGTGTGTGTGTGTGGCGTGCGTGTGTGCCTTCACATCTGTGGGTGTGTGTGTTTGAGAGCGGAGGGGCTCTCAATCTCTCTGCAGACTGTTTCATTTTCGATTACATTTTCCTTACATCACTGGGATTTCTGTGTGTACACTAAGTCAATAATGGCCCAGATCACTTGTCTGGGTGCAGAGAGGCATTAGTGACATTTAGGTTGTTAGCACCTTCATTATAGGAGGAGGAGACTGAGACAAGTGTCTGAAAGAGAAAGAGAGAGAAAGAGAGAGAGAGAGATGAAGAAAAGGAAAAGTAAACAGAGGAAAAGTGCAGATCTGTAGCTCCAGCTGTTAATGATGTTTGACATCACTCAGCCTGAGGACGTCCCATGTAGAGCCCAGCACATATTATACACCCATGTTATTTAGTCACAAGGCCACTGTACATAATGACAGGAGAGAAACACAGTGAGGCAGGTTGACATTTCATGGTTGTACTCCACCTTCATTTCAATCAGGACGACTAAAGCTGGAGCTGCACAGCTTTAAACCAGCTGTTTTTATCTTTGCATTTCACAGAGTAAGAGGTGAAGTGTGTCAAAGTGTCACACAATGTCCCCGAGTTATTTTCTAAAGGCAGGTTTGATTTTACAGCTTTGCCTTTGTTTCTTAACCTTTCCACATCTCTACAGTCACAGTGCTGAAACCTGAGCCGACTTGAATCATCCCACCTGGTCTCATGACTGCGGGTCACACAGCGTCTGGTTCTGGTGACCTGACATTTCTGTTCATTGTCCAGTAGAGGAGCTGTAATGGTGGTCTAACCCTTTATACTCTCCTCTGTGTCTCCAGTTTCGTGCAGTGCGTGTATTTCCTGCAGGTTCACACCACAAAACATGGAGACTTTTTAAAATCACGAGTTTAGCTGCAAACATCACTGGTCTTTTCGGCACTTTATGAACTCATCCTGCCCTAAAACTGCTGCTAAAGTTGAGATCCTCCTTAGCATTAATCATATTTGAATATTTTTGTGACCTATATTTTAAATTAAGCCCTTCGTCCACTGGGAGGACTTACCAGGACAGGACAGCTCTGATGCATGAGGCCACTGGACCAGCAAACACTGCAAAACTTTCTTGCTTAATTAGCAAAAAAATAAAAAAGAAGCAAGGAGAAGGCGACACACACACACACACACACATAATCAGCCAGACATGTGTCCACATCGACACACTGATGAGGTAAACCAGTGCAGGGGTAAAACCTGAGGTAACCTCTCAGAGCAGCAGCGATCATCATTAGCGATGACACTTTGTTAAGTGCAGACAAAAAAGAGACAGAGGGAGGAAGAGCATGTGTCAGTCAGTGTGCAGACTCAGCTGGACACATAAAACACTCCGCCAGCGACACACACACACACACACACACACACACACACAAGGACACTTGAATAAAGTCACTGCAGGTTTCACTTCCTTTGCTAAAGGCAAAAAATCCATAACACACTGTGTGGTCTCCTGCAGACGAGCCAGCGCCCCACGAAGTCAATCAGAAGGTGACAAAATGACCGGAGCACCTGGAGAAAAAACGTTGTTATGTGTGTGTGTGTGTGTGTGTGTGTAGTGTGACAAAACACCTGTGACCTTGAGCGCCGCCACCAGGATTTATTTAAAAGCAGCTTAACGTTGCTGTGCTTGATCGAACCCTCAGCATTTTCTCTGAGCTGCGATGACGTCTGCATCAAGTCTAACACAAGTCAGATTTAACATCTTCAACAGTGATCTGAGAGTCACATCATCACCTAAACGAGTCCTGACAGCTGGCTGAGCGCTCCAGCCTCCACCTGCAGGCTTCGGTCGATCAAGACTAAAAAGCATTTGGAACAGCAAACCAGCGGCGTTCGTTCTCCTCCATCACGTGTCAAGCATGTAAAGACATAAGAGACAACTCAGCAGGAGATTCTTCTTTAACTCTCATCGATTATGATGGAGGGACGTCGGAGGGATCAGCAAACTTATCTGTTGACATCAGATGCCACTTCTGCTTTTTGTTAGGGCCTGAGAATCACCACGACCCAAACTCATTGTCAGGGTTCATCGACTCGGTGATGCATGAGTGACTGATGCAGGTGCGTGGTAGGTATCCGTGCATCACTACGACAAAGACAAGGACAGAGGCCGAGAGGAAGGAGGAGAGGATCTGGTCCTGCAAAACAACCACCGACTTCATTTGATATCAAATATCAGCAGCAGCAGGAGGAGGAGGAAGACAAGAGGAGAGAAGAGGAGGGAGGAGAGAAAAGATAAGAGGCAAGTAATCAGGTGAGGACACGATTAGGTAATGACCTGATAACTCTGTACCTCTGCGATAATACAATTTGATTACAGAGCTCTTATCGCTCCACTGGACCATGTGCAGAGGGATATTTTACACATCCAAACTAATCTATCCTGAGGACATTATAGCTGTGATCGGCCAAAACTGTATGAAAGCAAATCAATGTAATCAACATGGTGGGAAGGAGCCTCACGTTCTGGTGAATAATAGATTATTATGGACTGATAACATCCGTATACCTTTCCCCTACCTCACCTTTCCTCCATCCTACCTCAGCATCACCTCCCTCCGCCTCAGGTAACGTATGTCTGTCCTCATCTCGTCTCGCCTCGTCCTGTCCTTTTCCCGTCCTCCCTCTCATGCCTCGGCCCGTCTTGTCTTGTCTCACCTAGTTACGTCTTTCCCTTCCTTTGGTTTCATGTGATTGTACAGCTCTTTCCCCGCAGCCTCCCAACATCAGCTTAAATTTAACTGTATCTGGAAGATGGCACGACTAAAAGCAACTGATTAGCACAGTCCGGGACGAACATCACTAACCCGCTGCCTTCGCCGCCGTTCAACTTACGGGTGACATTTCTCCTCATTGTTGTGTTGTCACACAGGGGGAACAATATGACAAAGAAGTTTGGTGATAAGTTTCCTGGCTTAAGGACACGAAGCGGGAACAAAGGCTACGTCTGATAGGTCTGTATAATGTAGGTCTCCTCGGGCTACAGGTGCCTCCATAAATATTTATCTGAAGCCTCAGGTTGGCGCGAGCCGTGATTGGTTATTCCGCCAAGCAGTTGTCAGACCAAACATGCTGATGTATTAAGTGGATCAGGAGTCATTTGCATACAGGTCTATGTATAATTGAATCTGACATGTAGTCGTGCAACTCTGAACTACAAACAGAACAGACCTGAGGCGTGTTCCTTCTCTACTGTATGTAATCAGTTTAACAACAACTAAAAGTCACTTCTTTTTTCTTTCTGTTGCCCAAAAAAACATTAAAATCCAGACGTGGATGTTGTTGATCATGTTTAAAATGGAGCTAGATCACAGTATCGCCATTGCAGTTTCAACACGCCAGTAAACGCATCGCAACAGTGATGAGTACAGGCGCCATGCCTTCGCACTCACACACCTCATACCTGTAACCTGAGCCACAGCGCCAGACGTAACGTAACAACAACAATGGTGGACTATTTGCTTATAAGTGTTAGCGCCATCGCAGCAACTGAACAGTGTCCCTGCACGTTGGACATCTTGCTGATATCATGTAGATAATGTAGAGGTTGGGCTCTGAGATGAAGATTTAATCATTTAACTATAAAATTATTGATCAGATTAGTGGATAACGACAGTAAACAGCCTCAGGATGACTGGCAAGTGTTTTATACATTATATTATTCAACAAAAAATATTGAATTTTCACAAACTTTGTATGTTTTTGCTTTGAGGAAAGTGGTCGTCCCGAGGAGGACTGCGTTTCCCAGAGCATCTCATAATTCTTCTTCTTCTTCTTCTTCTGCAAAAATACAAAAAGCTTTCACAAGGTTTTCCAGCAGAAGAAAAAAAAAAAAAAGTCCCTGTGGTTTCTTGGTTGTTACGGGAACTTTCTCTTTTTATTTCAGCGTGTCTATTAAAGCAGGTTTGAATGACAGCAGCGTCAGGGCCAAGAGACTCAGAGTGCGACACAAAGGACAGGAGACATGGGAAGACTTCACTCTAACCATGTAAGAAGTGCACACACACACACACACACACACATAATAAAACTGTGTTAGCGTGCATCTCCATCTTCCCAGTTCACGCTCCAAAAACTGGATTTAATGCTTCTGAGATTAAGGCCCCTTTCTCTCTTTCTGCTCCTCTCTCCTTCTCTCCTCCTTTAGCTTTTCCACCTTTGGGATTTTTGTGTTAAAAATGGTGTCGAAAGCTCGAGGGCTGAAAGGTGAGTGGATGCCACTCTTGGTAAATTGTCCGTGAAGGACAGTCCGAGAGCAAGAGATGAACAAAAGGAACAGAGAGAACATGAGAGATTGAGTGGGTGTAAGCACCAAAGTGAAGACAGGAGAAAAGCCGAGGGTGAGACACAATGGCACAATTAGGAAAAAAAAAAAAAAAGATGCTAGTGGAAAAGAAAACGAGTGAAGCTGAGACAGAAAGATGTTAGAAAACAGTGGGAGAGGTGAGAGGGAGGAGGAAGAGGAGATTGAAGAGAAAAGGATGCGGCTGCCAGTCACTTCTCTGCTCTGTCAAACTTGGGTTTGTGCTGCCTTCAAGGCCCAGACATAAAATGGTGCGAATCAGGGAATTGAGTGCTCCAGGGACATCGAATAGTAACTGGGATGGGGAGGGAAATTGCAGCGTGAAACTCTCTGACTCAGAAAGTTTGAACCTGAAACTGTCTGACTCAGAGAACCTGACAAATACAACTCTGGAGCGTAATAGGACACTGAAAAATTCACAAACCTCGCTTCGCCCACAGCATAAAATAAGCATGAGACGGATGCATTTGGGTATTCTGTGCTGAAATGCTACACTAAACAGAGAAAATCTCTTAGGATTTGATACCGTGTCCTCTGTTAGCAGATACACACCTCACCTGCAGGTTCCCCTTATGCAACACACGGCACACTGCATCAGTTATTTGCATTTTTGAGATGATTTGCATTTCTTTTGAAGACACTCCCCCTCTCACCTCTGCCAAATTCGAACAATCTTACAGTTACATAAGTGCAGGTTTTAAGCAAATCCTCATGGTTTATTTCACTTTTCAAAGACACTGACTTTTTAGCTGCCAAGCTGCTTTTATTATTTCACCACTATTGTATTTTTACATGTAAAATCCCTGTGCACAGTGTCAGGAGCACTTTGCCCACTGTGCACTTTAATCAGAAAGGATCAATACATGTATTATATTACAGTGCATTATGGTACATATTGTCAGGATTATAGCTTTCATCAAGTGAAACATGTGGTATTAGATATTTATGATGATAAAGATCAGGACATGCTGATTCATGACAGGCTGTGTCAAACATGATCAGTGTAAAAACCTTAAACCAGTGTGTGTGTGTGTCTCAGACTTCAAGCCTCTCATGTAACAGATGTATGAAATGTAAACTGACAGTTTCTACCCTTTGTCCAGCTGTTAGTCCATGCCCCCCCCCCCCGCCCCAAAATCAAAGATTTTTCCACCATGTCGAGTTCATGTTCTACACAGCAGATAAAACGCTGATGAAAACCACTATTTACACTTGAAAAGAAGTTCATCTCAAAAAAAAAAAAAGATACCAGAGAGACTTTCTCCTAAAGAGATGATCTGAACCTGTTACATCTGCTGTGAACCCTGAGTCCCAGCCATCCATTTGGTTTTACCCCTCACACACATACAGGGTCTCTGGGTGGGGGTTCACCAACCAAGCGTGCAACATGCAAAGTCTACATTGCACCACAAAGCCCCTTTACGATCTCAGTTGGGAATTTCCACTGGAACGTAGCTTGTAATCGAAGTTAACACAACACTGGGATTCGATATGTGGACGTCTGGATCTTCTGGAGAAAGGAACAGCGTTTTCTTCAGGTGCTTCAGACTTCTTCACTTCACACATCAACTTCTGGTCACATGACACTCGTCTGACCAATAGCAGCCGTATGTACAACAACATTGAACTTGGCCATATTGTGATTTCTGTTAATAGTTCAGTACTGACTGTTGCTATGTGCAGGCTCACTGAGGGAGCTGCTGGGTTCCTCTTTGTTATGATGATAAAATAATTTGACCTCCACCTGTAAAGTGCCTCGAGATCATGTATGTTGTGCCTGTGCACTGTGTAAATAACGGTCATCTGTCTGATATCTATGTGCTGTGCAACAAGTGACCGAACAGTGATGGAAATATCCACCTATCCAGCTCAGAAACCAGAGGTTAGACCGAGCCGACAGAGTGACGACTGCGTTCGGTGCTTTTAAATTCTGTCTCTGCAGGTTCATCTTTGCAGCCGACATGATTTACAGTTTGAAGAGTGACCAAAGCTGATATGAGACATGGTGAGTGATAACAGAGGCGAGGGACAAGCTGCTCTGCACTGAGAGAGAGACAGAGAAAGATATAATCTCCTCTTCTCTTATCCTCGCTATACATCTACTGCATCTGCCTTTGTTCCCATGTGCTATATTTGTATCTCCACTAAATTGTGTCTGCAGAATTTATTCAAGGCAAGATTGAATTTTGGCAAATCAAGACGTTTGGTTTTCTCTTTTCAGAGCTGCTTCTTTATTCCAAACAATAGAAACCTGAGCTTCTTCAATGAGAGGACGACTCGGACTCACCACGTCCGAAACGACACAAATGTTACCGTGAACTTTGCAGTTAATGTGTGGAAATGCTCGCACCACATGCGCAGGCTGATGGCTGTGTCCTCTGTGAGTATGTGAGAGCAGAGACCTCAGACTGCGTCCATGTTTATTTTCCCTCCATGTCATCACTTTGGTAACCAGCAGATAGAAGAGAATAATTTCCTCTCCATCACAGAGGGAGGCTCGTCTGATCTCTGCTGCTAATGACTGATCTGAGGAGAGGAGGGAAAACAGTGGACACACACACACTCACACAGATGGTCACACACACACACACACACACTCATTTGTTCACAGGACAACACATGCTAATGCACATAATATATTTCCGTCCTGCCTTCACAAACGAACGCTGAGGCCCGCACGCAAATGTCCACCTCACAGGTCAGTGAGCTTTGACGGAGAGTCAGGACGTGGTGAACTGGAGGGAGGGTGTGTGTGTTTTGGGAGGGGGGGGGGCAGATTAAGGAGGGAGGTGTCTCCTCCCTGCAGGAGGCAGGAAGCAGCCTCCAGTTATTTTATTAGGCAGACAGAAACACTGCAGGATGCTCTCTAATACCACCGGTGATTTACACACATTCACATACACACACACAAAAATCAGCCTTTCCTCTCTCAGGCGTGCATATACCAGTGAGAACACACACACACACTCATACACACACACTCACACACTGAGCCTTGCTGACAGCCCTCCCTGGGTGTGTTTCTTGCAGAGATTAGCCATTATTTCACATCAGCGAGGCTGGCAAAGTTTAAAGAGAGTTGTTACTGTTATCTTGACACATAGAAAACGAATTCCCCTCTGCACACACACACACACACACACACACTCACTCACTGTGTGTGTGTGTGTGTACTTTGCATTGCCTGCATGTATGTGTGTGTCCACCGAGCTTCACACAGGAGAGTGAGTCAATAAAACAATGCCCCGTGGGCAACTTAAGGCAACTGAAAAAAAAAAAATCACTTAGTGCTACACTGTCACACGGAGGAGCTGGCTGCCAGGTTGGCTTTACTTTCCCTCCAATTATTCATTTATTTATTAAATCAGAGTCTGTGTACAGTATTAAATATAAACGTTAATATTTGATGCACTGCGCCGGGGTTAAGACTTAACACTCAGGACTCACTTTTATCTCCCACTGAAGTATTTACCCTCAACAGTAAGGTGGCAGATGCAACGCTGGAATCACTTATTTATTTGTTTATGGTTGGGATCTGGTTTCCTTTTCTGTTTGTTTGCATTTTTTATTCATTTAATTCAGGGGTAAAGAAACTACTGAGCTGCTCCACAGAGAAAAACACATTTTAGGCCTTTAATCAGTGATTCAAGCTGCACATTAATGTTAATGAAAGGTAAAAATTCTTCGTGACGAAAGTTGGTTGGTTTTCGGCCAAGAGACGCTAAGTGGAAGGCAAAGAGCCTCCATTCTCTCTGTAACAAGTCATTTAAGCATCAATATTATATCAAAGCTGTTGAATTCAGGTGAAAATCTTACACATCTTACACATGTGATTATCACGTATGTTCCAGAAGATGAAATTGGGAGTTTTACGACACCAGCGAACACGTAAAGACTAAGAGACAAAGCTGTCTGAGTGTTGGACTGTCTTGAGTGATCTGTGCTGCTGAAATGCTCTCAGACAACTTCTACTACTTCTTCTGCCGACACTTTTTAATAGTCTGTATTAATCTTTAGAGTCGACCTAAGCGGCTCCGACAGAAGTTATCGTAAGCCCAGAGATTTCCAAACTCCTCCTTCTCCTGAGCAGTCGACTTATCTGATGCCAGCGGCTCGGAGACGTGTCAAATGTGGTGAGACGCACCAGCGTTTCCTTCGCACCTCTTATCCTCACATGCAGACTCCAGAAGAACCTCATACCCAACCCAGATTTATCTCTGTGTTATTTTCCTCTGCCGTTATTTATTTTTTTTATTTATTGCCTCGCTGTGACCCAGTTGCAAAGGTATAATCTTGGTGAAAGATCCTCTCAACGCTCCGTCCCAGATATCAGCTCTGCCAGTCTCCAAACATTTCAGACCATGATATCCTCTGTTACAGTGAAAACACACGGCTGCTCATGTGTCGTCAGGCTTCGTCACACCAACACCGTGACGGTTTCACCCTCCTCCTCCTCCTCCTCCTCCTCTCGCTCAGACACTACTAGAGTCGGAGTCGGTGAAGTGACCCTGCAGTGGGACCGCAAATTAATTCCTCATGCATGAGTCTTATTCAATATCTATTCCATTTGATATCAAAAACTCATTAAAGGCTCACTGTTTTCAATAAATGATCGAGTAACGGGAACGAGGTCCATCTCTTCCAATTGTTCATGCATGACACAGGTTCAATACGATCAGTCACCCTCCTACACAGGAGGTCTCCACCGCCACCAGACCTTCACTGGTCATTAGAAACATCTACACGTTCACAATCGAGTGTTTGATGGTTTGGATCTTTTCACTTACACAGTGTGACGGGTGTCAAAGTCGCCAGGTCCTGCACATAAGACATGCTTTTATCAATATATTCAGTACAAGGCCTCTCTGTTTAATTCGTTGTAGCTGATCAATGCAGAGTCACATATAGTGTGTGTATATTGGTCTTCAAGGTCAATGAAATCTCTGCAGCACCAACTCACTTGGGTGCGAAGCTCCTGCCATTAGGTCATGACAACTTTTCCACTGCTTTCATCACTCGATCTGCTCAGTAAAAAACGCACACAAAGCTACGTCACTAGTGATAAGAGCAAACGTGTCTGTCTGTGACTGATCTTATTTTCACCAACAACCTACTGAACGTTCAGAACCTGGCAAACTGAGATTACTACCATCAACACTTTGCATACAAGTCATACTAGATCAAATTTCGGAAAGTCACACCAGCACACACTGATGATGCAGTTGCATGTTCACCTCAATCTGACTCTAAATGGCTGAGGTGATTGAACAGGCTCCGTAAGAGTAGAAGTAAGAAGCAAAACAAACATGGCGACTGCTAAACTGAGATTTGTGAGGAGCTAAACGTGCTTCTGGAGAGTTAGCCTCACTAACTGCAGAAATATAACATATATACATAGCTGTGTTTATGAAGCTGCAGGAAAGCGTTCATCAGTCGTGTGCAGAGGCTAATTAAAGGAGCAAACCAGAGACAGTGTGAACCTGTACGGCTGGAGACAAACCGCGAGCCAGAATAGGTGTATTTAAAGAGTCGAGCGGGGTCCCAGTGCAGACGTCTAAATCTGCCTCTGCTGCAGTGGAAGGCCGCGCTTTCCAAAGCCTCCATGATACATGGCCAGAAAGCTTTAGCGACTAAGTGCACCTCCACCCGGGGGAATTAGGCAGGGAAGAGGCCTCTAAGAACGATTCTGGCAGGTTCTGAATCATTGTTTTTCCCCAGCTGGCTCCCTGTGCCCCCCCCCGCCACATGACTGTGAGTACAGCCAAATCCCCCCCTTGCTCTGCCTGGCTGGCTCGTATATTTCGACCATGTAGAAAAGCCCCGTAGAGGTTTTAACGGATGATTTTGTCTGACTCAGAGAAACCATGCATGAGGCTGGTGCCAGGCAAAAGAAGATGTGACAGTAATAAAAGTAATAAGAAAAGACGCCGCCAGATAAACATCAATCTCAGCACCTGCAGGTTCCTGCTCAGTTTCATCACACGTTGGGACGAGCTGCTTGAAATTAAAGTTTACAAATAGATACAGACAAGTCGGCAAAGAGAAGCAGAGGGAAGTTTTTGAGAAGTACATCCCCAATCAGCAGGATCTGTAATTTCCAGCAACAGTGCGGTTTCCACCAGCTCCCAGCAGAGGAAATTAAACTGCAGCAGCTCTTACAATCACACTTTTACACACACAAAAAAAAAGTGCATTGATTTTACAGCACCTGAGAGGGAAATTATTTCTTCTCACCTCCACCAGCTTTAACCATAGGCTTTATAGGAGCTACTCTCCAATGATAAACCTTTTCATTTGCACTCTGGCGCAGCTATATGGATATATCTGGAAAAGCTCACTTTGCTTCTCTGTTGCAAATGATAGAGTGTGTCTTTATATTTCAACAGCCTCCAAGGTGAAGAGAAATTGGTGAGGAAGGCAGCGGGCATTTAGGTCAGGACTGAGTTTTAGGGAAGAGCGAGCATGTGTTGGAGTGTGTGCATCTCCTGCTCGAGTGCATGAAAGTGTGCAGGTTCAAGAAGGTGCACGTTGTCGGTGTGTGTGCGGACTCGGCTCGCCTCCTCCTTATTCATGCCTTCTCTCCCTCCTTTTATATGCAGCGCAGTGTCTGGGCATGAAAAGAGTTATCCTAATTGGAGGCTGCTTTCTATGCAGGTTCAGTTCCACACTGCCACATCAGGAATTCACAGAAAATAATAATAGCTGCCGAACAGTCAAAAAAAGACGTGTGTGTGTTTCTGTGCACACTAGAGAACGGGTGGAAAGCAAAAGAGCGAGAGGGAGAGAAACTGAGACAGAAGATGTGATTATGGCTAAACTGTCCTCTTCCATTTTCGATCTCAATGATTCCATTATCTTGACATAATCCGTCCAAGATCTGCTCATTCTCTGTTCAAATTTCACAGTGAACGAAACCAGTTTCTGTCGCCGCATCTCAATCAGGTCATTGTCTCACTGTTCCAAGGACGAGCGCGCGCAGCCACCACGACGTGAACGCTAACCCACGCAGCTGGACACATGCATTATTCACCGACTTTGTTTGCACATATTGTACATGTATATTGTCCTCGACCACAAACACTCTCAATGCCGCCCGTTTCCTGCTCCTGTAGGAAGTTGGCCGTCAGTGTCGGTGGTCATTACTGAGCCTCTGAATAGGAATTGAGCTTAAGGGGGCGAGCTAAGGAAACGGATTGGTCTCTGCAGCTTAGCACAGCCCAGGTGCTCGGTTAGATATTGGTGAGAGATTTTAACGTGGTTTGCATGCATGAGAACGGAAAGGACGAGTCTGACTGGCGTGGAGAAAAGGTCAGAAAACAAGAAGAGGGAAGCATTAAAAAGTGGAGAAAAACTGATGCCATGTTTTAAAATGAGACAGAGAAGAGGGGCAAAAGAGGGCAAGAGCCCGAAAGAAAGAAATAAAGTCGAATAAGGCATTGAAGGAGAGAAGAATGTGAATAATGCAGCGGAAAAGGCAGAAAGAATAGGGGGAGGAAAAAAAAAAAAAGAGGAATAGTGGAGAAGTGTCTGGTTTAAAAATGAAACACAATGAAAGAAATTCACCAGAGGCATGGGTTGTCTTTTCCAGAACATTTCCTTTTCAGCACCATCAAAGACGGAAAAACTTGCCGATTCTGTGCTTTTTATCACTCCATTCTTTTTCTTTCTCTCTTCCTCCACTTCATTTTGTTTCCCTCTGACATTCAGCAGTGACCTCATTGTTGTCGACTCTTTTTCCTCCCCCCTTCCATAGAAACAAGCTCTGCTGTCTCATGCCGCCAATATCCAGCGATGCTCTGTTGTGAAATTGCACTGATGTGGGACAAAGATTAATCTCCTTATCTCTGTTAACGAAGCCAGGCCTAAGGCTGTGCATATTATTAGCTTTAAGACCTTTATGGTTTAATATCGCTCCAGCAGATATGACTTCTCGCTCTGATATATCTCTGCTCCCATGTGACAAAGAGACGGTGGTCTCCTCTGCAGAGCCCATCAATCACACATGAACAATTAGGCAGCAGAAGAGCGATGGTTCAAAACTTAAAGATGATTAGACGAGGGCTTTGTTTCTAACAGAGACCTCTGGATGTGGGAGAGTTGTGATGATGAGGTGCTGCTTTCACATCGGGTGGTAATTTGTGTACCTTTTATCATCCACTGGTCCATGTGCTGCGCTCTCCAGCATGTCTCCTGACAGGTAAAGGTAACCCTGATAAAATGAGTATTGTCATCACCAACTCATCTGCATCACAAGTCCTGACACTTCAAGGTGCAACTCTTATGTTCATACACTACTGGACTGCAGCGGTTAGAGAGAGAGCCGCGATATAATGTCTTCACATCGAGTGTTTCATGTCTGACAAAAAGTCAAAAGTTCACTGTCATGGAAGAACGGCAGTTTCCTGTTGATTGTCTTATCTCGCTTTAAGCCCACTGACGATAGATAATATAAAGAGTTTTATGCAAATCTGACACATTCATTTGTGCTGAGACGTTAGCAACTTAAATATAATAATGATAATAATAACATCTTATTATAATGGAGAATAATTCTTAGCAAAAGCTGTGCAAAATGAGTTTGACTCGACTCTCTGCTTATAAATGAGCTGCGATCACAGAAACAGCAGCTGAACTCATTTTCTCTTTACAGCAGGTGAAGGATCAGAACCAGAGGATTACAGCAGCGGCACCCTGATCCCTTCAATCCAACCCCCACATATAGTTTTTTCTTTTTTCTTTTAAACTTTGAAACATGCTCTGCTCTTTCCTTCATAACCTCCAGTTCATATAGTTCATCCTGCCCTCAGACCTGTCAGTCAGCGTGATGTGCTGTCTACCATGACAATGCACCTGCCTGCAGCGGAGCTAAAGCTACGAGCTACAAAAGCTAGTTGTTCATGGAGAAATAAAAAAAGTGAAGCAATCGGCACTAAAAACAGGGAAAAGTAAACGTCATGTTCATTTCCAGTGTGGCTGCATCTACAAAACTGCACAGTCACCCAGATTAACTCAGAAACTCAGAATCAGGTCCAGTTTTAAACTTTTTTTTTTACTCTTCTACTTTTTACCGTGGGCTCTTTTTATTTCTTTGGCTCGTCTCTCTTTTTCTTCTAAATGTCGTCCCAGCGTCTCTGTGGTCACAGAGGAGGAGATCTCCAGAGGCTCAGATAGCAAAGCACCGGCTCCTTCATCAGTCAGAGTCGCCTCCACACCCACGGGCACCTGCCAAAACTTCCTCCACAAAGACCTTCCCCTGACTGGCTGCACAGAGAAGATGAACCCTCCTTCGCTCCTTCTCCCTTATTCCTCTCTTTCTTCCAACTTTGATATTTCTGTGTTTATAATGTTGGTACGCTCTGTTCTTTAACAGTCACAGTCTGAAGTCTTAAAAAATGTGTTTTTTGGCATTACAACTAGTTTGAAAGACAATCGCAATATGAAACTGTTCAAATACAAAACACAGCAGAAAGCAAATCCTCCAACGTCGAGCAGAGCTGAACAGAGGACCTGACAGCTTTGAGTTTCTGGATACAGGCTGTGATACTGATCACATCAGCTACAGTATACGGCACTGAAACTGGCTTTGTGTTTTTAAAAGAAAGATGTGGAAACTTGACTTTATACAACATTTAAACTTTCAGAATAAACAGCGTTTGCACATTCACAGCCTACGAGATGTCACACAAAAGATGAAGAAACTGGTCAGAAAACAAGACGAGGTTCGTTGGGTTTTGGTGCAACTTTCTGTTACGATCATTTTAAAGAATTTCGAAATCCAACTTGCTGAAGAGTTGATTCAAAGAGTAGTTAACTTCATGCTCCAATGTTACGCTGCACTTTTTAATTAGGCAGAGCTGGTGCGGTCGTAGAGGTTATGGTCATACAGATGTTACCCGGTGGTGCTGGCCAAGTGTCAGGCTGCTTCACCACCTCGTTGGCCTCAATCATACAGAGAGGGAGAAATGAAGAGGAGACTTTCAAATCCCAGCTCTCACACCCTGTTCCCACAGAGCCCCTGAAATATAACTTGATTTGTCAATTTAAATTACATCGGCTTCGTACAAGAGACTTTTCCCTCCTGACACAAGAGGAAGTACTCCAGTGATAATGGGCAAAGAAAATAAATTGACATTTAAATAATCCTAATCTCTTTTCAGAGGGAGCCCAGTGGTATGAAGATAACAGAGTCTGTGGGAAACGCTGCTACGGCATCTCCCATCACATATGAGCCTGACGAAAACCCCCGGCGAGACCTCTGGACCTGATACAAATGGGACAGGAGATCTGAGGGGGCACAGAGAGAGAGGAAGGGGAGGTGAAAAGAGTGACAGATGGGCAAGGAAGGGAGCGGAGGAAGTTGGGAAGGTGGAGCAGTGGGTGAGAAGTTTGGCACGAATTGTTTTGGACATTTCCGGATAACGACCGGCTCTGAAAGCTTTCAGAGGATAATGATGCTGTCGCACTACGATGTCGTTTCACTGACTCCATCTGCTGTTTATAATGAATGCATGCACTTTAGAGCGGGAACACCAAACTGCCTCCATTACACCAGGATTACTTATGGGTCTCGCCAGTCGAAAAGCAAAAAGCAAAATATATATATATATATATGCTGTCAGATCGTGGCCATCAGGAAAGCAGCAGAAGAAACAAGAGCTGAAGCCTCCACACACACATCACCTGACCCGAGGCTTCAGTCTGATCACACTGATCAATTAACAATTCTCTCCATCACTGCTGTCCAAGCCAAACATTGAAGATGAAGCTGGAGGAGGTCAAAGCCAAACCAATCAGCCCAGCTTCCTGCAAACTCATGAACTTTCATTTTGTGTTGATTTGGCGCCCCCTGTGGACAAAAGCAGTAGATGTCTCTGTCCCAGTATCAGCCATGACGAAAATATAGCGATGAAACTGAGCTTGATTTTTACTCGCTAGCGTAGCAACAACTCAGTGCTAATTTAAAGCCTTGTCAGGTGTGCCGTGTCTCCCCCAGTCTGAGCTGCCTCCCGAAGGGAGAGAGTTACACTCTTTAGAAACAGCTTATCTTGGCCTCATTTGCTGTTGTAGGTCACACAGAGACATCAGCAGAAACCAGAGACTTCTGCATATCCAGCTAAAAGGTCCTTGTTGCTTTAAATACCAGTTCATCTACTGAATAATCCACAAGTGATCATTACTAATCACTTTATTATTATACTTAAACCATCACATTTGATCAGCTGTGAACTCTGAGTGTTTGATGATTGACTAGGGAAAGTTAAGTGCTGCTTGCCGCCCCCCCAATTGTTATTTCTTGCCTGTTCTTTTGCAACATTAAAGAAGAGTTTGAGAAATCCATGAAGTGATTTGTTTCAAATAAAAAAAGAAAATATTCAGCTCGCTGTGGTTTCCTTGTAATAAACTGATCCTGAGGTACAATTAGAAAGCAGGAACCACTCAGGAAGAAAAATGATCTTTTTTAATTATCTCACAAAGGCAACTATATTTCAGTGACTCTGCTTTATAAGCTAAAAATACACTGGGTTGCCAGGTCCACATTAAAATAAATGTACTCTAATAGAACCACTCTGTGATGAGAGCGTCCCCACATTATAAAGTTTTGTTTTGTTAAAGCTTCGTTGGAGAGGTGATACTTCAACTTTATGTTCATTTAGCAGAGTGTGCTCTGTGGTGCTGTATATTACAATTCACCAAGAGACACTTCCAATATCTAGTGCAGACCATTAATAACAATGAGACTTAATATAAAATCTAACACGCCACACAGACAGGTCTCACTGCAGCGGCGGTTTCACTTAAGCTACTTTAGTTTCAGCAAGTTGAGAGTTTTGTTTTCTGTAAAAGCTCAAACAACACAGACTCAAGTAAAAGTGAAGTGAAATGACAAAGCGTCTAACTTTCGACATCCTTGTTTAGGTTTTAGTGACTCAGTCTTAACGACGCCATGAAATGAAAACTGTTTTTAGAAGTGATGTATTTTTACTTCCTGTAAAAACTAGTCCAGACATTCGGCTGACTCATCCTGCGCTCGTCCTAATTCTGCATCCAATTAAAATCAATTCCCCGAAAATGTTTTACGTTCCTCCTCAAACTATAAATTCTTCCAGTCACCATGGCAACGTCGCTGCTGGACCTGCAAGCCAATCTGAGAGTTTGGTGTGGACAACCTCCAGCGTGAAGCATCGTGAGCCTGTGTCTCTCCCTCCACTAGCATCACTGCTGATCTATCATCATCATCATCATCATCATCATCATCATCTTCCTCTGTTTCATCCTCCACCAGACTCATCTATGAGGTCGGCAGGTGGAGGAGAGAGGTCCTCCACAACAGACTGCAGCCTGTTTTCTGTGGTCTAATCACACAGGTGGTACAATCCACACTATTGGCTCCTGTAGCTGCCAATCAATCAATATCCATGACATGTTTTTTCTGGAAACGGTGGAATCACATGGAAGTGAATGGGATCAGAGAGACGGTTCAGGACAGACACAGCTATTAAACACAACTCATCTATTCTGTAGTTGTGCTCTGGAGTTGTTGACCTGCACCAACGTCCGTAAAGTTTGGTGAGAAATTCGTCACGTGTGATCCGTGTGTGTGTGTGTGTGTGTGTGTGACAGTTGCAGCTCAGTAATGAGCTCCGTCTGCAGCAGCGCGACTCCTGACCTTCTCTTTTCTCTGGGGAAAAAAAAAAAATAGACGTCGTTTAATAAGATTCATTACTTTTCACTCTCCCTCTCTCCTGCTTTCACTCTTCCTCTCTATGAAACACCACTTCCTTATCCCACCCAGCCTTCATCCCTCCCCCTCCTCCCTCCATCAGGAGCCAGAGATCCCCCCGTCTCTCCTCCTCCTCTCAGGAGAGCTGCTCTCATGCAGCTCTCCATCCCCTCTCCTCACTATCAGACAGCTCTCCATAGAGGACCAATCCAATCAGCCTGCCGACCTGCACGATGGCAGATATGAAGCTGGCCTTTTACAAAGAGACACAGAGGAAGACAGAGAAAGGTCTCTAAGTGTGTTTTAATGTTTGTGGAAAATGAAGAAGTACAGTGGGTTTCAAGTTATAATCAGATGTATATCATCTAACTGAGCTTAAAGTTGTATTAAGTTCGGCTTCACATTAAAAGCGTTCGACCGACTAACTCTTCCTTCCTTAGCAGTTCTTTTATTTTGGCGGAGCCGCCACAGAGAGGTGTGATGCATATTTCAACAGAAGTTAGCATTGCTTTGTTAGCAGTGCAAATGTGAACTCAGATGGGTTCTCACGACAAGCTACAGTCACAGCTACCGTGTGTTTTTGTCAGCAGATACGTTTTAAATATTGCAGCGAGGAGCTGAGCAGCAAGAGGCAGCTGTTAGATGAGGAGAAACATAAGCACAGACGTTTCTCTGCAACAGGAAGCACCAGGGATTCAAAAACAAAACATACATCTGCATATAGTGTGAGTCCAGGCAGACGAGAGAAGGGACGCCACCATTCGTTACTGCCTCCACCTGTTTCTGATTAATATTCTCCAATGGTCTCGTCATAATTTGAGCCACTTGCTCGACTCTGCAGTTAATCAGAGCGTGTGTCACAGTTCCTGCTTTGTGCTTACAAAGAGCTTCACACTCTGCAGCAACAGACCCGTGTCTCCCTCCCACCTGTTTGTACCCAGAGCACCACTCGTCTTGGTTTCAGCCTTTACACGTCAGCACTTTGCTTCATCTTCTAAAAGTTTCAGACCTCGTTTTCTGTCCTTTCATCCTCTTATTTTCTCCCCCCACCCCCCCACCCCCCCACCACACAGATGAATAATAAATGGACCATCATGGGGATTGCTCTTTCAGATGAGCAGCTGCGTTTTGCGAGTCAAATGGCCTAAATTTTTAGCCGAGTCGTACTGAGTTTTCAGGAAGATGATCTCGGGATGGTTTGTTGAAATCGTCGAAACTAAAACAAGTTATTGATCAAGAATCGAAGCGAGCAGGTGAACAGGTGAAAAATCATATAACGTATTTCATATCATCACCTTTTAATTCTTTAATTATACAAACACAGAACTTTTCATTTTGCCTCGAACTAATGTCATTCAAAATAACTTTCTGTAATGCTGCATATACATTAACACTGGGAAAATGATGATGATGATGATGATGATGTTTTATATCACACTGCTCTTTGACATAACGTCACTGGTTTTCCACTTCCATCTGGAGGAGCTACAGTGATGCACAATCTCACAATAACCCAATAAAAACTTTCATTATGTGATATTACAGTTGTCAGTGTGACCCTGTGACCTCTGTCTCTCTGCCTCTCCCGTCTCCTGGGGGAACAGATGATGCTGCATTAGACCGGTCGACAGCGTGCTCTCTTTCTGTGCTCGAAGCTGTTTAAGGACCTAAAATTACTAAATGGAGTCGGTCATTACGGCCGAGCACGACAGCGGCACAGTGGACCTTATTCTCTTAATAACGGTCTGCTCTCGGTCTTCCACATGTGAGGCTCCTGTCCTTGTAGCTGTTATTCAACAGCTGCCTGATGCTCAGTGTTAGCAGCGTGTGCACCAGGAAGGTTCAATGTGTGTCATGCACTGAATTAATAATTACCTATTGACGAAACTGTGATGATGGTTATTCAGGTTATGTAGAATATTAACTTTTTATAAAATATATTTTTAAGATATATTGCAAATACTGTGCGGTCAACAGTGTTTATGCCTGATCCTGGTGAAGGACAAAGAAAAGAAAGGAAAAGAGAGGATACGTGTGAATATTTGTGTGTTCAGCTGAATCACACTCTTCTCTGAACGATGTGACCCACTCATACATGTTTTATAACAATGTCCCAGTGGACAAAGTGACTTGGTGCTGCAGGGCTGACGTGAAGTTGGTGTGAATAATGACTAATACAAATGTCACCATATGGCCTACACACACACACACACACACACACACACTCCATTAAATGCACTTTTAAAATGGATGTCCCTGTATCGTAGACAAACAAAGAAGGTGAAGGATGACATCATTTTTATGACATCAGATCAACAGTAAACAGATGCCTTTAAGGCGGCAGCTACTTTTTATTATCAATTAATCGACCTATTATTTTCTCAATTAAAAGACTACATGATTCATGTTGAGTAAAACCAGGACGTACTTGCAGTCGGATCAAATGAAGTTTTGTGTAACATGGTTTTCATTTTGACAAATCGCTGCACTCAAACATCCCTGAAAATGAGACGGACGCTCATTTTTCTGCCGCAAGGTCTCCAAACATCGCAGGAGGTTTTGCCTCAGGATTTGATGACGGCGACTTGATGTATGAAAATGGCCTTAAAATGCTCTGAAACTCTCCCGTCAGGACCTGAACAGTCATTTTCCACACAAAACAGCAGCAGCAGCAGCAGCAGCAGCAAACGCTGCTGGTCTCATTGTAAATTCCCAACGTGTTCATCTCTGAGACACCTCTGTCCAACATGAGACTCTTTTCTTATTCAGGCCATCACCTCTGCACTGGCGAAGACTTCAGTGCTCGTCGTCGTCATCGTGCACGAGCAGGACAGACCGACACATGCATAGTACGGGCTGAGAAGCGTGTCTACCAGTGCATACTGCACATCCAACCTCACAGCACTGAAAATAGCTATCATAATGGAGATATTCAGTGAAGTGAAAATTCATGGCCACGATGAGCTCCTCGTGTGTCTTCTCTGGGGTTTCAAGGCATGGTGGGGGGTGGGTGGGGTGGGGGGGGGGTGAACTCTGGGTGAAGTTCAGTGGGATTTTATATGATAACTTTTACATTTCTTTTGTTTATTTACATCCTTTGAAGGTGCAGCAGTTTATTATAGCTTCTCACATTATGTCCACTTCTATTTATTATTCACAGAGTTCAAGGGTCAAGGGTCACAAGAATAAATCAGATGACATTCATTGCATGTGCACAAACCAAACAATGTGGGAAAGTGTTTTATAAAAGACCAGGCAGTGCTAACTCTGAACGACCTCATCGTTCATGGTGACTGTTTGTTCAGTCAAAAGCAGTGCCAGTAACAATCCTCTCGTGTGGGATGTTCCTGCCAAAACCGACCGAGGTGAAACTCATTGCATCGAGTGCAAACAACGAGACTTAAAGCTTGCATGGTAAACTCCACCATGTTGAAAATCTCTGTTCGTCCCAATGGAAGAGCAGGGCAGAGCAAACCCTGCCTAAAAGAGACAACAATAATCAAGGTGACTTTTAGCAGCAGGGAAAAAGACTTCCAACACTTTGTCTCTACAAATGAACTGCAGCCGTCCCGTCCCACCTGCTCTGCAGCTTCTCAGGACAATCTGTGGAGAGATGGTCGTATCTGGCGAAGGAGAAGTTAGAGACAAGTTTGTATTCAAGAAGTAAAACTGGAGGATGAACTTGGGATTCGCCACATAAATTATTTATTTTCATCTAAATTGCTTTTTTTTTTTTTATTAATTAAAACGAGAGCGAGGAGATAAGACTGAGATCACTTAACGCAAACAAGGTGCAAACCAAATATTTAACTAAACCCTATAGTGCACACACTGGGACAGATTAAAACGACACACAATGTCTCTGTATATCTACACACACACACACACACACACACCTGCACAGACATATACACACACTATTGCACGACCACACATAAACAGTGTGTGTGTGTGTGCGGCTGCCAAATCCCAAATACACACTGTATGACTGCAGAACCAACCACATTAAAGTGTTCCCATGCCACTGGGTGGGGGGTGATGGGTGATGGGTGATGGGGGGGGGGCAGCGCTGGAGGTCAAACCGCTCCACCGGTTGTGCTGATGGAGACTGTTATTGGAGAAACATCTTGTACAGATCCAGGCCTGAGGGCAGATCTCATCCGACCGTGTTTCACCTTAGCTCTGCATTTTGTCTCAGACCCCCCCACTCTTCCCCCTCCCCCACCTCTTTTTATCACAAGTGAGTTGATTTTTTTGCCTTGAAGCATTGAACCATGAGACGCACACACACACACACACTTTGGCTTCGAGTTATAACATTTAGGCCTTTAAGCTCTTCTTTATATATTCAACGCTTCAGTCTTAACCGTAACTTGGGTCAATTTTTTTCCGGGAGGTTGAACTTTCAAGTGGAAAAACTTTTTATGTCTAACTTTTGAAAAAAAAAGAAAGAAGCTCTCCTCATAAACTGGACGCAGCGCAGCTGTATACGAACACGTTATGTTCTGTACTACACATTGACTGATCGTGTGAAAACAGAGGCTGTAAATGCTTCAGTCACTTTAACCAAACGATGCTGGATGTTTACGCTGCTGCAGAATACAGAGCTGTACACTATCCTTAGTTTATCCCCTGTGGACAACGACACTCAAGTCCCATCTTAGACACTGACTGCACTGATGCCAAGCTAACTGTGTGCTTCTTCACGGAGCACTGGGTACTTCTGTCAATGCCACAACTCTCTGAGGAGCCCACTCCTCGCTGTGCCAAAGGCTCCGAGACCCAAGTGCCCACATTAACATCGACTTGGAAGACTTCACACTTTTTTAGCAACTCTCAACACATCTTCCCACTGAACCATGAAGAGAATCATCCCCTTTAAAACAGGATTTGGAGGCTGCTGCAGCGATGGCACTCATTCCTCTATGCCCTCACGGGTGTGGTATTGTTGGGGGGAGTAAAAAGGAAGAGATGGAGCTGACAGAAGGAGAATGGGTGACTGTGGATATTCTAGGACACCCCACCCCCACCCTGTTCCACAGCATGACAACAACATGTCTCTTTATAATACATGAGCATGTGTGTGCGTGTGGGTGCATATATCATGCGCGGCTGTGTCCACAATGCATCTGTGTTTATCTCTACGTTTAGTGGATAAATGTTTATTTTTTGTGAATAGGCTCCATGAGAATAACAGCAAGAGGCAAAAAAACTGACTGTTTCAAAGCAGCACAGTGTAAATCTATGTGCATAAATACATTTTGGAGAGAGAAGTGTATTTTTATTTAATGAAATGACTAAAATTAAAGACAAACATGACATGAACATGTTGTGTTTTGATCCGTGTCAAGTCAGTATGCCATGTGCTCAGCCAACGAGCCATGAAGTGGATCTTTGCAAACACACTGTTAATCACGTCTGTAATCTTTCAGAGTCACTTCTGACAACATTAGAGGTAGAGCTGCTGCAGCAACAGCTCTTCATTTGCCGATAATGTGTTTAAACATAAAAGTGGGGGGGGGGGGTCAATAAATCTGATCCAGATATTGTCAGCACCACTGGTCATTTAGTCACTGCACTGTTGTGTTAAAGACCACAGTCTTTGCAACATACAACGATATGGTCAAACTCCGACTGTCACTTCCTGTCAGGGAACTTTGAATTGAGCCTCTAGTGGCCACTTGGAGAAGTGCAGTTTCTAGTGCTTCCTGTGCTGGCTTCATTTTATGCCTCGGAGATGCAGAGTAGCAGAAAGACACAAATACGCATCTATTCACACGCTGCTGATCCACTGACATCCAACACAGGCTACAGCGCGTCACTAATGGCAACACGAAAGTTCATAAATCAGTCATGGCGCCCCCTGCTGCACAGCACCACATCAGTAACTAACCCTCTTCTCCTGGTCTGTCAATAATGAGTCAGAGAGGAAGTCACGAACACACACATGATCATGTGGTCGTCGTCGTCAGGGAAGCAAACAGTGACACACACATTACCACACACACATGCAATGTTTCAATGTGTGTGTGTGTGTGTGTCTCTTTTCTATCCTGCCAGTAAAACACTATGAAATAAAAGGAATTTAATCACTGGGAACAGTTTTGGAAACGATTGACAACAAAATTGCTAAAATACATCTGAGACGATTCCTGAGTGGACTCCCTGTCCCAGGTGTCTCCTGTCCCTGTCATGTCCTCCACTCATCGTTTTTAGCTCTCTCTCTCTCTCTCTCTCTCTCTCTCGCTGTATCTAAATCTGTCCTCCTCTCTCTGATCGCTATGAAATATTGTTCTTCCTCCCTGTCTCCGAGCGCCCTCCCTCTCCTTTCACACTGCTGCATGTAAGCAGATTATCGGTCTAAAGTCCTATAAACCTGACACTGGTTTTAATAGACTCCATTTGCAGAGGCACACAAACACTCCTGGTCTTTTGAATTGTGAGCAACACACAGCTCAACACAAACTTAGAGTTCATGTACACAAGGAGATGTATTATTCCTCTCCGTTTTCAATAACCACATCGTACACACCAGATCGTTTTCATCTAGACGAACCTGGATGTATACACCGTCGACTGCTACCATGACCATGCCAAACCTATAGGGGGCAGTGTAACAGGAAGTCATGCTATCCTCCTTTGCTCCTCAACATAATGGGGCAGTTGCATTTGCAAAAAGTGTTTGCACACCTGACATCAGTGCATTTTCTGTCGCACACGGTGACGTTCAGGAACCTAAAGTTTAGTTTTTGCCAGTTTACACACGTAAACATGAAACCAAGAGTTTCCCAAAATCTCCACTTTGGCCAGAGTTTTCAGAAACAATCATTACCAGTGACCTAAAACTGAGCTTTCGAGTGGATGAAAAAGGCAAAAACACATGAAGTACGGCTATGTAAGTACACGGCCTAATTACTCAGGCTTATTATCTGGAATCACATCGCGTCTCTCCACCTGTTACTGCCGGCTCACAAACCTGCAGCTGCAAACCAGACAAGTACCAAATTACTGTGTTACACACATCATAGTGGACCCACTGGTTTCCAAACCCTGCAACAGCTATGAGGTTGTTTTGTCTCCTGCTTCTTGCTTCCAGGGACGAGAACAAACTTTTAATCTAAACTTTTAAGTCCTCAAAGTGCTCAGAGGAAAAGCAATGGAAATCAAATTTAAACTGATTCACCCACACCAACATTTCTTCTCAGTCCAGCACAGACCCCATGTAAACAAGCAGTTGTGTAACATGTCCAAGCCTTTAGCTGTAACAAAGCAAAGGATTTGGACTTAGAAATGTCCTCTTTGTTTCAAGACTCTGCTGTGCAACACATTGTACTGTGCACTTGGCTAAATTTGTTCCAGACGCTCAGTGTATTATGAATTACTGTGCTAGATGTGAGAAACAAGTCAGTTTCACTGCAAAGAAATAAGAAAATAAAGACTGAGCAGTGGACCTCTGGGACTGCACGTATTACTTACTACACTGTTCTTTAATCAGCTGCACCACAGAGGAAGAAAACCGGACTCCTGGAGAGAAATGGGAGCAGGTTTTCTCAGCCTTGAGAGTATGACAGTTTACAGAGTGAATATTTGACACAGGGTTTTAATTTCAGCCCCAGACTGACCTCATCCACCAGCCTACAGTGGATAAACAGCTGCTCTCTGAGCTCCGTGTCGTGTCTCCTTCAGGTGCTACATATATCTACCATGACTGAAAAGTACAAAGATCCTGTGAGTCATGACTTCGAACCAACTTCTTTTCTTTCTTTTTTTTTTTTTTGGCCTTCACAGCAAAGCGACCGCTGATGAAACGATGATGAAATGAATCTCCACAGTCTGTTACTCGTGAATTACTGTAAGTTATTTTTGATATCCCCCAGAGAGGGGGGCTTTTGATTGGGGCTCTGATTGGCTGCTTCCTGCTGCAGAGTCACTGTGACGACTGATTGCTTGCCCCCCCCACCCACCCACCCACCCATCCACCCCCCACTTGTTCCTTTCTTTCCCTTCCCCTCGACAATCTGCTGAAAAGTTTGTCCAACACCACTGTGAGTTCGCCTCTTGACGAGCTTCAAAGTAAATCCTGGAGTCGTCTCCTGCGTGTCGTAGCCTGAGAGCACAGGCCGTCCCTGAGCAGCGGCGGCGGCGGCAGCAGCAGCAGCAGCTCCCTGCAGATTGAAAGCAGGCTGCTGTCACTGCGTTTAATGAAGACCTTGCATTCTATTTCATCAACCCTTTCTTCTTCTTCTTCTGCTACTACGGATTGCATATGGTGGATTTCATTATTAATATGTGCTCATTTCTCCACTAATGAGTACACTGATTTCAGAATCATTTCATTTGCAGTGCCATATTCTTGTAGGGGGGGGGAAAAGAGGAAAATTCCTGGTTTTGATTTTATCCCTCAAGTTTTTGCTGATGGTTGGAAATAACTTGAAAATATGCAGATTGTTGCCTCATATGGAGGTGTTGACGTAAAGACAAAATGCAGCTAATACAACAAGGAGGGAGCGAGACAGATGAGGAGGATCATGACTGATTGTGATCTAAAACCTGACGGTGACCTTTTGAGCTCAAACGTTTATTTTGGTGCGTAACATTTCATGCAAATTAGGAGTCATTTCTCCTCTGTTCTGCCCCAGTCTCTTCTAATCGCACCTCATCTTTGTTTTTCCTTCTTTTATCTCATCTGCTCATCTTTCCTTGTCCTCCTTCCACGGCCTTTCTTTCTCCATGCTAACCCTTCCACCATTTCACCTGTTAGTTCCAGCCTGAGCGGCACCGTCAGCGTGGAGATGCACTTTCTCCCCCTGTGGTCACAGAACCAACCTAATCAGAGCCACAGCAACAGCCCCGAGCTCCACGTCCTCCTGCAAGACACTGATAGAAGTGCTGCTTTGTTTTCCTGCTAGTGTTAATTATGTAACCCAATTATACCATCACAGAGCTGACGCAGGGAGGCTAAATTAAAAGTGATTGGCTTCATTACAGTCACTTGAATGCTGCACAGGGTGCATTCAGGGGCTCTATTTAAAGTTACTTCCCTGTTAAGAAACATTCGGATCAGTGCAATGTCTTTATATTGGATTTTCAGAACAACTGCAGCAAAGGTGACGCACATATTGAGCTCAAATTGGATTTCGTTCATTTCCATAAGAATGCATGTGGTCTGATGTTTTGTACCCACCGTGGTATCTAAAAGACCTCCTCTGCCTCCAGTCATGTTGCTCTGCTTATTTGTATTGTTGGGACTGCCAGACGAGTCATTACCACGGCAAGACAGAGCCAAAAGGTCTTTATTCTGCTGCATTAGAACAACCTGGGAGCTTTCAAAGCAGAAAGGTCGTCATCTGCATAAATAGCAAACACAACCTCCATGTAACCTGTGATCCATTCTGCTCACTCACTCACTCACTCAGACACACTGTGCTTTGAAAATGCCACAATATTTTCCTTTCATTACTAATGGTCATATGTAATTAGTGTCATTCTTTATAGTCTTATTCTGTTATTTTTGCCTCTATCTGCTACTGTTTCAAGTGAATTTCCAATACATGGGATCAATAAAAAGTCTCATGTCACGTTCACTCCCTCAATACATATCAACAATACAATCAATATTCATGAGCTACTGGTTTACAGCCGTTAAAGTTAGCTTAGCCTACTTATGGTGAGAAGCGGTGGACGGTGTTTTATAGGCTGCTAATCAAATATGGATACTCTGAAATATCGCAATATTTCATTTCGCAATACTGTGTTTACAATTTACATGCAAGCATTCATTTTAATGTTGCATTTAAAACTCTGACTGCGAGTTGGTTCAGCGCAGTCAAAGAAGAAAAAAGTGCGATATATCATCGTATCGAAACATATCGCAATATATTGTGCCGTTGCCCCTGTATCGTGATATGTATCGCATCACCTGGTTCTTGCCGATACAGACCCCTAGTGTTTCATATTCACAGATTACACATTTACACACAGATCTAGACTGTTCATACACAAAACATCTGACCTCCAAACGAAAAGGTACAACATTTCATCTGGTGCAGAACCAGGGGTCTAGGAGAACCTGATAAATTTGACTTAGATCTACAAGTGTTGATCGGCTCGAGCTGATACTGGAGGAAAACTTAACGGGACGACTCACATCAACAGGCTTCATCTCTTGAGAACAAAGAACGTCTGTACAAACTCAGATGTTGAGATATCAGACTTGACAGTAACAAAAAAAAAAAAAAAAAAAACGTACGACAGGCCGGTGGCTGTAGATGAAGAATGATTACATCATCCTGTGAACAACAGACAGTTTCTTGACAGTTAAACACCTGATAAGTTATCTCACTACAAAACTGTTGAGCTACCATGATGAGTGCAGCGTCCCCAGTTCAAGTCTGTTGCTTTTTACTACCCATCGTTCTCTCTCTCTCTCTCTAATCATTTCCTGTCTGTCTGCAGAGCCCAGTCTTGATTAAAGGAACGATTTAAAAGTCAGAGGCGCCCAGTCAATAGGATTCATCATCCAGGGATCATCAGCGCCTGCAGTAAAGTGCATAACAATTCATCCACTCGTTGTTGAGACGTCGTTTGACTGAAAACTTTAAAGTGTTTGTGACAAAACCATTTGTCACTTTTTTCTTCCCACAGACAGAAATCTATCACACGGATACATGTGATTTATGGTTTTAATCATCGTTCCTTCACCTACTGTAACATGATGCTTCCACATCAGCATTAGCATCTGTCATTACATTCATGTGAAGAGCCATAAAAGTGGGTCAGATTATGACAGAATGTGAATGCGAGCTGGTCCCTCCCTCCTTGGGACTGAACATCTGAGAGACGCCGTCAGACCCTGCGACGGTCCGACGTCTTGTCCAGAGGATATGAAGTGAGCATCGAACTGCCTCAGGCCACAAAACAGAAGATTATCTGCAGCTCTGTGGGCTGTTTGCTCATTAAGACGTACTTACATACACACTCACACTCACTGTAGTTACTCACTCGCCTCCTACTTTTCCTACATACGTACTGACTTGTTTTGATCCTCGATACTTTATGAAGTTGTGATGAGTTACTGCACATGTAGGAATATTGAGTATTTACCTCCATGACCTACTTCTCTCTGTTTGCATGACGTGTCTTCTTTTCTGTCCACTGCATGACAATGATACAAAAACCTCCATTCGATCACACACCTCATTGACCTGAAGGCACGACAGAGGACAGAGAGAGAAGAAGGAGAGGGGAAGGAAAGAAATGAGGGTTGAAGGGTCCAAGGGAAATAAACTTAAACTGTGGCTGCCACACTCTGCTGTATATTTAGCCTTCATAAACAGACAGGGCTATTTTTATGTGCCAAACTAGGAGCGATCCCTCACTCGACTCGCTGCTCTTTCACTCATCTTGTCCCATTTATAATCTGTGGCCACTGTTCATTTCTGCTTTCAATGTACGAAACAAGGATGAAATTTAAGAGAGGAGAGGAGACGACTAAACACAAAACCATCAACCTTCTCTTTGCTGCATCACACTTGTATTCATCATCACCATCAAACCTAACGATGATCATTTTGCAGCCGTTAAGTCGTAGCACTCCTCTGCTCTCCGCCCACCTTTTCTGCTCTCATCTGCTTCCCTTTTCTTCTTCCCAATGTTTCCTGTCTTTCTCCAAACTCCTACACTTTTTTTTTTCTTCCTCTTCTCCTTTGGCTCAGCCGTTCCCTCCTCCATAAAATAGTTGTAAGCACTTTCAACAAGTCTCCAACATGAGGTATGCACCAACACTGCCCCCTAAAGGCAAAGGAAGGAGCTCCGGAGAGCCACTGAGGACCTTCAGGAAGCTGGAGGAGATTTTTCACCCAAACTCAACTTCAATATTATGTTTTCCAATGTTTAAAAACTGATTGAACACAGAGTAAGCCTGACAATATTTTGTCTTCTAAACGCATGAATCTTTTATAAATGCATCTATGTCAAAGTGAAAAGGATAAAAACTTTGGAGATGCAGACAACACACCCACCATCATCAGCACCGAGCTACAAAAACACTTGATGCTGTTCAGAAATATGAGATGGATTCGTCTCCCAGAGGTTTATGCTTATGTCTCATAATGGAAACAGAAGAGAAATCTGAAAATCTTTAATTCCTCGTTCATTTATTTCCACGGATGAGGAGCCACGATTAAAGTCTTGTCATCAGTTTAAAGCTTAGTCTCCTCATTTTGTCATAGAAACTTTCACAGTCGAATTAAGTCTGACGGATGTGGACTTACATAACCACTGGCACAGCATTTACTGTTTACACTGAGTTTAATTAACAGTGACAAAGTTGTCACGTACCAGTCACTCTGTGGAAGCACTTGTCACTTTTTTCTCAAATGATGCCGACTTCATTTTGAGAGTGAAACTTACATTATCCACAGAGCAGCTGAGAAGAAAGGACACTCTGTTGTCACCTATAAAAGACTGTAATAACTTTGAATATCAGTATCTGTTTAGCAGGACCTGGACTTATAGAGTGCAGGAATCTAATCTTTACTAATGTCGTCAGATATGAATAAAAACATTTTGAGTGCCAGACAGATTTTTCTTTGAATCTCTAATGTAGTGAGGTTTTTTTTTCCCCCTTTGCAAAACAGTGTTTTGCTGCAGTGCAAACATCAGCATTTCCATTACGGCAGAGTGAAAATTACCATCAGCCCCTCCGTGCGATACAACGCCACAGGAACCCCGGGCCACCTGCAAGTCATTGACATTCAGTAGTGGGGAGTGGATCCTGAGCTGCATGCAGAGCTCACACACTCGCTCCCACTTCACAGTATTCAGCAGCACTACAACACCATCAGACATGGGATTGTTGTGCAAGCAGAGTGAAACACACCTCAGCTAAAATGAATGGGAGTCAAGTCAACGTAAAACTGCACTCCACCACCACCATAGTTATTAACGCTCGCAACTTTGTCAAATCCAACGCCTGAGTGTTTCCAAGGGCCTCAGGCGTCGTTGACTTATCTATAGGGACGTATCTTTTATCAGTGACAACCCCACCTCCAGCCCTGCGTAAGATCCAGACTAGCTGGGAGGCTGAACTGGCCATCGCCTTGACTGGCGAGTGGCGGGACAATGCAGAGCATGTAATAAATTCACCCTCCGCCTGCGCAGAGCTTAGCCTCATTCAGTTTAAGGGACTATCATAGGATCCTTTATAGCAAAGCCAGATTATCAAGGATTTACCCAAACCTCTCTGACATTTGTGACAGGTGCTCTCAGGCGCCAGCAGACATGGCTCATATGTTTTTGGCCGTGCCCAAACTTGGTACTAGAGCTGACGTTAGTCCCATCACCTCAGATTGCTACCTTCAGTATCCCTGAGTAAGAAGCTAAAATGACTGCTAAACATGTAATGCTCTCTCCTAATAATGGCCGCCGTCGAGTCGTTCGCCCCCTTCAAACACATCCTGGCTGCAGGACCTATTATCATTTTTAAAGCTGGAAAAGATCAAATTCACCATCCATGGATCAATGGACACATTTCACAGACGTTGGCAGCCTCTCATCTCCCACCTGCTAAGAATACAATCTACCTCTCTGGACTCAAATCTTCTTCTTCTTCTTCTGCTGAATTATTATCCACTGTTGACATTGCAACTGTTTACAATGTCAATTGAGGACATGTCTTCAAGGTTCATCATGCTGCACATTACACTGCTGTGGCCGCAGACAGATTATACTTTTGTTTAGGTTGAGTAAAAACTGCGAGAGTCTTTCAAAAAGTGCAGCGAGTTATTTCAAGTTAAAGTTTGATTTAGTTTAAAAAAAAAAACAGAGGCTCGTCTTTGTTGTACTTGACTGGTGTAAGCTCCCGCAGAATGTTTATTTGTCTGCTGTAATCCTAAAAGCTGTGGCTGATGATGTGAGAAGAGACGAGAATGTCAAATGACAAAAAGATGCAATGCTACGTGCATCATGTAACAGTGAGTAAGACGACCAATTAGTCAACCCAAATCTTGCTACTGGCGCTGGGTATTAAGTTTCCCAGATCAAGTCCTGTGAATCACTAATTTACATTTCTACTTGTGCTCGAGCTTGTAAATCAAGAGAAAATTAGGATTTTACAATTCAATGGGTCTGGCAGCGTTTTTTTTTGTTTTCTGAGGAGACAGTTCATGCAAACAGCCCTGATCGGACTTGCAAATTTAAAAGGCTGCAAGACATCAGTCTGTGTCGTGTGTAAAACAGCAGTGAACTGGTTATTGGTGATAAAAAAAAAACAAAGAAACACGCACCTGACTGTTGGATAAACAAGTCCATGTTGGACACAAGTCGATCAACACAAGAGACTCATACGCATTCAGGATGATGGTGAGCTGTAAACAAGCCTTAGTTATCTTCAGTAAGCTTTTACAACTGATCCTGGGTCAGATACCACTGCACATGATCAAACACGTGAACCTGTTTCTAATCACATACTGTATATTTGACGTCATCTAGAAACAGACTTGCAACGACGTCATGCAACTTCTTAGTGTTGTTAATCAATCAAGTTTAAAATCAACTAATGAACAATGTGACATCATCTGAGAGGTGCAGTAGTATTGATATGTTTAGACAGGTTGTGCAACCAAATGCATTTATTATCTCTACCTTTATCTGCGAGTTTGATTTGAGCAGGTTGAGTCAGATTTCTGAATCTTGAACTACGTTGGTTTATTTACAGTATGACGACACAGAGCCACTTCCCTGTTCTGTTGTGACCGGACGTCTCCGTGCTCTGGTGTTGTGGTACAGCTATGTCTCCACACAATGATTAGTACGTCCCTCCATGAGTCCAAACTGTGAGAGCAGATAAAGTATCTGGTACAGTCACTGAAGAACAAAGCAAAACAAATCCTTTCAAGGTCGGCGGTAATTTAGCTTCATGTGGTTCACAGACCATCATTTCAGAGTTAAGAGGATAAAGAGCTGAAGAGATCAATGGAAGAGTCGACTTTGTTTACAAAAAGAGACAAAAGTCCGTTTTAAGTCATTTCATCTCACAATCAACTCTTGTGTCACAACTGAGGCCAACCACCATCACAGCACACCACCAGCAGTGTTTCCATGTCAGGCTGTTAACACTGACAGTAACCCTCATTACCTCCTCCCTCAAACAGCAAGGACCTGTGTGCTGTGTCAGCTCCTCTCTGTATAGGTCTGTATGACCCCCTGAGGATCAGGGAGTGACCCCGACCTCGGCAATGTCACTGGAACACGGCCTAATGAGACACACACACACACACACACACACACACACACACAGACAATATGAGATGGGAAGTAATGAATATCATTCCAGCTCCTCTGTAGATCCAACTCTCCAATTACCGTCCACCATGTGCTGAAGCTCTGTGTTGTAAACGATGCAGCTCTGACTTGGACAAAACATCTGTTTTTGCAGAACGCATCCGCTCAGACATGAGTTCACTGGCTTTAGTCTATGTCCTCTAAGAGTAGCTATGATAAGATCATGAATTAATGCTCAATGTATGCAAAGATGATGATGTTTGAGGAGTTTAAGTTTGTCTGTGTGTGTGTGTTTTGTCTTCTGCTGTAAGTTGATCTGATATTTCAGCCCAATAGCTGTTAAGAAAGTGGTCTGAATCCCAGCATGTGTCCAGCTGACCAATAGCTGGTTTTCCCATCTTAAACGTCTGATCCAGCTGTGAGGAAAATGCTGACCTGCAACCGACTCATATAAGTCGGTTGCATCCACACAAGCAGAACTATAAAACCTGGATCTGCAGTCTTGTCTGATGTGGTCCAGACAGTCTCGACCCCTGGCAGTTCAAAAGCAACTAGCTACGTACCATCAGGGCACAAAGCCAGATCTGCCCGTCCTTGATTCTTTGCCAGTGCGACACAACCAATGAAACACTCATCTAAAAAAAAAAAAAAAAAAAAAGTGTTGAAGAGGGAGTCTGCTGGGTATACATCAACTCTGTGTCACCAAAAAAAGACATTTCTGTTTTATTTGATAGTGATGGTTTGTGTCAGAGATGATAAACAGAGGAAGGCAGAAGGGCACAGAGATTAAACTTTCACTGATTAAACTTTCCCGCAGGAAGACTGAAAAAAAAAAAAGTCTATTTTATGGGTTAGGAGGGGAATTCAAAGTCTGTGCTGCTGGATAATCACAGGTAGTTGAACTGAGTTTGATTTAAATTGTGAGTAAGGAAGGCACAACAACAACAACAACAACAACAAAGAGAGAGCAGGCACAATGTAGTAAAAGCACCACCTCCTGTATCGATGCTCTGTCCTAACACAATGGTACAAATGTTGAATGAGGTACAAAAATAATAGTAGTGGCCCAGCATCACCTCGAAAGCTACAAACAAAAGAAGCAAAAAGTGCAAAAAAAAAAAAAAAAAATGTGTGTCTGTGTCAGAAAGAGGACCAGCTCCTATTAATTCAGAGCACAGTCGAAAAGAGGCGAAGCTCTGCTCTTCTACTGGGAAAAACACCATAAATACAAATAAGATTAACTCTTATTTAAAGCTACTGTACGACTCAAAATTACACTGTAATTGAGTATCATCATTTGTCGGTGCAGAAAAGGAGCATGTGTGTGTGTGTGTGTGTGTGTGTGTGTGTGTGTAAACCACTCATTAAGTACACAGTGTGTTCTCATCCTCATTTGTTTCTTGAACGCTGCCCACTTTGTTCTGCAGGATTTTTTACCCTTTTAACAAGCAGAGGTTGCTGAGGTCACGTTCCCATTTGCAGAAGAAACCTGGGGGAGTAGCTGCATGTGAGGAAAGTGTTACACTAATTCACACACACACACACACACACACACACACACTCACATCTGGGAGCTGCGGGGTGTTATCACAGCATAATGCTGCAGCTCCTCTGGAGAACAGAGGACTCCACCTGCGCTGGTTCACCAGCTAACGGGACAGCAGTGATCAGATGTGCAAGCAACAAGTTCAAGTTCATTATCATCACAGACCTGCAACTAACTCTAGTTTTATGAGCTAATGATCTGCCAGTTACTTACTTGTTTGAGTCACTTTTGCATTTTATTTTTCTTGAAAATATAAAAACATGACAATGATATAAATGGACTGGATCAGCTTTTCAAGTCGTTGCATATACGTGTTTATCGTAAACATGTCTTAGTATGAATCACACACAGTCCGACTGGGCAACACAACACCTGACGGCAACAGACCGCACTTCTTCAGTCCCTGAAGCCACCGAGCAATTTATACATCGGTGATGCTCATTCACAGCCACTCTGCTCCCATCACAGGTCTGCAGTCCCATAATGGCACCAAAACCCACCACAACGACATTATCTATGAGATTTATGAACACGGTCAATGATCCTCTGCTGCAGTTATGAGCCTTAATAAATATACACTATATGGCTCTGTTGAACCTGAGCCTCCCGTCCAGCAGCCGACGTTACAGCCTGGTCTCTGTTGTTCTAAAAAGGACAAACAGATCAAAAGTCAGGAAAAAGCACAATTTTCTTTTACTTCCACCCTTTGAACTGAGTGGTATTTTATTTTGGAGCTCCTCTGGAAAGTGTCCTTGTTTTCATATTCATGCATTTTTCTTTCACTCCAATGACAAACTGCTGGAAGGGCATCTGTGGGCCATTACTTGTTTGGAATAAATCAAATCTGGGGGTGAAAAGGAGCTAAAATAAGGTTAAGGCTATCAACTTGATGGAAATGCGGTCTGTGGAAAGAGCCACAGGCAACGTCTGCCTGAGTTCTCGACACTTCGGATATTCAGCCGCGACGACATGTTTGTGTATTCACCAAAACTGTGAGAGATTGACCAATAACATGGGACACATTGAAAGAGGAGGAGACGGTTTCCGACCAATATTCAGAGGAAGAGTAGCTGTCAACTGAAGAACATGAAGCAGTGGATCTGAGCGAGTCTGATTTCCATCGAGAATCAGTCCTACCTGTCAATTCTGAACACGTGCTCCTGTCGTGGTTTTAATGGACATTTATGATAATAAGAATGAATGCAATTCAAATATAATGAATGGAAAGTTAAAATCTATGTTAAAAGACACCTTGGCAATGCCTTGGAGATACTGAGTGTTTTCCTATTGTTCTGTGTGGACATGCAAATGCAGAATGGAAACATGACTTGTGTTTTTGTATGGATGAGGGTCTGATCAGGTTCAAGCAGGAAGGATATTAATCCATTATTGCCTCCTAAAGCCAATAACCATGTGTTAAAATGATCAATCAATGCAGTGAGTATCATCATAAAGCGAAGTCCACGGCAAACACCACATGCTTCATACGGGAGAGGAAGCAAAGGTACAGTGACTGCGACGGACAGCGTCGTCCAGTTGGACAGAAAATCTCTAAATCCAACTGTCAGGAGCGTCGACAATAGTTTTATATTCTGTTGACCTCAAAAATCCCCAGAATATGTCCTTTAGCAGAAAGTTAACAGAGACTAGATAAACGATGCCTCTATCATGGTTTTGTTGGGTTATAAATTATTCTCACTTAGCTGTGAGCTGCAGGGAGGCACTGTTGTTTCAAACAAAGCAGTCCAAAGTCTCTTTAATGGAGCTCTTCATTATTAAACAAAAGCCTAAATGGAACATGCATTAGGGGAAATGGAGACACAGAGGCATTCACCGTGTCACCGAATCACAGCAAAGAGGAGCTGAGAGTTGTTACACTGCACGTCACTACCAACACTGTCTGTGGAAAGGGTCGGCCAAATAAAAACAGAAGTGCATTAAAAAAAAAAGAAGAAGAGAAAAGAAAACAAACAAAAAGAAAAGTGAATTTTCCTCAACTTTGAACACTGTGGCTCAACCCACAGTGTTATCGAGCGCAGGGAGGAGTGAGATGAGACACTTGGCCACTGACTCTCAGGCCTGGAGGCCACGCACAGCTTTTTGACGAGTTTAAATTTCTCAGAATAAAAATACACTGAAACTAGTTGAAAGCCGTCTCTCAAGCAATTTCATCCATGGTTGCTGATTCAAAAATTACCAAAAAAAAAAAAAAAAAAAACTTGAGTGAGGCTCTGAAAGTAGGCCGACTTTAATTGAATCACAGAAACAGGGAAAAGGTTTTTAATTTGTTCATCTTGAGGCAAAGCATGAACAGTGCAAATTCTTTAATTAGCAATTACTGCTATGGTTGTGGTGGAGGCTGCCTACATGACTCACGTTACACTTTTGATTTATCTCACAGGGGAAGCCTGGAGGTACCACTGAACATCCTACTTTAACTTTCCCCTCTCTTTCTGAAAATAGCACCCAGGCTGAGATAATCTACTTTTTTTTTTTTTTTTGACTGGGCCTATAAGTGGGAAGCCAGATGTAATGAGAAGCAGCTAAAGTGACATGTAGCATCGTTGCCATGACACTCGAGATAAGGAGTCGGCAAGGAAATTATTTATTTGCCGTTCTCGGCTTTAAAAAGTTCACTTTTAAATCCAGATTTCACGAACCAGCGTGACTTAAACTGACTTTTGCAACTCTCCACTCGGGCCCGTACAAGCCCTGGACATCTCATTTCAGCTGCACACGGATGCATTTTCGGCCGCAGTTTGTGACGAGTCACGGCGACAAATTGAATCTGGCAGTTTTGGAGGAGGTGCAATGAACTTGGTGACTTCTGAGACTCGTTTAATACTGAAATATAACTTTCAAAAAGGCAAAAAATTAGCTGAGCAGTATTTAGACTGCACCCAAAACCAAGCAGGTTAAATGAGTGTTTTTATCTGCTGACGCTATAATGCAAACGGCTAAATGTCATGGTAGTAAAGGTCAGGTTTCATTGTGTGTGTGCAGAGCTAGAACATATGCATATGTAGGCCACTCGTATACATGTGCACTTGTGTAAATGCTAGTGCAACAGTAAACACAGAAGCCAGGTATATTCATTCATTCAGTGAATCACGTCTCACTCTGTGTGGTCCAAAAGTTGGAGACCACTTCCCTTTGGACTTGGCTGTAAGTCACATAAGTCACATAAGGCGGTGAGGAATCAGAGCAGCGTTAATGAGTGAAAATAAATTTAAAAGAAGAAGAAGAAGAAGAAGAAGAAGAAGAAAGTGGCCAGTGCACTGTTAGTGGTAATGTTTCCCATCTGTATTCCCCTGCAACATTATCACCCTCAGCTCATCTCTCTCTCACACACTGTTACTCCCCAGGCAGCACAAGATCAAATCCCGCTGCGGCAGTGACGGATTACACGGAAAATCCTTACGAATTTTTCTCAGTAATGACAAAACTGTGACGGGACCGTTATATGAATTATACCCTCATAACGAGGTGAGCGTGACACCGGATCTGGTTACTAAAAATAATGGCGCTGTCCTTAGAATACCTGACGTCTTTGTTTTCCCACCGGAGATGTGGTTTTGGTGACGCTTGTGGTTTTCTTCCTGCCTCTCACGTTGGAGCGGCGTCGTCCAGGCCAAGCAGAAAATCTGAGCATTACACAGCCAAAACCAAAGTGTACTGAAGGGAGCTGAGCCTAAGCTGGAAGCACAAGTACAACTCTCTTAAACAAATTAAGTAGCGAGCGTTGCTGATTCAGCCAAATTTCAAAACTCAAGGTTTGCCAACAAAGCTGCTGCTGAGAAACACTTTGATGCAGGATTTTCACTCCAGTCTAGTAAAACTCTGACGGGAGGAGTAACCGAGGCTAAATGTGGTGGGGAGAAGAAGGAAAAAAGAGGCACAGAGCACAGGACTCTTTAGAAAAGGAGCAGGGTTTTGCCAAAAAAGTAAATAAGGTAGCTGGTGACAAGAAGTTTAAATGTCAAGAGCGATCCCCAAGTTGCCCCCGAGCAGCTGAGTTCACCCTCCAGCTGATCTCAGTGCAGTTCTTTGACTATGAATGAATCCATGGACATAACCTTCCTGATCCCCACAAGCCGAACCCAGTTCATTCCTCTGAATACACCAGAGCTCTGAGAAATAAAAGACTCTTAGCTGAATGGAGTTCATTTGTCACAGTCGATGAAAGTTTCTGATGGAAACCCAGCGGCTTTTATCTCCACAGAGACACCATGACGACGGTTTGTAACATACAGTAGTTCACCAACGAGCCATCGCCGTGCGACGTCACGTCACCGATTCTTCTGGAACCGATTATTTCACAAAGACGCGCAGATTTAACTTCACTGTCCCACTTTCTGGTGCAACCAGACTCTAATGCCGTCGAACCGAATGAGTCAATTGTATCATCAAATGCAGTGTTTCTAATGAGATTCCCTGCAATCACAATTAAAGAGAGGAGAGAGATTTATATTTTATGAATACCAGAGGAGAACTGTAGCGAGTTCATGTGCAAATGAGGACACATTACCCAGCACTGTACTGTAAGATATATATATATATATATTAAATCTTAACCAGAGTATGATTGAGCTTTATAAAGTCACTGGTAAATCAAGTTTTGGATGCCACACCAGACACACTCCATATTTCAAGAGCAACCCTCCATTGACACATAATTTACCTTAATTAGTGACGCACCTTTCTAAAGAGTGAGGCAGATATTACCCAGAAGCCTCGGATTGAGCTCTCTGCCTCTCACAGTCAACAGTGTTTGCAATCCTGTTTGCAGCACACACACACACACACACACACACACATATAACACACTGTCAGAGTTGCTGCCAGGCAAAGAGCTAAGAAGACAGCACACCACAGTTGTTGCATACACACAGCTGCTTATGCATGCTGCAAAGTAAGCAGTGCACTTCAAGCAAAAAAAAAAAAAAAGTTGGCAAGAGTAAAGAGAGAGAGCAGGAGGACGTGCGGGACGAAGGGGTGAAGGAGAGAGGGAAACAGTGTGGGGAGCTGGGGAGGTGGGGGGGGGGGGGGGCAACAAATTGGATATCAAATTAGATTATGAGCGTGGACATGTCTCCTGGTTCACTCAGGCCTCCCCACTTTGTCTGCTTCTTTACCTGTCACACCTGAGTAAGAGACAATAATGTGAGTGGAGGGAGTGCGTTTGGCTTCATCCTTGGCCTCCGTCCACTTTGCACACAAACAGGTAAGAAAACACTCGTCCGTCGAAGCGTATACACACTGCTGTCAGCTCCACTGAGGAAGAGAGGACAGGAGATTGACTTGCTTTTGCCACTCTACGATGCTGTAAATACCTCGCTGCAGGTGTCATCAGCAGATCTGACTGACTGTCACGTGATCTCCTCGCTCGGTGCAAAGAAAAAACAACATTTGCACATGTGAGTGTTGAAAGGGTTGTGTGACACCAGCAGCCTTCTCCTGTCAGATCTGGATCAACTTGAACTGAACATGCCACAGCTGAAAATCTGCCCCGGAGCAGAAACACACCAGCGTACATACAACAGCACACGGATGCATTTTCGGCCGCAGTTTGTGACGAGTCACGGCGACAAATTGAATCTGGCAGTTTTGGAGGAGGTGCAATGAACTTGGTGACTTCTGAGACTCGTTTAATACTGAAATATAACTTTCAAAAAGGCAAAAAATTAGCTGAGCAGTATTTAGACTGCACCAAAACCAAGCAGGTTAAATGAGTGTTTTTATCTGCTGACGCTATAATGCAAACGGCTAAATGTCATGGTAGTAAAGGTCAGGTTTCATTGTGTGTGTGCAGATCTTGGATGTCAAGCAGAACTTTGGATGTTACAGTGTTAGAGCTCCAGAGTGACAGAAGGCAAAGAAAGCTGCAGTGAGAGCAAAGGAATATGTAGAATAGTGAAATCAATGCAGTGAACAGAGCAAAGCTGAGGTCGATAGCCATGCATCCGTATTCTCAGAGGCAGCCGCTCTCTACTGAGTCTACTGAGGCTTTTATCAACCTTTACTGGACCATGACCCACAGTTACTGCCCATAATTCTCCCCAATTGCAGCAATTAGCTGTGATATTGAGTGTGGCATTAATTTATATTACATTTTAATGAGAATTATTGAAGCTCAGCATTGTATAAAAGGCTAACGCGTTTCCAAATGGTCTTTTCTTGTAAAGGCTTCAAGCTAATATACATAACTATATAACAAGCAAACACATGGTGGGTCACGTCCCCAACTTGACAGGGTCTGTGCTGGAGAAATCTATTGAGTAACCATCTTACACAGAGCAGCGCAAAGTGCAATTAAAGTGTCTTTGCTAGTTTTCAGACCGATGCAGGAGTCACGTTCTCATCGAGCGCCTGTTTAAATACACCTGAGCTTGTCTGTGTGTGTTGGTCTGAGAATCTCATCTTAGGCCTGTGGTGCAGTATGTGTAGTTATTTCAGGGTGGATACATGCACCAACATAGGTGGATGCACAGACGCAGAAGCTTCACATGATGTGACCTCAATTTCATAATTAACTGAAGATTTATTTACACTTTTCATCAAATGTCAAGATATTTGGGAAGTTGCATTCCTCTTTTTCACGCTACACTGTCGATCTGTGCACAGAGCTGCTGCTTATTGGATGTTACGCCCACAACACACCCATGAATGATCGATTAAGTGTAGAACGAACTATGCACCTGGCTGCACTTCGGCCACTCAGGAGGATGGGACAGACGGATGCACAGCCTGCAAACATAAGCTCCCTCAGTCCTGGCTGTCACAGGCATGGAGGCTAAAAAAAGAAAAAGAAAAATGCTCCTTGGTGTCTTCAAATCTCAAAAGGTAAAACGGACTGAACTCACACATGCCAGGCAGTGCACAGCTCCTGCACACAATCCCAGAGGCTGCCTCTCTGGATCCATGTACTGAGAGGTAATGCCAGAGTCAGACTGGCACCAGAAGCGTCTGTGGATTCTGTTTAATGCATTGAGAGACGGTTATAACAGAGACACTGGTCTCCAAACAGCCCCCAGACGTTGTGATGATGACTTCAGGTTCCCTCCAGAAGGTCGGGATTATGGAGACATACAGTACTGATTTGGCGTCGTCAGTTTTACCAACCTGTGTTTAATACATTCGCTACTGGAAGATATGCATCATCCCTGAACTCCACCTCACTGTGTTTTAGTCTAACTGCAAATAATGCTGCAATTTCCCTCAATGACAAAGTCTGACAGTTAACAAACCACAGCTGCTCTTCGTCCCCAGTGGCACCAGGGTCGACGTGGAGGCAGGTCAGGCACCAGGGGTGACTTGAAAAGCACACAAAAACACACACACACACACACATTGGTTTGCATTTGTGAAAATCCTACAGAGACGAGGCAGAATCACATAAATCAGGTGCATCGTGCATTTTCATTCAAAATCCTTGACAAGAAGGTTGTAAGCTGCCTGAGGCGGAAACACTTCTACAGCAGTATTTAAAAGCACAAGCAATTTGGCTCCCGTGGAAGGGTTCACTCCTCAGACCTGTTTACTCAACAGAAACATCGTATTACACGGGAAAATTACAAATACGACTGACGCAGCTGTCGTGTAAAAACAGGCGAGGGAATCGAAGAGAAGATGTTAAGTAGCTACAGTATGAACAACACACAAGGGTGTAACTGCCGCTGTTACACAGCTCCGCAGTGAACTCACACTATAGGAGGCAGGATTCACGCACGTTGTTCATATTTATATCAGAGGAAGTCAATATTTTATCTAAAGCTTCTTTTTGTAATCAGGATCCTCATCAGCACCAGCAAAGTATTGGCAATACTTCGATCAACACACACACAACAAACAAAAGTCTAAATGAACCAGTCTCCATAAGAAACAGTGATCAAAAATACGGCCACTAAGGATAATATCTGCAGTGGAAAGGTCTCTGCCCCCCCCCCCAGTACTGGTGCATCGTGCTGCAGCGAAACACTGGCAGCGACTGGTTGTGAATGAGGGAGGATTAATCAGTGTATTTTCGCCGCCTACGAGAAGTCCCGACTCAAAACAATGCAGCAGTTCAAGAGCACGATATAAAGTAAAAACGTACAATGCATTGGTTTAATCTGGAACCAACCAACTCGCTGAGTCTCAGTACTGAGTGGGACTAAGTGAAATGGGAAAATAACCTCTAACATACGACTTTTAACTAAATTTTAAGAAGTTTAAATCTGACTCACTCATCTGACGTAGTCACACAGCCCTCTCATGCCTCCTGTGATCAACCCTGCACCAAAACACCAGGCCGCCGTAGCTGCCAAGACAATCAGAGAGCATGCAGTGACTAAGAGGAAGAAGATGCTTTCACGGCCAAATGAAAAACTCCAGCACAGCCTCACAGGTGGAAATGAACCCCTGCACCCCACCACATGACAAAAACACAGACACAGACAGACAAACACTGCTGTTCTCAGGACGACACCCTTGGTCCCATTCACACTTACACCAACGTGCGAGTACACAGTGATTGAGCCAGAGACACACAGAGGGGATTTGTCCAAATGAGCTGCATGTGAGAGATGAGTGTTGAGTGTAATCCCCACAGAAGGTAAATAGACTGGGGAGGTTTTCTATAAGCAGCCAGAGAGCAGAGCTCAGAGTGTCACCTCCTGCTGTGGCTTTGAAGACGGAGGCTGGAGAGCACAGAGCCAGATAGGACCGAGAGCGAGCATCTGCTCTGTTTTATCTGTCTGCTTCTCACTCTCTACATTTCCATCCCTTCTCTGTCTTGTCCTATTTTCCTCACTGTGTTTGTCTGCATTGTTCTCCGTCTGACTTCTCTATGAAGATGAGATGAATCTTTAATGATTCTCTGTGGAAACTTTTTTTTTTTCTTCTTCGTCTTCTTCTTCTTCTCTCCCCAGAACCAAAAACTTGTAGAAGATGAAGAAGAAGAGAAATAAAGCAGGGGAGGAAATATAAACATGAAAACAGAGCACAAGGAAGAAGGATTATATAAAGTCATCTGAGCTGTCAGGAGAAAACCCTGTAAATCAAAAACTTGTCACGATGAACTAAGAAACGCAGCCACTTTCCAGGATGATAGCAGCTCATTTATGATGCCGTTCAAAGGAAATCTGAGAGGAGCTAATGATGCCAAGACACTGGAGAGCTTTGTCAAAAGCACTGAGGATCTTTAACGCAAAATGCAAATGACCAAAACGGACCAGTTTGTGCCACATGCAGACTGCACGTCTCCAGAGGATACATCACAGTGAGAGACAGGTCGAGCACCTTTCTGCAGACAGAGAGCTCATGTGTTACCATTTATAGGACACCACACACACACACACACAGACACTGTCAGGGTGTTGGATTGATCACTTCCTCTCAGCACAGATGATTTCCTGTCAGTATCCGAAACTGCCAACAGAATTTAATTTAGGAAAATACGTTTTATATAGCTCCTCAGAAGCAGGAGGTGAGACACTGGTCTCCTCTGCAGCCGCAGCCAGTCTGAGAGAGAGTGCGTTAGTGGCCTGGACATTGCTGGCAGCCATTATTTAAGTTCACCAAACGAATGAATTTCAGCCCTGGTGTTTCCATGTTGACAGACTAATATCTTCGTCTAGACTCATGAATGCTAATGTAAATCTGACGATGTCACTCTGGTGCCACCCTCCCTCCGGCTGAACTCGACCCTACTGGTGTAAGAAGAGCAAAAGCTGCGTCCAGATTTTACCCCTTCAACACTTCTTCTTCTGTGGTGTATAATGACTGTTGCAGGCCCCCTCGGCTCCACCGGGCCACACTTGTGCCTGTAGATTTGTCACATGAAATAAGAAAGATCCTGCCGTGTGCAACTTTATCAGGAAGTGTGTTGGAGCGCTCGCTGAACTTTGCCTCACACAGACTGTGGATCCGATGGTGCTTTGTCACTGCAGCTGCTCCTTGTACATATTAATGTCTCTCCAATGTGTCTATCAGTCTGTCTCTCTAGCTGCATTGCAACACTCTCCCTCCCTCCCCGTCTCTCATCAGCCTCCATATCTAACCACCCCCCTGCCTCCCTCCCTTCATCTCCCACGTTGTCATCCTCCACCCCACCCACCCACCCATCTCTCACTCTGTCAGCAGTGAGATCAAAGTATCAAGACATGGGGGTATTTAACCCGTCACTGGTCCTGCTGATCAGCACCTTCTAAAGTCCTGCTGGCAGACTGACACAGCCTGAGATTGGTCCAGACACAAAACAACGCCGCCTGCACACACACACACACACACACACACACACACACACACACATACATGCACGCTTTTCATGTATGAGTCAGACACTCAAGACAGCGACAGATGGTGCAGCGTTTTTCCACCGACACATCTTTGTTACACTTCTTTATATCCTTTATGTAATTGCAGCTTCACTTTCCCAACAGGATGAGAACCCATTTTGCTTCATCAAGTCCTTCACTTGTTTCAACACCTGCATTTATTCAACTGAGCGTTCAGCCGAATCTGTCATTTTAGAAACCTGAGCAGCAGCGACTGTTATAAAACAGCAAAAGGCATAAATACACTGTATTTTCTTTAATTTGAGAACAAACAGAGATTAAATGAGGCTTCATGTAACACAACGTGTTATTATCATCATGAGAGGTTTATCATAACCTAGACTGCATTAGCAGCTAATGCTAATGGATGTAAAGGGACAGTTTTTACTTTCTGCACTCTTTCCACAAGGACACACACACACACGGATAGCATTAAGCCACAAGCTAGTCAAAAAGCAAACAGTAAACTTTACAGCATACATTTTCCATATGTATGCGCATACACACTGCAAAATCTTGCAAAAACCCACACACACACACACACACATCCTGGGAAGGACTCCTAAGCCTGGAAAGGAGTGAGCAAGGAAAAGAGGACAGGTTATTGGCCTTTAAAACGCAGAAAGTGCTGATGCTTGCTATCGATTGATATCTTTCATCTGTTCGATGGGGTGAACGCATGCATAATCACAATTACAGAGGGCTCTGATCTCTAATCTACTGCCGATTCATTTTTGCCAATGTCTTTCGTTTATATTCATTAGCTCTCTGAACTTGAAAAGGTAGATTTCCTTTCACACAGCTGAGGTCAGACGCCACTCGACGCCGTCACGCAGCTTTTCCACCGCAGACTTTCACCCCCCTCTTCAGTCCTTGGCTCCCTGTATATCTATCCATCAATCAATCCATACCTCCATGCATAAAATCCATCCATATGTCAGCAAAGTTACCTTGTCCTTTGACGGGGGGGAGGGGAGAGGGGGGGCGACGACACTACTGAGCATCTAATCTAAACTTTGTGAAACAGCTGCCTCATCTGTTTTCACAAGCTCCCATTGTGAATGCTCCTGCTAGAACATTTCTTCAGTTTCAAAGTGGTTTCATCATAAAGTGGGAGCCTTCATAATATCTGAGGAGAGCAAAGGAGAGGCCATAAATTAGCACATTTATTACTCTTTCATCAGAGTTGCCAGAGTAAGCTTGTGTTTTAAAGCACAGTGGTAAGACAGAGGATTCAAACGTTTCCCAAAGGGTGAGAAATAAGCTAAATGAAGGCCCTCGAGGTCTCACCACTAATTGACCTGAGCTTTTGCAAATTGCCTGTGAAGGTACTTCACACATAATCATTTTTTTTTTTTGGGGAGCTTGCAAAGAGACACAAAAGGGGACACGTCTGTGACGTTTCAACATCTCTAATAAGAACCTCTGGGATTTACAGGATCCATCAAACATATAAAAGAACCCATTTAATCAATCCATCAACCGAGACGTGTTTTGATCATCCCGTTGTGTTGTGAAGACTTGTGCAGAGTAACGACTCCTGCCTTTCCTTTCATTGCCTCTCACCTCAGACACAAGAGCTGTGATAAAACACGACAGCGGAGCAAATCGACATCATCAGAAATGCAATTAATATAATGGTTGTGGGCAGTTTAAGAGGGTAAAATGGGGGTGGGGCTGTTTTTCTCCTGACCTCTGTGACCCTTTCTCGAACCCATCATGTCGTTAAGTGCTGTGGGCCACACGTATTGACAGGTGTGTTTGGCAGTGATGATTGGGCTATTGATGAGATGATATGGGGGTAAATATGAGGAGAGACACCCTGCAGCTATAAGCAATAAAATCTGTGAACACAGCTTCAACCCAAACTTGTGAAGGTGAAGAAAATGTCGCAGCCTTATGCTTTAAAATGACATACAATGGGCTCTGCAGGTGGCTCCTTGGTTTGGCTCTGAGGCTTTATAAAGTCAGGTGTGATCATGTCCAATCAGCCGAATTTACCACACAGGTGGGTTCAATAAGAAAAGGTGCAGAAACACCTCAAAGGTGACGAAGATACACGAAGACACCGGAGCAAATCGATACTTCAGTTTTTCCTTTTTCCATATAGTCACAAAAAATTCAAAAACCCTGTTTTCACTTTGTCATTATGGGCTATTGAGTCTAGACTGATGAGGGTGAAACGTCTGAATACTTTGCAAATGCACCACGTCTCATTTCTGCCTCTCACTAAATTGCCCAGTGAGGCAACATGCCTCTTCAGATGAACTGAAAATGACTACATACAGCAAAAAGAATGATTCATCATATTCTACCGAGACGTCTTCCTCCATGCAAAAAAAGCCCCGTGTGCGTTTTTCTTACTTTGGAACATTTTTTTTTTTTTTCTCCCATTACCACTGAGAAACAGACATAATGACAGAAACCAGCCAATGACTGAACCCATCATCAGTTTGACAGCCGGAGAAATCGTCTATGATGGAGCAGCGGTGGCAAAAAATCACCTGAGACTTTGAGGATATTTCATTTTCACTGAACCGTGTGTCATTGAGAGATAAAAATCCAAGGATGAAACAGACTGAACGCAGCACAGACATTTCCATCTTTCTGTCTCAACGCTCGTGACTCTCGGAGCCAGACAGGACTTGGAGCTTGTTGTCTCGTGTGCAGACACTTTGTTCGTTTCAGGCTTGCACGTTGTTAAATCCGTCTTTGTTAACAGATGTGAGGACAAACATCACCAATTAGACAACACCAGCAGGGGGCCCGGGTGCACGCTGTCGTGGCGGAAGAAATTAATTACAACGTCGTGTAGCCGAGCTCAGCGAGCGATGAAGTCCATAATTTTCACCGTCACCGTTCATGTCACCCAGGTTCATTCACGAGTCATCCGCTGTGAATGACTCGTCAGGATCTGCATTATGCAAATCCTCTTCCTGTGCGTTGACAGCGCCGGCGCTCGGCTGCTTCCTGCGAGGTTCGCTTATGAATGTAATTATTGTTTTTTCCAGATTAATTTGTCAGTAGATTAGCCCCGACTTTGTCACAAAAACATTAGCTGATTTTAATCATCGCACATTAACCTTTTGCTCGTTAAAGTTGCCCTGCAAAGTCTAAATGAAGTCATTTCCTAATGTCTGGCTCTTAATGGGTCAGTTGACCCAAATTGCAAAAACCCACCTCTATTATCACTTGGGGCCGAGGTTTTCTGACATCTGCATTTTTACTGCCACAAAAACACACTGGACATGACTGTGATTTCATTTTCAAGTTACGTTTCACAACCTCAACATGAAGAGAGAGTCTCGGTTCACTATGAAAACGAGTTGCAACCACTTTATAGTTTCGATACTTGTGCCTCGATATGATATTATCGCGATATTATCATGAAATATGCTGCGATACATTGCAATTTATTGGCTTTTTCCAACTGCAAATGCTGCCTCCAAATGAAAACTTTCACTTCTTTTTCCCCAACAAGATAAACTACTTGGCGTCCATATAGCGATGCAATATCGTGATCCTATACTGTATTGATTTTGTCCATCCTTACTGACAGAGACATTGAGATTTTACACCAAAGTTTAGAAAAACAGCAGTGAAGATGTTTTTCCACCTGCAGCAGGTCACGTTCGTGTTTCACCTCCCTCTGATGATGTCAACGAGCTGGTGGCCGTGTCTCTCTCTTTTCTTTTTGACAGCTCTTCTAAAGCTCTTATCATGACCCCGAACCCTGACGTCCCTTAATTGCACTTCTCTGAGACAGAAAGACAGAAAAACAGAAAGACGTTCTCTCACTTCAAACCCACAGACACACAATCCTCATGTCCACCCCCGTCCATCTTCTTTATTTAGAGAAATTTTAAAAAACTCTTGTAACTTTTCTAAGAGATTTAATTATATGATTGCTTGTGTTGACATGCACTCAGTGTAAATGGTGGGTCGTCCCGTTTCTCTAATTTGTCTGGTTGTCATTAAATGCACCGCTAAGATTTTTTGTGTCCAATAGGTTTCAGCTGACGCGGGAATGAAGTGTTTCTTAACCAACAAATCACTTTATACTTAACGAAATTTTAATCTCAGCGAGCCCTCTTGTCTGTGACTCCTGGTTTCGTTAGATGTTCCCACCGAATAAAAGATGAGGCAGAAATGAGAGAGTCAGAGACACAGACAAAAAGAGACTTAAGTTGGTTCAGGGTAAAAAGCTCTCCGAGCCTTAGAAAGTCGATCGGGTTGCGCAGCTCAATTTCCTCCAAGTTCAGGGACATCATGAAGATAATGGATTTCTTGTCAAGGGAACAGGAGCTTGGTGATGTGAGAGGCCAGCTGCACACACACACACACACACACACACACACACACATTGTGTAGTACACAGAGTTTATGTACAGAGAAGGATGACTAAAATGTCAAAGTAAAAGGATAGAAATGGTTTTGAAGAAAAGAGAGAAACTATAGGGTAGAGGGAGGGATGCCAGAGATAAAACAGAGAGGTTGACGGTGGGACTCCATATTTTAGCTGTGGGATAAAGAGACCCTGAGGGAAAAGCAGTGGGCAGAGGAAAAGTTGAAAAGAAAGAGTGATAGACAGGAGGGAAATGAAGCACAGAGAGGAGGAGAAAGGGAGGACGAGTCGAGAAAAGGACAAACAATCTGACCGATGCTTTAAAATGACACCCGCGGGGCAGAGAGAGAGAGAGAGAGAGAGAGAAGACGAGGGGCGAAAACAAAGAGAGAATTATATGAAAGCATTCAAAGGTTAAATTTTTTTTTTTGCGCTTGAGGATCCGGCAGCACAGACGTGTGTGCTGATCAAAAGGGAGTGGGGGAAACAAGCGGAGGGGAGACAACGGAAGGACAGAACAAAATGGAAAGAGGGAGGAAACGATAGATGGTTTCACTGAAGGATTAAGAAGGACCCTGAGGGCCATCCCAGAGGAAGGGAGGATGATCAGAGAGAAGCACTGACAGTCGGCGGAGATTTAAACTCTCACAAGTTTTACATGAATTACTGAGGGTTTTTTATTATCATTAAGTAGATTCCCTTAGAAGTTGGTGCCCACTGAGGGAAATTTTTAAGAATAACCTGGAGCCTCAGCAGATTTTATTTGCTCTGACGATCGGCTGTTGGGAAAGTGAGCTACAGTAACTGAAGTGACAGGAAACGCCCCATAACAACAGAAACGCCGTGTGTGTGACTGTGTGCGTCTTTACGCTTTTAAATATTCTTAAAACCTCCGAATATTTCTCTCCTTTATCGGATCATCCTTGAGTCCAAGTGAATGTTTGTGCTAAACCTCCCTCTGGGCAGAAGAATGTGATGTAACCGTGACCTTTGACCTTCGAAAATCTAATCAGTGCATCTGAGTCTGAACAAACGTTAAATCTGAGAAAACACCCTGAAGGCATCAACAAACAAACACACACACACACACAAACAACTAAAGAAAAAAAATGCTCCATGAGGCCCGAGCGCCCCTGACCTTTGACCTCCATCTAGGAATTTGGCTTCTCCCCTGCATTTCACATTGATGCAAGAAAAACAAGGCCAGGAGCAAGAGCACTGGACCAGCATCATCACATACAGCTGACACTTTCCACGATAGTTTCAGCGTCCACGCCGTTTCTGAATATGACCCCGTGTCCGGAGGGTTACTGAGATATCGAGCTCCATCAGAATGGGATGGACGCACAATGATGCCTCAGGCCTCTGATGTCATCATGATGTAATGCCACCACTAAATATGTACTAATGACCTCAGAGTGCATTCATTGTTGGCTTAGAAATATTTAAAGATAAATAACACGGTGTGGATATAAAACCCAAAGATACTGATCAGGAGGACTGTGACAATCATGACATTTTAGCTGATGATTGATTACCATACAAATGATTGCAATTAATGATTTAATTGTCTTTTTCTGATCATTTTATGCCACTATTGTAGTAGAAGCCTAAACATAACACACACACACCTTATGATGAACAGGAAGAAGAAGAAGATCCATTTATTGGCAGAGAACATATGAATAAAAATGACATCTCTGTTTGCCTTCAGGCTTTGCAGCTAAATCCATGATGCTAATGTCAATAGACGCTCATCAAATATTAGAGGCAGTTTATGGCGCTCCACTCATGTGTCACTCAACGTGATGATGTCATTAAAAGAGGACCATTCAAACCGTGGATGGTGGAAAACGACGAGGAAACAGTTTCTGAATATGAACATGTCTGTTAGTTTCATCCAGCTGCTTTTATACAGGTGAATGGAAACTCTTTGATCAACACAGAGGAAGATCCTGCATCAGTATTCAGAGGCTGAACCAGAGGACAGAACGAACTCGTGATCTATTTCTCATATCACGGCTGTAAAGCGTGTGTCCTGCATCAGTGTTTACCTCAAGACATTACAAGTTCATCAGGGCTCGTCGCTGCACGAGGGATAAATCAATTATCTCTTACACAATTAATGTTTTCCTTGTCTTGTACTTCTTCTTTTCTCACACACATTTAACTTCCTGCTGAACAGTGAAAGTGCATTTTCTCCAATCTTGTCTTTTAACGGTGCATTTCCCTGTCGCCTCAGTCTACGACCTAAAGAGCGCAGTGAAACAGTGAAAACTACAAAAGGCTGTACAGCACATCAGCTGTTGCACCATGTGTGTTATACATATGGGAATAAAGACAGAGACTGAGCAGAGTGAGGCGGTGCAGCCGTGACAGTTTGATAGAGGAGATGTTAATGACGTTGCTTACTCAAGTATGACAATAAATGCATTAAATTACATACGCACTTGAGATATCAGAGGGAAGCCGAGGCAAATCTCTTTGTACTGCACGGCACATCATCACACGGAGGTCATTCAATGTGCTTAACAGAAATAAAAGAAGAAAGGAATAAAAGTTGAGAGCACAATAAGGAAACAGTATAAAAACACGGATTATAAAATGGATAATATCCCATCAAAGTGCAAGATTAAAAGATTAGATGAAGGCTTAGGAGAACAGAGCAGGTTTTTTTAGCTACGTTTTAAATGGTTTGTGCAGATCTGATCTCCGCTGGGAGCAGCCTCCAGCAGTGGGCAGCAGCACAACAGCTGAAAGCCATTAAGTTTTAATTCTAGGCACCACATATCGTTATTATCAGATATATGGAACATATTCTGCGACCGTTTAGCGACGTATAGATGGTCAACAAAACTTCAGCATCAGCTTCCAGTCAAAGATCTGGAAACTGGACCAACAGGATTTAGTTAAGTCAGAACCAAAGCAGCAGCATTTTGAACCAGCTGCGACCGTCTCACTCGTCTTGTTTGGTTTGTGTTAACGTCATTTGTACATTATCATTTTGTATTATCATACAGTAGTTTATTGCAGAGTGCTTATTTAGGACTAATAATGACTGCAGGTCACAACTGGTCTGACCTTAGCTACGTTACGAGGTTATACGTCTGATCACCATCTAATCATTACACCAACATTTTTAATATCAGTTGATGTTTTTAATGTTCTCAACTTCACAAAAGATGCAACTTTGCCAAATAAAACAATCTCAGTCTCTTCTTTATTTCATGGGAGGAAGTTTTGTTTGGGTTTTTTTTTTGCATGCAATTGTTCACTTTTTCAAGGCACAGACACAGAGTGTGCTCCTGGGAAATATGGCCAAGATGGAGCATGACCAACGATAGACGAAAGAACGGGAGTTCACTCAATGCAGCCGAGGGAGATCTCGTTTCAATGCAGCGACTGGAACAAACTATTTTAGAGCCGAGAGTTGAGAGGAAGCAAAGTGGTAACACAGAGGGCAAACTTTCTGGGTGGCAGGTGGCAAAGAAGCGTCGACTGACCAACACTTCAAAAGGCAAATAGATGGACAGATGAAAGGGCAGACACATAAAAAATATACTGAGAGAGAGAGAGAGAGAGAGCCAGAGGCAGCAGGTTTCACAGCTTTGTGGAGAAGAAAAAGGACGAACCAACTTTCCACTGGTGTTTGACAACAAACACAGTGACTGTATCTGACTGAAGCTGCAGCCAGGTGTGAGTTAAAGGAGGACTGGATGAAGGTAGACGCCGAGAGGAGATGCTAATCAGAAGTAATGGTCTGGAGAGCGTGAGATAAAAACTGGAAAGTGAAGAAATAAATGAATGCGCCGTACGTGTCCCATCTTCAATACTGTTTTTTTTTTTTCCACAAATAGACCGTGTGTTCCTGTCTGATGTCTCTCTCGCCTAATGATCTGGTTTCACAATATAAATGCTGTGCTGTGAGTATTAGATTTTCCTACAGAGATATGACTGATGTGAGTTTTGTGATAGTGAATTAGCTTCAGCACAGAGCACCACTAAAGGAAAAAGCTTCAACTCCATCCAAAGAACATATTTTCTGCTCCCACAGATAAAAATCTGTAACAATGACTTCAGTGGATTCCTCACTTGTTTACCCATATCCTCCCAATCCCACCATCACTCACAAGCACACTCACAGTGGCTTAATGCATTTGAAGGAGATCAGTTAGTGAAACATCTACAGCACCATCTCTATGGTGTTTTCTTTCAGTCTATCCGCCTTGCCTTTTGTGCGTGTGTGTGTGTGTGTGTGTGTGTGTCCTCCCTCCATCCTTTCCTCTCTCCTACTGTGGATTTATCTTTTTCCAATAAATCCACTTTCTCCTCTGGAGTGATTAAAGTTCAACCACACCTTCTCCCTGTTGCCCTGTGGGCCCCTAAGACACAGTCATATGAGGAGGACAGACACGTTATATGTGCCGTTGCTCCAGTGCAAAACATCCAGAGCAGTGAAATGTGAACAAAAACACATACACTTACATATTAAGGAGAGCTTCATTAGCAGCAGACAGCATGCTGACCAGTCCACCACTCCTGTACATGAAGCCAGTGTGTGTGTGTGTGTGTGTTTATGCCCCACTGTGTGTTGGTGTGTTATAGTGAGAGACCTGCTATCTCCTCTCCATCAGAACAAACAGGACCAGGCTGTTAGTGTGACTGTGACCGAAGACGGGTCGAAGGCCATGAGTTAAATGCCCTCGTGAATCCGTGGGGGAACGCAAACTGTTGTGTGTTTGTGATGCTGCCACCATCTGTGCGACTGTTGACACTTGTGTTTGGGAAGACCTATGAGACTGGCAGAGTGAAGGACATCCTCACTCACTCGCCGAATGACTGTTCAGCCGACGTGTGACGACTTTTCTTTACGTTGTTCATCCACTGCAAGGACATCTAGCTAACTAAAACAGATCCTGCTGATATGTAACGTCCTCATCCTCGTCCTATATCAGGATGTCCATCACAAAAGGCTCAACACACCTGCAGGTAGTCCAGACTAAACAAGTCTTAAATACTTCTTTCTCTATCTCCATTATTATGCAATGTGTCATTCAGCACTGACAGCCCCCCCGCCACACACACACACACACACACACACCTGTCACCCCGCTAACCTCAACATACCTGAACCAGAAACTGTCTAACATAATCACAGTGTCAGACTCAGTTAATGAAGTGAAACAAAATGGTAATTTACGCTCATTAGTATTCCATTAAGTCCCATTATGTCTGACACATTTACTTGTTATAACTTTGGAAACATCTTCTGTGGAAAATACAGGTTTGAATTAAAAAAAAAAAAAAAAACTGCACTTGTTGACTCGATGGTCTTTTTAAGTCAGGAACATCAATATCCTCTCTCGTGTGAGCATAATCCTCCATCATGGATGTACTGAAAACGACACTTCACTGTAAATAGAGCTGCGGCTACGATCTATACGAATGTGAAACTGCGCCTCAGTGACCAAATCAGCTCGCCCACCCATCCAAACACGGCCATAGAAAAAAATTACATGGCCAATAAGAGCCTATCATAGAGCAGGCTGCAGAGAAGGAGCCATCAATCAGAGGCTGATGACAGCTGGGTAATTTAAACTGCAGCCAGCCTCCGGCTCACACACACACATTATCTATAGTTGTGTGTGTGTGTACTGTACAGTATGTGCGAGCATGCTTCTCATCTGTGTGTCATGAGTGCGTGAAGGTAGGAGTGTGTACTCCGGCTCAGCCCCGCAGCCACTGGCAGGTAATGAGAGCTTTATATGTTTTCATTACTTTGTGCCTGACAACAGAATCACAGAGAGCGTGGCTGGCAGAGACAGAGGGCTGCAGGAATGCAGTCAAATCAGATTAAGGAGCTGAGATATATGGTAGCACAGGTGAGCAGGTAGGCTGACTGAACTAACAAAGCCCTGCTCTGGGGAGGGAACACATACAAACACTCACAGGCACCTGCATCATGAAGTGTGAAAGCACGCCTTCAGCTGTGTGTGCACGCAAAACACACACTACACGAAGCTACATGAACAAACTGCTGCAGATAGGGAGTGAGTGCACTTTATCTACCTTGTTTAAAATGCAAACTCACATTCAATCAATTAATCATAATTAACCTTAGAGCTAAAACAATTACTCAGGTAATTTGATTGGAAAAACCGATCCAAGCCTCATGACACAACATGCTCTGCTCTGTGTTTCACATGGGCCGAATGATCGCAGCCAAGAAACTAGAGAAAGAGAGAAAGCGTCAAAGGTGAGGCGACATTTCAACACTCATGTGCTACATCCACCGTAAAACTGACCTTTAAGACCGTAACAGCTTCAGCTTCTCCAATGATGCACCAAAAGCACCCAGTCTACTCAGGACCACTGAGCAGAGCCAACACACGGCGACGCAGTGTAAATGTAAACATGTTCATTTAGGCCCCGTCTGCACCTAACGCAAACAGCCGAGACTTGGTGTGTGGAGCTTTTGGTCGCACAGGCGGCTGGACTGGGGAAGTGACCTGAGCACCAGGTAGCATGTCACTGGAGAAACAGGTTGGCAGAGCTGATTATGATACGCTTGCTACATGCGTGTCGCACCTGCGGTGACGCTTTGCGCAAGAGACGCTACATCTGAACAGCCCCTTACATCCCAATATAGTAGAGTATAGAGTATAACAGGAGTCATGGACAGAGCAAACAAAGATCAGACCGGAAGGGCATGCGTTTTTAAAACTTATATCGCCCCCTGCTGGTGTGGCATGCACTGCACAGCCATTTTTATTGTGTTTACATACGGACAGAGATTTTTATTTTTCTTTATTCTTTATTTTTTAAACATGCAGGTGTGGATGTGAATTTTGAAAAACTCAGTTTGCACTATCAGTCTTAATGTGAATGCTAATCGAGATGAACGCTAGTGAGAAAGTACTGTAACTGTAGTTATTAGTAATGCCTAGTTAAGGAAGTGAGTTATGTCTCTTTTTTATCCTTTCTCATTTTAACTGTTGCAAAAAACCTTATTCGATGATGACAAAGCTCCACAGCTGCAGCCCTAATTGACCAGTGACGACGTGTCCAATCAGAGCTACTGCAGGCCTTGTAAAAATCATTGAATGAAAGTATAACCAGCATATCACCAGACAGTTGGTGTGTCCACAACAAGGAAGTGCCCCCCCACCACCATCACCACCACCACCACCACCACCTCTCCTGTGCTTTTATTAGATCGGCCACTGAAGCAGACCCAGGGGCACCTTAGCATCATAGGCCTGTGGGGCCAAAGGACAGTTTGGGGTTGGTATTGTTCTGTGCTCTGTTATCAGCAGATGCCCTGAAGCAAGGTTATTGGAAGTATGGGAGTATTTATTTTTGGCGCATCGCTGCTGGAGAAGGAAAAAAAATAAAAAATCAATGAGAGAGTGGAGACAAGCAGGTGTGGATTCACTCTGAGCTGAGGTGACAACATGTCCATGCAAGCTGAAATGTTTTGCTTTGCTTTAAAAGAAAAGTTTCTGCTCCCTCCTCCGTCTGTGTGTCGTGTGATCCGTCCTCACGAGGTAACAGAAGAAAAGAGAAAACACTTTGTGTGGCTGCCTTGAGGAGAACAGACTATTGACTGGAGATGTCACGGCGAATATGAGAGAAACACTCGAGAGCTTTGATTTAAAACATCAACATCAGACTCTGTTCGACACGGTGACACAACACACACACACACACACACACGTCACTGCCACAGACACATTCACATCACATTCGTCGGTTCTTCTTCACATGCATGTACCACGTATGTATGCAATCACACTGTGTCGCCATAATCCGTCACTATCAGAGAGGAAAGAAATGATGAGAAAGAAATGGGGAGGTGTGAGGAGTGAGCCGGTGAGAACAAAGAGGTGACATGGATGTAGAAAATGAAGAAAGAAAGGAAGGTGACAGATGTGGAAAGAGATGACACGGTAACAGACAGTAAGCGCCTTGAGAAAGTACAATATTTAATGTTGCTGCCTGGGGACTCACTTTTATCCCTGATGAGTTTGGCCTGAATCCCTCCACCCTCATCTGATTCCTCCTGCAGGCCCACTATTAAAGAAAGAGGAAATATTAAGGATTTGACTTCTTTCTCTTCTTTGTAATAAGAAAGCGAGAGGTTAGCTCAGGGAGAAATGGAGTAGCCACATGAATTATTAGCAGTATGTTATGATGTGGGAGGGGGGGGGGGGTCTAATAAATAGAGCACAGGAAGAAGTGATGAGCGGTGTTATTGTGAGGAATGAAAACAATTAAAGTGACTTCAGGTGCTCGACTGATACAGCAGCTATATTAAAACTTAACTTAATGCCTCTATATTTTGGCTGCAATACCCTTTAAAAACGGATGTGTAGTCAGAGACGGAGTCACAGACATTGTCCGGGAACAGGCGAGTGTTTAAGAAGCGGCTGCTGCTTCAGTACCTGTAGTTTGGTTTTTATGATGCATAACGAGATACATGTGCAATTAAACAACGTATTTATTCAATAAAAGTGACATTTTTCCATCATTTCCTCCTGGCACTGAAACGATCTCGAGTCAAGGTGCACCGTCCTGCATCCTGCATCGGGCGGCCCTTTACTGCACATCACCCCCCCCTCTCTCTGCCTCCCCATTTCCTGTCTCTCATGCTATCAAAATAAAGGCGAAAAAGCCCAAAAATATAATTAAAAAAAAAAGAAATTGGCTCGTAGATGATTCATTGTCTCTTCGTGGCCTCATCAGATTGAGTTGTACTTGCATTCACACTTGGGCTGAGCTCCATTTCATCAGTATGATCCAAGACAGTCACATTTGTGTTTACCAAATCCTCCTCTTAGCTCTAGGATGTTAGACACAAAGCATGGTATCAGAAGAGCGGAGGAGAAAATGAACAACAGAACCTGATTTTTGGCTTGAAAAGCAAACTGAATGGAGAAAAAACAGCATATGAAGATAAACTACAGTCTCTACGAGGCTGTTGTTGAACTTGTGGACCCATGAGTATAAACTGGACAACAGCACCTTGGTTACCTTGGATGTCTGACTGGGAGTGATCTTATTGATGATATGTAACTGTGTTGTTTCTCCTTCTCTTCATACTGAGGACTGCAATGGGACGAAGTCCTGGACTGAATCATGAAACAAACAGAACAATACAGCAAAGGAAATGCAACTCTAAATTTTCCTGAATATAGTATTCTCTCATGGCGTCGACCTTTATCTCCGTCTCTTTCTCTTCCTCCTCGTCTCTTCCTCTCAGCAAATCAGGTCAGTCACGGTGTCTCGGCAGCGCGCATGTGCTCGCACAAATCCTGCTCTCACACGACTTGCAACCTGACTGTGCAAGAAAGAAAGGCAGCGTGGGACTTGGAGAGATGTAGAGGGTAAAGTGGGAATTGGAGGGGGGTAAAAATATATATATATATATATATATACACACACATATATGCAGCACAGCTCAGCTCACCATCTTCGAGGACGACCGAGGCACAGGCACGATACATTGGGAAATAAAAAAAAGAGAGATGGAGGTAAAAAGAAATGAAAAACATAAGTAAGCAGAGAAGGAGGGCTGGTTGGAGACGCCACATCCTCCTGAGACCGTGTCATCTATTTTGGCTTCCTGACAAGCATGTTCTTTCACAGCGATGTGCGTCAGGGCAGAGGGGAGACACAGTGGATGCACAGTGAATCAGCGCCATCTCCTCTCTCTCTCTCTTCCTTCCTTTCGCTCTCTCCTCCACTATCTCCCTCTTTCTCTCACGCACACACATTCATCTCCCTGTGGATGCCATGTCACCGACTTGAAGAGAGGAGCATTTGCATTTCTCTTCCCCTGTGTCTCCGAACTCACATGCCGATTCACGTGAGTGAATGTGCGAGTGTCTGCCTGTGTGTGCATATGCATCCAGATACAATACACGTACCTGTTTACAAGCATATCATGTTCGCACATTTGCACACGCAAGTTCCAGCTTCCATCGCTTCTTGTTCAGACGCTGAATGCATGTGCAGCATCTATTTGTATTTTGACACGTGTTGTGGATCGTCAAGGAGGAGATGCTCTTTAGCCAAGCATCTTTACGCTGTTAGACATGGAGCTTACAGCAGACAGAAACACAGAGGGGATCTTGTTAAAAGGGTGTTTTCCAGCAGAGAGCCTCGAGGCAGAGGAGAACACATGGAAAATATGGAAATAAGCAACGTTTGGCTCATCTCACCATCATGTGCAATTTAACTCAAGCATCTCGAGTGACAGCAGACAAGACGTTTGAGAGGTTTGTCTGAAGCTCTGGGGAGAGGCTCGTGAAAATCTAAAGAAGGAAAGGGAACGGGAACATCTCAAGTCGTTTTGATTTAGTTTATTAAGACGAGGTGAGGCATCATCTTAAACGCCACAAATGTCCTGTCTGTAGGTGGATGACAGGGAAACCCCGCTTAAAGCATAACCCAGTGCAATAATCAAGTATAGGATCTGAAGGATGACAGATTGGTAATCAATGACCTTGTAAGTAAAAAAAAAATCTTTGTATGACCACGTGTCCAAAACCCACTGCACAGTTCAAAGCAAAGATCTGAACCAAACCACATCAGATGAAATGATCAGGGGGAAAAAAGCAAAACGCTGGAAATGTTTCTCACAAAACAATGACGTGTGAAGACACAAAAACCAACACCCATGGCAAAACTATGACGAAGCCAAAGCAACACACCCTGAGGTGATACACTGTATATGAGACACTGTACACCAGAGGAGGAGACCGCAGGAGTCCACGGTCAGCCAATCACAGGGATCCTGAGGGTTCGGTGACTCGATGGCAGACTGACAGAGACGGACACATCGGCTGCCGCTGTGATTAACCTTGTGGTTATGAGTCACACAGAAAAAAACAAAACGACGGGGGGGGGGGGGGGGGGGGTTGGGTGTATATGAAAGGGAAGTAACGAGAGAAAGAAGGAGGGAGGTGAAGGAATTCGCCAAAGCATTTTATCTCACCCACCACCTCTTACTTTCTCCCCCGTCCTGACCTGTGGAGCTGAAGTGTTTTAATTAAACTCATTATCCTCGGGGAGAAGGTGAGGATAAGCAGGAGCAGGGAGGCAACAGTGAAAGGGCAGGAGGGAGGATGAGACAAAAGACGGCAACACCCCTGTATGAACTGTATCCCTCTCTGACAGCACATCCCATAATGTTTTGTTATGATTACGCTGCGGGAAGAGTCTGACTTTTCTCACATAGGAATGGATGGATGGATGGATGATGACTACACTAAACAGACAGAGGTCAAAAGGTCTTTGTTTGTCAAACACAGACGGTGGATTTAATGCCTGAGAAACAACGGGACGCGCTGGTGAGACACCTGATGTGCTCGTATCAACTTATCTCAACGCTTGCATTTTAAGGTAATTACAGCCGCTGACACTCTCGTCCAGGCGAGAGAGCAAACAGGAGAAGGTCCGGATCACCGATGAGGAGTCGAGCAACCTGCAAGTGTGACGCAAAAAAAAAAAAAAAAAAAGACCGGGGTCAAAAGACACCTCCAGTGAAAAAGATAAAAAATACATTAAGCCTCTCTTCATCTCACTGGGAAAGAGGAAACACAGCCAAGTAATTACTTCCCTTCAACTATTTCACTTCAGCTTTTCCTTCTTCAGCAAACATGTCTCTGTCAAATGCATCAGAGCGACACAGGCAGATAAAAGCTGGAGGTCTCATCCCTCTCTTTGATGCTTTACTGAGCACAGCCTCTGAAAAACACTCGCAGAGCACGAGTATAATGTGCACCACTATTGTGGGAAACACAACGGGGACTGAGGTCCAGTAAGTCGGGCTCATTAGTCCTCTGAATGACTGTTAACCAAGACATTAAACATTTTATTCTGTAAAACTTTCCTTTCATTTAATCCAAGTTTTTCTTTTTTTTTTTTTAAATCCTCCGAAAGATGTTTTATTTATAAACGAGTCATTTATTCTTCTAACTGGGGGACGGATCTTGATGCACTAATGCGAGGCTTTCTGTTTCCTTCTGATTCAGATCCTCATTGTCGAGCGTCCCAAACTATGACGGACGCCACGTGAGTCATCTGAAGTCACAGGAAGGTTAGAAACAGGCCATCTATCCATAATAACTCTGTCACTGTTTGTTTCTATTCTTACCTCCTATCACACTCGCACCATCTTAATGATGTTGCGCCTTTAAGCATTCATCAAAGCTGCAGCCAATAAATCAGCCATATCACAACATGTCAACACTCCTGCTGACTGATAATCTGCTATTCTTAATGCCATGCACGCAAACACAAACCAACACACACACACACACACACGTCTTTAAACAACACGCAACATAAACTTGCCATATTTGCAGCAGTTGCAGCAGCACAGAGGGAATAACGATGAAGAGGAGACAAAATAAGACGCTATCATCCAACTACAACAGCATCACTATAAAATACATACCCACTGCTCTGGTTGTCCATTAAAGGCTGGAGCCCCATCTGAGCCAACACAGCTGCCCCGGGGGCAGAAAACTGAAGAGAGCTATACGGTTCCCATGTGTGAAGAGCTGTGAACTAATTTAACTGAAAGTTTGTGTTGGAAATATACACAATCAATAACCCAGATCAACTGACACTGGCTCTGGATACGCTTTAGTACTTCACTTTGAAAAAGGCATCACTGTGTCAAGTGTGTGTACATGTATATATATGTATATATAGCATATCCCTGAAGAGGTTAATGGAGGACCAGCGTTTTGTATTTGCTCCGCAGCCTCTAATACAAACTTATCCTGATTCATGTGAGTTCAACTGGAGCAATGCAACAACAACAACAACATCAACTCTAAGATGTCTGTGAAGAAGAGGGCTGAAGAGGTTAAAAGCACACTTTCCTCCCATGAAGTTTACTGAGGAGGTGAATACAACTTTTCTGCTCACTCTACATGTCCTCTCTATATGTAGCGCATACAGAGCTCAGATACAGATGGACGAACAACAAGAGGAGCACAAATGCAACAATCCATTATGTCAAACACACACACACACACACACACACACACACACACACAGAGAAAGAAAGTACAACCCCTCCCACCCCCACTCCACTCAGAGCTGCTTGCAGCATTTGATTAAACCGTCATGGGCAGCGGCTGCTGTCCAGGCCGCTCCTGCACTGGAGTCTAATGGCCATTAGACTCAGCAGTAACTGAGGGCTGTAGAGTGAGCAATACTGATGTACCCTTAATGGAGATTTCATTGTCACCACTGGGAACATCGTTAAGGTCTGCTAGGCTCACACTGCAGTGACATCTAGCCAATTACAGTGTTTGTGAGTCCTATTAATTAAGAAGACCATCTGACTTTGGGTGTGAGGCATTTTTAGACTATGTGGAGGAATGTACTACCATAGGAAATAATTACTGTGAGGGGGGGGGGGGCAGGGTTTACACACCATCTGTGTGATCTGGGAAAAATACATTGATATTGTTCACTAACCACCGTGTGACGGTCTCTACATCTATATGCATGTGTTTGCTCCACGGGGTCAACAGCAGCTTTGTGTCACACACACACACACACACACACACACACACCACAACAGGCCTGTCACTTTATGTGAAAACTGAACAACCCCTCCAACCTGTAAATGATCTGCCCCCCCCTCCCCAGCTTCAAGCTAACAGTCTGTAAGCGAAGCCTCATACTCCAGTGGGTGTTGTTTATGTAATACACTGTCACTTCTCTGTGAATTACACAACTGTTGATCTCTTTGTTAACACAAAACGAAGACGATCTGTTGCCTCTGAGAACGTGGGGGTATTTTGGATGGTAAACTTCAAGTTGCTGAACAATTAGACGCAGGATGGCTTTGAGCAAGGTGAACTCTCAGTGTACTGCATGTCACACTGTGAGATGGGTTCAATAAAACCTTGATTTCAGACTGTACAGTATCAGTTTGATGGCCCGTCAGATTGCGTGATGGACGCATATTGATCGAAGCACGACCAAGAAAAGTCACGGTCCTAAATTTCTGACACGTTTTACTGCAGGTTTGTCTTTGGTCCTCGAAGCTCAGGATGCGCCGGAGAGACCTGACGACCCTAGATTTTATATTTTCATAATGTTAATTCAGCCATGTCGTTTAGCGTTAGGCCATATGGGCTGTAGTCAAATCCATACACTGACTGACTTTGTATTACTTCCACTGCTCGTAATAAACAAGAGTCATAATAAGTAACATAAAGTTTGACAGTTCATTCAATCCTGTGCTACGTTTCAACCAACAGCGACACACCCAGGATTCTGTAACTGAATATAGAGATAAACACAAATGCAATGCAATATGCAAAATACAAAAACAAACAAACAAACACAGCATCACAGATCTGGAGCAGAAAGAAGATTTTTGCTTCTCCGAGATCAATTTGAGGCTGAAATTGTGTTTATGAAATGGCTGAGCAGGAATAAATGAGGAGAACGTCCACTCTTTTTTTTTTTTAATGTGAAAATTTCACTCTCGGTTTGTTATTTTGAATATTTTGGTGATGAATGTCGCCTTGTGCGAACGTATATTGCATTTCACTTGGAGGAGTTTCCTGAAATTGCCTGCATCTATTACTAACTGAATATTTTACCATTTCAATCCCCATGGTGTGGAAAATACTATCTTAAAAACAATTTGCAGAAGTATTGCACGAGCCAGAGAGACTGAGTCCTTCACTTTAACAGCACTGTTTACAAGGCGGTGTGTCAGGAGACAGTTAATGTCCTCTGCAAGACTGAAACTCTTCATTTTTGTCTCCCTGTCCCCGTCAGGACAGGATGGGGAGGAGACTGAAATTGGCTTTTCACCTGAATCAAGCGAGTCTGAGTCCAAAAGGAGTTGATCTATGCACTATTTTTTAAAGGAAAAAAAAAAAAAAAGGAGAAATCGAGAAATCACCGCTCTGTGATTAAACTGTAGCGCTGGTCAAACAATGATGGAAGTAAGTATTGATTGATGGTTTGGCCAAAGGTGCGAGGGCATCTCAGGCTTTGGTGGTAACACTGACTCAGCAGGACGGCGAGGTGACTTTTTCTTGGCCGAATCACTCGGACGATCACTTCTTTCTCCAAGCAATTTGGCAACGAGCGTTCAGGAGCAAATGTAACTAATCACCTCATGTTTGGCAGTTGTTTACACTATAAATATCTCATCTGCCAGCATTTTGTGGACCTGACTCATCTCCACCACAGGCCTGAACAAACTTAAATGGCTTAACATAATTTTACTAGGAGACGGCATGGTGGTGTAATGAGAGCACAAGCCTGTCCAACCTTGCCCTGATAGCCAATATGCATCCCTGCTAAAGTGCCCTTGGGCAAGACAATAAGGACTTTAATCAGCGGTCGTTCCAGAGGCAGTGAGGGCTGCGGTTCAAAATCCAATGTGTTGCTATAGAGTCAAAAACGAAAGATCACTCAGCAACATTTAACAGCTACTTTACCTCTTAACCTTGACATGTGCGATATTTCAGCACCACGGACAGCGACATGGTCTTTATCAATGCACAGTACAGTGAGCGACAGTTTGTTATTGGCTGTTAGTTTGCGTGCAGCGTTTATTTATCCTATGAATATGTTGTTCCCCCAACAGGAAGTGTGCTCTCAGCTCAGGACAGGACAGGACAGTACAGTGTCCTCGTGTGGCCCAGTTGACCAGAGGATTGATTGCAGGTTGGCAGCAGAGATAAAAGAAGGTGTGTCCTGAAGTTGATGAAGAGAGCGCTGATTCAGCAGGGATACTGAAGGGTGAGATGACTCATTTCTAACACACTCCCAATGAGTGCTTTATTAGCCAGGTTTCATAAACCGTAACATTAATGGATTCAGTGAATGGCACATTATTTGGGCTTTTGAAAGGGCTTTGTGTGCGGGAGGCCAAAAACAGCTTGTAGATGTAGTTGCAGCAAATCTCTGTGAACTATTCAACTAGGAGAATTGTCTTTTCCTTGAGGATACGGAGGACTGCTGCTGTGCCTGGTTGAATTTTTAATCATTGCACCAACTTTGTGCAGCTCAGAGGGACCTGTCGTAGGAGTAGGCTACAGTATATGACCCATATATTTACATAAGCAGGGCAGTGGAAACCTTCAAACAGCAGAGAGCCTTTAAATTAGTCGACTCAGATGTATTTAAGGTTGACCTATGAACTGTGGATATGAAAAATAAACCCAGAGTTTGTGTAACCCATCATCACATATAAATAAGTGGGGTAAACGGGGTAAATACTGATTTTCCTGCAGCTTTCACCAACAAAGGAAAAAAAAAACAACAACAACGTGTCTGTGTTGTCAAAATCACAAAGTAAAAACGTTGACATCCCTCAGCCCTCTAGTCCTGAATTGTGGAATTGTGTTTCCTTGCTTGGCTGGGTCAACTTGAGCCCCCGGTTTGTTAAGTTTATTGATCCGTCCTGAGAAAGAGATTGAAAGCTGCCAGTGACACCGTTTTCCCACAGACAGTGGAGCTTAATCCTTTTTTGTCTGCCCATTCGCTCTTGGACAATCCGGCTGATGAGCCTACAATTAAAGCAAGTATGGAGAAAGTTAGGAGAAAGAAAAAGGCACCGACCAAAGAGAGGCTTGGAGTGAGGAGCCAGAGCGTGAAGGAAAGGTGAACGAGGGAGAGAGGAAGAGAAATATGGCTGGTATGGCTGATAAAGATTAGAGCTGCAAGCAGGAGAGCCATGAGACCAGAGTGAGGCGGCTGTATCATTGGCAGTGATACAATACAGAATCCAATATAGACATAATCTTTATGGATCATTCATTTAATTTGAATGCATCATAGGAGGCTACGCTCGCTTCATAACACGCCTCGGATAAATATCTCTGAGATAAAATATGGAGACACACTGTTGGCCTCCTCCATCGCACTTCATCTAATACAAACAGCTTCATAGAGGATGCACCTGCTACTCTAAGATGAGTCTTGATGAGTGAGTTGTTGTGGTTGTTTTATTTTAATTTGTCAGTCTGCTGAGCGTGCCACTTTGAAGCCATGCTTATTTCCTCACCCTGCTCTGCTGTGTTTTCCTCAGGCTCAGTCCCCTCGGTTAGGTTCACTCACTCTCTGGCACTCCTTCCCTATATTCGTCTTCCCACTCTCTCCTTTACCTTTTCATTTCCTCTCTTCAATGCTCTTCCCCTGTTCCTTTCAACTCCCACTATATTTCTTCCTACACTTTTCATAACTTACACATTCAAACATCTCTCTGCTGATTCTTCTCCCAACACTGCAGAGGTTTTATTTTTTTCACGTGGTGCATTCAGTGTGTGCTTTTTTTTTTTTCTGTTTTAAAGCCACTCATAAAAAACTGGAATAGCTCATCGCTGTTTTCAAATCTGGTATGAAAACAGTTGTTAAACACCTCCTGTGGCTGTGTTTATTGAATTCATTTTGCTCATTCTGTCTTAATGTGCTCCGATTTTTTGACTGGGCTGTGTCTGGGAGATGATACGAGAGATTTTGGTAATTTCTGGCAATCTTTTCTTACCAATATCATTCTCTCTTCATGCACATTGAAGCTTCTGTAACACTCCTGCTCCCCCCTTCTTCTCTCCCTTCCATGCTCATCCATTGTCAGTCTCGCTCATCCTCTGAGTCCAACATCTGTCTTATCTAGAGACTGTTGTACTCCGGGCAGATGGTGTGGACCCATAAAGGTCCAGAGTTGGCAGGTTTTGATTCCACTGATCAGTTGCTCCTCTCTGGTTGAAGCTGAGCCAGATATCAGAAATCAGCTGTTGCACTGTTTATTTGGATGAGTGCCTGCAGACTCATGTCTCAAAGAGGCACATGGTTCAGTCTCACTGGTTGGGTAACTTTTAGAGCATAGTTATTTTCAGCTGAGTGCTACTCTGTGTTGCACCTGCACAGCAAAAAAAAAAACAAACACAATACCCACATGGATGTTTCATTCTTGTTATGTACTTGTTTATCCATTTGTCTGTTTATTGGTCTTCACTATTCTGCCTGACCGACGAAACATAATAGGCAGCTATACATCACTGCTGCATCACAGTTTCTTTTTACCTGCCTTTAAAACAATGCAATGCCACTGAGCCAGTTTGTGCTCACTACAGAGTAAGTGCACAAAGATGCCCACAGTCCAGTCCAAATTAACCGCAGTGCCCGTAAAGCCCGCAGGACCTTTATATGCAATCTTGCAGTTGCATCACATTTTACCACAATAGCAACACATACTTTATCCTAATGAGTCACTGTGCCCATGAATATTGCACAGTCATAAACACAGACATGACTCATGTATTCTGCTCTACATGTTCACCTGAGACGAACCTTGTTGCTTGTTCCAACATCAAAGGGCAAATGAACTTTCATCTCCTGATGTGGGAGATGTGAGGTTATTTTTTATTCTCATCTGCACATTCAGCTACGTTCCTGAAACAGAAAAAGCTCCTGTGGCGTGTTTTTCCAGTAAACACTATGACGGAGGGCATTTTCTTCCAGTTCCTGTGACCTGACCTCAACTTTCCATCTCCCTCCTTGCATTTTAAAAATACGCCATCATTTGCTTTGCAAAAGCCTTATAAAAATCAATGCAAAAACTTCTGACAGAAAACTGCACAGTTGTCTTTCCAGCAGAACGCTTCACCTTAGGGAACCATGTCCTGTGGGCCCTTCCTACGTGTTCTGGTTTGCATTAAACCACACAGTAAATGGAAGGACAGCGCTTAGCAAGCTAATTGTAAGAGCAGTGGCTCCGCTCAGGAGCTTCCCCCCAGGACTCAGAGCTGGCAGCAAAGAATACACGGCAAAGTGAAGCAGAGGACATTCAGATAAACCAGGAACAAACACGACGCAAAATCTCATTTGAACAGTTTTTACCTTTATAAAACATTATCCATCATTACCCCTCAGTATTCGTTGGATGAGGTCGCGGCTGCAGTGTGTACTTCGCTCAAGAATAACAGAGTTGAAGCCACGAGATATTTTTACCGCTTTGACCACCCACATGCAGGCATTTTTGTAATCTGTCAAAACGTCTGGGGAGCATCAGGATATCTGTCTAGTTTTTAAGGGGAAGAAAACTAAAACAGCTGATATCACTGAGTTAGTGGAAGCAGAACTGTGGATTTTAAGGGCCTGGGCTCAGGGGACGAAATTTAGAGAAAACCACTCAGTTTGTTGCTGCTTCCAAAAACTTTAAATCCATTTTTACCAACACTAAACAACTGTGGTCCCAGAGATTTCTCAAATGATGCTTTCCCACATCTGCAGAAGTATGCTGCACATAACGTCTCGCCCATGTATTAGCTGTCTGGGGAAGCGGCGCTCAAAACACAACCATTAAAGAACATTTAATGATAATTAATGAACAGAAAGAGGAGATCAAAGTGTTGCTTCAGCAGCTCTCGACTTCTTGATGAGAAATCCCATTTGTCTCACAATGAACTATGACAGAATAAAGACTAGTGCAGTTGTTCTGAAAGTCTGGCCGTGGGCTTTCCTCGTAGCCTTGCTCCTCAGCAACAGGTCACGTCCACAGGCTCCAGCGGTGAGGAGGTTAATTAAGCCCTACACATGGGGTTTATGCATTAACACCTAAGGAGGTGCCGCGCTAACTGACTCAATGTTGCATCACATTGGGTAGTTATCTGCAAATGATAAAACAATCTAGTGGAAGTTAAATCACTTTCCTAAATGTTCAGCCTATTACGGAGGCATAAACAGTGTATTTGAATGCTGCTCAGTTCTGCTGTACACCACAGCCATCAATGCAACATCACTGGAGCACTTACTCATGCCCCCAAGATGAGCAACATTATATGACTCGACTCGAGCTGCTTCAATGTTTTTCTCATTAAAAGTTCAACAGTCGGGTTCTTTGGTGAGGGCAAGATTTCTTCTTCTTCTTCTTCTTCTTCCAAAAAAAAAAAATGTTTTAAGCAAAATGCTGTCCTGGATTCTCATTTTTCTTATTTGCAGGATTCAGCACTCTGGTGTTTCATGTAAAGAGAGTCGAGTGGTATGTTTTCCACACTTGAGGCACGGTTTGTGAAATACGCGCTTCTGGGGGTAGCTCCCATTCCCACGACTGCTGCTGCTGCTGCTGCTGCTGCTGCAAAGGTTGCAGTCTTGTGTATATAGCTGTGCATGCTTCCAAGGATGGGTTGGGTCCTTCTGTGGGAACCTGAGGGTCCTACCTCTCCCACAGACCCACAGACTTCACCCACCCTGCATTTTATAAGCTGCCCTTGACCCCGGCTTACACAAGCAGACACACACCGCATGTGACCGAGACCGACACTCACTCATCCTCAAAGGGGAACCAGTGATGCACCATTACGTCCGATCCTCGCCCGCCCTGATTAAAATGTGACTGCTTGCTTACTGATCTCCTCCTCCTCCTTTTTTTTTTTTTTTTTTTTTTTAAACGGTGCTGTCAGCCATTGATTTCCCTGGCCTAATCTAATCCTGGTTTCACATAGCTGGGCATTAATTAGAGGGGGAGATGGAGCAGGAGAGAGAACAGCAGAGAGCCAGTATCATATACAACCCAGGCTTTAACACTGAGAGCACAAAGCTAGATCAAGGGCCAACGGAGAGAAAAGAGAAGCACAGGATCCGTGAGTCAACCCCCCTGCTTTTATTTCGTTTTGTGCTTTCCAGACCTCGTGGGCAAGTGCAAGCTGCATTTGGTAATCAAATCTGTGCTTTCTCATCACCAACACCACCTCCTTCCCTCTCTTCATTTTCCCCTCCACTCCTGCTCTCCCTGTCAGGGTGCAGGTCGCTTGGATCTGAAGCAGCGGTATCTGTTACTTTAGAACGAAGCTCTTGCGGAGCCCCCGCTGTAAAGGAGCACTGGGTCTCTCTCTGCCTTTATGGAAACTTGATTGAAGAGAGTTGAAAGGACCTGTCTGCCTGCCTGCCTGCCTGCCTGCTTGGGGAAAGAAGGCCAGAAGAGCTCCTTCATGCCACTCACCATCTGGGGAGACTCACACCCAACTTTTCCATTTTCACCCCTATTAGTAGATGTGGCTCTGCTTCCATCTACTGGTCGGAGGGGGCACTGCAGGGAGAGAGGGGGGGATGGGGTGCTACAGAATTGCAGACATCTTATGTGTCATGCATCAGTGAGAGTTTATTTCGAGTCAGTGAAAGGATCATTGTAATGAGTTACTAACTTATGACACTTATTGCAGAGTTCTGTAAACAACCAAGCCATCTGTCTCGTCACTATCTCCTCACTCACTCTGTCTGCTCGGGGATCCTTCCACGTAAACACGGCACTCTCAATCTGTGCTTGTGCATGACTGGATGTCGTCTCAAAGATATTAAACAATTGTCTTCTCAATTACAAGTGGAATTAATTCGCTCATTCCAGAAAAACCTTGCATAATGTTCGGTTTCTCTTCCTGCTGCTGAGGCTGCAACACAAAGAAGGAGCTACGGAGGGAGGAAGGTACGATGTGCACCTCTCCGCACCACCTCCATGTGTGAGCTCCTGCAGAGCCGTGCACACTCAAACTCAGACAAACACTCAGCTGCCAGATTCTTAGTTATACCTGGAGCTATAAATCCAGCCTTCATGATAGTTATAGTGTTGAAAAGGTCTTACAGTTGAAACTTAATGGTCATTTTGGAGACCGCAGATGAACTGTAGTTTATATTGTGACTGATGAATCTAATATTTGGTCTGGCATTAGTGATGCAAGTGGGGCAGGTGTAACGCATTAGAAACACCGCTCAGTGCAAATCAACAGCATTTTAACTACCACAAGGATGAAGAAACTTAAGGAGTGAACATTTCTCTAAAACAAAAACTAAACACTGACCCTGATTGGCTGGATTTGAACCTGAAGTAGCTGCAGCCGATCATTTCTGAACTATTTTCACTTGAATGAGTCACATAGACTAAAAAGAGACAAAGGAGGCTACTGAAAGGTCAGTTTGCATCTACTTACACGTCTGTAGTGGTTTGACTGTTAACATTTCTTGTTGGGAAGTCAGTTGCCTCAACACAGAGGCTCCAGCTCAGGTGCCTCCTTTCTCCTTGGGCCCCCTCCACCAGGTAACCTTTTGGTCGTTGAACCGTTGGCCTGTCTGTGATCACTTATGCCACATAAATACGGAGAATAAAATGTCATTGTGAGAGGTTGAATGCTTTCGTAGATAATGAAATATTCATCGTCATCAGATTTCCTGTTGGAATCGAACCATACGCCATTACCAAACATACACAAACACACACTCAGACGTGTCCTGAGGCTGTCGTCGAGCACACAGGAAGTGACCGTGACCAATGTGGTTCACTATGAATTGGTGTAATGTGCATGCTCGGGAACCACTCGGCGGTTTCATGGAAACTATAATCTCTTCCCTCTGCACTTGATACGAGGCTAATGAATCTCCAAGTTATAGAGCAAAGACGGTATTTGGTATGTGTGATGAGAAGATTACGACAAATCAAAGGTTGTTAGCTCTTGTGCTGCTATTTGACTTGTAAATAAAACGCTTCAGACGGGAAAGGAATTTGCTGCACATTTGCGCTCATTACGATGAGGGTAAATTGTTAAGTGTGGCGTGGCTGCCTGTGGGCCAAAGCACGATGAGTACTTTCACATGGGCTTTCTGGTTGGCAGCAGCTGTCTTCTGCCAATTAGACACATCATGTGTGTGTGTGTGTGTGTGTACGTACTCATCTCCAAACAAATACATCCCAGCTCTCCTTGCCCCCCCGGGTACATGATGCCCGCTCTTTGGCAACCCTCCTGACACCATCCTCACACTCACATCAGTTGTGCCCCTGATCTGCTCTAGGGGCTGACCAACGCACACAAACTTCCTCTCATCAATTCAGATTTAATGTCGTCTAAATATGGAAGAAGCTGCGGTGACGGAGGAGGAGGAGGAGGAAGAGCAGCGGGCGGAGAGCAGACGAAGGCCTCATTGAACATTAAAGGAAACAAAGCAGCGGAAAGGTTGATATTTCATGTCAGTACAACCCTTCACATGTGATGTAACAGATCAAATGTGAAGAGAAATCCCTCCTGCGTTGAAAGCAGATCTTTCTGTCTGTGGTTCGCTGGATAAAGACAGGTTCATCACAGACCTGGTTGAAGTTCTGGTCAACAGCATCTCCGCAGCTTTTCCTTTGTTTGACTCACCTCTGGAGTCGTGAGAAAAAAAAAAAATCACGAGTTTCAAATTTGCACTCGGCAAAGTGCTGCGGTGTTATCTGCAGGCTCTTATCCGGTGCATAAACTATTCACTCATGTCCAATGGGTGAGTGAATGGATTATGAATGAGTGTAGTCCGATTTAGCATAAAATGAAACACAAATGGCAGTTAAGCTAACCGGTCTCTCGCTGACTGAACTAGAATAAAAGCAGGGAAAATCAACATCTTATCAATCTTCAGCCTGATCCACGGTAATGAAACGGAAACTCTACATAAGAAATCAACTGTCAAGTTTACATCAATATGAATTTCAGCAAAAATCAGGGAAGGAAAACGCAAAGTTAACGCACATTTCCATTCACTGCTGTTAAAACATCAAGAAAACGTGATGATGCATTGAAAATGAAAAGTATTGGATTTTTATAAGTCTATATTATGTATTAATATGGGATGTCACAGCCTCCAGACTGGACCAAATGATCCAGTACTCAAATACTCGCATAGTACTCAAATGATGTTTTTACTGATGTAAACTTTTCCATCTTAGCCACATGTGAAAATACAAGTAGCATTATGTCACCAGCAGTGGAGGACGCCCTCTTTCCTCCGTGACACCAGCACAATGTATAATAACCATCATCCTGTACAGGTGCAGTTTTGTTTTCAAAGCCAAGATGATCAGTCATTTCTTTACCCCATCGCTTGCAGCTTAGAAATGTGGTGCAGTATGTGCTGGTTGGTTCACTTAAAACTCTGGCGGACAATCTATTAATAATACTTAAACAGAAAAGTTATGAAATGCTGAGCAAAGATGTTCTTAGTAATCCATTCAGACTCACAGATCTTATGTAAACCGGTCGTCCCCGTCTCCCTCCAGGACGAGCCCCAAAAACAAAGCTGAGACAGACTCCTGTTGTGAGAAGAGCTGCAGAAACCGCTTTCTAATTAACACAACAGTCATAACAAATGCATTCATCTATCCAAATAAATAGTGTATCCGTTCAAAAAGTGCTTTGTGTTACAATTAAATATCAATAAATCACGACCCCGTTAGGTTACATTAACATAATCACTGTAATTAGTGCCGTTAGTAGAAACAAACAGATGGGTTTGTGTGTCGTACAGTGGATGTTACCAGGTTAGATCTCTCTATGGCTGCGAGGGAGACTGCTTTATATGTGGAAATGTAAAACTGATCTGGGACTTTCCAAATAATGAACAACTTTATTTCACCTCTAGTATTCAAATAAGAAAGCCTCGATCGCATGTTTTTCAACCAGTTCCCCGAAAACAAACAAATGACGTGTAAGTACAGATAAAGCGAGAAGGATGAGTAGCAGCTCATCGCTCATCACTGTCCATGAGATGAATCACAGTGAAGCAGCAGGAATATTGTTCTCTTTCTTGCCTGGACTTCATTTTTTAACATGACGGAGGAAATAATGGATGGATGGATAAAAGCTTGAGTGCTCCGAGGTCCCGTTGCCAGACTGCCCTCTTATTCCCAGGGCGAACCATGAGTCAAACAAAGCTCACACAAGCAAACGTGTGCGCACTAGTAAGCACTAACAAGGCCTGTGTGCCAGTTTTGACAGCTGTGTTTGTGTGAAACCTTTGGGCGCCACAACCTTAACCAGGCTGCCTGCCCATCCCCGCTGTTGGCCTGGCTCAAGCTGATGCTACACACACACACGCACGTATATAAATAAACATAAACACTGAAAACAACACATGTGACATAAGAACTGGCAAAAAGGAGGATATTCTGGGGGGATTTTTTTTCAGCTGACCCTGTGTATCAAACACAGCCTAAAAAGGACATTTATGATAATTATGAAGTTCCTACTCCACACACCATCATGTCCTACTCACAGAAAAAAGGGGAGCACTAAGAGCACCAGCCATCGCCATCTCACAAGACACAGGGACCCAAAAATGACAGCAGTCTGTTGGGAAGGTCACAGCCTGTGCACTACATATCCATTTGAGCTTTTTGGCATGGCGATCTGCTATGATAATGGCTGCCCAGAGGGGGAACTCGCTGGATGGATGGCGCTGTTTTAATCTCAGAATGGCAGACCTCTGTGACCTTGTCAGGAGGTGTCCTAGGTCTGGGTGACTGACGAGATTCCCTACAGGCATGGCACATAGCTTAGAGCACAACTCGCCTGCGATGCAGTGGGAGAGTGTTGGGAAGACAAAGATGAGACAGGGAGCATGCAGAGCTCACTTCTCAGAGTCAGACACAAGGGAGAGCGAAGCAGCTGTACAGAGATGCAAGATAAAGTCGGGCACAGTGTGCCAGAAATAAGTCATGCAGGTAAAGCAGCCTAACAGACAAAACCAGAGACGGAAAAGCAGCTATTAGTATTCAACTGATGTGCTCGCAGGCACTGATAAATACCATACCAACCTATTTTCACTGAGAGACGTCGCTTCTCTACAGCAGCTTCTTTTCCAAACCTAGAGACTCAGAAGACAGAGATTATGGTAAAGCATTATGTAGGACACACACAGCTAACCATGCACAAATGCAGCAGAGGCTGTGTGTCTTCACCCCTATAGAGCAGAGTGAACATACAGGAGAAGGAAGAGCGGATACAGCTCCTGAAGGTGTTTGAAAAGTTTCTGACACATCCACCATGAATAAGCAGCTGGGTATTGGTAAAGTACCAACTGAGGCCACAAGTCATTATTTACCCCCAAACTTTTCTAATTCACTTCTTGACTTTCTTCCATGCAAGTTGAGGATTTGTAATTCTGAAGCCAAGCAGTCTGGTTTGTAACCTGGCCACAAGAACGACGTTCAATCCAATCAATTTATGAAGGAAAAAAAACCTCATTTTCTCCTGCACACTCACTGGCTCACAGACGCACATGGCGAGCAGGCTTTGGCGTGTGTCAACATGTTGAAACTCTCTGAAAACAATGTCAAATCCTCTTGAGAGAGCAGGACGTCAGCTCCTGTGGTTAAACCGCAGGGTATTTCATTAGAAACCGAGGAGGGGGGGTGTCATTGCGACATGAGGATGATGTTAAGGAACGGCAGATGGATGGAAAGGTCAATTATTAAAATCTTGACTGATGGCTGTGGTATATAACCACACGGTTCACCACAGAGAGACACATCGCATCCTCTGTCCTTTCACCAGACGCAACGCTTTACATGTTCAATCAATGCCCGTTTATACGTTTAATCTCTAGTGTTTCGGCAGCGGTTTTGTGCAAGACGATGGGTCAATGACAGCAACTGAGAGGCTGCAGACGCTGGAGACGCATGCTTGTGGTCCAGTCTATGGCAGGGAGAGAATTAAAAGGGAGGAAAACCAAGGATTATGTCGGTCAGAGGCTCCAAATGTCGGTTTTGATTATTTGTCGATTAATTGCCCGGCCCTAGTTTTGGCCGTGCTGTATCTGCACTCCTGGCACAACTGTGGCACCAGCTGAGAGGTTGTGGGGCGTCGTCACCATCTCCCACCTGTGTCTGAGCTAGTAGGGCTGGGCTTGTCCCCCTCCACCCCCCCCCCCCCCCCCAGGTCCATGTTAGACACTTTGAACAGCCTGCCTCATTTGAGAGAAGTGCTGTGCTCGTTCCAACTGTGTATGACGACAATGTCTGCGATTGTTTCAGACCGTGGAACGAGGGAGTCGATGGACAGGACTTACAGGATTACTGTGTCAATGTGATGAAGTACCTTGATTTTACAAGTGCTTCATTTATTGAATTAAACTAAATACATTATCATCTCATTATTTTATCTGTTGTGCTTTCCTAAAAAAATGCTATGTCACAACACAGACAGTATGTTACTGCCCCCTACTGCAGCAGTACAGTAAGACCATCAGGTTTTCAGCCGAGCAGCTCGCAGCCGAATCCTCACAACATCACAAACTTAAACCCAAAGTGAACGTTTAACCATCTGTTAAAAAGACATAATAGCAATAGATTACAGTCCTGGTTGATTTGGCGATACCTGCTGTTACCGTGGCAACACAAGTGCCTCTTAACAGGACAGCTGAGCAGCCACTTTGTCCAAAAAAAAAAAAAAAAAACACAAGGACGAGCCAAGTTTGCAAAAGAATAGAAGAGATAACTCTGATCACATTGTGCTTTCTATTAACGTATTGATGACGATAGGTTCATTTACATATTTGCAACGTCACAACGTATCGGTTAAAATGCTGCAACTCGACAAAAACACTAACAACGTGCATCGTTTTTCCTGCTCTTGTGAAGCATGACAGTAATTTGCACTTGTTGATTCGCTTTCTGCAAAACAATCATTTGCCATAACTCTGTAATTACTGCTGATTTACTGAAGACTGAAAGCAACTGATGTCATTTCCAGTGTCAGGGTTTTATTCCAGCACATGATTACATGACTGACTTAAGACGACCAACAAGAGAAGATCCATGGAGCAGCTTCACTGATGTCTGTGCCGTCTTTCACCTGAACGAGTGGTGATGAGTTCAGAGGAATCGAGTTACAATGGTTAACCTGATCCAGGTGCTTCACTTCACCTGCACGTTCACTGATGTGTTTTAAAAGAAAAAAGAACAAATAGGCCGTCGACTGCATTCAGCTTTTATCTGCTCAGTGAAAGCAAAGCTGGTTAAGGCAGGCTGGGAAAACACCGCTTTAACAACCACAGGAAGAAAAAAAAAACAACTAGATTTCCAATTAAAGCTGAAATCTAAAGTATTGCTGTGATAATTTAACTGTTCGGCCTGTTTTCCTTATGTATTTTTTACCTTAGTGATTTTCAGGATCAAGCACAGACACGTCCCCGTGTGAACTCAGCGGACGGCAGGATCACACCACGGACAGGTCACTGATCACTGACGGCGGCGACGCAATCACAAACCTCGTTCACACCTGTGGGCAAATTAAGTCTGTTGGTTGACAGTCAGAGCTGCAATTAAATCCATGTTCCTCCTCCTGTGAAAACCCCGTGTGCACCACATGTCCCTGATTTGGGTGAGAGACAGAAATACACACACACAGAGCACATAGTAACCAAGAGGTTAAAAATAGGACTAATCATGAGTATTAAGATCATCATCATCGTTTTTATGATGAAGAACTAGTGTGCTTCTAATGGCGTTCTTGGACCAGGTGTGTTACGCTCCTGCAGCCTGACAGGTGCGGCAAAGTGAGTTTGACTCCATCACCCTTCAACGGCAAATCAGCTGTACACAGAGTGAGAAGAGCTTCAATCAAGGAACTGAAGTAGAAACAACACCTGTGTGGGCGGAGTCAGGTCTAAGAGCTGTTACAGGTTCAGGCTTCTGCCACTTGTGGAATTGATGCTCATCTCATCGACTCAAGGGCCACACACCTGCAATTACAGGATGACTTATCGTTAAGATAAACAACATAAAACTCCCACAGCATCTTTGTGTCTTAACTGGTGCATCAAATCCTCTCGGAGGTATCTATGTAGAAAGACAATGGTAGAGTAGTGTTCCTCTTTAGAGAGTAGGTCAGTGTGTAACAAGCTGGCAGCAGAAACTTGACAGCTATTCACTGGATCCTGTGTCCTTTTGTGTCTTTAATGAAGCTTAAAAAAAACAAAAAACGAGCGCTCCCTCTCTCAAGTGTCACTGTTTTGACGATCGAGTCAGCTGAAACCATGCAGACATGTGTTGAACCACCACGTCAGGACAAATTTAGCTTTAAAATGCAAATGGCACTAGACGTAACACAGGTAGAGCTGTTGTGATATTCATCTGAAACAACACACACTGATTGAGGCCATCTATCACCATGTGACTCATACATAAAACATTGGACACGTATAGAAACGCAGCCCATTTTCGTCCACCGCAGTTAAAGCCTTCATGTTTATGTAAACGTGTGGCACCGCTCCATATCTGTGCACCAGGTTTGGTACGTCACTAATGAGCAACAGCAGGATCTCCCTGCTCTGCATGAGCCTTTGAGTCTCATTCTGCTCAAGGTTAACTGTTTTTTTTCCAAGGCAGACATGAACGGCTTGTACAGTAAGTAGCGTGTTCACACACAGCTGTACGTGTATGTGTGTGCATGTCCACCACTGCCACCCCGAATCAACATCACAACTAATGTCAAATCATAAATAAAACAGGCGTCCATATGTTTTACACTCCTCTATACACTGTGACAAATGCACACAAATGCAGTGTGTAAGCAGAACGCTTGGCTGTGTTTTCACATGAAAACACAATCAGTCCGCGTCAATCAGTCAAACGTCGTCGCACACAAACAGGGAAAAACAAAACACATGACAAGAGCTCGGCTGCTCTTGTTTTTTTTTTTTCTTTAAGAGACCGAATGATTCATTGATTTATTGATTGAGGGATTGATTCATGGATGGCCCAAGGATTTAATAAAGTGAAATAACAGATGTGTATAATGACATATTTTCCTGTGAGCCTGGGACCTTTATGGATTCCCAGAATAAAACCACAACCAAAAGCACCAGCCGTCCTTTATGAGATAGTACAAGCAGGTTCTGCCTCATTTTTACTGAGTAAATGTCATTCAGATTGCAGCCACCGTCTGTGCACAGAGCTCCTGATTTACTAGGGCAGCAGCTGACGACACACACACACACACACAGCACTTGGACTGACCTCCAGACTCATTATGTGAGTGAAAGAAGTCACAGACACAGGGAATTCATAACGTCACTGAACTCAGAGCAAGTGGAGGAAGGAACGGGTTCATTATTCAGCTCCAGTTTGGATCCGGCTCCAACAATGGCACCCATAAGGACAACAAATAACACACACACACTGTGTGTTATCCAGCTTTGTGCATCTCATGAGGCAGATCAGGTCAAATTTGCATTTAAAGGACAAATCAGAGGAGCCTTAATCAACCCAGCCCTCTGTCTTAATTATCTAGATGAAAGAAGGCTCCTTAGATGGACTCTGACATCTTCTAGCCTAAAACCAAACTACACTGCTGGAGCACACGTGACGTGCTGGCGGCACGGCGGCCTTCCTGATAACTTCATCTAATGAACTGAAGAAGCTGGAAGCCTGTTGTATGTGGGAGCGCGCGAAGCTCCAGGTGCTCTGGAAAGAGCTTCTTGAGCTGATTTCAAAATTAGCATCAAGAAGCCAGATTGTGTGTTTATTACAATCCAGTACGCACCCTGAAGATTTCCCACGTAAACTCATCAGATAAACAAATTATAATCCAAACCTGTAATTGCTTTCAAATGAAAGGGCGTTCAAAAACCCAGAGGATTAACGAGTTCGCAATTGGCCTCAGAATATTTTTTTGTTTTCCTCTTCAACATAACAAAAAGGAAGCTGCCGGATCAAAATGCAATACTGATTAAAAACAGTAGTGCCATTAAAATCTTAATGATACCTGTCTCTAGTCACTGGATTCCCTCAAGTCGTGTTAATATGCAGAAATGAGAAGCTTGTACATTACAGAAAATGAAAGCAGTCCATAGGTGCCACACAGCCTGAAGGCTCCACACAGGACGTGGGAGGAAAACGTTAATGCTTAATAATGTAAATCACTGAAAGCCAACTGGCTCGCGCGTGAGAAAACGTTCATGTCAGCTATAAATAATATAAAAACACTGATTTCCCTCAGTGAGGTAGTGGCCTTTTGGCGTCATGTACTCAGTGATATTCATTTCCCCCACTAAGAAATGCAATGGAAAAGCAAAATGTGCTGAACAGAGTAGACGCTACATAGGAACCAAGAAGAAGGTAGAAGTGACGAGCTTCATTTTCTTTTGTCTCGCAAGGGTTTCCAAAAAATTTACTTCAGAAACATCAAAAACATGTCAACGTGTTGGGGAAGGTCTCTGGTTGCTCACGGTCTGCTTCTTGCTCCGATATGAGCTACCGTTTTGTCGCAAAATGCCCCAACGTGAGACCATTGCCAAAGGCAGAAAATCACTCAGCACTCAGCAACAAGTTACCGTGGCAACCTCTGAACTTCAGGCCAGAGCCACAGCTGAGACCTGTTCATTAGACAGGGACTCCTCTGCAGTTTATCATCAACTATTTCACATTTATATGAAGTCTGTGAAGCACAACCAGACACACACACTGAGACACACACACATAAACACTCACTCAGTAAACATCAGTGTTGCTTTTGTGGAGACAACTGAGGGATTTGAAGTGATGCTGAGGTTGCTCTCTTCTGTTGGACAGGTAATTATATGCTTTGCTTCGGGGAGGATTTGTTATTTTTATGAAATGCGTAACTTTTGCTAACGTAGCTACTTTTGTAGCTTGTATTAGCCTAATGCTAATATTAGCTTCTCTGTGGGTTTAAAACGGGTCGGTGACGCTAGTATTGAATAGATTATTTCATCTCATATTTCATCTTCATATCTCATTTTCGTGCGGTGTGCGTTCCAGTTTGTGGGGGCGTGGCTTGGACGTACACACTGACGGGAGGGGGAGGAGGGGGGAGGAACTCAGAGGAGGTGCAATTTTCAAATCTTGCTAGCTCTCCAGGATTACCAACCCCAGCTTTAAGCTGTAAAACCTGAGTTTGAGAGCTTTTTTTTTTTAACTGAATCTCACTCAGAGCAGTTAAGTTTGTGGGTTTGGTTCTGACCCCCTCAGAAATACGGAGGAAACTTTTCCTTCTCCTATTAGTCAGGGTTGCCTGCAGCTTTTAGAAAGGCTGTTATGGGCCAGAGTGACTGGCACAGTGAAGCTCCTGTTTGGAGACATAATCAGTACGTCAGCTGCAGGAACATGCAAACTGATGAGCACGCACACGCACACACACACACACACACACACCTATATATATACACTGTACCGGCATGGACAGACTGCCAGGCCTGACCTGACGGCCGCCTACCCTCAGGTTCCTAACAGGTCAGGTTGTTATCCGTTACCACGGACATTTAAAGCCACTTAGTAAAGGAAATAACTCCCTCATCCCTCATTCCCACACACTTTCTCTCTCTCTCTCTCTCCATGTCTCCTGCACCTCGCTCTGTCACTGACTCATTTGTTTTATGACAGGTTTCTCCTCCCCATCTCTGCTTCTTCTTCTTCTTCTTCTTCTTTCCTCCGTCCCTCACTGACTGGTTTCTGGCCATTTAGCAAAGCCTATTAGGGCCCATTGTCTTGTGAGAGCAATGACCAGTCAAACCAGCACGGCCTAATCAGAGTGCAGGGAATTCATCACAATCTTAAGGGAAGAGAGCTGTTGATGCAATTTGTTTTTCCCTCGCACCGTTCAAGAGGAAAAAACACACACGGCTCAACTAAATAGCTCCACGGAGAGAAAGGGGCGCTACGGTAAATTGTCGACTTTCAGGCCATTAAGCTCTCAGTCGTAAATATACAATGCCACACTCCCTAAGCCAGCAAATCAATCACATTTAAGCTTTTAGAGTATCACAAGCAATTGTTCCTGAATTGCTTAATGATATGCAGGTTATAGAGAGACGAATTAGCATCTGTGCACATGGCTATCAAAACGAAGCCATATCATTTTTTTTTTTTATAGCAAGCTGCCACATCTGGCTCACAAACACTCTGAAATTGATTTGATCATGCCAATCAATCGGGCAGGCAGTTATTTACACATATAAATAGCTGTGAAACCCAATTCAGAAATCAGGTCGTCAGAGTGCAGACACAGGCACAAGAGACCGAAAACAAAAACAAAAAAGACTCGTTTAGAAATCCACCACGCTGTTCAAACAGTCATTTCTTAATTCAGCCATCCAGACATCCATTTAGTCGAGTGAACGTGCCGATACTCCCGATGGTCTGCGCTCCGTACCGCCTCCAACATATTCTGGAGATTTGACAAATGGACAAATTAAAATTTAAATATGGGCAAATGCTGAATAACAGTGGAGCTGACAAGCCCGTTTGTCTTGGTTTTAATTACAGGATGCTCAATTACTTTTCATTACTAATGTAATTTGCTCGCTAATTTGGTTAAATGGGCTCTGAACCTGGGGATGGAAACCTTTACTTCAAATCGTCTAGGAAACAGTGATCAATGTCTTATATTGGGTTTTTTTTTACAATCTGGATATAATTTTTATCTTTTGGAGAATGAAACTTGTCAAAAAACTAAAACTATTTGATATGACGGCTGTGACCTCATCATTCAAAAGGTCGTCTCGTCCAAGCACGGCTCGCAGACGCCAACCGCAGTGCAGCCAGTCCAAACAAAAGTACCTCCAATATTTTAGGGAAGCATCTAGTGAACTGAAAGGGAGAAGTGTATCGTAGCGGCAGCAGGCTAAAACCGGGCAGACGCCATATGGATTAAGCTCCCCCGGCTAATGATCGGCTGCTGTTCACGGTCACGAACGCCTGAACGATCAGCGATCTGGTTCTCAGACCTGCAGTTAGATTGTAAATTGGAAAATTTGACCAGCTATCTCACGGCTTGAGCAGCTCCAATTTCCCACATGACTGCTGCCAAAAGGTCCAATATACACTGTAGTGAGTCCTCTTTTAATATTATTGGAAAGGTGTTTGCTTGTTGTGGCTAAAGTGCGGACCTGACTGAGATTGTGCGGTGATGTGAAACTGAATTTCTCTGCAGCTCCCTGACTGTCTTTCTGCAGGGTAACTCATCCTTTCTCTTTTTCCTTCTCTACATTGCTCATACTGTATGTGGTCATCTCGTTTGTACAGTGGCGACTACAAGAAGAAGACAGAGACCATCACAAAGCAGAGGACAGGTACCTTAATCTCCACCAGAGGTCCTGAAAGGTGCAGCAGATTCAAAGATGGACGACTCCTCGTGTTAATCCACAGACCTGGTGGTTTTAATACATCTGAAAAGAATGATTCATTGTTTATCAATGGGATCATTCATAAACTTTTTTTTTTACCATCTAATTGAGCCCTTTAACTAAGGCTGGTCTTCATGTAGCTTTAACAGACACCTACAGTAGTACAAGTCCTCAATACTCATACTACATGTAAAAGTGAACAGCATCAAAACTAGCATCAGCTAGTTGTGCTTGAAGTTATTAAAAATAAAGTATTTAATCATGTACTAGTACTGTGCAAGATCTCTGATTCAGAAATGTGTAAGCAGCATTTTACAGGTGTAGCTGCTAATGGTGAAGCCATTTTTATTTTAGCTTATATAAATTTTATATATAGGTTTGTATAGTGGTTCCTCCTGACCTGGGTGCAGTTGTATGTCGTGTCCTCTCCGTCGGTGTAAGTTAAATCCGGATTTGAGAAGCAGTTTTTGTCAAAAAGCTAACTGAAGAGAGAGTCCGAGTGGGCGGCTAGCCAGCGAGCTAGCTAGCTAGGTGAGAGCCGACCAGCTAACGGCTAACCGCTAACCGCTAACGGATGGTTGGCCGTAAAATGGCACAAAACCTCAGTGTAAAAGTGAAATATTACATCTCTTTGATTTTGATTTCGACGGTAAACGTCAATGTGTGGAGGAAAGACGTAGAGGAGACGTCAAAGGGAAAAGACGATGACGGTGCAGAGTTAATTAACTGAACACCTGGTCGCTTTTTTTTTCTTTTTTTTTTTTTTACTAACTTTATTTATAACATTTGAATGACACTTACGCATTTCCTAACTACAAAAAACTATAATAAAACGCGGTATTTAAACGGAGAAGGTTGAATTAGTATTTTGTAATATTGTGTTAGGATGATGTTGTTAAATCTAATATAGAAACAGGCCATCTGTTGTTTCTGCATTTATTGTCAAACTATAAAGGTGCTTCGATTTAAATGTGGACGAGGGATTATGGGATGGCATTTCTCCTTTCTTTTCATAAAGGAAGGTCCAGTGTTTCCTATGTTAAAGGAAATAATAAGCAGAGTTTACCTGTGCAGCTCCATCAGGACTCTGGAGGTCATCCATGGTGTTTTCTTAGAGCCACTAAAGTTATTTACACACAGTCACTGTGTGAAATAATCACATGGTCATAAAAGACAAACTGGGTCGAGTGAGTGTGTAAGTTATTAAAAATAGAGTCTGTTACTTTACAGGATCAAGTTGAATCAAATAGACAAAACAGAGTATAGACAAAACAGTCAGGTGAATTTAATGGAGCGAGGCAGTTGGCAGCTTTCCCTCCCTTTTTTTTTTTTTTTTTTTTTGTAGAGCATGAGAAAAGTAAAATGCCAGACTTTGTTTCTGAGAGTGTTTCCTCCCAGATCGACTGATTTATTCAAACATCCAAGATGCACATAAACACCTCTGTCTTTGTTCTGGCCCCCAGCGAGGGATTCAGCAGGTGAAACCCCGTCTGATTCCTCTTTCCTGCTCTCCTCCACGAGCCACTCATCAATCATTTAAGGGGGAGTTAGCCTGTATGGTACTCTTATTGATTACCTACCTTTTTATTTCCTGCCACTTGTTGAGGTCAGATTGGTTTATTTGTATACAGAGTTTGATCTGTTCCCAGACATGGCGACTGATGTAACAGCTTGATCCCATAGTCTCTCTGCTCTGTGACCCTCGGTACTACAGTGCATCCATGTAAAGCTCATGTGGACAAATGCACAAACAGTGAATATAGCTGCAGGTCTTGACTGATGTGTGGATGCATACAGAATGGATAATCTGAATTGTAGATATTGGACACATCTGAGCTGAAAATGATGTGAGGAGGCTTTGTGAGAGTTTTTCAAAGAGCACAAAGAGCAGGACTCACCTCCGAGCAGCACTCACGCCAACCAAAGTACAATATCAGTGTGATCAATAAAAACAAGGACGGCGAAAAAGGGGCCCGAGAGCGATCTGAATAACTCCTCTGTGATCCTGTTTACACTCTTTCCATATATATATGTGTGTATGTGTGTGTATTTTCTGACATGTGGATTAGACCTGCACTGCTCGTGTGTGTGTGTGTGTGTGTGGGCGTGCATGTACTCACACTCGCACGTGCTCGTCATTTTCATTTAGAAAGAAAATTGCATTTCGGCAGCATATGTAAGTAATTAGCATATTTTTCATTTGTGAAGTAACTGCGCTCGTCAGGCAAACACAGCCAGCGCCACATTATTATTTCACATATGAGGCCACATTGCACTGATTTAGGGAACGGGCTCGGCTTTAAAATGCTGCAAAAGTGAGCTTTGATAACAGAGACACAAACAGCGATGACGCAGATGTGATGTGTGAGCATTAATGGTGTCAATGAAGCAATGTCTCAGTTATTTTTAGCCTCAGTTTAAAATACAATGGTGAATACCTCAACAAACACATATGGTAAACCCCACAGGACTGAATCAAGTTCATTCCACCTGTTTTAACAAGCTCTGCTGTTGTGGGAGAAGAAGAAGTTAACTGTGATGCTTCATGATAAATTACAGCGTGATGAACGTGTGATCTCTGCAGGTTTATGTAATGAATTCACCTGCACCGTGACAAGCTTCTCTAAATTAAAGTGCGATTATAGACAAACCACATTACATGGTTTTCACCGTCTTATATCCATTCGTCGTGACTCGTCGTGATCATTTCCTGCCAAACATTCACATATTCACCTCATGAGCCCTTCACCAGCTCATCCAGAAAGAAAAATGACCGCCCCCTGGAAGCTATACAGGAACTTTATAATTTCTCAATTTGCATTTTCCACTGGAGGGTCAAAGCGGAGCAAATTAATCTGCAAGTATATCAGAATTACCACCCGGACCTTCCACCTCATCAGCGTCCATGTGCTTCATCATTCTCTGCAAAAGTGGACAACAGAGCCTGAACCTGTTGTGGGTCCATTTGTCAGGAAAGCTTGTGTAATGTCAGCTACAAAACAACATGTTTGTAGATAAGTTTTTTTTTTTAAATGCTGAATGTATAAACAATAAACTTTCAGATTTAAAGTTGCACTGTCCCAGATCACTGTTCCTGGCCAGAGAGTTAACCAGGGACTTCAAGGGACTTCTGAAAGCTGAAATATTTCACTTGTAAAAAGAAAGAAACAAAAAAAGAGCAAAGATTTTCCCTCTTTGGGACTCTCGGATCACACCTGACTGGTCAGCAGCAAGATGTGGACATCAGACAGTGCGACAGCAGCATCAGATCTCAAAGGGAGAGTCCTGTCTCCGTCCCCGTCCACCTTCTACTCAGAGTGAATCAGGAGGCGCCCAGAGGCTGAACACAGAGATGCTGTGCAGCGGCATGCAGCTCAGGTTTAACAGTTTAGAGAGAAGACTCCCCTGTCGCCTGCTTTGATCCAACACACAGACATTAAGGTGGCTGAACTACACCTGCTCCTTTAGCAACAGAGTGACACCACCAGGGGGCACCACGGGAGGTCCGTCCTCCCACAGGCCGTCAGTGTGTACAGCTCAAAGCTCACTGCCGGACACTGACACATGAGAGCCTGGAGAAGATGGTGGAGCAGGACAGTGGCTGCAGGGGGGAGGATCTAAAACCTGTAGGAGAGGAGGGGGATGAAAACATGTGAGCAAAGAGTCATGCAGAGCTGATTGTTTATCAGCTCTGCATCAGCTGTCACCCCCCCGAACAGATCTCTGGTGTCTCAAGGCAACTCAACAGTAACAAGAGAGTGTGGGGAGTTTCCACTTCCTCCCAAGGTGCAGGGGTTCGCACACAAACAAACCTGAAGTGTTCAACCTTGTGCATCGTCCCATCAGTTCTCACAGCTGTAACAACTTCACCTATCCATCCACATGAGCCTCACACACTTCTTCTTTATCATTTATCCAGAAGTCATCATCTGTTGTTTAATAGCTATGCTGAGAAGTGGCAGACATCTCTGGGCTCTTTGTTCTCCTCTTACACCGGTGTAAATGATGGTGCTGTTGTTGACAGGTAATGATTTCAGACAAACAATATTATGCTGCAACACACACACACACACACACACCCATCCTGGATTAGTCATTTTCTTTGTGTTTTGCTGTTTTCAATTGTTCTCTCAGGTAATTGGGAAAAATTGCAGCGATGGCAAACTCATGAATACAATATGACTAATGCTTCTCAGACGGCAGACAAACAGAAACACGTCCGTCAAATGCTGATTGAAAGAGTAGAAAATGGTGCAAAATTCCAGTTCAGACAATAAACAAAACACATGAATGTCCTGACCTAAAGCGAAGCCACACAGCCCCCATTTGGGATTCTCACATTAGGATTAACGTGCCTCGTTTTAAAAACTGTGTCACAATACGAGCCTCATTAAATGGCTGCAAAAAAAAAAAATAAAAAAGCATCACATCCACACAAACACTCACCGGTGGCTTTTTTAAGGAAAACACAGTGTCTCTGCAGCTTCTTCTCCAAAGCACCAAGGAGACACAGACACAGGCAGAAGTTTAAATCATCCACTATTTAAAACACTGTTAGCTCGATGGCTGCAGAGTTGGCAGATATGACCTGTGATTCACCACTTAACATCCTTAATGTTAATTAGAAACATATTAAACTTTGGTCAATAGTGACAAACTTTACCTCGTTAGCTCAGTTAAAGGGTCAAAAATTCACATATTCACTTCATTTTAACTCAGAGGTGGCTTGGCCCGGGTCGAGCCCTGTGCCCGCACCCTAGACTTCCATGCCCAGCGCAGTGGTGGCATAGCCCTCGAGGCTCCGGTTGCCAGTGACGGCCGGGTATGCCCACCTTCACTTGAGTTCTGTCATTGGCTGAAGAAAACACACCGACTCCGCCCACAAATGTCCCGACTACACCAAAACGTCAAAATACAGGCAGATTGAGTACAAGCTCATAGGTGATGATGAAGCAGGATTTCTTTTGCATAAGTCTAAATCCTACAGACTCCACCTTTAGTTGAATCTTATGCAACATCAGAAAAAAAAACCCAAAAACAGAGAACCAGAGATGTCCCCAGAGATGATAAACTGCAGAAGAAAGGCAAGATGTAACTTCATCAAACAGAGCTCTTCGTATTTGATCAGAGGACGCCTGCAGAAAACCCACCACCCACTCCCACCCAGTAAATACTGAGACTTGGCAGATGAAACAGCTTTTAACCACAAACTCTCAAGTCCCCTGATGACACTTGTGGCTCTAACAGTCAAACCAAACGTCTGTTCACAAGGTAATGACACAACGCAACCAGAGCACCTACACCTATCAGCCCCTTCCCCTACTACACACACACACACACACAAGCAGGATGCCATGCATGGACGGTTACAGATGTGTCAGACTAACAGGCCAGCACCAAGTGAATAAATCATCAAACAAGTGTACACAGATGAGGCTCCACTGGCTGAAGTGCAGTTTAGCCAGCGTTGTTGAATAATGCATTCTGCCTCATGAAGTTGAAATTATGTTCACTGGTCATGTTTTTTCCTCTGGAGATTGCACTACACTGGGCTGCCGCAATGGCCCCTTTCTAGCTTTTAATGTTATTACTACAGCGCGACCTTTGACCTCATCGTCGTGAGGTTCCTGCAACAGAATTCACTTTACGTATTGTTTTATTTATGGTGAAATGACACAATCTCAGAATAAAAACAACAACAAAAGAAGCATGGATCTTAAAGGCAAGGCAAGGCAAGGCAAGTTTATTTGTATAGCACAATTCATACACGAGGCAATTCAAAGTGCTTTACAGAAGCAGAAGATATAAAAACAGATTTAAAAGCATAGAAAATAGAATATAAAAAACACAATAAAAGGAAATAAAGACAAATTTTTTTAAAATAAAAATAATTACAGTAATTAGAATCATATTTAAAATCAATAAAATAATAAAATGTGTCTAGGAAAAAGCTGCAGCAAATAACAATGTTTTCAAGCCTGACTTAAATGAGTGAACAGTTGGTGCGGACCTCAGGTGTGCAGGGAGTGTGTTCCACAGGTGAGGAGCAGAATAACTGAAAGCTGCTTCACCTTGTTTGGTTCTGATTTTGGGAACACACAGTAGACCTGTCCCTGACGACCTAAGGGGTCTGGATGCTTCATATGGAGTTAGTAAGTCAACAATATATCTTGGTGCCAGACCATTTAGTGCTTTGTAGGCCAGCAGTAAGATTTTAAACTCTATCCTTTGGCTCACAGGAAGCCAGTGCAGTGATCTGAGCACTGGTGTGATATGATCCATTTTCCTAGTGTTTGTTGTTTTGCTGGTTTCCTGGGAGCAGCAGAAAATACATATTCAGGTAGCACACAGTCAGATTTCAGAAACAGCTGCAGCTATGATGTAATATTGATAGAATAATATTGATTACGGCCACTTTGATCAAAATGAAGCTTGACCAAAGTGCTTCTTTTATGTGAAATCAAACACAAAATCATGTTTCTGATGCAGAAGTTCTACTTTTTATACAAACACCATGCAGCTGCAGAACAAAAGACACTGCACTTCCTTAGACGATGGAAGCAACTATTTACAGTATATTTCTTTAAAATGCATTAATGGAGATCACTTGATATATACATCATTTCAAGGTTTGGCTTGGTTTTGATGCTCAAACTGTAGAAAGTAGAAAACTTCTGAGGTCAAATCCTCCTGAACATGAACCCTTCAGTTCATATTTAAATATGTTCTGCTGTTGTTGTTATCAGCTCCAAACAGTGTCTCATCATTTCAGACCTGACGTCTAGACCAAGACAGCGAAACAGGAGTTTCTTAATGTCTGAGCAAAAATACTGGGTCAATACCGAGAAAACAACGAGGGACACTTATTTTTCCTGCTCGACTCACTTGGGGTTAGTGCGAGGACAAACCCAGCAGAGGGAGGGGGCACGGTGAGTCCACGGGCTGGGGAAGTCACAGGGAGTTCAGCTTCAACTCAGAAACTCAGAAGATATATATATAAATATATATATATATATATTTTTTTTTTTTTTACTAAAAAGGGATTTATGAGTTTAAATCAAACAAACTAGCTAATTAAAAGATGATCTTGAAGAGGCTGTTTTGATGCGGCGCCTCGGCTGAACGTCCAAACGATAACACGCAGCGTTTCATGATTAATGGTTTAATTAGTGCTAAAACATCTTGATGAGCTCTATTTGCTTTTGAGATCCACCACTGGACCAGAGCATCAGAAAAAAAACAACTATCACAGGGCATGACTGCATTATATTTTACTACAATACATTACATTATGTTGCACTGGGTGGTAACTATCATTATATTACATTATTTATGTCATGCTATGTTATTTTTCTTTTGGGTCGTTTGTGTGTTAAGGTCACAGACCCAAACGGTCCAAAGTTGCAAACCAAAGCCATGCACAAACCAGCTGTTCTCTCATTGGTCAGAAATCTTACCCGGAAGGAAAAGAAGCGGACTGTCCAAGGAAACGAACTCTGGTCTGTTTAAAGCTGTGGTGTGAAAGAGACCGTACGAATTACTGTGGATTAAATCACATTTTATCACCATGACAACAACGTCCAGGTCAAACTGAGACTTTTTTGACTTCTAACCTCCAACTTTCTTGACTCAGAGAGAATATTTGCTTTTTTTTCTCTCTCTCTCTCTCTCTCTCTGGCTTGAGACGACGCACACAATAATGAAACTTTTTCGCCTCGAGTCAGAAAAAATGAATCATTAGTCATCACTTCTTCCCCTCATTTGGTCAAGTTCACGCCCCCACATCCATTGTGACGAGCCTGTCGAGGCTACCTCCCCTCGCTTCGCCCCGCGGTGTCCTCACAGCTGCAGCAGGAAACTTCAAGAGGACAAAGTAATGTTCAATGTCACCACATTGTTTCTGTTCTGTTACTATTTCTGCCTCAGTAGCGACCTGTGCCTGCTCTTGATTAGAAAAACAGGAGTAAGAACAGCTATCGTACAGATGCACTGTAAAAACCAACACTCCTGAGCTCATAAGTTTGGTTCGGTGTTTGATCTCCTGGGAATCGAACCCCTGCAGCGCCGCTGATTCCTCTCTCCCCACCGAGCCACCCGTCCATATTCCATAGACCTTTGCTCCCTTTTAATTTTCCCAGCTCCCAACTACCCTTTGAACCAAGTGTTGGCTCGTTCATTAATATTTATTTGCCTTTACATCACTTTCATGGCGGAGCCTTGTAAATGTTTAATTTGGTTCAGAGCCATTAAAGAGAAAACGCTGCAGTCTTTAATTCTAATGTACATTATCATTATTATCATTATTATCATCATGGCAGCGCCTGAACGCAGCCTGTGTGTGGGACTGACCTGTTTCCTGCTGTCTCTGAACATTACGTGATTTTCAGAGCAAAGTTTAATCGAAGCTGTTTTTATCTTTACCAACATTTTACTGCTGCAGAATAAAAGAAGCTGAATGTTGTTTTTACCTGAACAGTCCAGTGTGATTACTTGAACAGCAACATTTTGCATGTGCTCATGTGTTTGGACGGTGAGAGCTGCAGAACCTGGAGAGAGGGAAGGTTCAGCAAGGTGAAAACCACTTTACCACCGTGCCGCCGCCCCCAGTTAACTATGATTACAGTATATAAGATGTTTACTTTGTCACTGTCTAACAAGCGATCAACTCCAGCCTCAAATAACTGACCATTCACAATCACTGAACACTTTATCCACAGTTCACAAAGTCTTCCAATAAAACCTCCATCAGGTTTCTCTCTTGTTCACTCTCCTCTTCTCACTGATGGAGGGTTACAGAGCAGAAACTCCACAGTTCGACTGCAGCGTAAAAATGATCATAAAAGTTGAATCAGCAGCTGAACACTGACTGTTGTAAGAAGAGCTATAGATGTTTCTAATGAAGTCAAACTGTGTTTAATACAAGTGTAGATTGGTGCTTTTACAAATCAATGATTTAGGTCAGAAAATCCATAATAAACACACACACACACACACGCACACTGCCCTGGACCATGTATGTTTTATGACTCAGTTCAAAGGCGTCAGCTGCTTTGAGCTGGAAATCTGAGTTCAGAGCAGAGCTGCTCTGATGGGACTGTTAAAGATGGGTGTGTGTTATAACTTCTGATCAGATGTGTGTGTGTGTGTGTGTGTGTGTGTGTGGAGTCAACTTCTAATGATCTAATGATTGATATTCACTCACAGAGTTAAATCACTGTTTTGTGGTTCAGACATGGATTTACGTGACTCCACACACCAGATGATTCAGGGTGGAGAGATGCTCGCTCTGTTTTTACAACTGACTCATGAGCATTGAATGCATCATGGGAGATGGCGGGGAATGACTAAACAACACTTTGCCAGTTAAAGTTAAATCCTGCATTTAAAACAATGCTGATGTTGTGACAGGAGCAGCTTTTGCCCATAATCCACGTGTCCACATAAACTGTATAATGACTTTACTTTTACTTGGACTAAATGCCAAAATGCAAGTGTCCTACGCTCAACACTGCACCTCAACACACCACATCCTGATGTGAAGCTGCTGCTCTCATTAAAGTTCACCTGCAAACTTTTTCAGGCATGTATAGACACAGCTAGTAAGTGGTTATGTGTGTGTGTGTGTGTGTGTGTGTGTGTGTGTGTGTGAAGCAACAAGTGATTTCAACCCCAGATCTGATTAACTCATCAGTTAGAAACACAGGGAGGTTTTGGCCTCAGGGTGGATTCAAGAAAAACAACAAATAAACTAGAACTAAATCAAACCAACATATAATTACCTGTCACATTACACACACACACACACACACACACACTGTACAAACACAAACACATCACAACTATACTGTTCGACTCTGAGACAGTTTGAAGATGATTAAGCGAGGAAAATGAAATGGATGATAGCATCCTTAAAACTGACTCAGTGTGATAATTAAAGTGTGTGTGTGTGTGTGTGTGGGGGGGGGGGGGGGGGGGGGGGGGGCAGGTGTAATCTCCCAGCTGTTTAAAACTCATCCTCATTTTAAAATATGATGAAAAACAATTATTTGAGTTATTGGAGTAAATAAAGTAGAAAGGGCGCCCGAGTGTAGATGTGCGAGTCTTTTTCTAGTGTGTGTGTGTGTGTGTGTGTGTGTGTGCGTGTGTGTCCGTCATTTCACTAATGAGCACCTTCCAGGCAGATTGCTGTGATGAGGACTTGGTGCTCTCCTCTCCACAGAGATGAGAAATGATGGTGGCAGCCCAAAGTCTAATTATAAAGTGGGACTAACAAACGAGACATTCACGTGTCTCTCACAGCTTCGGCAGAATCTCCCAGCGACTCTCAGTCTTTCACAGTTGTTTCATGTGTTTTGCTTCTTTATTAAAAAAAAAAAAAAGTGAGGGTTAGTTTGTCTTGTGCCTCCTCTTCCTCTTCCTCTTCCTCCTCCTCCTCTTCCTACACACATCTTCCCTCAGTGGCTTCCTTTTTTTTTTTTTTCCCATGAAGTGATGACATCACCAATGGGTTGTCATGGTTATTGCACAGAAGCAACGAGACTTGAGATGCCGTTCGATCTATTCTTTAAAGGCATGTGGGCGGATGTTGTGAACAGTCCTGCAGACGCCAGGAGGTGATACCAGGCTTTCAATGTTCTCATGATGCTACAACATGTGGTCGGTGGAGTTATATATATATATATATATATATATGTGTGTGTGTGTGTGTTTGGCCTCAGGAAGAGCTGGATCTCCATCTTTAAAAATCAAAACAGTGTGTTCGAACCAAAGGTCAAGACTCTGAATGAAGGAAGATGTCACTTATAAGGTACATGTGCATATGTATCTGTATGTGTATACATATATATGATGCCGTGTGTTAGCAATGTTTGGTTTTAACTCAAAATACTACATGACTAAACTTTTTGACCTTTGACCTTTTGGACGGTTCTTGAAGAGAAGTAAGAAGGTGTGACTGTGTTGTTTCCAGTCCATCCTGTTCCCGTTGACACTGGACCTGGAGCTCCATCTCTGGAGACAAAGGTGAAGTTCTGCCTCCACAGTCACTAAAATCACTAAAGACTTTCTCCAGAAGCGTCTTCTCACATTCCCAGAGCCGTGAGTAAACGAGTGCAGTCGACAGAGTTGGGAGACAGCTGGTGCAGCTGCAGCTCCTCCTCCTCCTCCTTCGCTTCGGTGATCAGTAGATCAGAGAGGACGCTGATATTTCAACATGGCTGCAGCTGGTTTTCACAAAGGGAAACTATATTATTTTATTCTACATTTAGCTTCCAGCGCTCAATAATGTAGATTTTATACGTAAACAGGTCATTCGGAGCACACGGTGTCATTGTATGGTGCAGAATAATTCCCATTATGGGGAGAATTTCCTCCTTAATCCCAGATACAGTAAAGAGTGCCCTCACAGGTATTACTGTCATAATGATATGTACAATGGTGGACAATTAGCTGTGCAATAATGATTATTGTACAGTGGGTGGTTTCAGCCAAGCAATCTACCGCCATAAATTTTAATTTGTTTAATGCCCGAAGTGAACCCACACTCAATACTGATTAGACTTGAATTTAATTCTTCACCCAAGGTGCTATACAACACAGAAAGTGATTTAAATGGAAATTTGCTTATTCCACTTTAAGCACTTGCGTAAGATTGGTGATTAGGATTTAATTTCAAAGTCAAAAGGTATTTTTTTTTACAACAGCGGCTCAGTCACTCAGTCAGTCAGACATGGAGGTGGAACCAAATATTTAACAGTGAAATTATAGCGAGTGTGGTGGATATTATGATAAACTGCTTTGACAGAGAAGATAATTGACTCCTCGCTCTTCAGTTTAACACCGGGAGTGTGTGTGTGTGTGTGTGAGAGAGAGAAGTGTTTGGACAAGGCTACATCCTATATCCAGCTCAGGTAAACATTCAAGGTCTGCGCTCCAATTACAGAAGCAGATGCCAGCAGAGACAGCAAACACACACACACACACACACACACACACTGAACTCAATATCCACACTGAGATGAAAAGTTTTTTTTTTTTTTTTGTCAGAATCAAAATAATTTTAATATAAAAGGCAAAAGGAGACAAGAATCAGAAGCTCTAAGTCAGACAATGAAAGATATTGAGTTTCCAGAAATTCCTGGGTGACTGCTGCTGCTCTGCTTCCAACATGATTTTATAATATTGTATATATATATATATATATATATATATATAGTTTTCACTGCCTTTGTATTCAGGAGAGCTTTTTGTTTTCGGGGGGGATATTGAAAGCAGCTCAGCTCCTGTGTGACCACACTGCCCCCTGCTGAGAGTAGACGAGCTCTGCATCACACTGCAAGACAGATGCATCATGTAACCTCATTTAAACACAAACTTTAGAAACTAAGATTTTTTTTTTTTTTGCAGAAATAGCTTCAAAAAGCTTAAAAAAAAAAAAAAAGGAAATTCTCATTATCAACTAAGAAAGAGCAGAAGCCTCCTGTGATATGGTCCATGTTTTAAAGGTGTTTAAATCTTTCTTGCTCAGGATTTAATATACGACGTGTAGCCTGGTGTTTTATTTGCAGACATTAAGCCACATCAGACACACTGAGTAATAGGACAACCTGCCACCTTTCCATTAAACAGACCATGAAATTGACTGTGCTGGCCTCTCCGTCTTATTATCTGGACGAGGCAGCAGAGCAGCTCAGTGTGTTTGTATTATTCAGAGCCACTTATAGTGACTAGTAGTCGACGATGGTCAAGCTGTGGCCTGCTCCCCCTGCTCCCTTCCTCCTCATCACTCTCTCTCTTTCTTCTTTAACGTCGGCCATGTGAAGTTGCTCCCTCAGGAGATCTTCAGCAGCCAAAGCCTTTCTTCTTTTTTCTCACAGCAGGCCAAGGTGGAAGTAGCTTCAGAGGAGGAGTAAAGAGAATGATGAGATGGATGGATGGATGGATGTGCAGCTCAACATTTCATCATCACATCACAGAGACGATGAGACGGTGAAGATGGGAAACATGAGTGAGGTTAAGAGAAGCTGCAGGACAGTGAGCATCCATGAGCTGGACTCTGTCGCCCTCCAGTGGAGGCTGCCGGATCTACATTTATTCACATTTATGTTGTTGTTGGTGTTGTTGTTGTAGTAGTAGTATCAGCTGGCAGGAAGTCAGTCCATCCCACCACCTTCCTGCATGTATGTTTCTGTTGACCAGGAAACAGCTGCTCATCTGTAGAGAGGTGATTAAAGCAGAAACAGGAAGAATAAACAGTTATTATGATTATGGCTCGTTTTATCCAGTAACATCGTGATCAGATAACAGACACTGATGAGACTGATGAGGTCACTTCAAAACATACAAACAACAAGTTTCACTTTCACTTCTGCAGTTTCACTTTTATTCTTTCATGTTTTTGCTGCTGGGGTGATGTTTCTGATCAGAAGACTGATAGTATTGATCAACACCAGGCTCAGTGTGTCTGGACTTCAGTAGGAAACAGTCAGAGCTTCATCAAATCCTGGATCCTACATACACATCATCACACAAAGGCAACAGCAGAGAATAAAAACAGAAAACAGATCTATCTGCAAGCAAGTTAATATAAATGATAAAGTTTAAGGTCATTGATCACCGCTGCAAACAACAAAATATGAAACAACAGATATACAGACAGACAGACAGACAGACAGACAGATACAGATAGATAGATAGATAGATAGATAGATAGATAGATGGGTACATCATGTCTAGTCTGTGAGTTCCTCTCCCTCGCTGTATTAACATGTATATACATTCAGTTCAGTCGAGTTCGGTTCAGTTTGGTTTAGTTAAGCCTGTGTGGAGGCGACGAGCTTCACGAGGGGCCTCAAAGATAAAAAGAAAAGAAGAAAAAAAAAAAAAACGTGAGAGTCTGGGCGACACACTCTGATCAAAGTGCGAGATCAGATGTGACTTTGGGAACATAATGTGCTCAGCCAAGTGCACGGAGCTCTGCTGACAGGACACAGTGGGATCAGGCCTGACACTGATCTCCAGTGTGGTTCATTCACAGACAGGACACACACACACACACACACAGGGGGGTGGGATGGTGGTGGAGGTGGGGTGGGGTGGGGGGGGGGGTTCAGACATCTCTGTAGACTCCTGTTAAACTGATCAGAGCAGACTCAGCTCCAACCGTCACTCACACATCAAACCAAACATGTAGAGTCTCCGTCTCCGTTTCACACTCTGGATCCAAGACGGTGAAGCTGCCGGTGCTGAACCCCCTCCCTCACCCATCCACCTCTCCCTCCTCCCCCCTCCCAGAAGGCTTTGGAAGACTTTTATCTGTTCTACAGTCCAGTCTGGATCCTGCTCATCCTCATCATCACACTGCAGCTCTGTGAGTCTTTACGTGTGTTTTACGTTGGATTATTCACTGTTTAATGAGATTAGCAACTTTGTATATGTAGATTTTCAGCATTAGCATTTGATACAATAGGAGGATATGAAAATGTTTGTGCAGCGCGGCACTGTGTTCCCCATGTGAGGCACACACACACACACACACACACACACACACACACACACACAGTTAAACACAGTTGTTAAATGTTAAACCACCATCAGTCATTCAGTGGAGTTAACAAACTGATTAGTTTGTAAAGAGTCTGTAGCGACAAGTTAGTGTCACTTAAAAACTTCAGACAATATTCATTTCATGACATTATGGAAGAAGGAAATACAGGAACATACATATATATATATATATATATATATATATATATATATATATATATATATATATATATATATATATATATATATATATATATATAGATAAAAACAGGTTTGTTTTCAGATTAGATCAGATTCTTTATTGTCATTGTGCAGAACATACAATGAAAGTTGGTGAACTCACTCAAGAACTGGCTTGAATAGAGATGATGATAATAAAAGATCATTAAAGGATAAACATCAACAGACACTCGTGTCCAACATATATAGGTTTAAAGAAATGTTTTCATTCAGTGTAACGTGCGTCATGGTGGTTGTTGTACATTAGTTATGACTCATAGTTTATTTGTTTTAAAGAGAAGAAAATACTTAAAGTTAAAAACATATTAGTTGATGTTTTTGACTTTTCTTCCTTCCAAGTGCTGAACAAAACCAAAACTGTGTTTGTGACAAACCGACTCCTCTGGGAGTCTGCAGAGCACCGACACACAAAACCAGCTCAAAACTATACTGGTACACCGGTCTACTACCACTACTACTATTAGTTTAATACTACTACTACTACTACTACTACTACTACTACTACTACTACTGCTGCTGCTGCTGCTGCTGCTGCTGCTGCTACTGGTCATACTGCTGTTACTAAACTACCACTGCTGTGTACAATGAGGCTGCAGATTTACACTGTAAACCCTGATGAGTATCAACAGTCAGACAGTGATGGAATGAAAACACACGTTACTGAGTAAACATGTGACTGTGTGAAGAAACAAAACACACACTTCAGATAGAAGGAGAGGGAGGGAGAGAGAGTGAGAGAGGCTCAGAGTGACGGAGGGAGAGAAAACCTGATTATAGAAATAAAACCTTCACCGTCGTCAGACTGTTGAAGTCAAATACCACTGGGACTGTTCACACACTCACAATGACCGTCTGCTCTTATCAACATTCCTGTCGTGACCTCTGCACACACACACTCTGCTCACACACACCCTGCTCCACTGTGTGTTTTATCAGTCAGGCTGTGTGAGCCTCAGAGAGTCATCCTGACTGAGGCCACACGCTGACAAGTTTCCAGGAACCTGAGTTTTCTCTGTCGGGGTGAAGTCGGTCAGAAACAGCATTTGCATCATTATTAATGAACAGTGACAGAATCTGTGCAACGAGCCGTCTGATCCCTGGAGGTCAGTGAGCGTAAAGAAAAGCAGCTTCACTGATAAATCTGAACACGATGATCAAGGACAGGATTCAGATCTACAGAAACATACATCTCAATGCGCTCTGGGTCTTGTTCTGTCAGGTCCGGGGTTCCACAGGGCTCCGTCCTGGGTCCACTGCTGTTTTCACTGTACTTGGCACCACTAGTTCAGATCATGTGTTCTTTCTGTATTGTTTCTCACTGTCATGCTGATGATTGCAAATATATATTCCAGTTGTCAGAACAGGAAATGGGTTTGACTCTGACAAACGTACAGGCTGTTTGTCTGCTGAGAGGACAAACTTTCTGCTACTTAACACAGCCAAGACTGAGATGAGAGCTATTTGCCGATAGCTGCTTTTTGATCAGACCCTTTCATTTGATTCACATGTAAAAGAAGTGACACCCATGTATTTGATAGATCTTGTTATCCCTTATGTACCCACATCGTCTTTGCGCTCCCAGGGGAGTGGTTATCTGAGTGTCCCAGAGGTCAATAAGAAGACGGCAGGTCATTAGGTTCATTAATATGAATCAATATCACTTTCTAATTTTCTGATATATGTCATCCTCACACTTCACATCTGATGGTCATGTATGTGTTGATCATCATGTGGCAAACTCTCTCTCTCTCTCCTCTCCTACAGAGGTCAGAGATCAGGGCTTAAATACACAACATGCTTCACTTCGTCATTCTTCATTTTGCTCAAGGACACTTCAGAAGGACAGACACGGGGATTATTGACTCAGGGGTTTGTGTCCAGCTTCTGTAGTTCAACAAAAAACGAGAACTTGTACTTTTATAGTTACTGAGTGATGTGTATAGAGTTTTTTTTAAAGTGATCTCCATGTGACGTGTGGTGAGATCCATGAAAACTGAACAAAAACAGAAACTTGTGGAGCGAAGGTGAAAGGAGCTGCTGAGTGGAGATTTCAACATGTTGAACTCATGCTGTTTGTTTTTGTTTTGGAGGATGGTGAAACTTTGAGGTTCGGTTTCACAATCAGCGGAGACGTCACTGACCTTCACATAAACACAGCTCAGGTCGGTGCTGGGAGAATTTAGAGTCAGATAAAAACTGAAGTGAAATAAACTTAACAGTTCTGTCACATAAACTTAATCCTCACAACATAAATCTACATATTTAAATCCTTTCACGACACAAGTTTGTAAACGTGTGTAAACTTCATGCTGCCAAACCAAACTCAACACAGAAACCTAAAAAAAGGAACAAGTAACTTCCTGTTTGATCTGACCACAGATTTTTAATCAACATCACATCTGATGGTTTCTCTTTTATCGTGCAGTACACCATCCGCTGTATTGATCGCTGATCACCTTTGATTATGCCTCATGTTCAAAAACGATCGTGATTGTGCCGAACTGTGATCAGTTCATTGTGGTTCATCCTCACTGTCACCTCAGGATCAGACTAATGATCAGTAGAAGTTATTAAACCCACAAGGAATTCAACATGGTGCAGAGCTGAAGTATTGAACAGTGATTAAATGTATATAAATAACAGTGTAGTTTATGTATAGAGACATGATGCAATGCTCAGGGCCCAATGAGTTGTCCGGTTGTTACTGTGCTGTCATTCTTTATATCATAAACATGTGTGTGAGACAGGTATTGATAACTGATTGGATCCTTTTTTATTTGATGGTCAGATGATGAGAGAGAGAGAGAGAGAGTTTGGCAGTTTCCCTGGGAATCAGCTGATCAGTTTTGATCAATGTAAAGTGAACGAGAAAATCTTCAGAAATTAAAGCTGAGAAACAAAACACTTAATGAGAGAAACAGTAGGAACCCGCCCCACCACCACCCACACACACACACACACACACACACCCACACACACACACACACACTTACACACACACACACACACACACGATGATGATGGTGATGATGATGTTGGTGGTGGTGATGATGGATCTTCCATTTCCAGTGCAGGTCCGACCATTTTGTGCTCTGGGCCCCGGATGTCTGACCCACTAACACATTTACAGCTCTATAGGCCCCGTGACGTCAGCGGGGGGCGGAGCCTGTCGCGTTCAAAACACAGCCTGCCCTCGATCTTCTCTGATTTTCTGCTTCCTGCTTGTTTTGCGCGTCTTCCTCTCCTCTCTCCATCAGCTGCTCCACTTCGCGCTTCTTTTCTTATATTTTATTTTTGAAACAGGTTTAGTTTCATTTGCAGTTTTTATATAATGCGGTCGTTTCCCGACGATTCATCGCTAAAACCCCGTTTTGTTCCGAGGCTGTTTGCTCCGTCCGGATCCCGCTGGTGTTTGTGTGCTGGTTTGTTGTCTCTGCTGAATATGGACTGAGTCACAAACACAAACAAACCGTATAAATGCACGCGCCGTCGAGGAGAGACTCCACGTTTAAAATCCGAGAGGTAAGAAGAAGAAGAAGAAGAAGAACAACGACAACAACAACAACAACAACAACAACAACAAAGGAGGAACAGAAAGTGTTTTGTCTGTTTGCAGGAGCAGCGACTGTTGCAGGAGCTGCAGCAGCTGCAGCTCATTATCCCGCCTGGATCCTGTGTGTGTGTGTGTGTGTGTGTGTGTGTGTGTGTGTGTGTGTGTGTGTGTGTGTGTGTGTGTGTGTGTGTGTGTGTGTGTCATGCAACTTTTACATCTTCAGCTGTGATTTGAGTCGATTCTCCTGCAGAGTCTGGAAAATGGCGAAGTGAGGTCTAACTGAAAGTGAAGCTGTTTGTTGTTGTTGTTGTTGCTGTTGTTGCGCACTTTGCTCCTAAAACATAAAACTAAACTGAACCAGATTTAATGAACCAGAATCTGAGCAGGACTCGTTTGTGCAGGTTTGACTTGTTGAAACCAGGAAGTAAATATAAATAAAGTCGCTGCTTTGGTCGAGTTAGTTTCCGCTTCTCTGCTTTGTTGTTTCTCCTTCTCACCCAATAAGTGATATGAAAACGTGATTATTATGGTCTGTAGTCTCTGGTGCATATGGAGGATTGTTCCTATAACAATAGATCATCATATAGAAGTGTAGTTTTGCATGTCAGACTGATCCCACCTCCTCCCTCCCTCCCTCCCTCCCCAGGTGAGTGTGCCCTGGGTGCAGCCTGGCCTGTGCTCCACCGGACGAGATGAAGAACCCAGGAGCTGCCGAGAGCCGTCGGCTGGTCGGGCTGCTGGAGACCGCTCTGGTCCGGGAGGCTCGTCTCTGGAAGGTGCCCGTCTTCAAGAACGGCTGCATGCAGGTGAGACACAGTAGCACAACGCTGACCTGAGCTCTGAGCTCTCCAGTCCAGGTGTTGCTCATTAACCTGTCGTCTCCTCTGATCTCAGGGTGCTGACATCTCCTCATCCCAACACAAGGAGATGATTGTGTGGCTCGGAGAGATGAGCAGGACCTTCCACTTCTGTCCAGAGACCTTCGCGCTGGGAGTGTGTGTCCTCAACCGCCTGCTGTCTACCGTCAAGGTGAGGACCGATTACATCCTGTTCTTCACTCTGTGCAACACAAACTCTGTGCTTAGACCAGTGATGGACATTTGGTTCTTCTCTTCTCTGTTGAATAAAACATCTCAGACTTTTCACATGGCAATAAAGCGAGCAGCCTGAGCAGAAAGTAGAAGTCGGTTGCTACAGAACAAAATACAGGAAATCTGTTCTCTATCTCTCTTCCTGAGTCAGAGCAACAACAACAGTGTCTTTGCAAAACATTGTGACGTTGCAGTGAAGTCGACCTTTTTTTTGACTGTGTGGATATAAAATCTGATTTTTATCCCATGAGACTTTTGTGATTTAAAAATAAGCACATGGATAAGTGAGTTATGGTCCAATATGAGTTTTCTGAGGTCACAATCACTTTGACCTTTTATCATCTAATCCTGAAAACACAAGGACACCTGTCTCATTGAAGGATCATATCCCTTATCGGCCTGTATATGATGATTTCACAAATCCATTCACAGCAACAGTTTTTTCTGCTTCTTAAATCAAACTGATTTTCTCCTTTTCCTCCTTCAGGCTCATCAGAAATACCTGAAGTGCATCGCTTTTACCTCACTGGTCCTCGCTGCCAAGATCAACGAAGAAGACGAGGTGAGATCTCTAAAAACAAACCAGTTGGTCCGTGTCTGAAAACCCTCAGCTCATGTCTCCTGCCTCTGTCTGAACAGGTCGTGGGTTCAGTCAAAGACCTGGTCGTACTGAGCGGATGCAACTTTTCAACACGGGAGATTTTTCGCATGGAGAGGATCATCCTGGACAAACTGAACTGGGATCTGTTGACAGCCACAGCGGTCGACTTCATCCACATAGTGAGTTAAAGATTCACAGGAAAACACGACAACAGAGTTTATTAATCGTTTAGTTTCTTTCTTTAAACTGAAGCCGAAATGTCAGAGAAACTCTGAGAGTTCAGGTCCCGTTTTTTTTTTTTTTTTTTTTTTTTTACCTGAAAACACAACGGTGCAGAAAAACACACATGAAACCATCATCATGCTCTGTGGTGTTAACACACACACACACACACACACTGAAGAACTGGTCCTTCAGTTTGCAGAAGAGCTCTCACTAATGTGAAATAATGAAACCAGAGGATCTTTATCAGAGATCAGTTAGATTTACATTTCTCGACATATCAAACTGAGCTCAGTGACTGTGACAGTTTTAACTACAACAACAATGTCGATGTGTAACTTCTGTTGAGTTTTCACTCTCACTGGTTTTAGTGGCTGTCAACCACACGATCCAGACCAGTTTCAGTCTCCATGTATGTGAACAAAAATGCAGCAGACGTCGTTTTTAGCAGGTTGTTTGAACAGAACCGTGAGAGATTTCCTCCAGTCAGGTAAAAACTGCCAGTGAGATAACATTCGTGTTGCACATGAGGCCAAGGCACTAAGATCTGACAGCTCTGCCCCCACAAACAGGAACCTGCTGCCACGTGTGTGTGTGTGTGTGTGTGTGTGTGTGTGTGTGTATGTGTGTGTATATGAGCTTGTAAATGACCTCAAACATCAGGAAACATTAACGAACACACAGATGAGTGTGAGTGGAGAACATGCTGCAGATCATTGACACAGTTTGTTTCTGTGTGAACTCACTTTATGGCACAATGTTGTTTCAGCACTTGGATCTAAAGACGACGTTGTAACTTTAACCTTCACAAATCGTTGCAGAACAGTCAACACACACAACACACACATCATCATCATCATTATTATTTATGTCCCATCATGCACTTGGGCCCCGGGCTGTATTCATAACGCTTTAACAAGAGGTCACCCAGTGATGTGATGATTTAACAACTGGAGTCTTTATGTTTATTCTACGAAGTCAGCTGACGTAATAAACATGTTTAGTCATATGTAATGAAATAACTGAAGAACTTGAGCTGCACAATGTCGTCGAAATCATAATTTGACCAAGGTCAAGATCCAAATCACACGAGCCACAGGGTTTTTTTAAATAATAAATGAGATGCGTCTCAACATCGTTGTGCATTATGAGCACCATAAGTGCTGTGTTGCTATGGAGACTCCTTGAACAACGCATCATTCTCAGGACGTAGAAGGATGAAACCCAACAAAACCCTGTTTTTGTTTCGTAAATTGCATTTTCACAAGATCTGCCAGTTTTCTGTAAATCCTGCAGCTCGGTCTGTTAGCACGAAGTTTGATCTCATCTTCGTCTTGATATGACTCATTTAGAAAGAATTATTTTTAACCAAACAGTCCAACACGTTGTGATCAGTATCAGGAGTAAATGATGCAGAACAGGAGGTGATGCAATCTGGGAGGAAGTGCGTCCTATCAAAGTAAAAGCAAACAGAACTGGACTGCGGTGAATGAGGAGGCGGAGCAGGTTGCAGGTTGAAGTTGGATGCTTTATGAATACAGCCCATAAATTTTCTTGACATAAATAAGTTTACACACTGTTATTGATCCACACTATCTGAAAGGTTTTTAAGAAGATATTGACGACCTGTCCTGGAAATGTTCCCCGCTGATTTGTGGAGTCTGGTTGTTCGTTGTTGTGAGTCAATAATCTCGACGAACGTCCTCGTCTCAGGAGATAAATGAAAAGTCGGAGTTTGAATTTGCTGCAGGACAAAAACGTTTCCTTTAAAAGCCACAAACCAGAAATTGTCACAGGAAAAACAAAAACAAAAAGTGTCTTCAGCAAAACACAGACATGTGACTTTTCTGACCTGTTACAGTTTGACTGATACTGAGCCTCAGGTTTTACAGTTATTGATGTGAATCTATTGTCCTAGCACTTCACCTAGAGTCATACAAAACCCCCAAGACTTTCAAAATAAAGACACATAATGTATTAATAAAAGCTATAATAATAAAATAAAGACATTTCTCTTTTTTATACTATTGAAATAAATATTTTTTTCCAAATAAATGCTTTAATTATACCGTTAATATCTCACACATACATCCCCCTCCCCCCGGCCCTGAAGAAGTTACTGTGACTCTTCTTCTAGATAAAGAGTTTTTTCTTTCTCCATCATCTATAAAACATTGATCCATAAAATCTCTCAGTAACTTGTCACAGACTCGTCACTTTGACACTTTGATGAGAATGAATAAATAAAGAGGTTTTACAGAGATGCTTCAGGTTTACCTCTCTGCGTATGATTCAACAACCAAAGTGAAACTCAGGAAAAGACAGAATCGGCCTCAAGACGTCTCAACGTCCAGTTTTTCTTTCTGTGCTACAACATCACCCTGAATTTTGTGTGTTTCCAAAATATGTAAGGAGGTGGAGACTTGAGAGAAGTCGAGAGGATGATATTTGTTGGTAGTTTTTTTTGGGGGGTGGGGGGGGTGGGGGATTAACTTTTGACTTTGGCACCACGCTGCTGCAGCTGCTGAATCCACCTCCTCTCTTTAAACCCCCTCATGGCTTATTTCTGCTACAGAGTAAAAGACACAGAAGCAAATGAGTGGGAAAAAAAAAAACAGAGTGTGGATGGAAAAACAAACAGATGTTTGACGATCGTGAACATGACGTGAACGTGTTGCACTGGTGCTGCTTCTTGTTGTTGTTGTTGAGTGTTTCACTCGGTGCGAGACAGAAGTCCAAAGTGTTTGTGTGAGTCTCCTCAGGTTGTGATTCATTTCACTGCACGTACGATACGACACGGACAAGATCACTATGACTCCTCAGGCAAATGGGGGAGGAAGGAGGGGGGAGGGGCTTTGTTAGTAAAACCTGATGGTGAGACTCTGGTGTCGTCCTTGCACGGCTGCAGGTTTATTACTGTGGCTGTTGAAGCAGCAGTGACGGTGTGACAGACTGTGGTGTCCTGGGTGGATGAAGATGCACCTCTGTGGTGATGGTGATGATGTAATGATGCAGCAGTAGATGTGAGGGGTGATTGACAGATGAAGATGACACAGTAATGACATCATTATGCCCTAACGTTTTGGTCTTGTTCCTCCACGTCTTTTCTCTCTGTTTCGTCTCCACCTCAGTTCCACGCCTTGCTCGTCTCCGCCCACCCCCACCTCGTTCCGTCCATCGGGCTCAGCTCCGGCTCGCCCCCGGGGAGCTTCCCGCCGGGCCGGGGCCTCAGAAGACGCCTCCGGGCTTCCAGGCGGCGCTGTGGACCAGGCAGGTACAGCACTGTATGGCCTGCCACCAGCTCTGGCAGTTCAAAGGCTCCACGTTGGCTTTGGCCATCATCACCTTGGAGCTGGAGGCGCTGACGCCTGATTGGTTCTCCGTCTTCACCGACCTGTTGAAGAAAGCACAGGTAAGAGCAGCACACACCTGGTGTTCACCCTGTTTCTAATGCCTCGTTTTCCTCTTTAGGTTCCAAACTTATTTTATCTCATGTGTGAAAAAACAAGCTTGAACCCGTTGATCTTGTTTTAGATGAAGGAACAGTGTGATTTTTCTTTACTGCAGCGAGAGCAGCAACGATCTCAGTGAGGAAACCGAGCGGAGAGAGGATGTTGGAGGAGTGAGATCTAGATTAAGATGGATTTTATTAATCCCAGGCCAGGAAATGACTTGTGTTACAGCAGCACGAATATACAACACATACAGTGTTTTAAGAGTGGAGTGTAATGAATAGATAAATACTGGAGATGTGCGAGGTGCAGGTGTTAGTTACTTATTGGAGCGTCCTCTGTCAGAACAGTTTAAAAGTCCGACTGATACAAATGAAAGAGGAACTACGCAAGATTGAACATATTCCAGCTTCAGGTGTTTCACCTCTAACACACCTGGTTCTTCTCTCCCTCAGGTCGACAGTGCAGAGTTCATCCACTGTAAAGAGATGGTGGACGAGTACCTGAGCAGCCTGGAGTTCTCTCTGCCGCCCAACGCCGTCTACATCTTCGACAGCGCCCAGATCCAGGACGAGGAAGATGAGGACGAGGAGGAGGAGGAGGAGAAAGGACGAGGGAGGGGCCGGCGACGTGCTGGCAGCAGCAGTGGCGGCGGCGGTGGCGGTGAGCAGGGAGACTCTGATGAGTATTACGACGGTTTCTGGTGTTTGTATAACGAGCAGACGACACCGAGGGAGGAGGGGAGCGACGTCAAGGGGTTTTCGATTCCCAGCACAAAGACGCCTCCCCCTGTCCACCACTCCACCCGATCGACGGTTAATCAATCACACCATCCCACCTCCTCACGAGTGCACAGTTTCCCCTCCTCACAAAGTTAAAACCAGCAGATTTGATTTTCTTTAAACCATGAAGTTACTGATCTGTAGGATCTTTGATTTACAGGAGGATTTTTTATGATAAAAGTAGAAATTAAAATTAAATTAAGTCGCTGTTTTGGTCCCGACTGTGCACGACGTGTCGACTAAATGTGAATCTGGATCAGCTGTGTTGAATATTTGAGTCTGACTGAAATGAAAAAGTTTCTCTTGGTCCATTTAAGTTTTCTCCTTATTATAATAATTATGTTGTTGTTATGAAGTGTTTTCTACTTTTTAACCTTCCTGTCTTTTTGTATCCACAACAAATACTTTTGTTTCACTGGCTGGAGGTGAAGGAGAAGAAACAGACAGGTGTGTGTGTGTGTGTGTGTCTGTGTGTGTGTGTGTTTATAATGAGTGTGGTTGAGGCCCAGAGTGGAGTTTTTTTATGTTTGAGAGGAGTCGATGATCCTGGTTTAGTTTGTTGGTGCTCAGGTTCCTCTCAGAGCCACACATAGCACTTTGAAGAAAACGTTTTTTTAAATTGATGCAAATAATTATATTTTTCCACAACTTTTTTTTTTTTTTTTTTTAATAGTTTTAACCTTTTACTTACTTGTACTAAACATCTTTGTGCTTTAAGTTTTTATTTACCAGGTATTTACATACGTTACTCCACAAAAAAAAGCTTTAATTTCTTGACTAAATGCTGCAAGTGTGTTTTTTTATTTTATTTTTTTGACTCTTGATCCTGCTCTGATTTAGGTTTTATGCTGTTACATAGCAGACACGAGCACCTTTAGGTTTAGTTCAACACTAGAGCAGAATGAAATTATCTGATCACTGATCAATGCATCATTGTGTTCGTTTAAAGTTTCAATATATGACATGTTAATGACCTCATCCTTAAAGAGGTCACCAATAATCAACCGCGTGTTTAACTTACATCATGTTACTGATGTGATTCAATTCAAACTTTATGTATAATGTTGTCTTATACGTTACGAACGTGAAGATGAAGCAGTGACTGAACCTCCCAACAGCTGATGAGTTCACTGTGTTCAGAGAAAAGACGACGTCTCATCGTCGATGTTCCAACAGTGACCAACGTTAAAGTTTTTATTTTGTTTTTCCTTCTTTCATATTCCTCCTGATACTGAGGCAGCTACGACCACAGAAATAAAGCTACGACTTCAAAAGTCTCAAGTGTCGTTTTCTCTTTTGTTCAAGTTATATTTAATCTATATGGATTATATTCTGATGATGTCGCTGCACACTGATGTGTCCGCTCTCTGACCGCACATAATCTGATCCAGGTCCAATATTCAGAATAAGTACATGAATATTCCCTTTCACAACAGACTTGAACACATCAGAGGCAGCAACATGGTGCAGAGCTGTGGCTAAACTGTCGGTGGTTGAGTTGCATTGTGGGTAATGTAGGCAGTAATTGTTGACTGGTGACGGAGCTGGAAACATATTTAATAACTATACACATTTAAACATGTGTCCATGTTCTCATGGAGACGATATAATCCAAGTAAAACTTTGACAAAACTTTGGCACAAATACTAAGACTGATGCATTAGAGTCCAGAGGTCAAAAGGTCAAAGTCATCGCCAATGACAATACAAAGCAGTTTGGGCCTTGTGAATGTGATACCTGGAGGACAGAGTGTTTTAGTGCAGGAATATGAGTCTAGTTTGTTCTGTTTTGTTTTATTGTGTCAGACACTAGAAGTAATCACAGACTGTTAAAACATCAGAAACATTGATTTCATCAGGTCAAACATGTAGCGAATCTCATGTAGAATCACAAGAAACTGCTTCATGTAAAACACTGAACTGAATCCAAAGTAAAGGTTCACTCTTATCATTCAGCTTTAGTCAGTTTGAATCATAGTTATTCAGACCTTCTGCTTATTCACCATTTCTGTTTTCATTTTTACTAACCTCTAACTTCTTATCATTTTTTTCTGGTGGGAAATGTTTTTGGTAATCTCCATTATCTAGCGTGTGTGTGTGTGTATGTGTGTGTGTGTGTGTGTGTGTGTGTGTGTGTGTGTGTGTGTGTGTGTGTGTACAGTCAGTTCAGTTTGATGGCTCCACTTTAGTGAGTCACAGTTTACAGTGTGTGTCGTTAACAACTTAACACCTCAGCCTCCTCACTAATGTCATTTCCTGATTCTAGTCTGAGCCTCGATTCTTACTTATGTTTGACTGCAGCTTTACAGTGTGTCACAGTGTTGTCCTCTGTGTCTGTGTGTGTGTGTTGTGCACAGAGAGAACACTGAGCTCTGAACAGATTGTTCTGTTGGATCAGATCCACTGAGCTCCGCAGGTGAACGAGAAACACGACCGAGCTGTGACGTCTGGACTTCAGTGGCTCACTCACACACTGAGCTTAAATAAGGACTAGAAGATACAAGAAATACATCTACTCATTGGTTTTACACTGGTGTGATGGTTTGAACTGCTCTTTTCACCCTGATCTGATCAACCAATTAACCATTCATCTGCGGACACAGTCACCACCACACGAGTAGAAGCCCATAGGTGACGATCAAGCAGGACTTCTGTTGTATAACTCATCCTATCCTGTTGTTACGTTGCCCTGCCCAACCCACATCTCAACTGAGGTCGGTAAGTTGGTCTAAAAAGTGATGGAGAATCTTAACAACTCTCACAACCACGTGTTTATCAAAATGATGGATAAACAAAAGAAAAAAAGGGACCCATAACAAAAGTAAGGAGTCACTGGGAGGAGGAGGGTTCGCTGTTTTTAACGAAACCAACACAAACCCTGAGAGCCAGGTGTTAACTCTCTGGTGTCACTCACACACTGAAACCAACTTGCTTTTATGCCCGAACCAGACTGATCAGCTGCAGCTGTGAAACAAGGGCAGGTGCACTCAGTCAAGGTGGATCAGGAATCTACCTCCACCCACACCAACCACCCAACACCTCCCCCCTAAAAGACAACAAATATAACCAGATTTGCTGAGATAACAAAACAGACTCCCCACTAACATAAATATACAGGTTGCTACCAGCAACCGTACCATAACCATAACCTAGTTGTGTTTTCCCATAATGTGGAATATTTCAAGGGGTAGCTCCTTGAATCAATCAGGAATGACTGAAGCCTACAACATCACTGATGGAGGCCTCAACATTGTCCAAACACAAAGTGCATAAGCCATTGAAGAGTGGCACCAGCATTTCTTAACCCAAAGGGCGTTCGGCGGTGAGCGAACAAACCTCTGGGAATGACAAAAGTCAAAACTTCCCTAGCATGCTGCATTAAAGGGATTTGGCAATACCCTTTCAAAAGGTCAAACTTGCTGACATATTTAGCTGACCCGACTCGACCCACACAGTCATCTACCCTGGGCAGTGGGTAGGAATTGGTCTGGCTTCAGAGGGTCAGTGATGCCATGCTCAAGATGAACTGAGATGCACCTGTGTCTCGCAAAGTTTTCACTTGCTGTTGCTCTGTGAATTTTCGGCAGACACAGACACAAACCCTGTCAGTGTAAATGTCTTAAAGTCCTCTGGCACAGGTTCATTAGCAGGGTTCAACAGGTCACCAACCAGAGGGCATTCACGAACTATGTGAGCTCGACACTCGACTTGAGTGGTGGTGGACATTTTTCAGGTTGGGGAGGACCCTGATTTCGAGGTGACTGGGGGTCTTGTGGAGATGGTTTTGACACAGATGCTTGGTGACGTGGATGGAAAACTGGACTTGTGGGTGAGTGTTAATTCATCAGCCATTTACAGCGGCTTTTTCCCAGGTGAGGTCTCTGTGTTCATTCAAGTAAAGGGCAACTCTCTTGAACACTTGAACTGCTCCAATAGGATGAGGTTTTTCAAACCATCTAGATCCTTAACGTCTTGCAACGTACACTGACGCTCAAACAATATCTGCTGTTCCTGTGCAAACCCCCACTGAGTCTATCAAAATGATAGATTAACAAAAGAAAAGGACCCAAAACAAAAGTAAGGAGTCACTGAGGAGGAGGAGGAGGAGGAGGAGGAGGAGTCGCTGTTTTAGGTGTTAGGGGAAAATAAAACTTCACAAACAAAAGCACACACACACACACAAAACCGAGAGAGCCAACTGAAGGTGTTAACTCTCTGGTGTCACTCACACAACTGAGCTGCTGAAACCAGCCTGCTTTTATACCTGAACCAGACTGATGAGCTGCAGCTGTGAAACGAGGGCAGGTGCACTCAATCAAGGTGGATCAGGAATCTGCCTCCACCCATAACAGTATCTGTTTCCTTAACCCCAGTCCTTGATCTCCATCAGTTACTAATATGTAAGTGATCAAATCTTTTATTCCCTGTGTGATACAAGCACCGAGTGCAAAATGCCTGGACGTGATTGTAAGGTTTTTATTCTCACGTGCTGCTGCTCAACTTGTCTGTGTCGTATGACGAGAAGTGAGGTGGACAATGAAGTTAAACTGAGCCAAACATTTAAAATGGATCCATGTTCTCCACCTCCATCCTCATGTGTATGTTGCTGCTGAACAAGAAAAACCCGAAGGAGAAGGAGATGAAGATGTGGAAGCTGAGTGTTGAGAAGCAGCCGTGTGGGTTTTTTTAAAACAACCAGCTGCAGTTTGTGTTAACACACACACACACACACACACACTGTACAGACACACAGAGACAGCACTTAGGTTTCCACACACTGTCAACCCACATTTCCTACCAACGTTGACACATACACAGACATTTCTTCCTGTCCGCCTACAGAAAACACACACAATGCAGACGTGCCATCTCACACACACACACACACACCCAGCTGAGGTCAGTAGCAGGGTGGTGACTGAGAACAGGAGGATTAAGAGCAAACATCACCGAGCTCTGCAAAGTCCCAGACTGACAACCTGTGTGTGTGTGTGTGTGTGTGTGGTCACCTGCCTGTGTTTCACCTTCATCTCCCTCCCAGTTGAAAACCATCAATCCAAATCGTGATGAGAGAAACACATGAAAGGCGACAGGAAGTTGGGGGCGGGGCGTTTATTTCCATCGACAGACAGTAAATACAGCTGCTCTCGTCTCTTGAGCGTAAACTCTTCTACAGCTGAGGCTTGTGTGTTTTCCTGCATCCTGTGTGTGTGTGTGTGTGTGTGTGTGTGTGTGTGTGTGTACATACTGGCTTCATGTGTGACTCACATCAAGGCGCACACATACGGTTTACAATAAAGTTACATCACTTATGGACAATGTACATCGTCATATGTGCTTCTTACAATAATATCATATTAAAAAAAAAAAAATTAGTACATTTTGCATATTAGGCTGCGAAAGCTCCAGAAAATATTCACATATATTTACTGAGTTAATATGAAACAGCACCAGAGTATTGCATACGTTTTTATTATTATGCGTTAAATCTAAAGTTTAGGTCAGAACCCGTGTATACGCAGGAATATATACAGTATACAGGTACTCAGTTTTATTGCTTTAGATAATGATGCTATTTAAATGTATTATTTATTGATGTGGGCTCATTGGATATAAGGGGGTTTATTCTAATGTGGATTTTTTTTTTTAATCTAAAGTCTCAAGAGTTACAAAAAGCTGAACAGACTCACACCTGCACCACATTTCACACTGTTCTATATATATATAAACAAAATCTCATTGATTTTATCCACCTGGCATTTAACAGGAAAGCAAACACACTTCAGTTTTATTGTTTTTTTTTTTTTTAAATACATATTGAACAGTTGTGAACGATGCTGAGCTGGTGCGTTACACTGTAAGTACCAAAAAGGTCAAAGAGCTGAAGAGAAACAACCTGTCATTTCATTTCTGTGAGTAAATTTCTGATGGTAAAACATGAGAAAAACTGAAAATCTTGAACACAACATAGAAAAAAAGAACTGAAAACAAACAAAACAAATGCATATATATATATATATAAAAAAAAGTGTCCAAAACAAACACAGAAATGAAAGATCCTGAATTAATGAGACGCTAAGTGAACGTGTCTCCTCATCTTCATCGTGATCATCATCATCATCATCCTCATCCTCAGTGTCTTTGGTCCATGTGCACAACGTCAAGATGGAATGTCAAAAAAAACACAAAAGACAAAAACAAAAAAGACAAACCAACAAAAAAATAAACAGGTGTTGTCGTTGCTATGGTGATGGAGGACAAATCCATGGTCGTGTGTGTGGGAGGGTTTTACAGTGCCCATAAATTAACTGAAAAACAACGACAAACAATAAAAAACAACAAATAAGTTGAATGAATGAATCAACATGAAAAAACACAAATGATACGTTAAAGAGAAAAAGTGAAGAAGTGAAGGAAGGAGGTGGTGAGAGGCCTTTAAAACGAAGGTCTTTACTCCTCGAACTTCACAAACTTACAACCTGAGAACGTGTGAAACGTCCTCCACAAAATGGAAGATCAGATTCGACAAGGCCACGAGCCGCCACAAGGTGGCGCCGCTCGTCCACAGAGACTCAGTGAAGCCCTGAGCTTCAAAACACACTACAGCAAAAAGCTGCTGAATCATCAAGGCGACATCTTCAGTCTCTGTTTCTATTTCATCAGGTTTGAGTCAGAGATTTTCTGAAAACTCCTCTTTGGTGGTGAGTTCAAGGGCACGTCAAAAACATCCGAGATTTAGGCGACTGGCTGCAAATTCAGTGTTAATCGCGCACTTGATGGGAAAAATACAATGATCAACATCTCATTTTCAAACCAGGCTGCAGCGACGTGTTTGTGTTGTGCAGGATAATCAGGTTTTTCCAAACCAAATGTGAAAATGCGTCTTTATTTATGGGGGCAGAGTCATGAGGAAGGTAAAATAAAAACTCTTTCCTGTTGTATCAGGATAAACAGCTTTGGCCACATCAACCTGAAGCCTGAAGGTTCCCTGAACGCACCATCAAAGAGTCATTTTTTTAAAAACCATCCTCTGTGTCAACGTCATGTCTCTACAACAAAAACAGAGGATTCACAGGAAGTTAATGTGACAGGATGTGAACGTGTCACTGGAAACTGAATCTGTCAATCAATCAAACGTCTGTTTCAGAGTTTAAGAGCTGAAATGTGAAAAGTTTCACCTGTGCACGACTCATGAACTTATCGTCTGCACCATCAGCTCAACACACTGAGTTCTCTTCATCGCCTGTTTCGAGTCCAAGCTGCCATTGTCTTAGTTTACTGGCGTCTCCCTGTACGTCCTGAATAATAAGAGTGAGTCGAAGGGAAAGAGTGAAAGGGCAGGAAATGTTCAGCTTGGGCAGGACAAAAAAAAAAAGGGAGGAAGTTTCCTTGACACATGCCAGGCCTTTAAAATAGCTGAAACGCTTGTGTGTTGGAGATGAGTCGACAACAGCACATTCAATTCGAGGCTCATTAATGCGACACGGGACTTAGAGGAATAAAAACAAGAGGCGTAACAGGAGCTAAAGAGCAAGAAGTAAAAGAAAAGAAGGGGGACGGAGATAAGAATAACACAGGACTGATTAAAGACAAGGAAAAAGGAGCTTCCTGTTGTGGAGGGAGAAAATGAGAGGACTTACTTTTTCTTGTCCTTGTCTTTCTTCAGGGGCTGAGATAAGGAGAGCGTCTCGGCCGCCACCTTCTTCCTGTTGAAGGTGTTCATCTCCTCCTCCAGGTCTCTCCGCTTCTCCTCCACCTTCCTCTTCTCCTCCTGGTGCATCCGCTTCAGCTGCTCGAACTTATCGTGCAGCTGAGAGGAAAGAGATAAAGATGAGGACGAGGACAAGGACGAGGACGAGGACAGATATTTGTCCTAATAACGGTCAACGTCTCAGGTAAAAAACAGCTGCAGGATTTTTTTTTTATTTCCAGCTGAGACTCAAACAAGAAACTGAACAATTCAATGGATAATCTGTTAAAAAACGCACTTTAACAACAGTTTGACTGCCAATCTGAGGTAACCATGGTGACGGCACCTCCTCTGTTTCTCCTCCTGACATCTGTGTACCTGCTCTACGTGAATAAAACCTGACCGAGCTTTCTACCCAGGGTGCAACAGAAGCTGCAGAGTTGACAGAGTCAGACACACTGACCTCTCTCTCCTTTTCTTTCAGCTCTGCTTCTGTCTCTTTCACTTTGTTCACAAACATTTGTCGCATCTCCTCCTCTTTACGCTGCAGGTCGCCCAGGAACTCTTTCCTCTTGGCCTCGTACGTCTCCTGGAGACTGAGAGACGAGACGAGACGAGACAGAGGAGGACAGGAATAGATCAGGTATTGTGTGTAAACAATGGAAACTCTCCGTACTGTTGACCCGTGAGAATCGGAGCGGTTTCAGATGTGTGTGTGTGTGTGTGTGTGTGTGTGTGTGTGTGTCTACCTGAACGGCTGGCTGTCGGGGTCTGTATCTTTGAAGCCCATCTCCTCCAGTTTGCAGCGTCGGTACAGCTCGTAGTGACGAGCGTGAGTCTGCTCCCTCAGATCCTCCATGTTGACTCTGATCAGCATCTCTCTGAGTTTCACAAAGTCACAATGGCTCTCGTTCTCAACTGAAAGAAAAAAACACACACACACACACACAGATCATAATCAGGACAGCAGTTATCATTTCAGTTATTTCCGATACATAACAGGCTCTGAAGTATTCAGCTCTGCTGCAGAAGAACTGGGCTCGAATCGTGTTAATGAGTCGGCGTCACAGCTCCAAGTTCTGAGTCTGTGTCGTCTCCACTTTTAAAACTTATTTTAACTTCCCATCTGTCACATTTCCTCTCTCTGCTCCTCTCCATCTCTCTATCATAAACAGGGAAGCCTCTGCAGGAGAGATCTGCACAAAATTATCACATTAAACATCCTTTAAATTCAAATAAATCGTTCGTCTTTTCCTCCTGGAGCCTCCGACAGCTCGGCTCCTGTTTCCTGTCCATATGAATTCATGGTGGATGGAGAGCAGCAAGTATTTCCTGCCTGAGAAACTGACAGCAGGGTTGTGTGAGTGTGTGTGTGTGTGTGGGGGGGGTTTGTGTATGCCCTGGGTGTCATTTCCATCCTGATGAAGCCTCTTTACTCACAGGTCACCTCATTTAACCCCAGTGCAACAGTTCTGGAAACAGGAACGTGCAAGTTTTTGTTCAGACAGAGGACAGACAGCCGAGTGGGAAGATCAAGTGAAGTGGGTCTGAGTGACTGTGGACTGAACCCATCTGTACTGTGACTCAGCCCGTGGTCTGGAGAGAGGAGGGTGAGAATATGTAAATATATAGACAGCTAACAGTCAGCTACAAGTGTGTGTAGAGCGGCTCAGCACAGGCTATACAGTTACATACAACCTGAGTATGACTGGGAAGCCGTCAGGACAATAAAACAACACCTCGAGTCATTTACTGCAATAGAAACTTGTATTAAATAAATGAACCACCATGGATTAACCTCATGTGCTCATTGCAGAAGGACAGAAGTCACTCTTCTGCAGACTCTCCTGTTCTGGACTCTTAAAGTCAAATCAGGCCCATCTCCTATTGCAAATGTGATTTTTCCATCTGGATGTTACTTTTTCCACTGAGTGAGAGTTTTTCCTGTGGATACGTGATCTCCTTGATCATCACTGATGTTTAAATGAGGGCTGCATTTCTGCAAACTACTTAAAACCTTGGAGCAGGTGTGGTGGTGGTGGTGGTGGTGGTGCAGCTCACACCCTGACACATCAGCCAACTTATACTGGACACACACACACACACACACAGACAAAGGCAGACACGTGGTATCAAAAGGAAAAAAAACAGCCAAGTAAATCTGATCAGCCTGTTAGCAAAGCTGAGAAAATGTGATAAAGACTTTTCTCGTCATCTCAGATCTGATGTGTGTGGTGGCCGAGGACACGTGAAGAGTGAAGCCACGTGGCCCTGAGACAAATGCCACGACAACCGCCCCCCCAGAGTGGAGAGGCAGGGCGGGGGAAATGTATGATGTTGTGTTTAAATACCACCACATGCTGCTGTGAGCTGTGAGGATGTAAAGGCAAGTGATGCTGATGCTGAGTAAAAATCCCAATTAGTGCAGAAGGGAGAGGCAGCGTTGAAATATACAACATCTCAACTCTCTCCCTCATTAGACCGAGACCAGTCACCCCCCTCTTCTACTTTAACACTTTTAGACCCTGAATATTAAATCTGACAAAGATAGGAAACATCAAGTATTCGGGGGGGGGGGGGGGGAGCAGCTGTATGAATGATACTCACTGTTATTTCAGTGTTTTTAAACTCAAATTTGCTGGTTAACCGCACGTCATTAGTGGTAGAATACGAGTTAAAAACAGAAACGAGCTGAGGCAGCGTCCAGGCGACTCATACTGCTTCTTCCTTTGGCAGCTAATAGCCTCAGTGCGGGGACCCCCTGCCCCCCCACCCCCCCCCTGCTGAGACCTGAACGGGGCCAATCTTCTGACTGACTGCAGCACTGAGCCCTGCAAGCATCTGTAGAGTCACACACACACACACACACACGAGAGCATGAGAACAGAACATACAAACACAGGAACACAGATGCATGATGGGTAATACATCTACAGCTATATAATGAGCACGTCATCAGCGTCTGTGGTTTTGAAAGTGTAAAAACTAAAACTAAATGCTGCAGGTTATTTTTTTTTTATTATTTACATCATCCTTCTGCTTCCACATGTAAAAACCCTGAGAACGTGTGTTTCACTTCATCGTGTCTGTAACTACTGTCTTTAAATGGTCTCATGTTTTAGTGTCAAGATGGAGTCAAAAGATCAGATTGTGCTAACGATGACTTTACTTACTGTACGCATCAATATCACATGCACATCCAGTTTGTGTGTTTATATCAGGACGATAAACTTAAAAAGTGACAGAAAATCTGGCACATTGATAAAAAAAAAAAAAGTGCAATGGAAACAGATGCTGCTGCAAAAAAAACAGCCTGAGAATCTGATGCAAAACATGTGATGAAGAACATTCGTGTTCACACGTAAAACACCCACAACAATGTGTGTGTGTGTGTGTGTGTGTAGAGAAAGACAAACACACAGTAGCTCACAGACAAGAAAAACAAGGTCTGCAATATGTCACAGATGTCTGTGGTGCAGAGATAACAGAGCATCAAGATCCTGAGGGAAGATAAATTAACGCACACACACACACACACACACACACACACACACACACACACACACACAGCCCTCCTAAATAAGTCTTTTTGTCACTGCACAGTCCCGCCTCTGTCCTCCTTCAAATCGATGGAACAAATTTCCCATGGCTCCTCCAGAGGTTACCATAATGCAACTATAAGAACATGTGGCATCTCCAAACTGTTTCCACGGACACAGGCCGTCCTTTCTGTCCTCCCAGTGTCTCTTACACACAGGGACGCCTGTCCTCCTCTGCGCCGCGTCACACAGTATGAACGGCGAGCCATCAGTTCACAAGTGAGCAGAGCGGAGGTTTTCTTGTGTGACGTCCCATCAGGACAGATGCTTGTCGTCGGGCGGACATGGACGAGGGTAACGAGATGATTGTCTGCAGACAATAACCAATTCAAAGAACAAAGGACTGTTTCTTTTTTCCCTCGTCATGTCGTTATGAAATTAGACTTAGATCTTACACACAACAACGAATAATCATCTTTATGGCGCAACACAACTGCCAACTGCCATTTTTTACATAATCATGCTGTAATATGAGACTCGGTGCGATAATGGATGTCCTTCACTCTTCTGAAGTCATGTCTCAATATACTTACGTGTGGGTGTGTATGCGGATGTTTTATTGTCACTATGGCAATAAAGGTCTTATCTTACAGTTCACACACTCTATATTTCTGATGAATTAAAACCTCAATCTCTATTTTTTTTTTAACTAAAATACCAAAGTTGGTTTGTAGTGCAAAGTTTACTGGCAGAAAGTGTAAATAAATCCCACAGAAATGAGCTGACGGCAGTGAAGCAGAGATAACTCTCTCTCTCTCCGCTGCTGCTGCTGGATTGGACTGTAGTTTTATGGTGATTGATGGAGTCCAGAGGAACCCGTCCGTCCCCCGGGAGACACAGAGCAGGGCTTTATAAATAACCATGGAGCGTCCTCTGAGGGTTTGGGGAATGACAGCGGTGGAGAGAGGACAGGAAGAGGGAGTGAGGAGGATACAAGAGAGAGAGAGAGAGAGAAAGAGGAGGAGGAGGAATGAGAAGGAGAGAGCAGCGATCCTCTTCTCACAGCGCTGCTCGGCCTGTCCTTATCCAATCAAACTGTTTTACTCTCATTGACGAGATCCCAGGATCTTTGACACCACGGGCACCGTCTCCAGGGGCAACACACACACACACACACACACACACGCTGACATGCATGACGGTCGAGCAACATATGGTAACATCAAGGTAGAGAGAGAGAGACACACACACACACACTGGCACTTTCCTAAAAACAGTCTCTACCCACTTGCAATCACAGCTGTGCTCCCGTATAAATAAAGAGGGACACAGTGGGACGCACTCACCACATGTGTCGCCATGGTTACTGATGGATCGTTTAGAGGCGACGTGTTCAAAACATCCCAATAACAACAAGGATGTGGTGGTTTTTCTTTTTTTTTTTAATTGATCTGCCAGATGAACGGTTCACACAGATAAAACCAAACTGACTGATGAATGTGATGATTCATTTGTTTTATTTTATATATATGTGACAGAAAAATGCAGATTTTTTTTTTGTTTTTTTTGTTTTCGACTTGACAAATCCACCAATTGTTGCAGCTGTTTTCCCCAGAATCAACACTTAACAGGGATCAGTGGCTCATTGGTTAAAACTGCATGAAAGCTACAGGAAAAAAGTTGCTGGAAAACTTGTATTAAATCAATAACACTGTTGTTTACAAAGTGAATGTCTCAATGTTTATCTGATATTTCTCTTAGCATAGCAAAATTATTTTTTGTCTAAATAGAAAAATAATCTTGTCAAGCATCTATTACACAAGAAAAACGTCTTTATTCAGTTTTTCCAGCTAATATCAAGCTGCATTTACCCAGTAACAGGGTAATAAATTATTCATGCAAAGGCACAAGATAGTTTTCCTTATTTTAAGACAAGGCTATTCTTAAAATAAAGTTTCTAAGAAACGACAATGATAACATTTTTTTCGAATCCTGCATCAGGCGCCATGTGCTGCATGTCATCCCCCCTCTCTCTGCCTACACTGTGTTATCCAATAAAAGGCAAAAATCCCCAAAAATATACTTAAAAAAAAAAGTTTCCATGACTGTAAGGCGTCAATTCTTGCAGCTCGCTGAATAAAAACCTTATTTTTAAGATATGAATTCTTATAATCTGCTCAACTAGGGACTACAATACTCATTTCAAGGACTTCTGTCTGTGTGATTTCATTGCCTGAAGTTCGCACGGATCAATTTTAGCATATTTGTCTAGTTTTAAGACACATTTTGCCTTTTGGCTTTATTGCTAGTTTTAAGATTTCTAACCAAGTACATTTTTCTGACCCAATCGGCAGATTTTTTTGCTCAATACAAGACAATTTGGCTGGATTCAGGATTATGTGGCTGTATTTGCAGTGTGTAGCTGCAGGATGTTACAGAAGAAGAGATAAAGAAACTAGAGATGCAGGTCCAGTTCATTTGTACGTGACGGATCTGAAAACGGCCCGAGCCATGTACTTCCTTAAAAAACGAGCCACTCCCAGACACGTGAGGCTCAGGTCAGTGTGCTCATGTGTCGTGCTTTGAAAGCGGTGAAGTAATACCTGTAACCTAGCAACCAACCAACAGCCAACGGATGCACACGCTGACCAGTATCATCTGACTTTTACACACGACGACATGACAGGTTACAAGTATTAACAACAAACACGTTGATTGTGCTTTTGTTGCCTGAGGTTAAAGTGTCAAACGTTTTCACCTCCTGAGGAAACTTGACACAGGAAACGACTGTTGAAGGTCGTTTTTTTTTTTTCTGTTGCGGCGTCATACGACTAAAACTGGACGGATCAGCAAAACAGGAGCCAGTGACTCACAGGAAGTGAGTGAGTAATAATCAAGTGTCACTTCATAAAGTTAAACCCTCTTTCAAAACTCTTCCGTAGTTGGACAATGGAGAGAATGAGGTTAAACATCGGCTGAACTCTTCATGTCTTCACCGCTGCGTTTGCTTGAGAAACACAAACACCAACGTCCACCACACACACACACACACACACACACACACACTGATGAAGTTGCTTGTATACGGTTCTCACCTTGCACCACGCCCCAGGGGTACTGTCTGGCCCTCACTGTTTTGTTCCCCACTTTGACCTCCTCCACGCTGCCGACCACAGCGAACGGCAGATGGGCCTGCACAGGAGAAGAATTCAGAGTGTTAAACAGAGGTCAAGAGGTCAAGAGGTCACAGATTCCTGACTCCCTCACTCTGTCCTCAGGGATACACTCTTCTGAAGTTGAATTTCACTTGATACCAACAGCTTAGAAAAAAAAAAAACAAAGACTCACTGATATTTTTTTTCGCTGACATTCAATTGCTGGTCAAATTATTGATTAATGGCCAAAATCGTTCACACAGCCGAGCGTCACCGTGTTTAACAGAGGAACTGCACCAGAGATGTGTTTAAAAGTTCAACATGTGGCTCAGTTGGGAGTGTGAGGCCTATTTTGTTGAGGTGATTAAACACACACACACACACACATTTTCTTCTTCCTACTACGGCTCGTTAGGATCGACAGGGAGGCATCATGGGGAAAACATCCCCTGGAGCAACCTCAAAAATTAGGTGGCGAGTTGGAACCAGCTTGGTTGCAGCACAGAGGAAGGAGCTGGCGAGTGTGGGCGCTGATGTAACCGACTGTGAATAAAAACATGAGGACACTGTACGAGCACCGAGAGAGAGAGAGAGAGACAAACACAGTCTCATTTATCCACGAGAGAATTCACTGTTTGAGCATTTCTGCATGTGTGGGTGTGTGTTTGGGCACCAAGTCATTATACATCATTCCTGTTATACAGTTGGAGCTGGGGGGGAAAAAAAGGCTAAATATTCTCTGTAGCTCGATTATTTGTGCTGCCAAAGTACAAAAGTTTGCAGCTTAATGGCTCCACTCAGATCCTCAGTATCTCTGAGTAACTGCTTTATTTTGACAACGGAAAAAGTACGGACGGAGTCGGTCGATGTGCTGCCATGAATTTCATAAATTCATTTAACTGTGGAAAGACTGGGCAACAACTGGAGCAGTTAAAATGAGCCGGTGCTCATGCAGTTTTGTGCTAAACTAAGTGTAACGTGTGTGTGTGTGTGTGTTTGTGTCTGCGGCGCGGTCCGGGTGAACAAATATTTGGACATGTTTCTAGTGTCACTCCCTCATGTGTGTGGAGGGTCACAGGTCTGTGGGATTTCCAAGTGTCTGGACAAGAGAGACGTTACTTTCCTGCACATGTGTGAAACTCAAATAAAACAGTGTCACACACACACACACTCCTGTTCCCAGATGTGCAGCACATGTGGAGCGGAGCGGAGCTACAGACGTGATGGTGTAAGATTCGCTGTCACCTACACAGATTAATTAATCAAAGACTTATTGAAAGCCTGAGGATTTTCACACGTGTGTGTGTGTGTGTGTGTGTGTGTCACGACAACATGACTTACGTTCATGGAGGCGTTGATCTCACTGACCGCTTCATCGTCTGTCGGGAACTGATATATCTGGACACCGTTGCTCACCAGCTCGCTCATTATCTTTATTTTGAACTTGTGGAGCTCGCTCTTGGAGATTGTGTCCGCTTTGGCAATGATGGGAATGATGTTGACCTGAGGAGAGGAAGGAGGGGGTGGGAAGAGAGGGAGGGAGGGAGGGAGGGAGGTTATTTTTGTGGACGACTCTCCCTAAAAAAAACAAAAAAAAAAACAAGATTTCCTGTTTTGTATTGAACTGTTTAACGTGCGACATCACTGACACCTGTCAGGATGAAAACAAAGAGAAGATGCACAAGGAAGCAAAAGTAATTAACTTCAATTTGTCATCAAGTCATAAATAAACAATGCAAAAAAAAGAGAAGCTAAATGAAACATACTAATTAAAAACATAAAGTACATCAGTAACGACAACTCGGCAGTGAACAGGCTCCGTCAGACTCCGACACACACACACACACACACACACACACACAAAACAAACAGTGATTATGGAAACACATTAGACTCCGATCAGCAGCAGATGTGCAGAAACAAAAACACAGTTTGTCTTGCATTCCTCTGTATCTCTGTCTGTCTGTCAAGGAAGCAAGGAAGCAAGGAAGGAAGGAAGGAAGAAGCAAGGACTCCTGCAGATTCACTTCATCACTTCCACAGTGAAGCGCTAAGAGCAGGAGCCACCACAGCTTGTTAGGAGTCAAATTACAGGCTCATCATACTTTATTGGATCGTTAATTTGCAGCAGGGCGGCTGCCATCGCGTCGTAACCCTCGCTTTGCAAAGCGACTTTCATTAATTTGCTTTAATTCCAGCGCTGCCTTGTGTGGCCACTGAAGCAGAGTCAGAGAAGAGGAAGGAGAAAGGAGGAGGAGGAGGAGGAGGAGGGTGGGGTCACTGATATTTGTTCATTTCCCACAACCGGGTTTTCCCAGCTGACCGGAGCAGAGCGTATTCCCAAATAGTTCTCCGTGTTTGTTCTGAGGCACCGAGTCGTCCAGATGGAGAGCTGTAACCACATCAAAGCCGTCGCATGTAAGATAATCAGCAAAAAAGAGAAGTCACACACAAAAGCCTTATCGTCAGTCTTTTCCTTACTTCCCTCTGGTAGATTATCACTACGACTTTCTCTTTTTTTACTACATTTCCTACAAATCTTTGGAGGGTTTAATGGGATACGAACACAAAGCACAATGCCGACATTGAATCAGTTAGATATGGATTACAACTGGAGCCCCAGCTACGACTGCATTACCCAACGCTTTGGCAACTCGGCACCATTAAAACTCTGCCAAATCAGCTATTTATAGCTCCTGCCAGAGACATAAGTGCAGCTATAACCGCACTCATTTGATGGTGACGAAATCTAAACATGTGACGATTCACGGCTTTGACGATTTCTTCTGTGATGTCGAAGTGAATTTATGAAACGGTGCCGAAGACAACATCAATCCCCACGTGTCTGTGTTCATATTTAATTCCTAGAAATGATTATTAATGTTGACAGACACAGGTCATGGCCACTGTGCGCCAGCATCTCAAACAGACGAGCATGATGAAACCTGTGGTCGGGTAAGAGAGATCTGACACCGGATGACAATATTTCACAATCAGTCAGTCGTACATTAGAGCCAAGATAAAAAACAAACACAAAACAAAAAGTCTGTGCAGGTTTGACTGAGGAGAAATAATGAGACATTTCCAAGGTTAGCAGGAAATATCAGTCCTCGTTTGCCAAGTGACCTCCACTCACTGCAGCTCCTACATCTCAATATTAGATAATTGACAAATAATGGATTTCCTCCTTTTCAAGAAAATCCATTTAAAACAAAAGGACACCTCCTTCAGACTCTTATCTCTCTTCCTGCCTTCGTCCACCAACACAAACCGAACCATCAACCACGCAAGGCTCTCGACCGTCCACTGACAAGAGGCCGGCTGATTCACAAGAAAAACACCATTGTGCAAAGGGCCTGACAACAAAATCTACAGTCTGAGGGGAAAGCTGTTTCTGGTCGGCTTCCTGTGACAGGGCAACCTGGCAGACAGAGCAGCTCTGTTCGTTTATCTTTGGTTTCCAGACCAAAGCCAATATTCACACATAGGAATGCTCCCATTGACGTGAACGTACCTCGGCACAGAGCGACATGTGGTGCATAGTTTTACTCTCAAAAACGTGTAAACTAATCTCATGAATCATCAACGACCCTCGTCTGAGATATAAGAATTTGCTGAGCAGGTTTGAATCAGCTCCTTTCTGCCGCCACCTGTAGCCACCTAAAGCCCGGTCATGAAATAATAACAATAACAAAAGGCTGATGTGATGAGAAGCAGCTGCAAATATCACCTACAACATGTTTCTTCTATCTGGACAGAGACGACCGTGTGAGCCTCATCAGACTCACACTGCTGCCGAGGTCAGGCCGTTGTTTCACTGTGGCCACCCACTCCGGGTAAAACTGAGCCCATTGTCCCACTCACTGCACTGTAAATCACTTTGGATGAAAAAAAAAGGTGCCTGCTGCCGACATCACTGTTATTTTGCGTTTTCCTGGTGCTGTGCAACCGGAGAATAAAACGCCTGTGAATAGCTAAAAAGGTTCCTCGCGTCACAGCGGAGCTTCACGACAAAGGGGGTTTGTCTCCGAGGGTGATTTAAGTGTTGTGGGCTGCTTTGCTTTCACTTTGCAGGTAAAAGCTGTTTAAACTATAGCAAACATATTCGCCTTGTGTGGCTCAAGTGATGAGGAGGATAAAAATAACACATTCAGCTCAGGTAAAGCACGTTGGCTCGGTTCAAAGGGAGCTGGCGGCCGTGTGTCCTGGTGGTTTGGATCGAATCAGGAGACAGTTGGCAAACACAGGGAGGCAGGTTTTGATCGCTCTCTTGGCCGGTAGACACAGAGCAGAGGCTCAGCAAGAAGAGTCCTCCTCCGTTTGGATCCTTTTGGACTTCGTTTTGACATTTTCTGGTTTTCTCACGGGAATAATTAACGATAGCAGAGGTGCTCTATCAACCTGGGGAAACAAGTTTCAGCGCAGTGTTTAATCTGGATAAATATTTAGAATCAATTCAACAACATTTATATGAAGAAATGTTTCTCAAAGATCAATAAATCCTGGTCAAGATCCACTTTTAAACCTGTGGACCGTCCCTTCGTTTGTGCAGCCGTGCGTCAACAGTTGGTCGAGGTAAACCAGCAGGTTGTGGTGACGAGCCGACCATCTGGTTTGCTCTAGATTTATTATCACTGCATCAATGGGCACAAACAGGAATAAAAAAAGCAGCCACTGTCGCTCCTGCAGCAGCGTCGTCTGTGAGACACTGTGGTGAAGGAGCTGTAAATCAGTCTGATGAAACAAAACGGCACCTTTTGTTATCGTTTTATGACCAGAGATAAATAAGACGGATGTAAAACAAGTGCAGGAACAAGAAAAGGGCCGTTGTTTGTCCTCTGACACGAAGCTTCCTCACTCTAAGAGCTCGTAGATGTCAAAGCGTCGCAGGCTGAAATGTGGCTGTTTGCACATGATCGGCAAAAATATTTCACACCTTTCCAACAGAGATGAGTCAATAACGTCCTGAGTTACAGCTTCTCTCTCATAACTGCCTCGAGTCAGAACAAAGATCTTCTCTTTCTCTTTGCTGCTCTCTGTTTTTGAATGTTTTGGGATCCTTTTCACGCTCTCTGCAACCATGATGCAGGATCCACTCCATGTCAACACATTATATTTACTGAAGAAGTTTGTTATAAAGTCGGAAAAACCTTTTATATTCGAATCCGTTAAATGTGCAAAAAAAAAAAAAAGTCATTGTTTGAAGAGGAAACCACTATTTTGCAAGCTTTCGTGATGCATGATGGAAAACACACAGAGGCAGAAAATGTGGTTTCTTGCCAACAGTGGGTGGTGTTGACAGTCGTTTACCCCGAGCTCCAGACATCATCTTTGCAACACAAGAGGTTTCAGAATAAAACGCCCCTCAGAGCAGCTCTACTTCCTCTGGACCGGACGTGACAGTGATTCACTATCGGCCGGCGATAAGACCGTCTGGACGGAGCAGGCCTCGCTCAGTGGAAGACGCAGAAACAGCTGTTAACTGCTGGCAGCTCTTGGTGAGTGCTGCTGGACTAGTATTGATTAGCTGTTAATCCTCATAAACTTATACTGATTACAAGAAACACATCGAGTAAAAATAAGCAGTGACAGCTGCAGCGGAGCTACAGCTACGTAAATCAAATCTTACATTCACCCATGACTCCTCATCCTTCCCTTCTCTCAAGCTCCGAGTGATGTCCTGATGAGACTTTTTCCACCACTTGTCTAATTGGTGCCAAGCCACTGATTGTGTCTCCAGCGAGTTGCATTGATATCGGATGACGGATGTGCAGCAAAACACGGAGCTACCGAACAATAATCTGTGCAGTAATACTCACACAGGAGCAACGACAAAAAAAAAAAAAAAACTCAAACAAACCAACAAATCAATGAGGCTCTGAATCTGACTATTGACTGGTGTACAGCTGTGTGTGTTGCACCATACACACCTCGAACTGGAGCGCAATCAGTAAAGTGAGCTTAGTGGAAATGTATTTCATGGATGATACTGTGAATCTGTTCTCACTGGGCTGTTTAAGTCTGACCGACCCCCCACCCCCCCCCCCCCGAATCTCTTTCCACACAAACAGCCAAATAATTTCACTCCAACGAATGGCATGTGAATTTTTCTGTTGAAATCCTATAACGCTGAAATGGAAGCGGTGCGTTCACGGCACCACTTTTCCTCTTGCTCCTTTATTCTTCAGGCCCCCACGACGCCCCCCCCCCCCCCCCTGCAAAAAGATCAGGGATCTCCACGTCTCAGTGAAATCCACACCGGTCACAGTGGAAGGAAACACTGATGTTATTCACAGACTGTGTGGATGTGGATGTGTGTGTGTGTGTGTGTGTGCACCTTGCTGTCCAGTTTCTTCATGGTGACGAGGTCCAGAGACTTGAGGGAGTGTCCTGTCGGGGCGATGAAATAAAGGCAGATGTGGATCCTGGTGTCGTGGTAGTTGAACAGCGAGCGTTTGATCTTCAGCTCTTCCTGCAGGTAGTTTTCAAACTGAGTGTCGATGTAGTCGACGATGGGCTTGTAACTGCGCAAACAACCAGAGAGAGACACTTGGTGAGGATCTGTGTGTAAAAGAAGAAACACTTGTCCTCTCAGCTGTGCTTTTGTAATAAAGATAAGAGGAAACGTGGACTCATTTGGAGACATTTTATGTTTTCAGTGACTGCGTGACCTGATTCTGTGCCAGAGATCTCAGTTCAGAGCTGCATGACTTAGCGCTGCATGAAATTTGCGTTCGGCTTCTGGGAGCTCTGTCTGAAAGAAATTACAGTGACTGCAACACATCCTGCACACTCTGAGCGGTGAAGGTCTCTGCAGCCAACAATATCAACGCCGAATCAATGAAAATTAAGAAAGAGCTGTATGAAAACACTTGTGTGGGGATTTGCTTTTGTGCACTTTGCATGTGTAGTCACACGCTTTATGTTTCTTGGCAGGCGGCAGGGCTGGATCTGACCTGTGCTGCTGCAGGATATTCACTCTGACATGCACCAGAGGACCAAGAAAATAACTGTTTTTCCAGACACGCGGTCTAAATTTACATCACAGCATGCAAAATATGAATCAAAATAAATCACAAAATATCTGAAAATAATCGTTTCCACTGACGTGCCTTTAGCACGTTGTCACATGTTGGTGTTTAATCCAGAATATTTTCAGTTTATCACGATGGGAAACACTTCTCGCAGCAACACTTCTCTCTCCTGACATTAATTACCAAGTGTAAATGTCAAGAAATATTAAAACGGTCTCTAATGCTTGTGCATGTTTTATGGGTCACGAGACAGCGCGAAGACGTTTCAGGCCTCGTTCGTACCGAGCTTGTTTGAAGCTTCAAGTCATTTATAGTTCAGAGACGAGAACAAGACGACTGGACGTCGGCCACATGAACTGCATCATCGCCTCAAATCTCTTTAAGTCTCTTTCAAGGGAACGGCTTGTGGTTTATTCGTCACCGAGTCCCACAGTCATAATAGTTTAGCTCTATAATTTCATTACGCTAATCTCTGTTTGAAATGTTCCAATAAACATTATTTGTTATTCGCAGCTCCAACAACTCAGCCTCAGAAACCATGTTGCTGTAGTCCCCCCCCCCCGCCCCAGAGAAATATCTTTGTTGCGTATGTTGTTGCGTTGCGACACTTGGCTGCCACTCCACACCGCCGCCAACCTCCACCTCATTGGTTCCAGCTGCTGTCACCTCTCTGCTTTTCACATTTCCTCCGCACTCACACCGGCAAAACATTTTTATAAGTATCGAAAAACGTCGCACATCTGAACCTGCTCCTGAATTCACATCAGGCCACAGGAAACCAGAGTCATAAAAAAAAAAAAAACACACACACACACACACACACATTTGATAACCAGATGTTTCTTTGTGAGCTCTGTGGAAACGTGAGAGTTTATTGTGTTAAACTTATCAGGTCATATTCACTTGGTAATTACCTACACTTTGTGTTTTAGTGTCCTCGGCCAGACGCCTGTTTACAGTCATCTGTTCTCTGCCTTCACGTCATTCTTCAATCCTCCCTGTGGTATGTGTGACCTCTGACCTTTCTGCAGCTCTCCCACTGTGCATTTACAGTCGGCTGCAGGAGTCCGTCCTTCAGCGTGTTGGTTTATTCAGCCAACACACAGAGTGAGTGAGAGAGAGAGAGCGAGCAAGCTGTGCTATCAGAGGGCGTGAGAGTGCTGCTCGCTCAGCTCTGCTCCACAGCTGAATGTTTTTAAAAAAAAATAAATAAATCATCCGTTTCCTCTCTCTGCTGCTGCTACGATCCCACTTTGTCCCGCTTCCATCAAAAATTGTGCAGAAATCTGGACTCATATCAGTTTGTGTCTGTTTCTCTCATTTGTTTCCAAGGCAACGTGGACCTAATTTGGGCAAAACTATGGCGTTGTCATCTTGCAACGAGACAGTAGGGTTTGGATGAGAGTCAACAGGAAAACCTGTTGTTCCTCCAGTCGTGAGCGTGATGGAAAACACACATATATTTCATGCATGTGCTCCGATGTGCTTCATATGAAAGGAATTTGCCTTTTGGAGCGTTTTAATAACGTTTGTTTCTGCGTAGATATATCAAAACCAGTCCTGAGACTGTAAACGGCTCTGTTGGGAAGATTTACTGTGGTTTTGTGACCTTCTCTCTCAAACCTTCACCATGCTCACCTATCCTCTTTGTTGATCTGATCACCGAAGCCGACGGTGTCGACGATCGTCAGTTTGAGGTGGACGTTGCTCTCCTGCAGGTCGTAAGTTCGCGGCCGCAGATAGACGCCGTTCTGATAGTGGCTAGCCTCCTCGTTCTCAAACATGGTGTTGAAAAGTGTGTTCATTAACGTTGACTTGCCAATACCAGTCTCTCCTGAGGACGACACGAACCAGAGAGAGAGAAAGAGAGAGAGAGTTAAATGACTAAAAATCACCAGGGGAGTACTTCATCAGCTCTCAGATGTGAGGCCTGTGCATTTCTTTCATGTCAGGAGAAACACACTGCACGGAAAACGGAACAAGTAGAGAAACGTTGAGCCAGCCAGTCCAACACAGGGTTTCCATGAGCTGCTAATTATGTGCATTATGCAACACACACACTCTCTCTCTATCTCTGACACACACACACACACACACAGTCAGGTTTGTACTCACCTACGCAGAGGATGTTAAAACAAAATCCCTGTGTGACCGATTTACTGACCAGTTGGTCAGGGAGGCTGTCAAATCCAACATGGCCGCCCAAACTCAGGTTACGCTTCTCTTCATTCTGAAAGACACAAACAAAACAAAAAGAATCAAAACCTCTTCCTGCAATGTGAGGACATAGGAAGACTTTGGAGGGGGGGGGGGGGTAACAGAAGCTGAAACCTTCACATTCCTATGCAAATGAACATCAAAGACCCTCAGTTCACTCTGCAGATGTTAAACCCATCAACTAATGTTACGCGTTAGGTAATCAGGGCTCAGCGACGAGGACGAGCTTCCAGGATGATTCTTCACAAAGCACGAGCAGGCCGAGATATTTCCATACAAAGATGCACGTAAAAAAAAAAAAAAAACAACCAGGGAGATGAGCTGATTCAGTGATTTAACGCAGGCGATGGAAAATGAGAACGTGCAGGATGAAAAAGTTGTGCAAGTTTTTAAAGTATCAGTCGTGGAGACGGGAGTTTCAAAGCCCTGACGTGAAGTCACAAGATGAAACCATTCATCTTAATTTAGCCTCTTTATCAGCATGTTTTCCAAAACAATCACATTGAGTGTGACAGCACAAAATGATCACCAACCCCCACGGCTACTGTAAGTTACTGCACAGGCCCGTGCACACACACACACACACACACACACACACACACACTCTGTAATCAATAAGCAACAACAAAGAGACAGGAACACAGACAGGTACTAGTGGGTTGTAAGTGTTTTGACCTTTGATCTCTCTTATCTAACCGATCTAAGAGACGGTCGGGGAGCAGAGGCTCGCCGTTACAGCTGTGCGGGACGGGAACAGACAGCACCTTGAGATGAATGGGGCCACCCGAGCTCGTCTGGCTCGGCCACGAAGGAGCTGCATATTTGAAGGCTGATGTCACTGAGAGCAGAGCAGAGCTCAGCTGAACCGAGCCAGACAGGCTCTGCACACACAGCAGACGAGGAAGAGACCTGACTGAACTGCACAGTATAGGATGAGCGCTGTGTGTGTGTTTGTGTGTGTGTGTGTGTATGCATAGAAAACACAGCTAGCTTAGTGTGTCAAGCTACACAGCTGAAGTAATCTGACGTGAGCTGAGCCTGGCAATACTGAGCCGAGCTGCAACTGCACAGTTTATTACACCACGTTAACACAGGTGTTCGATTATTGACAAACCTACACAGGCTGTAAAATGTGCTTTCAATGAATTTGAATAGGGAAAACTAAGACAAATGTACAGGTACAGGTAGCAGCGAAGCCTACGTTCATTATGAAGCTGAAATACGAGGACAAAGGCTCTGGTTTGGACGGGGCTGCACTTGCATCCAGCTCTGACTGAACGCACGGATTTGTGAGTCACTTTGGACAAAAAGCTTGAACGTAATGTGTTTGCTGCTCCGTCGGTAGCAGGTTTACGGGGCCGAAGGGAGGGAGAGGCAGCGGTCACTCTGTTTGTTATTCACTGCAGAACTTTAAACAACACTAACGCGTCCCTGTGGTATTGAGCTTGCTGAATGGAGCTCATGGAGATATTTGGATAAATGGCTGGAGAGCAAAGTGAAGGATGAGGGTGTGGCCTCTGGAAGGAAACCGGCGTAATGACGCTCTGGATTCCTGTGTTTAAAATAAGGGATGTCGCTGATCATTCATATTTGCCTTTATTTACCCCGGGGGAGGGGGGGGGGCTGCTGGGACAAATAAAATCAAGGGCCTCCATCTGCGCTCATTTTCCTTCGACACCCTGACTCGTATCCAGTTTCACATGTGGCAGCGGCAGGCAGCTGCACAGCTTTGCAGACAGATGATGGATCGGTTTCTTGCTCGGGGCTACCTTGACAACAAGAGGTGGGTGGGTGGGGAGGGGGGGGGGGACGTGATTCGTCTTCGTCTGCAACATCTGGGACTTTACATTTCAGGTCAAAAGCCCACTTCTCACAGCTGATGGTGATTATGAGAAACATGTCTGGGCTCTTCGAGGCGAACGTATGGGGCCGATGCCATGTGGAAAGGACGACATGATGACACCGACTCTTCAGACGTACAGAAGTAACACAACTCCTGACTCATGAGATAATTGCAGGTCGACCCCACGCTGCTACCGAGTCGTCAGCAGCAGCAGCAGCAGCAGCACATCATGTTTAAGTGAGAGTGTGGGGCTGTGAAGAGAGCACACGGACCTGCGAACGTCCCTTTTATTATTACAGCTACGCTCATAAATTCTGCTTTTATGAAGCCGGCAACTTTCAGTAGTTGTTGTTGTTGTTGTTGACGACACAGTGACAGAGGCGTTGATTCAATCACCGATATGTGCTTCAGCCCTGTCATCGCGGCCAGTAGTGGTGGTGTCCTGCACAACAGCTGCTCCTTTAACCAGGACCTGTCCGACCTCAGTGGTCATGTATGTATACACACACACACACACACACACACACACAGATGTGGGGGCTACAGCTGATCGCTGAAGCCCTGTGAGAACATATTTCCATCTTTGGTCATTTTCTTGTTTTTACTTTAGCAGAGAGGTTGTAATTCACTGTAAAATGCGCTTTAAACAAACAGGATTTCATCGACCGTGCGTCGCCGCTCCTCGCACATTTACATGTATTGACAAGAGCATAACAGCCCCCCCCCCCCCCCATTAACGCGCACAGGATGTATAACCAACAGACGAGAGCAATTAGGGAGGCATCTCTCTCTCTCTCTCTCTCTGTCTCTCTCTCTTTCCACCCACTCGAGCTGCTTCAGAGAGGAGAAGAGCAGCAGCATGAAGAATGACAGGAATGAAAAGCTTCTGACTAAACTGTCCCAGCGTGAGGAAACAACACAGTCCCCGGGCCGCCGTATCACCAGGCCCACAGGAAACGGCTGTAAAAATGAGCCGCACATCATATGGACCGATGCACAGAGCTGTGTGGTTTCTGACTGGCTGCTGTGTGTGTGTGTGTGTGTGTGTGTTCACATTCAACACCACAGAAAACACACCAGTGAATCAAGTTATAAAAATCAAGTTACTGTGTTTATCTGCAGGATCAATAAAGGTCGTCAAGGTCACACAAAGCAAACCAGTTTGTAAAGTATTTTCAAACTGGGAGCTATCAGTGCAACACGCCTACAATCAATCAGTCAGTCACGCACACACACAAACAGGTACACGCCGCCAACACGCGAAGGCTAAATATGAACATACGCTAAATTTATAAAAGACGACTGGAAATCTGATTCCGATCGAAAATCAATAAGAGTTATACATGTCATTTTACTACAGCACACGTATGTCGTTTTACTGTGTGAGACTGATGTCATCATGGATTAATTCATCAACATCATGTCGAGTCCATCTAGATTTACCCACTTTGTTTTTAGCCTGAATTTGTTTTGGGAGCTGGCTCCATTAAAAGCACAGGAGGAGGAGGAGGAGGAGGAGGAGGATGAGGATGAGCCATTAGCCTCTGTGGATGCACAGGATCAAATTCACTTTAGCTCCCACCACACCCTGTCCTGCAGGGGTGAATGAACCTCATAAACCAGAAACTCTGCTCTGGTGTCAGGAGTGCACGGACACACAAAGAGCCCAGAGTGACACCAGCAAACGTCTCGTCCACCTTCTTCTTCACAAGTCTGAAGAGAAAAGCTGGAAGCTCACGTCGGCTAACGAGGCGGTCAGCTGTGACAGCAGCTCAACAAAGGGTTAAATGAATAATAAATAGGTGGCACAGATTCGACGTGACGTCAGCCGAGGACAGAACCAGGATCCTGAAACTCCTCTCTCTGCCTGCAGGCCTCCATCCCCACCTGACTGCTGTCTGCAGCTGGTGTCGCTCCACTGAGCCTCCACCTGACACACTGAAACACACACACACACACACACTACTGCAGCTGATGCATGTGTGTGTGAATGGAAAAGGCCTTTGGATATTTACAGTAGCAAGAATCACACTGGTTTGACTTTTCTCCTTATTAAATCACTCATCGTTTACAAGCACAAATATCACACATTTGCTGCTGCTGCTGTTCAGATGCGATGTTTTTCTCCTTATATGAGACATCTGACACAGACATGTCTTTATCTCGACTTTAATGCTGTTTTCTACTCAGACTGACTTTAAAACATAAACTTAAATCTCCAAACGTCCTGATACTGAACGTGACCATGTGTTAATGCGATCAAAAATAACATTGTACTTGAATTATTGTCATATTTTTGCAATTATTCTGATTTTAGCACCATCTCTGTTCATGGCACTGACTAATCCCTGGATCCTGTGAGTCCTTCAGCCATTAGCCTGAACAAAATGGGGGACTGACCCTCAGCGTAGCTGTTAACACGGACGCTCTGCAAAGCAAAATAAGCTTCATGTGGTGTCACGATTTCAAACGGATGTCGGTTTGAGGAGGGGGGGGGGGGGGGGGATGTGGGCCCATTTCAGCTTGTGCAAAGGGAGGAGGACCACACGATAACCGCAGCCAGCGACAAACCCACATACACATTCGGTGCTTCCTGTCCAACGAGGCCCACGTCGTACTTTCATCTGTGACAGTTGATCTGCTTCATGTGTGTGATCTAAAGTGTCACCTGACAAACCCAAACAAGAAATATACTTGAGATGAGATGTCTGTGTCAGCACTAACCACACCTACACCTACACCTACACCTGTGTGTGTGTTTAGCTGCTACTTTTTGCTGGCAGCAATGTAGTATATGTTGACAGTTCAGATAGAGATGACGTTTGCAGGAATCCACACACACACACACACACACACACACACATATGTTATCTGATTATTATCCTCTTTTATCAAACCGATCTCACCCCTACGCTCACTCCTGCACGACGACTGTACGGCCATACTTCTGCTCGGCGTTATCGCTCATCGACGCCCCGACAGGACGGACGGGAGAGAAGACAGGAACCATTTTACGAGACAGATGCACAGCACACTCGTCTTTTATGGGGCCTTTCAAATATGCACCATCTCCTCACTATTGCTGAACTGACCCCCCCCCCCCAAACACACACACACACACAAACATTTTTATAGCTTTGCCAGGTAAGTTTTTCACCACAAGCAGGAAATCTTTAAAGATTAGAGGTAAAACCAGCTTTTCTCTCTCACATGGCTTTCGTACACGCCTGGTCAGATAATCAGATCTAAACAAGTTCAAGTGCTCATTTAAAAAAAAAAAAAAAAAAGTGTGTGTGTGTGTGTGAATTCAATTATTGTGTCCCCCTTTTGGAAACAAGCAGCTAATAGTGTTTTGTTAAGAGTTGCATGCAGTTCGGACAAAAATAAAAACAGCAACTCAGTGCACTTTTGTCTTTTTCTGGCCTTCTCACTTCTCAGTGACACCGACAAACCTCGCATGCAGCTAAATTTTGCAACAGACCTCTATCGGCTTTTTTCAGACACACCGTGTGTCAGACAAATGAACGTCCCTTTCTTTTAGTTTCAGTTACGTCCCCGACCCCCCCTGTGCAGTGTCATGAGCAAACGCTGACTTGATTTGAGCTTTCAAACACCCACCGTGAACTCACATATTCCCTGAGGTCAAAAAGATGTAACTAAGCAGCGTTTTACGGTGCATGCTGATGGGAAAAACTCACCTAGACGCCACCTGAAACAGATAAATCATCGGAGCAAGGGCGCTCTGAGCTGTAAGGCCCAAACTTCTGACAGGTCCCATGACTTGTGATGGATTGACCGGGTGCTACGAGGATCAAACTTGTGACCTACAGATTATGAGAGCCGCAGTCTGTCCTCTCACACAGCTGGTCAGCAGTGCGGACCGGAGAATCCTGCATTGAAACGCAGCTGCACTTTAGAAAGAAAACAGTCGTGGCATTACGACACAAAGACAAACATTAACCGGCTCAAAAACCTTCATTCAGCTTTCGCCAAGATTATTTGGGAAGTGGTTTTAATCCTCGAGCATCACACGGCCGATGGAGCTGCACATCGGTGTTTGAGGAAACGCGGACCCGTTCTATAGATGGATATTGACTCAGCTCGGCTGTCATTAGTCATCTGCAACGCTGGATCTGACAAACTGGCCTCTGGGGGGGGGGGGGGGGGACTCTGGCCTGTATGTTCAATGTAAAGCAAACACAACAGTGAGTAAATCTGACCCACACTCTGACCCCATCAACAACATCCTGTAAATCCTGTTTAAGATGAACAGATGCTGATTAAGCAGCACATAAATGCACATAATGTGAATAATGCATCTGCACAAACAACTCTTGTAAAGTGCAAATGTCTTCTTCCACAGCTTGTCGCTCCACGTCTCCTGCCTTTCAGCACTTTACGAAGCTGATTTAATTTTATGCATGCAAAGGCCTCACGGGAGAGACAATGCTCTTCAGGGTCGGTGAGCACTGTACATGCTAAATACGTTACAGGCCATTTCATTACATAACCGTTTAACTGCACGGCACCATTTTCATGCTACACACTCAACGCAATCGGTGGGCGAGTAAAAACAATGGAGGTTGTTGGTGATATTGATCACCTCATGTGGCCTAGAAAGTTATCCCAAAGCTGGGGGCTTGCATTGGATTTGGGATTGATGTGGGCCAGCAATGCAACCAACCACACATCCCTATCAATAGCTGCACATAATTAACAGCGTGCCCTTTACGCAAACTGCCAGACTGGCGTCCGTTTGTTCAATATGGTCTCACTTAGTTCACAAAGTTAGACAGGAAGTTAGAGAGTCAGGCAACTATGCTGCTGCTCCTCGTGTTGGCCTGCTTCACTGCATTCTCAGCATTTTCTCATTAATCAACCCTCCAAATCCGTATTTCAATAAGAGACGTTTTGAGGAATCGCTCATCTGCAATATCCTCTGCAACCTGTACCTAACCTTCTCCTCTTGGACATGGTCCTGATTTAAAAAAAAAAAAAAAAAAAACGCCAACTGTGCAATATCCGCTGCATCCGCTGGATCTGGATCTGGATCCTCTCCTTTTTTTTGCAGACATGTGTTACACCAATAAGTGGAAGGAGTGGCCTGGAGTGTGTGCTTAATCTCTTTATCCCTGCAGCTCACTGCTGCTTACTGTCCAATTCACCACCCCGAGGTTTCTTCAAGCATCTGCCAAAAAGTTAATCACCGTTGTTAAATCTCCTCCTGTGCATTTTGCCTTTGTCGTTTGTTGCAATATTTTTTTTTTCCTTAAAAAGTAAAAAGCTTTGTTGGGTGACAGTGTGTGAAGAAGAAAAAAAAACAAAAAATCTGCTGTTTTGTTTGGCCAGTGTTGCATCATGATATGCACCAACAGGATTACACCTCACTGACAACAGGGCTTGTCACCATTAATGTAATAGAGTACGATGCATTCCTCTCTCATTCACAGCTATGCCCTACCTATTACTGTCTAATGCAAAAGGCACTGCCTGACTGACATGGCCCTAAATATAACATACTGAAACCTAAATTAAAGTTAAATTATGCACATCTGAAGAGGAAGTTAAAGTAAAACACATGCCAACTCATTCATCATACAGTACTAATTCAAAACCATACTGCAGCTTTACACAACTACAACAATAAACCAGCCACTGGATCCTATTTAAGAGCATTTTTTACTTGCTAGCTAAACACAACACATGATGCTATACAACACAGTAACGTTACATCTCCCTGTAATAACGTCTAGTAAACAGTTGAATGGTGCCACACGCTACACCCATGATGTGCCCAGCCAGCGCAAACGTGTTTACAATTACACGTTAAAAAAAAAACACACACACACACACACATTAACGTTAAAAGTGCTGAAATAACAACGTTGTCTTAATTTGTCTGTAGTCAAACAAACCATCCACAGCAATCACTTCCACCATCTCGGCTGAGCCCACATCACAGGCTTCAAAAGCGGGAGAGGGGGGGAGGCTCGGTTAGCTACATACCCACACACGGCGGCAGCTAACACCCACACTTTTACTAATCGCTACCGTGTGTGTGTGTGTGTGTGTGCTTCCAGGGGAGAATAAAAAAGAAGGGGGGAAAGAGGCTAAGTGGCTTTCACTTACCGAAAACACGTCAACGTCCGTGGCAGCCATGGTGCGGAATGTATGGTGGTGGGTTGGTGTGCTGAGCAGACCGAGCAGAGGCGAAAGGGAGCAGCCCTCGTCTCTCCGTGCTAGCCTGCCAAACTACTGAGGGAGCCGAGCTGACAGAGACGGGAGGAGAGGGACACAAGACGGAAGAGAGCTGCTAACTGGACGGGGAGGCTACCAGCTAGGCTAAGGTGACAAGATGGCTCCCTGCTGCTTCGCTGCTCCTTCGTTCGCTCGGGAAGACTGGATAAACCTTTTCTGTTTTTCGTTTTGACTCGGACCGGGAGTCTTTACGAGTAAAAAAGGAAAACAAATTTTTAGCTAGACTTTTAATAGTAATAAAACAAGTCGTCAAAGAGAACAAAGACCAGCAGCGATGAACGATAGACGTTCCCGTTTCGCGCCGTGCCTTTAACAAGTATCTACGCTTTTATCTGTAGCTTCTCTTTTCTTTCCGCTTCCTATTTATTATCAACGGTATTTAAAGATTGACAATGTTTTAATTTGGATCATTCAAAAGTCTTGTTGAAGTGCTTCAACGCGTTTCAACGGTCCGTCGTTAACGAAGAGGGGGGTGAACTATCTTGACGCTCCGGTGACATCTTTGGGCGGGACAGAGAGGTTCCAATATGGCCACTTCTCAGGAACTCCCATTCAGTCCAAGAATGTCAAACTGCTCTCTATACAAGCCAGAACAGGAGCGCAGGGGCGGGGGGCCGGTGGAGGTGTGGGTGGGTGGGGGGGTTAAAATATGTGTGTCAGTGGTGGAGGTGATAAAAACACATAGTAATCATCACTTCATTGTAGACAGCTGTAGATATGTTCACTGTCAAGACGTTGCATTCATGTTTCTTTGGATGAATTAATGGAGTCACAAGTTAATTCTGCCACAGCGACTCAGCCAATCAGGAGGAGGCATTTTCTGACAATAGCTGTGTTTAATGTACACCCATTACAAAACCAGTTGTACTGTATTGTGTCCACTATTGTTTCTAGCTCGTGGGCCCTGAGGAGGTGTATGCTCTGTGCAGGTTTAGTTGTGTTTTCATGGACTGACAAAACTATAGGCTACTGGGATTTTTGGTGATGATAATGACACTTATAACACCAACACACTTGTTTGTTTGTTTGTTTGTTTGTTTAATGAACATGTTATTAAACGTTTAAACAAGTTGCCAAAGACTCACAAATGTCACTTAAAGTCATACTACAGAGAACAGGCAACACACACACACACACACACACACACACACACCCTCTGACATCCTCTTTGTGCTTTAACACAGTAGTTTACTGGTTACACTAGATAGCCAGGCCAAATAAACATAATCTATTGTCAGAATAGAATAGACTCATAATTCATTATACAAAATATGTGGCCTATTGATTACTCATCCATTATGAGCCTGATGACGTCATGTGAAGGAGTGACTGTTCTCTAAATACCTTGAAATAAAGTATTTATAACAACTTGTCTCGCGACGCTCAGGTACAAAGCGAAACTTTTTTTTTTTTTTTGCATACATTATTCAAATTGTATCCACGTCTGCACTTTTTCCGGAAAACACTCCTCCAGGTGTGGAGGAAGAAGGCGGCCAGGTGAGGTCTGCGGTGCTGACACTATAGAACAAAGGTGGAGCAGGATATAGTTCAGCCGAGCGGGGTTTGACTCACATTCAGGTCGCGTCCGGAGCTCATGAACTTTTAATCGAAGATGGATTTAACGCAGGAGTCCGTCTTGTCCCTGCTCGTGAAGGAGGGGGGCCGGCTGAAGAAGTCCGAGCTGGTGGGTAGGTTTAAAGCCGCGGTGGACTCTATCGATCCGGCGGAGAAGGAGCGGAACCGGGAGCTCTTCAAGACCTTCGTCAACAACGTCGCCGTCGTCAGAGAGCTCGACGGGGTCCGGTATGTTGTCATCAAGAAGATGTATCGCCACCTGGTGAACGATGACCGGACGGCCGCAGCGGAGAGCCGCGTGGAGGACACGGAGGTCCCGCCGACAGGTGGTGAGGAGCAGCACCCACCTGAGAGCTGTGAGGGGACGGGAGGTCAGAGGTCACCTCCGTGTGAACCTGAGCAGGATCAGCAAAGTGAGAGCAGTGAAAATCTGTCTGTGATCCAGATGGCTCTGCAGAGGAGCAAATGTCAGGACATTAAAATTAAAAGGATGTTGAATATAGGGATCCAGGACCAGAGCTCCACCCAGCCCGCCCCACCCAGAGCAAACCCTTTGCCCTGCCTCTGAGAGTGCCCCCCAGTGCCACCAAGGTGGAGATCCAGAAGCTGAAGGTGGACCCAGATGATCCCTCTGAGAATCCAAAACTAGACTCCTCCAGGGGAAAGCGGAGACCTCCCCCCTCCTCCCCCGGTGAGGTCAGCATCGGCTCCCCCCAGCTGAGGAGGGCGCTGAAGACGACCCGGGCGTCAGAGGAGCACAGAGACACCAGGATCCCCTCCATGGTTCCCCTGGAGCATCTGGAGCACGAGTGGCTGGTCAAGTGTGCGTCAGGCCACTGGAGCCAGGTGTACGGGCTGCTGCTGAGCGACCAGCAGCTGGCAGAGAAGAGGGACTTCATGTCCGGGTTCACCGCCCTGCACTGGGCCGCCAAGTGCGGCAACAGTGAGATGCTGGTGAAGATTATCGACCTATCAAGACGAGGAGGAGTGGATGTTGACATTAATGCTAAAACACACGGAGGGTACACTCCTCTGCACATCGCCGCTCTGCATGACCAGGAGTACATCATGGCCATGCTGGTGGGGGAGTACGGGGCCGACTACACCATCAGGGACAACTGTGGGAAGAAGGCCTACCACTATCTGCATGGGGGCATCTCCGAGACTCTGAGGAAGATGCTGGGTCAACCCAAGCCCAAACCCAGACAGGACCACGACCAGGACCAGCCCCCGACTGAGAGAGAAGAGATGGACCTGTTCCCAGATCGCTCCAAGGGCCTGCACTCGATCAGCCGACTCTTCCAGCCGCACATGACGGGCCAGAGGAAGAAGCACAAGCAGAGGCCGGGGTTTCTCTCCCTGAGCGAGGAGCCTGGAGAGGAGCAGGAGGACGGCGGCAGCAGCAGCAGCATCAGCAGCAGCATCAGCAGCAGCTTCAGACAAAGACTCATATCAGAGGCTTTTATGTGAAGAACTTTCCCTCTCTTTATCTTAAGTTCAACTAATCAATGCTTCCTTCTTCCTTGTTTTTGTTTTATTCATATGTTACATGAGGTTCAGACTCAGTCTCTCAGTCTGGTGAGAGCAGCAGTGACTAGTGGAGCAGTGGCATGTTCTGCAAAATGTAAATGAAATCATCAATACTTTGAAGAACTGATGATTCTATCAGGTAACAGTGAGTTTATTGATTCTGAATTGGTAGAATAAACACAAACTCCTGTGAGTGCTGTGGGTGGATGATTAGTCACTGATCGATCGATGTCTGGCCCTTGAAGGCATCGTGATGTGTTTATCTTATTTCATTGTGAGTTTCAGTTTGTTTTTTTTTAATATAAACTAACAGCTGCACTGAGCGCGGAGGAAGCAGCAGGTAGCAGCGCAGGTGAGGTTATTTATTTAACCTTCTATCACATGTTAAGTCAAATGTTAAAACGTCCCGTCTCCTGTTTCTGATTTAAAGACAAAGAAGAATGAGTATCAGCGGTAAATCCAGAGACGTTGTGAACAGACCTGACGTTTTCTCCCTCTGAGTAAGAACTGAACTGAGAGTGCTGAACTGGTCACACTCTCAATTTCCAGAGACAAATCATGCATGAACTAAAAAGAAAACCAAACAACATCTTCGTCTTGACTCATTGTTTGAATCCAAAACCTGCAGCAGCGATAAAATAAATAAGTACGAATAAAAATCTGTGAAGTGTTTGTGTCTCTGAGGAGGATTTAGACGAACCTGCCTCTTCATTGCTTCACTTTCCAACGTGTTAATTATTAAACACTGCAGCACCGACGAGAGGCAGAAGAAACAAACACTGGATTTAATTTGATTTCTGTACATTTGAAGAGAGAAGCTGGAGGGTGAGTTATCCCCAGAGGTGTGTGCAGGTGTGTCATAAATCATTAGAGTGCCTGACAACGAGGCTGTGATTCAGACAGATAAGCATCTGTCTCAGGACTGAGTGTGTGTTTGCATGTGTTTGCATGCATGTGGCTGAAAGTGTGTGTGTGTGTGTTAATGCATCACTGCAGAGAGACTACACATGAAGAAGAAGAGCAGCTGACGGAGCTGTCCTGTCTCGTTGTCCTGCTTCACTGCCTCTGTCTCAGTCTCAGCAAGAACGACTGGACAACATGACGAAGATGATATGACGATCTGCTCGTAGCTGCAACGTGTTTGGAAAAGAAAAAAACAGAGGAAGAGAAAAGGCAGAAGCAGTTAGTGATGGTAGCTACATGCCCATCCTACTCATGTGTGTCCCATGAGATCACTTCCCCTGCAGCACACACACACACACTCACACGCTCTTTACATCCAGGCCATGATGTTGTGTGTCCAGGCCTCAGGGTTTAATGAAGCCACTGGTCTGTTCAGGGCACGTGGACCAACACGATGTTATATCACACTGTAAGAAAACAACTGGAGGTAAAGTGATAAAGTGCAGTCGCACTGGTTTTTGAAACTGGTCCATTTATGAGTGTTGACACACTAATCTATTCACACACTACTGGCTTGTTCAAAGTCTATCAGTGTTTACTCTGGGCTTTCCCATGTCAGAGCTTATTAAGCAACATAGCTAATGGCTGCTGAACTGCAGCCACCTCCAAACACCTGCACACACACACACACATGTTGCGTCTTGTTTCCACAAACTCACACTGAAGTATCACTCAGCATTACGTCAAGCATAGCTATCTCTTAGCCTAGAGACTAACATTAAGCCAAGTTTAGCTTCTTCAGCTTAGCTATTTGAAACTTAACAAGAACCTAAACATAGATGACATATTGTGTTGACTTACTATGAGCCTGTAGCCACTTTATCCAATCTATCAGAACAAGTGATTATAACACGGTGGCTCTGGACTGCTGTGTCATTGTGTCAGATCGTTATAAATTAGAGCTGTGGCAGAAACATCTGCAGAAAAGAAGAGGCAATAAATCACAGTGTAATAAAACAAGCAGCTTTACAATCAGCACCTCAGTATTGGTAGAGGTGAAGTTCATAACTGAGCTGTGTAATGAGAAGGTTAGAGGAGGAGGAGGAGGAGGCTGACGGTGAGTTCAGAGGTCAGGCCGACAGTCGAGCTTTGAAGACTCTGATATGAGCACCTGGCAGAGTCGTTACTGGGTCACCTCGATAAATAACCTCCAGTTCATACACTGTATGATATCAGTAGTCTGACACAGTGACTGAGCAGCGTGAAGCAATAAAAATAAATATAAAAAAATCCCACTTTTAACCACGTCATGCTGCAGAGTCTCACTCAGCTTCAGTTTATGTTACATCAAACTTTTCTCTTTCCCCTGCGTCAGTGCAGAGACACAAAGACACAGCCAGTGATTATCAGCAGAAAAGCTCCTCATTATCCAGCAGCAGTGTGACAGGAGCACTGCACTGTACACACACACACACACTAAATGCTACCATGCAATTAATGTCTGACAACGATCTTCTGGTGTTAAATTCCCTGTTTTATGTCCCTGCTGCCTTCAGGGGGAAGAGGAACAGTCGGCGTTCAGTGTTCAGATCCTTTCTGCTGATTCCCTTAATAAGCATGTGTTGCTGCTGACAAACAAACGGCCTGCGACTGGCAGCCTGAACAAACCAGGTCAGAGAGGCATGAAAGATTTCCCAGGCAACATGCCAGTGTTTTCAGCAGCACCAATATCTGAGGTTTTTCTTACAGCAGAGGTGGATGATCAATATGAGGATGGATCCAGGAGGTGGTTAGTTTATCTCAGCATGAAGACTGAGAGACAAACTCTACCTCTGCATCATTAAAAAGTCAGGACAAAAACATGACGTATAACTGATATTCAGGATTAACACCTGTGTCCAGTGTTTATGCTAAGCTAAGCTAACCAGCTGCTAATTGTCAACTCAAGTTCTCAGTCAGTTTTTAGTCCAAAATTACCTTAAACAAATGTCGTGAAAACACCTACTTTTTTTAAAGATGTCATTTTTGTGATGTTTTTATTTTCCCCCACAGATGATGAATCTCGCTAAAGTGAAAATATAAATGCAGAGTGAGGACCATGTGTTTGCACCAGTCAGCTCAGCTCAGCCTCAGCTGTTTCTTGGTGGCAGTTCGCTGATGGGCCAACAGAGAGCAGCAGTGCACTCTGGGAAAAACCTGTGTGTGTGCAGCCTGTACTTTCAGGTCTGCGTTCAGATGACTCTCCTCCTGTTTCTCTTCAGTTTGGACGGGTTTGATTCTTCATCACTCTGCCCCCACGAGGAGCGAAGTGTCTGAAAACATGATTTTTCCCACTTGAAATGAAGAGACGTGAAACAGCAGGATGAGAGGGAGATCTTAATTTATGCACAATATTACAAGCATCGTGGAATTTACAACTCCAAACAGGCACAAAAACACAACTCAACACAAAGTGTGAAACAGAGCAGGTAAATGTTGTTTAGAAATGTCTCCCTCCGTCTGGGACTGAACTCGACTTTCAATCTTCTTGGTTTTTAAAACAGATTCTGTTTCCGTCAACGTCAAGTGTGATCCTCCTCCTTCTTCTCTCCACCTGTGTTGTCTCATGTTTGTTGTATCACACACACACACACACACGCACACACACACACACAGCAACGACTACAGTGAGTATTTATCCATGTGCAGGTCCTCTGTGGGAGGATTTCCTCGCTCTCTTCTCTTTCTCCAACATGTCGGTCTTTTACACACTTCAGAAATTCCAGCCGTGCAAGAACAACAGAGTCTCTCTGACCCCCTGAGCTCTGCGTCAGCACAAAGACCAACACAAACATACGTTTGTTTAGCAAACTGAGAGCAACGTGGCCGTAAATCTCCACAGAAATGTTTCAGGAAGTGGTGAAACTGTTTAGTAGAAAACACAAAAAATATCTTTACGGGGAGAAGAGTTTCCCCTCTCTGAGGGAAACCTGCTCTTTACTGTCAGCGTACATCGCTTTTATAAATTCACCTGGATCTCTGTGACGTTTTGATCATTTCATGACTTAAGGAGGAGTTTTATCGACACCGAGAGGAGCTCTGTCTCTCTGCTCCATGCAAAACACACACACACACACACACACACACACACATACACACACACACTTCAGCACCTCTCTGATGTGTCTGCTTGAGGATTCAGTACAAAAGAAATTAATACAACTATCAAAACTAATCACAAATATTAACGGGTACAGAGACGCCATGTAAAAATGAAAAATTACTGTCGGGGGGGGACGTGTGATTTCGATTGGAGGAAAAGCATCTTAACTAAATTTTAAAGTGTGAACATTTAAATAAACTTTAAAGGTTAGGTGTGTGTCGAAGGGGCGACGCTGTGGAGGTAGTGAAGAGAAAATTAGTTTAAGACACCTGAAGTGAAGATCATAGATTTTTCCTCTCATTACAAACAAAAGTATTTCAAGTATCACGAGTCACGTCGTGTGACGAAGGGACATTGTAATTGTTGCTTTAAAGAGGTTCATCACCTCAGCACGAGGACGAACTCATCAGAACCTGGTCAAGAAAATGAAATTAAGCTGGAGACGTTTTCCTACAGGTTGCCTGATCTCGCAGGGTTTTTTGCTCATGTACCTTCTTATTGAATGTAATTTCAACAATCCTATTGAACAAGAAAAAAAACAAAATAAAAATAAGTCAATAACTTGTTTAACTGGATGGAGTAAGGCTTCCGCTTGAAATTATGTTGAAAACAAATCTGATTTGAAGAAATGTGCATTTATGTTTCATTACAAAGTGCTTTTTTCATTCACCTTTTTTGGTTTTTAGTGCCTTAATTTGAAACATATTAAAAAATAAGAACATTTGAAAACAGAAAGATTAAATCTCCTACATCTATTGTACATTTTACCGACATGATACAGTACACGAGCTACTCTCTGCCTCTGAAGCCTTCTCACTGGTCAACACGCAACTTTAAAGCTTATAACAGGTTTCCACAGGTGCAGATCTGGGGCTGTCGCTACCATCTGAATGAATTAAAGAAGGACAGTTACTGAGGCGCTAACAGAGGAACGGAGGACGCAAACTTCCCACCCAGCAGCTCTAATGGAGAAAGATCCACGGCAACACCAACACCAAGGCACGAAGAGACGCAGAAGAATCCCGTCTTCTGCTCAGAGTCACAGGAAACGTCCCAGCTGCAGAAACAAAGATAGGCGGCAGCACCGGCGACAACAGTCTCAACAGTTTATCGCTCACCTCAGGAGCAAGAGCTGTATGATGGGATCTCCTGCAGCATCAGGACACAACGACAGTCACGGTTTAGACACGGCAACTGGACCACGTGTCCTACAGACTGAAGCTGGTGGTCAGAGCCTCCAGCTGCTCCTCTCCCAGACGCTGCCTCTCCTCCAGGTCTTTCTGGCGGATGAGCAGCGAGGCCTTGGTCTGGACGAAGCGTCTGTAGTCCTGCAGCTGCTCGGCCGACAGCTGCCGGGACAGGAAGGTGGAGACCAGGTTCTCCCTCCGGTCCAGGTTGTCCTTCAGGTCTTTGGCGTCCTCCCTCTGTTTGCACAGGAGACGGTGGCGGCTGTCCAGAGATTCCTGAATGGACGGACGAAGAGAAACATGTGATTAATGATCTGCTGAAAAGCATTTTAATTTTTAACCACAAGTTTAATATTTTTATTTAAATCTACAGTTAATGTGTGAGTGGAGCTGTGGGAGCTGTGTGGCTGTGTTTCCAGCAGCCGCAGCTCAGCAGGCGCAGTGTTTCCTTGTGTCAACAGAGGGCAGGGTCGGTACAAATGTCATCGAAACCGGGCTGGAGTTTCGGTGAGTCAGTGTAAATACCAGTGTTGCTGATAACAGCAAGAAAACAAATGGAGCTGTAACGAGCTGCGAGTGAGCAGCAGCCTGTCAGGGCTGAAGATACGAATCCAATGCATCATAATGTAAAATAATACTGAAACATAATCAAACAGGATATTCAGAAACGACACAGAGCCCAGGTTACACAATCAGAAAGTGAATAAAACTGCACCTGTAATAAAGACTTAATGACTCATGTTAATGAACAGTAGCTGCTTTGGATGCTTGCTGTTGAAATCCATGTGGTTATTTGGCACTTTATCAAACCACTGGGGAGCAAACTGTTGAAGTGCAGCTTTATCTCGCGGTGGAATGTGAAAAATAATTTTAAAATGTCTGATAAATCTTCAGCCTCAAACACTGATAAGACAAAATCGGGTAATTAAACCGAGATAAAGCCAAAAGCATTTTCTGAATTCCTCACAGTGAGAAACCTCGACTCCATTAACGTCAGCCTTCAACTTCAGTGTTTGTTCTTCTTGAGTCAACAGGAGCAGAAAAGCACCTGAAGCTGAGAAGAGCTGCAATGAATCATGTCATGACGTGACACTGACAGGACGCTCTCATCAGTCTGTGTGCCTCTGTGTGTGTGACAGAGACGCTCAGTGTGTGTTACGTAAGACGTGAACAATCATGATGTTTCCCAAGTGGCTGTTCAAACCAAACAAAGGCAAAAATGAAAGGATTATGCAGAAATCTCAGATTTTGGAGGGTCAGCGAATGCACCAACAACAGTTTTCATAACAATCCCTGCTGGCAGCTCCATCACAATCACACAATTATGTAACTGGGACAAAAAAAAAAAAAAAAAGTTCAAGTGATCATTTCTTCACTGCAGTGAGTAACTCGTTGCTCACCTTCTCCTCGGCGTCCATGTTCTGGTCCACGGTGCTCAGGGCGTTCTGGACCCGGGCCAGCCGAGCAGACAGGTGCAGCAGCAGGCTCACCACCCGCTCCAGGTCTCCTATGAACAGGTTGTACCTCTCCAGCTCCACAGGCAGACAGCACTCACGGACCAGCTCCTCCAGCGCCTCCCCGCGGGCCACGTTCTCCTTGATCTCAGTCTGCAGGGTGCCGCGGGTCTCCTCTAAGGAGCGGAGACGCTCCTCGATGTAGGACACCAACAGACGCTGAGGATTTAAACAGCAGAGAGAAACGAGTCAGAGACTTGATGCTACAGTTTAATATCAACGAAGCTTCGTCCTCACTGGTCTCATTTCAGTTTTATTGGCTTGTTTCTGTTCCGATTGTTGTAAAATGTATTAAAACATTCAAATGACACAAAAAACAAACATTATTTTAAATGAATGAACAATTACCTTCTTCTCGGTGACGTCGGTTGTGCTCTGCAGCTCTGAGCTCTGAGGTTCGAGGTCGTCGGCAGCAGGAACACACGGCGAGGCTTCAGCTACTTTGTCTGGTTCAGCACTGGAAACAGAAAGACGAGTTCACATCAGATGAAGTTTGTTGTTTCTTGTTGATGTGACCGATAAACTCATCCATTTAAATACAGACCAGACGATTATTACAAAACACTGAGGTGTGTGTGTTCAGCCTCTATGTGTCTGAGGTCATGCTTACAGCGGCAGAAATCAGAGAGCCAGGTGTGTGTGTGTGTGTGTGTGTGTGTGTGTGTGTGTGTGTGTGTGTTTGTGATGCAACTGAAGGTAACACAGCACTGGTGGAGCTCAGGTCAATGTGTCATTAGAAACCAGTGTGAAGTTTTCCAGAGAAACATGAAACGAGGAATCCTGATTAACTTGAGTGTGGCAGACCTGGACTCCTCTCTGCAGCTGCACATCTGTACACAGCTGGCTGAAGAGATGGAGAGCTGAGGGCTGTATATATGAACGTTTACCTTTCTGCAGCTCCACTCTGCTCCTGTTTCTTCTTGTAGTGCTCCTCCATCAGCAGCGTGTCCTCCGACAGCAGCTGCTCCATCAGCATCAGCGCCGTCTTTCGATTGGTCAGCGGGTAGAACGCTCTGGCCAGTGATTGGTTGGCCTGGACCACCGCTTTCACGAGCTCCTCCCACTCTGGTCTGTCAGCAGGCCCCTCCTCTGTCTCCGTCTCCCCCTCTGGTGCTCCCCTTTCTTCCATCTCCTGCTTCTCATCTTCTGCGTGGAGGTTTTTCTCCTCCTCCTCCACCTGCTGAGTGATGTCTGACTCGGTGACGGAGGTGGACGGAGACACAGAGGTCTCGCTTGTCTGCGTCTGCGGCGCCGAGCAGGTGGATTGATCGTCAGAACCTCCGTCTGTCAGCGGCGGATTCTGGACGTCCTCTTTGATCTCCTCTTCTGGAGGGAGGATCCACAGCGACGGGTCGGTGGTGACGCCGCGGCTCAGAGACACTTCCTGGTTCAGATCAGGTGTCAGGACGTCGCTGCTCGGTTCATCCACTGACTGTTCTCTCTCTGGTCCCGGCACAGGAGGAGAAGCTCTGACTCTACAGGAAGTTAAAAGAGATGTGATCAAGAATTAACACTCAGGGTGAATCATATTATAATAATCATACAGGATCACACCTGCTGCAGTTTTAGTTTAATGAGCTGAAACATCAAACCTGACGATTCATTCTCTGGCTGAGCTGAAGCTCTGAACTCACCTGAGACAAGACCTGTTTTCACCCGGAGGCTTTGTCTGAGTCGGGCTGGACAGCTTCACCTCCCTCTCACTGGACTCTACACCTCTGGGTGAAGTTGGGTTAGATGAAGGCTGACTGGTCTGTCTGCTGGACCCGAGCTCATCTGTGACTGGGCCGTGAGATCCAGGAGATCCAGACTGAAGTCTGGCCCTGGAGGAGCAGGACAAGGAGGAGGCCGGGGAGGTGGATCTACTGGAGCTCCTTGTCCCCTCCGTCACGATCTCTCCTGGTTCTGAGTTCTGCTTCAACAAAGGTTTCTTGTGGGTTTGGTTCTGTGTCTGTCCCTGAGAGTTCTTCTGACCAACAACCTCTGGTTCGTTCCCCATGTCCTCTCTTACATGCTGTGTCCTCCTCGCTCTCTCTTGTCCCTGGGCTTCTCTGACCTCTGCGATGAATGACACACTCCTCTTGTCTCTCTCTGCTGTCCCTGGTCCACCTGAACGTCTCCGCAGTTGATCCAGCTGCTCTGAACTTTTACTCATCGCTGACAGTCGTGTTATCTTTGAAGCCCCGAGCTCCTCCATGGACTTCCCTCGTTGTGCAACCACACGGACCTGCTGCTGGCCCACGTGGACTGGATCCACCACCACAGAGACGTCTTTCTGGGCACTGAAACATAAACCATATAATTCATGTGAAAAGTCTCAGAGGGAATGTTTCAGGAAAATATAATTTGATATTCCACTAAATCACAGCAATTTTGAGACCTGGACCAGCCAGAGACCAAAGGCCACGTTAAAGTCTCTTAAGAGGAATTCAGGTTTGTTGGAGCAGGTCGGGATTTCTTGACTTTCCAGCGTCAAATTGAAGTTGAGATTTGCAGCCTGCGCACACATCACTGACCTAATACTCTCTTGACCTAAAACCAGTGAAAATGTCCCAATTTGTCTGCAGTGCTGTTACATACCTGCAGGTTTCCATAGGATTGACCGGGAGTTCATTGTTCCCGTAGTCGTGAGCCTGCAGAAGAAGAACAGGAGCATCTGAGTGTCTCTCTTATGTAGTTTGTTTTCTACACATTGTAAGTTACACTGGACACATGGCTGAGTTTTTAAGACACCTTTGACATGACTCACCTCAAAAGCATGTGGTGTGGATGTCGATCTGCTCCTGAAGAAACTGGGAGGGTCTGATTGGTCCAACAGACTCTCCACTGAAGCGCACTTCCCCTGAGATGGACCGTGGCTGTCCCCCCATCTGGCCTGACTCAGCTGCCTGGTGTACTGGCCTGTGCAGGACTGAGCTGAGAAGAACTGTGCATACCTGGGTAAAATAAGTTAAAAAGTTGAAGAACTGAAAATATCAAGAACAAGAGAAGAATTTTCTGGCTCTGTGTCTTGTCTCTTTCCTACCTGATGGAGCTGCTGGAGGAGTCGAGGATGCGTCCTGCAGAGTGAGGTCTGTGGAGCTTCTTCTTCGTATTTTTGCCGTCATGGTTTGCCGACTGAGGCCTGGGCCCCCAGTCGAACGGTTTCTCCCCCAGAGAGTGTCTCTGTCTGGGTGGAGGAGGGAGCTGAGCTGCTGGCTGCTGAGGCTCGGCCACTTTCTGTCCCGTTTTACGCTCCATGTACTCCACCAGCGCCTTGTGCTGCAGATGTTTCAGGTTCGTCTTCGAGGCGCTGGACGCTGAGAGAGCTCGGCCTCTGGTCTCAAACATCTTCCTGCGAGCTGCCACCAGCCCCTGCTCTCCCTGCTGCTCGCATTCATGTTCACATTCGACCGCAAACACATTTTCACATTCGTTGCCAAAGGAGCGGCAGGCGGAGTGGAAGGAGGAAGGAGTCCCACCGAGCTGGTTGAGCTTCTCTGGTTCAGAGTAGCACATCTTCTTCTGCTCTGGGGTCAGTCGTCTCCGGCCTCCGATGCGGGCCGCCTGAGGCTGGGCCAGATTAGCTGGTCGTCCATTTTCCTTTTCAGTCTCTTGGTCCACCTCCCTCTGATTCTCCTCCACTTCCTCCACCTCCTTTATGCTCCCTTTCTCCATCTCCTCCGAGGCCACAGATGGAGTGAGGGTGTCAGTGGAGGTTTCAGAGTCCTGTGAAGGGGAGAAACTGTGAACGGCTGTAGACCTGACTTCAGGTTTCTGTCTCACCCGGTGAGGCCAGGACAGCTGCAGGTCCTTCCTCTTAAATGACGTCTCCCTCAGGACTTTGGACTGAGCATCCTTCAGCTTCTCTTTGTAGTACTTTTTAAACGAGTCGTCCAGAGTGTTACAGGCCACAGAGACGTCCTCCCCTCTGTCCATACTGCTCGTGTGTCCTTGAGGAGGTCTCTCATTGTCCTTTACTGCCAGGTCTCCATGTCCTGTTTTGGTGAGGACAGCTTCCCTGCCTTTCATACTGTTGTCAGCTTCCTTCTTGGGCTGCAGCGCTGCCCTGTTGGCCTCTGTCAGGTGATAGAGAAGAGGCGTTGTTTCTTTGTTGATCCTCTCGCTGGCTACGTCTCCTAAAGGCTGACGCTTCCCTCTCTTTGGCTGCTCGTTGACCTCCTTGGTTTGCGTCGGTGAAGGTGGCGAGCAGCTTCTGTCGGGGCCGCAGTAGAATATGGGGTTGTTGGCGGAGTGCCGGCCGATGTCTCGGCTGTGGATCATGTCGATTTCCTCCAGGGTGTCCAGGCTTCGGGAGGAGTGCGTGGAGATGAGGGAAGGTCTGTGGTTCTCCTGGTCCTGACTCCTGGACGACAGATCTTTGTTTGATATGAAGACGTCGCTCTCGTCTGGAATTGTACCGCTGGAGAAGCGAGGACTGTCCTGCAGAGGTCTGAACAGATTCTCCATGGTGCTGTGGCTTCTTTCCTTCTCTCTGATCCTGTTCTTCTCCATCACCGTGGAGCCTTCTCTTCCGACCCGTGAGCCACACTCAGAGGCCGAGTACGTCCTCATCCCGTGGTCGGACGTCTTACACACTCCTGTGACAAAGTAGAACTGACCCTTATGTGTGACGCTGCTGTTGATGAAACTCGGACCACCGTTCCAGGGGCTGGCAGCTTGCGGCGGCTCCGACCCTTGACCCCAGTCGTGGGCCGAGTGCGCCCTTTTCTTCCGAGTCTCTAAATGGCTGCTGCTCCCGTCGGACTTGTCGTGATGGTCTCCATTACACCCAGCGCCGGCTGAAAGCTGTCTGGGCTTCAGCTGCTCAAGCTGGCTCTGGCCTCGGGGAGGCGACCCGCTCAGGACGGCCGTGGACTTGTTGTCCGTGATGAAAAGGTACTCTGGATTCACCCTGGTCTGGTCCTGAGTCTGGAGGTGTGACCTGTAGACTGGTAGCTGCTGCTGGGAGCCTCTCCACACTGAGTACACTGGGTCACTGTTGAAGTTTGAGTTGTCTGAATTCGGCTTCTCTGGACTTCGGGTGTTCAGAGCATGAGGCTGGACTCGGTTGTAGGGTCTGGGCTGTTGGTGCTGAGGCTGCTGGGATTGAAACTCAGTACCTTGGTGGTGGACCCTGCTGTTCTCCAGGTTCTTCGTGGCGATGAAACTGTCCAGACGAGCTGGAACCGGAGGAGGGTGGACTGAGGGGTGAGTCCCTGGAGGAGCAGCCCCCTCTTTAGAGAGTGCTTTGTTGTTGGTGTGGAAACTGTTGTTGACGTTGTGGTTGTAGTGGTTGACGTTGGTGCCGGTGTTGTTGCGATAGTGCTGAGAGATGGCTTCCATGGAGCGGTAGAGCTGGTCCATGGTCTTTGAGTCAGACTGCAGAACCTGGGCGGGATGGTAAATGGACTTCACATACTTCAGATCAGCATAGTGGCTGAAGGCGCTGGGCTGGAAGTCGTCTGGGAGGAAGGGGGACGGGTAGTCGGGGGCGGTGGACCCCCCGGAGAAGGAGCTGTAGGCGGAGTCTCCTTTACCGTGCTGGTGATGGGCGAGCTGGTCGACGATGCTGCTGCTGGACTTGGCGGGGGAGAGCCGGCTGACGGGCAGGCTCAGAGGATGCAGGTCCACGTTGCTCATTCTCTCAAAGTGGAAGCTGTAGGAATCCATGGAGGACCGGGGCGGACGGCAGGAAGGGAAGGGCAGGGTCCGTAAATGTGCCGTGCCTGATGTGCGCGCGCTGATGCATGTGGCTGCCTCGTGGGTGAAACTCGGGGAAATTACCACCAACACACTCGCACCAGGTTGTCCATCATCGCTCGTCGCTAATTAGGTCATTTTCCTCCCTCTCCCCTTTTTGTTTGGCCAAATCCTCCTGAGATCGTCGGCTCAGTCGCTCCTGAGGGACAGAAACACAACACAGACCGGTTATCAGCCTGAAGTCTGAACTCAGGGCTCAGATGCACATCTCGGACAAAACAAACAGAAATCATAAAAACACAAAACCAGCGGACGACTGATACTCATGTCTTTGTCTCCACAAACATCCCATCGTCCACCATGACAGTTTAACACAAACACGCCTGTTTGTGTTAAATTACCAGCTGGGCGTATCATCTGCTTTAATGACACGGCTGTTTTTATCTACAGTGCGGTTTCTGCTGAAACACTATCAAGGTTCCCGTCAGCCGTAAGTCACCTGTGAAGAAACTCTGCTTCTGGGTCAAATTCCTCTCGTGAGAAGTTTTCTTTTTTTTTTTTTTTGTCCTCCATTTGGTAGAAGTTGTAAAGACAAATCGTCTCAGTCTCCTCTGAAATGAAAGGGTGCGTTTTTCTTTCCTGCAGCAGAGTAGAGATGCTGGTACACGGCAGCACTGAGGGAAAATCCATTAACTCTTTCAAAACTTTTTACCCACTTTATTAATCTCACTTTCAGAGATATTTCTTATTATATCTAGATTTTACAGTCTGTTTGATGTTGAATAAGTCGACTAGCTTCAGAGCTCAGATCATCATGTGAGTTAGGTACAAAAGCTTTATGTCATTTTTTTACTGCAGCTTGGTTTTGTAGGTCAGTACCATTCAACCACCTGCTGAAGGAGTCTGCAGTCGGAGGTTTGCATCAACGTGGCCTCTAATTAAAGGCCCTGAGGTTGCTGGGCCGTGCACGTTGCAGCACACTTGGGAAAAAATGTCAGGAATTCCATACGGAGCTGCAGAAATATGGGAAGATTAGTCATGTGACAGACGTATGACGCCTCGGGGACTTTCCACCTGACACAACGAAGGATTGGCCTCATATTCGTTTATTTTTAAATAACCGCACCAGCTGGAAAAGTGAGCACGCAACAGTGAACTTAATTTTCAGGTCATCTTCAGTGAGCTCTGTCCTGCCAGGTTTGGGTTTTACCGTTGACCTGTGATGACAGCACAAACAGCTTCTCTCTCCCTCCATTGACCTACATGCCTTTTTGTTGACTTTGTCATCACGCTGAGGTCACATACCTGTCATGCACACAGAAGGTCAAAATCACCAGTAAAACAAAGACAAGTCAACCAGTTCATCAACTCTGACGCCGCACTGGGACAATCAACGACGCAGCACAGATGGGAGGTGTTTCACCAAAGAAAAACACACGTTCTCACCAACAGATACAGAAATCCCTCTATGTGACGACAGAAAACTTCATTCAAATGAGCAAAGAGATGTTAAACCTCGGAGTTGCTGAATTTGTTGGCCGAACTGAAAAAAAGCTGAATCAAAGATGATCCTAGGTGGTCGTTTAGCATAGGGACAAAACCAGCTCCCAGGAGCCTTTCAAACTACAGTATTAAGGGGGACTCCATGTGTTTATGAAGGGCCTTCTGATCTGTGGTGTGTCCCTGTGTGTGTGTGTGTGTGTGTGTGTGTGTGTGTGTGTGTGTGTGTGGTATCCAGCCCTCCTCTTCCCTCTGCGAACACAGAGAGGCTCCCAAACAGGGGAGCGCTCAAGTGGAAGTGATGGAGGGGACAGGCAGTGACAAAATGTACAGAGAGGGGAGATGGAGGGAAGGTGGGAGGGAGGGAGGGAGGGTGGGAGGGTGGGAGGGTGAGGCAGAGGGTGACCGGCCCAGACAAATACCCTCACACGCAAACCACAACAACAAGACACAAGAGAAGTGAACAATGACAGCAGCAGCAGCAGCAGGAGGAGCAGGAGGAGCAGGAGGAGGAGGAGGAGGAGAAGCTGGACACACAGTTGGATGAATCTGGATCAACAGTCACAACGAGACGTTAGAAGAAACTTCAACAAAAAGATCCAGCAGGAAAAAAAACTGAAAGAAACTCACCCAAACTTCACGGCCGAGTCGCCGACCTTCCTAAATCCCCATCAGAGTGAAAAACCCCCTCGATTCCTAAGACTGAGTTTAAATCACTGATGTTTCTCATAAGAACATCTTTACTGCTGCTGCTGCTGCAGAGCGGTCGGACCAGTAACCAGGACAGAGCCGCTATTAGACTGAAGACTTCCACTCAGGCTCTTCTCCCCCCACCACCGAGCCACTGATTGGCCAGCCGGTGACGTCCGGGCTCTCCGCTGCACAATGAGCGCAGCGGAGGGAATATTTCACTGCTGCTGCTGCTGCTGCTGCAGATAGAGCTGCTAGAGCTGCCGAGAGAGAGAGAGAGAGAGGGAGAGAGAGAGAGAGAGAGAGAGAGAGGAGAGAGAGAGAGAGAGAGGAAGAGAAAAAAAAAGAAAGAAAAGAGGCCTCGCATTCCTGGCTGGCTTCAAAGACAGAGCACAGCCCGGGCGCCATTCATTCCCAAGGCCCTGAGCCCGGCACATGGAGACTGGCCAAGGCAGGAGGGAGGACGGAGGAGGAGGGGTTCGATGGGTGACCCCCCAGACTCCCCCCCCCCCCGCCCCCTCCAACCCCAACCCCACAGAGCCACAAAGACCAGCTATCCCCTGACATCAGCCTCACTCCTCTCTGAGCTGTAACTTCTATCTCTAACATCCACACGACTATAAAAACCATCAGTGAACGAATGAAACCGAACAGACGGGTGAGTTTCAAGCCTGAGAAACATCCAAACCCACCATTCAACAACACTGATGTGTGTGTGTGTGTGTGTGTGTGTTGAGGGGGACAGACTGAGTCCTAATGACAGCATCAGCTCTCAGTGAGACCCTCCCCTGCCTCCTCTATTGTTTCCTATTGTGTTTGGCTCAGCTATGCGTTTTCTAACAGTTAACACAGTGTCAGATGGAGACGAGCAAAGAGACCGAAGACTCAGACTGTTTCAGACTGTAACAGGCTCTTTCTGACTGTTAATACACTGTTAGAGACTTTCGTGGCTGAAACAGTCTGTAACAGTCTCTCTGGTCTGGTTCCTGTCGGCCTGACCCCGCGTGACCCCGACTGACCATTTAAACACACACGTGACACATTGATGACAAAGATGTGAACAGGGATCAGCTCCTGTCTGTGAACTAATGTAAAACCACAGTGGGTCAGTGTTAGAGGAGGGAGAGAAGGGGGCGAGCATGTCAAACCAGGACACAGAGAGTAAACACAGGGGGGGGGGGGGCTCTGATGGAGAGATGGAGGGAGAGAGGGATGAAGGGTGGAGGGGAGGGGTGTTAAATTCTTTCACTTTTTTTTTTTTTTTTGTCTTTCAATAGTGATTATGTGTTCGCGCATGACCTTCACCATGAAGCCACGAGACCAGACCACCAGGCATCAGGCTGACAGAGACAGAGAGAGAGAGTGACGGAGAGATAACACAGAGAGAGAGAGAGAGAGAAGTAAATGTATGATTTCTCTTTTTCCTGATCATCTCCATCAATAAGGGCACACATGTTGAACAGTTACCAGTATGTAGGTGAAGCCCCTGAACTCACCACATCACCTACGGTTTATTACTCACCCACGTCACTGTGTTGCGTGTGTCGGGTTTTATTCCTTTATGATGAAGCTCTCATTCGTCTTTTGCCGCCTCACATCACTTCACTTGTTCACTCTTTTAATGTGGCTCTTGTCACACTCGGTCAGCTGATCGATCAGGTGATGATTGATTTTTGGGAAAACTGAGTCTGAAACTTTTATCCTCAGGTCACTTTTATTTCTTCTTCTTAATCTTTTTGTGGTTTTTATTGTCGTTTTATTTCTTGGCCTTTTTCTTTTAGCTCTTGTGACCTGGACCTTTTAACCCCCACGTGTCCCCAAGTTGAGATAAAGATTGAACAAATGAACGAATGAATGAATCTGAGGAGTTATGGCCACCGGTGCCATGGCAACCAACTACCAAGTATCAATAAAACCTATAATCTGGTCAGCTCCACTGGTCCGAAATCAGTCGTTACAGCCGTTGCTTTGTCTAATGAGAGAAATGACTTCGGACGCGCTCTCAGGACAGCTAACGTTTATCCACCTGACCCGCCAGTGTTTCCGTGGCGACAACAACTAATGACACCTGAGAAACGAAAGGAGTAAAAAAAAAAAAAGCGTGTGAACATCGTGTATTTCATAACATGTGGTTTTCTAACAATGTTGTGGAGCCAGAAAAGACAAAGAGACGGAGAGAGAGCGTGTGTTTTCACTGAGTCTGTTTACAGGAATTTAAATGGAGTCGTCTTTGACCTGATTTAACCTGTGGCGAGGAACGACTTCCTTCTTTATCTGATCCTGGTCAACTGTGGAGAAATATTTTAAGAGACATGATAATGATTTAACTCAAGAAGTGAAGCTGTAAATCCACCAGCGAGAGGCGTCCCTGCAAACTTTCACCTTCGGCTCAGAAATGTGTTTTTTTTTTTTGTTTTAAATCTGTGAATCTTAAAAACAGACGCGGCATCGGCTGCTGTGACTTCACTTCTCCGACTCTGGATTCTCCCACAGGACCTGAAACACATCAGCCCCATTGTCTCCGATCAAACAGAAAGCCAGAGAGGAAGCTCTTTTTGAAAAGCTGGAAGTCAGGAACTGACAGAGAAAAGCTGCGAGTCGCGAGAAAGGGAACGCCGTGTTGTTGTTGTTGTTGTTGTGCAGTGCTATCAGCGACGTCTGCAGAGATTTAACATGTGTTCATGTGTCTTGCGTGTTGCTGGGCAGTGTTCACACCACCGTCTGAAATCTGTAGCTGTCACGTATAACAAGCTCAGCATTCCTGCGCCGAGCTGCCCCACATACTTCACTTTAACATTTAACAATGAAGCATCGATGTCACAGCCAAAACCTACATGCAAACTGATAACTGACCTGCTATCAGCTCAGTAATGCTTACATAAAAGCACACACCCACCAACACTAAACCCAACAAGGTCAATAAGAGCATATTAAAAACCCTACAAAAGAATCTATTGGACATTTTGCATCCTCCTCCTGGTCATTAACCATTAACCAGGAACTGGTGAACCAGGAAACACTGGTGGCAGCATCAGGTTTAGAAACAAACACCGACCTCGGAGAATCATAAACTTCTTAGTCGCTTCTGAGAAGACAATTACTTTTGTATTAAGGACCCCCCCCCCCCTCCAGGGGGTGAGGGGGTCGCAATATGATCCAGTCATGGTGAGTTTAACCTGGATACTGTAGGAATTCCTCCTCAGTGGAGGAGCACAGAGCTGCCGTCGAAAAAAATGAGCTGAAGAAACTCATCATTACTGCAGGAGGTTGTTCCAAGTCTTTGGTATGTGCATTAAAACCTGAGGACATAACAACCCGGGTCAAAGCCAAAGCCAATGTGAAATCACTATAAAAGGTCAATTCAACAACCAGGAAGTAAACAGCATCAGATAAAGTGTCTCTTGCACTTTCACAACACATTTGTGCAGAAGTCATCGTCATCAAACCAGGAGACCAGTGACAGGATCCGACTTCACCTTATTGTGTGATACCACAAACAACAGGGGGAGTCCAAGTGACAAAGGAGGGACCGAGGGAGGAATGTATGAAAGGAGGGAAACACAGAAAGTGAGAAAGAAGAGACGCGGCCCGACAGGAAGCTGCAGATAAATACCTCAGGGGAAAAAAAACAAAAAAAACCCAGGCACAATAAGAAATGACCCACTTCCTGTTCGAAGGTGGGAAAGAAAGTCTCAGTGACTTCGTCATAATGGAAAAATGCAGTGGTAAGAAAAAAACACACACGTCTATTGTTGCTGGTCCCTGGAGTCTGTACAGACACAGTGGAGGCAGCTTCACCTCGACTCACATTCACACGTTCATCCATTCATTTATCGATCAGAAAGTGACTGGATTCAACATCATAATGACGTCTCTCTGTTTTTAACATCAGCACTTGACCAGGCTTTGGTTTTAAATACATCCGTCGTGGCCTTAACAGCATCTTTTTGTTCGTTAGCACAGGCCTCCAACTGACTATTTATCCGATTAATCGTTTCAATAATTGATTACTAGTTGACTATGAAACAGTCATTATGGTTCAGACTTCTCCTGACGACCACGTACCAAACAGCCTGTTGCTCTGCACCACCACCACCACCACCACCGAGCTCAGTCCGTCTCCTCCTGTGAAGTGTGGACGTCCTCTGTCTGCTTCTGTCCTGTTATGTAAGGACAGAGTGTTTTTTTTTTTTTTCTCAGTGCACTGTATTGTTCCTGAAATACAACCAGTCGTTATTTAAGTGAGGTGTCTGTGTGTTTTATTCTCTGAACCAATGAACTGAGTGAAAACAAAGCTGCAGATGCTCATCGTGTCAGATGCGACACATGAGGAGGATGAACTGAAAAAACAACGCGCAGCAGTAATGAGAACACATAATGAGCATCAAGAAGTAAAACCACGCACACACAGAGACACCAGGGAACAACGAGCTCTTTGTCTGAGCCGCCACGCATTTGTCCTTTCCAAGTATTTATTGCGCTGCTCATGGAATGTATTAATGCTGCAAAAGCTGTTAATGGACTTATCACACCTTATACGGGCCGGCGTGGTGTAAAGACCATATGATATGACCTGATTCTCTGGGTTTACACCATGTGCATAAAGTGACTGCTCTTGTTTTCCAAGTAATAATCAATTATGATGAAAGGAACTTAATTAGCATGACTGTTGTTGTTTTTACTGCAGCACAACACAGGAGGAAACATCTGCATCACATAAACATATTCACAGCTATTTGCTAATTAGCCAATGTAGCATGTTACAAAAAAGTGACACCTGCCAAACATCAGCGTGTTAGCATTGTGTCTGTGCTGACGTTGGCTTTTAGCAGCTCAAGCAGCACGTGCACAGACGCCACACGCCTCGGACTGTTCGACTCTTGCTATATAGAGTCCAAAGAGCATGATGTAAAGCTCATACCATAAATACATTCAGGGCGTGTCGTCATGTCACGTTACATCACGCTTCACTTCTCCTTGTCAACCGTCAATCAAAATGGCTATAAAATGGTTTGTGTCTTAATTAAAGCGACGGTCCTGCGTTTAAATCTCACTGCTCAAGCACCGGAGCGCTAAGTATTCAGTCTATAGGAGAGGAGAGGAGAGGACGAGCAGATGCTGCAACTTTAGATGATCTTCATCACATTTTCTATTAAAGTACCATCAGAAATAACTGAAGGGACTTTAGAGACACTGCTGTGAGTGGATCTTTATGGATAAATCTGACGACTTATGACGTAAAAATGAAAGTGAGAGAACAAACAAATAAAGTCAATCGCGCTGCAACAGAAGGACACGTCTCCTCTGCCTGGTGCTCCAGACACTACAAATATAAAAGCCCATACAGTACAGTACAGATGTCCTATCGCTGCTGGACAATAATTAGCTGCAGGCCGAGCAGCTGACTCTTTATGGCCCTCTGAACCCTCACGCCGTGTCTGGTTCTGGAGCTTGGCAGCGGCCCATGTGGCCAGGAATGTGTTTGATAAGCAGCTGGAGCAGGAACAGCAGGTAAAGCAAACAGGTTTCTATTCTCAGCAGCGACGCAGACTTCACTTTGACTCAGACTCCAATCTAAATATGCAAAACGTATTTAAAATGTTCAGCTGCTTGTTTAATCCTCTGTTTAGCTAACACGTCCACACCTCAGGGCCACAGATGGTACATACAGTTATCAGTGGTTGTTGCGTAACAGCATCATCGGCGCTGTGGTTCTCTACGGCTGAACCAGAACCAGCTCTTGTTCACACACACACACACAGCTCTGGTCTGCTCTCACTACGTCTACAAAATGTTGTTATTTGAGCTCAACATGTCAGTGAGTGCACGTTTCTGCTCTGGTGTCTCTTATGTAACTTACAGTCACATCTGTGCAGTGAACTCATAAAAAGACATGAAGTCGGAGAGACGGCAGGTGAGAGCACCTGATAAGAGAAAAGTCTGCAGGACGTTTCCTGGTAGAACGAAACAATCAGACGGACTGAACATCACAGAGGAATATGACCGTGCAATAAAGCAACAAGGACTCTGCTGTTAGTTTAAAGGGGAAGGTCAGATTTTCTATGTGATCGTCATCGGGCGTTTATCTCAATGAAACCAACGGATTATCTGGTGGAGACATAGTCCGAAAACAAAAATAGATATTCGGTTTAACGTCACAGAGGACAGGCCAGGAGCTTATATCTACGAAAACAACCTGAATACCTGTTCAATAACGAGGCCTATCATCATCACCACATGATCCAGTGAGTGTTTAGGTTGCTCTGCTGTTGGATGGATGGATTTCAGCTGCAGCCTCAGGTTATTCACATATTACACTCCAACTTCTTTCATGGGAAAACACACCACACAGAGCTACATCCATCCCCGTCCTTCTCCACAAACCTCCACACACACACACACACACACAACACTGGATCCCTTTTCCACCTCAGGACACACACAGATCACATAATTAGACCAGGGTGTTTTCCACCTCCTGTAATCGTTGGACCTCCTGCAGTGGGTAAAGTCAGGTTACAGCACGAGACAAACGACCTGTGGAGGCTCCAGGACGACAGCATTCCTCGTCTGGCTTTGCTGCTCCTCTCAGTCTGTCTAGTACGACACAATCACAATTACACCATGAAGAGTGATCCAAGGTTGAGCAATAAAAGCATGAACAGTAAACGACGGCTGTGCATCGGCAAGAACCTGGTGGTAAGACATACTGAGGTACATACGACAGGTGTGATGTGAACAAACCAATCAGCATCAGGCCGAGGATCAAATAAAACAACCATTAAAGTGTGGTACAGTAGATACACTCACCCACCATCCAGGCACCAGGTGAAGTGGCCGCACACACACACACACTGTCAGTGATTAAAGGTGAGTAACCTGACACACCAGATGGTTTGTGACACTGAACCATCTGGGATGTGTTCCTGGTTTGGACACAAAAAAGGGGCAGGGCAGAAGAAGAGGAAGAAGAAGAAGAAGAAGAAATACCTGGCAGTGATTGGACGAACCATCTGTCCCTCACCTGTCTATCACGTTCTAACTTCAGCCAATCACACTCTGGATCCTTGATTTAACTCCAAGCAGAGCTGCTGCCATCTGGGAAATCAAACTCCTGCCAAAGTGTCAAGAGAAGAGCGAACACAATGCTCCTGTTGAGAAAAGACTCCAGCGCCTGTGTCTTTCCCTTTGGGACAATGAAGTTTACTCTACTCTGCTCTAACTGATGCTACAGATGCTAATCCAGCTGTTTCCCTATGTTTGAGCCACTAGCTAATACAGTGAGGGACAGAAAATACAGTGTCGGCCCAAACTCTCAAACTATAGCAAGCAGTAATACTGTCTTCAAGGTCAGACTGGTTTTCGATGCCAATTCATGTTCATGTTGAGTCAAACACCAGCTTCAGCTCCACAGGTGAGTGCTCACTCTGTCTGCCTGGAGTTCGTCCTGTTGACACAACTTTATCGCTCTGACTGGCACACTGAGCTTTCAGCTTATGCAATTCCTCCTGAACCTGAGCTGCGCTCTAATTAACCAGACTAATGACTGAAAGCACCTGTGAAGGGCCATGAAATGAAAAATGTGACGTGCACACACTCCCATTTTAACAGCCAGACATTAAGTTTAATAGCGGAGTGAATGTCAGTCATGCATGAGTCCTTGCGGTCACATAGATGAACGACCGGTAGAATAACAACGCCTCATGCTTGACCTAATTTTAATGAATGCCTCTCCACAGGGTGCAGCACACACACACACACACCATCACCACACTAACCATACCTGGTGGAGGAGGCACTGACATCATGTCTGAAGTGTAAAGAGGCAGAAACAGCAGAAAACAAAGAGAAATCTGAGGATGAAAAGGAAAAAGGTGACAGAGAATCTGGGTCACTATCTAATACAGCGTGAGGAGGCTGAACAGACACGGCTCTAATCTCTTCTTTTATACCTGCCAGGACGCTTTAAGAAGCATGAAGAGGCCGGAGCAGATACACGACACGCTGCCCTGCAGAGCAGCAGCAGCAGCAGCAGGATGACAACAGGGAGGAGGAGGAGGAGGAGGAGGAGGAAACGTTTGCTCAGAGATCTGCATTGCAAACTAACCCCGAGGCAACAGAGACGCTCACTTCTCCCACTGACCTCAACATGGCTGCAGCAGACTGAGCCTGACTGAGGTTTGGAGGAGGAGGAGGAGGAGGAGGAGGAGGGTGGTGGTGGTGCTTTGGTCCGGTACGACCGGCAGGGTCAGTTTAACAAAAACTTCAAATGTCAGGTGATGTTAAGCAAATTACACTGATGGACATTCCCCACATTTTTGTCTCTGCACGATCACCCTGAGCAGATTAACTCAAGTGGCAGCGATGATCCAGAATTCATCAGACGGAGACAAGAACCTGTTTCGTTGTATTATATATTATATTATATTATATTATATTATATTATATTATATTAAATATGAGATTTTATATATAATATTTCTTTCTCTTCTTCCTGCTCCTCCAAATCTAGTCAGTTATGACCCTGATGGCCTCAGTTCACTCTCCTTCTTCTCTGAAGCACTGATGTTGTCGTGCGTCACAACATGAATTAATAAATCAAATCAAATCAAAGTTATAAATCATGTGTCTCTGATGGATTCAGATCTAAAGGACGCAGTAAACTCACTGTCTCATTTTCAAATATCATCATCTTCCTGTAAAAACTACAGGACGTTCTCAGTTTTACTCTCAGTCCTGGAGAAATCTTGAAAATATATTTCCTGTTACTGAAGCTGAGTCTCCAGGTTAAAAGATATTTATCTTCACCGAACTGGAAAAACTACACAGACACATACGCGGCTCTTTGTTTTGTTTTTTTCCATCTTTCTTAAACTTCAATAAATGCAACTTGTTTCCAAAGTTACATACATGCGACTTAACGTGGTGAATAATCTCAGGTCATGTGTGTGAGACCAACCTGTGGATCCTGAAACAAACCAGTGTCACTGCTCGTGATAAAACTCTGAGCTCTTCAACGAGGAGGAACCTGAGTTCACTTCACTTTGCCAACTGGATGTTTGAATGAAGAAATATTTACTTTACCTTTTGTTGACCCGGTTTTAGTTTCTTGTGAAATTTCACAGTGGAACTGGTCCAAATCACTGTGTCACACTCAGAGGTCAGAGGTCACTGTGAGTCACAGACTTTTCAGAAATTACACTAAAGTTTTCTTCGGTCATCGTGAGGTTAACTTTGGAAAAAGCGTGAAGAAGCCCAAAGCTGCTGTTAACATCTGCACCGAGCTGAACTTTCTTGGATCTAGTTTAATTTATTGCTTGATTTTGGTTCCACGCTTCAGGAGGACTTGGCTCGTGGATTTTGGACACTTTTATTGATCGGGAAACGCATCGCTGCTGATAGTCATGTATTTACAACCGGGCCTTTATTATATCACCTGTCATAATTATAAAGCATTTTAATTTGGGCTCTATAAAATATAAAGAAAGTGTTGATAAGTGCCAAACATCTGGCAAATTATTAATTCTGACTGTGGAGTCGACTGGGGAGCTTCCCTGTGAAATAAACCTGTGATAAATGTGATTTAAGGCGAAGTTCAGCGCTAGAAACTCAAACCTGCTCGTAGTTTAAAGTGTAAAGGTCTCAGCTTTCAACATGTTCCTCCATGACCTCTCCAGGTCCAAACAGCGCAGAGCACCGGCAGCTCCTGACAGTTCATTAATCTGCTCCAGGTGGACGCTGAGTTAGCACTTAGCCTTTAAGTTTTGTCATTCCTCCGGCCGTTATGAAGCACACGGCTCTAAAACTGAGGAATGCTGGGTAAACGCCAGCTTCTCCCGAGAGGTTTACTTTATGGTACAAAGCTAAAATAGTATAAAAGTGAAAACAAGAACATGATCATTTTATGTCGACTACAATAGATCTTTGTTAACTTAAGTGTTTAGTGTTCATCCCACCTCCGTCACAAAGACTGATCCCAGGTCTGAGCTCCACTGACTGCGCTGATAATTACGGTCCCACCCACACCTGAGGCTGCAGAGGACGACCCGAGGATGGTCTCCTATTGTACAGAGACAAAAACAGAGACTGTTAAGCTTTTTTAATTGTCCTGTTCTGGATACGTACGACTGTGGAGTAACAGAACAGGATGTGATCATCATCACGCCCAGGAGTCAAATGATCTCTAATCTCCATTGTGTTTCCAGCTCAGACGCTGCCACCGTGGATAATTTTAGGGAGCGGATCACAATGGGCTCCTTTTACAGAAGACAGGGCCAGTTTCCTACCTCAGAGGGAGGAGGAGGAGGAGGAAGAGGAGGAGGAGGTAAGATTGAGTTTAAGGCTGTAAAACAAATCAGAGAGATTAAACTTCAGCAGAAACAGAGCAGCTCTCTGGTCTGGACTTTGTAACCTGGGTGTTATCATTCGTCTTCTTCTACACTGTGCTTTTATACACGACTGAGTCATTTCAGTAATTTAAACTGGAGTCAAGTCAAAATAGGACTGAAAACCATCAGGACACTTTTATGCATTATATATATATTATACAGTTATCAGCTCTGACAGTCAGGTTACATCATCTTATTATGTCTTATTGCACCTGATCCAGCTCCTGTAATGTGGTTAAAATGTGTAGTAACACACACTCACACACACACACACTGACTCTGAAGTGAATCATCTTTCGGCCTTTTAATCTACCTGGTTCAGCTCCTACACTAAAAAAAAAAAAACCCTCCGAGTCGTGTCAGACAGATGTAAAAGCCTCTTTTATTAGTCACAATATCACAGTCACATGACTGCGACTGTGGCTGGATCAGGTCTCAGTGACAACCCCTCACCCACACCTTTTCATCAGGTGCTATGAAACATGACCCGGCCCTGCAGCTACACACTGTTGGCATGCTATAACACACACACACACACACACACAGTTGCGTAACATCAAACATAAAGAGAGGTTTGTTTGTTATAAAGAAAACTCCTCGGGGACATTTCGACTCATCTGCGTCTGTGCTAGTCTTTGTTTACATTTACTTGATTAAACAGAAAAGTTAATTAATGATGTTTAGTTCTTATGCAATAATTGAATTTCCATCCTAATGAGACCCACACACACACACACACACACACAAAGGACACATGACACTGCCTTGTCACAATGATGGTCCTATCATGTCCTTACAATAGTGTAGGTGTGGTCTAGTCAGATAACACACACACACACACACACACAGCCTTCAGGGCTTCTCCTGTGAGCTGTGAAAACCTCCGGGAGCCATTCGTCTCCCTCTCATCCACCTGCCCAGACAGTAACTCAGAGCTGCAGACAGGTGAGCGGTCCAACCCAGGCACAAGTGAAAAGAAAATGTCCGACACCAGTGATTACTGGTTGGTTGGTGGGAAACGTCCTGGACTGGAACCATCACGCAAACTGATACGATGAACTTCTCCTTCGCCTTTCAATCATCCGGAGCCAGTGAACCATAACCAGCCTCCTTCAGACCATTAAACCAAAACAGGGAGCTGAAAGACACTGAACCGCAACACAAGCTTCATATCTACTCAGCGCTGCTTTCGTCCAGTTTATCAAACGCCACCGTCTTAACGCGGCGGCGTTTGCCTCGTCACAAACCTGTTAATCACTGCAGCTTCAGATTTCCACCCTGTTACATATTAAACCTCCTGAGGGGAATTTTTTTATCACGACGTGGCATCTCGAGCATGATCCTCTCCTCCTTCATCCACAGAATTAAATCTGCTGATCTCACCTTCCTGGTATGAAGCGCACCTGAACAGGTGTGCACTCTGAGACACACACACACACACATTTCCATCACATTATCACAGCGTGATGTCATGATGTGCTCATGAGTCTCAATGTTAACTACGGTTTAATTATTATGTGTAAGTGTTGATATAATGCAGAGTTACCTCAGTGTGACATAAGCTCACATACCTGTGGTGTGGACACCATGTCATCCTGTGACTTCAACCCTGCTGAGGAAACATGTCCGACGGACTTTGGCCCCCGAAAACTTATTTCTGTTCGAACTTCCTCCTTCCTGTTGGTGAAGTGACTCTTCACCAACTCTCACTCCTTTCACTGTTTATAAAGTATAAAAGCACCAGTGATTTCCCCGTCTGCAGGAGTGAGTCACGTCAGTCACTGCACCAGCTTTCTCCTTCACGGAGATAACACGCTTATATTTTCAGGTTCATTGAATGCCTCACATTCAGGTCGTCACGCAGGTGGATAAACGACAACACTGCAGATCTCTTACGGGAAGAAACGTAGGCGAGACAAAACATGTAAACATAACAGGAAGCTACGAGCTGAGAACTGATTTATCAATGTTTTGACACCTTGAGTCGCTTTGTCTCCGTCAATACAGAGTCATTTGATACAGATTTATTGCTTATTAATCATCAGCAGAGTGTCGTCCTGCTCTTCCTGTTGAACCGCAAATGTGCAAAATACCATTTACTACAGAAATGAAACGTGACTTTAACCTGATTTCCACACAGACACACCAGAGAGTTCATCCCTGCAGAGGTGGACTGTGCAAAAGGTCACAGAAGGAATGTAAACATCCGAGTCCAAACCACACGCTCAAACGCAGCGTGAGTAATTTTCCGCTGTTTTTAACAGACGACGACCGAACGCACCACGTACGGGCCTGAGCCTCTCCGTCACCTATTATTCTGTTGTGTGGAGCTGCTTTTATCCTGCAGCACACACCATCAATACAAGTGGACATTTTTGTCTCCTTTAGACAGAGACGGAGACAGAGAGGGATCACGTTTCCACACCCAGGCTAAGTTTACATGCGTGGCCCATGGCTTTGTGACCCTGCTCTGTTTTATAGCCGGGCCCTTCTGTTTGTTTCCATCCTTTGTTTCTGGTTTCCTTTCCTCTTTAAGCTCCCTGCAAACACACACACCACCTACTCAAGGCATAAGATAAATAAAACCACCTGCATGCAACAATCACTGAATGCTTGTTTTCTACATGTTTGAGTGTTTACACCTCAGTGAAGTGACCATGCAGCAGAGCGCTGCTGAGCCAGCACATCTGGAGTCCACCGGTGCATGACGGATGAGTTTCAGCTCAGCACCTGTGTATAGGTGCATAAGAATCTGGTGATAATATGATACGTATCCCGAAGTGTAGCATTGATATAATACATTGCAATGAAGTGAAATGTAAATTATGGACCAACAAATGCAGTTTATTCCTTTTTGCATTCGGACGGAAGAGTTTAACAGGACGGTTTATCACAACATAAACCACTGTCACCACCCACTATTGATAAAATCTCAATACAGCACTTCAAAGCATCAATACAGTATCACCAGGGTTGTAAGATGCGATCAATAAACTAAAATACTGCCATATTTTATGACGTTATACTGTAACGATTATTTGTTTTTCTTATCTGATCCGTTCTGTCGGCTCCTCTGAGTTTCTACTGAGACAGATGTGCGGCATTCACTATCATTAATCATTGATCATATCAATAACCCCCTGCAAGATATGTATTGTATCACTACTACACAGGATGCACTCCTCCTCTCGCTCCCCTCCGCTGTGTATGTGTCTGACCCCCTCATGTGCACACGCAGTCCCCTCTGCACTAGATATCAGGGTGAGTGCAGCGTCCAGGCCGGTCAGCGGCCCGAGCCTGGGGTCCAGCAACAGCAGCAGCACAGAGAGCCCAGTGTGCTCCTCCTGCTCCCACCATCTGACCAATGTACCGCATGAGTGCTTCGGTTTCAGCCACAGCACAAAACACCAGTGTCTGGTTCCCCCACCCCACCCCATCCCCGTGAACAGCCCTGCCACGGCCGCACAGGCTTTTGTTCCCACTTTAAATAAAACATAGAGCAGTCATTAGGTAGAAAGGCCTTCCTCCTCTTCCTCCTCCTCCTCCTCCTCCTCCTCCTGCTCCTGCTGCTGTGCATAATTCAGAGCCAGGTATCAGTTTGACGTAGGGAGATAAGGTGAAAGAAGGACAACACTGTGTTGTTCTCACTGTTCTGGCGAACAAGAGCGATTGCATAAGAAGAGCACAACACAAATAACACGACAATAGAAAGTAAACACGGTGATAACAGTTGTTGTAGATGCTGTTTGTCTCCTGTGCACGCTGCACATCACATCGCAGCTGACCGCCAGTCTGAGTCCACAACAAAAAAAAACCCAAAATATTTTAAGTGCAAACACACAGATTGATCGATTAACTAAGATTCTGCCTATCAGCTGTCTTTGAATTGACCGATCAATAATCATAAACTGTTCAGCATCACAGAGCAAATGTAATTTATATATTATTAATAAATCCAAATGACAAACTTATGAGAATGAGGAACTATAGAGAAGGCTGAACTAAAATATTGATCAATTTGTGAATTAATCAATCAGATATTTAGTTGATCAATCAATTATCTAGTTGTTTGGTCAATAAAATGTCAATTCACACTTTTGGTTGACGTTGAAAGGTGCCTATTAACAAAAGGTAAGATTATTATGATTACTCTTAAAATGATGTAATGATTTATCAGACTTGTTATTGATTAATTGGTTAATATCTTATCTCTGGACCCAATGTTTAATCCTCTGTGATAACAACAACAACAGCAACATATCTGATCGATAACTTAATATCACAGGCTTATGTTGTATATTCAGTAGCAGATATGTTGTGTTAGTATAGTGACCCACTATCGATCACTGATCAGCTGTATTTGCTCTGCTCCTTATGTGTCGTTAGCTCCTGGTCCAACTGACCTGAGAACAGTTTTATTGGAGAACAACGTCCATTTCACCGCACGAGCCGCGTTACAAACCACACGCGGAGGTTTAATATGAGACATTTAACTTACTTAGTTGAACTAAACCTAACTTTAACCTCCGTCCATCTTTGTACCGAAACACACAGTTTTGACAGTTGACAACCGAAACCAGCGCAGCGACACTAGCTGCACCTGCTGCTGTTACCGAGTCCACTTCACGTACCTGTTGATTCCCGGTCACTCCGCCGCCGCCGTCCGCTCGGTCTCTCCTGCTCTCTTCCTCCGCCTCCTCCTTCTCCTTCTCTCGGATGAATAAACTCTGAAAACAAAAACGAGCTGGATTCACTTTGATCAGGTTCGTTGTCGTGTTTCTTTCTCTCCCTCTTCCCTCCGATAATGGGCTTTTCCTCCTCCCTTCCTACGCTCACCTTTCTCCCCGTGGAGGGACAAGCGGATGAAAGGTAATGGAGCGCCGAGCGGACCAATCAGAGGCGAGAGGAGGCGGGCGCGTCCGGGAAGACACGACATCCTATTGGTCGGGCTGTGGTAATGGCGGAGCAGTGAAAGCTGGGAATTTGGCGATGTTGCTTTCACTGAAAAGAGACAGATGTTCAGCTGAATATTGATAATAAGTTTAATCGGCGGTGGAAAAGTGTTCTTTTAATCATTTAACTTATCATTTAGCTCAACATCTAGCACCTCATTAGCGCTAATACAACAGTGTCACAATCAGGATCAGCTTTCTTTCTTGGTTAAGCAGGTTTGTTCACACACGTATTTGACTGTGGTTTGGTTTGCACAGTGGTGGAAGGTGCACCTGGACATAATATGAATATTTGTTGTAAACATGTAAATAACAGTGATACAAAGTGCAAAGATAATGTATTATGTGACTTTTTATATATGTACACACACACAGCAGTTGTTCATGTACTGTATGTACATAAATGCATGTTTGTTCAGTCTGCTTGTCTTCAAATTTGTGTGTTATGTATGCTATAATTTGCAAAAGTACAAATGTGAAACATGCACTGAAAATGTCACTAAAGTAACTATGTGCTATTATAATCTGGAAGGAAAACTACTATGTGTACTAGTAACAACAGCTCCGTGAGTAAAAAGTACAATATTTATCTTTGAGATGTACAATGTGGCAAAGAGGGGAAATACTCCAATAAAGTACAAATATCTCAAACTGTACTTTGGAAAATCTACTTTGTTACTTTCCACCACTGGTTTTGTGTCAGACTGAACCTGAGGTGCAGGTCAGTGCGTCTTTTACTGAGAAATCAAATGAGTGAAAACACACAAGTCCACAGAAGAGTTAATTTTCTGAGTTCAGTGCAACGTGGGCTGGAAGCAGCTAATCATTTCTAAGAGGCTCTGCAATGCAAAACTATGTAAACTACTTTGAATACCTTTGTTTCATGCACAGAAAGATTAACTGAGCATTATTATTGAAACAACAACTGTCACAGATTTCCAGGGAGGCAGCAACAGAAATAAAAATCACATTTACACAGTTACAGCTCTGAGAGACTTCAGAGTATTTTCATTTTATATTCTTCTTTATATTTGAGGTTTGTTTGGAGTTCACACTGTAGTTTAGGATGAAACTCCTCCTGGGTCATATAGTCATTACTGTACATTATACCTGTTACTACGCTGCTGCTGCTGCAGCCACTGACAGTGACGACAACCAGGCCGATGGACGACAGCAGTGATTAACAACGTGTGGCCACTTGGTGGCATGTGAGTCTGAGTGTGAGGCTCAGGCCTGTGGTTGTCAGCTGACTGTGATGGACACAGTCACTGCACGATGTTGACAAAATGAATGAATGAAACACAGTGTGAATAGAGACTTGAGCTGTGAGTGACCTTCAAGTAGCAGTGGGTCATCATGACACAACGGAGAGTAACTTCAATACTGACTATTTTACTTCTCCATTACATTTATTTTACTGGTTAAAACACAGATGAATCTGTTTATCATTGTTTATATGGTGTTTATCATTCACCACATCTCTGCAGATGTTTTATCAGCTTGTGTTACTTCACCTCCCTTCTTGCGTCACCTCTCAGCCTCATGGTCTCATCAGCCTCACCTCATCAGCAACTTCAGTGGACAGCACAAAAGTGCATCACGTGTCTGTGAATATAAGTCTAAGATAAGATAAAATGAGTCAGGAATAAATGTCCCTGCTCTGACATGACCTACAGAGCAGCAGCACTTAAACACATCACGCCCTCTATTGCCACAAAGAGCAGCTGCTGCCAATCGACCGACCAACCTTTTCCACCAGGGTGACTCTGCCTCCAGGAAACAGCAAAGTGCCAACAGTGACAGGAGCTTCCACCTCCTCCTCAGGTCCATCTGCTGTCAAAACAAAGTCAGTCACATCACTGGGAGCATCATCAACAGCCTGACAGGGGCCTAACCTCACCCGTGGATACTACTCCTGATCCCTGCATGTGTGTGTGTGTGTGTGTGTGTGTCTCATCCATAAACACACAGACAAACTCTGTCTTCATGACGACAGCTTAAGCCTCACATTTGTGGGCCTGGAAATAACTGAACTCTCAGCGGCTGACAAGTGAATGTAAACTTATAAATAAGACAAAATCTGTGCTTCTAAAATATGTGACTTTATTTGGATTGCTGTTATTTTTCAGTTCTGACATTTCAAGAAAGTTGGTTAAACCAGACGTTTTACATTCAGTGTTGAGTGGCTGTTGACTTATTCCCTGTACAATGACACAAAACACACATACAGTAAAACCTCCTGCACAGTTCAACAGGCTTGAATGGAGCCCTGGATTCTGACTCCATCTAGTGGTGTCTATGAGTAATTACTCACACAGGCCACCAGTGAGAACCTCTGTGCAAAAATACAGTATATATGTATATATGTTTCTTTTGATTGTACTTTTTACTGCACCACTTCAACTTCATATTTAACCCATGGCTTCGTATATCTGTCTTTCTTTTAGTGCTTTTCACTGTGTTTCTACTGTGCTGATACATGATACTAAACACTAGGTGAGACAAATGATCTGTGACAAAGCATGATGTGAAGAAAGTTATGATAAAAAAAAAAAAGTAAAAATACAATGAGCAGGTGAAAACATCAGCTACAGTTGCAATCAGACGCCACCTACATCATTGGCTTGAGGAATCAATGACTTTTACTGTGATACTATAATCATGGCAGCGGTCCTATAATCCACAGTGACAGGTTTTGACGGTGGATGGAAAAAATCTGGGAAGACACTTGACTTTGCTGCACTGCAGACTGTTGGGACTTTTCTTAACTGGCGGTAGCTAAAGCAAATTAAAGTGCTTGAGAATTCAGCTGCTTGTGTTGACAAGGAATATAAAACAGAGCTGCTGTTGCTCCACATCTGGAGATGAAGATATTACCCTACAGTTGAGGCAAGTCACTGAAGGCACCAAGCTGGACACTTGAGATTAGATCCTGGCTGTCACAAGGTCTGGACGGCGCCCACGAGTCCAAAAGTAGAGAAAACTACAGTAAATGGGAAAAACTGTTGGTTTTTATGACAGATTGTGGTGGAGATGTTTAACAAGTCATCAGGTGAGAGCCTTCTACAACCAACACAGGAGCTGGAACTACTCTAACTCCACCTCAATGTCAACAGGCTTCAGTTTTCGGACAAACATAACGTCGTCATCAGCGTTAAGGTCTGGCTCGCCAAAGCCGTCCTCCGGCTCCTCTTTGCAGACAACCTGCGTTGACTCTGCGAACTCCATGGGCAGTTCGAACACTGTTTTCAGATACCCTCCCTTTCTGCCAGTTTTCCCCGCCATGGCAATGACCTGGGAGGCAACTGACCAAGCGAACTCCATCTTCCGGTGACTCTGAGAGCTGAGGTCAAAGTTGAACTCCAGGATCTCGTACAAAGCTGGAACGTAACGGCTGCAGTTTTGTTCTACATACTGGTGCACCTCAAAGAGCACCTCCCTTGTCAGCACTTTCAAATCCAGTTTTGTTTTGGCTTCTACCTTTGAGGAAACATCAAGGTCCAATCCTATCCTTTTGCAGCTGTGGTAGCTGTTGATATTCTTCACTTGTTCCACATTTCCAATGACAGCCCTGCTCTCGGTGCCGACACTTAAATCTTCTGAATCCAGATCCTTCAGCCTGTCGCTAGTTGGTGGTTGCGCACTGAGCTGTGTGTGATTATTCATTGGGATAACCATGTTCAACCAGCTGTTTATCTTTGTTGTGATGTTTGGCTTTTTCATCAGGCTCTTCTGTTTCACATACCATCTGCGGATCACCTGCACCGCCTCAGTCGTCCCACTCTGAAGATCGAGATCAAAGTTGTGCTCGAGTATGTCGTTCACCGTCTCGTGGACCTCTCCACACAGCTCTCGAACAAAGCTGAATATTTCAAACACGGCGCCTATGGTCAGGTCGCTCAAATCAAGCTTGCGGCCTGCTGGATGTTCTTCTGTCAACCAAAGATTGACACCTAACTTTTTACAAAATGGGTGAAGCTCAGCATCCGCCCACTGGCTTGTATCTGAGAACAATGAACCCCCTTCAGCTGCTGCTTTGTTTCATCTTCCTGTTCAGTTTGAAAACTCCTGGTAGCATCAATAGTGTTGTAAACTCCAGGGAACTGGAAGGGACGGCTGAGAAACTCTGTCGTCTGTCTTGCGGGATGATTCTGAAGAGTCTTTTCCTTTGTTATTAAGTAAAATATAAAATTGCGCTGACGCAGTTCATCTTGCGCTGCTGTGCTCTTGAGTTTGAAGTTCTTGTCCAGAATGTCAAACAGGAAACTTCGTAAGCTTTTCCTCATTGCAGTTGCAAATTTTAAAACTTCCAGCAAAATCCAGTTGGTGAGCAGCTGTAGATCCAAGTTCTGTCTGTTGCCTGAGCTGACATTAAAGTCTAAACCAACCTCTCTGCAGTGGGCAAACAGGTCGTTAACTCTGCTTGACTTCAGGATTTGTTTTGACCGGGTAGCGCGCCTTATCCACAACCTCTGTTTAACTGTTGCTCCTTCTGTGCTCTTGATTTTGTCTTCAGAAAACAGTCTTGATATTGTGTCATCCTTTAGCTGAAACTTAAACAAAGGAGAACTGGGGCCATTAGCCTGAGGATGCACTGCAGCGAGAGTAACGTCCTCTTCCTCTTGCTTTATATCCAGTGATACTGCTGACTTTGTTCCTGATGCACATCTCTCCAGCTTGATTTCCTCTGGTCCGACCTCATGACCTGACGGCGCATCTGTCTCACAATCAATAGGACACATGTATGAAAGGTCAGTATCCTGATCAATTTCTTGGACACCACCACACCTCTGCCTCAGCGTTTCCCTTCTTTTACTGGCCACCATTACTGTTTCCAGTTCTTGGCAATCTGTGCTAGGGTTTTGTCTCTTTTTACACTTCTGCTCTCGTCTCTTGATCTGGACTTTGAACACCTCCTTTCGGAAAGCATCTCTGCCCTCGGCTGTGAGGTAGGTGTATCTCCTCTCCATCAGTTTTTGGATTTGCAAGCGGAACTGCAGCTTGTCTAACTCCTGGCCAAAATTTTGCTTGACCAAGTCATATATTATCTGAGTGTGTGTTCCACAAAGCACTCTTGAAAAACCAAGCATCTCAAGCATCACTCCATTGGTCACGAGGTTTGGGTCAAGCTTCTGTTTGGGTGTTTCGTTTGGTCGAACGGCCAGAGTCACGCCACTTTCTCTGCAGAAAGGGTACATATCATCTCTTTGTTTTAAATGCTTTCCTTTCCTCTTTATACTTAACATACCCCTTGCAGCCCCATTGCTCTCCATCATCTGATGTTCTGAAGTCTGACGGTTCTTGTTCCCATCAGTAAGGACCGAACTATCCGCAATTTTGTTTCTTTTAGGGTAGTACCGTCGAGGCACCTCCGAATCTTTGGACGCCAATATAATGTTTGGATCTGGCAGTGTAAATACTTCTTTCCATCTATGTGGCTTCATCTTGATTTGTTCTTTCAGCAGTTTTATTTTACTGTGAACACGTGTTGCGTAGTCATAGTACTGCATGTCATTGTCTGTGTCCACACCGAGGTCAAAGTTGAACTCTAGCATTTCAAACAGGAAATACTTCTCAGACTTGGTCACTGTTTTAGCAAAGTCACAAAGCTCCAGCATCACGCCATTCGTCAGCAGACACTGATCCAACTTCTCCTTCCTTTCCAGTGCCGCGTTAAACTCCAAACCGATTTCAACGGACTCTGGAAAAGGGACGGCAACTTTCTGATACCTAATGCCATGGTGGATACGACGCTGCCAAATGTAGTGGTCATCAATGTTGTCCATGCTGACGTCCAAACCCGTCCGAAATCAGGCAAGACGTTGTTGAGAGTCCTGGTAGATTTAGTTGACTCTTCTGCAGATTAAATAGAAAAGAAAACCATTAGCACGTGAATTTATTTGAGTTCTGTAAACTGATTTGTACCAAAGCACTGAACAGACGTTTGTTATTCAGCCCTGATAAACTCAACATAAAAAGTCTGACATGAATTTACACTCCTTATTCACCATAAGATGTTGCAGAATGAAGTACTTTTGAATTCAAGAGTTGCAATTGCTGTTAATTTACCAACATTTCCAACAATATAAATATGTCATACCTACAAACAACATACAGCACATCAAGAAGGTTGAAGCAGCGGCCATTAAAAGTATTTTGAGTCTAAATGTCTTCTGAATAGTAGAATATAAAGTTCCATTGCAGCAAAAATATCTCAATAAATCATTAAATTTCATTATAAACAGTAAGAGTTAAAGCTGCAATCATTTTTAAAACCCATTCTGCTGAAGGAACTTAGTAAGAACATCCAGCTTGGGCTTGAAAAATACTGACAACCCAAATTTCACACTTTTTGGGGGGGGGCCTGAACGCAGCAGTAGTTTGAGGCATCTCCTACGCCAAAATGGCCGCATAAAACACTCTTTCAAAGTCTGAAACACTCCGCATGTTACGAGTCTCACTAGTGCAGGGCAGAGCGTGGGGCACCTAAACGCACAGGTGTGTTAATGTGAAAACAAACATCCTGACACGCTGACCTGACAATAAAAACACCTGTACGAGCGCAGATATCAGCGTTACCTTCTCAAAGGAAAGCTGGTCGGTGGCTGAACACCGGGGCGTTCACGGATTCAGAGAGAGCGTGAAGGAGAGGGCACGAGGACACGCTTTGGACTGGTGCATAAGCCGGTTACTGGCGGTTAACGAGCCCGGGGACGCATGTGGTCCTTCGGTTTGGTGAGGACACCCCGCTCCCCATGAGGTGCAACAGCGACGGACATAGTACACACGTGTCCCGACCTCCCGACCCGCCCCCTCTTAGGTCGCGTTCAGGAACGTGTCGGACATCTCACTTTCAAAGGCTAACTGATCTCTCTAACAGGCATGTGTAAGTCAAAAAGATAGCATAACTACACAGGTGTATTGGACATCTCAGAAAAAAATAAAGTTGTCTGAAAGGAGAGCAAAAGACATAAAAAGCTGTTTCCGCCCGGTTTCGAACCGGGGACCTTTCGCGTGTTAGGCGAACGTGATAACCACTACACTACGGAAACCCTGTTATTTTAGTTTCACACAAAAACAAAAATAATCTTGTAAAGATGGTCGTCATGATAAAAATTCAATATTGATCCATTATACTTTGCCTTGTCTGAACAAATCAGGCTTCATTTGCAGGGTTAACTACTTATTTCGCCCCACAATTAAATATATTGTGAATGATAATAGCAGTCATATTTTTATGTCTTATGTTTTAGCAACTTTGTAAATGCAGATATAGAGGTTGTGTTCTACCTTTCAATACTTCATATCATTGGTCCATGAATTCAGATGTAAGTTTTCAAACCTTATTGTCTGACTTATTTATAAAACAACACTGTTTGCTGTAGTTTTAAACCTCACTTGCTTTCACCATAGTGACCATGGTGTTACCAAATCAACGATGAACCAATGAAATGCAATGAAAGTTCCTGACATTTTCTCAATTGACAAAACTTTATTTTCTAGGAAAAATAATTTCATCCACTTGTGAGCACTTCATTTGACAGTAGTTGGTTTTTCAGACAGAGAGGAGAAGGGGTGGTGGGGGGGGTGCGGGGGCAGGTCATGCTAGGCCCAGCACTGTTCAGTTGCAGTAGTTCTGCAGGTCGAAGATGTTGCAGGGCTTGTGGCAGCACTGCTCCACGATGCCTCGCTTCACCATCATCTCCATCTGGTCCTTGAAGGCAAACTCAGCCACTTCATTCTCACCACCCGCCGCAGTGGCTCCACCCGCCTTGGGAGGGAGGAAACCTAACATGACAGAAGTTCAGAAGGGGGGGGGGGGGGGGGGTCATCATCCTGGTATAAGCAGTAGTTACATTTCTACTATTTTGAGTGGTGATGCAGATTTGGGCTTATGGTTGGTGCCTCACCCAGCAGAGGGTCAACATCTCTCTTGGGGTTGTAGAAGAAGCCTCTGTCCCCACAGACCAGGTAGAGAGCGTCGACCAGGTGAGAGCCACAGAGGTGCTGTGGGGGGGCGACAGCCTGGGAGCCCGGCCATGATACAATCAGTAAGACGAGCAGAGAGACAGACTGGAGCCACAGAGCCGCCATGCTGGAGGAGGAGGGGGAGGAGGGGGAGGAGGAGGAGGAGAAGGAGCACACCATATTTTAACCTAACATATCATTTGATCATAATAACAGAAACTCATGAGGATGTGGAACAAAGAGAAGGATGGGAAGAACTGTGAATCTGTGGAGGTGAAGGAGAAGAAGACAGGAGGAAGAAGAGGAGGAGTGGGAGCTTACCTGTTGGAGAAGGAGGTGATTCTGTGACGAAGAGGAGGAGCAGTTGCAGGGCAGCTGAGAGCAGACTGGTGTGAGGAAGAACAGAGGCTCTCCTCTCTTTTTATACTCCAAAACCTCCACCTGGACCTGCCCACTGACTTGTGTGCATGTGTGTGTACACAAACACTTGTGTCACATATGGGGACGTAAAGCTGTTTGCCACGTTGCAGGGACCCGGCTCCTCGACAGAAAACCAAGTCCTCGTAACATTATCAATCAAATCAGCTGAGGTGTGTGTGTGTGTGTGTGTGTGTGTGTGTGTGCCAAACCAGATATCCTGCCAGTCAGCACATATTAAGTGGCACAGTTTAGTTCTGATTGACTGGTTACAACACTTAGTAAAACAAACAGAGCTAATGAGCCGACATGATCTGATCACCTCCAGCTGACAAATACCAACCTTCAATTAGCCTCCTGCTCCTCGGCAGTGGAAATAAAGACGTCAAATAATCATGGCTGAGTTCAAAGTGCAAATCTTGGCCTCTAGAGCGCTAAAATAAGGATAAAATGGAAATAGTATGAAAAAGCACAAAAGAAACAGTTCTTATGGTTATTTTTGTCCATTTGTTTTTAATGTTCATTTTCAAAAGCAGAATCAGTGCAAACTGGCTATTTTGCTATTGTGCTTTTAAAGTCTATGAATGTCCAAGAATACACTGGATGCACCAGCAAAATGGCGGCACCATCAACCATTTTCATGATTAATGTGACCTCATTTCACATGGTCTTACCTCACATACGAAACCAACCGTGGAAAAAACACCATATACTTACATGCACAGGTTTATGTAGGTTATGTAGGTTTAGGTTTATATATTTTCAATTGGTTAAAGATGTTTTTGTTCTGCTGACTCCGCCCACAGCACCTCATCAATCACCTGGGAGTGGGAGCTGATCTGGACCTGTACTGACAGATAACTCACCACATCAACACACACATGCACACACACATTCAGAGACACCTTAATGGAGCACCATATTTGTGCTGACAGAGCTCTTGTTGCAGGCTGGTAGGTAACTTTAGAGCATCACACTGAGCATCACCATGACGACTGTTCATGACAGAGGAGGACATGTTTCCGAGAACCACTTTGAATCACAGCGAAGACGTTTAAACATCTACAAACCTCCGAGAAGCCAAATGAAGTATTGAACGTCACCTGTCCAACGCAGTACCGTGACTGTTGTGTAACAAACTGGATTTTTAGGAGGGTGGGACCTAACTAACAGAAAATAAAGATGTGCAAATGCATGTGTGAGTTGCGTTTATTTTTTTTCTGAATAATCCTTGGTTGTGCCATTTATTCCTGTTTAACAGACGTGTAATCTGATTTGTGATTATAAATAACATTTAAAATACAAATACAGTTCATGATCTCCAGCAAGATACTCCCCAGAAGATAACCATAGCATAGGGGCCCAGACATCACATAATGTACTAAAACCCTAAAGCATCCTAAACTTCATTTCCCATGTAAAAATGTGTATAGGCTGTAAATCCTGTCCATTCAGTGACTTATGTCTTTGCCTGCATCTCCAGCTCTGCAGCACAGCACCACCAAGAGGACGTTTTGTTCAGTGCAGTCTAATACGCACTGTTTCCTGTCATTTCAGCACCACGGCGACTAGCAAACCACACCCGCAGTCTCTGATGGGCAAGGCGGACATGGGACGGTCTAGGCTTCGGAGCATTTCCTGATTGTCCAAACGTAATCAACGTTAAACCTAACGTTAAACATTTGAAAGTGGCGGCGCTTTTTTGTTTGTTTGTTTGTTTTACACTTCCAACCGCTCCTCCGCTTCTCACCTGAGGCTGTGCGGCCAGCAGAGCCCTGCCCAGCGGGTGACCACGCCTCCCACCCGGCCGCGGGGCGGGGCTACCATGGCTACAGCGTGGAGCTGCCAACGTTCGATAGCTAGCATGCTCGGTAGCTAATAATAACAACAGATTGTGGATTGTGGCTTCAGCATCTCTCCTACTGTAGCTACACATCACTACAACAGTACATCCTGACAAACTACACAGTGAGCTGAATGCTCCGGGCAGGTGAAGTTATAGTTTCAGTTAAGCACAGCTGAGCTGATGTTACCCACCTGTCCAGCAGAAGCACAGCAGCAGCGATCCGCTGCCACTCTCCGTCCCTCCGCGGTTAGAAAAACCACACGGATGTGTAGCCTACGCGGGTCGATGTCTGGTCAAAGTGCTTCTACTTTATATCTCACCCACCTCTCCTTGTCTTCACAATTGTCGCTGCCACAGCAGCTGGACTGTCGCCTCCGCCTGGCTAGCCTCTCTGCTGGGCTCGCCCCTCCGCTCGTACCCGGTGCCGACGGTGCCACCGTGGGGGGCGAAACTCCCGTTGGTGACGGCTCGGTACAGGTCCGACGCTCCGGCGCTTCACTCGGACTACAGTAGTTCATTGTCTTTGCTGGTAATGATAGAATAGAATAGAAAATACTTTATTGATCCCAACGGGAAATTCATCATTATAATTCACTGATGTATTCTTATCCGCAGTGGTTTAGCTGCAGCTGACACTACACTCCGCCATGATGAAGGAAGTAGTGGTCAGTCCATCCTATTGAGATGGGCGTGTCCACGGGGGAATAGCCAATACCAGGCAGTCGCAGAACTGACGTTGTTAAAGAAGACCCGCCTTGATGAGAGACGTGACAGTTTGCGTGCTCAAATAAATATTGGTGCCGATGAAGCGTGTGGCAAAATGCCATGCAATTCTGCCGGCATTTTGCCGATCACCCAGCGATCAGTGTTTGGGAAATTATGATTAGGTGCCGTGAACGCGACTTTATAACAACAAGGACTGATGGTATGGTTCGGCTGATGGAGGCCTATGAAACACCGGCCCGATTGATTGATTCTGACTCCGCCATTGATACTGTTTTCTCCCGCGATTGATCGGACCGGAAGTGGCCAAACGTCCTAACGCTAAAAGCGGAAGTGATGCTTGCACTGAGCCATTCCAATATTAGAGTGATGATGTCACCACTCCAATATTATGATGATGTCATCGTTCCAATATATTGTCATCATTAATGATGTCATCATTCCAATATTGATGATGATGTCATAAACTCTGATGCCATGAACTCCATGTGACACGTGGCATGTCAAAGGCAAACTGGCCTTGAACTTTGTGACACCATTAATATGATGTCATACACTCTGATGTCATTGCCTTTGATGTTCATCAAGTATATATATAGGCCAAACAGTGGCTTGTTTCAACTGCAGCATTTGTAGTGGTGGTCAAGTTGCACAGTGACTTTTCAGAGTGAAGTTTGCTTTTGGTAAAGTAGTAAAACCTGTCTGTGTAATTACCTCATCGGTGGCCATTGTTCGGTCAGAGCGCTCTGGTTCGGTCTTCAAAACCCCCACGGCTTGCTCTGGCTAGCTCGCTCATTTGTGTCCAGTTTCCTAACAGCAAGTCATGTATCGTAGGAGTCCTCGTCTATTGTGCAATGGTTACTACAACCCGGACACAGAATTTAAGCCCAACATATGCTACCGTGAAAATCCTGTCAGAGTTTTCAAAAAGAAGGTAGGGAAACGCAGAGCTTCCCACACCTGTAGCAAAGCCAACAACAATGCTAATTCATACACCACAGACACACCCGTCAGCTCAGGGTTGTCATCCTCTAAAGAGACAACTTCCACCAGCATGAACAGTCCTACAAGTCCTAGATATGGACGCAGAATGAAGAATGCCTTCTTTACTATGAGGCACTTGGCTTCATTGAAAGAAATGGCAGCAAAACGAAAAGTCAAGTCAACTTTTTGTGTCCTCTTCATCCTACTTCTTCCATGTCGATGGTACTTCCTCCCCTCATTGACCTCTTTCATCTCCAATGTGAGTTTCCCAGTGCTCGCCGCAGCAGAAGCTGACAAGCAGCACCTTTTGAGACACAGCTTAACCTCTGCTGCCATCCTCAGACTCAGGATCCAGGCTTTAGAGGCCAGGAATGCTAAGCTGGTCCAGGAGCTGTCAGCCATCCAGATGAAATCTTCCCCAGCTCCATGTCCTGATTCGAGCACTGCCCCTGTCCAGAACCAGCTGACCCCAGAGCTGCAACAGGACATGGAGAAACGGTTCCCCGATCGCACTGAGGAGAACCATGCACTCAGCAGTGACACAGACTTTGGAGGTCAAAATGACATGGATGACAAAATGGCCGACTTTGCCCTGGAGAGTCAGGGTGCCAGTGTGATTAGTGCCAGGTCTTCAGAGCCATATGCTACTTCCTCCATGTATATGATCATGTTTGGTTTACCTGGGTTTTATCTACCTAAAAGCCCCTGCGGTGTTCTCCAGGGTAGCCCAATGATGTCGTTTTACGGTGCCCAGGGAAGCCTCGCCGTCTCTCTGTCTCATCCCATAACGATGACTCATGTGACACTGGACCTCCTGCCGTACTACAACCACGCCAACGACAGCACCAACTCACCGCCCAGAGACTTTGAAATCTATGGAATGAAAAACGCCTCAGATGAAGGAACGCTGCTGGGGACGTTCACCTATGATGAGTACGGTGCGTCGACACAGACATTTAAACTTCCTCATCCCAGAGACGAGGTTTACAGAGCTACGGAGCTGCGTGTCCTCAATAACTGGGGTCACAGCAGATACACGTGTCTTTACCGCTTCCGTGTACATGGAAGGACTGCCAACCCATGAGAGGCACATATGACCAACTAAATGCCACAGCTGGCAAATGACAACATAATAGGGCAATTCAAGGTTTTTTCCGGGATCTCCGGTTCGCCAACTTTTTTTATTTAAAAAAGAAAAAAAAACAAAAACAAACGACAAGATGAAAACAATCCAAAAGAACTAGTGGAGGCTGCAACAGCATCCAAGATATTGGTCATGTGACTAACGGACTCATCATTCATCTGAAATGATGTTAAAACAGAACAGAGTGAACTATGTCTTTTAATGAGTTGATGCCGCTCAAGTTTCCACCTCGCTGCTGCGCTACCTGTTGTTAAACATTATCCATTATCAGGCTACGGTGGGAAAAGAAAAAAAAAAACAAATCAAATCCAAATGAACCTTCATTTAACTCTTTGAAAATGGCTCCTGTGAAGGCACAGGTCTGAAGGCAGATGTGTGGCTGCATTTCAGATTCAAACATGACAAGAACAGTAAAGAGCAAAACAGTTCATGATCTCCAGCAAGATACTTTTTTGTAAAATGGGACTCCCCAGAAGGTAACCGTAGCATAGGGGCCCAAACATCACATTATGTACTAAAACCCTAAAGCATCCTAAGCTTAATTTCGCATGTAAAAATGTGTATAGGGTGTAAATCCTGTCCATTCAGTGACTTATATCTTTGCCTGAATCTCCAGCTCTGTAGCACAGCACCACCAAGAGGACGTTTTGTTCAGTGCAGTCTAATACGCACTGTTTCCTGTCATTTCAGCGAGGGTCAAAGGTCAAACAGCCAAATCTAAAATGTTGACAGCACACTCGAGGACGACGTCCCAAAGACATATGGACCCATTAAAAGTGTCTTAGAGACTCTGTGGGTCAGAACTGGGTCAGAGAGTTCATGTCACATCACACGATGGCAGCATCAGTGACACACACTAAAAAACACAGTGTGACGTCTACATGTAGGTAAATATGGTCAGAGTCTGCAAAGCCTGTTCCTGCTGTTATTGTTGCCACATGCCCAGTAACCTTGGTGACACCTGATATCATCATCTAAAGCCTGTACGACTATAAGATTTTACATGATTGTATCTCTCATCTGCCGGTCGGGTGTTGCACTTTTGCTGTGAGCTCTGTTTGACTGATTCATCAGAACGTGGGTTTAAATCAAAGTTTCTACGAGGCCTTCGCACCAAGAAGAGAAACAAACAAAGAAAGCCCAGAGTGATAAACTCAGTTGTTGTGGTTTTTAATCCATAGCAGTGACAGAAGGCATCAATTCATCATGGGGATAATGTCAAAAGTTATCAATGAACTTTGAATACGATGTCAAATTAAACATCCTGAGCAGATATATTCAGTCTGAAATATACGGCAAAACATGAAATTGTAAAGAAATGTTTAAAATATTAATAAATATAAAATAAATAAGAGAAGGCAACGCATTTAAATGCAAACAATAACAGTTGTAACTTAACATCTTTGGCACAAAATCTCAAGTACATGAATCCAGTGTTAGTAACCAGCCCACAGTCACGTCCCACACTTCTGAGCCTTTTCCTTTGTTTTGGCATTTAGGCGTGTTAGTAATGGCACACTCTGATGACATGAACATACTCCATGTTCAAAGCTTAAACACTAGAGTGTAAATATACAGTTCAATATTTGTGCTTTTAGGACTTTCACAGTCAGTGACAGTGCAAGTGGGGAAAAAAAAAAGTACAGAGTGATAAAAGCCATTAGAGCGAAACTGCAAACACCTTGTAAGAGGTCAAACAAACAAAGAGTCATACGACCTATGAAATGTCAGGACATGTTAAAATGTCTCTCACGTTTCTAATCAACTTTTTTAAAACAAATGTTTGCATACAAACATGTTACAAATGGTTTATAACACTACTACGTAATAGTACGCAGAGAGGTGTTATGGATTTGTACTGGATGTGTAATGTGACCGAACACATAAACAATAAACATAACAAATGAAGTAAAACACCTGAAATAATATTAAATAAGATCAAATGAATCAAAATTAGTAATGTCTTCATAGGAGACAGTGCACTCAGGATTAACTGTCTGCAAACAGCTACATGTGTCATGTGTTATAAACCTTTTTATTAAATGCGTACAGCTGATAATACTTTTTAAATAAGTTAACACTGACTAGATACATTAACATCAGCAGAAGATAATCCGCTCTCGTAGTCCACGCTCACATTCTCCGACAAATACCAGTAATCTCACAACATTTCCTGGAAAAAGTCATTTGATATAACGGCTCCACAAACTTCAAGATATCGGCCATGTGACTATGTCTTTTAATGAGTTGATGCCGCTCAAGTTTCCACCTCGCTGCTGCGATGCCTGTTGTTAAACATCATCCATTATCAGGCTACGGTGGGAAAAGAAAAAAAAACAAATCAAATCCACATGAACCTTCATTTAACTCTTTGTAAAATCCTGAGATTTCATTTATAATGTGCCTTTTACTGTCTCTAAGGCCTTTTTTCTCATGGACGTGTGAAGCTGTTGGAGGCCGTTGGTCATGTGACAGACAAGAAAATGGCCGACATGGCTCCGGCGAAGGCACAGGTCTGAAGGCAGATGTGTGGCTGCATTTCAGATTCAAACACGACAAGAACAGTAAAGAGCAAAGAAGAAGAAGAAGAAGCTGCGGCGTGTAACTGTTCGTACAAACTCACCAATATAATATAATAACTGCGATCATTACTATGATATATTTTGTTATTTCTTCTCTTTCTCTCTTCGTCTATCTGAGCTGTTGGTCACATTACATAACAAGTGCTTCAGTCTCACTGCATTGGGTCCACTCTTAATGTAAACAGTAATACTTTTATTCATCCACATGGTCGACGCTCAGGTGGCGGCCATACTGTTTTTAAGTCGTCCATCTCACCTCAACACAACTCCTTCAAATTTGGCACAAACTTAAACTTAGACTCAAAAAAGAACTAATTAGATTTCGGTGGTCAAAGGTCAAAGGTCAAAGGTTAGTGTGATCTGACAGATCTCTTCTGAGCCATAACTCAAAACTTTATAGAGCAGTTTGCGGCTGAAACTAGTCTGAGTGGTGGCGGGATACGACCATGAACCTCACAGACAGACTGGTGTAGATGAGTTGTGGAAAAGCACAGCGTGTTAGTTGAAGCATCACATTGGTGCAAACTGATCTTGTGTCACATGACATGTCCTCTGTGATGTCACTGCACTTTCTCTCTCTTTCTGGGAAGACAATGTTGAGATGAGCGATACATGTTCGGTTCGGTACAGGGCTGTGCACAGGTGAACTCACCCGTGCACAGCCATGATGGTCCATCAGAGGAAGACATCCAGGGTCTTTGTGATGTGCTGCCGGCAGAGTGGACAGCAGCGCTGCTGGGCAGATCGCCGCTGTGTCAAGATGTCGGCACAGGGCCGGCAGAGGCAGAGGTGGCGGCAGGGCAGCAACAGCACCGTCTTACTCAGGTCCTGGCAGATAACACACTTCTTCCTCTCTTCCTGCTCCTTCAGAAGAGTGAGAAGCTCGGCGTCCTCCCCAGCTGACCTCAGCTCAGATGTGCTCGTCCTGCCACCACAGACCGTCTCTGGCTCTCCATCCTGCTCAGTGCGAGGCAGAGATGAGTCAGGCCGGCTCAGGCTATTTGCTGGCAGCAGGTCTCCCTCAGACATTAAACCACCTGTGTCTGCGTCCAGGAGCCTTGTTCCACTGGCATCCTGTGTTGTCCTGCTGTGGACCTCCTGACGGACCACAGCTGGCTCCAGCATCACCGAGTACAGCCGGTGAAAGGTGGTCTGAATGCTACGAGCTCCTGGCAGAGCGGTGACAAAATGGAGGCTGAGTTGTCCCACAAGGACAGGAAGCTGAGGGTTCAATACCAGCAAGCCCAGCAAGATGATGACTGCTGTGACGAGCAGGACATGTGAGTCAACCATGAAAACTGTGACGAAGACACGTCCCAATGCCCCAAGGAAGTCCAGCAGCAGCTGGCAGGGCGTCCACAGCAGCACAGAGGCACCAACCAGACAGCTGTACAAGAAAGTCAGCAGATTCAGAGCCAGCTCCGCCACTTTCTGGACTGGGCCTGCCACCGCCTCCCAGATACCCACCAACACAGACAGACAGTTCTGAGTGCTGATGAGCACAATGTTGACCACCGTGTTGACGAAGTAGAGGACGAGGCTGAGGGCAATGAGGAAGCCTTCACACGTCTGCCGCAGGATGCAGCTCCCTAAAGTAAACCCGCGGTGCAGAAGATCCTTGGTGCGCAACCCCACATGGCAAAACAGGTGTCCCACCATCTTGAAGCTCTCAAAGACCCCACCTAGAGTCTGCAGCCAGCCCTCCACAGCATGCACGGCTGCATGTGCAGCACTGGACATGGCCTCTGTGGCAGTAAGGAAGGAGAAAAGAGCAAAGTTCCAGTATTCAACCAAAGTGGAGCTGCTCAGGGTGACCAGGGCGCTGTGGAAGGACACGCCCACACCGAGCAGGAAGCGAAGCAGCCAGCTGAGCGCCCTTATGAGCAGGTCGAGCAGCAGGCAGCAGGCATCCAGACATCTCCCAACAGCAACAGACACCACGTTCACTTCATCCATATTAGACTGCAGAGAGGGAGAGTCACACAACACCAGACCTGTCAGCCCAAATCCCAACATCACATGTATTTAACCAGCATTGGAGCAAACTGAGTTCATTCTGTCTATCAGGCAAAATCCAGGGGATTTTAAAATAATATGTATTATATTATTGGATGTATGCAAAGCATTTATGTGCTGAAGCTGGCAAGGCTGGTAGTTGTGTGGAGGTGACTTTAATCTTGTCAGTTACTGCAACTTAATCTGTGGCTCAAATATTATGATGTATAATGATATTAGGAGGTATTAATCATAATCTAATCTATTAATCAGCATATTAACAGTTCACTCATCACTGTAAATAACGAACAAATACGTACTATTTAGCTAATCAATTAACAAAAACCATGTGCGTTTCAGTTAGCAAGCACAAGGTAGGCATCAATAGTTATCAACAAATGCAAATAAAGGCCGCATTGACGAACTAAACGTAAATAATATGACTTACAGGTCTCACAGACGCACACGATTACGGTGAAGCAATTAGTCTCCGACCTGCAGCCTCCGCTCTGCGCCCTCTGCTGTCTTCACTCTCACGTGTGTCAGTCTGCAGCCCTTTGGTACAACAAGAAAAAAAAAGTGCTTTAATGACTTTTCTGCATTGTTGGGATGTGCATCATGAAATAATGGCTGCTCAGACGTGCACTGAATCGCAGTCATGTGTTACTTGAATGGTCCTTGTCTGGTCTGTGGGGATGAGAGACAGGCACAGCACTTGCTCAGGTTGAAAATGGGTTGGATGTCGCCTGTGTGTGTGTGTGTGTGTGTGTGTGTGTGCCGAAGTTAAGAGAAGCTCCTTCTGATTTCACATTATTACTTATCTCTGCCTTACCTGCTCGTAACGACGACTGTGCACTCGATGACATTTAAAATTGACAGTTTTCTTAATGGAGTTTGGCTCTAAACGTTACTTTCAGTTTTTCCATTATACATGAACTGAGTCACGGGCAGAGGCCAGTGAAATGGTCCGTGGATAAACAGCAACGTTTAAACAACCCCTCGGTTTAGGTATTCAATTATAACGATGTTTTATGTCCTTCAGCATCTCTTGCTAACACCGCTAACGACAACTAGCAAACCACACCCGTCGGTTCTGACGGGCGAGGCGGAAATGAACGATAAAAACAAAAACGTGGTTTCGGTGGAGATGTGGCTGTTAGCCGCTGGCGGGGACTCACCGTGGCGACATGACGCAGAAAGATTTCTCCACAGAGAAGTGCGAGTTTTAGCTGTGGTGGTGGTTGTTGTTGTCATGTTCCCCGTCTTTTCCGTGTTCTCTTTGGGTTGTTAGCGACGGTTGGTGATCGGTGTGTTGGGAACGTGACCGCCATCTGGTGGTTCGGGGGGGAACAGCGTAGGCCAAACACATGGTAACTCAGAAGTATTTTATTAATTTCTATATGAAAATTGTTTTATCACATTGTTCTATTCAAATAAATAAATCCAGTTTTATTTAATTTTAAATTTAAATGTAAATTTGCAGTGAACTATGCAGTGATTGTTGTTTCCACTGTTTCAACAGTTGCTCTTTCTCTAATTTGTTTAATGACAGTATAGTAATAGTGTTTGATTTATTTATTGTCCACCCCCACCCCGACCCACACCCCAGAGTGATGTTGCATCTAAAGCCACTCCCGTATTGGTTTCGCTTTTCAGTGCCATTTCGCATACAGTCTCGGTATCGGACACCGACATACACTGTGGTATCTGATCGACAGTTAGGGGCGGTGCTTGTGTTTGCGCGCGCTCAGTATTGCGAAAAACGCAGCCAATCCTGTGCGAGCAACAGCGCAGTGACATTTGCATACAGCTGGTACTAAATACAGACCGTTCCTTTGTTTGCGTCTCATCCGACACAAGGAACTCGTTGCGATATTCGTCATGCCTGAGCAAGTGAAAGCACCGAAGAAGGGCTCCAAGAAGGCCGTGTCTAAGAGCGTCTCTAAGACCGGCAAGAAGAAGAGGAAGACCAGGAAGGAGAGCTATGCCATCTACGTCTACAAGGTCCTCAAGCAGGTCCACCCTGACACCGGTATCTCTTCCAAGGCCATGCAGATCATGAACTCCTTCGTTGGTGATATCTTCGAGCGTATCGCTGGTGAGGCCTCCCGTTTGGCTCAATACAACAAGCGCTCCACCATCACCTCCAGGGAGATCCAGACCGCTGTCCGCCTCCTGCTGCCCGGTGAGCTGGCCAAGCACGCCGTGTCTGAGGGAACAAAGGCTGTTACCAAATACACCAGCTCCAAGTAAACTAACTCCCGACATCAACTACCCAAAGGCCCTTTTCAGGGCCACACACCTTCAACTAAGAGCTTCAGTCCTCGCTGTTGTGAAAACCAAGTGATGATCGGCTCAAGATGACTACTGTTTCAAAGAGCTCCTGGAAAAACTATTAGTCTAAACTCTTGTAATATATAATGCAATGATCCATGGTCCATCACTGTGTCTACTATCCTTTTTTTCATTCAAAGTACTTAAGTAATTTTATTTTATATTGTCCATTTATCTCTACATTGTGTGACTGTCTCTTCCTCAACGTAACAAGAATAAAGGCGTATATGGTTACAACATTAAGAATCGTGCATATCATTTTACAACTATTACACTGCATTTGGAGACAATCTCATGTTTACTTGATATACCACATGTCACACAGAGTAAAGACTGTTTTAAAGTTAATAACAGTCTTATCATCATATACCGTCTCTTTGTCCTAAATGAACGGCTGAGTTTCCAAACTACAAAATGACTATATACAAAAATCCTCACGGTAGTTGTTTTACGGAATTAATCGAGTGTATGATTTTAAACCAAACTTCTCAGCTGTTGTCCCTTTAATATTTTAAAATCCCTTTCCTTCTTTTGTTTGATATGCTCAAATCTAGGACCCCACAGTTACAATGTACTGCTTGCCTGACGTAAGTACTAAGTTGTCGCTGATTGGACGATCATGGTCCCGCTCCTTGTGACCAATCAGAGAGCAGCACTTGGGTTTATAAAGCTGCTGGCCAGTCCCACAGCGATACTGTTCTTTAGAACTTCTAGAACAAAGAACCTCATTATGTCTGGACGCGGTAAGACCGGTGGAAAGGCCAGAGCTAAGGCCAAGACTCGTTCCTCTCGTGCTGGGCTGCAGTTCCCCGTCGGCCGTGTCCACAGGCTGCTCAGGAAGGGAAACTACGCCGAGCGTGTCGGTGCCGGAGCTCCCGTCTACCTGGCCGCCGTGCTCGAGTACCTCACCGCTGAGATCCTCGAGTTGGCCGGGAACGCCGCCCGTGACAACAAGAAGACCAGGATCATCCCCCGTCACCTGCAGCTCGCCGTCCGTAACGACGAGGAGCTCAACAAACTGCTGGGCGGAGTCACCATCGCTCAGGGCGGTGTGCTGCCCAACATCCAGGCCGTTCTCCTGCCCAAGAAGACCGAGAAGCCCGCCAAGAAGTAAACGGGGACACCCGCTCTTCTCACCCAACCAACCCAACGGCTCTTTTCAGAGCCACACACTTCTTCTACAGAGCTCACCTCGTACCAACACAATGTTCAGTTATGTTTAATTATTAACTTCTATGCAAAATAACTTAGATGAGAAAGCGTTAACAATAAATGTATATATTAAGTCATGATGATCAACTATCCTATCCTATCCTATCCAGCTCCATACTACTACATCAGATTATTATTCAATGCAGTGCATTAAACGTAAACTTACCTTAACGTAACCCTTGTTTTTGAAGCTGCGTTTCAGTTCTTGGCTTCTGCTTGAGGCTACAATGCAGGCTTTCCTACATGTCCCTTTCGGCCGTGCCTTGCCATTTCCCATGTGTTCGCGGTCTCTGCTACTGGAGGAGAGGGGGAAGCTCTCAGGCTTCATGACCCATGTTCTTCTCCCCACGTTGCCGGCCTTTGCAATAGCCTCTGTATCCCGTTGGCCTTGTCCTGCGGAAAAACATTTATTTGTAATCAACAACAAACACTGATTAGATCTTGTCATGTCATAAAACAGTGTGAAACACTGCCTTAAAATCTCTTACTGCAGCAATATCCAGCTCAGTATCCAATATGACTCTTCAGCACATAGTCAGCATTGAATTCTCTGTATCATGATGTATGTGTGTATCCTTAATATTAACTGTAACTAACCCTGTTTCAGCACATGGCACTATTTCACATTGAATTCTCTGATCGATGTATGCAAATGTGTGCGTTGAATATTAGCACAGAATATTTATTTCAAGATTTCCATTGCCACATGTATATTTATGAAATGAACGATGGACGAGATTGAAAGTGTGTACACCGTGTTAATTTACTGTGAGTGTAATGAAGAGGAGCGGGCTCTGGAGAGAGAGTGTGTGGCTCTTAAAAGAGCCGTTTTGTTTTGGGGGTTGAAGTTATGGTTTAACCGCCGAAGCCGTAGAGAGTGCGGCCCTGTCTCTTGAGAGCATAGACGACATCCATGGCGGTGACAGTCTTCCTCTTTGCGTGCTCGGTGTAGGTGACGGCGTCACGAATGACGTTCTCCAGGAAGACTTTGAGCACCCCGCGGGTCTCCTCGTAGATGAGCCCGGAGATACGCTTGACTCCGCCACGGCGAGCCAGACGGCGGATGGCGGGCTTGGTGATGCCCTGGATGTTATCACGGAGAACTTTACGGTGACGCTTAGCGCCTCCTTTTCCGAGTCCCTTGCCTCCCTTGCCTCTTCCACTCATCTCTGTTTGAATACAGAACAAATGTGAAGCCAGAGAAGAAGGCACTCAGTACTTATAGCTCATCTGCGGACGTAAGAGAAGACCGGTGTGTTACGTTACTGCAGCCGGCAACTACTGATTTACATAGACTGAAGAGGAACATTTACATTTAACATGAATTAATATAGAATCCAGGAATCTCAATATCAGCTCGATGAGGAATCCAGGGAACATGATTGAAGTTAATATTAAACGGGGTACTTGCTACCATATATATATAATTAATATATATATATATATATATTTAGTGTAGCAAGTACCCGGTTTAATATTAACTTCAATCATGTTTCCTGGATTAACTATTTTCACCCCAGACTGACTATACGACTATGATACATCTATAGTTGTTTCACCTTGGTGATTTCATAAGTAGCCTAATATAAGCACTATTCTAGTTAAACATTAGTAGCTGTATGGTGCTCTATGTACCAGCACATTGAACTACCGGACCAGGCTGTGAACTCACTATTTTGTCAGATTTTAATTCGTTTGGTCTTGGTTCATGGGTGTTTGAGTAATCATTATCTCCTGTATTCTTGTGTTCACTATTATCTATCTTCTTTGTTTTTGATAGATTATTATATACAGTGTGATGGCATGTGGCAGGAGAGATTTCCTGTATCTGTCCCTTCGACAGTGGAGCTGAAGCAGTTTGACGGAGAAGGTGCTCCGCCGTCTAATCTGGCAGTATATAATATAGTATATAATATATACATTAAGTACACAATTGAACATATTGTGTTGGTACGAGGTGTGCTCTGTAGAAGAAGTGTGTGGCTCTGAAAAGAGCCGTTGGGTTGGTTGGGTGAGAAGAGCGGGTGTCCCCGTTTACTTCTTGGCGGGCTTCTCGGTCTTCTTGGGCAGGAGAACGGCCTGGATGTTGGGCAGCACACCGCCCTGAGCGATGGTGACTCCGCCCAGCAGTTTGTTGAGCTCCTCGTCGTTACGGACGGCGAGCTGCAGATGACGAGGGATGATCCTGGTCTTCTTGTTGTCACGGGCGGCGTTCCCGGCCAACTCGAGGATCTCAGCGGTGAGGTACTCGAGCACGGCGGCCAGGTAGACGGGAGCTCCGGCACCGACACGCTGAGCGTAGTTTCCCTTCCTGAGCAGCCTGTGGACACGGCCAACGGGGAACTGCAGCCCAGCACGAGAGGAACGAGTCTTGGCCTTAGCCCTGGCCTTTCCACCGGTCTTACCGCGTCCAGACATGATGAGGTTCTTTGCTCTAGTGGTTCAAGAGAAAAGTATCGCTGTGGGACTGGCCAGCAGCCTTATAAACCAACCTACTGTTCTCTGATTGGTCACAAGGAGCGGGACCATGATCGTCCAATCAGGGACGAGTTTGCGTCAAACGAGACTTCTGCTGTATGTTGAAACTGTGGGGTTAAAAAGTTTGGTGAAAACTAATCCCAGAGTTTTATTTTAAAAGTCTATACTCCATTAATTCTATCGACCAACTGCTTGAATGTTGTTTTGCAGTTTGGAAACTAAGAGCAGGCTATCTGTCATTTATTTTCTTGATGTCTGTCTAATACATTGTTTTGGCTAGGTAGCCTAACTGGTGTTAGGCCTGTAGATGAATAGATGATGACTGCATCTGCTCTTCATTTAGAAAAAAAGAGAGACAACATAAAAAGCATGATATTGATGGTGAAACAACAACAAAACAATTTAAACTGTTTAACGTTACAAATTATTACATTCACCAGTTCAAATCGACCAAAAGAAACCACACACACGACAAACTAAAAAAGTATTCAACACTACTGACTCCATTCATGAACTTAAGAACAATAAGGAACTAAAAACTGTGGAAACTTGTAAAGTCTTATTTTTTTCTTTCAGTGTCTTTGTTTTACTGTACCCAATATTCAAAGATTCAAGATTTTTACTGACAATTCTGTATATATCTAGGACATAACAGAAGAATTAAAAAGTTGATTCTCTCTCACCTAAAATAAATATTATAGTTTAGCCCTATACCTTGGTGAATTTACTGGAATGTTTTGAGACACATCATGTTATATGATCCATCCCTGCTTCAGCTTCAATTTGTGGACAGATGTTCTCACATTGTCATCAAGCACCCACTGATACAATGAAGAATTTTATGATGTTGAGCTGGCCAGGCCCTGCTGTAGCAAAACAGTCCCAAACCATTCACCACCATGCTCTACAATGCATGTTACTCTTTCCTCTCCATTACATAAACATCATTTATAAATGCAAATTGAAAGATTTAATATTCCTTTGTTGATGATATTTTTAAATAGTCTACATAAGTATTTAATGTTATGACTTTTTCACATGACAATTTGTTTCATTGTTGTTTGTAAGTTGCATTTATCTACCATGCAACAACAAAACCAATGTTCTCTGAAATAACTCATTCATTTGCATTTTGCTGAACAGAAGTATCTCTCAACTTGTTTATGTACAGACCTAAACACATCAACACCGTCCTGCCTGATTGTGTGGCTTGATAAGGCTTGAAACATTCATAGTTTTGTATGTAGGAAAGTATATTAACCAAATGAGACTTGTACTAATAACTGATGGGAACTAGCTGCTCTCCAATTTGTGTATGTGGCTCTTAAAAGAGCCGTTGTGTTGATGAACTGGTGCGAGGTCAATTTAGGCCCTCTCCCCACGGATGCGGCGTGCCAGCTGGATGTCTTTGGGCATGATGGTCACTCTCTTGGCGTGGATGGCGCACAGGTTGGTGTCCTCGAACAGACCGACCAGATAGGCCTCGCTAGCCTCTTGGAGAGCCATGACGGCGGAGCTCTGGAAGCGCAGGTCGGTCTTGAAGTCCTGCGCGATCTCACGGACCAGGCGCTGGAAGGGCAGCTTGCGGATCAGCAGCTCAGTGGATTTCTGGTAACGACGAATCTCCCTCAGAGCGACGGTGCCGGGCCTGTAACGATGAGGCTTCTTCACTCCTCCGGTTGCCGGGGCGCTCTTACGGGCAGCCTTGGTCGCCAGCTGCTTCCTGGGGGCTTTGCCTCCGGTGGACTTACGGGCGGTCTGCTTGGTTCTGGCCATGACGACTTGAAACTCTTCACTGTAGTGCTCAGCGAAACAATGAGCTTCTGCCCGCGAACGGCAGATTTATATAGCAACGGCCGCGGCGAGGCCAGCGCCGATTGGTCATAGCCTGGAGCAGCGCGCACTGCAGACGAGCCGTTATTGGATCAAAGGGATTTGAAAATTCAAAGTAAACCAATCACAGACAGCGGCGGTTTTTGAGGCGGGAACAGCGCGAAGAGCGCAAGCGCGTCCATTGTGTTAACATTTTAGGGGGGTCAGAGTGTTGTGTGGTTACTTTACACACTTTTTACTTTGCTGGTGACAACTTTATTTGGCTGATTTGGGCGGCAAGTTTGAAACGGAAAAAAAGAAGAGGAAAAACTTCTGGCACCGGGCTGAGAGAAGTATGTGTGTGTTTAAAATACATGAAGCAGGGGCCCAGTTGAAATCATGTGATGAATTTTGCCTGACAGCCTGTTGGTTATATGTATATATTCAGTCACATTACTAACAATACAAAAGCACATGAGCAGTGCCATCCCAGCTACACTGCAGCGGCTCATGAGTCATGCAACAGTTTTCCCTCTCACAGTCAAACCACATATTTAACGTCACCTACAGAAGAGTTCCCACAGTGACAACTGTCTTTCGTAATGCTGAATTATTTTAATTGATATGTGAAATAATCGAAGCTTTCACGTTAACATTTCGACGTCCTCGTGTTATATTTTCAATATTTTTATGCTGATAGAGGGGCAGCTTTACACACAAGGCGACTGGGCAAACTAGTGTGTAAACAGAAAGCCAGGTTGGACACAGGAAGGTTCTTGTTCAATACATTTAAGATGGAGACCTCTGGTGGATATGCTTTGAATCTAGTCATTAGGCTTCTTATTCTTGTTAGTAGCTTACTGCAGCATAGTATGATCTGAAAAGTGGAATTCCTTAAAGTTAAAGTAACCCTACAACAGCAACTGAATCAATGGTAAGGACAAGAGCTCTTAGTTTAAAGTGTGTGGCCCTGAAAAGGGCCTTTGAGTTTGCTGATAGCACCCAAGAGTTAGTTTACTTGGAGCTGGTGTATTTGGTAACAGCCTTTGTTCCCTCAGACACGGCGTGCTTGGCCAGCTCACCGGGCAGCAAGAGGCGGACAGCGGTCTGGATCTCCCTGGAGGTGATGGTGGAGCGCTTGTTGTAGTGAGCCAGACGAGAGGCCTCACCAGCGATACGCTCGAAGATATCGCTCACAAAGGAGTTCATGATGCTCATGGCCTTGGAGGAGATACCGGTGTCAGGGTGGACCTGCTTGAGGACCTTGTAGACGTAGATGGCATAGCTCTCCTTCCTGGTCTTTCTCTTCTTCTTGCCGGTCTTGGAGACGGTCTTAGACACTGCCTTCTTGGAGCCCTTCTTCGGTGCTTTCACTTGCTCAGGCATGATTAACTAGACACGATGAGTTTCCTCAAAATGATAATGATGGTGGACGCCAAAGCTTGATTTGTACGCCCTGTATGCAGATGTTACCGCGCCGTTGCTCGCACAGGATTGGCTGTCTTTCGAGCAACACTAGTCACGCGCTACACAAGCACCGCCTCTAACCTCCAGTCGTTAGAAAGTTGTAAAACAGGTTCAACTGATTGATGAGAGCATGGACGTCTTTACGTTCAGGATAGCAGTGACAGAGGCTTCATCTTAAACTCTGTCCATCATGTTATTCCCGTGACAAAATAATTAGTAAGAACACAATTGAATTCATCACTATCACGTTATTTTTAAAATGAAGCCGAGCTGTGAGCAGCTCAGTGGAACATGTCATACACATTTGTAGCTTCCTTTGTCCTGACATGGACAGTTAAGCTGTGAACATGAAGTCAAAGTATTAAAACTCACAATTATTATCAAGGTTTAAAATATCAATATCTTAACATGCTGTTATCACAGAACACGTCTTGGTGATTGTATTCATAAACGTGTGTGTGGTGTATAATGTGTGTAAATTGTTGTGCATAGATGTTCCCCTCATAATATGAACAAACACTAATTAGAGTTTTATTATGTCATAAAACAGTGTGAAACCAAGACAACACTGACCTGGTGCCTTAATATCTCTTACTGCAGCAGTTCAATAAGCAAAAACTCAATTTACAATATACTAAAACCATTTCACATCCTCTGATCAATTTCTCCAAATGTGTGCCTTGAATATTTCAACACAATATTTATTTCAAGATTTCCATTGCCACATGTATATTTGTGAAATGAACAATGCCTCCTTTGAAAGTGTGTACACCGTGTTAATTTACTGTGTGAGTGTAATGAAGAGGAGCGAGCTCTGGAGAGAGAGTGTGTGGCTCTTAAAAGAGCCGTTTTGTTTTGGGGGTTGAAGTTATGGTTTAACCGCCGAAGCCGTAGAGAGTGCGGCCCTGTCTCTTGAGAGCATAGACGACATCCATGGCGGTGACGGTCTTCCTCTTGGCATGCTCGGTGTAGGTGACGGCGTCACGAATGACGTTCTCCAGGAAGACTTTGAGCACCCCGCGGGTCTCCTCGTAGATGAGCCCGGAGATACGTTTGACTCCGCCACGGCGAGCCAGACGGCGGATGGCGGGCTTGGTGATACCCTGGATGTTATCACGGAGAACTTTACGGTGACGCTTAGCGCCTCCTTTTCCGAGTCCCTTGCCTCCTTTGCCTCTTCCACTCATCTTCGCTACTTCGTGATCAGACGATAGAGAATACTGAGCTGTGACCCAGCCGGCACTTCATATGTATCATCTGCGGACGTAAGAGAGAACACATGGCGCGAAAACAGCAGGTGGCGTCACAACCGTACCCCTCACTCATGTATTATGAAACACATTGTCCAGTGGCCTGAAATAATATGGCGTTTCGCCAAAGCTAGCATGTGTTTCCGTAGTGTAGTGGTTATCACGTTCGCCTCACACGCGAAAGGTCCCCGGTTCGAAACCGGGCGGAAACATTATTTTGTTGTGAACGGGCGGAGGGTTGATAATAGGCCTGTAAAGTCTGTACTCTACAACCTACAACACTGAACCTCGAGCTTTGAATGAAAAGCCACCTGAGGAGTAAAAACGTTGCCTTGGATAACAAGCTGATAAACATAAAAGTACGTTTTTTTTTTTGCTTTTTTTTTAAGTTATTACATGACAATGACTTGTTTGGTCATTGGTTTGGTCATATAGGTTCATTTTTACTGTAGTGTAGTGGATTCACTTTAGTTTAACTTGGCCACAGGGTGGCAGCAGTAAGGAGAGAGCAGCAGGGAGGACAATCACTTGTAGGCCACGCACTTAAACTTAACCTTCAGGGAAAATACTCGCATTCACTTACACTCACACCATAATTTAAAAATATACAAAACTAAACAGATTTTAATGATAAATGAAAAACCTTGTGAATGAGTTTATAAAATCTGAATTATGTCGTAGGGGCCATTTAGTTTGCCTTTGTCAAAAATGCCTTTTTTTTCTAGTTTAGTTTGAGTATAACATCATAAATAGTAAAGATGTAACAAACATAATGTATAACAAATGCAACTTGACGTTTTTTAAACACTTTCAAGAACATATATATTTAGTTATTTCTTCTGATCTGCTCTAGTTTCAGAGGATGTATAAAAATGTTTAGCAAAAAGAAACTTGAAGACAACATGAATCACTGAGCTGCTTTGACAGAAATGCTCTTTAGCAGTTTGTCTAAATGTTCTCATTTGTGCTTTTACTCATGAATCTGTTTTATCGTTTTATTCTGCTCACATTAATGCCACATAATGACCCACAATAAACTTTATTGTTGTTATATTTAGAACATTATCTGCATTAAAACGGACTTGCAACATAAGTATTGGATGTGAATTGACAGATTAAATATGGATCACTTGATGTGTTTTACAGTGAAATTGTACAAAATAGTCCCATGATCCCTTAAACATTGTTTGAAGCTGTTGCTGGTGTTTACATGTCACATATATGTCTATTACACAATAACCTACAGCAAACATGTCACCAAGAGAAAGCTGAAGTGAAACCAGAGCTTCCTGGTGCCAGAGTATGACATACAACATGGGCAGCTACTTCGGCCCGAGTCTGGCCTGCATGCATGCTTCACCATCGGCTCTCGCTCTCCCGTGCAGATTGACAGCTGGGAAGGTTTCCTGTATTGGTACAACGCAGAGTGGTGTCCAGATGTGGAGAGTAGCATTTTACAATCCAGCTGCTGTATGTCAACACATCTCCTGGATCTGGATATATATATATATATATATATATATATAGGCCTATATAATCTATTGACAGTAATCTGCTATGCTTTTGTCCAAAGGAGGAGGAAATCAATACCTGAAATAACAACTGAATTATTGATTTGCTATAAAAAAAAAAAGAGAAACAAACTAAAAGTACATTACAAAACAAAAAGAGAAAGGAAAGTCAGAGACATATAACAAAGATGAGAAAACATGACACCACTGATTTTAATTCAGATCCAATACCAAGTAAAGCCAAAGGTCGTATTGTCAATACCAATACCAATACCAATACATTTTACAAAAGCTTCAATCTTTCTTTGGTTTGATTTGAATCGTCTGAAAACGGACATTAAATGCAAGAATAACCAAAAAGTTAAAGTGCATTTCCCACAATTTTATGAGATTAATAAATGAAAACTTGTTCATTTAGATCAAACTCTTGAGGACGTCATTGATCAGGAGCAGCCTGCAGCTTCTCTCAGATCACAGCCAATCAATCACAGATTATCTTTTTTTTTTAGATAAAAATAACATCCAAACTTTCATCCTCCTGCTCTCGTCAGGTCTGAGTTCAGGTGTGTGTGTGTGTGTGTGTGTGTGTGTGAGGGGTGCATTGATTTTGACACCTGTAGTTCGGCTCTGCGGCGGAAGCAGATGTAGTCCCCTCCAACCGACAGGAAATAGGTCCTGTAAATATTGAAATAAGTGTCAACTGTGATGAAAATAGTTGGTAATTAGTTAATTAGTGCCGACTGGTGATAGTAGTGATACTTTATTGTGAGCATTGATCCGGAAATGGACACGTTAGGTATCTGAAGTATCGATCCGCACTTCACTAAGGCAGCTTTTATGACTTTTACGCAACATGAACAGACACCAAATAAATAATAATAATTAAGTCCCAAATAATCAAAACACAATAATAATTACTATTAAAACTAATAATCCAGTTAAGTGCAAACAGAAGCACAATACAGTGAGAAATAAGATGAACTACAGTAAGCTAAGCTAACGTAGCTCGCCTTGTCAGTGTTCGGGGGTTGAACTGGGCTCGTCGGCGGTGGAGGTTTGTTCTCGCATGCAAACTGTGTCAAGGTGAACGACAGCAGCAGCGAGGTCATAAAAGGCCTTGGCGTTTTATGACCTCGCCGCCATCATCAGACTTTCCATACAGAGCAGCTTTATGGCCGCTCGTTAATGGTTTACTTGAGGACAGGTGACAGAGGGGAAACAGAAACAAGATGGATGCCACCCAGTTCACACACACACACACACACACACACACACACACACATCCCTCCTTATCTCCTCCACTTAAGTGATCTCTCTCTCTCTCTTTCTTCTTCTCGTCCTTTCATTCATTTCTTTTTCTTTCCACCTCGTTTCTTTGCTTCAGCTTTAGAAAACTTCAAAATAAAGTTCATCACACACTTTAACCTTTGACCTTCATTAATCGAACAGAGTGGCCTCTCTGAGATCATCTGAGATATTGATCGTGTTAATTCATAAACATCTTTTATTTTTTTCTGTAAAAACTGAAATAAAAAGAAAATCTTGCTGCTTTTCTGAATTAAATCTGTAATAATTTTCTTTTTTCTTTCTTATATATAAAGAAAAGTTTTTATTTTTTATCCTTAAATGTTTTTCCAGTTTCTGATTTTACGTCTTTATATAAAATTTCATTACAATATTTAAAATACAAATGTTTTTTGTTTCGTGCTTTTGCTCAGTGTGTTTATACCTGATGTGTTTTACTCTGTCGTCATTGATTATCTGTCCATGACTTTAACAAAAGGCCCAGATCTGATCACAGTCATTGATTATCTGACTTTAACAAAAGGCCCAGATCTGATCACAGCTGCTGTTCACTGTTGTAAACTCCGTCACTTTCACCCTGAGGTTTATTCTCACAGATGATTCACGGCCTTCGTTTCAGCGCTGGAAGTTAAAGGCCTGAAGAAAAGAAAGATTTTTCAGGAGACGATTCGTTTCATATTTTTGTTTTTCTGCAGGTTTGAGTAAAAGTTTTCATTTAAAACATTCAGTCGAAATATAATATCAATATCGATTTCACATCCTTATATTATTATTATTATTATTTAGTAATAAAATGAGTCAAATCAGTTTTATTCTGTTTTTACTGTGAAAATATTTGTTTTACATTAATTTGATCAAATCACATCAAAATTTAAAACAGTTTCTCCTGAATTTATTAATAATGTCAAATGTAAAAAAGTGATTATTATTGTTTTTAGTTTCTTTAATTGTGGATTAAAAAAAGAGATTTAACAACAAAAAAGAGAAAAATTTTGTTTTGTTTTTTTTGAAAATGTTTTGATCTTTTTTTAAAGTGCAGATTTGTTATTAAAACATATGAATGTAATCACAGGAAAATCAGGAGTAAAAAAAGAAAAAGTTAAATGATAATAATAATAATAATAATAATAATAATAATAATAATAACAATAATAATAATAACAACAATATAATAACAATAACAACAATAATAACAATAATAATAATAATAAAGGTCAATTAGCAGATGAAGCATCGACATCAATCAAACACTTGAAAACACAAATCACCTGTTTAATGAGAATTATTGAGGCTTTTATTGATTTTACTGCAGCAGAAGAAACTAAATACTCATCAGTGTAAAACAATAAATCTCCATAAATCCATAAAGACGCAGTTTGTTCTTCTTCAGGAGGACAGTGTGTGTGTGTGTGTGTGTGTGTGTGTGTGTGTGTGTGTGTGTGTTTACAGTGAGTCCCTCCCCTGGATCTGGACCTGGACCCTGCATGTGGACGTGGTCTCATGATCTGGACCTGGTCTCTGGATGTGGACCTGGAGGTGAAGCTGTTCCCCGGAGCTGCTGCTGACCCTCAGGTGACCTGCATGTGTGTGTGTGTGTGTGTGTGTGTGTGTGTGTGTGTGTGTCATGGTTATTTATCATTTTGATCCTAATATCGTTATTATCATCACAAATATAAATTGTTAATATTATTAAGAAAAAAAGCTTAAAACTGAGTCAAATTAAACTGAAATAAATAAAGATAATTGATCATTGATTAGTTCACAATAGTGAAACAATGTCATTATGTACTAATGATTTCTTTTTATTTTTAATCTGATCTTCGATTTTAATGTTTTTTAGATTATTTTTTATAAATGTTTAGTTTGGACTGAATTTGTCTGAAACGAATTTTGTTTCTATAAATTTAATATTTTACACCATTTTCATCCTTTTTAATGTTTTATCAACAGGATGAACAGAACTGATGATGATGATGATGATGATGATGATTTTAAATCTGATTTGTCTCTTTTAACTGTGGTGAGTTAACTTCATGCAGCTGTGCAACAAGCAGATGTGCACCATGCAGATGTGCACCATGCAGCAGGACACAAACACATGAAACTGACATTAAACCAGACAAACAGAGCAGATTAGATATAAAACATTATAAATCTTCTAAATAAACTGCAGGAAAAAAAACCTGCAGATGGATGAGCACAAATATCAGCATGTGATACGTCATCATTATCATCATCATTATTACAGTGGTGTACGATCAGTTTTACCAATAAACGAACAGCCAGTGAAGTTTACATTTAATCAATAGAAGGACGTGACCGTGAGAAGAGGCCGAATGAATGAATGAATGAATGAATGAATGAATGAATGAATGAACCTGTCGTCACTCTGACTGAACATCTCGGTCCTTTCTTCAGCTCTTTACCGTCATTTGTAACTTGGCCTCCTTCCCTTTGATGGGGCCTTTGAAATGCAGCAGCGGACTGTCATGCAAATTCAGGCCGAGGAGAAGGGCCCGCAGCCCGGGGGAGGGAGGGGGGTATGGGGGGGTTAACCTGCACAGACTTGTGTAATCTACATTTTAATAATCAGCATGAATTCAGATAAAATGAACTGGTTCAGTTGTGTTTTCTGGAAAAATGTGATGACGATGATGATGATGATGATGATGATGATGAGGTGACATGAGGAAGACGAGAGAGAGAAACAGAGGGAGAGAGAGAGAGAGAGAGAGACACAGTGGCGGGAGGAGGGAGATAAGGGCAATAAAACTGCCCCATGTGACTGCAGCACTTTTAACGGGCAGCTGATGGAGAAACCACAAACAGGGAGGGAGAGAGAAAGAGAGAGAGGACAGGTGGAGGTGTGGACAGGTAGCGAGAGAGAGAGAGCAGGTCGCCTGAAACTCACTTTACCTACAGGCCACAGGTGAGAGAGGAGAGAGCGCGAGGCAGGCTGGATCCACAGTATGTAGAGGGAGCCCCCTCACCTGGAAAGATGTACGTCAGTTACCTGCAGCTGGATAAGGACCCCGCCATGTACCCGCACCAGAACGCGGTGACGCGGCACCCGGGCATCAGCCTCAGCCCGCAGAACTTCGCGGTCCCGGGCCCGCCGCAGTACCCAGACTTCGCCGGCTACCACCACCATCACCACGGCATCAACAACGACCCGCACTCGGCTCAACAGGCGGGTCCGGGCGCCGGCGGCTGGAGCACGGCTTACCCGCCTCCACCTCCGCCCACACGGGACGAGTGGTCGTCCCATCACTACGGCCACGCTGCCGCCGCAGCAGCGGCAGCCGCGGCCGCCGCAGCAGGAGGGCCTTCGGCGGCCTCCACCGTGCCCGGCGCCGTAGGTCCCACCCTGGGATTCAGCCCCCCAGAGTTCCCCGGGCAGCCACCTGCGCTTCTACCGGCCTCTCTGAACGCGTCGGCGGGGCAGCTGTCCCCCGGATCCCCACAGAGGAGGACCCCCTACGACTGGATACGACGCACCTCAGCCCCGTCCACCAACCCAAGTAAGACCCCCATGATGATGATGATGATGATGATGATGATACTAAGTAAAACTACACTTTATCACCTGTTCTCTGCACGCGACATCTACCTGGTTACAGGCCCGTGTTTTTCAATGGTCTGTCTTTAATGCACTTTAAACACACTGATAGTGTGTGTGTGTGTGTGTGTGTGTGTGTGTGTGTGTGTGTGTGTGTGTGTGCAGCTCAACAGACTGTTCCACATTTTAATATGTCAGATAGGAGCCGCAGTGATACTCAAATGTCTGCACAGGTGTAGTCAGGGCAGCGCGAGACACACAGCTGGTCACACCGAGGTGATCTGACAGAAAACATCTGCTGCTAATTGATCTGCATTTTACCAATACTCTAATATTATCGATGTTTTATTGGTCAAACCGTCGTTAACCTTAAATCCAGCCTCGTTGTTGTTTCACTGTCACTTTTTTTTTTTTTTACGGATCATTTCTTCCACTTTTTCTGTGATATATTTCTACAAACTTGTGATTTGACGTCTTCTTCGTTGTATGAAAGGAGGCTCAATCGATCATTGATAAATCTGAAGTCGATTAATGATCAATAGGCTAACGCATAGGCCTCTTGTCAGGGCTGCAACAGTTCCCACCGTGTCCCGTGGCCTGTTTTCCCCGGGCCGGATCAAACAGGTGCAGCCGGTTTGGAGGTGGCTTGAAGCCGTTGTGATGTAAATGTGACCCCGCTGGACGTGACCGCGGGCGGAGCGGCCTTTGTGCTGCGCTTGTCTCTGGGCGGAGAAAACAACAGCTTACAAGTCAGTTCCCACTTTGAAGTGTGAAGTGTGACCGTGTGTCTGCGGCCCCCAGAACCCACGCTGACCCCCCCAACTCACCCCCCCACCCACTCTACCCTGCCTCCCAATGTATTGATTGACTTATGTAAAATGACTGCCATACACCAGTGTGTTTTAACAGTCAAAAACCTAACCTGCTCATGTTGCCATAGCAACAATATTCAATAATAGGTTATATTGACTAAAACAGGTATAAAACCCACAAAAAAACAGCCTCGTCCAGCTTTTTTGAACTGATCAATAAGTCCAGGTTTGCGCCTCTGATCTTATTAAATGTCATGTGATCGTCTTTGTCTTCAGTGACTCCAGTGAGTCTGAGCTGCTGCGGCTGCTTCCTGTTGTCAGCTGTTTCAATATGATTATTAATTATCAGTTCACCCAGAGGTTTATTACACTAAAGCAGCTCTGTGATCACACGTCTCCAGACGTTTGATTTGGTTCACGTTAGAGTCTCAGGAGTCCCGCAGGGTCACGGGGTCACGGGGTCGTCACTAAACTGGCTCAGTGTGGTCTAAGTTCTGGACCAGGTTTCCTTCATGTCTGCTCTCTTTCTCTCTCTCTCTCTCTCTCTCTCTCTCTCTCTCTCTCCATCTCATCCAACTGTTGGTTTTACTTTTGGACAAATGGAGCAGAAACTCTTCAGACAGATGTTCCCCCAAAACCCAAATGTTTGACTTTGAATTTGCCCCAGTGATCGATTACACACTGACAGTGTTTAATTGACACACACACACACACACACACTGAAAACTGACACTTGACATGCACATGTGTGTGTGTGTGTGTGTGTGTGTGTGGAAGAGCAGAGGGACATCGCTTGTTTAACCTCTGTGTGTTCAGTGTTAATACTGAATCAGAGCGTGTTAAGCTGAGCTGACGGCCTTTTAATTAACTTTAACAAAACCATCTGTGTGTTTAAAATGTTCCCTCGCAGTCTGTGTGTGTGTGTGTGTGTGTGTGTGTGTGTGTGTCGGAGCTCACACTGATAGTTTTATTCTCAGTTTTCTCTTCCATCGATGAACTATTTGTCTTTTACAGTTACTCTTGTAACTTGGGAGCTGTTATTTAACTCTTTTATTTTTCATCTGTGTCGATCCTTGAGAGGATATAAAAAGAAACAAGAAACGTCTCAGGGTAGTTTTACGTCACATCACTTTCAGGATCTGGACTCAGAGTGATCAGCTAAAAATAGAGCAGATTTCAGAATAAAACACTCAGAGAAACCAAATCCTGCAAGTTGTTGCATCGTGGCTCCAGGTGGTGACCGCTTTGTTGTGACATCACAAAGTGACAGGAAGTCCTGACGGCAGGTTTTAAGGCTCAGTGTCTGAACACAGGCTGTGTGCATTTGCTCTGTGGACTGAGTATTAATACAGAACCTAGAGCTGATCAATAATCACACCACACACGGACATCTACCTTTATACCATACGGAGCTTTAAGTGTTAAAGTACAGTCAGGCCTTTACTGATCTTTTTTTAAGTATTGATTAATTTGCTGATCAGTTCAACCGTGGCTATTTTGTCTAAACTGTGCTGTTGGGTGGTTTAATTAATAATAGAGCAGGTCTTCATTTGCTTGTTATGCAAACTACAGGTGTCAGATATATGTAAGGACAGTGTCTCCCTCTGAGACGTTTTGCAATGGAAAGATCAATAAGAAATGAAGTTCAGTAAAAGTTGAGAAAATGAGTAAATGTCCTGAGCCACTTTTTTTTTTTTTTTTTTTACATTTTGACCTCGTGTGGTTTCACTGTGTTTCCTCCAACACAAATTTACTGAGTTTACATGAATAAAAGTCGACTCAAGAGTCTTCACAGTTAGTTCACATTTACATAAAACATTTTGTTTGACACTTGTGTGTTTAAATAACTTTTTTTTTTTTTTTTTTTGCTTCGGACAGTTTGTTAATTTGAGACCAGTGACAATGAAAAATCATCATCACAGGTAGTGATGCAGTAACAGTAACACAGCGACGCTGCAGCTGGGAATCAATAAAGGCAGATAGGGCACAGTTTATGCAAATCCAGCTGATGCACCATGTGTATTTGACTAGAGGACTCATGGTGAGTCCATCTGAACAGTCGCTGACGACGGTTTATAACACGTAATATAAAATACAACCACTCCATTTGCTTCATTCATTTTTTTTTTTTACACTGTTGATGTGATTTGGTGCAGTTATGTTGCTATAGGAGCCGGTTCAGGGCCGTAGTGACTTCAAGTGTTTGGCACACACATCATTTATCAACGTGCAATAACACAAACTGAGTGAAGACTGGTGACCATTTAAGACTAAACCAACTAAACTGTGTTGATGTCAAAACACTCGTCCTCCACTGTTTCACTGCTCAATGCTAGCACCACTATTTGCCAACGTTAGCTCATATATTACAGTTTATATGGTAAAAGTCAAGCTAATAGCCTAGTGGAAATGAAAGGACATACTATTAACTAACTAAAATCATTCACTAAGATGTGACGTAAGGCTATAGTTAGTAATTAGCTAACAGGTAGGCTAAACTGAATAGACACTAGCGGGCATTATTAGCTAGCTAAGATATCAGCTAACTGAGGCCTAAAGTTATAAACTAGCTGGCATTATTAGCTAGCTAAGATGTAGGCTAACTGAGGGCTAAATTTAGATGGATATGAATGATATGAACTAATACAACTACACATGCACAGTGTTTTGGTAAGTTTACGCAAACTTGTTGACGCATGTTAGCTAGGCTATACGATAGCCTATAGGAGCAGGTGAGCATTGGCTGCAGTGCATGTGATTTGCTGGCAGAGTGAATCTGAGATCAGACGCTGCTTTATAATCAAGCATATTTCAAATTGTCATATTAGTTTATTTTACTTTTTTTAAAAATGCAAACATTTCCACTGCAACCTGGTGAACAGAAATTGACCACGAGGCCCAGAAAGTAGCAGGAGCACAGCAGCTTGGTCATGACTTCTGGTGAGCATGTGGTGTTATGGGTGTTAATAAGGTCATAAAGTTTTTTTTTTTTCTCATATATGCAAATAAATATCTTATTTTTTTGTAATTGAGTGTGTTCAATTGGCATTTAAGCTTTTGTTTTATGGTGTAAAATTGACAGTGAATCAGAAATGAGCTCAAAGTTGTGATTTTTCTGTGTTTTTCTTTTCAGACGGAAAGACCCGGACCAAAGATAAGTACCGCGTGGTTTACACTGATCACCAGCGGCTGGAGCTGGAGAAGGAGTTTCACTACAGCAAATATATCACCATCAGAAGGAAGGCGGAGCTCGCCACGGCACTCAGCCTGTCAGAGAGACAGGTACGTCAACACGCAGACACTTGACGGCTGTAGATTTTCTGTTTTTGTTGCTTTTGTTTATAGGCAGATGTTTGTATTAAAGCTCCATACAGTATAAAGGTAGATGTCCATGTGTAGTGTGATTATTGATCAGCTCTGGGTTCTATATTAATACTGTGAAAGTATCAAAGCCTCAGTCCACAGAGAAATGCACACAGCCTGTTCCTCGTCTCCTAAATGTGGAGATTTGTGATGTAATAAAACTTGCAGAAACAAACCGATGATCTTTGAAAAGATAATGACATGATGTTATACAGACATATGGTCTGTATATGCACATTTACATGTCTGTATGTTGTTGTCCTGGTCCAGGTGAAGATCTGGTTTCAGAACCGCAGAGCAAAGGAGCGCAAGATCAACAAGAAGAAGCTCCAGCAGCCAGCCTCCTCCACGACCACACCCACGCCACCCACTGGCAGCAACAGCAGTGGGGCGGGAGGAGGAGGAGGTCTCCACGGAAACAGCAGTAGCAGCGTCGCCATGGTGACAAGCAGCAGCGGCAGCAACGGGCTGGTGTCCCCCACGTCTCTGCCGTTAAACATCAAAGAGGAGTACTGAGGATGAGGAGGAGGGTGTTTCTATCAGACACTGATGGCGGGGATCAGGACTAAAGACTTTATTCCTTCGTCCTGACCCCCCACCCCCACGCCCCCCCTCCGTACACACACAGCCTCTGAATTGAATTGAGTACTTCCTGTCCTGCCAGACTTGGGCTGCAGATTCTCCCTCATTATCTGGACGTCAGGACGAAGCAAAGGACTCTCACCAAATATTTGGTGTGATGGCAGGAGGCAGCCGCAGAAACACTGGTTTTAAAATGTCATATCGTTTAGCTGCAACAATTCCTAGATAAGATACTGTCAGACAGTTCGTTTGTTTTTATGTTTTTTAAACGCTAAAGCGACTTCACAAGGATAAATCCAGTTTCCAGACACTTGATTTGAGCTTAATCATGATGCATTTTATCAAAGTTAAATCATACCATTTCACCAAAGCCCCGCTTCCACTGGTCAGCGGCAGTGGGAAAGGGAAAAACTGATGTTCCCTCCCAGGTCACATGACTCTGCAAGAGATTCAGGTGATATACACACAACACTCGGGTGTGTTGTCTGCTCAGAGAAAGACACTGTAGGCCTACACCTGTCACAGGTGCTGCTACACCAGAGATGCCGTTGCCGCACCAAGCTGCAGGATGAAAGAGCGAAGCGCAGCCTCGACATAAGTTTAAAAAACACAGATGTCACAGTCTCAGATCAGACCTCTGACCTGTGGATGAGACATGAGACACCTGTTTTAGCAATTAGCGCAACAACTAGCAGCTCACTGTGTGTCCTTTTATCACTGAAATAAAAAACATGCCGATTTTAACTTTAACCCAAAGAGAGATGTAAAGATTAGTAAATAAACAGTTTCCTGTGTGACAGTGACCTGGACAACATACCTGACTCCCACAGCTGGTTAAACCAAACACACCTGAAGCACCTAGCAGAGGCTGGTTTGTTTTCTTTCCTGCTCCACATTCATTCCAGTAAATGTCTTGTAAATGTTTGTGATTTGAACCCATCAGACTTTATGTGTATATTTTCAGATGTAATTTGTATTAAAAAACAAAGTTCTTATTGAAAATACATCTGATCATCATTTTTTTTTTTCTCTCCTCACACATCCATTGAATTTTATTGCACAAAGTGAGTAGATGTTGTCCACTTGCAGCCATTAAACAACAGAAGAAGAAAAGCAGGTCAGAGGTCAGAACAGCAATATTTCTGTCCATGACCCCCAAAAAGTTTTCTAATAAAACACAAAACCTGAGCTTAAACTGAAAAAATTTAGAGAAAGGGAATGAAAAGAATAGAAAGTCAAGACTCTCTCTCTCACACACACATACATACATTTGTTAATTGATGTAGCAGTTGAGGTGTGGTGTCCAAAGGGCGAAGAGGAACACTGGGCAAATAGAGCACAGGATCCTGCTATCTGCTGCAGTGTATATGTGTGTGTGTGTGTGTGTGTGTGTGTGGATGTGTGGTCACGTCTCTTCACTCAGACCTTTGTCCTTCTGAGTCTTTCTTCCTCCAACAACAGTCCTATTTCAACACTGATAGAGACTATCAGTAGTGTGTGTGTGCGTGTGTGTGTGTGTGTGTGATGGACGTGGGTGGAGCGCTAGCTTTGAACTTCAGGTCATTTTAAAACTGTATCAAAACCAAAATCACTCATTTTTGGGCTTCAAACAAACAAACAAACAAAGACACAAGCTGCTGTTATGGTCTGTAAATGTGTTGTGATCTGCCAACAAACAGTCGTTGCTATTTTTTTACAGTTTAACATATTTGGCTCTGGAAATATACAGTGGAGAAGAGGCCCCAGGATGGAGCCTTGAGGAACTCCAATCCACTGGTCTCTCATACTTTCATAGTTTCATGTTGATTCAGATTCTTTCTTTGATTTGATTAGTAATTAGTTGAAGATGCCACTAATATGCAAATGAGGGAGCTTCTAACACGTGCTGCCTTTAGCTACTTTCTGCTGAAAACTTTTGGGACACAAACTGAAACCAACACATTTAAGTTTTGTCATTTTACTACTATACGATCTCTTATATAGACAATAATGTGTTCTGTTGTTGTTTTTCAGTGTTTTCATCCAACTAACACTGATAATAACTACTAATAGATAAGCTAATAATAATTACACTAATAGAGGACTTTAACATAGCATGTGCTCATCAGATCAGATCTATAAACATTCACCCAGATGTCTTTATTTCTGTGACCCACACAAAGTGAAAGCGCTCTCCTTGTGAGTAGCAACGGCTGTCTCGTGTCTTATTTTTGGGCAAACAGAGGGTAATGAGAGCAGAGCTGCTGCCATAAACTTTATTGTGGGGGGTGGACGCAGTAAAAACAGTTTCACCACAGAGACTCAGGTATGTTTACTGAGGAGGCGTGAGTAGGATCCACCGCTGGAGTTCGGCCAGAGATGTTTTCAAAAGCTTTTGTCATGTGGAGAAACAAAAATAAAAGTAGGATCTAATTAATTATTAAAAGTGGCTTTATCCGGATATTCACATAAGGATGCTATTTCTGCACACGGTCTGGTTAATGCTGCAGCATCGGGTTTGCTCAAGTGCTAACTTTTTTTGTCGTGTTGTGTTTGTAGCTACAAACAACTTCAACAATTGATTCATATTATTGCAAATTAATTTTCTAATCAGCCAATCAAATCCACTCTACTACTGTCGGGGAAATAATTAAAGCTTCATGCAGACTAATAGTAAATGTTTATATTGAAGCTCCATTATAAAAGCTGGTTTTTAAGGCCCATGGGGCACAAGCCTTAAAAAAAACAGCCATCAGGACTGCTGTGACTTTGTGATGTCACAACCAGCCCTGTCCACCTGGACCCACCATCCTACACTTCCAGGATTTGCTTTCTCTGAGTGTTTTTCCTGAAATCGGCTCAGTTTTATCGGACAACTCATAAAACAGTGAGCCAATCAGAGGAGAGGCCTGCATGTTGTAACGAAAGCTTCACAGAGAGGAGATGTAAAACTACTCTGAGATGGTTTTATATCTTATTCTCATAGATCTAAAACTTCAAAATAAAACACGTAAGAAGAGTCGTGGAGATTGAAGCTGCAGGTCAGAAACAATCCTGCCTCGATTTCACCATCAGGTCAGTGTGAAGCAGCTCTGAGGAAGCACAGAGACCTTTTATGGCTGTTTTCGCTTTGTGACTGTGTTAATGAGGAACAACATCCTCGCCTCTTATCGCCCAGGTCAAATGTTCAGCCAGCAGCCAGTCACAGGCCAGCAAAGAACCAAGTGTCAGAGACGTCGGATCAACTGATAATGACAGAACTTACGTAACGAAAAAATAATGTGATCGTCTTATTGTCTCAGGCTTATTTCAATCATGACTGTCAGATGTTGATATCAGTAGAACATTATCAATATCAGATGGTACTCTTTGGAAACCATAGTCCCACACACACACACCCACACACACACACTCGCCTCCAAACAACGACAGGGACAGCACGGCAGCCATTTCAGGACTGTTTTCATCTCCCAAACAAAATGGCTGACGGCTAAAACGCCGCCATGTAGAAACGTTGAACAGATCCCTCAGGCCTCAGGTCGGACACAGCATTTATACCTGAACTGAAACAAAAAAAAAAAAAAATCCAAACATTTACATTGAAGAGGTTTTACACTGTGAGGTCACAGGAAACACCTCATTAAAACATGTTTGCAGCCAATCAAAGATGTTTACTGCGTCACCTTCGTCAACACAGGTGATAATTAGAGCAAATAAAAAGAAAAAGAGCAAATAACTTTCACCTCTCGTCATCATCCATAAACACTGAGGGAATCATCCCTTGCAGCAGCTCGTCCAGACTTATACAGCCGCGTGTTTATGGGCCATTTTACCATAAACTTTCATTTACAATACGCTTACTGCCCCTAATACGCCCCTGTATTGGCCACATTGATTGTGGATAAACAGTGGAGTTGTAAAGAAGCAGTGTTGGAACGGTAGTGCGCTGTAAAGGGCAGATAATACTGAAGACACGACGGAGACTACTGGTATTCCACCAAGATGTAACATGCAGAGGTTTTGTCACAGAGAGTGAAAACACTGCTGCTGAAAAACAATGACACTAAACGCAGCTAAGTGAAATTTAACATGTGATTTTAAGATGAAATCTATATAAGGCAGCAGGTTTTTTATGGGTTTTGGTCACAGAAATGCTGTTTCTAGAGTGACAGTGTTGAAATAATTAAATTAAATAAGCGTCTGAATTTCAGAATAAAAGACATATTTTTTGAAAGGGGAAAATTTTATGTGTAAAATATGAAATATTGTCGATAAAATGCTGTCGTTTCTTTTGGTTTGAGTTATTGTTGACAAAATGCTTTATAAATTAAAATCACTAACAGAACAAATGAAAATAAAATTTGAAATGATTTTATGAGTAATAATAAATAATAATAAATAATGGACATAAGTAAAAAAAAAAAAAAAAAAAAAAGCCATCATATAACTGTTAAGATATCAGATAACAACTTTATAGAGATAATAAACCGAAATTAACTATAACATGATTCCTTATAGTTAAATCATTGTTCATACACAAAAAACTGGAATTGCATTTGTTTTTCATTTAATTCCTTGAACAGAGTGAATTAAACATTTACAAACAACACAAATTTTATGTTTTTATATATTTGCACATTTGCTGCTCACTTTCTCTGCGACATAAAATCCTCTGCACTCGAGTATTCTGGTGAAATAAGGAGTTTTATGAACACAGTGATTGCAGTCAGTAATCAGTTCGACGGGTTATTGTCTCCAATTACGTGTCATCATACAGTAAACTGCTGAAGCCCCATTAACCTATATCAGACACACACATACACTTGAGTGTCTCCCTTTATGAGCTGAACCATCCCAATTAAGTGACGTTTATAGTATCGGAGTGATGACATAATCCACTGGTATTTAGCCTACTCTCTTAATATAAACAAATAAATAAATGAATGCACACATTGATCCATTAATTGATTAAGAAGAGTTCAAACAAGCATAAAAATATGATTATGATGAAATAGTATAGAGTAATATGACAAAATGCTCACTGATTTAGTTAATCAATTAATAAATCAATTAAAAATACATTTTGATCACATTCATCATCGAATGTGAATAGAAAACAGAAACTATGAATGAATTTCTTTCTTTTTATTTTTGACCTCTGGAGCTGCAGCTTTAATGTTTGAGACGTGTCACGCTGCCGCACTGCTTTATTTGCTTAATTGTGAGCAGCTGTGGGGAAAAAAAAAGGGAAGAAGCCTTTTGCTGGATGGGACAGTGTGCACTGTTATAACATCCATGAGCAGAAGCCATAAACCTGGAGCTGTGGCAGGGGCGGGGCCTACAGGAGCAGGGTTAGAAAAAATTGGGGGTTCTAGAATCTTCGGTTCGGTTGCCGAGGCTCTCTGAGAGGTTGCTATGGTGTTTCTGGGTGGTTGTTATGGCGTTGCTAGGGGTTGAAGTGTATTTGCAGAAGCTTTCAAACACAGACTATTTAACGAGTTAATGGGAAGGAAGAAAAAGACAATGAAAGAAATGTGAAATATTATGATTAAAACTGATCAAATACAGTTAATGTTTGAATGATCAGTGGCAGGAACAGCAGTCGTGTGACACGTGATTAGTTTTATATTTTAAAAAATTGCCTCAAAACAACCTTGTGTTGTGCTGAGTTTGAAATGCTAGGCCAAGCTTAAAAATTTCACCCCATACAGAAACGTCTCAGTTTTACAGTGCAGCAAAAAAGATGAATGAATGAACCTCTACAAGACCAATCACATCGACCCCGGGAAAACATTCAGCCTTCAATCAGTTTCCGTTCTGTTGCTCTGACCTGCATTTACCTGCCGTTAAAGCAGGTTTACCAGAAAGTTTGTGTGTGTGTGTCAGTGTGTATGTGTGTGTGTGTGTGTGTGTGTCAGTGTGTATGTGTGTGCGTGTCCTTCCTGCCTTACCTTTCCCCCTCATTAACCTTCGTCCTGTTGATAGTGTTGAGTGTTTCGACACGACATTGCAGAACTCTGATTCCTCTCCAAGTTCATGTTTGGCAACGACATCTCAACTCCTCTTCTTCTTCTTCTTCTTCTCTTCTTCTTCTTCTTCTTCTTCTTCTTCATCTTGTTTTTCCTGCAGCTGCCTGTAGAATCACAACACACACACCTCATCAGGGCACATTTAGAGAATGAGTAAAACTGAGAAATATTGGAAAGGTCAATAGGTCAAGCTGATAGTAGACGGTAAATTTGAAACATTAATAATATTAAATTTTCTACAATGTTTACATTTATAATGAAAAAAGTGTTAAGTGTCAAATCAAACTAGAAACTTACAGTGTGTGTGTGTATTTGTTGCTGTTTTTTGATCTAGTCTGTTTTCTGTTTTTTTGCATTTGAGCAGCTTAGAAAACAAGTTGTTAGTTAAGTCTGACTTACTGTGATGTCATCACTCGTGTGTATGATGAGTTCATAATCTGTCATAATGTCTCTTCTGTGTCTTTCAGCTCTGTATGACTCGCAGCTTGTTGACAACACAGTAACAGGGAGTGACCAGTCTTTTACAGTTTTATGTGACACTGATGTCCTCATCACGACCCCAGTGCCTCCACAGGTTCATCTGTGTAACAACGACAGTTTGGAAAGCAGAAATAATGTGGCTTGTTCTGTTTGTTCTCCCTGTTCTGTTTGCAGCAGATGAATTGTATATTTCTAATGAATCATCTTAACTTGACAGTTTTTAAACTCACAAACACATTTCTGAGCTTCAGGCTGCACCCGCACTACACCTTTATTTAAAAATGTCCACACTGTGTTTGAAGTGATCTCTGTCTGGACGACCTTTCTATGGAGGACCAGATGTGTCACAAGAATAGCAGTGAAGCATTTTTTTTTTTTCATGTCAAATATGACAGTAGAAATAAACTGTGGAGTGAAAACAGATGAATAAGGACCCAGTAACAGCCCATTGGGTTCAAGGTGAGGATGGACATGTTTGATCCAGGCTCATGTTCACAGTGAACCTTCATGTTGTAGTGACCTCAGTGATCAGCTGATTGCTCCTCCCGTGCCAACAAGTGTCTCAAGAGCTGCTGTCAAATCTGGTTCAGACATCATTAAGATCATTGGTTAGTACCTGCTACACACTCACACACTCAAACACACTCATTAAGGACATCAAAGCCACCCGTTGCTGAGTGTACATTGTCACTAATTAGTTATGAATGTTAGAAAATATATGATTCATTCTCTCTCTCTCTCTCTCTCTCTCTCACACACACACACACACACACACACACACTCATACACATCAAAGCGACCCCTCCCTGCTGTGTTTCAGTCAATGAGGCTCCAGAGGTTTGTATCTGTGTTTGAATCTGCTGTAATCTCATTTTATGCGTGTGAGTATGTGTGTGCCTTGTAATAATAATCTCATAATTTCACCTCTAACACATTTGCTCTGGTGACACTTTAACGACTCTGTCTTACTTCACTCCATGTTAACACATGCAGGGGTCAAAGGTCATGACCCGGAGTCGACCAAGGACTGCTCACACCTCTTGCTAAAAAAATGCTAATGCTAAAGAGGAGGAGGAGGAGGAGGACTGAGGTGGGAGGGTGCCAACCCGGCTCTTTCCCTTTACCCCCTTACTTCCCACCATTGTTTACCCAGACTGCACCTGTGAAGTGTGGCTGGGCGCCTCCTCAGAAATGCAGCGTGAAGTTTAACACCAGGACGGAGGAGAGACGGAGGGAAGAGAGGGAGAGGAATGGAGCACTGTGATTTAACAATTTCCTTTGTGGATTGATAAAATAATCTGATATTTTATATATGTACATGAATTATGTTTGATTTGTATCACAACACTTTTCAGAAGTGAGTCGGTGTCACGTCCATCTTTCCTGGAGCTGGTTTACGACCCTGGGAGCTGAGTGGGACCGGCAGAGGCCAGCAGGCTGTAAAGGTTAAACATTGTAAACACAGGCACCCACCCACCTACACACACACACATACACTCATGGCGGTGTACAGTTGCAGAGGTGTTGTGGTTCTCATGGCTTTATGACATGAATGTGTGTGTGAATGTGTCCATAAACGCCGCAGGTAAACACGCGGACAGTGTTCACCATCATCGTGTGTGTTTGGTGAGGAGATATTGATGATCGGTGGGAAAGGCAACAGGTTTCACCACACACATAACCAACCACACCTGCAGATTCACTTCCTGCATGTTACAGCCATCAGCACAGAGGTCAAAGGTCAAATGTCCTCTCGGGTGTTTTTATTTATGAGTGAGTAAATCTGAGTCTGATCTTTACTTGTATCACATGACTCACTCACTTAAGAGCTAGTTCAGAGCTAGCTGTTAGCATGAGCAGCACAGGCAGGTAAGCTGTGTGACAGCCGTCTTGGATTTTTTGTTTTTTCTTTTTCAGTTTTTGTGCTTTACATGTGTTTATTTGTTTAAATGCAATTTTATTTTGTTTTGGTCTTTGTTTTTTTTTTGTTTTTTTTGCTAGTCAAAACGTGGCAACTTAAGAAGACAGAGAAAAAAAATTAAAGACCTGTTTCCAGGGGACAGGAAAAGGGACAAACAGGATCATGATTACACAGAGTCATGGCATCACTAGAAAAAAGAAAACATTAAAAAATATAAATAAAAAATAAAGCAATAGGGAACAACCAAAAGTTTTACAACATAATAAAATCAAAAAGAAAACAAATCGAATAGAAGCATTTTCTTTATATTGCTCTGCCTCCTCATCTTCATGCTTTTTATGGCACTCCATAAAATATCGCATTTTTAGTTTTTGCGAAAAGAAGTTACATCTCGGTTGCTAAGCGACGGGACACGCACGGTGCTAAGAGGAGAAAGAAAACGAAAACTGTCTCGCGCTGCGTTTACGTCATGAAATCTGAATTTCTAGCCGGGGGTGATGTCACATCCGAGTCGACCACGAGCACGAGTTGGTAACAAGTTTTGTTGACGTTAGAACTGTAAGCTAATACCAGCACTGCATGATGTCTAATTAATGACGTCATCTGACGTCTTAATGCAGGTTCCACCTGTCAGAGCACTTTGTAAACTGTTTTTAAAGGCGCTATATAAATAAAGGAATTGTCATTATCAGTTAATCCATGTTAGTTTTTTTTTTAAGTGTTGGTTTTGATGCAGCTCTCTGTTGTCGAGTTCAGCTGTAACATCTCCACAGCCTGTCCCGTGCTGCTGCTGTTTGACAGGCTCTAAGTCAGCAGCTTTATCAGCGTCCTCGGCTCCGTCCCCTCACCGTCCTCCAGCCTCAGCTCTTCATCATCTGAGAGCCAGCGGCGCTTTGTCCTCTGCCGGAGCTGTTTGCCAAGGAGGCGATAAGACTCCGCACGGAGCATCGTTTATGACTTCTGAGAAGATCTCTTATCGGCCGAGACACAATGTGTCACACTGATGGCTTCATCTGCATTCAGTCGCTGTAACTTTCCTTGATACGCGTCCTCCATGAAAAAATTGGTTGTTTTAGAAGCAGCTGACAATATAATTTCTAATTGCATTAATATACCCGCCACACAAGTAGGCCTAATTATAAAACACTTGAAGTTTCACAAAAGTCTTGGGCCCGTAAGACTCAAGAATAAGATTTTAGAGGCTCTGAATAGTTAGGGTTTTTTTTGTTGTTGTTGTTTTGTTTGTTTAAAGTTACTTCTGTGTTTTCTCCTGAGTCTTTTCATGGTTGTGTTGTTGTGATATTTCAGCAAAACACTGGTGAAGAACGAACGAAAGAAAGAAAGAACTCTCATGTTCAATGTGCTTTACTGTAGCGCCTCCTGCAGGCTTTCTGTTGTTAAAGCTTTTTCAGTGCAACTGTAAACACTCAATAAGAGACTAGGGGCCTTATATGTAGCTATTACCATATGTGTTATTTCATCCACTTAAAGTTCTATCAATTCCAATCACAGTTTAGCAAAAAAAAAAAAAAAAAACCCAAGTAACGAGAGTTAAAACGTATTATCAGTTGGGTATGGATGTCGTTAATCTCGCGAGAGTCTAATCATAATCTCTTCCTGGCCAGCGGGCGTCGCTAACGGTTTGCGCGCGAGCTGCTACAACAGAAGAGGAAGAAGAAGCCAAGGCGCTGTGAGGATAATTAAGATGTCTGCTCCGAAAAGCATCCCGAAAGACGCTCAGGTAACCTCGTTAACGCGGTCAGGTAGCGGCTGTGTGTCGTTAAACTGCCCCTTAAACGACGCCTGGTCACGAATTGTCAAAATCCCACAGCTTTAGCGTCATTAAGGGATGCATCTGCACGTATATCTCCAAACCGCCAAACGGCAGCTAGCCTAGCAGCTAACGTTAGCATTAAACTGCCGTTCACAACAGTAGCGACCGGCTAGCGCGTTAGCACGTCGCGTCAGTCAGTTGTTGACCGATTACGGGTTTAAGCGATGGAGGGTTTGACACCGTTATACAACACACAGCGGGACACTGAGTGAGCAATTTATAAAGAAATCCACTCTGATGTGGGGTCGACCCTCCTGCCGCTTTCTAACAACTTCAGTTTGGGTCGATGTTGACATGACAGCGTCTCATCGTTCATGCTACCAATCCGCCAGCTGGAGAGATGGATGGACTGCTGGGTCCAAATCTGGAGACTAGAGGGTGGAGGGTTTCAGAAACAGACACGACAGCACAGCAATTAAGTATAGAAATAGTTAGCTAGAGATGAGTTTAGCTGTTGTGATTTCAGTTGCATTGAAGGTTGTTGTCGGCAGTTCTGTAAGTCGGTGGCTAATTGGCCAAATGTATTTTATTTTACAAAATTGCCAGATCCTAATTGCTCTGTGTTTGTTGTGTTGATTCTCCATCCGGTGACCGTGGTTTGCAGGTGATGATCCAGATCCTGAATGACATGGGGATCACAGAGTATGAACCCAGAGTCATCAACCAGATGCTGGAGTTCACCTACAGTAAGTCAACAACCCTGCTGCTGCTGCTGCTGTTGAGAGCTTCAGAGGCTTGTTCAGAAAACAACCTCATCATTTCAATAAGACAAGCGCTACAAACGCTCATAGCATAACAGAAGAGAACTTATTTTAAACAGCTCTCAGATCAGTTTTGTTGCTCAGCTGCTGTGTGTGTCCTCATGCAGGATATGTCACAACCATAATCGAAGACGCCAAGATTTACGCTACACATGCCAAGAAGTCCAACGTGGACGCAGACGACATCAAACTGGCGATCCAGTGCCGCATGGACCAGTCCTTTACTTCGCCGCCACCGCGAGACGTAAGTTGCCTGTTAACCCTACGATCAGTTCCCACTCACATTTTGTTGTTTTTCCTGTGTGTTGGCGTCTGTGCTGATGTCGTTGGTCCTGTGGTTTCAGTTCCTGTTGGAGGTGGCGAGGCAGAAGAACCAGACTCCTCTTCCACTGATCAAACCATACACCGGACCTCGACTCCCCCCGGACCGCTACTGCCTGACAGCCCCCAACTACAGACTCAAATCTATACAGAAGAAGGTAATCATCACCTCCATCACACACCTGTTCCTCCTTTGAGCTGCAGGTTCGATTCTCAATCCTGGTTTTATTTTCTCCAGGTGTCTTCGTCTGCTGGAAGGATTACAGTGCCGCGTCTCAGTGTCGGCGCCGTGTCCAGTCGACCGACCACACCGACACTCGGTCAGTCACATCATCTGTCTCTGTCCATCTTTATTTTTTTTTTGTTTCTTAGTTCCTCTCTATTTTTTCATCACTTTTCTCATTTTCTCACAGTTTTGATGAGAATAATTTGCACCTGTGTGACTGTGTGTGTTTCTTCTCTCCTGTGTCTCCTCCCCAGGGACTCCTTCTGTCCCGTCCGTCTCCTCTAAAGTCGGAGCCCCAGTGTCTCTGACGGGTCAGAGGTTCACTGTGCAGATCCCCCCTCCCTCTCAGACCACCACCACCAAGACTTGTAAGACCACATACCCCATCACCTGCTCTCACTGAACTGAGACTTCTATTGATTTAACATAAATATAGACACTTGCTTCATTAAATTGATTGATTGATTTTTATTTTAATGAATATAACTGGCTAAAAATTGTAACTGTAGTTTCCTTCACATTGATTCAAATGTCTGTCACCCTCCTGACCAGCAGGTGTCATTGTGAGAGAAGGTTCATTTCTTACTGCTTCATGTTGTCAATGTGCTTCTTTATGAATGATCATTGATCATTTATAAACCTCTTTGAGTTCATTTAAATCAGGTTCCTTTGCAGCAGCTTTGACAAGAAAACTTAATTTAAAACAATCAACATAAAGTCTGTTTTTCTTCTCGTCCTGACAGCGACGCCGTCCACGCCGGCTGTGTCTAATGTCCTCATCAACCCGTCTCTGATCGGCTCCAAGAACATCCTCATCACCACCAACCTGGTGTCGCAGAACACAGGCAGCGAGTCGCTGAAGAGGAAGCACGAGGACGAAGACGACTACGATGCTCTATGACGGCGACGGTGAAGACAACGACTGTTTTTAGAATAACCTTTTTCAACATCCTGGGAAAAAAAACCCCACACAGTAACAGTAAAAGACTGACTCCTCCCACTGGTCACTAGAAGCGGTTAAATCAGTTTTAGTTTCACTTTCTAGTCAGAGGAGACCTCCACCAGTGACGTCTGGACTGTGGTGCAGAGGAAACCTGCTCTGTGATTTACATTAAACTGCATTAAAATGAAAACCAGCTGTGTGTGTAAAGTGTCGCCATGGTTTTGTTTATTTGTGTCTTCGATGGTCACAGCCAGGTGACATCACTGTCGGGCTGTTCAGGCATGCTTCAGTTTAATACTGATGAGTCCTTCACAATAAAAGTTTGGTCCATTTTTTGAACACTTGTCCATTATTTTGATGATTCTTTGATATTTGAAGCAGCTTCTTTAATGTGACTGAAGTAAAACTCAAGTTTTCAAATTGTTTAAAAACATAATGACTTAATCAGTCATCTATGACATCACTTTATTCAGTAAGTCAGCCCATATGTATCATTAATCAAACCTAAAACTATTTAAAGTTGGACCTAACGTGATAAAATTAGACATTTCTAACAATGAAAAGACCAGATAAGTAAATATTTTAACAGTTCAGTAATACTGTGATTGGTGACCCAATGAACACACGCTATGCTCTCTGTCATTTTCACAACAGATGTAATTCATTGAGTTGATATAAATCTCTCCTTCAAATTAAGAGTCCTTCACAGGAACCTAGTGGAGTCAAAACTGAAGTATTTGTCTTTAAGTGTTGTGAAGTAAAAGTCACACGTTTCTAAAAACTCAATTAACTGTAAAATTAAATTAAGTGCCAACATCAGAAAAATACTTTGTTAAATACGTCACTGAACTCTGATGTGTAGATACATGTGTTATGTATATGAATATATAGTCATTTACAGACTCAAAATGATTTTAAAAATATATCTAACTTTGATTCAGAAAAACAAATAAAACTGAAAAAGCTACATTCATCTATAAATCACCAAATCAACCTTGAGTGAAGAATTCACTTTAAGATGTAATAATAGCTGATATTAAAAGTGACAGGTGGAGATGTGACAGCGAGCAGACAGCAGCCGGGTCTGTTAGTTCATTTTACCTTTAATAATAAAAAGAAAACTAAAATAGAAATCTCAAAATAAAAAATACATGGCAAAACAATAGACTCTTAAATGATTATGAGAATAATCATGGTCGCAAATGATGATACAATATAAGTAAGTAATAATAATAATAATAATAATTATAGTCACCATAATAATAATAATAATAATAATAATAATAATCAGAAGCATTATAGTTGTAATTCTATCTTTTGTGGTGTTCGTCCCACCAGCAGAAATCACCTCCTGTTTTATAGACATTATGGTAAAAGCATCGCACAGGCCGGGGCGTGGCACTTGTCAAAATATTTTCACACTTAGCAAAGTTACCCCACATATGCACGACAAAATAAGGACAGAATCACAGCTCGTACGATTCACAGCACTGCTTGGAGAAAAAGAAAAAAAAAAATCTAAATTAAAACAAAAAAAACAAACAAAAAAATCAAAAACATGCTCCATGTTGGTTTCTTCTTCGTCGCTTTCGTCTTCGTCTTCTTCTTCTTCGTCGTCGTTTCCTTCATCCCTTCATTAGCTGACTGAGTGAAGGAGGCAGGAATTTGGCAGTTTCAAATAAAAACTAAAATAAAATCCACATGGGTTTTGCTTGAAGCAAGTCGACAATGAACTTTGAAAACAAAACAAGCTAGTTTTCAAATTGGCCAAGCATCAATAAGAAGAAAAAAAAAAAAAAACAAACAAAATAAACAAACAAAAAAAAACAGATCAACATTCTTTGTTTCCTGAAATAAACTAAAAAACAAAATAACGTCGTCTGCAGTTCTGTGGGTTTGTTTGTCCAATGAAAAGTGCAGTGCTCCTGTGTTGTCTGAAATGTCATCTGTGCAGTTTGTTTTATATTTATTTTATTGAGAGGGGGGAAAAAACAAACAAACAAACAAACCGAGATTTGACGATGGTGACGTACAAATGTCGAAACGAAAGTGATTGTAGAGAGGAGAAGGAGGAAACTCGAGCTGCTAAAGTCCTTCACATCAGGTCTGAGTTTGACCGAGAACATTAAAATAAAAAAATCATAGGATGGTCGGAAGCGGGGGGAGGGGCAGGAGGGCAAAGGGGGCGTGGTCATATGGATCTGAAGGGAAACACTGGAGCAGATTGGTTTATTTCAATCACATCTCGTTTCTTTTCTTTTTGGCTGAGGAGTTTCTCATGGCACAAATAAATCTGAAAAATTTGGTCTTTTCTAGTTTTTACAGTGACTTTGTCACATGGCATCAAATATTAATATAATGACATCTGTGTGTCACAACATTTATTAAGAAAACATTAATAAAGTCAAATTATGAGACAAAATAATTGTTTGAAAAAATAATACATTTAATGAGCAAAATTGCAGATTATAGCTTAATAAGGCAAAACAGTACTTTGACTATATGTTGTAATCGGATAAAAGGGTCTTAATGTTTCAAGAATAAACAACAGTAAATGTTAACAAAAAGTGGTATTTTAAGAATAAAATCACATTATTTGACGGCAATTTTAGGAATAAAGACATTGTTTTTTTTGTTTGTTTTTTTTTTTTTACAGTTACAGATTTACAAGAATAAAGTTTACTTATTCAAATAAAATCAGATAATCTGTGTTTTTTTTCTTCCTTCCAACACATTTGAAAAGTGATTTTGACACAAGTCACTGAGTCATTACTCATCTTTTAGTGGTTTCCTGTGATTTAGTGCTGAGCAACAAACAAAAAAATCACAAATTCTGGCATTTGTCATGGCAACAGTGGGCTGGAGAAGGCACAGAGCAGGTTACCGTGTGAACGTGATTGGTCGAGACGACGCGGAAACGATAAACCAAACATAACCTCAGTATTTCCCTTGAACGAAGCCGACGAGTCTCAAGAATCAGACTCCACAGAGGAGCAGTAGAAACGGACTCTGCTGCTCAGCACTGGACACGAGAAGAAGAAGAAGAAATGCTGCTGAGCTGACAGGAAGTTGTCGTCTGGTGACGCCATGTTTTTCTCACCTGCTCCAGTAGTAATAATTAAGAAAAAAAAAAAAATCCACTCAGCGAAAACTGAGAGAAAACATATTTAAAAGTGTTTTCATCCTGTTCTTTATCCAAATTTGTCAAAATATAATTATTATTCCATTTTCTTTAGAAAAAGAAGCTTCGTCACAATGAGACTGTGGAACAAGTGTCACTGTGACGTTCTTATCTATTGGAGGAACATCTGTTTAAACAAAGCTGCTTCAGGAGAAATGACTAAATGCATTCAATCTGATTATTAATATCAAACCTGTTTTTGTGTCGTGCACCTAAATAAACCCAAATGAACTCTGCTGCAGGTGCAAGTTTACATATGAACATGTGTATAAATATTGACATGTTCAGAGTCTGGATCCAGTTTCTAGTTCTCTAAAAAATTTTGACTGGTGACGACAGGAAGAAAAACACTGACAACCAAACTCGACCCCGTCAGTGCTGGAATGATTCTTAAAGAAAAAAAACAAAAACAACAAAAACAAAAAAGAGAGCGAAAAGAAAAAGAAGAAAGAGACGAATATTTTTACAATAATGGACCAAGGGGGCGGGGCTAAAGTTCTGAGAGTGACAAGAGCGGGAGAGTGGATGCTGGTGAAATCAAACTTCAGTCGCTTGTGTAAGACTGCTGTGTGTGTGTGTGTGTGTATATGTGTGTGTGTATGTATGTGTGTGTGTGTCCTCCCTTTGCGGCCATGATGTAAAAAGCATCTACAGTATTTACTTGAAGAAAAAAACAAAAACAAACAAACAAACAAAAAAAACGGCGCTCACCACTGAACACAGACCTCAACTCGTAGAAGATTATTTTTTCTATGTTTCAAATATATATCCTGTTTGTACAAGACGGTGTTTGATCGAAAAATGGCGGCGGTGGCATGATGAATGGCTGAAGCAAGAGAGGAGGAACACCACCCCCATCCCCACCCCCTACCGCTCCCCCCTCCAAACATGCCCTCATCCATCCCCTCCACCGGGGAATGTAACGTGAAGTGTGTGTGTGTGTGTGTGTGTGTATGTGTGTGTGTGTGTGGTGGTTTTTGAAGCAAGCATATGACGGGGTGGCGAGCTCCTAGCAGTCCTCGTCCTTGTCGTCCACTACACCTTTGAGTCGCAGGCGGGCGAAGTCCTCAAAGACGAAATCGTCATCCTGGGAGATGCTGCTGAGAGGACAGACGCTCGTTAGTATTACGCACACACACACACACACACACACACACACAAATAAAAAACACGTCATCAGATCTGAAACTCACTTTGTGTCGAACTCTATCAAGTTGGTGTCAATGGGTGGGTCCATCTCTGGAACGGCTGAAAAACACACACACAAACACAAAACTCACATTACCATGTCTCATAGTTGTTTCCATGGAAACTACCTCTTCAGCGTCTGATAAAAGCTTCAACCTCAAGACCATCATTCAAACAACTGTGGAAACCAAAGTGATGTTTATAATCCGACAAAGATGTTTCTGAAGATGTCAAATCTGGGATCGGCGTGGACTGGGGTGGTGTCCGTTTCCATAGTACCCAATGATGAAAGATGTGTGTGTAGATGTTTTGGTCTAAACAGCATCGTCACAGCAACAGGATCAATGATTAAAGACTCTTCAGTGGAGTGAGGACTCACCTGACTGTGGGCGGGACACCGGCGGCTCCACAGGTTTAGGATGCATTAAGATGAATGGCAGCTCCACTGACACGTCCCTGAAACACACACACACACACACACACACACAGTCAGCGATCCACACACTGATTTGTCAACACAACTGTTCAACACGGAGGAAGTTTAAAAAGTAGTTTAAACAGTTTAAAGACCCTTTTATCTCTGGTTTAAACATGTTTGTTCATGTTTTGTTGAAACTTGTTTGTCAGTTTTTTCCAATAAAATCAGTTTTAAATCCAGTTTAAACCCATGTTAATCCCGTTTTCATAAAACTTTGGGGTTTTAAACCAATTTACATCATTTAACCCTCATCAGTCCAGTTATAAGTGGTTTCAAATAATATCACAGATTTAACTGGGGGGGGTTAAACCAGTTAAAACATGGTATAAATAATTCACCTTGTATTTCACTGGGTTTTAACCAGATTCAAATCACAGAGCTGGTTTAAACTGGTCTTTTAAATGATCCAGTTTAGGAGTTTAGGTTAAAAACCATTTATCTTTGAATCAACTTAAACCGGTTTGAAAATCAGTTTAAACCAAAACACCCAAAGCTGATTTTAAAACTGGTTCAATCCAGTCCATTTAAACCAGTTTTAAAACAATGTGAGATTCAGACTGAGTTAAACCTGAGGCCGTCGGTCACATTTACCTCTCCAACAACATGCCTCGCAGCATCCTGGGAGGGGGAGGGAGGGGGGGGGACACAAAAAGCCAAAAACACAGAGGGAGATGAAATGAAAAGCAGGAGGAGGCAACACATCGACAACAAAACTACAACAAACAGCAGCGGCAGGAGGTGATGAAGAGGAAAGCTGAGACTGAGCTGAGCCAACATGACGTGGATTTAATCCTCCTGGTTTCAAGAGTCTGAGTGTAACTTCAGATTAGACTGTTATCAATCAATCAATCAATCAATCAATCATCTGCCAATTATTTCTATCAGACTTCATACGATTAAAAACAATGAATCCTGTTTGAATGAAGTCAGAGTTGTTTAAGCTGAACATGGTTCAGTTCTGGTTCAACTCAGCCACAAACGTTTCAAGGTATCTACAGGAAACACTGAGAGGACAGGAAGTGATGTCAGCAGAGTGGAAAGAGAGAGAGAGAGAGTGTGTGTGTGTGTGTGTGTGTGTTTGTGTGTGTGTTACCCTCCACGTGAGACCACCAGCTTCACTTTGACTCTGTAGGAGACCAGGATCCCCAGAACCTCTTTGTTGGTGACGTCCTTCACACTGCAACACATAACAACAGCTGCGGTCATGTGACTACACCAACACATCTGTGCACATCTGTGCGAGTCTGCGCGTGCGTTGGTTACATGGTGGAGGAGGCCAGGTTGGTGTCTTCGTGTTTGAGTTTTCCGTCCAGAGCGAGCCCTCTCTTCTCTCTGTTCTTGTCAAGCGTTGGGGTAAGAGTGTACACCTTACAGAAGGTGGAGCTGGACGACACCTGGTCACTGTGGACACACAACACACGTCTGTCAATCACACTGCTCAGGCTTGGCTCCGCCCACTCCACAGACCATTGCTCTTCCATCAGGTATCCCAGTTCTTCTAATACGCTCATGGCTGTAACTAACCAACATCCTGTTTACAGTGGCTCACACACACTCAGTGGAGACGATGGACATGTGACCCGTGTGTTCTCAGTTGTGTGTGTGTGTGTGTGTGTGTGTGTCTCCAGGACTTACTCTGCCTCGAGTTGAGCAACTGGACATTTATACTGGGCAGTACTGAACAGGCAGATGTCTGCATACTGACGCACTGAGAGAGAGAGAGAGCGAGAGACATTAGTTTCACAATTTAACAAAAGCAATAATATAAAACCTAGATTTGCCCTCTACTTTCAAAATAAAAGCTGGTGTGTGTGTGTGTGTGTGTTAGCAGACAGAGACACACCTGAGATCTTGACTCTCTTGACCGTCTTGGTGGAGTTGTTGGTGACATGAACATTGACGCTGATGGGCTCTCCATGGTAATACAGCTGCAAGACGAAGAAGAAGACGAGGAAGTGAAGCAGCAGACAAAGAGAAAATAAAACACTGTAGGGGTTTAGAGCAGAAACGTGTGTGTGTGTGTGTGTGTGTGTACCTCCTTGTCCAGAGAGGCCTCCAGGTGCAGGGATCTGTCCGACATCAGGAAGCTGCGGGTTGTCTCCACCATGGGCTGAGGACCTGGTTTCTCCGGAGCATACTGGACCTTCCTGATCACCAGGCGCACCGAGTTCCTGCTCAGAGAAGGGGCGGGGCATAAGTCAGCTGACATGTTCTCGTGTGACTTTAGCGTAACATTAACGCTGCTAAACGGCAACAGCAGCGGCGGCGGCAGCGGCGGTGGCCTCACCTCTTGTGAATCTTCTCTTCTATCGACTTGGCGCAAAACGCTCTGATCTCAAAGTCCACCCCGCAGGCCTGAGGAGAGAGAGAGAGGGTGAGCAAATAATTTTTAACTTTTAAAAAGGCAGAATTTGGGGAAAACTGGTTCATAAATAAATAAGTGTGTGTGTGTGTGTGTGTGTGTGTGTGTGTTACCTTGCCAGTGTCCTCTGGACCAGGTTGTAAAGTGACAGAACAGGGGAGGTTTTGAGGAATCTGTGTCAGGACAGAAAGAAAACAACCTTCAACTTGGCCCTGTGATTCACATCTCTACCACCAGGGGCAGTGTTCACCTGCGAATCACCAGGTGACAGTGATGATGAAGAAGAAGAGGTTTCATCATAATTCAGCCTAATTATGACTGATGTGATATTTACTGCCTGATTACTGAGTAAAACCACACCATTGATTTGAACATCTGTGACTTTGGCAACTGATTAATCCATAAAAACAAACAATAATCAAACCAGAATCAATAATGAAAAAGATAATGATGATAATCGCTCACAGTGAAGTAGAAGGGGTGCGCGTGCTGGCCGAGCTTCTTCAGCAGCCTCTCCTGCAGTCGGCTGTTTGGTTTCCGCTCCTCAGGCACCGGGGGGAAGGCCTGGGGGGGGGGGTCACATGAAATAAAAGATATTAACCTTTATTTATGTCTTTGCTAATGTCCCTGGAGCTCTTGAGCCCTGACCCCTTGACCCCCAGGTGACCTCTGACCTGGAAGGTGGAGATGTAGAGATCCTTCCTGAAGGACAGCCCCAGCACGTCCAGGTCCTCACGGCCATATCGAAATGCACAGGTGAGTGTGACGAAGACTAGCAGGAGAGGAAGAGGAGGGACAGGTGAGTCAGTTCAGTCTTTGTTTCTCAACACTTTCCATTTATTTGAATAATACTGGATTTATTTGAATTTTCCCATTTGGTTTTAAAGTCAGAGGCAGAAACTGAAACTATCTGTCAGCGTCTAAAACCATCAATTACTGAATGATTCAATCAGCTGAGGATTAAATCGCCTGTTGATCGACTCGATAAGTGATCACTCAATTATGTTGATGTTATTAAACTGTGGACACGGCAGCTTGACAGTCTCCAGGCCCCTTTGGTTGAACTTCCTTGTAATAATCAATCAATAATCTATCTAGTGAGGAGAGACTGAAGACTGAAGACCAGGGCTGTGTGGCTCCAGAGCTAAAGGAGGAAGCGGACTCACCTTTCCTGTCCTTCAGGTACTCGGGGTCGACGAGGATCACGCCGTCTGTCAAACAAAAAAAGATGCGTCAAAGGTCCACCCACAGAGAGTTCAATGACCCCCACCCGCCCTCCCATTGATCAGCTGACTCACCTACTGGATCCACATGGTCCAGGTGATCCACAAAGTCCCTCTTTCCCAGGTAAACTGTCACCTGATCCAATCACAGTCATTGAAAACATTGTGTCAGAGCAGAGCAGAGCAACACATCAGTCATTTGTCAGACACTTCAGCCAATCAGCTTCTGCTTCCTGGCCTCACTCACCTTACAGTTGGGGCTTGACTTCTTGAAAACTCTTGAATTTAGAAAGAGGAAGGGGAGGGGGGGGGGGGAGGGGGGAGAGAGAGACTGTGTTAGTTTTATTTTGAAGGGCAGAGCGGCAGGGTGTGTGCGCGTGTATCATGGTTTCTGCAAAAAAGTGAGAAACTTCAAACTGATGTGGAACGAGGAAATGAGCAAATTGTTTATTTCTACAGGGCAGGAAACCCAGGAGGAAGTGGTTTCAAAAGAGGGCCTCGTCTCTATGACCCGGTTATTATGGGATGTCACCACTGAGGTCTGATGGGGACAGGTGGAGACTTCCTATTCGTTCTGCAGCCCACAAACCTGATGGCCACAAACGTTTCACTTGACGAGGACAAGAAGAAGAGCACGACAGGTCGGAGACTCAAAGTGTGAACTTCACAATAAAATACTTTTTCACACTTTATACTCGTGCTTTATTTTCATGCGGTGGTGACGTCACAGCTGCTCGTCAATACAAACATGTAATGAGGCAGCAGCTCGGTGCATTAATGCATCGACAGGTTCAGCAGCGTTGATTCAGAGAAAATTAACCTGCAGCTCTTCATCATTATTCAGCTGTTTGAGCCGGACAAGCTCCACGTCTGTTTGGAGTAAGAAAGTGTTTTTTGTTTAGTCGAGTCACAGCATCAGATCAGAATCAATAATATCAACAATGATCAGGACGTCGTTAACAAGCCAACAGCTTCTTCTGCATCAGTTTCATTCCCGCCTTGCACTTGTGAAGGTGTGAGTTCTGGTCACTTCCTGACTGTTGATGGTAACAACAAACAAACAGGAAGCGACAGACAACAGCGTGGCCTCCTCAGCCAAAATAAACTATGGTTGAAGAGTTCAGAGGAAACTCGAGACATCTGAGCTGCTGCCGACTTTCACTGCTTCAGCGATCGGCGTTCAGAGCCGCCGATGTATTCATATATCAACTCCACTACAAAGCACAAAAGTGATTCACAAGTTTCTGTGACTCCAGTTTCAGTTGTGACCTGAACGCAGCTTTATCGTCATGGTTTTGATTTAGTTCGGCGGTTTTCAGCAAATTTAGAAACCAAAATCTAAAAACCCTTAACGTGGAGAACTGGAACCACATCTAAAATTATTCCTTAAACTATTTAAGGGTTTCTTCTGATCTCACTCTTCTGTCTGTTCCTTTCTCACTTCTGTGGTTTCCCTTAAAGTTTCCTCTTAAGTAAGGAAAACGCTTTAAGATACATTTTCCAACAGACTTAAGTAGCTCCCTCCGCTGAGGAGAAACTCAAGCTCAGGTGTTAAAGCTTAAAGGTGTGAGGTGTTATGAGTCTCCGCCTCCTCAGCTCCTTCCACTACACCGCCCCATCCACGATGGCACTGTGAGGTTGAACCCGTAACCCTTGGCAACTAGCTCAAGAAGAAAACAGGCGGCTGCATGTAAACACCGTTTAACGCTCGGCTGGCTGCTCCCATAATGCAGAGCTGCTGCAGCCATGGCAGCTGATCCACCTGCAGGAGGAGGAGGAGGAGGAGGAAGAGGAAGACGGTCCACAGGGATGTGAGCTGGAAAAAAAAAAAGACAGCGTCAGGCCGAGGAGTGGCGGCGTCTCCTGTGACGGCTGAAGCGTGATGTCTGGACAGGTGAGGCGTGTTTACGTCTCCGCCCAGTCAACAGGTTGAATTCGTCCTCTGTTTTCACTGGCTCCTGAGGTCAGAGGTCAGAGGTCAGAGGACGCTGGACCTGTGATTCATTCTTATTTTTATCTTACATGACCCTGCACATGAAGTCCTGCGACACCGCTCTGCTGAGTCAGCTGATGTCTGGACTTCACTCTGCAGCGTCTTCACGTCACCTCCTCACGGCGGCCAACTACTTCCTCTGAAGCCACTCTCCTCACACTCTGGGTCCCTAACACCCGGTGGTCATGTTTCTGGGCCGTCGCGTTGCTGTGACAGTGAACATAAACACGTCTGCTGCTTTTCAGCTGCAGAGAAACACAGAGGAAAATTCCACTTCCTCTCTGCCTGCATTTTATTTTGGTAGCCCAGCCCTTCCTTCCTGACCTGGTGGTGACATTTAGCTGTGTAATAACATGGCTGGACAGATGCCTGTGTCACATGACCAACCAACCAGGAATCAGGACCCTTACCAGCTCTGAACAGCTCCAACAACTAATCACTGATTTTTATTATTGATTACCCTGATGATTATTTCACTCATTGACTAATAAACATGGTGGCCAACGATGCTCAATAAAGCTGCATGTGAATATACTTGTCACTGATACGATGCTAGATATCGTTAATCTGTTTATTATGGTGATTAATCAATTAGCTGACTGAAGGAAAGTAAGTCAGAGCAGGAGAGGACAACAGGTACTCCATTACACAACAGCACCTGTCCGTCACAAGAGACCAAAACAAACAACAACAACAACAACAACGTGATCAAAACTGAAAATTAAGACTTGTAAGTTTGAGTCCAGTGATTTTCAGGACCCACTGAACCACTTAACTCGTGGCGTTCAGCGTCCTGACTTTATGACGATATAATATTAATCCTCAAATACATTAATTAAACCAGCTGCTGTTTCCACGGCGTCGTCACGTTGAGCAACAAATGACAGGAAAACGACTGAGAAATTTAAGTAATTCACCTTGATTTCACACGTTCACCAAATATTGAAGAGAAAAATATAGATATATAACACAATCATCTAGTTGCTGCTACGTGACCCCACCTGCATTTCTACAGTTTACTCCGTCATTAGATTATTACAATGTCAGGAAACTGATGTGAATGTTTTATTCTTGACCAACAGATGCTGACGTTAAACTGTTTTGTTGTGTCACTGGGTCTGTGGTGACACAACAACCACAACGTTACACCAGAGATGACAACCGATTAAACCCAACTTCTCTCACCTCAGAGATACAGTGAGGTGCAAACAGAGCCTGGGGGCTAACGAGGTTAGCATGCTAACTCCAAGAAAGAAGAAAGACAATAGTGTGTGCCGCTGCTGACGCTGGTCAATAAACAGCTGATAATGCTAACGTTAGCTAAGTAGCAATAACAAAACTTCTCCTTGTATTTACAGACACGTGATCACAACATCTATCACACCAACCAGAGGGCTGCAGGTCAACACAGCTGATCGACCTCTGACCTGTTTCCTGTTTAAATGTTCCAGCACCAAACGTCAAACGCCTGCATGACGTCTGAGTTTCCTCCCAGTTTCCCACCTGTTTCCTAACAGGAAGTAACTGGGAGTTCATTGCACAGAGAGAGAAAGAAGAAAGAGAAAGAGAGAGGGAGAGCGACCGTGATGTCCAATTATAACCCTGAAGCAGCCAATCAGGAAGAGAGCGTTAAAGATCAGTTGTTGCCAAACTTGTTTCTATGCATTTAAAAAAACAAAAACAGCAACACAAGCAACACGTGCGTCTCAGCGTCAGCACTTTATGTTAAAACCCTCTGAGCAGTGAAAAGCAGAGAGGAAGAGTCACCAAACTGTACACTGTAGACTGAACTGACATGGGCCTACGGATCTGTGGTTCCTGTCGCCTAGCAACCACGGCGACGTGTCACTTTTCTTCACGGCGCCTTTTTCAGTTGTTTAGGCTACGTTTCCTGGTTTTAGCAACTCAAGCTGTGACTCCCAGAACGGGCTGAGACAATTAAAAGATTAATATCTAGACCCGAGCTGTTTGCGTTCATTACCGGAGCAATGAATCATGGGATATCACCTAATGGAGGCTTCACTGTCCACGAACAGGACACACATTAATGAGGCTTTAAAACCTAACCCTAATCCGCTGTTGTAATAGCTGGCCGTGTTTTTTGCAGAACATGATAATGTCGTTGCAGCGGGTTGACCTTTGACCTTTGGCTAGACTTACTTCTGTATTTTATCCTATTAAACTGGTGTTAAATTGTGTCATTGTCAACATATGATTTACTGTGTTGCGACTGTGTTTTTGTAACAGTGACCTTTGACCTTTGACAACCAGATTCCAGCCAACTTGTCATCTGGTCCTTCGTAGGACTGGGCAATAAAATGATCTCCAATCAGGACTGATTTGATCGATTAGGATTATCGGGTGTGGACATATCGGCGCCGCCGTCTGCTCGTTTTGAGTGTGTATGGTTTGTTTGAGCTGCAGCTAAAGCTATAGGGAAGAAGGATAATGCACTGAGGTTCCTGTAGATGAGGGTCACAGTGCGTGTGTCAGCGCTGTAAACACACACACACACACACAGGGCAGCGCAGTGAAGTGAAACAATAACCTAAAGAGTTTACGTGAACCTTGCTTATAGTTACTGAGTCAAAGCCACGAAGATAAATATTCATCAGCAGCCGGTTCAACCTACAGAAACATGAACATGTAGGAGATATTTTACAATGATATCAGATGTAGATGTGGCTGCTGCTTCCTGCACTTCACTACAGGCAGTAACTAACTCACGCAGTCTAACATTTCACAGAGAGACATGACCATCTGTATTTTGAATAAACGGAAACAAGACTATGATCTTAGGGGCTGTGCATTTGTGAACGTGTCCCACCCTCACGGCAAACATGACCGCGAACTCAAACTGAACGCATGCTACAATCAGCAAAAAATACACATCATGATAAATATCGAGAATCGATCGATCAATATGAAAAAAATATATATATCAGCCTGTTGCTCAGGTATCGTGTGTGCAGGAGAGGGATGGACAGCTGGAAGACAACGTGCTTCAACTTTCGCCATTGGCAACAATGACAACCTGTGTCCACCTGTCTCTGCATAGTCTTCTCTATCTGGTCACCGAAAACATTGCGTTCAATACTGATTGACTAGTTGATTCACTGAAACTGTTATTTAACTATATTTATTCAAAATGATAATGCCAACCCCCCCCCCCCCCCCCTCCTGTGTGAGGATGTGATGTGCATGACCCTGTGCATAAATGTCAATAACCTGAACAGCTTGGTCTGTTAGCTGTTAGCTCTGCCATTAGCTCGCATTTAAATGAAACTGTGCAGGTCAACTTCACATTAATGCTGGAGCTGTAATCCTGCGCTAACTTCACTCTGAGCACTGGTCATGAAAACAACCCTCAGGTTCATGTCGAATTAGGATTAAAAACATAAACAGGGGGTAAAGTCTGAACAAACAGGACTTTAATCCTGCACAATTAGACCTGACCCGGTTGAACAGATGCAGCAGCAGCAGCAGAAACCTGGGCACCAGTCAGTCAGGTTGGGAAATATAAATATATAATAAAAACATATTCCGCCTCAGAGCCATCTTCATCAGTCAAAAACAAACGAAGTCAGAGGCGTTTGCAGTGTTTACACGCTCAGCCCGGCCTGTACTCGGCCTCGGGACCGAGCCCGGTCCGTTGTATCCTGGTTCTGCTCAAAGCAGGAGCAGCTCGACCTGCTTAAACACATCTGCAGCTGATGAACACGAGCCTGCGGTACCCACAGACCCGAAAATAGCCCGCATTAGTAGCAGGCTAACCCGAGCAGCAGCAGCAGCAGCCGACGCGCACGGTCTCACCAGACTCCCATGGTGAATAATATGATTTTACAAACCCTCTGTGTGGACAACGAAGTTAAACTCATTTTTACATATTGTGGAGATCCTTAAAGGTTTTCGCCTCAATCGGCATCGACACACTTTATCAAATGTAGCTCTACTTCAGTGAAATCCCGAGTTTAAGCGGTGGTTTCCAGCGGTCGATACCGCCCACTACGACCGTGTTTTCTTGGAAAAGCACCGTGGGAATTCTTGCCTACAACACCAAAACGTCTTTTAAAAACAAATACAAGCACAGATGCATTTAGTGTGTGTGCAGCAGATTGAATAGTTTGTGTTAACGGCCTGTCAGCTGATGTGATTTCCAGTGAAGACGAGCATCAATAACATGTCGAAATGTGACAGATTTCTGAGCGGAGGCTGGAGCAGCGTCCTGTCCGCCTAAGACGTATCGCGGTTAGCTAACCCCACCCTGCTGTGCTAACTTCGCCTCCTGCGGACGAGGTCATCGTCCCGGGGGCCTGAACACCAACCGGGGGAGAAGGCTGGATGATCACCCCGTCTCTGCTTTATCTCACAAAGTGGGTAAATCTGTACAAAAGGCCGGCTGACAATAACGCCCGGGCCAGCAGCAGGAGGAGCAGCAGCAGCAGCAGCAGCAGCAGCAACGGTAGCTCGGCTAACGTTAGCTAAGTGCGTTTAGATCGGATGCTAACTAGCTGTTAGCTTAGCCGTCCTACCTGGTGCCCGCCTTGTCCCCCATCTCCTCGGCAGGCAGACGGCAGTAAGATCCCGACAAAATGAGCCCGGACTCTGAGGTGTCTCGACTTTAGGAAGAGTGGATTTTGTCAGGCAGCTCCGTTCACCCGTCCATCCACATCGGCGTACAGCTAACTAGTTAGTATGCTAATTTAATTTAGCGCCGCCTCGGCTGCTCTGGCTTCCGCAAAGGCAGGATCTATGTGTGTATGTGTGTGTGTGTGTGTGTGTGTGTGTGCGTTGTTTCAGCGGCTGCAGATCACGTTGCAGAGTCTCCAGGAACATGACAACATGAAGCATTGAATGTTAAAACGACAGAAGATGAATCATCATTAAGGGGATTGATTCACAGAACCACCGGGACCATGGTACAGCTTTGAACCCCCCCACCCCCACCCCCCAGATCCCAGGGCCCCAGAGGTGAGGGGCTCCTGAGTCACAGCCCTCTGTGAATTCAGGCACAGTTAAATGTCTTGTGTGAAAGCTTGAAGACACAAAATGACATTAAACATTACCACAAAGACACAAAAACAGAGATAAACTGGTGTAAAATTAATGAAATAAAACGTCCACTAATTAGCGACAGGACCACGCAGAGGAGAAATAAATGACCACAAGGAAACACATTACCATAAAAAGGAGTAAGAAGAGCAAAACAATGCAGATAAACAATCACAAAAACACACACTCCCCAACACTAAGAAGATAAGAAGAAGAATAAAGTGATTTATCTGCACTTTATCTGCACACACACAACCTGTCAGACCTGCTGCCTACAGCCTCGCAGGTCAGAGGTCAGCTACCACTACAACACAACAAAAAACAAAACAAACACACAGACAACTTCTTAACTGTGATCTGTGTGTTTCAAATTAACTGTGTTTTTGTTGTAAAAACTTCACTTTGACTGATTCCCCAGAGCAGCGAGCGGGAATCAGTCCACTGCTGAAAACAGTCCCCATCAAACGCTCAATTTGCTCCTGCTTATCTGTTAAAAACTACAATGATCATCTGTTAAGTGTGTTTTTTTTTTTTTCAGATGAACGCTCTCAAGGGAAACTAATGTGCTTGAAGCAGAGAGCAGCACCAGAAACACCAGATACAGACTGAGTTTAACCACAAAATGAAGACATCAACAGTTCCCAGGTCTGTTTGTGACCAAGTGAACACACAACATGTTACACACAAGCTCACACAAAGAGGAAATCTCACTTTAGACTTTATTATTTACAGGGCATCCGGTACATTCATGACTGTGATCTGTCTCTGTTTGATTCGTCTGAGCCTCAGAGCGCCATCATTTCCAAAATGTATTTAAAAACATCACTGAGTCACTCACATGTTCCCTCATCTGTCACACACACCGTAATTTGTTCTGACTCAGTCTCACACACACACACACTGAAAATATTCCCAAAGGAGAGCACTATTTCCTCCGGTCGGTTTATAAACTGCAGACAGCAGATGCTACTGAGTTTTATTTTTCAAATTAAATGACATTTTTCCTTCGTGTTTCTTTTTTTTTTTTTGTTCCTTAAAGATTCACAATAAAGATGCCAGTCGGGTCAGAGCTGAACGGAGACATCACAAAGTGCTGGTCTGTCTCACCTCAGATGAGACGTGAACTCAAGTCCAGTTGTAAACAAAATGAAATACAACAGATAATAATAAATCCACAAACACAGGAAGGTCAGATAATTAACGTTGTTCGTCTGAGCCGAGGTGGCGGGGTCACACCCGGATGGTGTAGGAGTCAGAGTGGGTGACATATCGAACCCAGCGCTGCGACGGCCCAGGCTGGATGGGCGACAGGCGGAGGAAGCGGATCTGCAGCCCTGTAGCTGTGATCTTCGGCAGCTCGAAGCTAAGACCTACCGGTCCCACCTCCAACATGGAGGCAGAGCTGAGGCCTGGGACCTCCAGCTGACCACAGGAGGGAGAGGCACAGGCGTCAGGATTAAGCATTTGTTTGGATTTTATCTGTATGTGTGTGTAGTTTCACATCTCCTCTCTCAGTTTTCTCTCTGGAGCTCTAGTGACAACAGGTTGAACCAAATCCCGCAAGTGTTGGATGGTGGGTCCAAGTGGGCGGGGCTTGGTGACTCCTTTTTTTCTGTGACATCACAAAGTCACAGAAGTCCTGACGGCTGGTTTTAAGGCTCAGTGTCTGAATACAGGCTGTGTGCATTTCTCTGTGGACTGAGGCTTTGATACGTTCACAGTGTTAATGTAGAACCTAGAGCTGCTTTATAATCACACTACACATGGACATCCGCCTTTATGGAGCTTTAATACAAACGTCTACCTTTATCATCATTTAAAATCATTCAAAACAATCAAGGAGAGAGTGTGTGTGTGTGTGTGTCTGTGTTCACCTTAAACAGAGCAGAGAGCTGAGTTCCTCCAGGAAAGCGAGGTATCTGCCAGACGACGGCTCTGCTCTGTGGCTTCAACTCAGCGCTCTGATCTGGACTGCTGAGCTCCTGTGACAAACTGAACCCAAACACACAGCAGATCAGCCCAGGTGTAACACACACACACACTCTTCACATTCGTCAGCAGTCTTGAGACTCTACAGGTGAGTCCTAAAGGAGGTCAGAGGTCGTCGGGTTCCAGATTCCTGCAGCAGTGTTACAGATGTGAACCGCTGAGGCAGAAACACTTTCAGAGATGAGCTCTCTCTCTCACTCACTCACACACACACACACACACACACACACAGACACACAGGTGATTTGATAGATAATCCTGCCGAGGGCTTTGAGCTGACGTAACGCTGTCACTTTCCACAGCAATGATGATTAACACCTTCCTCGAAAGTGTTAATCAAGGTTCGCAAGGTCACCGCATCCTTGACCTTTGGCTCCCAAAATTTAACCACTTCACCCTTGAACCCTATAGAAAACATACTTTTTGGCTAATTCATTACAATCAATTGTTGGCATGGTTACAGACTGTGATCATCTGAACATAGACTGGAGTCTGCGGCGCTGGACTTGTCCCTCAGTGGACCGCTCAGAGTCCATACTAACCTGTCTCTCAGTTTACATACTTCCTGTCCAGTCCAGGTGTGAATCTATAATCAACATCATGTTTTCACTTTGTCTGATGGAAAAAACAGAAATGAAGGCAGCAGCAGAGTGAGGTGACAGCGCGTGGCTACTTCATGAAGAGACTGCTCTGTATCATCCTGATGTCATTTATTCAAATCAATTGCTTTATGGCCTTATGGCTGCGTTATTAAACCAAATGTGCAACTCTAGTTTGGGTCTTATGCAAAGAATTTTTATACCTCACATTTCTTATGAACCTGATGTGTTCAATGTTTCCTTGAGAAACAAGATTTGCCAATGACAGGTTTTACAGTGACAGTCAAATGTTGTCAATTATTTACATTTCCCCAACTTTAAATAACAAATAAGACAAGTTTGTGTCTCTTCAGCCGAGACGCTTCTACTTTGCTACTGTTGTTTCTCATTCAAAAACACACGTCCAATTTCCTCAGAGAGATGTGGATTTCTCTTGACTTCCTGTTTGTGCTCAGACACACACACAAAGACTTAGTTTTTACATACAGACTGATTTTCATAACAAACATTTGCATGGGTGCGTCTCACCTCACAGAGCCTTTAGGGACGGGGATGGTGGCACAGACTTTGATCGCAGCACTGCAACAACAAAGGGACAACATCATCATCGTGTGCTAATCCTCCATATGTTTATTAACATTATGTCATCGCTCAGCTGGAGCACACAACTCAAGCGCTTTAGGTTTGTGATGCACATCCTTCAGAGGGCGGTTCATGTTGTTGTGGCTTTTCATGTGTCAATCAGTTTGTTTCTTGAGTTCAAATTAATGTTTGTGTGGAGACAGTCCCTCATGTTCATGGGAATGTGATGGATGACCTCCTCTGGTACTGGCCCTGCATGGATTTCTGCTGACATGACTCGTGTTACTGCTCCTTTACATCAAGGTCACGCTGCTTGTTCTTCTTCTGTTGTTATAGCAAGTTGTAATTTCCCCCGAGTCACTAAAAAACACCTGCTGCACCTACTGAAGGGATGATGTCAGACACCTGCAGTGTGGATGATGATGGTGATGGAGATACTAACCTCTTTGGTGGCAGGTCACAGCGAAGCTTCATGTACATCAGCAGCCTACAGAGAGAACGTGAATAACTCCTCAGTGAAGTGAAGACTTTCAGTCAAGATGTCACTGAAATTGTTTTGTGTGGTCACCATGATCTTGAACTTCGAACTGTGACGATCATAACATTATCAGTTCATCCTCGAGTTCTTCCAGTGAATATTTGTGCTAAATGTGAAGATATTCTCATGAGACGTTACTAGACATCATGTCCACGAGGATGAAACAGACCTACAAATAAATGTCCACTGCTCTGTCTGTCACCAGTGTGGTTGAATAAAAAAATGAGGAAACACAAGAGGGAAGTATAGTGCAACTCAAACTGCAGAAGCCATACTCTTCATGTGCGCTGGTTTAAAGACAGGTTTGTCCTTAAAACACCTACAGTAGTTTCTAACACTGACTGAGGTGCGTGGGCAGACAGGCGGATGATTTGCTTCAAAGGTTCAGACAGAGGACACAGGGGTTTATATGGGACGTCTCTAAAGCTGTGCAGACACTGTTTTGTCAACAGTGTTGACAGAGACCATGAGAGGCAGCGACACTGTGCAAATCTGCTGAGGGACTGCAGACAATACAGTGAGTGTTTGTGATGTCTGGAGCTTCAACAGGAGCAGTGATATTAAAATGAACTCACCACAGATTATAACAGATGTTTACATAGCAACCATGAGAGACTCTGACCTCTGACCTCAACTGAAACAAGACTGGTCTAAAGCCCAGAGCTGTGACTGAGTACAGAAACATGAGGCATCAACAGTGAAAAAGTGGTAGCTGCAGTTCCTCTACTGACCTCTGGAGTGTGTCTCTAACAGTGAGTCAGTTGTTGAAATGTCCAACAAACGGCAGAAATAAACATGTTAACAGCCTGGTACAAGCTTTATCCACCTCCTGATCCACATCCCATCCTGTTCATCCTGTTTAAGTCTTGTGAAGGTTTTATTGAAAGAGGCCAGTTTAGTAATAAATATTATTTATGTTTTTGTCCTGTGACATTTGCGAGCTTGTTCTTTATGAGTCCGTGCTGCTGAGTGTATGTTCCTGTTACAACAGCAGTCTCTGTTTCCTACTCTCCACTTTCTGGTTCAGTATAAGTGGATGATGAAGGAAGGTGAACACGAGTTATACGTCTTCATCAGTGTGACAAAATCCACTTAGGGCAGTCACAGCACTTAAAACCTGTGGCTGCCCCAAGTGGTCGAAGACGCCACAAGGAAACACAGACGACGTCAAATGATGATGTTTCATGATGTCATCAAACTCTTGTCTTTTGTTATTGTTTTGATGGGAGGAGGAGGAAGTTTAAGACGGTTTAAATGAGGGGAAACTCATAACAAAACAAACAGTGAGAGTTTTTCTTTGTGCTGACTAACAATCACCCGGAAGCAGAGAGGATGTTTCGTCTTTACCTTCCACCATTATCTCTCTCGATGGTTGGGAAGAGGCGGAAGGGAGGAGCTGAGGGCAGGTCGTCACTCAGCTGGTACTGCATCACCGTTTGCTGCAGGAGGAGGAAGAAAATAAGTGATGCGTGAAGAGAAGAACAGAGTCAGAATAAACCACAAAGAGGACATCAGTGGAGTGGGTGGTCCTTCAAATGCCGTTAGCACCAGGTCAGATTTCAGTTTCAGGCTGTTTTTGTGCTCAGTTTATTATGAACACCTTGCTTATCCAGCAGCCCTGCACCTTCATGACATCACAATGTTCTGGTTGTTTATTCAGGTCCAGTCTCACCACGATGCTGCTGCAGAATAAACAGAGTGAGGGTGGGTGGTGGTGGGTGAGCTCACCTCTCCCTGGCTCGGACACAGTCTGAGGATCCGGTGGTTGTCGAATTCATCTAGTCGGACGGCCTGGTGGAAGCTGCACTCGTCAACTCGAACGGCTGCACCATAACCTAGCAACAAAAACCACAGCCAATCAGAAACTGCTACACCAAGTGCGACACCTGAAGCACAGCGAGGCGTTGTCCTGCAGAGGCTATCGCAGGTGTAAATGGATGTGTGTATGTGTTACCTCTCAGCTGTGACTTTCCAATGCTGAACTCCTCATTCAGACCAATTCTCATTTCTAGTGAATGAGAAGATGTGAAAAACTTGAAGTCAGAGCTCTGAAAAACTGCTACCATGACAACTATAGAGTCAATCGGTGTTCCTCACCTGAGCAGGTGGGCATGTAGCACTTGACTCTGATCTCTCCCTCCACGTCGGCCTTCATCAGAACCCCCTGCAGCACACGCAGAGTTTTACTGTCAGTTCAGTGTCTGATGATGAGCATCATCAGAAAATAAGAATCTAATTTTAACTTTACTTAAATCGCTCAAGTCTGGTCGATGTTTACTCACGTTGGAGCCGATGACGACCGACAATCTCTCAATCACGTCCACGAATATCTCACTCTTTCCTCCCTGGAAACACACACACACACACACACACACACAAACATGCGTATGGGAAACTGTGAGGTCTGTTGCTCACGGTCAGTCGTTTGTTCCAGGAAGTGTACGGTGTCCAGCTGGGTTTGGACCATTTACTGGAACATGTTGGAACATTTTTGCCATTTTTGCATTTTGCTATTTACAATCAGAGTGAGGAGACTGATCGTATGAAGTCAGGGGCTGATGTCACACGTTCACAGTCTGAAATGGTGGTAAAGCAGTCTTCCTCTGTTTCTGATGATTAATGACCAGTGACTGATGGAATAAAAGTAAATGGCTTGACTTCACGTCTGTGTCATAGCGTCATCACATTCGACCTCGTGAGGACCAAACAGGTAAACAAGTGTTTACCTGCTCTCTGCTGGACTGGATGGGTCTGGTGGCTGCAGAGCTAGGAGCCACTTTACTCTGTTGAGTCTCTGCTCCAAACTGCAGCAAGAACACAACAACAACAACAACAACAGGGTGGATAAAGAGATTCACACATCCCACAAAGTAAGTACAACAAACCCAGGTTAAGTCTGAGTTATCTGGATTAACTAAACCTAATACTGATCCTGGTCCTGATAACTTGTACAATGCAGCTAAAATAGATGAATGTATATCAGTATAAAAGTATGACTTCATCCACAGATATAAGGACATGAAATATTAACATATGATATATAACATATATAACATATGATAAACTATATAATGCAAAGTGCTTCAGGATAATACATCTGACCTCTGACCTCTGACGGTCAGAGGTCAGATGTGGTCAGGTGTTGTGTTGTTGGTGTGAGGTGAACCCACCAAGCCGACATTACTGAGGTCAAACAGACTGAAGGGTCGAGAGGAGACGGCCTCAGTCTGGATGAAGTTCTTCAGGACATCAGAGGACGTTGTCTGGATGTAACCATAGTCCTAGGTGAGAGAGAGAGAGGTTTATTACTGTCACTTTATGTTCAGTTTCAGATTACATCCCAGATTTCTGATCCTTCACAGTTACAAAATACAGCAGCTTGACCTCTGACACTTAGACTGACATCATTTCCATCATTCCCTGCTGCTTCCTGCTGCACAGCCTTGTTCCTCAACTCAACAAGTCTCTGATGAACAGATCAGACCCGAACTCACCACCACCTCGTCCAGCAGCTCATAGATGAGGGCAAAGTTCATCTGCACCGACCTCTCTGACAGGCTACCACAGTAATCTTTAACCAGAGCTGTTAACCTGAGGACACACACACACACACACACTGATTCATTTGTCTGATCTTGTGTCACCTCTTGTTATCAGAGAAAACCTCATAAAACTACAGAGTGAGTTGTGTTAATGCGTTAGGGATGAGTGTGTGCGGCTGCAGGATGGTGTGACGTTCCTCTCTGAAGACACACACCTGTTCAGGAACTCAATGACAGTGAAGGGTGAGGAGTTGTCTGTCGTTGTGGCAACCCAGTAGAGTCCTCCCTGTCGGACATGGACGAAGTGAAGGTCTTTGTGACTCTGAAGAAACAAAAAGGAAAATAAAAGTGTATTTGAGTCTCAATAACGACCAAACAGAGAATTCCTGTAATGTGATTGTCCGTTGACTGACAACATCCTGACACACACACACAGACACGCAGTAGTGTTACCATGACAACTGGAGGCTGGTCTCCTGTCAATGCCGTGACCTTCTCATAAAAAGTGTTGACGACATCACTTCCTGCCTCTCCACGGACTGGTGGTCAGGTTAAGAAACATATGCTGCTTCATTATTAACTTGTCTGTTTTTAATAGTCTGACATTTCAATGGAAACTTCTGATTCAGCAAATCTGGTCTCCTCTGGGAAAATCACATTCACCTCTCCCTAGCAGTAGGCTTAGCAAGGTGTCCGAGCTTTCGACTATTATTCTCATTTTAAATATGATTAAACAGAGAGTAACTCGATGTCTGTTGATTTTGTTGGGGGATATTCATTACTACACTATTTAAATCTATGACTAACTAACAGAGCTCAACGAACAGTAACTTATGAAAACATATGCAAAGACACAAATGTGCAACTTATTCAGAAATCAACTTCAAGTTATGAAGATGCCTACCTGTTTGAAAACACTGCAAGTTTGGTTTATTATGATGTCAGTATCACATGTTTCAGATATTATTGCTAATAAGTACTGTTAGCTTGGCTTTGGCTCATTTTTTAATGTCCTAAAGTGTTTGTCAGTGGACAAACACAAATGTACATGTTTATTTTTGGCCCCTGTTATTTCCATCTGTGGGAGGAGGTGGTGAGGATACAGTCTTTGTAGATGAGGTGGTCACCCTTCGAAGACAAGATGAAGATCTGAGAGATCATCCTGCTGGAGACAGGAGTGAGAAACAGAGACAGAAGTCAGTCCATTGCATACTAAATCTAATTTAGCTCCTTCCAGCTTTCAGAGACATTACTGTGGTACAGGTGCTCCCCCTGCCGATGACAGTCAGTAAAGACCTGGAAACGCCATGATCATCTAGTACGTGCAGCTGCAGTGTGTGTGTGTATGTAACAGGCAGCTCAAGCCAGAACACAACATTTTCTCTTTTGGAGAAAACCTGGCACCAAACTCCAGTCCATATTCCTCCAGTTGTAGATATCATAATCAATAATCGATACTGCGTTGAGTCGCTGTGACCAAAATTCTCCACTGGGCACAGACAGGGACGTGTACATCCACAAACCCAAATTAAAACAGCAGTTGTCAATAGCAAATTGATCTCATGTCGAATTTATCAGAAGCTCCAGACATTTTAACACACACACACACACGTGAGGACTCAAAATAAGGCAAAGTGTGTTAAATCGACAAAATAAAAATTAAAAAAAGGGACCGAGTTTTGTTTTAACTGTGAGCATGTCGCATTGATTTCAAGAGTTATGTACTTCAGTAACTTCATTACTTACCCTCAGTAGGCTGACAGGCTGTGAAACGGCTTTAAATCGGTTAAAATGTTAGTTTATTCATCCATAAATGGAAGTTAAACTGCAGCTAACATCAGACTGGTTAATAAATTAGCTAGATCTCAAAAATCCATCCGTGAGACGATCGTGGTAAACTGGTCAACACTGACAAGATTTCACAGCTAAAACAGACAACGGACTTGTGAATATATTATCTGGAAAACGGAATATCATGTGTTGTGTTTAACTAGCCGCCTAGCTCTCGTCTGACAGACCGGTGTTTACAAACCGGGTTAGCAGATGGCTGTTAACCGCACAGCGCCACCTGATGTACGGGCGGGGAAGCTACTCATAGTTAATGAAGCCTAATTTTAGAGGTTGATAAATTTATGCGGATAATTATACTCTTATTTGTGAAATATACAATTTTATACACACTTCAAAAAAGCAGTTGTTTGGTGATTTAGTCATATTTCACTGAACGTTAGCTTGTAGCTACGACATCCGAACAACAGGGGGCGGTAGATGGAGTGATTCATACGGAAATGGTTCATGTTGGCAAAGTAGAGGATTTCCACATTAGCGTCGGCTTCTCCTGTGTAGTTCACCATGAAGTAAGTGAATATAGTTATATTAAACAGGGTGTTTGCTTTTCTGTTTACTATTTGTGCTTTAGTTATCATGTCGCTGGTTCTTTCTTCTGTCGCACGTTAGCCTGCTACCTCGTGCTAATGGCTAACAAATGTTGAGTTAGCCGAGCCGCCTTTACTCATGCTCCTCAGGTTTTGGCGAAAGCGAGTCGTTTTTGCTTTTAACTACGAGTCAGTTGCCTAAAGCCTTTGCCAAATTATATAAGAAATAAATGAATAAATCAAAAAGTCGCTTCTAAAACCGAAAAAACATTGACGTTAACCGCTAACGTTTGTGGGAAAGTGGTAAAAAATAAAAAATAGTCATAATGTGAGTGGAGTTTGGTGTGATGGTTTCACTAAGCACAGAATCAGTGTATATTTTCACAAGCGATTTTACTGTAGTATCTCATTTGTACGTCCAAATTGTTGTGTGTATATAGCTATTTATAAACTTATTTTAGTCACTCAAGTGTAAATGTAAATACATTACCCCCTTACTTTGCTCCTCAAAGTATCAAAACATCATTGGGCAGATTTTATAACACTAGATTGTACACTGTGTTTCACTTGAACATGTGATGGACAAGTGGCGGACAGCGAACCAGGTCAGTGGTGAATAAATTGTGTGTCCTCTCTATCCAGTCCACTAACAAAGGTGAAGCTGATCAATGAGCTGAACGAGCGGGAGGCTGATCTCGGAGTCAATGAGACCGTTTCCTGGCACACTGAGTACAAAGACAGCGCCTGGATCTTTGTCGGTAAGTTGGATCCCCCGGTCGCGAAGGTTTCGCTCCTAACATGTTGATGACGTGATTTCCTTCTTTCCTCTTTGCAGGAGGTTTTCCATACGAGCTGACTGAAGGCGACCTCATCTGTGTCTTCTCCCAGTACGTACATCCACTCTCTCTCTCTGATACTCTAACACTGTGAGACAATGTGAGAACTTACTTTCGCTGAAAACACACTCAGGTATGGAGAGATTGTTAACATCAACCTGGTGCGCGACAAGAAGACGGGGAAGTCCAAAGGTTTCTGCTTCATCTGCTATGAAGACCAGAGGAGCACCATCCTGGCTGTGGACAACTTCAATGGCATCAAGGTGAAGAAGCCTGTTGTTTCAGTGTCCCATCTTTATGCTAAGCTAAGCTAACCTCTGTAAAAAGCTGAATCGGTGTTGTGCTTCTGTTGTCAGATCAAAGGTCGGACCATTCGTGTGGATCACGTGAAAGACTACCGTCCTCCAAAAGACTCTGAGGACATTGACGACATCACCAAACAGCTGAGAGAGGAAGGCTGCGCTCCCAAAGTCCGTCAGTCCTCCTCCTCTTCCTCAGAGGAAGACGAGCAATACATCATACCCGTGAAGAAGCCCAAGAAAGGTGAGGCTATTTCCTGTTGTCTTTGATTCGCCTGATGCCAGATTTGAGATTTATACTTCCTGTTTTGTCTCTCAGACAAAAAGAGAAGAAGAAAAAGAAGAAAGAAAAGAAGGAGAAGAAGAAGGCGGAGGAAAGGAGAAGGAGAAGAAGAGTCGGGGAACCTCCTCTTCCTCCTCATCACCTCCCCCTCCTCTTCATCGTGTTCCTCCCACGACTGCCGGCCCGGTCAGAGTCAAAGAGGAGAAGGAGGACGCTGGCTACGACAAGTACAACCAGAGGGGGGCGCTGCCGGGAAGACATGAGAATGGGCAGAGGACAAGGGAGAACGAGAGACCCTGGAGGGAGGAGGAAGAGGAGGGAAGGAGGAGAGATGAAGACAGGAGGAGGGACAGAGAGGGAGAGAGGAGAAGAGAGACAGATTGGGACAGAGACCACGATAGAAGAAGAGAGATGGATAGAGACAGAAGAAGAGAATTAGACAGAGAGAATGACAGAAGAAGAGATATGGACAGAGATGGTGGGAGAAGAGAGATGGATCGGGACAGAGATAGTGACAGAAGAAGAGAGACAGACAGAGACAGCGACAGAAGAAGAGAGATGGACAGAGACAATGACAGAAGAAGAGAGGTGGACAGAGACAGTGACAGAAGAAGAGAGACAGATCGGGACAGAGACAGTGAGAGAAGAAGAGAGACAGATCGGGACAGAGACAGCGACAGAAGAAGAGAGACGGACAGAGACAGAGACAGCAGTAGAAGAAGGTAGGCAGACAGATGCTTCTGGATCTCTTAGGTTCTATCAGTTCTGTGTAAAGTGTCTCTGGATGTTGTCTTCAGGAGGACATGTCCAACCTGCTCCTGTGGACATAGTGAAATGTGTGTTAAAAGCACAGATGTGCAGAGTGTCCCTGCTTTGTAAAGTGAAATGTTTTTGTTGTTGATTTAATTTTGTAATAAAAACAAATATAATCTTCTGTGGCATCAGAGTGGCTTTTAAACTAGACTGATCTGCGACATTCAGCACAGACACTCTGGAGGAGGTTGACTCTGTTTTAAGAGGGCGCAGGTGAGCCGGGCTGTTTCCAGGTAAAGACGTTCACGAGGTTGTAAATTCAAGTGACAGTGGAAAAACTGAGATAATAATAACAAGCTGAGACATGAAGAGACAAACTGTGATGCAGGTCAGTGAGTCCATCATGCCTTTCACTGCTGCAGGTGACGACACAGAGACCAAGATGCCGAGGACCGACGCGTTGTGTGGTTGTACATGATCCACCATGTTCTGGTTCCACCTGGCGACAGAGCCGAGGGTGAGGGTGTGAGATGAGGAGGCTCCTCAGGTGAGCTATGGCTAACAACAGCAGCAGCGTCAGGATCATCGTGCTTTTGGATTGGTTAAACCCAGTCTGTTCAGATCAGAGGACGCTATTTAGCTTTAACACTCTTTAGCCCTTACAATAGGTTATACTTATAAACCACCCTTTGCCCCTATGTCTAGTGTTTTTGACATGAGTCAGTGTTTCTTCAGATGAATGAGTTGTATGTTCATGAGTTTTTTTCATCCAGGTTTTGCTCAGTTGCAAATCTGATTTCACCATTTTGCAAAACACTTGACTTTTTCCACTCAATAAAACACATTGTGCACTTATGATGCACAATATTAAGCACAGGCTGTAGAAGTCAAACACTAATACAGTACAGGTGTCATAGTTTAAACACAACAAAACTCTTCACACACGACATGAAACCAGTCCAGTACCTCCAGTAGGTAATACTGTGACTGTTACTGGGTTGTGAGTGTTTTTATAAAACATAAAATACCTTTTTTTCTTTGTAGAGTAAACTGGAGCTACACACCCTGATCATTGTGTTTACATTTCTTCAGTGGTGCTCTGGTCTTGTTCTGGTATGTGTGTGTGTGTTTGATCTGAGTTTGGTTTTGAGCACAGACGAAACGGGTTTGCAGCATGTGTTTGGTTTTTTCAACCAAAGAGCCAGAGACTCTCTTCAGGGTTTAAAGAAATGTGTGTTAGCAGTTGTGAAAACGTGTGAATTGTAACTTGCTCACACTTGCAGTAAAACTCTCACTTACTGCAGCAGTTCATGGAGTTTTTGCTGACTGTCATAAAACAATGAGAATCATAAAACAATTACAAAGTCTGGGGCTCCTACATGCAAGGGGGGGGGGTCACCTTTGACCTTTGACTACACCTGCCAGAGCTGCACTCCTTCACATGATAAAACTGCGTATTGTTCATATATCGCTTGTCTCCATCTGCCAGGTCCCCCCCCCCCCTCTGAACCTTCAGTGTTGCCTCTCTGTCAAGGATTGTGATCCCTCTGGTGTCGAGTTAATGTTTGACATGCCAGCAGAGATATAAAGGCCCTCAGTGAAGCATACCTCCTGCTTTTCATCACCTGTGTTGTGCGGTATCCTGCCCCGTCTTCACCCTAATCAGCTGCTGTTTGGTCCCAGAAACAAAGGAGACATCTGGATTTTGTTTTGTTTTGGTCTATAAGGTTTTTTTTTGTTTGTTTGTTTGTTTTGCCACCATGAAGAGACTCATACTTCATTGTCTGAAGTGGATGTGGTTCCACAGAAACTACATCATCATCCTGCTCACTCCACTGGCCATCATTGCTCTGCCGATCGTAAGCCCTACATCGGTGAGTGTGTGTTATTTTGTGTGTTAATGTGGCATTGGAGGTAACGGGCTGTTTCGCTGTGTTTGTCTTGGCTCGAACATCACCGCTGTCTTTCCAGATTCTTGTTTGCATGTTCATGTTTGCTCTCTCGCTCAGTGTCTTTCAGAGGGATATATCAGGGAAGCCGTTTTTACTCATTAATAATGTTCGTTGTTCACTTTATCAACACCTGGTGAGCACCTCCACATTAACCTTCACTGGGCTGCTGCTGACGACCACTGTACATGACATATACGTTATTTTCTCAATGCAGTTTAATGGAGCGATCAATGGTTCGATACCATCTTCTCAATGTGAGAGCATGAACTCAACACTGTGGGGTTATTAACTGTTGGTCAGAATAACAAACAACACGTTTACACTGAAAGGATGAATAATAGAAAACAGAAAACACAACACATCAACACAAACCACCATGTAAACCAGCTGTCACTCTCAGGTCTCCAGTGTAAACCACTTGATCCCAGAGAAGAACAAAGTGCTTGTACTCACCTGTCATGTGACCTGTATGTAATATGTCACATGCGTTTGATTAGTGATTATTTTATGATGAATTTTAACGACGCCATTAGATAAATGTTCACTTTGTCCCTTCACTGTCGTGAACTTTCACCTGTTTCCCTGTTTACAGTCTTAATTCATAACAGTCATTGTCCCCTGGTTCTGATTTGTTCCAATTCATTTACATCTGATTCACTCACTTCACATTTGTTCTTAGTCTTGTCATATATTTCTTATCCGTCCGGAGTAGTGGTGTTATAAAAGCTTTTAACTTTTTATCACCCCACTTTTGTTATGAGCATTGTTCAGGTATGAGCCAGGCCTCTCTCCGCTGTGTCCATTGGGCTTGCCCGCATACCTGCCCCCCTTTTACATTTGCCCCTTGTTATTCCTTAGATAACCTCACTCCTAAATACGCCTCTGACTTTAGTGACCCGGTACCACCAGATTACAGCTCGTGTCAAAGGGTGACAGGACGTTTGCTGCTAGAGCTTGTAAAGCTCTTTGTAATATTGTTATGAAAAGTTCTGTATGAACAGAGTTGATCATCATTATTATTATTTATTGTCCAGATTTTACAGCTTTGTCAATTTTCCCTCTTACTTTACTTTGAGTGAATGGGACACAAGATGCCTAAGAGCTATCTCACAGATAGTATACTGTAATGATGCAGCTGCAGTTTGCGTGTACATGTAATAAGTAACTTCATGTGTGTTAATGTAATTAACACGATTTGTTTTCCCTTTATCTCACTTTCTCTTCAGTTTAGAAAAGCAGACGGCGTCGCTGAGCGTGTGGCCTGCTGAGTTGAGCGAGGTCCCCACGCTGCGTGGCAGTGGAAAGTTTTGTGTCGGATAGTTTAAACAGTCTTAAAGAAAAGGTTTTTTTTTTTTTTACGGAGAACCCATAAAGAGTTATCATCAGAGACAAGAGCACGACAAACTGTTTGTTTTATGATCAAGGGTTACTGCTATCTGCACGAGTAAAATCTTATTGCCTTTTAAAGAGACGCCAAAGATAAGGCGAAGGACGCGAAAACTGACGTTCTGCAAATGCTGTGTGTGTGTGTGTGTGTGTGTGTCAGCTCCTGTGTGTGTCTTATGTCATCTATCAGTATGAAAGTATAAAATGTGAAAACACTGCGCCAGTGATGGGATGTTTTGTCACTTTTTAACTCAGAATATTTAAGCTTGCCTGTCATTTCTGACCTGTGTATGTACATATGTGTGTTCACAGGAAGCCAGATGTGGTTTTGCTATCATCCTCATGGCTCTGTATTGGTGTACAGAGTGTATGCCTCTGGCTGTGACCGCCCTGTTGCCAGTCGTCCTCTTTCCTATGATGGGCATTATGACGGCCTCGGCGGTACGGACCTTATTTATACTGATATATAACTTATATGTACCTGTGCTGGAGGTCAGGTGACCTGAGTTCACTGAGTCAGGGGCACAAGTCTTTGCTTTAAACAAATGTACCAATACAACAATGTAAAAATACTCAGTTACAGCAGGTGCAGGCTCCTCAAGTTCACCAGAGAGGATGTCAGATGATTTATGATGTAATGAGGAGGAAAAGTATCTTCTATAAGTTTACAGACGTTTTGACATAAGACCTTTTGTCGGGGGCCACAACCATAAGGATTAGGAAAAAAATATGAAGTACATGACTAGATTTGCTTTATCTCACCCAGTCAAGTGAGGTTTACGACTGGACAGTTATTTTCAGGATGTACTGTAGCTTTACAGACGAGAACAAACCTGCTGATCCCAGTGTTTTTAACTTTAGCTCATAAAACAAATTAGATAATACATTACGTCTGCTTGCACATGCATGCTCTGTTTGATTTGCACATATTTGGATTATTGATTATCCTGCTGGTGTTTCAGGTCAGCATTGAATATCTGAAAGACTCCAACATGCTGTTCATGGGCGGCCTGTTGGTCGCCATCGCCGTGGAGCAGTGGAACCTCCACAAGCGCATCGCTCTCCGAGTTTTGCTGCTGGTTGGTGTTCGTCCCTCCCTGTAAGAGCAGCTCATCTGTGTACACTACAGCAGCGGATCAACACAGCCTCCAAAGATCTCGTTCTTTTTCACATCACATTTATTTACACTGACAGCTCTAACCACTTTTGAGTAATTTCCACAACAGCCAGAGGCGTCAACATCTTAACAAGTTGTCCAATATTATTTGTGCTGTGGCCCTGAGAGCATACGCAGAAACACAAAACAAAAGCAAATCCATAAAATCATGAATTAACTGGGGGAAATAAAACTGGAAAGTGAGAAAACACAACAATCATGATAAATAACGCTGTACCACAAGTGTAAATCATGGTGCTCATGGATCTCCCTCCTCTCACAGGTTAATGATGGGCTTCATGATCGTCTCGTCCTTCCTCTCCATGTGGATCAGCAACACAGCCACCACGGCCATGATGCTGCCCATCGCCCAAGCTGTGCTGCAGCAGCTCAAAGCCACCGAGCTCCGGGCAGAGGAACGAGACTTCGAGGCTGCATTGGCAGCGGACAACCAGGGGTTTGAGCTGGAGCCCAAAGAAACCACGCAGGACAAGAAACAGCTAGAAACCATGGCTCAGCAGGAGGACAGAGACGGTAAGTCTCTGTGAGTTTCTACCACATTGTTAGGTTTTAATTTTGAGTAAACTTTACAATAACTGTGACTTATCGGATGTGTCGGGCTCCAGTTGATCATGAGAGGAGTTTAACCTCAGCGCAGGAGACCAGGAGACAAGCCATGGACGCCAAGTACGAGCTCCTGACCAAAGGGATGAGTCTGAGCGTTTGTTACTCTGCCAGCATTGGAGGCACGGCCACGCTCACCGGCACGACCCCTAACCTCATCCTGAAGGGCCAGATTGATGAGTAAGACTACACAAACATCGCTGATCACACACACACAGAAGAGTGATGTTCCAGATAAGTGATCTCCTTTCGTCTCTCCATCTTTTGTGAAGGCTCTTCCCTGGTAACAACGACGTCATCAACTTTGCCAGCTGGTTCGGCTTTGCTTTTCCCAACATGATTCTCATGCTGATATTTTCCTGGCTCTGGCTTCAGTTCATGTTCCTGGGCTTCAAGTAAGGAAACTGGTCTGGTACAGAAAGTCCTCATGGGTGCTGCATTAAACAACAGGACCCAGCTCTCATTTAACCACTTCAGTGACCTTACTCCTCACTTCAAACATTTCACACATCATCTACTGACCAAAGCACTTTCCTCCTCCCTTCAGCCTGAAGAAGTCATTTGGCTGTGGCATGAAGAGCGACAGAGATAAGGAGGCGTACGCCGTGATGAAGGAGGAGTACCGCAAACTGGGGCCCATGAAATTTGCTGAGGGGGCTGTCCTGACCATCTTCGTCCTGTTGGTGCTCCTGTGGTTCACCAGGGAGCCGGGCTTCATCGACGGCTGGGCGACAGTGCTCTTCAACAAGGATGAAGCGTGAGTCTCCTACTTTCTTCATTAATAACGCTTGTGCACCACATTTTAACAACAACAACAACATGTAATATGTGTTGTCACCTTCTGTTGTTCCTCAGGTTTGTGTCAGATGGAACTGTAGCTATCTTGATCGGGATGCTCTTCTTCGCCATCCCCTCCCAACTGCCCAGGTGTGGAGGCTATGGTGATGATGAAGAAGGTAAAAAAAAAAAATCCCTAACAATATGTTTCTCTTGATATTCATGTGTCCTAGATATGAGAGCTGGGTGACAGGACACTGCTCTTTCAGTGTCATGACTGTTTCATGTCTCACACAGGTAAGAAGATCAGGACTCCTGCCACACTGCTGAACTGGCAACTGGTCCATGAGCGAATGCCCTGGAACATCATCCTGCTCCTGGGAGGAGGCTTCGCTCTGGCTGCTGGCAGTGAGGTAGTGTGTTTCCCGCTTTTAGGACTTCATATCTAACCAATATGCCTTCACATGTGGGCAGATTCTGTCTATTATCTTTTCTAATTGGTCCAGATGTGGAAGTAACATCTGAGATAGATCCAGATCCATCCACACCAGCCATGATACTAGCAAGACCAATGGCTGAGCTCAAAAAGATCAACATTTCTTGCAGAAATCCGGTCTGTCCAAGTGGTTGGGAGAGAGCTTGACTCCCCTGCAGGAGATCCCTCCCTACGCCATCTCCCTGCTGCTCTCTTTGCTGGTGGCGACGTTCACCGAGTGCTCCAGCAACACAGCCACCACCACACTGTTCCTACCCATACTGGCCTCAATGGTAAGCTGAATACAGAAAAAAAAATGTCCACAACCTGATTCGTCTTTATGTATTAAACCACATGCGCTGCCATGTTTTTCTTCTTCTTGTGGTTATTTAGGCCATAGCTATAAAGATACACCCACTGTATGTGATGCTGCCCTGCACCATCGCTGCCTCTCTGGCCTTCATGCTGCCGGTGGCTACACCACCCAATGCCATCGCCTTTTCCTTTGGAAAGCTCAAAGTCTTCGACATGGTGAGATTCACACACGTGACGTCCATCAAACAGCACCTCTGTTACAAGTATCATTCACATGAGCAATGTTCAGGGCTCTTGGGTCTAATTAAAAAGTCAATAATAGTCAGGAGGTTGTGTCTTTGCTGAAGCAGGAGGGAGGTAAACGTCCTTTACACTGACTGTCGTATGGAGGTAATGAGTCCTTATGAGATAATTCATTTAATTAATACAATGTGGATCCATTGAAGCGGCACACAAAGGACGGATTAACCACTTGACACTTGAGAGGACGAGCTTCCTGGAAACACTGTTGTTATGATACTTGCAGCTGTGATGAACTGTGCGTCTCATACCCGATCGTGTGTCGTGTCGTGTTCTTCCAGGTGAAAGCTGGCTTCATGCTGAACATCATTGGGATTTTGACCATCAACTTAGGCATCAACACCTGGGGATACGCCATGTTCGACATGGGCACCATACCTCCGTGGGTCAACATAACAAGTAAACCCTGAGTGAGGGAGGACAGAAAGAGAGGGTGAGATGGAGCTAGCTGAAATGGTGTGTTATCATAGGATCCCTTTGCTGATAAAAAAAAAAAAAAAAAAGTTTTCAGGGCCTTTTTTAAAGGAGGGAGAAACTGCTGCAGTTGTAGCTGTTGTTGCTTTACAACAAGAAGGGGAGGAAATGAACGGTCGGCCACAGTGATGATGATGAACGAAGAGCCTGATCTGAATTTAAACACCTTTTAGTCCCAGTTGCACATCTCGACTGTTTTATCTTCTGTACAACTGAAGCAGCCGATGCTCCAGAACAAAACTCCCAACACTGAGATAAACTATCAGTCCTATCAGTTTAGTAGCTGCATCTTGTAACACACTCTCACCCGTCAGCGTTCAGCACTTCCTCGTGTCTTTCCAGTGACTGAACGACAGAGAAATGATGTGGGTTTTTTTTTTTTTTTGCTTTAAAAAAAAAGACTGAGGTTGTTTCCTTGTATACTTTCCCCCTAAATGTGATGTCATCTCATTGATCTATTTATCATTGACCGATCACGCGGAGGTGAGTGATTATTCTGAGCAATGTGTTTACAGACACTGTGTAAATGAGGTGAAATTGATTTAATTGTATCAGTTAATTTAACTTATTGGTCATTGTTTTATTTTTTATCAGTGTTTTTGTCACACTGTTTTTTTTTTTTTTATCATTAACAAACAGTGACTCTTTACATGTAATTTGTGAAGACGCACGTGTAAACGGCTCAGTCACTTTCTGTAAAAAAAACCTCCCTTTGATGAATACAGGTTAATTTTTTATTTTTCCTGTCAATCATCACACAAGAAGATTGATTACTACCACTCTCATGACTCAGGCTGCTAAATATGATGAAGCTACCTCCACATGCATTTTGATTAACGTCTGGAAACATGGGGCAACAGATAGCACGGCTCTGTCCAAAGGTAATAAAATCTGTCCACCTGCACTTTAGTTTACTGATTAACATGCTATATCTTGTTTCTTTAATCCAAAAACTGCAGCATAAAACTGTTATATGCTGGATAAAGTCTTGACTGGCACTTGATGACTTTCCAGAAGTCACTCCTCTTAACCCCCCCCCCCTTTTTTTTTTTTTGACCCTTATCTTCCTGTAGCGATAAAAGAAACAAGATCGAACATGTTGATCTGTGATTTGTAGTTGGTTGATTTTATTCATCTAACTGTTGGAGAGAAAAAATGAAAAGAAGGTGGTTTTACAAAGATGTGAATCTTCTTCCTTTCAGCAAACCAACTCCAGTCATTCTTTGTATCGTACGTCTACACAAAGTTGAGGTGACGCTGAAAAAATGTCTCTCTGTATCAAGGAAGGTGAAACACAGAAAAACGCACAAGTCAATAGCAGGAAGGTGTTACTTGTATAGTGAACAATGAGCACAGATGAAAAGGTTGGTTGAAGGATAACTCTGAGATAAGAGGCTGCCAATAGCATACGATCTGAGTGGAGGTCAATATCTATTGAGTTTATTACAGTTAAATGTAATAAACTGCAGATACAGAACGTCCTCGCAGGTGAATGTAGATTTTCTTTCTCTTTTTTTTTTTTTCCACATAACATTGTCATGTACCAGAGCTGTTTATGTTTTCTGATAATAAAGCATTATCATGTAAACAGTGCACACTGTCTCTCTGTGTCTTTCATTCACAGTATTAACAGTCAACACACTGAGCTTTTTCAAAAAGTCCCATAAATCTTTATTTATTTTTTTTTACTTTTGTTCAGTCACACTGACATTTGAATTGTTCAAAAACTTTACATCAGTTCAAAATAATTTGTACACACGAGTCACAATCGATCATAAATAAAATCTGCTCTACGCACGTCTTCTGTGTCGAGACTGACGACGTTAAAACATTCAATCAAGTCAATCTGAGCCCATCGGATTCTCCGCCTCCTCGCGACCTCGCGACCTTTGCTCCTTGTAAAACTCAACAATCAGCAACAAAAAGAACAGAGTCATTCAGATGTTAATCACAAGTGACAATCTCAATCAGACAGGTGCATTCAAGTAATTTCCTTTCATCCAGATCTGTCACAAGTACAGATGTTTCCTCTTTCTTCTTCGTCTTCTTCTTCTTCGTCTTTGCAAATGATTTGCAGTGTTTGAACACACGTGCTGTAACAGACAGACGGGTGGAGTTTTACTGCAGTTTAAGTAGAATCACTCAACTGGTTTTCAAGTGCATCGAATCAAGACAAGGGAATAAAGCCAGAGATTCATCTGGATACTGTCGGAGTACCGCTTGTACCACAGCACAGATAAAGAGAGAGAGAAAAGCCCAGTGTGCATATTACAATTTAGAGGCAAAAACAAAACAGTTCAGGGATTGATTTCTTTTTTTCCCCTCCTGTGTGATATAAATGCCCTTGAATAAAAGCAGATCAACACACTCAGGTCCGAACTGACTAGAAATGACGATGAGGATGAGAAATAACTGAGAAGCAGCACAGCACGTGAGGACAAGGACGTTCATGAGAGACAGGCGACACGGAAACAGAAACATTAGATGATTTCTACTACATTCCCCAGTCTTCCTCCACGTTTTCCTCTTCCTTCTTCTTCTTCCATGAAGACTTTGCAAACGTTTCAAAACTCAAACTCGGACAGAAAGTTCATAACGGCTTCTTTCTGGTCTAAACAAAACAACATGAGGCTGGACGAGAACAGTTTATACACACACACACAAAAGATGATGATGAAGTAAGTTTATGGTCTGATCAGCTCACTGATTCCTTATTGTTGTCTTTGTGGAGCCGTGTGCTTTGATCCAAGTCAATAAACACATACGCCCTATTGTTAATACAGGTTACACAACTCTGAGGACTAAGTAAGGAACACAGGATTAAGGAAATAGGAAACAGGTCTGATAAAGTCAGAATGACTAAACTACTGCCTACCATGTAGAAAATGTGCTAACAGGTGTTTTTTCTTTCTTTTTTTTTTGTTGTTTTTTTTTTGTTGGAAATCTATTTGAACCTTGTTAAAACCAGATGAACCACATTACTGACACTTAAATTCATATATTTCTACCAGACCAGTAATCATGCTTCAAACCGACAGAACAGACAATCATACAAAGTACAGAAACACACACACACACACACACACACTCGCTGAGAGATAATTTCTTCAGAACTAATGTGAAGGATTTTCTTCGCATCTATTGGTGATAATCTTCATCACTGTGTTTTCATCACCTGAAACTCTGACGCACTGAGAAACAAAACACTGACGGCTGGTTTTTCACCTCAAGGCCTCCATACAGTCGGTGCTCCTCCTCCACCACCACCACTATTATCTGGTTGTAATTTACAATCTCACCACTAGGTGTCACTAAATCCTCCACACTTGTTCTTCCACATCCTAAAAAACACACGTTTAGATGCAAGATTTGATTTTCCTAACATCTACAGGAATGGAAAAAAATAATTTCTATCATTATTTTTTTTTTTTTTTTTTTCACTTCACAACGTGGCGACAGAATGAGAGTCGTTGGGTGTCCGCCCCCCCCCCTCAAGAAAAGTTGCTCACTTGCTGGTTCATCACGTTACAAACACACTGTTGTTTTTGTTTGTTTGTTTGTTTTTACAGTGATGCCACACCGAGCTGTGTTTGTGTGAACCAGTCTTTCTTTTACAGACACACACACACACACACAGATTGTAACTGACACATCTGTATCTGGGTGTTTTCTGGATGGCGTTCTCTCAGCAGGAGAGGGGAAACAGAGAAAGAGATAGAAGAAGAAGAGAGAGAGAGAGAAAGAGAGAGAGAGAGAGAGAGAGATTACTGGATTGACAGCATGATAACCCCTCCAGTTGTACTCTGATCAGTCCCTCAGGTCAGTCCGTACATCCACCTGTCTCTCGTGCTGGTGTGTGTCGTCTCTATGTCCCACCGTTGTACGAGTAGTCTGCCTTGTTGTGCATCACCAGCTTATTGTCCACAAAGTAGAAGCTGTCAGACTGTGTCTCATACGGGTGCAGGACCATCTCTCTGACTGTGAACACACACACACACACACACACACAGGTCTTGTGAGGATCAATAAAGGAGTCTTTTAGTATTCATTCTTCTCTTTGTACATTAATGAGTGTAGGATAAACAACATGGTTCATGCACACACAGTTCAGCCGACACCTCTGAGACCCTTGAATTATCAGCTTCAAAACAAAAGCAGGATTCAGATTCACAATACTGGAAGAAAACAAGTGTAATGTATTGTCGATGACTATTTTTGCAAAGTATTGATTGATTGATTGATTGATTGATGAGACTTACTGATGTCCTCAGACAGAGGCGGGAACTCGTAGATGTGTTCACAGGTGTTCTTGCTGCTGGGCATGCAGAAGCCAAACTCAAAGTCGAAACTCTTGAGCAGCTTCTCTCTGAAATAATGTCTCTCGATCATCCTGAAGTTTTCTATGGGCATGTCTCCGACTGTGAACTCAACGCTGATGACAGAGAGAGAAAGAAAGGTGTGTGAGACTTTGGTGTCCGTCTGCTCAAATAAAGATTGGCACACTCTCTCTTACTTACGTAGCTCCAACTTGCCGCAGCCGGAGGAAAGCCGGGGTGAACTGGTAACGGACGAAGCGGCCGGCGTTTGGGTCGATATCTCTCTTTTCCCCTGCTTTATCTAAGATGTGGATCAGTAAGATCAAATATAACACTTTCTGTTTTGGCTTTTCCACAAACACATTGCAACAAAAAGCGAGGGTTAGATTTAGTTCATGTCTGCAAACCACAAAATGATGTATTTGTTCGGCACAGAAAAAACACATGGAAACTTTAGTTTGATCATGTGGGACAACAGATCACATGGTGTTTACACCACAGGCCTCTTGCTAAAACCTTAGGCTCCATATTTCTACAGTTTTGGCAGACTGGCAGCGTTAGACGAATGTTGCCCAGTTGGCGTGTTTGTGTGGATGTAGTGACGAATATCACTGGGTTATTATGTCTTTGTGGTCAGATTTATCTTAGCGAACTAAGTTACAGATGTGTAAGTTGAATCAAACTGTATAAAAAAGTCTGTGGGATCAATCATACCAGTCGAAACGATACCAATAACAACGTGTATCCAGGGTCTGGTATATTTTGACGAGAGGTGATAAGACTGAAGGTGAGAGAATAGTGGAGAAGCGTCAGGTGTGACCACTCACCTGTGGACGGAGGTTTGGTGATTTCAAACAGCACCGTGCCCGTTTCCATGTCTCTGATCTTGAACCTGGTGAAGTCGATGTTGTAGATGTTCTCGTCCGGGCTGCACAGGTAATCTGATGGAAAGAGACAGAGACAGACGAGACGAGATGACCGAACACTGACCGACATGAAAACACTCAGTAAAAGTAGTTCTAGTGATTAACAGATGTCACCATGTGCTTCAACATTCACATATCCACAGCTTAATAAATGCCACACAGCTGCATCGTGTTTGAGTCACACTCAACTTATAGACTGCTGAACTAACACATTAAAACCTCTCTGTGACCATTTTAGCAGAAGCTGTGTTTCCTCACAACACACACACACACACAGAGCGAGTAAGAAAGAGAAGTGAGTTATTTTCGTTCCTCTAATCCTTCCTGCCCTCACCAGGCAGTGTCACTGCTTATTAGCGTTCCCCAGCAGAGCAGACACTTCCTGCTTCCTGCCTGATCCAATGAAACCACTGGCCAGGAGGAGGTGTAGCTGCAACATCTCTCTGTCGTCTCTCCTCCGGAGACTTGCTCGCCACAAAGCTCCAGTGAATCAAACGGGGGGGATGACATTGTTTCAGGGATTTGAGAGGGGATCACTGCACACACAGACACACACACACACACACGGCAGTCACACTGTGGGTTTCAGCGGTCGGTCAATGTGTGTGATTACACGCCATGTTCGCTTAGCTCAGTGTCTGATTTTTCTCTTTCCTTTTGCTTCTCATCTGGTGCTAACAGATGTGCAGCTGTCTCTGCAACTTTGGCCTTTCCTCCTGACGGACACACACACACACACACACACACACACAGTGCATCAGGTCAGCAGACAGTCAGTGAGACAGTGGCGACATGGACGTCTGTCAGTTGTTAATGACGGTGCTCACCTGGTGAGCGTGTGTACCAGTCCTATGACTGCCGTGGCCCAGGCTCAAATGACCTCTGGGCCTTTTCCTGCACATGTCTTTCCCCTCCTTCCTCTGTCTCTGGCTTTCCTGTCTTTCTCTCACTGCTCCTATAATAGAGGCAAAATGCTAATGCTAATGATCACGAACCATCTCACCAGCTGTTCTCAACTGCATTTCCACTGTAACACATTGCACCATGTCCAGATGTTCCCATCAGCTCCCAGCTGTGTGTCTGTTTTTCCTATTTCTATAGTAAATGTGATGTTCCATGTTAAATGTATTGTGTTTATTTGAACCTTTCTAAAGACAATGAAGGAAGAAGGGCAGTGGATTGTGTTGTAGTGTTAAAAACCAATATGATAATGACAGTGTGGAGCAGGAAAAAGCCGACATTTACCTTATCTGTGGTGCAATACGATGAAGGAGCCTGACCAGCCGGCCACCAGCGGTTTATAAACTCTCACATCGCTCCTGATGAATTGGGGCGACCTCCAATGGCACTTTGATGCCATTAAACCATCGTAGAAGAAGACAACAAGACGGTGTGATTGCAAGAGCACCAGATAAAACCTCACATCTCTTATCTCTCAATGAAACGATTTGATACCAGCGAAACATTTCAGAGATAAGCACCTTTGTGTGGCTCTTCTGTTTTCTGCTTCCTGGATAGTGCTTATTTGTTTCTAACGTTCAACTTCCCCTGAGGGATCGCTCACAACATCCCCAGCATGTTGTTTTTCATGTTTATGTATTCACGGTGGAGGAGCATCCAACCCAGAACAAGAAGAGAGGGGAGCCATACACCCTGAAGCCACAGTATGTTGTCAGCTCCATTTACTGTATGTGCTGAGTGTCCCTGACAGCGCTGATCTGATTCCTTGTGACCCTGCGATGCCTTTGCTCCTCTGTCAGTCTGGATGCTCTTCTAAACACATCAGCTCTGAATACGTCGCTCAGTTTACTGCAAGTCAGTGCAAACACCTGAAGACTCCTTCGCCCACACACACACACACACACACACACACACACACACAAGACAAACAGACAAACAACCCTCAGCAGCCACATCATTTTAATTAATACCAGACAATATCTGTGCCTGCAAGGAGCGGGGGCCATTAATAAACATTTGTGCACAAATGTGTGTGTGTGTGTGTGTGTGTGTGATATACTGAACCACAGCTGGTGTTGTCCTTATCCTTTTGCTAACCTAGTGCTAATTGTTACTTTTGAGCCTCCTAATGAAGTCCCACGAGTCTGAGTTGAGCTTGAATAAGAGACAATGAGTTTGTTATGATGTGCACATATGTGTGTGTGCACTCTGTGTGTGTGTGTATGCTCTCACTTTGCCTCACAAAACCCATGGTGTTTGTAGTAAATGACATGCAGTCTGTTACCTCAAGTCTCACACACACACACACACACACACACACACACACACACTTGGGACATGTTCTGTCTGGGGGTGTTTACTATCGCAGCCCAGAACGAGAGCTGACAGTGATAAACTGGCTTCTAGCAGCAAGTTATCCTCAGTTGGCTCAGTTTCTGTCTGTCTGTCATTGTGTTGATGTGTGTGTGTGTGTGTGTGTGTGTGTGTGCATGCCTGTCTATTTCTGTGTGGACAAATTCTGGTTTTAAACAAAGTCATTGGGGGTCGGGGGCGATGCAGTGAAGTGTCTGGTCACTGCAGTCGAAGCTGAGTTATGCAACACGTGTGAGTGGACTGTTAACAGTCAAAGCTGATCTGAACGCTGCCGTAAACAGGAAGTATGTCTACGAACCACTTCTTCTTCTTCTTCTACACGTCCTAGACTAATATTTCACATGGACAACGTATAATTTAACCGTCATACCCTGTTTAATTACGGTCATATTTTGGTGGCTCTCTGCATCTATAAAGGAAAACAACACAATGTTTGATAGCTAATACTCATATTTAAGTTGTTCCTCACTGACGTTCATTAGCGCCTGTGCAGGAACCAAACACTCCTCTATTTTATGAAGTCAGTGGCTGTCAAAGTATTCACTCCTACAGCTGTACCGGAGCTATATTAAGTTTCTGCTGATGCCAGCTGAACATTTCCATCTCCTAAACTCAGGCTGTCTAGGACTTGTATTTGGAGCCTGATATCATGTTGTGGTTGCTCTTTGGTTTAATATTGGAAAACCAAATGTCCACTTTGACTTTTTAACCTGTTTGCAGAAAAGGCCCCAACGTCACTAAGTTCATCAATAAGGTAAATATTAAGTATTTACTATATGGGTTTCTGTGCTTGTTGATGTGCCTTCAGGTGTCTGTTCATTCAGTGTTCATTTTATGCGTTTAATCCTCACGTGAGTGACGTCACACGGTGAAACAGGTGTGCGTCTCAGTCAAGCGGTGGCCTGCAGGTGTGCAGGACCACAACCTCAGTACAAGTGACATGAGCGTGAGTGACAAGTGAGTATTTTCTACTGTTTGACCTCCATTGTGTTTCCTTGTAGTTGTGCATAGCTGTTGCTGGTCGCCATGCAGCACAGGTTGGATCTCAGTTACCTGCCATGTTGGCTCCATGCGCGCTAGCTAACCCCCCCCCCCCACCCCCGGAGCCGGCTCCACCACATCGGCTCGAAATGCACCGTGTGTAGTTCAAACCAAGTTTATACCTTTATTGTGGTTCATTGTGTGTTATAACTGCACTAAAAGACGGTGTAGTTGGTGTAAAGTGGTGTTTAAGCTAACGCTAACTCGCCACCGGATGTAGCATGCTGCGGATTTCACAATAAAAGGTCTGTCCTGTTGTTCTCCACCAACTGATGTCCTCCTTCCTGTGTTGTCTCTGCAGATGTGGCAGAAATCACTGGTTTACAGCCGGACCAGGTCCAGGTCAGTCCCACAGTTCAACACATGACCCAGATTTGGCAAAAAATAAACATTTCTGAGCTTGTTTTAGCGCTTCACCCAGATACTGACAGAGCAGATCCTAGGAGCCGTCCAGTGTGGAGGGTTTAAGGTCTGTCTCTCTACCACACGAAACCATATTAAAGGCTTATAAACACAAGATGCACGCTGGCAAAAAATTATAGCTGACAATGATAATGATAATGGGATCTGGTTCATAGTTGAGCTGCAGATTGATGGGTCCGTCCTCACTAGAAGTTTCCACAGCCACAGGCCTGTTGTCATGAACGCAGTGCAATATAAACACAATTTTATGCCAGTTTGAAATGATAATAGATCATTATCATACCTTTTTTTTGTTTGTTTGTTTGTTTGAATATTAAAATGCACCACATTTACCAGTTTGAGCTGTTTGGGGTCAGTATGGCATTTTCATTTTCCACCCATAGTTCATAGTTCTTCAAAAGGAGATGTCGTCACTTCATGACGTAGTCTCTTGTAAACTGACTTAATGCAGAAGAAAACATAGATCTGATCAATTTGATCAATAAACAGATAGGAAAATATAATGACAAATACCTTCTTATAATAACCTGAAGGAAGTCTCTTTCTCTACCATTTACTTTTACACAGACTGTCTGTGTGGTCATGTGACATGGGACAGAGGTGAGTGCGGGACATAGACATTTTTAACCAGTAATCCTCTAAGATTAACATGGATTGGTGTGAATTTTCAGGTGCTCAGCACAAACAAACACATGTCGAGGTGTAAATCTTGAGGTCGAACTGACCACAGTGAAAACAGATCAGTCGTTTCTAGCAGCAGAGCTCCATTCACAGCTGTTAGAGCCATTTGCACATTATAAATGAGATTAAATAAGATTTTGTGGCATTTGATTTGATTTGTATTTCAGTAAACCTTTTGAATGAAGCACACGGACTGTTTTATTTTGAAGCTGCACGCGCTCTACAGCTTTAGTGGGCATTTCCATCAAATAGACGGAGCCACAGCTCTGGTGTCCACTCACACCAGTGTTAATAGCTGTTTTAAAAACTTATTGACAAACCACTGAATGATCATGTAGTGATAACTGTTACTGCTCACAGGGGAATCAAGAGAGAGTTGGCAGTGATACGCTCCCTTAATGATGAATATACTGAAGCACTCACGATCGTTTGGCTTTGAGAGACAGTGAAGGAGCTAGACACTCGGGGACTATAAAATAAAAGTGAAGTCATTTTCTTTTTCCCCCTGACTGCCTCTAAGAGTTGTGGAGCGCTTTGCTGAGCATCTAATGTCACTTTGAACTATTCTGCGATGCCACATTATTAATAATAAATACATTTTAAAGAAACGTTTTCTAGCATCACTAAGTCTGTCGTACAGGACGTAGTGTAAAATCTCTCACAGGACACTTTCCGTACAGATGTTCGGCCTGAGACTTTCCCATCAGCCCCCCAGATGTTTGTAAATAGCAAATATTGACATGCTAGTATGCAAAAACTTTGAGATTGAGAACCTTGTGAATGTGGATACCTGTGTGCATGTTAGCATTTAGCTCAGGACAGTCCTCAGAGAGCAGCCGGAGTGAGTGTGGATGTTCAGGTGTGTGCTACGAACAAACAGGGAACCATAACAGCAAAAGCTTTACAGGAACATGTTCTCGTATGAAGCTCGTTGTGTGGGGCGCGGGACGGCGCTGTCATTAACGCCCACGACTCTCAGGTTTGTTTCAGCGGCAGGTTGTTTTTGCCAGCGTGGCTCGGCATGATCGACTCCATTTATCCCACATGAGCAATCAGGGCTGTGAGAGCATCACAAGAGGACAAACACAGAGATGACTTCCTATCACTGCTTCTACATGAGGGTCCCCAAACTCTCACACACACACACACACATGATCAAACACAGATTCAACATGTGAGAGCAGAGGATCACCTATATATGTGCACTATCATACTATACATTATGTTTATTAGATTATATAACTAAGCTCTGATTGAGACAATGGCACTTAATGTCACGAATACAGAATATATACTGTGTGTGACTGAACTTTAAGATTAAGATATACTTTATTGATCCCAGACTGAATCATGAACCCGAGCCGCGGCGGCGAGAGCGCCGAATCCTACCACTGGAACTGATTTATTATTCTATTGGCTCTTTAAATATATAATATTATAATGTTGATTGAAATGTAAGCTCAGATGAAGCTGCAGGATATAGTGTGTGTGTGTGTGTGTCAATTTAAATACTTATTTCACTAGGATTAAGTTGTTGGTGATACAGAAAAGTGGCCACAGTAGTGTGTCGGTCAGTCCGTCCACTACAGATGTCAAAATAACGATTGGATGCATTGTTAAACTTTCCTGCCTGCATGAACAAAGCTGCTGTCAAACATCACCCAGATCAATGTTAATTAGTAAAACCGTAAACTGAACGGATGTGGCTGTTGGGCCGCCGCGTCCCCCAGATCATTCCTAGTTGATTAGATGAGCGAGTTCACTATGTTTAAGCATTAGAAATGTGGTGTATTGTATTTAGTACAGCGACCTTTGTTTCCACTTATTATAGAGTTTTTCCACCGTAAAACATGTCAAAAATTTCCTCCTCTGAGCTGCGTGTGAACTGTGTGATGGAGTTTGACATGGTTCTGGTGTAGAAGGGTGACGCATCTCGCCTCGGCCTCACCGACCTGAATTTGTCTCTCGATGACCACAGCGTCATGGCAACAGTGCCATGGCAAAAAAAAAAAATAAAAAACTGATGATGCTTTTTACAAGGAGGAACAGGGAGGAGAGGACGCATGAGGCCTGGTGGTCTGGTGGCGGTTCAGTGATGTAGCTGCAGCCATAGAGGAGACACAAACACGACTTGTTGCCTTTGTTCGCTGTCAGCGTGAAGTGAGCTGACATGATGAGACAGATGACAAGACAGGCTGAGAAATGTCATGTGCAAACATTATAGAGCAGAGAGCAGGCTGAGAAACGCTCTGTTTTGTCTTTGAACAAAAGATGGATTATATATCTATGTGTCAGGACTTTACGAATGTTATATGACCCATCTGTGTCATCTCAAAAGTGGCAAATACAGACGGCCTGGTTTCATCACCTGCCACCACATTGAACTTCACAGTGCGGAGCACGCAGCAGCAGCAGGCCAACAACAAGCTGCAGGCCTATAAGTGGGTTATTTGAGCTCTAATAGACTCTGTGGGTTGTAAAACAGAGTTTATTCTCACAGATCATCCGTTGTGTTGAGTTGAGTTGTGTTGTGTTGCCTCCACACCACAAACCTCACCAGCCTTTCACACCTACACACCCTCTTTTATAAAGTTACTGAGAAAATGCCTTTTAAAGCTGTGAAGCATGTCGAGGGTGACATACTGAATTCACATCAGCACTTACTGTAGATACCTATATATATATATATATATATATATATATATATATATATATATATATATATATATACATATATATATATACATATATATATATATATATATATATATATGTATTGTGTATATATATATATACAATACAGACTTGTTTGTGATGTGCTATTATTCAGTTTTTTATTGTATCCACCACACAGCACTGTTGACGTCTTGTAACCATAGCAACGCATGCTTTTTACAGTCTATAGGTAGTTAACTCAGCAGTACGACAGCTTTAACATCTCTTTATGTTTGATGTAATCTATAATTAATGTTGATTTGCAGAAATTGACAAGTTCCTTGGTCCGATCAGAAATCTTGGTTGGTCCCTGGTCGTCAAAACAAATAGATTTGGAAAGACAGAAGACGACGGCGCTCCAAAACTTCGATTAATCCACATTTCATATCTCCTGCTGCTCGTGTCGTTTTCGTGTCGTAGCCATAGGCTGTCACCATTAATTAAGATACTTTAATTAATTTGATTCATTTAGTTAGTACGTTCAGTGCCTTCATTTGATGAGGGATTTGAAAGGATTCAGATTTGATAAAATGCCTGAAACTTAAGCACAAGACAAAGAGAGTCAGCTTTGCTTTACTTCAGTCATCAATCAATCAATCAATCAATCAATCAGTCAATCTTTGTCACTTTTCTGAGTGAAGTTCCATCTGCTGTGATACTGAGACAGACGTAGGTTTAAACAACCACTGAGTGGTTGCTGCTGCTGCTGCTGACTGAGCACTGTCACTTGTGTAAATCGTGCCACCTGGAGAGGGAATCGATTGCAGCCACTTGATGATGAAAAACAAGAGACTGAGGAGGAATCACAGAGAGAGCTCATGTTGCTGTGTCACTAACCAGAGACACCGAGTGTGAACGAACAGAACACATGTTTAGTGATAGCACACTACATCTGCGTATAGGTCGTCCAGGTCAACGTAGTCAGTAAGACAAGAGCAGGGAACACTCTGTAACCCGCTCTGTTGAACGACCGACAGCACAGTCCGCTGTTAAAGGGGAGAACAAGCAAGGAAAAGTCGAGGAGGAAGTGTGTGGGAGAACAGAGATGCATGTTCCACTGGCTGTAACCAAGGGGAGATGCTTCACGTTGCCGTAGTGACTCAAGCGTGTCTCCATGTTGCTGTGGTGATTGCCTCCTCTTTGCCTCCAGCGATGACGCTGTGAGAGTTTCCAAGACCATAATAAGGTCCAGTGTGGGAGACAGAACCATCACAGTAACCCACACGTGTCACCGTGCAGCTGGACGACGATCGGCACACACACACACTCACCATCGCCACCAGTGGGGGTTCACCATAACAACAACAAGGTGCACACAGAGAGAGACACACACACTTTCCCTGACTGGTTAGGGAAACTACCAGACTTCACGCTGTGAGTGTTAAATAAAGAGGGAGGACGAACATGAGCCAAAGGATGTTCCCAGAGCTCTTCCTCTTCTCTGTAAGCTGTGATTATGTTGGACTGGACGAGCGTGATCTCGCTTCTTATTACAAAATAAACTTCCTGTATTGTCCTCAGCTACGTACAAAATCACAAGAGGAGAAGAAAAGCGTTATCAAGAGTGTAAAAAAGGACAGAGCCGCAGGTGGAGATAAGTTCAGAAAAGCTGCATGAGCATCAAAACAAGAGCTTTGGAAATAGCTGGGAGAAAGTCAGATTTGGCGTTTGCATGTTATCACACTCAGTATGTATCTTAAGGCCAAGTGTAACCTCGTTGTGTAAGTAAAGTATTCTGGCCCTTTAAATAGTCAAATACCCTGCTGGCCACCTGTTAGCTAACCGCTGCTTTAAGACTGGTGATAGCTGTAGCTGTGCACATAAGAGCTTCCTGGCTGCTGCTGCTAACCCCCCCCCCCTCCTTGTGTTTCACCTGTAAGAGGCTTGTTTAGAAGATTTACAAGTGTGACCAAAAAAAAACAGCATTAAGTAATACGCAGGCACCGTGGCATCATCAGAAACAGTGAGCAAAAAGAAAAAATGTGTGTTTTGTTTTAAGCTTTCGTAATGTGTCGAGTATCTGAGGAGGCTGTTTTTGTTTATCGGTGAATAAGCAGCTCTGTGTGTGTGTGTTTACCGACTCCATAATGTGTCTGAAATATTACTTTGTGAGACGCCTAGATGTTGGGATTGTGGTGCGCACAAAATGTTTGGAAAGGAGCTACCATGTTGTCCTGATAGCAACGCAAGCAAAGTGATTCTCATCTAAAGAGCACAGACCTCTGTCAATGTCAAACAACAAAGACCAGACTTCAGACAGAGTGATAAATAAATAAAAACTCAGGGTTAAGGATCTGGATCTGCCCCAAATGTTAGGTTAATGGGATCCTCTCTGGATCATCAATCACCCTTCCCTCCGCCAAAGTTTGGCCCAAATCGGCTCAGTACTTTTTTGCATAATCGTCCATATAACTAAACAGACACAGGTGAAAACGTAACCTTGGCCTCCTGTGTGTCTGAGGTCACTGTGTACTGCTACATACTGCTGCTGTTACATACTGCCTGCAACACTCGGCTATATATATATATATATATATATAAAACACTTAGCATTAGCCCCACATGCTAATGACACATTGCTGAATGGCAATATGCAACAACCTTACATTTGATTGTTTTGTTGATGATTGGATAATGAGGTTTTCAATGCAGGACTTGAATAGTGTTTTACAGTTTCACTTCAGTACAAGCTCTCAGCACTTCCTCCCTCATTCATATAATGCCACTTCCTAATAAGATTATTTTGCATCCCAAAATGCCTCACAAAGCACAACCACTTTTTTTTCATTTATGGATAACTGATTTTTCACTATCAGATCATGTGAATATGAGTTTGCCTGTTTTCTCTTGCAGCTGCTGAACTAGCCGTGAATCTGCACCCGACTTACGTTTGCACTTCTCTAGTAAAAACAAACTCCTCCTGAAGTGAACACCTGCTGCTCCGGGGGAGGCGACAAGGTGAATAAGACCTCCCTGCTCCATCAAATCCCTCATCGGTGCCTGGGTGCACTGCTTCACCGTGCACACACATGGGTGTTATTGATATTATTATTAATAATAATATTATTAAGCACTACACATGGCTCTCTCAGCTCCCAGCTCCACTGGCTGTGTGCTAAATTTAACCTCCACACAAGAGTGGTGGTGGGCAGACACCTCACCTCCACAGGTCACAGGGCCACTGACTGAGATGCAAACAGAGGAGGCTTCAGGCTGCCACTATAGTATATACATGTGTTTCAACAGGGCCTATAAATAGATTAAATAAATAAGGGGACAGGGCAATGACGTGATAAGTGAGTCATAGGAAGCCTAGGACGGGAGACTGTGACATTTTAGCACATTTGTTCGCCTTTCTCACTCAACACACATCATCAACAACAACAGCAGCAGCAGCAGAGGCAGCAGCAGCAGCAGGAGGGAACTTACTCTCTGTGATCTTCTGCAAGCCCAGCACATCCTCCGGGGTGATCACCGTGCTGGCCAGCAGGTCCTCCTCCGTGGTCACCGGGACCCCGACGTCGGTCGAGTTGCATCCCTTCTTCACTTTCATCGCCGCCGTTTGCTTCCTCGGGCTGCCGTTCCTGCTGCTGCTGCTGCTGCTGCCGCTGCTGCCGTCTGTGCCTGCGGCGTCTCTGCCTGGATTATCACCGGCAGGCTTCTTAGCGCTTGATGGGTCCTGGCTGTTGCCCCTGCTGGTACAAGAATAGCTCATTCTCCGCTCCTCCTCCTCTTCCCCCCCTCTAGTCACCCAGGGCTTCCAAGATACAAAACAGTTGCCTCCCTCCTCTCCTCCCTTCTCCTCCCTCCCCTCGCTGAAGGATGCACAGTTGCTGTCTGTTATCCTCTGCTTAATTCAAATCCGCTTGGTCTTTATGAGCCTGCAGTCTGTGTCCGCAGACGCGCTTGCCTGCTGCATGCATGCATGTGAACTGGCTCCCTCTCTCTCTCTCTCCCCTTTGCAGCGCGCAGTCAGAGGGAGGGCAGCGGACTCTCTCTCCCTCTCTCCCCGGTGCTTTTTTCCTCCCTGCGCAGCTGCGCTCTGAGGCGATGTTACGGCTGTGGTCAAGTTGAAGCTGGAGGTCTGAGGGAAATAATCGGTTTGAAAATTAAAAGGGGGGCGGCAGATGGTCGCTGATGCCGAGGAGGAGGAGGGAGTAGAGGGGGGGTGCGCACATGTCTGCGTTACAACTGACGAACGCGCGCGCCAATGAGGATGACAAACAGTCCATTCATACAAAACACTCATCCATAATTCATGCAGCGCGCGCGCGCGCGCGCGTGTGTGTGTGTTCGTCAGTTGAAGGAGAAAACGTCAGTTAATGTTATCATTTGTTACCAGCCTGGCATCTTATCTCATGAGGACATGAAGTCACTCTGACTTAAATGACAACTATGACATTTTTAACTTTAAACCTGTGGTTCTCATCTACCTACTGTGACTCCTTGAGATGTTTTGAGTTGTGAGTATATAGGCTATCTCTGTGCACAGGTCCAGGCCACTGGCACCCGGCGGGGAGGTCAAGAAGGTCAAGTGTGAGGGGATGCATTAGCAGAGCCTCTGTGTGAAGTGACTGCATGTTACTGTCGATAAGCTGGTTAAACAGCTGCAAAGAGACTCGACCACGACCACAAAGAGACACAACATGACTTCCATTTCTACTGCCTCCAGCACTGACAGCATTAAAGCGCCTGCTTACATTACAGACCTTACCACGATCTAATAACACTGAGAGGACCCATTCTGCATAATCAGACACACACTGTTCAGGTTAGTGCTATTATAAATAAAGTGTATTGTTCTAACAGGGATCGTGGTCACTGCAGCCCAGCAGGAGAAGCCGAGGAGCAGCTCTGTGAGGGTTTAATCCTATTTCTGTTTTTCTCTCTCTACTGATGCTTGTAAGGTCTCTGCATGAGTCACTGGAGATCTCAGTCACACATGACTCTCCGTCGGAGCTCTGCAGTGGCACTGTGTGTGAATATAACAAGTGTCAAACCGACTGGAAGGAGACTGACGCAGCCACGCAGGACCAGTTAGGACACCAGCCAAAATACTTCAGGTTCATTCACCGGCAGGCGTCTTAGAAATACATTTATTTGTGTTTTTATACATGGATCTGCACTGATTGAAAAGTGACAATTCCCTAAATTAATCACCTCAACAGAGCTGTGGACACATTGTTTATGTGGAAAATGTTGCACCCTAGAGGTCAGCAGCATTTACTGCAAACAGTTTCTACTTAAGAGGCTTAGGCCAAATCCCATTTCTCTTCCCTTAACACTAGCACTCGGTTTCGAGTGGCCTCCAAAGGGAGAGACCTTTTGACGATGAAGTGAGAAGTGTTAGAAGTAGAGACCGTACCCTACACAATTAGTCATATTCACAGCGTCGCCATCTTTCTTTAGGTCATCACTCGGGGTGTGAAAACGAACTGTACATGATGTCCTACTGCTGTGTCCATGGCTGTAAGTCTTACAAACATTGGGAATCTGACAGACTTCTTTCTTTGCATTGCTTCCCGGTTGTCAATGCTTTAAAGAAGGCATGGATTGTTAATCTCTTCCCACCTCAAGTGATGACATAAGAAAAGATGGCAATACTGCAAATATGGCTAATGGTGCAGCCAATGTGTTCGCCTAGGTCACGCATAGCGACGACGTAGGAGCCACAACCTGTGGTGGGTTTCCATGGTTTGAAAATGCCGACTCCAGCTGTTGTGTCACCTGTCGCATGGGCTTTAATGATCTTCCCTCGTTTGACAAATCAATGACGAAGAAATGCAGGAAACAGAAGACTACTTCTTCGCTGTTTTCTTGGCCTGAGAACCAGTGAACAGAGAACCAGTGAATGGCCTCGTGCAACGGAAATTCAATCACCACCACTCAAAGGGGCGTTCAATTATAGAGAGAGCCTTTGGCATTATGAAAACCCATTGGAGGTCCACACTTTTCAAGGCCCTGGAAGCCAGACCTACTTTTGCTGCTGAAGTCATTGCATCCTGTGCCTTCCAACATATGTGTGTCTGGACGATGGAGATGTCCTGGAACCTGATGAGGATGGAAGAACTCCCTGATGCACATGAAACACCAGGGAAAGCCACAAGGGACAGGCTCGCTGCCCTGATCATATGACGCCCTAATCCCCTCATTATAAACATCCTGGCAACACTTGAAAACTGGTGGTCCTGGTTTGGGTCCTGGTACCGGTTCCGGTGAGCCTGCGCCCGATCCTGGTACCGGCCCTGTCACTGTCCTGGCCCCTTGTCCCTGGCTCTGGTCCTCATCCCAGTGCCAGTACCGTGCCGGCTCTTCTGGTCCTGGTCCTGTCCCATTCCTATTAGAGCATCTGGACCCTTTCACGCTTTCACACTCACTGACTCACATCTGACATTGTTCAAGTCAGAGTTCAGGGCCTGAGAGGTGGAAGGGAATTGGGCCCTTGTGTCACCAGCCTGGTCCCTCTCTTTGCTGTGTCCCTGGCCTGGTATGTTTTGTTAATGGCTGAGTTCCAGTCCAGTCTCTTACAAACCATGAACTGTATATGACTCAGTCTCGTTCACCTGAAGTGTGTGAGTGTCCCATTGTCACATCATCAAGTCAGTTTATGTCCTGGTCCTGTCCTATTCCTATCACAGCATCTGGACCCTTTCAGGCTCTCACACTCACTCACTTCCAGCTGACATTTTTGAAGTCAATCAGGGTTCAGGGCCTGAGAGGTGGAAGGGAACTGGGCCCTTGTGTCACAAGCCTGGTCCGTCATGTTAATGTTTGAGTTCCAGTCTGGTCTCTTACAGACCATAGACTGCATATAACTTAGGCTCCTTCATGTGAAGTGTGTGAGTGTCCCATTGTCACGTCATCAGGTCAGTTCATGTCCCCTCACTTTCAGTCAGCATCTGCACAGAACCACTTCCGGTCCCGATCCCGGTTCGGGTCGCGGTACCGATCCTGGTTCTGGTCCCGGTACCGGTTCGGGTTCTGGTACCGATCCCGGTTCTGGTCCCGGTACCGGTTCGGGTTCCGGTACCGGATCCGGTCCGGGTTGTGGTACCGGTACCGGTTCGGATTCCGGTACCGGTTCGGGTTCGGATTTCGGTACCGGGTCCGATTCGGGTTCCGGTACCGGTTCAGGTTCTGGTACCGGTTCGGATTCTGGTACCGGGTCCGGTTCGGGTTCCGGTACCGGGTCCAGTTCGGGTGGTCCTGGTTCGGGTCCTGGTACCGGTTCCGGTGAGCCTGGGCCCGGTCCTGGTACCGGTCCTGTCACTGTCCTGGCCCCCTGTCCCTGGCTCTGGTCCTCATCCCAGTGCCAGTACCGTGCCGGCTCTTCTGGTCCTGGTCCTGTCCCATTCCTATTAGAGCATCTGGACCCTTTCAGGCTTTCACACTCACTGACTCACATCTGACATTGTTCAAGTCAGAGTTCAGGGCCTGAGAGGTGGAAGGGAATTGGGCCCTTGTGTCACCAGCCTGGTCCCTCTCTTTGCTGTGTCCCTGGCCTGGTATGTTATGTTAAAGGCTGAGTTCCAGTCTGGTCTCTTACAAACCATAAACTGTATATGACTCAGGCTCGTTCACCTGAAGTGTGTGAGTGTCCCATTGTCACATCATCAAGTCAGTTTATGTCCTGGTCCTGGTCCTGTCCTATTCCTATCACAGCATGTGGACCCTTTCAGGTTCTCACACTCACTCACTTCCAGCTGACATTTTTGAAGTCGGTCAGGGTTCAGGGCCTGAGAGGTGGAAGGGAACTGGGCCCTTGTGTCACCAGCCTGGTCCATCATGTTAATGTTTGAGTTCCAGTCTGGTCTCTTATAGACCATAGACTGCATATGACTTAGGCTCCTTCATGTGAAGTGTGTGAGTGTCCCATTGTCACATCATCAGGTCAGTTTATGTCCTAGTCCTGTCTCATTCCTATCACAGCATCTGGACCCTTTTCAGGCTCTCACACTCACTGACAGTTGATGCTGTTTAGATCAGTCAGGGTTCAGGGCCTGAGAGGTGGAAGGGAACTGGGCCCTTGTGTCTCCAGCCTGTTCCATCATGTTAATGTTTGTGTTCCAGTCCAGTCTCTTACAAACCATAAACTGTATATGACTCAGGCTCGTTCACCTGAAGTGTGTGAGTGTCCCATTGTCACATCATCAAGTCAGTTTATGTCCTGGTCCTGGTCCTGTCCTATTCCTATCACAGCATCTGGACCCTTTCAGGTTCTCACACTCACTCACTTCCAGCTGACATTTTTGAAGTCAGTCAGAGTTCAGGGCCTGAGAAGCAGAAGGGAATTAGGCCCTTGTGTCACCAGCCTGGTCCCTCTCTTTGCTGTGTCCCTGGCCTGGTATGTTTTGTTAATGGCTGAGTTCCAGTCTGGTCTCTTACAGACCATAGACTGCATATAACTTAGGCTCCTTCATGTGAAGTGTGTGAGTGTCCCATTGTCACGTCATCAGGTCAGTTTATGTCCCCTCACTTTCAGTCAGCATCTGTACAGAACCACTTCCAGTCCTGATCCCGGTTCGGGTCGCGGTACCGATCCTGGTTCTGGTCCCGGTACCGGTTCGGGTACCGATCCCGGTTCTGGTCCCGGTACCGGTACCGGTTCCGGTTCGGGTTCTGGTACCGGTTCGGGTTCCGGTACCGGGTCCGGTTCGGATTGTGGTACCGGTACCGGTTCGGGTTCTGGTACCGGTTCGGATTCCGGTACCGGGTCCGGTTCGGGTTCCGGTACCGGGTCCGGATCGGGTACCAGGTTCGGTTCGGGTACCGGTTCGGATTCCGGTACCGGTTCGGGTTGTGGTACCGGTACCGGTTCGGGTTCGGATTCCGGTACCGGGTCCGTTTCGGTTTCTGGTACCGGTCCTGTCACTGTCCTGGCCCCCTGTCCCTGGCTCTGTTCCTCGTCCCAGTGCCAGTACCGTGCTGGCTCTTGTGGTCCTGGTCCTGTCCCATTCCTATTAGAGCATCTGGACCCTTTCAGGCTCTCACACTCACTGACTCACATCTGACATTGTTCAAGTCAGAGTTCAGGGCCTGAGAGGTGGAAGGGAATTAGGCCCTTGTGTCACCGGCCTGGTCCCTCTCTTTGCTGTGTCCCTGGCCTGGTATGTTTCGTTAATGGCTGAGTTCCAGTCTGGTCTCTTATAGACCACAGACTGCATATGACTTAGGCTCCTTCATGTGAAGTGTGTGAGTTTCCCATTGTCACATCATCAAGGCAGTTTATGTCCTGGTCCTGGTCCTGTCTCATTCCTATCACAGCATCTGGACCCTTTCAGGCTCTCACACTCACTGACAGTTGATGCTGTTTAGATCAGTCAGGGTTCTGGGCCTGAGAGGTGGATGGAAATTAGGCCCTTGTGTCTCCGGCCTGGTCCATCATGTTAATGGCTGAGTTCCAGTCCAGTCTCTTACAAACCATAGACTGCATATGACTCAGGCTTGTTCACCTGAAGTGTGTCAGTGTCCCATTGTCACATCATCAAGTCAGTTTATGTCCTGGTCCTGGTCCTGTCTCATTCCTATCACAGCACGTGGACCCTTTCAGGTTCTCACACTCACTCACTTCCAGCTGACATTTTTGAAGTCAGTCACGGTTCAGGGCCTGAGAAGCAGAAGGGAATTGGGCCCTTGTGTCACCAGCCTGGTCCCTCTCTTTGCTGTGTCCCTGGCCGGGTATGTTTTGTTAATGGCTGAGTTCCAGTCTGGTCTCTTACAGACCATAGACTGCATATGACTTAGGCTCCTTCATGTGAAGTGTGTGAGTGTCCCATTGTCACGTCATCAAGTCAGTTTATGTCCTGGTCCTGGTCCTGTCCTATTCCTATCACAGCATTGGGACCATTTCAGGCTCTCACACTCAGTCACGTACAGTTGATGCTGTTTAGATCAGTCAGGGTTCTGGGCCTGAGAGGTGGATGGAAATTGGGCCCTTGTGTGTCCGAACCCGAACCGGTACCAGAATGAAATGTAGTCAGAAGCGTCGGAACAGAACTGCTTCCAGTCCCAGCTCTTGTCCCGCTGCCGATTCCAGTTCTGATCCTGATATTGACCCCGGTTCTGGTCGCGGTACCGGTTCGGGTTTCGGTACCGGTTCGGGTTCTGGTACCGATCCCGGTTCTTGTCCCGGTACCGGTTCCGGTTCTGGCACCGGTTCGGGTTCTGGTACCGGTTCGGATTCCGGTACCGGTTCGGGTTCCGGTACCGGGTCCGGTTCGGGGTGTGGTACCGTTACCGGTTCGGGTTCTGGTACCGGTACCGATTCGGATTCCGTTACCGGGTCCGGTTCTGGTGCCGGTACCGGGTCCGGTTCGAGTTCTGGTACCGGTACCGGTTCCGGTTCGGGTTTCGGTACCGGTTCGGGTTCTGGTACCGATCCCGGTTCTTGTCCCGGTACCGGTTCCGGTTCTGGCACCGGTTCGGGTTGTGGTACCGGTTCGGATTCCGGTACCGGTTCGGGTTCCGGTACTGGGTCCGGTTCGGGTTGTGGTACCGGTACCGGTTCGGATTCCGGTACCGGTTCGGATTCCGGTACCGGGTCCGGTTCTGGTTCCGGTACTGGGTCCGGTTCGGGTTCTGGTACCGGTACCGGTTCGGGTTGTGGTACCGGGTCCGGTTTGGGTTGTGGTACCGGTAGCGGTTCTGGTGGTCCTGGTTTGGGTCCTGGTACCAGTCCCGGTGAGCCTGGGCCCGATCCTGGTACTGGCCCTGTCACTGTCCTGCCCCCCTGTCCCTGGCTCTGGTCCTCGTCCCAGTTCCAGTACCGTGCCGGCTCTTGTGGTCCTGGTCCTGTCTCATTCCTATTAGAGCATCTGGACCCTTTCAGGCTCTCACACTCACTTACAGCTGACATTTTTGAAGTCAGTCAGGGTTCAGGACCTGAGAGGTGGAAAGGAATTGGGCCCTGGTGTCCCCGGCCTGGTCCGTCACAAGAACCGGTACTGGGACTAGAACCGGAACTGGAACTCAAACCAGCACCGGGACCAGAACTGGAATCGGCAGCAGGCACCAGAGGCCCAGTGGGAAATACAAGGCGACCTGAGCTAAACTTTGTGTAGAGAGTCACTGGGTGTCAATACTTATGTGAACTGCAAAAAAAAAAAGAAAATCTGAAATTAATTTTGACTTTGTCATTATTGGATATTGATTGTAGATCACTGAGGATAAAGGGGTCTGAAAACTTTCTGAATGCACTGTACATAAGTGAACCTACAACGTCCTCTCTCCTCTGCACTGAACAATAAACATTTAGGAATGGCTAACTGAGGTCAGCACATTGCCCAGACTCTCTGTCTGTGTGTGTGTGTGTGTCTGTGCATGATTGTGTGTCCACATAATTCCCTAATTGTGTCCACTGCAGAGACAGAGCGTGGACAATGTGGACATATCACAAATCAGATCACAATTAGCAATATTCTTGTGATCAAAGTGGGTTTGTTTAGATCAGAGCCTGACACAGGGCATCTATGTGTGTGTGTGTGTGTATCTGTGTGTGTGTGTGTGTGTGTGTGTAGGTGAGCGTGTATGTGTGTGTGTGTGTGTATTTCTGCTGATGGTAGCAGCAGCAGCAGCTCAGACGTGACAAAGGGACAAGCAAACTCAGCAGGCCAATGTGAAGAGTGACCACAGTGACCATATAGTCGACTCCCAGTGTGCATATACAGACAACGCACACATCCAACATAACAAAGACCTCATGCAGCTCCTTCTGCACATGTCTGACATAAAACTAAAAACCACCTGCAGTCCAGTCGACCCCCCGTGCACAGTGTTGCTCACAGCCACACAAACAGCCTCCCCACTGATCACAAAGAGACGAACTGAACTTACACATTCATGTTCATCTTTTTATTTTTTATTCACTGATTTTTTTTTTTGTGAACTTTAATTAAAGTTTAGAAGCCATTCTGTTCTTCTCTGTTGTACTTCAGTGCCACTTCTGAGTCAGACGAGACAGACATATCATGATAGCAGCATCTTCAGAAGGTGCTCACATTGACGTAAGCTCAACCAGAGTGGGCGTCCATGGTCACCTCTCTTATCTCCTATTGTACCCAGACTGCTCAGACGTCATGTCATTATTTTATTATTTCATCATCAGATTGCCACATAATCAGTGAAGTAAAACTACCTGATTCACATCAGTAACACGTACAAACAAGTGATGAGCAGCTTGACATCGGTGCCTTTTATCCTTTCTTATAATCACCACAACATGTTCCCTGTGTTACAACAACACAGTCGCACTGTTACCTGAGGGAGAAGCTGCCAAATTCTCTGCTCAGCGGTCGATGCCAAACCGTTGTCGTCCTGCCAGTGAGGCCTTTTCAGTCGCTGCCACTGGCCCCTGCTTTTACACCTTCATTGTTGATTTATTCACTTGTACAGGTATTCCAAAAATAGCAACTCTTATTTTCATTCACAATTCATATTAATGAAACCACGCTGCTGGTGTTCACCGACCGTGAGAGTCAGTTTGGATATGATGGTTTTTGGCAAAAGATTTTCCTCTTCATTCACCCACAAAACGTATTCCTTTGTACCGTCCTTGGATTTCCTGCTTTGTTGAGATCAATAAAGCAACATAATTAGATTTTTTTTTAATCCACTTTGTTCGCTCATTGTTACACACGGTGTTCAGGTTTCAGGGAATACATTTTGTCAACACAAGAGCGAGGACAAACAACGGAGCTCCAGAGTCGCAGCAAATACAAGCACGACATCTGATATATGTGTTTTAAAGAGCATGGACACTGGACAGACAGCTAATCGACTTATTATTGATTGATTTAGCATAAAGACCATCGTTTGGAGATTTCCATGTGAATCTTCCTGAAAAATAACTTGACTCTTCAAGGCTACAGAGTACAAAAGTGTCATTTACTCATTAAATCACAACATGCTGATTTATAAAAGAAGCTTTGGATGATCATAAAGCCGACTGAATCCTTAAATCATGATTTGCAGCTTTTCTTAACTTTTTTCTTTTTACCATTTTACATACGTTTGTCTAATGATAGATCAATACACCGACCGATAAAGTGACCCCCAGTTTTTCTCTCATCATACACATTCACTGCACAGAGGCGTATGTAAGTATAGTATAGTATAGTCGTTTTGGTCTCTTTGTGTTTGCATGAATCAGTGTGTGTGTCTGTGTGTTAACCCCTGTGTGGCTCACACAACAAAACAATGGAGTCCAAAGCAAAGTGCTGACATGAGTCCAGGCGTGCCTGCCCCCTGGCCCCTGGCATTCATGGGTGTATAAATACCCCCATACACACCATCTCTGCAGACCATTCAGTGGAACCCTGCGACACACAGCTCACCAGTTTGGGTAGGTCAAACCAGTTGACAACACAGTCGCCTCCCAATAGATGTGAATTAGGCTGGTACAGGCCTCTAATTCAATATATTATATATATTATTTCTTATTGCCTTTGCTGGAAGTGAGAGATTTTATAGGCCTCTTTACAACAACTACGATGCCACACAGAGTAAAGAACCAGAATAAAGAATCAGTGGTTTGTTTTTGGATACTTAAAAATGGTGTTTTGTTCAAGTGCTGGGATTTGTTTTAGTGTTTTGTCCATCCCCACCTTGACTGTCTGTGTGTGTTTCCCCTCAGGTACTACTGATATAAAGAAGACAAAATGGCTCAGACAAACCTCATGCCCATGGGCCCTTGGAAGGTAAGCCTATGACATGCATGCTTGACGAGCTCAGGGAGAGAAGTTTGATCGACAGGACTGAATGTGTGATAATCTGTTTCTCTGTTCTGTTACAGATCACCGTGTACGATCAGGAGTACTTCCAGGGCAGGCGAATGGAGTTCACCGCCAGCTGCCAGAACATCATGGAGTGTGGGATGGAGAACATCCGCTCCCTGAAGGTCGAGTGTGGCGCGTACGTATCCAAAGGAACACAAAGCTGCACACAAGCAGGGTTATTTTATTACTTCCGCCATGTCTCTAACTTTATTAATCCACTCTCTGCTTGCAGTTGGGTGGGCTACGAGCACTCCAGCTTCTGCGGCCAGCAGTTTGTCCTGGAGAAGGGAGACTACCCTCGCTTCGAGGCCTACAGCGGCAGCAACTCCTACCGTATTGAGAGGATGATCTCCTTCAGGCCCATCTGCTGTGCTGTAGGCTTAATGACACAAATAACACCCGTAGCTCACTTCAAACTGAGGCTGTGTTTTAAGACGGCTTTCTCTTCGTTTTGCACAGAACCATAAGGAGTCCCGCATGACCATCTTCGAGATGGAGAACATGAACGGTCGTCAGTTCGAGCTGTGTGATGACTACCCCTCCCTGCAGGCCATGGGCTGGATGAACAACGAGGTCGGATCCATGCAGATCCAGTGTGGCGCGTAAGTCCTGAAGTTTTACACACACCACACACACACGCTGACTGAGAACACTGCACTAGAATCTGCCTGGATGGAGAACATCAATGTGTGATTATTTCAAAGTGTTTCTGTGACGTTTAATTGGGATGTTCCTGTTTGTTTCTCCAGCTTTGTGTGCTACCAGTACCCTGGTTACCGCGGTCACCAGTACATCATGGAGTGCGACTGTCGTGGAGGAGAGTACAAGTGTTACCGTGAGTTTGGCTCCCACTCCCAGACTCCCCAGATTCAGTCCATCAGGAGGATCCAGCACTGAGAGGAGACCGTCTCCTTTTCACCTCCTTAACTCCACTCCCTTCTCCTGCACTTCCATCCCCTCCCTCTGTTCCCCCCCCCGAACCTACATCTCCCCAGCTCTGCTGGTCCAACTACCCTAAAGCAGGATCCCGAGCTGGTCTTCAGGTGCTTACTGACGTCAGTTGTTTAACCACACTTTTTGTTTTTTAAAGAAACAACACAAAAGAAAGGAAAGATGTCAGAAAGACAGAAAATAGGAATGACAGAGAGAAGCTTGAAACAGTGTGAAAGAGAGAGACCTCATCTGCCAAGTTTGGCTGAAGAGCGGTGAAGACACCTCAAAGCTTTTGCTCTATTTCATCTCTACCATTGATGACATCATCATCATCATCATCATCCTGATCATCGTCATTGTCTTCTACATCAGCACAACAACCAGTGATACATGTCAAATTCATGACTGCCTATGTTCAAGATGATGAATAAAGAGAATGAGCAAAGAAACAGAGAGATTCACAACTCTGACATGTACCTCTGTCACATCTGTGCCTTGTCTTTGTGTCTGGTCATCAAAACATGAACTTATCAGAAGAATCCTATGGGGCAGAAAGTCTATGAGCTGGAATCAAATACCCCACTGATGTGAACCTGATCAGTTTGAAATGGGGAAATGATAGAAGCTTAAACTAAAACTAAAGATTGAAATGAATCCTGTTGTGAGCAACATGCATGAGCAATATGAGGGATGACAAGTACACGAGTCTCACAGCTCAAAATATCCAGACAAAGAACCTGCTGATGGTTGGTCTGAACAGAGATGCCGTCAGAAAGGGCAGACTGACCAAAACAAAACCAGTGTCCAACAGTTCAACACAGGATGCTACATACTGTTACAAATTTCTTTTCCTTTTTCTGGTAAAATGTCTTAATTCACTTTTATTCTAGTGGAAAATTGTTGATAAACTTCTAATGACGTATCAGTAGTAATCAAAATAGACAGAAAATAACAGACAGAAAAACAAATACATGTGATATATGTGCTTTGTAATCAAACAAACAGTAGGCCTATGTACAACATGAGTCACGAAAACAGTGAAATGATAGTAAAACAATAAGCAGATAATCTAGATCCCAAACACTAATAAGAATATGGTTAAAAATAAATAAATTAAAAAAAAAGGCCAAATGATTAAAAAAAATAAAATAAAAGTTAAAGGAAATAATAATAACAAGTCTTGTAATATTAATCATTTATTAAAACTTAATTACTTTTTAAAATTAAAACAAGATTGTTTTAAATGCTACACTTCCGGGCTGTAAACACTGGAGGTCGCTGTGGTGTCCTCTGAGAATTGCGACAGTTGTTTCTGCTTAACGGCCTACGTCAACAACAAACATGGCAACCAGTAGCAACTACTGGGAAGGTAAGTTGTGTTACAGTATTTATTTTAAACAACCGTCTGCGTGTACGCGGTTTATAGTTCAACAACGAATCCGATCAAACTGATTCAAAATGGCCGATTTGTTGTTTTTGACGTTATATAAACGTAGCGGTTGCGGGGAGGAGAGGACTTTAGTCCGGCTCTGAGCTAACCTGTTAGCTTGTTGCTCGTCAACGTCAGACTTACTAAGTTGTCGCCTGGACACCAACAGGTAAAAGATCCTCGGTTCATCAAATATAGAAGCGTCCAGGCTGAAAGACACACGGCGGTGTCGTTTGTGGTCGTTTTGAGTCTCTTTGTGGTTTGTTTGCGTCTTGTTGTGTTTCTTTTGCTCTCTGCCAGTGGAAATAATTGAAGATAAAACCCAGAGATACATATGCAGTGCCCTCAGTCTCACCTGCTTCTTCCCCTGATGTTTAGTGATTAATAATGCCTAATACAGATGTGTGAAGTTTCCACACTGAATTGTTTTGTCTTTTTTGTTTCTGAACTCAGATCTGCGTAAACAGGCCAGACAGCTGGAGAATGAGCTGGACCTCAAGCTGGTCTCCTTCAGTAAGCTGTGCACCAGCTACAGCAGCAGCAACTGGGACCAGCGGAAAAGAGACAGCAGGTCACCAGTACACCCATCCTGTCTGTTTACTACTGAGGATGAAGATAGCAACCATTTTTGATTAGCATGAGCATGTGTTTTTTGTTCAACAGAAATTGAAAATCTGCTTTTGCCGACTACAAGATAATATGAATTGAAATTTAATCAGCGTTTTCCGTTTCATCAGGTCTGATTCTGGCTCAGCTCAAGACAATATGCTTGTGGCCATGACCACTGAACTTGAGCAGCTTTTGGCCAATGTAAGTCAAGTATCACTTTTAAACCTCCTCTTAAATCATTGTATTAATGGTTTTTTGTGTCACTTTAATCTTTTGTTTGTTTGTTTGTTTTTCCAGCTTACAGCAGTCAACGACAAAATGGCAGAATACACCAACAGTCCAGGGGTTTCGTCACATAACGCAGCACTGATGCACACCCTACAGAGACACAGGGATATTTTACAGGTGCATCCAGATACTTCACTTTTCCTGTATTTGCTTCCTAAACTTTTTTTTTTTTTTTTTCAGTCTTCCTGACTCTCGTTCATCATGTTGTGTATCGTATCCTGCAGGACTACACCCACGAGTTCCACAAAACCAAAAGCAACTTCTTCAGCCTGCGAGAGCGAGAGGACCTGCTGGGCTCCGTTCACAGAGACATAGAGTACGTGATGTCATGGATAATCTCCATATGCTTCATGTACAGCGGGTGCAAAAAGAAAAAAAATCTTTATTCAATCAGTATTAACGAGTTTAAATAGCTTAAGCTTTTCATGTCCTACCATCATGAATCATGGAGCATAGCAAAAACCAATTCAAATGCCTTTAACAAACAGAGTCGTTGCAGCAGTAGATCTGGTGCTAAATGATTTTGTCTCGTCTATAAGAAACAGTGAACTCCACCAACCACGGTGACTCGGAGTCCAAGGTGTTTTATTTAACTGGTGAATATTATGGAGGAGTATTGTGACGAGGAAAATTCATCAGGGGAAGCTCTTAGGTCTCTACTTTGATGGCACAGGTCATCTCGTCTTTCTTTTTTCTCTGCAGCGCTTCCTATGTTTTCATCTTTCACTCCCGTCTTTTCCTTATTTTTCCCTTCCTCCTCCTCCTCCTCCTCCTCCTCGGGCTCCTCTGTGGACATTTGCTGTGTTATCGTTAACCAGTGGGAGGCAGAAATGTCCACACAAGTTGCAGAGATTCCCCACCCTTTCTCCGTTCTCTCTATCATGTTTCATCCTCTAAAAAGAGCCTCCTCCTGTCTCTCTCTCTTTCTTTCTTTCTTTCTTTCTTTCTTTCTCTCTCTCTCGCTCTCTCTCTCTGGGGGTAGCTTTCCTAAGTGCCTTCTACAGTAAATCAAACCGCAAGGCTTTCATTTAGTCAAAGCTGGGGGAGAGTGGTTACATCTGGGCTGCGTGATACAGAGAAATGCCCCATCAGGGGAGGACGGACATAGCAGGACAGTACAGAAAGAGAGAGACACACGGGGACAGAGACATCGTCCTGAGCTTTTGTTGACTGAAGAAAAATAATTAAAGAGTATTTTAGTTTCCGCCTTTTAGAGGTGAAAAGTGTGGAGCAGCAGAGAGAGGGAGGGAGGGAGGGAGGCAGAGGAGATAATGGATGATGAATTGATGATCAGTCCAAACAGGGAGTGTAAATAAGAGATGGGGAACAGAGCTCTGGGTTAAGCAGAGCTAATCACTTAAAAGCCTTAACAGGAAGTACATAATCAGCATCCAGGCATCAGTTAATAGGAGGGCGTGAAATACATTGTTCAAACTTGTCTTCTAAGGCAAATGTATACGACTCTGCTTTAGGTTTTTATGAAGCAACTCAAAGAGAGAGGAGTTAAACAACACAAACACAAAGTCATACAGATTTTATAAGTATTTTCTGCCTTCGGCGAGGTATGGTTGTCATTTATTAGTTGATTATTTATTGATGAATCATTTTGAATTCAGTGTCAGAAAAATATCCCAACTTCTCCATGTTTAAATAGATCATTTATTTACCCACGTGACATCCGTACCATGCTGTCTCACCGTCTGCTCCTCTGTCAGATAAAGACAGAAAATTACAAAACAAAGGTTCATCGTCTGTTCCTGTCTCTTCTGTCTTTTTTCCGGTTCAGGTCGTACAAGAGCGGCTCTGGGGTGAACAACAGAAAGACTGAGCTCTTCCTGAAGGAACACGAACATCTCAAAAAGTAAGATCGAGAGGTTTCGATTCATTCGTTACCAGCAAACCCAATAACCTGCTCTTTGCTCTTGTTGCCGGGCAAATTGTTGGTCATTTTTTTTTCAATTATTAATCTGTTTAGCTTTGTGGCATTTCTGTAGAGTCAGGGAGTCACGGCGTGTTTCACAGTCATCCCTTCGCTCTGTGGCTGATGATTAGTAACCATGACTAACTGTAACTGAGCCTCAAAGCCGCAAACTAACCAGAGGGACGTCCCTGGAGTCGGACGGATCCGTCATCGGTGTCATGAAACTCGCTCTGCTGCCACCTCATGTAATCATCACCGGAGGAGACGCACTTGAAACACACGACTCCCCTCACATGTAAAGTGCATATGTCAAGTTTGGTGATGGGTTTCTCACACGCTCTGTGCAGGCGTGATCATGTCTGATCATGACGCCGGTGATCAGTTTATCCACTGATGTTATTGATGAAGCTAAAGGGAGGGGAGAAGTGTTTTATTTATCACACGTTAACCAATAACTTTGTTCGGGCACGTCTCGATCTGATGGATCCACCGCCTTCAGTCACACCGTCAGAAGTATATTTATTAACATGTGAGTTTTTTCTTGCAAAATCTTGTCCTTTGACCTTTTGCTCTGGCTGCATACGTCAATAATCATGATCAGATCCTTGTTTTTTATTTATTTATCCGCTGCTTTAATATCAAATTGATAATGAATGATTTATCAGATCCATGGCGAATGCAGAGCAGAGCGTTTATAGAGCAGGACTCACAGGTAATAGTGCAGCAGCATGTTTGAACACATCACGGTGAAACAGAGATGTTACAGCACCACTTCAGTTTTGGCGTGTGTCTCGTCCCCGAGAACTGGTTTCTGGTTTCTTGGTTTCAGGCAACAGGGGAAGTTGGTGATCAAAACAAACAAGTGGTAATAAATGATGTTTGAGCGCGTTATCTTCATACTTCATTTTGGCGACTTTGAATGTTTCCGATTTGTTGTCAATAAAAGAAAAAGATCTTTCGATCCGGTACTTTTGATGAAGACACTCGATGTCCTGATGTTTTCACTCTGCTCTAATCTAGACGCTCACACTTTACAAACCCGGGGATCTACTTTGTGAAGTTTAATGAGTGAGGACAGTTGTTTTTTTTTTCCTGCATATAAACCCAAGAAGCTGCTTCACCTTCGGACTCGGTGTCAGCTAATGAAGGAGACCAGGAGGAGGAAAAGAAAAAAAGGGCAGAGGACAGCAGGAGACGGATAGTGGATGAGGTGGACGGGTAGATGGAGGAAGTATTAAGCACAGTATTGATTTTCGGTTTCCAGTGGAGTCTGCCAGGATGCACTGCGCTGCCCTTATGTGCTCTGAACAGTTCATTTCTCTCTCCGTCAGTTACCTCGGCGCAGCAGCTAATGGCAGCTGACACTAAACCTTGTGCATGTTATATGTGTCCAAAAACGAGAGACACGGACGTCTCTCTCTCTCTTTTTTTTTTAGCCTCGTGTGTGTGCACCGAAAACAAACACAACTTTAATACATCTGCTGCTGCTGCTGCTGCTGCTGCTGCTGTTATAATACATCCACACATCAGATATGTTGTGGAGATTCACTGTCTTCTGCGTCGGATCGGACCAATTGGATTCTAACTTTCTCAAAATGAAAAAAAAAAAAAAAATCCTCCCATTAAGCAGCACTTTCTCTGGTCTCGCAGGAATCACAGGAAGTGCTCCTTTTATGATAATAGACCAAGAGAGCTGTGTGTGGTTTCATGCATGGGCTTGTTTTTTTTTTTTTCTGCTGCTCGACGTCTAATGCAGGAGAGATGCTGCGTGCAACGCGTCCTGAAATCACATCAGAGCGGGTGATTTGTTTAAAGTGCTGATGCTGAGCAGTGATTCAGATTGTAGACCCACCGTGTAAATCTTTGCACGAGACTTTGATAAATGAAGTTATTTCATTTGCTCTGAGGCTGAACTCACTTTTCTCTCTCTCTCTCTCTCTCTCTCTTTCTTCCCCCATGTCATGTTCACAGCTCAGATAGTCTTATTGACAATGCAATAAGGTAAGTTTTATTGCTCCGATCTCTCTCCTCCCTCCTTTTCCTTTTTCCAATCACTCACTCACTCACTCCACTCAGTACACACACACACACACACACACACACACATAAAGCAGAGTCATTCAGGTCTCCTCAAACAAACCTCCCACTACGTTCTGGCGTCTCAGCTGTAACAGTAAAACCATCTTAATGTGACACTGTGATGATAATAATGATAATAATCCCCTTGTGGTTTTTCTCTACCTCCAGTATCGCCATGGCTACCAAAGAGAACATCACATTTCAGCGTGGGATGTTGAAGTCCATCCAAACCAGGGTCACAACTTTGGCCAGTATCCTTTGTTTCAATCAATTGAATCATGTCTCTTCTTCTCTTAGATACTAAAAAAAAAAAAAAAAAAATCTCCACTGACAGTTTTATCCGAGCTGCCTGCCCCCCCCCACCCCCACCCCCCCTCCAGCACACGCTGCCTCTCAGCAGGGATAACGTAACCACACTTAGAGTGAAAGCTGGCAACCAGACAGCAGTCTACACCATTAAGCTCCACTTATTCTTTTTCCAAGTTGTGCTGATGTATTCCCCCCCCCCTCCATCCATCCACCCCTCCACCCCCCTCCCTCTCTCTCTCTCTCTCTCTCTTACTCACTGCATGGGAGGGAAACCCGAATTGGATCTTAATTATTTTCCTTCACCACACTTCCCCACCCCTCAGATCGTTTCCCTGCCATCAACAGTCTCATCCAGAAAATCAATTTGCGCAAGAGGCAGGACTCTTTAATCCTGGGCGGGGTGATCGGCGTCTGCACCATCCTCCTGTTGCTCTACACTTTCCACTGATTCGCCTCTCAGTCGGCCGACCTTTACTTTCTTCAAGTGCAAACACACTCACACACACACGGTCTTCTTCAACTGTTTCCAAGACTTTTTTTTTTTTTTTTATATTTCTACTTCTGCTGTTATTTACTTTGCTTCAAACTGTTAAGAAAAGATTTAAGGTTAATACATAAATGAGTGTTAATTGAAAGTGAAATAGTTTCAACGCTCAGACCGAGAGCGGAGATTATTTATTATCTGAACTCTAACATTTCCATTTGGGAATCTATATATTGCTACTTATTATATCCTGATGTAATTTTAACTCTTTATAAAAATGTATGAAGTAATATTTTACCAGGATTGTGTACTGCTTAGTGCTCCTTTTTTTTTTTTTTTTTTTTTTAATAAATATAAATATATATATATCGTGTTGGCAGCGCCAGGTGAAATCAATAAAGGTGATGAGCACATTTCTGAGTTATCATGCTCATTCAGGTTTATTTCAGACATGCAGAACTATGGCACATTAAACCAGTCATACAGTATAAATGTATAAACATCAGCGTCAGAGGTGCCAGGGACGGTGCATACAGGGAGGAGACGAACCCCATTCATTATCTTGCAGTATATTGTAAACATAATGAGGTGTGGAGAGATCCAGGCAGACAGTTCAGTAGAGTCTGAGCAGTACGCAAAGCAGGACATCACAGTAAATGGCTGCAGCAGCGACGACGGGGCGGTGGGGGTGGTGGTGGTGGGGGGGTACGGCACGGCACATGGTTGTGTTGTGATAAATGTACACACAAGTTTTAAACATGATGTAAACAGTGTACGAAAACAGCTTATACATCGTCCCACAGTGAACATCCTTCCAAGGGGGGAGAAGAGGTCGGTCCGTGCTCGGGTGCAGATGTTAAAATGAGAAGCTGGGGAGGGGGGGCGCAGGTGCACTGTGTGTTTGCTTTTTGGTGATGATGACCTTTGAGTCTTTGGGAAATCTTCTCATCTAGTTATAAGCTCTGATACGTGTGTGTGTGTGTGTGTGTGTGTGTTAGGAATCAAAATGGGTTGGTGTTGCCTACGTCTGTGCACCGCTAGTTTGACCTATGAGGAGTTACACTTGTCTTTGAGACTCTGTGTTCGATAGCTTGTGATCCAACACCAGGAGTGTGTGTGTTTGTGTGTGTGTGTGTGTGTCTGTGTGCAGCAGCCTCCATCTTCCTTCCTCTTGTTCCTGAGTTTGTGGGATCAGTGGTGATGATGAGTGTGGAGGCCCAGACAAAAAAAAACAAAAACAAAAGCACAAACGGCCTGCGACTTCATTCCCTTTTTCATCCAGATGTTCGAGTCTCTTCAGCTTGTTTTCAACGCAAGACTTTGTGCTTTATCATCTTCGAGAGTCACCTCCTCCTCACTCTCTCTTTCTTCTGTGCAAATTGAAGGTCAGATGAAGTTAAAGGAGAGCTGTAAGTGTGACTCCAACCTTCCCCACGGTTCACTGCTGGAGCTCTGAGAGTGGAGAGGAAAGAGAGGGTTTTATAGTTTCATGGCTTTACACTGACCTCTGTGTGTGTGAGAGAGAGAGAGAGCGTGTGTGTGTGTGTCTTTTCCTACATAGGCCTACCTATTGTAAACACTATGAAGACGATGACAGCCACACCCAGAAGTATTGCCAGACAGCTGAACAGCATTGACCGTCGTCCGTATTTCCTGGCTCCTTCCAAATCTCCTGTGTGGAGAACAGACCTGGACTAAACCAGGGAAAGAGGTGGAGAAGGGGTCAAAGGTGAATCACTTCAATGCAACAAAAACACCTGTAGTGCTTCAAAAAAAAAAAAAGAAAAAAAAAAAGTTCAGCCCTGCACTCCAGCATGTAAAGCTCAGGGGTGTGATGATAAGATCATGATGGAGAGGATCAGTATAGAGATGCACTTACCACGCTGGCGTACCACAGGGCAACGATGTTGAGCGGCACAGCCGGGCAGAAACACGACAGCACGGCGAGCCAGAGGTAAGTCTGAGGTACAGACCCGGGCGGTACCGGGGAGGGCATGGGGCCCAGGCTGAGCCGGGACGCGGACTTGGGTGGGGTCGCCAGCTGCCCCAGAGAGCCCGACTTCAGCGGCGACCTGTGCCCGTTCTGGTCCGCGTTCAGGGACCGGACGCTCCCTCTGATGGTGAGGGAGAAGGAGTCGGACGGCTTGATGTTGCTCTCTCCGCTGGGCTCGCAGGTCACGGTGTTCAGCAGCATGTCCGTGTCGTGGAAGTTGGTGGGATTTGAAACTTCCCTCTCGCCGAGGGCACTTTTCTCAAAGGCAGCATCAGTGTTGATCGCCATCACTGGACCTCAGAAGAAGAAGAAATCTACCAAGTCTTCCTTTTTTCCCTTCGGTGTCTGTGTCCGAGCCGCTGTCCTGTGGATGCAGATACCGGGGAGTCTTCCTTCAGATGTTCTCCATGGGGGGTCATCAGATTCACTATTATAAAATCAGAGTCCTAATACCGGCAGGGCTGCCTATTTAATTAAGTCTAGCTCCATCAAGATGTCTTATTGATGAGCTGGATGTTATTGATGTCTGAGTCCCTCTTGCGTTTAGGCGAGTTGGCGGTGAGAGTCCGGACGCACGCCTTTGCCTTTCACCCCCCCCCCGCCAACCTCCTCCTCCTCCTCCTCCTCCTCCTCCCCCCCTCTCTAATATGTAGTGAGGTATTGCCGCATCTCTTACATCTCCTCGGCGCCCCCCCAGCAGTGTCTGAGGCCTGTACTTATGCACGGCGCGAGGCGTGTGACAACGCAGAAATCAGCTATTAAACCGCTTTTCAAGTGAACGCGCGCGGTGCGTAAAAGCTTTCCATTTACGCGCGGGCGCAGCAGCAGCAGCAGCAGCAGCAGCAGCAGCTGTATCAGCATGGTCAGCAGCGTGCAGGGTGTGTGAGAGGCAGAAGGACTGAGGTGGACACTATGAACCACGAGCCTCTCAGCGAACTCATGACCTGCTGACTCAGGTCATACTCTGCCACATACAGCGTTTGATCAGGAGCCTCCAAAACCATCACCACGGTAACTTTGTTTTTTTTATTTGTTTGTTTGTTTCTGTGTTTTGTTAATACACATGAAAAAAAGTGTGTGTGAAAATGTCTTGTGTTACTTGTTGGGGCCTTTACACAGCAGCACAGCCTCTTAGTGCCACTGTAGCTCCTACTGGACCAACAGGGTCCACTGCCACCATCATGATCACATCTTTACATATGAATGAGGGAGTTACTTGATTATTATTATTATTATTACCAATAATCCATAGTTGAAAGAAACTTGGTTTAAGAGTTCAATAGGACACACTCTATCACTCTCTGTTTAACATTTCACATCAGTGTCCTGTTTATCACACCTATCATACAGGTGCACACTGACTCCATCCTCTGGGACACTATAACTTAAAGATGTTCACCACCTTTCTGCTGTTTTCTGTGCAGACTTGACTCAGCTCAGTGTGTGAAGACCTGAAGACCTGGAGAAGCTCAGAGGACTGAGCCGCTGGACTTTGTGATGTTCAGGTGTGTACAGCACATGACTGATTTCTATTGTCACCATGCAGGGAGCAGTGTTTCACATACACATGTACCTCTTGTCAGAATATACGGTTTAATCTCATAGTTGTATCACATGTTACACCACATTTCATTTAGTGGTTTGTATTTTTAGTAAAAGTTCTTTCAGGCAACATCGTTATAACTTGATGATCATTTTCCAATACTTTTTGGAGACAACCTAACAGTCCAGGCTGACTTGACTCCCCTCACTGTCCTGCTGTCATGTTCTGACCTCAGGCCTTTAAGAGTCTCCCGCCATCTAGTGGTGATTTTGAGGAAATGCAATTGTAGGTTATATTCCTGTTCTGCCTTGACTTGTCTTATTTAGTTTTACACCGTTTCCTGCAAGTTCCTGCTTGGAGTAAAAGCAAGTGTCTCTGGTATAACTGACTTCTTAGTTTTGAGGTGACGATGTCTCTTGAGTACAAACAACTACGTCCTGAAGCTTCATTTATATCAGGGGAACCACTAGAAAATCACATGCCCTAAATAATACACACAGTGATCCAGAACTCCTCTCCTCAACCAATGCAGTTTACTTAACCAATACAGCTATAGACGAGTAGTCATTGTTGTGTATGTTCATCAGTTGTAAACTTTGTTTTGGACTTAATAAGTAAGTTATCTCGGTTGCTCCGACAGTTTGATGATCTTGTGAGCAGTTGGACGTGTGTGTGAAGAGTGCAGCTGGTCAAACCGTTCGTCCCTGATGAGCAGTTGCGTGTTGAGTTCTTCTTCTTTGATCCTATACAGGAAGTGTAGTCCTGCATATGTCAGCTTGCCTAGTATTTATGTGGCAGTTAGCCTCCCACAGAGCAAACACTGTGGAGTTGTAAGTTGCAATCAGTCGCCATTAAACTTACATTTAAGAGAGTCTTCATTAGCTCTGATCTCCTTTGTTTCAGTTTAATGGGATGACCAGAGAGTTAAATGTTAAAAGGGATGAGTGTGCAACATCTTGCATACATTTATTATCTGCTTTCTGTGTGCGCGTGTGCGAATCTGTTATTTTTTGAAGATGGTATGTGTTTTATTCAACAACAAACTATGAGTCAGGAGAAAATACGTTGTTTTTTTTATTGTAAGTAAAAACAAAAATCAACACCAGGTTGCACTGAGAATGAAACGTCGAATAATTCATTTTTGACACCGTTTCAGAAGTTGTGTACTTTCCACATATTGTACAATTAACATGACCACCTAAAGTAAACAGGGGAAAATATTCAAGACCTTAGTGCATGAACTTTATCACTTGATATGATTCTTTTAAATCGCAGTAGCTCTGTGAGAAAAAGAAGAAAAAACAGCATGCGACCACAAAAATAAACACCGTGTCCTGCCTGAAATGAAATACACCTTACCTGTGATTTACACAAGAGTATAAACAATGGTGGCTCAAATCCAGCAGGTTATTAAAGTCCACTTGGAGTCGTGAGTGCGTGAAACACTGCCGTCCTCAGTCTTCCCCTCCCCACCCCTGCTTCCTCTTCTTGAGTTATCCGGGGCAGGGCTGACCAGAACAGTTCTTCAGCTGGCAGCTTTAGCATGTGTACAGGAACATAAAGCTTGCCAGTGAAGAACTGCTGTGTGTCAGCCATTTGGGGGAGGGAGGGAGGGAGGGAGGGGGGCGAAGGGTGAGGGGAGAGAGCTGGGAGTCATCCAGCGAGCGTGAGAGTTTGAAACAGACAGCCGGGTTTAGGCACAAACAGCAGCTCGCTTCTCTCTCCTTCTTCTTCTTCTTCTTTTAGACGCACGTATCCCTGCGGAAAGAGAAGAAGAAGAAATCATTTAACTTCCCCTTCCAAAACTCCCGGCTCCGCTCCGGCTGTGTGGGCACTCGGTGGCCTGCAGCCAGTCACACATGAAGCTACAGTAAGTGGGTGCAGTCGAGCTGTGGTGTGTGTGCAATCAGCTGTGAGGTAAGTGGGTGAAATGAGCTGATAGGTAAGAACGCACAAGATCATGCATCAGATTACCAGAGGGGGTGGGGGCAGCGAGGGTGGGGGGGGTGGAGACTACATGCATCAGCAGCTCCGTCGCTGTCACGTTATTTCACAGAGCACACAGAGCCAAGTAATTCCTAGATATTCTCTCAGCTGTGTCAAAATCACAGGCCGGCTTCTGAAACTCCAACCCCCCCCCCCCCCCCCACTAATGTCAGTTACCGTGGTTACACAGCACGGGGATGAAGAGGAGTAGACGGTCTTTATCTGACAGCAGAGATCCTGGAATCCTTTCAGAAGTGCAAAAGAGGTGTTTGTTTTAGAAGAAGAGAAGAAGAAGAAAAAAAAAGTTCAGGTGTTCTTCTTCCCCTCCTCCTCCTCCTCCGAGAGAAAAAACCTACAGCTGCAACTTGCTTGATCTCAGTTTTTTTTCTGCTTTGAGCTGAACGGGCTCCTGTGGCCGTTTCACAAACACACAACTTTGTATTTGTCTGAAAGTTGGACGTTTTAAGAAGTAGCAGGAAGTTGAATGTAGCAGGCCAGTTAGCCATCTGGAGTTTGGGATGGTAGCTACACAAAGGTCCGAGGAGACAGATTTATGGCCTCATGGTGCCGCTTCCTGAAAGTTCAATCTTCGTTCATCAGTATGTTAGCATTGTCAAGTTTAGCAGATTAGCAGTTACTTCAAAGCAATGCTGTAGCTACAGCAGGCCTCCATCCTGACAGCTAGCTTTAAAACAACATAGTGAAAGTTTCACCTCTCGAAGACAAACACGTGTGAAGCTAAAGCTGAAGCAGGTTTGTGCTTTTCTTGCCTTCAAAGAATGTAATCTTGTGGCGATCCCCGAGATATTGAGGACATGCTCCACTTCTTTGGCTGACGATGAATAACACATGCTGTACATTCCTGCAGTAAAGAGAACCAGAATAATCTCAGGTATTTGAACGCCCCGTAGCCTCTGTAGCCTGTAGACTGTGCACAGCAGGGGAGGACGGGTCACAATCAACAAGACTCAGGAAGATTTTACAGACACCACTGCAGGCAGAAATCTTTTCGTCTCTCACTTTGTGCAGATTCAACTCCCAGACAGACACTCATCTCCTTTCAGACGTCATCAATATACATGGAAAACCACTAACAGGATTTTCTTCCACACCCTGACAAATTTATCTACATGACACATGTCAGTCTATGGGTGAGTCATCACACAGAAACGGCCTGTTCTGACTTGTGACTGATGTACACTAAAAACCATTTATATAACCAAAACCTACCACTATTAACTTTTTTTTTTTTTTTTTTTTCCAAAACCACTTTAAATTTCCAACAAATTGATTGTTTTGTTCTTGTAAGCAGTGAATCATATAACTGATTACTGGACTCTGAAATGGCACTGACATTTTCTCTTCGTCTCTCTTCTCTCTCTTTCAGGACTCAGGACTCGTCTTGTTGGACTAAACGTATTTAAACTCGCTCATCTCCTCCACATCTCCAGTATTTGATCTCGTTTTTTGTACCGCTGAAGCAGCTGACTTCCACACCCATTGCTTATCCTTTGGTAAACAGTTAGTTTATTCAAAATCAAATATTCATTAGTGCGTCAACACCGGCTAGCGTGACGCACTTTGAGCTGCTCTGTGACAGTTGCTCGCACCGTTCATGGGGCAACAAGAACCCAAAACAAAACATGCCTCTTTTGTCTGGTTTGTTTCTACTTTGCGTGGTCAATTGCACTGAGCAAGCAAACTCAGTTACTCAGGTTTAAATACTTTATCTTGTTACTTTATATTTTAAGTTTGTGTTTTTTTTTTTTTACTTGTACAGTGGAAATCCGTGCAATACGATCAAAGTTAGTTTTACTTTTGTTGGCATCATCTTTTTAAGTTATACGCAATAAATCAGTTTTAACACCTTCTGGGCTGCAGAGGACTTTTAATAGTTGCAGTACCTCCATCTGCCACCAGGGGAGAGGTACTTGCATCTTCAGCCATGTTAGCACCTTTGTTAAGTTGTAGCTGCTTGGTCTCAGCAGTGCTTTAATGTTTACCACATGCACCATATTACTTTAAGGCAGCATGCTAACATCTAAAGTAAAGCTAAGCTGTCATTAGTTTTGTAGATATTTGGTTATAAACCAGTTATAGACAGCAGAATAAGAAGCATGGCGTGTAACAGAACAACACAAACGTCTGTCCTGGTGACTACAGCTTTTGACCCAGCAGCTCTGTCGCCGAGCGATTACTGAACAACAACAACAACAACGTTCTGGGACTTGATGCACAATGGCATGGTGGAATAAAGGGGAAATACTGCCGGCATGAGGAAGCTATGACTGCCCCCCCCCCCCACCCTTATACAGCTCCACTCCCACCTAGCCTCCTTGCAAGGCCTCCACACTTACACCAGCGTTAGTCGGAGTGAAGCCAGGGAAGAGGACGTACAGTACGAGTCCTCTGGCCACACACAGGACCACTGACAGTCCTGACTGTTGACTAAGACGGCCACAACCTCAAACTGAAGCTGAATTAGTTATTTGTTCCATAGTGTGTAACCACCATCACCCCCCCACCCCACCCGTCCCTCCCTCCCTCTCTCCCTCCTTCCTTCCACAGACAGTGACTGTATCTTTATGTTCACAGCAGCGGGCACTGTTGAGCCCCCGGCCTCTTCTCTCTGCCGTGCCACTCTTTCCTATATCACTTCTTTTTCTTTTTTCTTTCTTGTCTTTCCTGACTTGTCTGTCCTCTCCACCCTCTTTCTCTTTCTCTCCCTCTCTCTCTCTCTCTCGGTCAGATCAGACTGTCCTGCATTCCTCACATTCCAGCTGCATTTGTTAGAAATTCCATCCGGCTGCTGTGGGCTCGCATGGTCTCTTCCACTCCTTCTTTTCCATCCCTCTATCCTTCACCCATCCCCTCTCTCTCTCTCTCTCTCTCTCTCTCTACCTCTACGTACTCATCTACATCTGGTCTGCACCAGACGAGGCGGACGTGGCTCCACCGCCGTCAGGTTCACCCACACCTTCCCTGCGCCCTGTGCCTTTTTGTTTGTTGTTGTTGTGTTTTTTTTTTTTTTTTTTGCACCTCATTTCTCCCCCTTTCTCTTTCATTGAGCGAGGACACATGGCAGCCAGGGTTGAAGGCCTTGAGACAGGCTTTTTGAGACGGCGGGGGCAAAGGAGATAACACACAAGTCTAATACACAAAAGACCAAGCTTATCTGGCACTGTGGACGTGCACTCTCTGCCATGGCAAGGAGGATAAGAAAGAGGGACAGGCACGCTGGAGTTGAGCAGGCAGGATGTGCGTGTCAGGGAGCAATAGGAATGATGGTGTGCAAACAGGAGGATGTGAATGAACCATGCACAAAGCAAAGAGGAATTACGGACATTTTAACTCTTTAGGCAGGTTAGCTTATCGGGCCTCGGTTGCAAACGTGCAAGAGCTTGAAGTCATTCATACAGGGAGCTTGAAATCGTGTCCCAGGTAAAAAAAAAAAAAAAAAAAAAAAAAAAAGCAGCGCATTTCTGAAAAGGGTGGAGAAGGTTGCAAGGTTTGCAGGTCAGATACATCACGGCTGCATGAGAGAGAAACAGACAGGCCTCATTTTGCTCATCAATTCAGGTACATTCCTCTGCTGTGGGTGGGTGTGGCCCAGTTGGAGAGTGTTTACTGCCCCAGATTGTACTCTGTAATATAGAGTGATCATTTTAGACTGGGAATAGGGACAAAGACAGTGAAAGGGCGGTGGCTTTGGCAACACTCTGATGTGTGCAGGGAGTCTCCTCTTATGCTCTGCTGCTCGCCGTTCACTGGACGCTAAAGGCCATCTGACTTTAACCCCTGAGATCACTTCAAATAAAGGCGTGTATTAAAAGAGATATGTATATTTTATTTTTTGCAGAGAGGAATAGCTGAATGTCATCCTGAATTCATGACATCCTGGGGGAGGGTAATGTGCTGTATGAGGCCTGTGAGCCCATCCTCAGGCAGTCTGTGCCATTTTGTTTCCAAAAGAAAACTGGATTGTTTTTTTTTTGTTTGTTTTTTTTTTCCCTAAATGAACATACATAACACATCCCTTCTTGCCCCATCCTCCCTTGACAAGGCACGCAATAGGAATGAAGGGTGTAACCCAAGTTGAGCAAGATGGCTTCACTTCTGCAAATGCAGGCAATAAACCAACCCAGGGAGTTTTTTTTTTGTTTGTTTGTTGTTGTTGTTGTTGTTGTTTATTTTTGCCTGGATGCAGGACAAACGCACTTAGCGGACGAGATGAGTTTCTTTTCAACTGACACCCTGCTATTTGCATGTGATCCTCATTGACATGGTGGCTTATGTCACACTCCTGGGTTGCAATGGCAGAAATGCAGCTCGTGACACAGCCTATTGCGCATTCCTACCAGCACACTGAACTCTGGCTGTACAATTATGTAAGACTGAGGCTCCATCGATGCATTATATACTACAGAGGGTGAACTCCCCTCCACCTCCTCCTCCTCCTCCTCCTCCTCTGACCATTTATCCCAGAGACAGGCTGCTTATACGTAATTGCACTTTGCTTTTTAAGATGTTTTATAGAAGTTAGGAAAGACGGAGGATTTGAGTGCGAGTTGAAGAGGCCCGAGAGGCCAGAGCAGGAGAGGGAGGCCTAAATTCCTTGTTACGTCACCTCTGTTAATAATGTTGTTACTAAATCACACAAATATGGTGTTTACAAACTTATCTTTCCCTGGAAGAATCCCCCACCTCTGCCACACGCCTGCTGGTGTCACTGCGCAGCATTTCTGAGGAATGACTCGGCCTGCAGTTATCTTCCTGATTTTCACCTATCCCCTACTTCAGCACAGGCTTATTCCTTGGCCTGTAATGAACTCAGCAAATTTTAAGAGGCTTTTAAACGCTGACACTTTTTGACAGGTTTGGATTACATAAACACAGACCTCAACTTGCAACTGCATGCAACATCTTTCTTGTGGTCTATAAATCCAACATTAGACAGTTAACTGCTCGCAAATTGGTGCTGACAAGATCCCTGCTCTTGTGCCTACTGTGTGGCAGCCATGACACATAGATATAATGCAGAAACAAACCTGTAAATCTTTTAAAACATGCTGCTGGCTCTGCTGCTCCCGTCTGTATTTACTTAGACGTAATCCTGACATTTTAGCACATTACCGTACTGCTTGATACCAGCCTTGCATGTGCAAATACTTCCATGCAAATTCGCCATGCAGCACTTTAACAAAGCCCGTGTGCCCACAATCCCACTGTGTCAATCATCTAAATGGTGATTGAACTCCTGCAGAGGCTGAGAAGGTTGAGGTGGGGTGGCCAGATGTCAAATTTCTACGGGGTGCACCATAAATCCCCACTAGCTCCCCTTGTGTCAGTGTGGGCCTGGACGATATGATCAGTGACACACACACACACACACACAGTCACACACACACACGGGCAGGCCTTCAGCCAGAACTCCTATAACATCAAACCTGTAACCTCGAGAATCAGACGACGACAAACTGTGCACACAAACCGCGACACTATGGGCGCAGATATCAGACCTGGAGAGGTGCATCTGACTTGAATAAAGTCCTGTTGTGTTTTTTTTTTTGTTTGTTTTTTAACCCCAGATGCCGTTTTCAGCACAAACTGGGTCATCAAGCCGCCACAGGCTAAATGAGGCGGACAGGAGCAAGCATTTAGCCGGCAGAGACACACAGACAGCCTCACAGCAGACACTCAGTCAAACGCCCCACCTTGACCACGACACCGACACCGCCGCCGCCGCCGCCGCCACCGCCACCGGCCGGGTCGCTCCTGCGCGGACAGCCAGCAGCCCCCCTCCTCCTCCTCCTCCTCCTCCGCCTCGTCCTCCTCCACCTCCTCCTCCTCCTCCCCTCCCGGTCCTCGTCTGAGCGCTCGGTCCGGTCGGGAGTTCAGGCTGCCTCGCCCACTGCTCGGCGGAGTCCTGGACCTTCAGCTGGGTGTGTCGGTGTCTGTTTGGTCGGTTTCCACGGCGGAGCACGGTGTGGCAGCGTCTCTGTGGATCCGGCGGTGGTGAGCCTACTTTTCAACGCAGCGGCGGAAGCATCGCAGGACTTCAGCCCCTTTTACACAACTCCTGCCTCCCTCTCTCTCTCTCTCTCTCTCTCTCTCTCTCTCTCACACACACACACACACACACACCCAAGTCAGACACACTCCCGGCTTCCCACTCCGATCAGCTGGCAGCGTAATGACGTAGGCAGCCACGAGAGGCGAACGTCAGAGTCGGGTATGGATTTGACGTGTATACGCAGAGCCCCTGTATGAGGCAGCAGATTGACCCGTTTATTATAATGGTAAATAGAAGCAGGGAGATTTTCCACCAGAGGAGAAGTCGTGAAATCTTGTGTTATTCTGGGAAGCAGAAACAGAAACATGTGTGTTGGAGTAGTTTATAACAAACATGTTTCATAATGTTTTGTATGAATCTGTACCTTTGTCTTTCTTTCCTCTCCATCAGATAATAAGGAAAAACAAAAAACAAGCAGACTAAGTGAAGTTAAAAATGTAATATATGAGTATATAATCTATTTTCCAGACCATCTGCTCAGTAATAATGATAAAACTAGTCATGTTTTCATTAGATTACTTATGTGACCTCTGACCTTTCCAAAGCTAGGCCTTTAAACTTTGTATGAAGGTATGTGTGCTACACTTTCAAATGCCACTGAACCCCGTCCGTCAGCCACCTCCAAATGAAACTGTTGAAAATACGACACGAGTCTCTGATAATAATGCATTTTAAGTTAAGGTCTCTACATCCTCTTTTCATCTGGCTGACACTTACACTCAGCAGTGGCTGAGGTTGTCACTTCCTTCGCACTCCACAGTTATAGCCTGTGGCTTCTGCGACTGTTAAAGCGTGGTGGTGGTGATAGTAAATGTGGGCTTTGAATACAAGATGAGTAGGCTAAAGCAAGCAGCAGCACAAGGTCCATGAACCCTGCAGGGGCCTAGTAAAACTGGTAGCTACATGGTTAGCGATCAGCTGACATCCACTGACACAGGGACGCCTTAAAGTGAGGCAACTGAGATAACTTTAAAGACAAGATAACAATTCAATAATATTGAATTTATAACCAATAAAAACACCCTGTTGTCCTTTAGATCTTTAGATTGTAGCTTAAGCTGGTGGCTAATGTTAACAAATTGAGCTTAGCGATTAGCTTAGCTGGCTTTAATGTTAGGCTACTTATTTTAACATGTCACGGTTAAAATTTCTGCTGTACAATTCAAATGCTCACAACCTGACACAAAGACTAGAGTTAGAAAACTCACTCAGAAACATCATGGTCACACCAGACCAAGCAGGGCTGTGTTGCAACAGAGGCCCTTATTGTGCTTTTATAGCACATGCTACAGCTCATGTGTTATTTCTTAGCCCCACTTTAGGGTGTGCTGCATTTCATTAGATTATCTGACTCCAGTTTTGTTCTTCCTTGTTCTACATTTGATAAAGTCATATTTGATTTTGGGACTGATGTAACCACGGTCAGAAATCTGAATGTCTGAGATGCGGCACATGTGTGCAGCTTCGATGCTTGTGACTGACAGCTGTTGAAAGTCTCAGGGAGAAAAGGAGGAATCACAAACTGCCAGCATTCACAGGGAAATGTTCAGGATGAGTGTGCTGACTAAAGCAGCTCTCAAGGTTTCAGTGTAAACCTGCATCTAATTGCACAAAAGTTTGCGCTCTGTGTGTGTGTGTGTGTGTGTGTTAAGGCAGCACAAGACTCTGCAAATGGCCGCCAGAGACACCACCAGCAGGTCAAAATGAATTTGCTATTGCCTCGACACTGACATGCACAGACACTCACGCAGCAAGGATTGTGAGGCCCATCTCTCTCTCTCTCTCTCTCTCTCTCTCTCTCTCTCTCTCTCTCTCTCTTGGGCTTGTCACTCTGCAGCTTTAAGGTTGCTGCAGTTAGAGAAGCTGCGTCCTCACTGTCACCTGACACAGTGAGCACACACAGCAAATCCACACGAGACCAAATCCGCTGTCTCATCCCCGTGTCTTCTTCGCCTTCCTCTCTCTGTTTTAGAACAACCCCCCCCCCCCCCCCCCCCCACCCCACCCCACCCCACCCCACACACACACACCCACACCCACACACAGAGTAGGCTCTATGAGTTAAAGCTAGATTTCCTGTGGCCTCTCAGATTTTGAATACGAATTAGTTAAGAAACCATATTAGTCTGATTTTGACCTTGGTAACTCATGGTTTCTTTGCAAGTTACTGCTCTTTCCCCCATGAGGCGTTGATGACCTCCGACCACATGGATATGATGCTGCGTCTGTGGAAATGCTAATCAGTCCAAAGTTTGCTCATTGTTACAGGTGGCTCATTGCCTCACTGTCATGTGGCCTTCCTCACCAAGGCTGCTGTGTACATATTTGGGAATCCTTTGTCACGAGCACACCGCTCTTAATAGTTAGTGGTTGTTCAGTTAACTGTCTGTGGTGAAAACGGTCATACAATGACCATCGGATCATCATCCACATTGTAATTATGAACAAACACAGTCTATTCTAACTGATATCACACAAATATTATTATTATTATCTGTATTTTGTGGAAAAAACAAAACAAAAGTAACATTCACAGGTGAGAAATAGTACGAATCCCTCAGCTAATAACATCAATAAAAGCTGACTGGGATCAGTCAGGAGTTATCAGATGTGGAGTCCAGTGATCGAAACCTGATTAGGTTTGAGCTATAAAACACAGAAATGTTTTGATTTTGTCTGATCTGCTGATGTGAAGCATGACTTGCAAGAAAAGAGATCTTGTTACTGTTGATGTGCATCAGGCTGAAATGTTTGCAGAGAGAGTTTAGACATTCATCGGTTTTCTTAATGTGTATAAGTGGAGATGATTAGTGGGCAGGGCGTGCTGCTATTGATGCTATTTTCAATTAATTTTGGAAATATTTCTAAATTTAAACATTGGACGAATAATGTCCAGTGTTTTTAGACATTCATTTTCCACAAATGTGTGTCTCTCTGGTTCAGCTCGGCCCCTGACCTTGACGCAGCAGGACAATGACCCTTAACTTCAAAGTAAATCTACTACAGAATGACTTCAAACAAAGAAAACCCACCATTTACAGTGGCTCAGCCAGAGCTCAGACTCTAATCTGTAGGAAGAGTGGTCAAAAATACCCCCTGAACCCCCAGGAAGCTCTTGTTGGACGGTTGTGGTTGCCAAAAGAGATTTGACCTGTTATGAAATCCAGAGGTTCAGGTGGCACTGTGAATGTTTATGACTGTGTTTCACAAAAGATTTAGATTTTTCTTTGTTTGATGCGATCTTAGGGACATGTTTGTAACAAATTAATACAGAGAACAACACCAACCTATTGCATCAGGAAATATAGTGTAGCTGCTCTCTGTGTGCACTAACTGTACACTACATGTGTGGCTTGATGCCAACCCCCATCTGTAAAACATTCACAGTGATTGGTGTGAAATTCCTATATAAGTCCCCGCCATGTTCGCAAAAGCTGCTGAAAACACTGTGCACTTATTGCACCTAGAGATCTGCTTGTATAATGAAGTCTGCGCCAGATGGAGAACTGTGCGCACGTCACATCTCTCTTCTTCTCCTCCTCCTCCTCCTCCTCCTCCTCCTCCTCCTCCTCTTCCTCTCACCATTCGTGACTCGCAAGCTCATCAGAACAAGATGTGAGCTGGGGGGCATGGTTCACTTCACATGAAAATGCAACCAGTCACATGACCACAGCAAACTCTGGGCCAATGGTTGAGTGAGAAAAAAGCGTAGCTTTTCATGCTCAATGTGCTTTGGGTTGGTCATAGCCTAAACTATGAGTTTAAAGTGCATGATTTTGTTATTGTGGTATCCTGACTGTAAGAGGAGGCCTTTAAAAAAAACCACCTGTATCAGGTCTATGTCTCACCGTGACCTTTGTCACTCCTGCGTGGATAAATGTGACGTGTCTTCTCTGACTCAGCATCATGACTTAGCCTCCTTTTTTTCCCCTGTAGTTCCTGGACTGGAGGAGCTCAGATAGCCTACGTGGGGGGAAATGCAGAAGCAGGACAGACTAGTTTGAGCTCAGAGCCTATTCTTAGCACTGATTTAACAGCAGACGCAACACAGCACCCAGGATTCCAGTTTAGTTAACCACTATTAGAACGATCTCAGTGTGTGTAATTAATGTGACAGTGCTTCAGAGAGCCATACTTTAAAAATCAGTTCTGCGTATGTGTGTATGTAATGTGTTTACTGTACTGAGGAACTCGTGGGGTGTCTGGATTCTGTGGGACAGGAATAGGAAACTCCCTGGGAAATACCACACTGTGGGCTGTGGATGTTGTCAGATGCAACATAAAAAAACCCATAATGATTTAATAAGACACAGTTCTCAGAGCAATTTTATTTTTCTCTGGAACCTTTTTCAGTGAATGTTAATGTCAATACATCTTTTCTTTTCAATAGGTCAACCAGTTTTCCTTTAAGGTCAGGTGTTGTTTTCAAAGCCAAATTTGATTTTCAGCATTATAATGTTACTGTAACTGTTCTAGTCCCAATGAAATTTCACCTCACAGGCCACGCAGTCGCCAGGAAGGAGGAAATTAGTTGCACAGACCAGAACTGTTTGTTTGTATCAGGATGTAAACTGTGTGTTTCTTTCTGCCAATTGTCTCCCAAAATAATCTGTCTCTAAACAAACTGCATTAAGTCATGTCCAGGTCAGGTTAAGTTTACATTTTCAAAGATTGTCAACCCCCTCAATGTTTGTTGGTGCTTTGATTTATTCTGTTAGTTCATATATTACTCATCCTCTGGCTTATTCAGTGTTTATTTGGAGAGTTAATGAAGCGAATTTGTTCGATACAAAGAAATAAAACAAAAGTAAAATCTTCCTTCTGCTGTAAAGTTTAACCGTGGGTACTTTTTTACCACAGGGGTTCAAGGGGATTGATTCGCTTTTGGAGCCTGCCTCAAGCGGCCATTTTGAAGAATTGCAGTACTTCCGTGTTGCTCTTCCCTGAGAAGGCGTGTCCTGCTGCCATGGAGACGCGTCCCTGGGCAACGCGAGTGTGGAAATAGGAAGTATCAAAGAAGCCATGTAGCATCCAGCGACTTTCTGCTTCACCTCTGCTGTTTTGTGGTTTGTACAAACGTTTTTCTAAACGAACTTGTCCTACTATTACGATTCTTTATTTTTTTATTTTTTTATTTTTTTTGCGGGCTGTTGTTGTAAATGTCCTAATTTAACGGTCGACTCGGTTAACCAATGGTTAAGTGTTTGTTAAATCCTGCACAGCTTCCTCTGCACCGTGTGCCAGGACTACATCATGCCAGAAAACAAAAGCTGCCCCCTGCTGCAGCCGGCGAGGACAAACGACAAGAAGAAGAAAAAGAAGACAAGAAAGAAAGACACCGCTTCCGCAACCTCAACAGAAAACACACGTTAGTACTTTCACTTTTCACTAACACATGTCGCAGTAGCACACGGTAAAAGCTGCTGGATGATTTGCATGTTACTGTTGTTGTACTTAGCTGAAGGGTTTTTTTTTTTCAGTTTAATAGGTAATTTGAATCCATGTTATTTATAGACAGTAGTTAACCAACTTTTACACACAACAGTATATTTACACCTTGATCAAGTCATCACACGTGTTGTAGGCACGTGGTTAATTAGATTATTTAGCTTTCAGCACTTTTTTTTTTAACTGGTCACACATCAAAAGTCTGTAAAAACCCATTTCTCATGCCGTCATCTCACAGAAACACAGGACTTTGGGGTTTGTTACAGTATAGGAAATTAACTTATTGTTAGAAATACATTAAACTAATTAACTTGCACAGCACGATGTAATAAGTGTTAAGTAACACTCAAACTCTTAGTCTGAGAAGTTTTAAACTTTGTGGAGTTGTAATTACTGATACTACAGAGTAAAGCAGCACCGAGTGAACAAAGAACTGGAAATAGAAATATGAACTCACCCTAATTTATTATCACGTCAGCAGTTTAAATGAAGGTCAGTGTAGATGTACATGATGTAAACAGTAGTTGGGATCATGTGATGGTGGTGGTAGCAGATTCCATGCAGGCGTAATATAGGTCATTAGAGAATAGGCCCCAGTGTTGTTGCCCTCACCAGCCTTTTACAGCTCATTACTGCAAACCAAGCCATTAGCCCTTCAACTCCAGAGGGAGTCATTAGTAATCTACACCCTCGGTTTTGTCTGGTGTTGTGCATGCACTTACATGTTTGTGCTTCCTTCCTACAGAGGGACCTCCGACTGTGTCTTTGCATCCTGAGAATTTTCAAGTGTCCTTGCTGACGCCTCAGAGTCCTGGTCAACCCCAAGGCCAGCTGCCCGGGCTCAGACCTGCTAGTAAGAAGAGTGGGGAACGTCTCGCTGGCAGCAGCGGCATGAGGAGGAGGAGGAGGAGGAGGAGGAAAAAACAGCCGAAGGATTCACCAGCCCGACTGACGGCAACAAACAAAACCAGCGGCTGTGGAGCTCCAGCACTGGGGTATCAGTCAGAGCCCAGCACCACCCAGGCCAGAGAGAGCCTGAGATGGGAGGGAGTGCTAGAGGACCCCCAGGCTGAGGAGAAGAGGCTGGAGCTGTACAGAGCCAACCGGCGGCAGCGCTACATCGCACAGAGAGAGGCTCTGTTAGAAGAAACCCGGGATGCCTTGAGACAGACTTTTCCTACAGAGATCACAGAGAGTGAACCTGGCCAACAGGAGAATGCGTCATCACTGTACTTGAGTACAGACTGAATGTAATAAGCAAATGAGAGCCGTATGCTGTTAGTCATCACAGGCTTTATTTGTTCACAGTTTAAAATAGATTTAGCCATGGTGAGGCACAGAGCGAAGGTCCTTGGGCGCCGTTAAGACATTGGACTGAAGACACACAGAGCACGTTGCCAATACAGAATCCTTTAAAGCACCAGACAGAGATGCTTTCTCTGGCAGGTGCTGCAGTGCTATGACTCTCTGTGGACGAGGACAGGACATCCTCCCGCTGAACAGGCCTGTTAAAAACTTAATAGAGGATTTGCAAAGTTTATCTTGTGCTTCTAAATTATGTAACACCTCCAGAACACACCCAAAGGACTGAAACCCAATCAGGATAGTACCATCACCCCTCAAATCTGCCTGTCCACAAGTGGTGAGAAAGAGGAGGGTTGTGTGACTGGAGATTACATGATTTTTGTTTATATATCGATATATATGTCCTTTTGTCTTATTTACAAAAACTTCAAAAAAAAAAAAAAAAAAACATTGCCAGAATGGAAGTGGAGCAGTTGGTACAGAAGAGCATTAGGGCCAACAACGGAGATTTTTTTTGTTTGTTTGTTTGTTTTAAGATTCTGAGAAAAAAAGTCGAAATTTCTGAGAAAGTTTTTTCTCAGAAATTTCGACTTTTTTCTCAGAAATTTCAACTTTTTTCCCAGAAATGTTGACTTTTTTTTTTTTTTTTTTCAAATTCCGAGTTAAAAGTCAGAAATAATTTCTGAGAAAAAAGTCAAAATTTTATCCAAAATTCAGACTTTTTTCTCATAAATTTCAAACTTTTTCTCAGAAATTTCAACTTTTTGAGAAATTATTTCTGACTTTTAACTCGGAATTAAAAAAAAAAAATCTCCATTGTTGGCCCTAATGCTCCTCCATAAATTGGATTACACTGTGACACAAAATACGGGTTTAAAAGCTCAGATTGTTGTATATTAACTGACTTGATGGATCTTATTTGACTTATTTCCTGTATGTTGCTAACTATAAAAGGCAATAAAAGAGCTTCAGAAATCCAGTATGCAGTCTGAATTAATTGAATGGCAGCTGATGTATTTTCATTAGTGCTGCAATGGTATTACCACATAATTAACCTTCAGTTTAGCAGCATAGAAAAGGGTTTCTGTTTTTCAGAGACAGTATTTGTGGCCTGTTGCCGACACTGTCACTCCCAGATGACACGAGGCAGAAAAGTCTTGTGTTCCCTGAGTGAATCAGAGGCTCCAACACAATGGATGCAAAAGAGATGGTAGTGTTGTGACTTGAGATGTTTGTTTTATGCATGAACAAAGTGGAACACAGGACCAAAAAAAAAGTTAAAATGACAAGTGCATCCCTATTATTCCTCTTACCCTTACCTTAATGATACTCTCTAATAATGATGATGATAATCTGATAGTCCCATACACTGAGGAATTCATAATATGCTCAGTTACTCACTGTAACAATGTGTCTGAGTGCAGATAAAACTTTAGATAAATAAGATATATGCATATAAATGAAAATAAGATGTCACTTGACACCATAACCACAGTTGTGAGGTTGCAGGATATGCAGTGTTGCTTTCTACCAGTAAAATGAACAGAAGCATGAAAATTCATTTCCAGTTAGCTTCAAGAGTGAAAGTCGAAATGTGTAGTAGAAATGTCCCTGAAATCCTTAACAATCTACGATATCAGCAAGCAATTCATAATTTGTGCATCAGCATGCCAAGTATTTAATATTGTCTTTTAGCCAAAAACATGGTTATTTTTTTCTTTTTTCCTTGACACAATATCTCTGATAATTACAAGGGGCATTAGGGCCAACAAAAGAGATTTTTTTTTTTGAAATTTTGAGTTAAAAGTCAGAAATCATTTCTGCGAAAAAAAAAAAAAAGTCAGAAATTCTGGAAAAAAGGTAAGAATTTCTGAGAAAAATGTTAGAAATTCTGAGAAAAGAATAAGAATCTTTGAGAAAAAAAACTCAGAATCTCTGACAAAAAAAGTGAAAATTCTGAGAAAAAAACTATGAATTTTTGAAAAAAAGTGAGAAATTCTGAGAAAAAAACTAAGAATTTTTGAGAAAAAAAACTCTGAAACTCAGAAAAAAGGTCAGAAATTCTGAGAAAAAACTAAGAATTTTTTAGAAAAAAGTCAGAAATTCTGAGAAAAAACTAAGAATTTTTTATTTTTTTCTCAGAAATTCTTAGTTTTTTCTCAGAAATTCAGTGGGTTTTTTTAATTAAAAATTCTTAGTTTTTTTTCAGAATTTCTGACTTTTTTCTCAAAAATTCTTAGTTTTTTTTTCAGAATTTCTGGGAAAAAAACTAAGAATTTTTGAGGAAAAAAAAACTCAAATTCTGAGAAAAATGTCAGAAATTCTGAGAAAAATGTCAGAAATTCTGAGAAAAATGCCAATAATTTTGAGAAAAAAGTCAATAATTTTGAGAAAAAAGTCAATAATTTTTGAGAAAAAAGTCAGAAATTCTGAGAAAAAAACTAATAAATTCTGAGAAAAAACTAAGAATTTCTGAGAAAAAACTAAGAAATTCTGAAAAAAATAAGAATTTTTGAGAAAAAAAAACTGAGAATTTTTGAGAATAAACTAAGAATTTCTGAGAAAAAACTGAGAATTTTTGAGAAAAAACTCAGAAAAAAACTTAGAATTTTTGAGAAAAAACTCAGAAATTCTGAGAAAAAACTCAGAATTTTTGAGAAAAAAACTCAGAATTTTTGAGAATAAACTAAGAATTTCTGAGAAAAAAACTAAGAATTTCTGAGAAAAAAGTGAGAATTTCTGAGAAAAAAAACTAAGAATTTTTGAGAAAAAAGTCAGAAATTCTGAGAAAAAACTAAGAATTTTTTTTTTTTTTTTTTTTTTTTTCTCTTAGTTTTTCTCAGAATTATTAGTTTTTTCTCAGAATTTCTGACTTTTTTCTCAAAATTATTAGTTTTTTCTCAGAATTTCTGACTTTTTTCTCAAAAATTCTTAGTTTTTTTTCAGAATTTCTGACTTTTTTCTAAAAATTCTTAGTTTTTTTTTCAGAATTTCTGGGAAAAAACTAAGAATTTCTGAGAAAAATGTCAGAAATTCTGAGAAAAATGTCAGAAATTCTGAGAAAAAGCCAATATTTTTGAGAAAAAAGTCAGAAATTCTGAGAAAAAAACTAATAAATTCTGAGAAAAAACTAAGAAATTTTGAGAAAAAAATCAGAAATTCTGAGGAAAAAAACAAAGAATTTCTGAGAAAAAAGTCAGGAATTCTGAAAAAAAACTAAGAAATTCTGAGAAAAAACTAAGAATTTTTGAGAAAAAAACTCAGAATTTGTGGAAAAAAACTCAGAATTTTTGAGAAAAAAAACTCAGAATTTCTGAGAAAAAACTAAGAATTTCTGAGAAAAAACTAAGAATTTCTGAGAAAAAAGTGAGAATTTCTGAGAAAAAAAACTAAGAATTTTTGAGAAAAAAGTCAGAAATTCTGAGAAAAAACTAAGAATTTTTTATTTTTTTCTCAGAAATTCTTAGTTTTTTCTCAGAAATTCAGTGGGTTTTTTGTATTAGAAATTCTTAGTTTTTTTTCAGAATTTCTGACTTTTTTCTCAAAAATTCTTAGTTTTTTTTTCAGAATTTCTGGAAAAAAAACTAAGAATTTTTGAGGAAAAAAAAACTCAGAAATTCTGAAAAAATGTCAGAAATTCTGAGAAAAAAGCCAATAATTTTTGAGAAAAAAGTCAATAATTTTTGAGAAAAAAGTCAGAAATTCTGAGAAAAAAACTAATAAATTCTGAGAAAAACTAAGAATTTTTGAGAAAAAAGTCAGAAATTCTGAGGAAAAAAACTAAGAATTTTTGAGAAAAAAGTCAGAAATTCTGAGAAAAAAACTAAGAATTTTTTTTTTTTTCTCAGAAATTCTTAGAATTTTCTCAGAAATTCAGTGGAATTTTTGTATTAGAAATTCTTAGTTTTTTTCAGAATTTCTGAATTTTTCTCAAAAATTCTTAGTTTTTTTTTCAGAATTTCTGGGAAAAAACTAAGAAATTTTGAGAAAAAAAACTCAGAAATTCTGAGAAAAATGTCAGAAATTCTGAGAAAAAAGCCAATAATTTTTGAGAAAAAAGTCAATAATTTTGAGAAAAAAGTCAGAATTCTGAGAAAAAAACTAATAAATTCTGAGAAAAAACTCAGCATTTTTGAGAAAAAAGTCAGAAATTTGAGAAAAAACTAAGAATTTCTGAGAAAAAAGTCAGAAATTCTGAAAAAAAAATTAAGAAATTCTGAGAAAAAATCTAAGAATTTTTGAGAAAAAAGTCAGAAATTCTGAGGAAAAAAACTAAGAATTTGAGAAAAAAAAAACTAAGAATTTTTGAGAAAAAAAAACTAAGAATTTTTGAGAAAACAAAAAACCAAGTCAGTAAGAAAAGAAATTCTGACTTTTTTCTCAGAAATGATTTGAGTTTTATTTCAGAATCTTAAAATAAATAAATAAATAAAATCTCTGTTGTTGGCCCTAATACCCTTTTATAGATAAATTGATCATCCTGAAAATATACTGTTTATCACAAGCTACATACTGTTAAACCTGGCCTGCGCAAAGAAAGATAATGAATCCTCACCATGTCCTAGCAAAAAAAAAAAAAAAAAAAAAATGTTGGGCATGTTTTACATAAAACATCACACAGTATGAGCCAACGGCACCTGTGGTGTTACAACCTGTAGCGTCTGACACAGTGAACAAAGAGAGGCTGAGAGTGAAGCTAAAAGTAAATGTTGAGGCATGAAGTAAAGACAGTGACAAACCAGCAGAGAGACAGATGGGGAAAGAGAGAAAAACACAGCACTTCTTTTGTCACACTGCCTTTTGTGCGCTGTTTGCCGAAGGCTCATTGTGCCTATTGGTGTGTTTTGTTACCGTTGCCTGTTTCAGCATCTCTGCTTCAAAGAGATGAACACTCCCCCTCTGTTTTCCTAATCCCCCCCACACACACACACTCCGACTCACTGACCAGAGACCACGTACATGGGCTGCAGTGGGCATCAAGGTCACTTGTGTTTTTCCATCAGCCCCATCTAAAGTAAAAAAGGCCGCCAACAAACTGCCTTTGTGATGATATTAACAGCAGAGAACATACTGAGGCATCTTTAATGTGATAAATGAAATAATACAAAATATTTTTTTTAAAAAAGAAGTTCCAAAAGCTGCATCCGTCTGAGGTATTTGTTGTTTGTATGGTGGAGCCCCCCTGCCTCCCTTTACATCACATACAGCTTAAATCCACACAACCTGCTTCAAAACACTTCACAACTGTGAATATAAACTTCAGCGGCTGCTGCTTTTTTTTTTTTTTTTTTTTTGGCGCCATCAGCGAAGTCTGTCTCTGAATGGATCGTTTTCCTCGGCGTCTCCAGACCCTTTTGTCCTCGGTGAGAGCGCTGTCGTTGAGGACACAGATGAAGGACGTTCTGGATTTCACGTTGACGCCACACAAACGACGTGTTGAGCAGATGAGTGGAGAGGAAAAGTGTAGATCAGGACAACTGCAGCCAGCTCAAATCATCTGACCTGTCCAAGGAAAAAGCGAGGGCACAATTTCGTATTTAAGTCACAAAGAGAAAGATTTGCAACATTTTAAAACCCAGAAGACATTTTGACTTAAATATCTGACTCTGTTGGCCACTTGGGGTCAGTAAAACCACAAAACTGACCTATTATCACAGCTTAACTTGTTAGCAAACTGTTGCTTATCCATCTACACATCCAGCAGTCGATTCTCAGTGTTTGGTCTCTACCAAATCCTCTTTTATTAAGAAAGAAAGAAAAACAATGTTCATACTGAGCCTCTTTCTTCGTGATGACTTTTCCAGCTGCAAATCTCTCAGCCACTGCAGACGCAGCTGGGTCAAAGTTTAGGCTCGCTGCCGCTATGACTTCATCGTTCCTGCGCAAAATAGGTAGATAAAACAAAAACATACACATGACGTACATATTTGCACCTTTTTCCAAATAAAAGGTGTTTAGCAGTTTGTTTTTCTCAGCTTACTTGATGTACAGCGCCAGGAACTTCCTGTCTTCAAACTTTCCTTTCATCACAATCTCAGTGTATCCCTCCCCGTAGCCTGCACAGAATCATGAAGTAGGGGAGATCAGAGTTCAGTCAGAGTTTGTAGAGTGACTACATTTTGGTCCGTAACACGCCTACATTTTATTCTATATACCTGCACATTTGAGGTAGTTGTTTGTGTCCAATCATGCTGCAACAACCTCAGTCACATGACTATGGAAAGCCTCAAAGTGGGGCTGCACTCAGCATTATGGCTTGTGTGTCAAATTGAACAATTGCAATGATATGCACAAACATTGTGTGTGTGTGTGTGTGTGTGTGTGTGTGTGCCCACCTGCATATCGGATGGTTTTACCCACTAGGACGGTCCAATAGAAAGGAACTGAGTTGAGTTCAGTCGGTTTATTCAGCATGTTTAGAGCCGCTATCCTCCCTAAAAACATTCAATAAGTAATAAAAGTAAACAACATGTTGCAGAGACAGATAATTAAACATATGAAAAATAATAATAATAACACATAATGAGGGTTTAACATTGTATTTATCAGTAATCTGTGTAACAGCTGCTGGAGCTTTACATCCTAAAATGTAATATCTATATATATTTTATTGAAAAATGAAACCGCATTAGTGTTTGTATCTTACTACCTGATATACTGCACACGACATCACAGTAAATCAGGTTGGTTTATATCGCAGTGCTGTACCAGGCAGCATCCGGGGCTGTGAGACCACATTTACATTGTTACTACATTACCATGTGCTTGTGCCATCTGCCAGTGCCCGATGTTGACCAGCCGGTTATTGGCCATCGCCAGGGGGAAGGTGGCCAGGTCACCACCACAGAACACATCAGGGACATTGGTGCGCATGTACTGCAGGAGGGAGACACAGACACAAAACTGACAGTCAGTCTGTGCCACATGGAGGTCTGACATAACATATATATTGGATTCTTAGTCTATATTTACATAGTATGATGTCATTTCCAGATTTTGTTATCAATAATGAATGTCCTGCCTTTTTAGAGGCAAAGCGAAAAGCGACAGAAAATAATGAAGGAGGAATATGAGACAATATTTACATTATTATTATTATACAAGAGAGCAAACACGAACAAAACACAAGGGTTAAAGAAGAGATGAGAGTGATGGTGGTGTGTTCAGACTGAAGACACAGAGTGAGCTCAGGTGAAGAGCAGGTTATCAGCTGACCTTGTCAACGAGCACAAAGTGTTTTGCATTCATCTTTATCTTCGTGTCCTTCAGGAACTCTGAGTTTGGCATGATCCCTGGTGGACAGAGACAGAGGACAAACATGGATGAGTAGAGCATCAAGGCTGTTTGCATGTCATTAATAAACACAATATGGTGATAAAATGCAAAATTTGGGGGAATACACTACAAAACAAGGTCTATAGCTCTTTCATCATCATCATCAAAATGTCTTCATTGCACTTACCGATACCAACGATCAAGACGTCAGCTGGGATAACCTTTCCACTTTTCAGCACAACCTCCTTAACCTTAATAGAAGAAGACAACAACAGTGAGACAGAGGACAGACAGTAATGTGTTACACCTGAGTTGTGAGTGACAAAAACAAACTGGTGGCCATCTTTTTCCCACCATACCTTTCCTTCCACACCTTTGACCTCGGTCACGTTGTCGTTCATGTAGAATTTGATGTTTTGCTCCTTCAGCATCTGCAGGGACAGCGGAGTTTCCAATATAATCAGCGAACGAAGACGTGTGAGGATACTTTACAATTTTTTTTTTTTTTTACCGTCATGGTGAGTTTGCCGATTTCAGGGCCCAGCGTGTTCTGGTACGGGATCTCACTGCTGCCGATCACTGTGATACTGGAGGCTTTGTCTATCAAATAAGATGCAACTTCCATACCTGAAAAAACAAAACAAACCAAAAAAAAGTATGGCATCGTCAGTATTTTTCATCCAATCATAAATGGTTGAATTCTCATGTTTTTTATTTGATTATCCATCATTGCGTGTTCATGTATTTTAGGCCAGGGGTGATATAAGACATGATATTGTTGAACTTTCAGGGTTTTCATAATGTTTTGTAAAAGGATGGTTCATTAAACGAAAACATCTTAAATCCACTAAAACAAAGGGAAATTTCTCATTTAAACAAACCATCACATGATCTGATGTCATTTCATTTCAGCGTTTCACAGTACCAACAAACGATGTTCCCACGAGGACGACGTTGCAGCCCAGACAGGCGGCGTGGATTTGCCGGGCGTCCTCTGGTGTCTCCAGCATCTTCACGTTGTCCAGCTTCATGCCAGGCACGTCCAGACCCTTTGCTCTAAAGGACAGTCAATGACTTTCTTTATCAGCAACGTGATGCAGTGAAGAGATGCTGCAACAGTGACCATTCACTTACTTACACAGAGGTAGGACACCGTTAAGACACAAGGGTCCAAAACTACTGGAATAAAAATAATTCCTGTTTCTTATTTTCTGATTTATATGAAATAAATACAGTTTTCATGATGACATTTAGGTTTAAACTTAGTGAACTCACATAGTTTGGGTTTTTAAGGAGAGATGGGTTAGTTAATCATTTCTTTATAAGTAGAGTCTGGAGGTTTTTGCTCAAAAATAAACGCCTTATACAAACAGGACAATAAAAACAAGGACTGTTTTCTTTTTTAAGTAGGGAGATGTGCAGGAGGCAGAATCAAATGTTTTATCTTATTTATCTATGTTTTATAGCTTTTTATTTTTCTGCACTCACTGCAGAGGAGGCACCTCAATTTCATTGTTGTGGAAATGGCAATGACAATAAAGTATCAGGAAAAAAAATGGTGTGTACATTTGAAATGTGCACACACACACACGCACACACAGAGATGTACCTGCAGCCTGTTGAGATGAGGAGCTGGTCGTAGCTCTGCACTGAACCATCATCAAAGGTGACAGTCTTCTTGTCTGTGTCCACCGACAGCACCTGGAGACACAGTGACAGAAACACTGTGAGTCTGTTCACACGCTGTTCCTGATCCATCCTCACTTTTTCAGTTCACATTGTGCATTGTGAGACAGAAAGTCAATTCAGTACAATCACAAGGATCAAGTCTTGGTTGTGTCACAAGTAGTTTGAATACAACAGCGTGGACAGGAGACAAACTCACCTCTTTCCTGAGCCACACCTCGATGTCGGCTTTATGGAAGAACTCCATCCTCCTCAGCACGATACTGTCACTCTCCACATTCATCACCTGTAGCATCATGTGGGCGGGTTTGTTTGAGTAAAAGTTACCAAAATCTACACACATTCTTCATTACAGTGTTGGTATGTGTGTGTGTGTGTGTGTGTGTGTGTGTGTACCCTGCAGCACCTTGCTGAGTCTGGTTTTGTCATAAGGTAAAAGCTCGTCTCTGGACACCATGATGATTCTGCCTCCAAAGTTTTCCTGCCGAAGAGTCTCAGCGCAGATCAGTGACGCTGCTCCTGCGCTTACACACACACACACACACACACACACATTAGGACAAACAACAGTCATAACTATCTATGACTGTATAACTATATAATGATAAACATAATCCATAGCTGTTGTGGTCCACACTCACCTCCTCCCAGCAGCAGAATAGTGTGAGTAACTCCTGGTACGGCAGCTCCCATACTCTTTATTCTTTTTTCCTGCCTGAGAGTCTGAATCACAAGTAAAACATGACGTCACATGAGCCTGTTGGCAGGAAAGATAAAAAAAAAAAACAAAAACAAAGAAGAAGAAGAAGAAGCGATATCGACTGAAAATGAACAGTTGACCTACTGACCTTTTTGTTGATGGACACGTACACTTTGCTGTTTTGAATTCTGACCTTGAAAAAAGAATAAAGACAAATTAAAATGAAAGAAAACCGTCCTCCTGATGTAAACGTCTGCCTGCCTGACTTTTTGGTTTGTACCTTGTGGCAGGGCAGACAGTCCATGCCGGGGTACTCCTCCAGATCTCCTGTGAGGACGTTGAAGCAGGAACCATGCCACGGGCAGCGCACTCGGTTCCCTGAAATGAAACCTGCAGATAAAGGAAATAAAATGTCAGAGTATCATTTCCATGCTACATACTGCTATGGAGAGACAACCAGACATATAGGGGCCCGAGGCCATGGGGCTCCTGGGCTAGAACTTGTCTGAAGGTGACTCCCACTATGTTTTTGTTTGGGGAATCACTGCAAAGAAAAGACAAGAAAGACAAGCAAAAGAAAACAAAGAGTCAAAAAACAAACCAAAAGCGGAACAAAATGACAAAAAAAGATGCACACATAGCAAAAAAAAAAAAAAAAAGGGTGGGGGCTTTGACATGTTTCCACCCAGGTGGCAATTATCGCAAAATGAGTCCATGTTCATTTTTAGACATACTATGAAACTATTATAAACAAATACACAATGCATATTGATGAAACATATCCTCGTCCTTTACCACAACCTCCTGTGTCCTTACCTTTGCTGAGAGGAGCACCGTAGTGTGTACACTGGTTACCCAGGGCGCTGTATTTACCATCGCTGCGTGTCAACAGCACACTGTGATGTTCCACTTCAACCTCCATCATCCTGAGATAACACACACACAGATGATGTAATAACTTAAATAGTAGTATATAAACACTCAATATGTCACTTTTATAACCTTTTAACTCACTATAATATTGTTGGATATAAGTCCATGTGACAGTACAATACATGACATGAATAAAACATGTATTAAATCAAATGTTATTCAAAAGGTGAACTTGAAAACAGAGATTTTGTCCAGGTGCGATCTGTGCTTTGTAAACCCGAAGGATCAATGAGCTTTATACTTGATAACTCTGTTGAAGCTTTGTCTTTATATCTGTCTGTCAGCCGTCGGTCGCTCCACCACTGAACTGTTTCAATAACTATCTGATAGATTAGCATGAAGCTTTTGTACAGACATTCATTGTACCCCAGAGGATCAAGCTCAGTGACTCTGGTCATCCCATCACCTTTTTTTTTTTTTTCCCATCTAGCGACCACCTCCATGGGTTTCACCTTTATGTGTTTGAGTCAGACATCTTGACAGCAGTTCAATATTTGATGAACTGTAAAGTCCCTTATATTTCTTCATCTAGTGCCACCGTCAGCTCAGAGTTTCAGTTTCTCCAGGAGGTACTTTAACATACTCAAAGTGACTGTCATTCCAGCTGCGCTTCATATTTAGCGCTAGTCAGCAAATGAAAGCATGCTAATATGCTAAACTAGTTGGTTATTATTTTGAAGCACCAGCATGCTAACTCAGTCTAGCTCCAGTAGTGAGCTAATTGAGCTTGACTGTAGATATGTTTGATCAATAGTTTATAGATCTATTAGAATTAAGGGTTTATGGATATAAACAGTTTTAAGACCATGTGACTCTGTGGCTGTCTGGTTATCTATATCTATCGCTCTAGAGTGAATACTATGAGTAAAAAATGTCCTAATTTGTGATTAAAAGCAGGTTTGGGTTGCCAGATTGTGAACATAACCCCCCTTTCTCTCCTCCTTACTGTCCATCCTGCAGGTCTGACTCCAGGCACACCATGGCTGTAAGCTCCTCTGATGTGTCGTCTGGGTCAGAGTCTGGAAACTCTTGTTGGCCTGACACACACACACACACACACACACACACATTTCAAATGAAGCATAAAGCGTCAAAGTTCTGCATGTGCAGTATTTCTTTAACTCATGTTGTTAAAAATGTGGATAAATTAAACAAAGTGTGTGGCAGTGAACTCACGTGGTTTGGTCCCGGACATGTCTCTGGTTTAGCAGTAACACCACACAGATCCACGAACCTCCTCAGGACACATGAAAAAAGTTTGTCAGAAGAAGTTTTCTGTTGAACAGCCGTCCGTGCTCACGGTTTGTCTCCTGCTCATCAGCTGAATGATGGGATAAGAGTCAGTTTCCACGGTGACCAGTCCATCCCCAACCCTCATCCCTTGTTCCCCTGACAGGCCGTGAAAAGTGGACGATTTGGCTTTGATGGGAAAAAACAAACAAACAAAAAAAACACAAAAAAACAACAACAAGCAAAATCAACCAAAAAGTGTTTTTTTCTTTTTTGGGCACTCTGGTGAATGAGGAGTCTCAGTGATGTCCCTGGTCATGTTCAGCCCTGTTATTGTCCCAGAGAAAAGCCACCGCGGCCTTTTGTGTTTCACAACGGCAGCACAGAGAAAAGGCTGACGAGGCAGCAGCCGCTGACACTGAAAGGACACAACTCAACTTCACCTCACAGCCCGAGGTGTAGCCTACATCATACGTGCATCATTCGTTTCAGGTTTCAAGATCCATCAGTGAAAAGCTCAAGAGTTTAAAACGCTACATATATATTTGTATATATAACATTGTAATGTTGCAGCACTTAACCCACTCAGGTATTTCTCTCCCTGCTACTTCATTCTTTCACAGGAATAGTACGACTTTCATCTGAGAGCTGGAGTCATTCAGTGTTTTTGAAGTGATATTTTAGATAAAACTCATGATCATGCTCCATTTTTGCGCCTGTGTACGATGAGCTGACGTGACTTCTGTCCACAAATCCTCTGGGAGAACGTCCTGTGGTCTTTTACCAAAGCTGTGTGAAATGGACTTTCTTTCTTTCTTTTTTTTTTTCAAGCCATCATCATCATCATCATCACCATCATCATCATACGACCGGGACCTTTCACCTGTTATCACTGATCAGTTTATCGCTCCACGTGAGTGAACAATGAGTGTGTGTTAGAGGTCAGGGGTTGCTTACAAACATACTGTGTGTTACAGACTGTTAAGCAATGTGTTTTTCTTTCTCTCTATCTCTCTCTCTCTCTTTCCCTAAAGTGCGGATCAGAGGACACTCTCCCACCTGAGATGTGCACAGAACTCTGGGGGGCACCGGGCTCTGGGGATTTGCTGCAGTTATGGATCTGAGGTCAACTCTCCTGGTCGCTGGAGGATCTGTCTGCTCCTTCAAACTGCTGAACACGATTGTCAGACTTTTGCCAACACCTGAGTCGGCGCGCGAGAAATCCTGGAGGTGGAGGAACATCAGCACTTCTCTGGCTCACAGCTCGCTGACGGGAGCATGGGCGGTGTGGTGGTACGTGACGACAAACCAGTCCATCACATTCATTCACATCTCAGGTGATCTTCACGGCTCTCGCTCTTGTTTTCTCTCTCTCTTGTTTTACAGTTTCTACCTTCACCCTCAGATGGCGAAGGACCTGATATCGTCTCACAACGTCCTCTCCCACAGTCTTGTAGCTGTATCCACAGGTGACACTCATTACTGCATTAGATTATCAATAAGTGATCCAAACTGACATTGATCCGCCCTCCTCAGCAGCATTCTCGATCATGATCAACATGCTTTCATGCAACCCGTGCTCTTCCTTCTTTAGGTTATTTTATCAACGACTTCTTGGACCTGGCCTTGAACCAGTCATTCAAACAGTCCTGGGAGCTTCTCCTCCATCACTCTGTGGTAATAAACTTTTACACCCTACTACGACGTGTGTGAAGAGGAAACTCACACACACTGCAGCCTAAGAAAACACACACATATATAGATAACACACATGCACTCGTCACTTTTATGACACCATGGTTAAGATTATATCCAGGGGTTGTCCATTGATTAAAATAGTTACTTATATGTTTGTTATTTGTTCAAAATGCACCTTATTATTATTTTTTTACACAAATGTACAAATATGCTTAGTTCATGCAAATGAAACTTTATTTTACATGAACCAAAAACAACGACAAATATTGTCCAGAAACCCTTTGCCTTGAAAAAAAAAAGATGCTCAAATAACAACATGATGTCGCCACGCAAGTGGTAACTGTTAACTTGAGTTTGGCTAAAGGCCACTACAACACAATGTGTGACAGCCCTAACACATCACTGCCTCAGTGTGTGTGTGTGTGTGTGTGTTATGTTTGCTTGAACTGATGCTTAGTTGTTCATTTAACAGATGAGGTTGTAAAATCTTTATCTTTACATTCTCTCTGTTACGTTTAACTTTGAACACAACGGTCTGATCATAGTCCAAAGTCTTCTGTATGTTTAGAGTGTAGTGTATTAGCAGGCCAACGACTTTCCAATGATGCATTATCATTTTGGGTTGGAGTTGTAATTCTGGGTTGCCAGGTTGTTAATGACACATTTGCAGCAGCGCTGCATCACAGCATCATGTGTTTCTTGATCACAACACTGTAGACGTCTGGCTGGTGAATTAAAGAGGTCAAATGTGCAACAAGTGGTGCAGGAGGAGAGGAGTCTGTGAAACCTGAGTCTATACAGCTACATATATTACTTTATAATTGTAAACTGATCAGTTCTTAACATGAATAAATCAATTAGCCTCATACAGAAATGTAATATATGGCACAGATGTCCCTATGTTGCCATATACAGCATGTGAGTGTGTGTGTGAGTTTAAATCTCTGACTCGTTTCGACTCTTTCTCTCAGGTGATCTCCTGCTTCGGTTTGGCTGTAACGACCCGTCTCTACCTGGGCTTTGCTGTGGTGTCGCTGCTGGTCGAGATCAACTCGATTTTCCTTCATGTGAGACAGCTCCTCCTCCTGTCAGGACGGAGGAACAGGCCTCGGACTGAGTCTGCAGCCCCTCGGCCCTCTGTGGCCTACAGAGCGACCAGCTGGCTCAATATGGGAACGTAGGTGCCTGAGTGACTCAACTGTTGGAGCTTTTACAGTCAGTCCTCTGACAAGAGAAAGATCCTCATCTATGTGCATCCATTGAGTTAAAGCGTTTCATTTTTAGAGGAATACACCTTAAGGTTTGATTTCCGGATGATTTGGTGACACCTGTGGTTGCCCTGGTAACATGAGCAGCAAACTGAAAAGCTCTTTGGATCACTGCACCATATAAATGGAGCTGTTTGCCACCTACAGTGGTGCCAGTGCAAGTATAGGTCTGATGCATTCACTATCTGATTTTCTCAGGATTTCTGATGTTCACTGTTGTTTTTTTGTTTTTGTTGTTGTTGTCGTTGTGTCGTGCAGGTTTCTGGTGTTTCGTGTGTGTACGCTGGGCTGGATGAGCCGCTGGCTGGCAGGTCACAGCGAACATGTACCTCGCTACGTCCTGGTGATGGGGACGACAGGCCTGAGCCTCATCTCTGTCATGAACGTTGTGTTGTTTTACAGACTGCTCAGAGCAGACTTCCTCCTCACTGACACACAAAGTACCAGCAAGAGCCACTAGAGGGAGACAGACAGCTGTGTTTCTCCATGTCAAAACTCAACTGACCTCAGTTTTCTACGTCCATGACGTGGTTGAAAAGTGTAACTTATAGCATTTTAACTTGTAATGTTTGCCTTTATAATAAATGGATCATTTCACTATAGATAAAATGATTATTATTGTGTCACTGACTCTTTTAATCTCCAGTTTTCAGGTTAACACAAGTTATTTGTTGAAAGGACAATGTTATATATTGAGAATGTTTTTGCAGACAGTTTTTCATTCGCCTTCACATAAAGCTGGAATGATTAAATGAATCTACAGCCACACATTTGTCATTATCACAGATTGATTGATTGATTGATTGATTGATTTCAAATAAGTTGAATACTACTCTGCTTTGATTTTAAAGGCATAACTCTTGACAAGCAGTATCGAGGAACATGGGGGAAACAGAAGAAGAGGATCATCACTGTGTCTGTAATAATAACACACGAGAGCATCACACGGTATCACACGTCACGACACGTCGCTCTACATCATGATCCTCTTCTGCTGGAACAAACTAACCAGAGTGGGTCCTTTGCAGCTCGTGTTGGTTTGAACTTGTTCTCGGATGCGTGGCAGCTGAATCCTCTCTGACCTGGACTCCTTCTCGTAGTGGGGACAAACCTTCAGATGCTCTGAGATGGACGGCACGTCTTGGAAACACCAGGTGTCCACGGGAGAGAACAGGGTGCTGAACTGCCAAACCTGAAGCCACACAGAGACACAGGATGTTGTCTGTACTGGATACACACAGGCACCTAGTTGGCACTTATTGATTCATTTAAAGGTAGAGTCTGTAGGTTTGATTCAGGTTGGTTCAGGAGCCTCGATTTACTTCTTGAACTGAGTCACTGTAACGTTACTGGCTCGTGACTTACCCTCTGTTTCACCCTCCACTTGGCTCCTCCATGTGAGTGGGTCTTCCTCTCCCAGCAGAGGGTGACCATCCCTCTGTCCAGCAGCTGGGAGCAGCACACCTGCCTCATGTAGTGGGACACCAGAGCCAGCTGAGACAGGGACAGACTGTCCAGGAAACTGGCCATGTGGCAGAGCACCTCGTAGGGCAGCGAGCTCAGAGTGTCCTCCCTTCCTCCTGCCTGACCTCCTCTCCTTCTCTGAGCCGTGGACAAGTCCACAGAGCTCCTGGACGGCTGGTGGGCGTCACCCAGAGAGACAGGAGGTGAGGGGTGCAGGCTGAAGCAGCCCAGATCTTCACTGAAAGAGAAGTTAAAGCTGCTTCAAAGGTGCATTAGATGTTCCTGCATTCACATCAATACTATAAATATAGCAACCAGAGGTATCTTTGTCTTTGTTGCCATGTTTTTCCATTTCAAAGTGATGCCTTCATTACCCACAATGCAACTCAACTACTGATGTTTCACTCTGAGTATGCTTTGCTAATGTCAGCTAACCGTTGAGCCGTTAGCCTCCAGCACCCAAACAAAGGTCAAATAAGGCTAAATGTTATTTTTATTTTCTTCACACCCAACATTTAGAGGCACAAACAAAAACAAACTGTCGGCTTCATCTCACTTGAAGGTGACACTGGCCTCATGGGTGGAGGGCCGAAACCTCCTCTGGCTGAAGGTGCAGCCCAGATACGCCAGGGGGCATCTCTGCTCAAACCAGCCGTTCACACTCATCTGGATGTCGCTGTGGATGTTCCTGTAAATAATGTAACATGAAACCAGTGTTTGACGTAGTTTTATAGTTTCGTTTTTTTTTTGTATAAAAGAACAAAAATAAACCGCACTTATAATGTTTGCCATATTCCCTGCGGTGGAAGGTGTGTCCACAGAGGAAGGTGAAGGCCGAGCTGGCCTTGTGGTGTCGGCTGGTGACGCTCTCCACCTGCAGCTGAAGGTGCAGCTCCAGTGGTTTTCGAGCTGTCAAATCAGCCAGACACATGTTTCTCTGGAAAGGAGCGGACAGGAAGTTGTAGGTCTGTGTGCCCTCATCTTGTAGCAGACCGTCTGTGCACACACTCTCAGCGATCAGGTGACCCCTCTGCTCCTTCTCCAGGAGCACAGCAGAGAGGCCTGAAGGGCAGATGGAAGAAAAGACTGAGGGTTACAACAGCCATGATGGCACTGACTACCAAACAAGGTGCAAAGGGTCAAAAGGATCACACCTGAACTTCGTCCCACACTGGCATGTCCCCCAGTGCTACCCCCAGGTCGCTGGTATCCACAGCCTGACTCTCTCTCTTGTAGAAATTAGGGTTGCGGATGCGGGTCTGCCTGGCTGCGAAGCTGGTCGGGATTTTAAAGGTGCGCACAGTGATGATCTTCATCGGCTCCACGGAGGCATACACAAATTTGGTCTTCTTCAGTTTACCAGTGCCACAGAGGGAGGAGGAGGAGGAGGAGGGGGAGGGGAGGGCCGTGCATGTACTGCTCAGCTTCTCACAGGTGTTTGATGCTGATGCACCCACACAGGTGTCTGCTGTGCCCTCCTCTGTCAGGGTGCCCAGGCCTGTTCCTGGACCTTTAGCCAACTGCTGGCCTCGGCCTGCCCCTCCAGCTTCCCTGCAGCCGCCCATCTCCATACTGAACATGCGCTCCCAGGAGGTGAAATTGTCCAAGAGGTCAGTGGCCACCGAAGCCCTGGCAATAGCCTCCCTCTCCTCCTGAGTCAACTCGGGCTGATCTTCAAACTCAGGTTCAAACTCATCCTCATCTTCATTTTCATCAGACAGATTGAGCTTAAACAAGTTAAAACTTGTCCAGGTGTGAGCACCGGCCTCCTTTGCTGCTGCCTCCTTCTGCAGGGCAGCCTTTCTCTTCATCTCCTTCCTCTTCCTTTCCTCCGCCCTTCTCTCCTCTGCCTTCTCCTCCTCCTCCTTCACGCTCTGGATGAGCTCAGGGAACAGTTTCTTCATCGTAATGGAGTGAAACAGATGGTCCTGGTCTTTCAGGGCCATAGCTACATCCAGACATCCCCCCTTGTCTCTCTCTCTGATCAGGTTTTCATGCAGCTCAGTGTTTGGATAAGAATGGGCATCACTGGCCGGCCACCGGTTCCACTCCATGGAGCAGCACACCACACTGGCTGGACACACCTGGAGATGGGCAGCCTGCGAGGAGCGGGGCAGCTGAACGGGGCAGCCGTACCCGGCATTGAGGCACGGCACCTTCACATTAGGGCAGAGCAGCAGGTGATCCTCCTCTTTGCACAGGTGGAAGAGCGCTCCACAGAGCAGGCGGCAGGGGACGAGCGCACAGCACACTGAGACCTCCACCCGAGCCCTGCAGCGCCGGCTGTAGCAGGAATCACAGTGGACATGGACATGGTGTCGGGCCTTGGAGGCTCGAGATCGATGACTCTGAAGGAACAGATTACACATCAAATCAAACCCCTCTGATTCACAGATAAACCACTAACCTAATGACAAGTTGATGACAAGTGCGTGTTAAAAAAAAGGTTTCAAAACAAAAACAGACCATCTTTCAGATCCTCTTGCACCAGCCTGTAGTCGTCTGTCCTGCCAACAAATGAGAAAGGTTAACACACCGAGCTTGAAAAATAACTCCATGTTACTACACATGAGGCTCCTGAGTCAATGGGAACAAACAATTACAGACTTTGACCCACCGTTGTAAAAGCTGGAAGGAGAAAGTCTTCTCTCCGTCTTCTGTCTGGACCCTGAAAGACCAACTGTCTGTCTGTGCTCTATGTGTGTGTGTGTGTGTTATAAATAGAGCTTAGTCCTGACCCAGAATGTCTCACAGGTGGTCTGCATGATGGTGTAAGTTACTAGTCTGCTCAGTCATCAGCAGATCACTCTCACCTTCTTCCCTGTGATTCACATTGTGCTGCTGCTTATGGATTTTATCTGATTTGCCAAATTGTGTCTGATTTAGTCTCCAAACAGTGTCCTCTGGTGGACAGTTCACAAACACTACTGGTGTGTGTTTTCATTGCAGACACATACAGGGACAGAGTCGATTTTTTTTTTTTTTTTCGCTCTAACAGAAAATCACTGATTCGGCCCCAGACTGCAGAGGCTGGACGGTATCTGATATGACTCTGTGGCTGTGGATTGAATGAATCCACGGAGAGGAGAGTTACTCCTCCTGCTCAACCTGCTTGGTGCAGCTCGGCTAATTTTAACCTGAGTTTAAAAAGCACAGGGACTGAAAGTAACGCAACGAAACCAAAGAGAGGAAGAAGACCTCTGTTTAGATGAGGCACTTTGACATGATGTATTTTGGTTTGTCTTAAGTTATCAGGACGTACTGTCCTGCAGTGAAACATCTCTGACAAGTAACGATTGCTTTTTCTGCTTCTTTGACTCCTTGAAAATACCACAGGATAAATCCCTGAACAACACTTGACCAAATATCTGCAAAAGTAAAGGAGCTGTATGTGAGACTGTGGCCAAATCTGTTGCTGCAGTCAAATTCAATGCAACCGACAGGGCCAGGAACTGCAGCCAAAATGGCCGCTCCAAGCCCGATGACTCCCCAGTGACTCCACCGTTACATTACAGTAAACCTACATTCATTTAAAGTAACCCTCTCAACCCTGCTCAGCCCAGTTATTGCAGCTGTTCTCAGATCAGATTGTGCTACATTTACACTCTTTAAACACCTTTCATACAGTTCTTATGTCAGACTTTTATTGTATGTACCTCTGTATCTCCCTGTAAAGACTTCTGACAACTGGTTCTTTTAAAAACTTGACTGTATAAAAGCTACTAGAGGAAAAAAGTTAATTCATCTCAAAGACTGGATTTTTTTTTTTTTTTTTTTTATTGCTGATTAAAAGAAAAAAGAGAAAAAAGTCCTAAAAGAACATGCGCTTCAGCTGGGAGCAGCAAAGTCTGGTAGCTCTGAGTTTTTACTCAACCTTTGCTTTATTTTGTTGCGTTTTTGTTTTTGTCGTATTGTGTCAACTACTGATGGACACTTCTGTGGGGAGAGGAGATTCTTCAGGAGAGGAACTTCTGTCATTGAAAAAGGAGCAAGTCTGGAGGATGCCACCCTGTTCCAGCTGGATGAGGAGGTGCTTTCATGGTTGCTGTGCTGCTGGTGCAGAGGTTAAAGGCTTGGAAGTGGAGATGTACTGTAGGTCCTTTCTGCCATCAGTCATCATGCAAAATATCAACTCTCTGCCCAACAAAGTGATGAGGAGCTGGAGATATAGATGAAGAGTCAGGAAGCAGAGATTTTTTCAAATCAAAACAATACTTGTGAACATCCCACCAACGGCTACTGCTGAAGATCCATGTGAAGGTCTCCATGGAGTCGTTGCTAGAATACAGACTAAACATCCTGAGGCACTGGACTTCAGTCATGTCTCCCTGATGGACTCACTGAGGATGTGGTGGAGAGACACACGCTGGTGGAGGCCACTCTGAACAACTCAGATCATCCTCAACACCTTGATGGACCAAGAGAAGAGTGGTGGTGGACGGCTCCTCTCTCTTCACTGCAGGACGGAGAGATATAGAAGATCCTTTGTACCTTCAGCCATCAGGCTTCTTCATTCTTCTGCAAATGGTTGATGAGCTGCCAGACACATGAATTTCCCTCTGGGGATTAATAAAGTAATTCGTATTCGTATTTGTAAAAAGAGAAAAGAGTACATAAAAGAAGAAAAGAAAAAGAATAGAAGAGAAAAAAGAAAAAAGAGAAAAGAAAAGAAAAGAAAAGAAAAGAAAAGAAAAGAAAAAAAGAAAAGAAAAGAAAAGAAAAGAAAAAAAAGAAAAGAAAAAGAAAAGAAAAGAAAAGAAAAGAAAAGAAAAAAGAGAAAAGAAAAGAAAAGAAAGAAAAAAGAAAAGAAAAGAAAAAAGAGAAAAGAAAAGAAAAAGAAAAGAAAACAAAAGCGCTTCGAGCGCTGCAGTCAGCTCACAGTTTAGTGAGAGCTGACTGTTGAGCTGATGTCCGGTCGGCAGCATACGAATACGAATACGAATTACTTTATTAATCCCCAGATGGAAACTCATTGTCTGTCAGCTCATCAACCATTTGCAGAAGAATGAAGAAGCCTGATGGCTGAAGGTACAAAGGATCTTCTATATCTCTCCGTCCTGCAGTGAAGAGAGAGGAGCCGTCCACCACCGCTCTTCTCTTGGTGCATCAAGGTGTTGAGGATGATCTGAGTTGTTCAGAGTGGCCTCCACCAGCACGTATCTCTCCACCACATCCTCAGTGAGTCCATCAGAGAGACATGACTGAAATCACGTGCCTCAGGATATTTAGTCTGTATCCTAGCAACGACTTCATGGAGACCTTCACATGGACCTTCAGCAGTAGCCGTTGTTGGGATGTACACAAGTATTGTTTTGATTTGCAAAAATGTCTACTTCCTGAGTCTTCATCTATATCTCCAGCTCCTCATCACTCTTGTTGGGCAGAGAGTTGATATTTTGCATGATGACTGATGGCAGAAAGGACCTACAGTACATCTCCACTTCCAAGCCTTCAACCTCTGCACCACCAGCACAGCAACCATGAAAGCACCTCCTCATCCAGCTGGAACAGGGTGGCATCCTCCAGACTTGCTCCATTTTCAATGACAGAAGCTCCTCTCCTGAAGAATCTCCTCTCCCCACAGAAGTGTCCATCAGTAGTTGACACAATACGACAAAAACATACAAAAACACGACAAAACTTCAGCTTCATAAGCTTTTTGGAGAGCTTTGTTCCTCTTTCTCCTCTTCAAGCTCCGTGGTCAGTTCAGAGTTTAGTATGAGCTGAGTGTTGAGCTCGGTTTTCAGCTGCTGCAGCTCCTGCTCAGATGCTTTTTGTTGATCTTCTGACTCCCTGACAGCACAGGCCTCCATTTGTTTCTTGAGATTCTCTGACGCCATTGTTGGGACCTCAAACATGTTCCTCAGTTGTGTGACTGTTAGCTCTCCTTTCTGTTCTGACTTAGTTGTCTTAGTTTTTGGGACCTCGAACATGTTCCTCAGTTTTCTGAATGCTTCCTCTGCTTTCAGTGCTGAATTAGTTTTCTTTGTTGTGTCAGTTTTTGGGACCTTAAACATGTTCCTCAGATTTCTGACTGCTGGCGCTCCTTTCTGTTCTGATGTAGTGTTCTCCATTGTGGTAGTTTTAAGTTTTAAGAAAGTTAAAGCCTCTGTAAACCCAAATCCACAAAAGTCTTGTATGTTATTTAGGGTCTCATGTACATAATATTAAACATGTAAAATACTTTAAATCGGTTTCCACCCAAATTCGAAATATTTGTCGTTTAAGTTTTTGTACATTTTTGAAATTGGTTTTGAATTGGGCGTGGTTATCTCTGACGTTTATCACGCCATAAATCCAAACCAATCACAAATCATCCACGTCAGTCGTCTCATCCCGCCCCCTAGTGGCAGCGCAACGGACCCTTTCTGCTTCCGCTAGCTGCTGCCTCTTTGAAGCCAAGTCAACTAGACCAACCAGAGTACTAGAGTAGCCCCTGTGTTTTTCACGTTGTCCCTACGTTGCAGTTATTTTGTTTCCGCTCAAATAAACACGGCTTTGCAGCCGTGGCAGCCGTTGTATAAAAGCAATACACCACTCCAGGCAGTGGTTGCGTGGTATTATGAGTGCATACCACGGCCTGGAGTGATGTATTGCTTAGCTAGCTAGCTAGCTTCCTATCAAGCTATCTCGCTATCCATCTACCCAGATATCTATCTATCGATCGATCGTTCATGCCAGTTTGTGCCGTCCCCGGATGCATGTCCTACCGTGTGTCCACAGACTGTGGGTGTGTCTTTTTTTTTTTTAACAGAGGCGGAGATGTCAATCAAAACGAGAGAGCTGTCAATCGGAGCGTTACCTGCCACTCAGTCATGAGACAAGTGGTCTGAATAGGAAAATGAGCTGCTTTTAAACCAGGTTTTCTGAATAGTTAGTTTCGCTCAGACTTTTGTGGATGCCTAATGAGACACTCGACTTTGATATAAGGATTTGTAGTATTTAAGGCTAGGTTTACAGAGACTTTACGAAAAGAAGAGAAAAAAGAAAAGAAAAATGGTGGGGGAGAGTCATTTCAGACGTGGGATGAGGTCTCCCTTCTCCTCCTCCAGCCCAGGGCATGGCGAATCCTCTTCCATATTGACCTCCTCCTCTCTGGTGTGTTGCTGTCCTCTAGTCTGGGGGCCACGTCCTCTTGGGGAAGCTCGTTGTTTCTTCTCTCTGCTTCAAGCGCTGCAGTCAGCTCACAGTTTAGTGAGAGCTGACTGTTGAGCTGAGCTCTCAGCTCCTCCAGCTCTTTCTCCCGAGCCAGGTTGTCCTCCAGTGCTTTTTGATTGATTAGGGACATCATTTCATGGAGGCTGTTCATCTCGGCCCTGTGGTGTTTCTCCATTAACAGGTGTGATGCCCAGTCGACAGCATGAGCCTGCATTTCCTTCTTCAGCTTATCCTGCAGGCTCTTGGCCTGCTGCCTGGCCCTGAGGACTTCAGCTTCATAAGATTTTTGGAGAGCTTTGTTCCTCTCTTTCTCCTCTTCAAGCTCCGTGGTCAGTTCAGAGTTTAGTATGAGCTGAGTGTTGAGCTTGTTTTCAGCTGCTGCAGCTCCTGCTCAGATGCTTTTTGTTGATCTTCTGACTCCCTGACAGCACAGGCCTCCATTTGTTTCTTGAGATTCTCTGACGCCATCGTTGGGACCTCAAACATGTTCCTCAGTTGTCTGACTGTTAGCTCTCCTTTCTGTTCTGACTTAGTTGTCTTAGTTTTTGGGACCTCGAACATGTTCCTCAGTTGTCTGACTGTTAGCCCTCCTTTCTGTTCGGACTTAGTTGTCTTAGTTTTTGGGACCTTGAACATGTTCCTCAGTTGTCTGACTGTTAGCTCTCCTTTCTGAGCTGAACTAGTCTTCTCCGTTGTATCGGTTTCTGGGACCTCGAACATGTTTATCAGTTTTCCAACTGCTAGCTCTCCTTTCTGAGCTGAACTAGTCTTCTCCGTTGTGTCGGTTTCTGGGACCTCGAACATGTTCTTCAGTTGTCCGACTGCTAGCTCTCCTTTCTGTGCTAGCTCTCCTTCTGTGCCAGCTCTTCTTTCTGAGCTGAACTAGTCTTCTCCGTTGTGTCGGTTTCTGGGACCTCGAACATGTTCTTCAGTTTTCCCACTGCTAGCTCTCCTTTCTGTGCTAGCTCTCCTTTCTGAGCTGAACTAGTCTTCTCCTTTGTGTCGGTTTCTGGGACCTCGAACATGTTCCTCAGTTTTCCGACTGCTAGCTCTCCTTTCTGAGCTGAACTAGTGTTCTCAGTTGTGTCGGTTTCTGGGACCTCGAACATGTTCCTCAGTTTTCCCACTGCTAGCTCTCCTTTCTGTGCTAGCTCTCCTTTCTGAGCTGAACTAGTGTTCTCCATTGTGTCAGTTTTTGGCGCCTCAAACCTGTTCCTCAGTTGTCTGAATGCTTCCTCTGCTTTCAGTGCTGAATTAGTTTTCTTTGTTGTGTCAGTTTTTGGGACCTTAAGCGTGTTCCTCAGTTTCTGACTGCTGGCGCTCCTTTCTGTTCTGATGTAGTGTTCTCCATTGTAGTAGTTTTAAGAAAGTTTGAAAACACGACAACTAAAAATCACAGTGTGCGTTCTGAGCAGACGTCTCTGTGTGTAATGAGCTGATTTGTTCTTTCCTATATACAAGCCTTGTCTGATGATGTCAGTGATGATGTCATGACATTTGTCTTTGAAACCGAGTGTTCCATTTTGACTTTGAAGCTCAGTGTTCCTTTTTGAGGTAATTGCCTGATGATGTCACTGATGATGTCACAAAAGACATTTTGATTTTGAAGCTGTGTTCCATTTTTCTAACAAAATGACTTAAAATTAACTACTAATAAAATTCATTTACTTATCTATGGGGGCTAATGCTAACTTGCTAATGGCAATGAAATAGCTGTTGATAGGTATTATGGTGTTTAATCAATCGCTGTTCAATGACCATGATCATTTTTGGGGAAATGTTTAGATTATAATGGGTGTGTATTGCATAGAATGTTTGGACCAGAGTGGGTGACATCATCAGCTGGAGAGAGAGAATTTGTCTGAAATTGTCTGAAACTTTTCTCTTTACACGCTGCTCCCAGCCACAAATTACACTCTACACACATGATTTTTTCCACAGTTGTAGACAAACTTCTTCTCTCTCACACAATGTGCTCAAAAAAGCAGAGAGACTTACAGAATTTAAACTGTGAGCCTCTGAGTGAGGACAGGTCCCTTCCCGCTCCCCGCTGACTGATGGGACCCCTGTTTTTAACTCGCAATTTTTTTTACTCTAGAAACACCAACAACATATCAAGGCGTTCAGGAAGTCCTCTTTACACTCAAAATCTGCTTCTTTTCCTGATTGGAGCTACAGACAGACAGAAAGTCAACATTTTTCTCAATGTTTCTGTGTGCTTCACCCTGGGATGAGCCTATTGTCGTGGCAACCCCCTCAAGTTGTCATGGCAACCTCTGAGCCTCAGACTCCTCTGACATCTCTGCAGTTAATCTACTTCTGAGCCCTATCTCCCATACATTTATATGAAGTCTCACGCCCTCCTCTCTCTTTTTCCCACACACACACACACACACATACACTGCATGTCACTTACTGATTTGAAAGGATCAATGTGTTTGACAAACCAGCATAAACAACAAAATCTTTTCACACACATGTAATAGATGTTATTTTAATAGGTGTTCAAGAAGTAATAATTGCTTCAGCAGAAAGTGTAAAAGGAATAATAGTTGCATCAGCAAACAGTGTTATGACATAGGAGGTGTGGATGGGGCAGGGGGCAGGGATGGTGGGAGGTCGAGGGATCCCTCACTAAGCAGGGGTTCCAGTAAGGCTGCATATAACAACTGGGCTGTAACAATCAAAAACATATCTGTCATGATGATTACCAATAAGATAAATTAGATTAAGCACATGTTGTACAAACTATCAGAGGAAAGAGACTCAAAAGATCTGGCAAACCCTCCTCTGGACAAAAAACAAACAAACAAACAAACAAAAAAAAAAAAAAACATAAATCGAAGCCATGATCTACATTCCAGTAAAGGGTAGATAATCTTATACACATGTATAAATGGATGCATATTCAGTTGTATATTTCATTGTTTTCTTTATTTGACTAAACCTATAAAAAGGAACAGTAATAAATAAGTTGAAACTCAAGCATTCAGTTGTTCTGTCTGATTGCAGGAGCGTCCCTGTTTCATCAACTGTCCTGAACAGACTTTCACTTTTACTGCAAAGGAAAAAAGGAGTAGCAAATCAGGGAAAGCTATTGTCCCACCACTCGTCTGCAAGAATCTCTCAGTTATTAGTCTCACGGATGCTCACATGATAGAGTAAGTCCTTTGGACCTAACATCTCCACATATTTTCCATTGCGTTTGCAGCGCAGCATCTATCCTGTCATGAGAATGGTTGTAACTATGCACCTAAGGAACAGTATACCATCATAGCATACATACAGTACAATCAAGACTGAATTAGAAAAATACAGGTACAAAAATGATTACATTCAAGAAGACAGTACTAGCACAAAAGGGTATTATAGTCATTTAGGTAACTAATATAGGAATTTCAAATTTATAGAAGCATTATCTAGATAGAAAAAGTGAGGGGTGGGGAAAATGACAGTATTATGGCTGTTTTTGTAGATGTGTGGATCTGTTATTGACTGGATTCTCGCATATATAATGGTTAAAATGCATAATTTTGAATGCAGAGTGGGTAAAAATTACATATTTTTCTTCAAAGATCATGATCGTTTTGGTTTGGGTCATAAGGTGCAAATACTGTATACTAAAAGAGGCATCGAGTGGTGCCTTTTTGTTGCACTTCGTTCCGACTCTGGGTTCAAACACCAGGGAAAAAGCCCATTAGATACACAGGATGAATTGTGCTGATATTGTTACCTGAAGATTTACACACTTAGAAAACGCAGTGCAACTGTTTCGCTAGCTTTCGTTGTTTTTTTTTTTGTTGTTTTTTTGTATTATTTGTTTTTTTTTGTTTTGTTTTTTTTTCTCCTTTTCTTTCTTTTTTTTTTTTTTTTTTTTTAAACAGGATTTCCATTTGAATATACCTTTTCCTCTTCTTTGGCAAATGTCAATAAACTCACTGGCTAAAAGCAAATATATCTCTATTTTGGGGGAAGACAATGTCTTTGTCTTTGCAAAGAACTACACTGATGTCCACCAGTGGAAGAACTATACAGTTTACTGTTGGATGATTTCATCCTTTATGTAACTTCTCATATTTCATATCTGAAAAAATATATATTTGCCGTTCTTATTAGATTATCATATAGCATATTATGGTTTTCTTAAACTTAACTGGGAAACATTTGCAGTTTGTTTTTTTTTTAGATTTTAAGGACAAATTTAGAGCAATTATATATATTTTTTTGCATGTACTCCATTATTTGCACACAAGGGCCTACGTTAACAAAACATCATTACCACGTAGCGATGCTTTGATTAAGGAAAAATACTCTTTTTCACGATGCATGAGTTCTCCAAGACCCATTCATTTCTTTTTAGTTGGTCCTGTCATTAAGCACTTTTAACATCTTAACATGTATCAGAGAAATGGTGATGCAGTTGCAGTCAAATACACTCCCTCAGAGGTGAGGATACTAGCTCATTGTCTAGAGATGGTGCATTTTATCTCAGTGCCCATGTGCTTAGCAGATAAGCATAGATGCATTTATCGTCTATGAGCTTGATCATTTTTGACAACAGTCTTAATCCAGTAAACTTGACCTCAGGAAAAACCATTGAAATTCATAAGGAGGACCTAGTTAAAAGAGCATCAGAAATGCACACATTTCATAACAGAACAACAATCAAACTGAAAACAAAAAGCTATAAAAGTTATAAACGTGACTCAATCTAAAATGTGATAAATTAAGTATTGGTCTACACAGAGGAACACAAGGCTGCTAGATAAGGAGGTGTGGGGTATTGCTGGGGAGTCTGTAGCTCTCAGTTAGCCTCCACCTGCCTGAGGCAGCTCTTCCAGGTTCCTCCAACCACTGGGAAGACAACAAACCTGCAGCTAAACTGCACCTGTCCTTTGTTTTCCTCACTACTGCTGCTCATTAACTGCAAACTTAAGTATGGCCGAGACAGAGGCATTGAAATGGAATGATTCTGACCAATCAGCAACACAACAATGCCGAAAAATAAAGAACACAAATCTGCATCTATGTACAAACATTTGTAAAAATCAAAACATTGATTACATGAGACCTTTGAGTAGACCATTACTTGGCAACAAAATCTCAAAAGGCCAACAGGAAACAAACAGGGGAAATTATTATTAAATGCCTTGTCTCCATGAGCTCTAAGAGGAACCGTAGCATCGTGCAGCCTGATTTCCACTCATTGAATCGAACCAGACAAAGACAGAAAATATTCTTTCTGCTTTGCACTTTTTTCTTCATTTTGTGAGACGTGTAGAATAAAACTGTTTCACACACACACACACACACGCACGCACACAAAAAAATCTGTTCACATTGACAAACTCCTCATCTCTTATGTCAGAACTCTTGGCTGGCTTTAGCCAGGACATTGAAGACACTATGAGACAGGCTATAGAGTAAGAACACTGTGACTGGTGGAGACAAGGCATTTCATCACCCTTCCTAGAGCAACTCAAACTTCAGCTACAAATTAGTGCAGTGTTTACGTAAGAAACAACCAACCAAACAAACATAAACCGAGTAAGTTGCACACAAGGAATTGACCTCTCTAATTGCTACGCAAAACTGCAATAAGATCAAGTATCGACAAAAAACTGCATTTTCACTATTCAAAAACGTTACACTGACTTCAGGACTGTGATGGCATTGAGCAAGAAGCTGGTTGAGGGCTTTGTGGTGGCAAACAGGGTCTAGGTGGGAGGGGTTAAGGCTATATTTGAATCACTCTCACACAATCTCCTCATCACAAGAAGCAGTATTCAAGCCAACCTACTGGTTCTGACAAAGGGACACTGTGAGCCTACGACTAAAGATAAAACAGGACACACAAACACCCTCAGCTATAGTCGACTCTAGTTCAGATGCAAGGGTATGCACAGGTCTACTCTTACACATTCAGTCTAACATGATTACTTGAAGCTACCACATACTGTTTAACAGTAGCATGATCTTAATGTACACCATCAAGTACTCAGCCATGATTTCTTTGTAGTTCGGGTACACCACACCAGTGTACCACAGGGAAACACGAAGCAAGTAGTTGGTAATGGATGCCTATCCATCATGATTATTTACCCTGGTTAAAGTCATTTTGGGTTGAAGCTGGAGAGAGTGGAAGGGATAAGAGCTATTCAGATACAGAGGTATTCTACCGGAGGTGCAGGGAACTCTTCAGTAGGCGTGTGTGTGAGGTAAAAAGGTGACAGAAAGCTGTGTTCGTCTATAAAACGAATGCATTGTTGGGTTTTTACCTACCTAAAATGCCGTTATTTAAACTGCAAGACTCGACCTTAAAAATGGCCTCTAATTGACAAAACAGTGTACGATAAACCCATAACAACCATTTCTACAGGGGAACCCATGCACTAGGGGACAGCTTGGTTCTTCCACAGGCCCTAACAGAGCATCTAAAGGGGGGGAGAGAGGAGGAGGAAGGTGGGGTGGGGGTTGGGGGGGGCGAGGACTTCGGAAAGGCATCCTGCCTCAAACCAAAGAAAGGCTTCAGGAAAAACACTGAGATAGCGAGGAGCAGGGAGGAGGAAGAGAGGCTCTCTGTCCCCCACCGTGAACCCAAGCTCAAGCAAATTCACCACAAGAGGGAAAGTGGAGTCTGGTCCAAAGCTTCCTATTCAAGTCTCCCTTCAGCGTGGGCTTGCCACTGAGGAGAGTAAAGCTCCACTGCCAATGTCCAGGTTGTGGCTTTTCATAGCAGCAGAGTTTCACTGGTCAGCACAGGAGATGAGGACTGGAGTCTGGACAAGCTCTTTCTTCTGACTCTCAGCCAAACCTCTCTGGCCTCTGAAACAGGACATTAAAGAGCTCGGTCACAATTTTACAAACAGCTGGTGTCGTTTTGAAATGAAAACACATTAAGGCTTTTGCTTATTGAAGTGCCAGGCCTCCTGTCTGATCAATCAATGTTGAGATGTCGAGGTACGGGATGGTAAAAAAAACAAAAACAAACATTAGGCCTCATGTTTTTTACCATGAAGCTCGTTTACTTTTCTCTGTTTGAACGTTCCAGGTCAGATTAAACAAATTTTATTGTAAATTGCTTTGAACAACCATTCCTCTATATTTTGTGGGCAGGTTTGAAAAAATGTTCCAAAGGTGTAAAAAAAAAAAAAAAAAAAAAAAAAAAAAAAACTTAATGAGTGAGGTGGTCAAGTAAACTGTCATGGAAATGGATGAGAGATACATTTCACTACAGATGAAACTGCACCATCAGGTGTCGATCCAGAGATGGGCTATTCCATGTTGTGCTGAGCATTTACCTCCCTCTTCTGACACATTGTGGTACTGCACTTTAGCTGCTGAGACTGGACTAACAGGAAGTAGCCTCTCCTTATTCCTACAGCAGCACTGGTCATCTCACGGTCCAATTTGTATAGAGTGATGGTTATCAATAACTATTTCATCTATTATTATTATTATTATTATATATTGTAATAAGTCTTGTATGACAAATATTGACTAATGTATGGATATGAATTACAGCATATCGCTTCATATTCACCTTATGCAGACATTGTGAACTACCCAGCAGCAAGAATAATTACAAACTGCAAGCTGTATTGTATGTAAAGTAGGGTGTGTACCTGTGAACGTTTTCCATGGCTGCTACCTCAGCAAGCGCCGCCAAGCTGAAGAAAGCAGGTAGCTCTTGCGGTACGGTACTCCTCTCCGCCTCCTCTGCTCTGGGATTACTGTAGCACCCTTTTTCATTGCATAAATTCTGTTGGTGTAATGGCTTCTTATCCTGTTCCTGGTTCAGGTCCCTCGTTTTATCCTCTGAAACGAAAACACAGGCAAATTAAACAGACATGTAGTAGTAGCTTTCTCAAAAAAAAATGTTTTTTTTTGAAACATGTAAATGAGATTAGCTTCAGTGTGAGATCAGCTCCGTTATGAGCACAGAGGAGAGAGAAGCAAACAGATGAAGAGCTGAAACCAGCTGACACTAGGCTTAATATCAACATGACGCAATGACCTCAGACCAGTTTAACTACGTCCTCCATCACTGTTAACATACAGTGGCAAAGTTAGGCCTGTGTAATCTTGCAGTAATCAATTGATTAATCACTCACCCTCGGCTGGAGACACACTGCCATCCGCTGTGCGCACCAAGTGTGTGATCTTGGTCTTCCTCGCCTTCCTCTTCTGGCTACCAACTAGCATCTCCATACTAGTGGTGCCCTGAACATCTGGGCACATTATGGCAATGGGGGCACATGACTTGGCTTTTGAAGCTGAATCCAGTGTGGTGGAATCACCCTGTAGCGCTGCTGAGGAGGAAAGATGTCAGTGATTGAACTTCTGAACAGATGCAGTGATGAAAATCAATATAAACAGTGCAGGTTACAGTCTTTTTTTAAACAAGGATGAAGGTTATTGAGTTCATTCATTGAACTGTAATTAACCAGATGGGAGTTATTGCTTGAACATATAGGCCTCTGCCTCTTGTTCTCATTACAGATCTATTACTCATCATAATAATCGCAATTTATCATTAACAATAATGAGGAACACAAAAAATGTATAAATATACTTTAGAGAATAAAAAATGTAAATTGAAACAGAAAAGTCTGATAAATAAATTACAGATTGTTTTCAAACACCTTTTTGTGATGTGAAGGTAAATTCAGGTTGATCTGAAAATACTTTGCTGGTCTCGACAGCGTACGTAACAAGTAACTTAAAATGAATCTGTCAAATAAAATGTTCACATCACCGCTATAACGCACAAACATCAACAGTCTAGTTCACCTTTGTCCACTGCACCTGGCTTCTCCTTTTTGTGTTTGTGCTTCCTAACAATCTTGTGGAATGAAGTCTTTTTCTGAGATGGAGATGACCCTGATATAGCAAAAAACAAAGAAAAAAAAAAGAGCATGGAAAATGCTGTGTCATGGAGCCCAAATGTTTCTGTTGTAACAAAGAGAGAGAGAGAAGTGGTGCTGAACGCCACAGGTGTGGAAAACATGGCTCTATAAACAGGAGCAGAGAGAGTTGTGGATGAGATGAGAGGATAGTAAAGAGCAGCATGTGGGGAAAAAAAATCCTTTGCTCTCACCTTTGCCGACTTTAGAGGCGTCCTCTTGGACTGCGGAGCTGTCCGTCTTCTTCTTCTTTGCGACAGCAGTCCCCTTCTTGTCAAATGTCATTGGACTATACTGTGGCAGGCTGTTAAATTTCTTTTCAAACTCCTCCTCCAGTTTCCCTAGGCTGACAAGTGAAGTTCAGAGTTTGTTTAATAATAACAATGATGCATATAGAAATATTTTATTTTCAGATTAGAAACTGTGAAATAGAAGACAGAATAAAACAGCATTAAAACAGTATTAGACAAACTTATACTTTAAAAGCTAATATTAAAAAGTGGGTTTTGAATGTTGTTGCTGTTTTATTGTTCTGTTAGTTTTTACAAGTCGGTAAAATCCTGGATGTAGACAGGCCACACTTCTCTAAAAACAAAACCAAAAAAGTTTATTGGAGGTCTAATTAAGCCACAGTTCATATAATATTACAGTAAGGCGGGTGTTAGGCTCAGTTGGGATTGCTCTGGTAAGAGTTAACCCTGCGAGGCAGCTGGATTTCTGACAAACAAGACTCCATCTTGCCTCCAGGCTCCAAGCTAAAACACAACCACAGTGGCTCAGAGCAGTCATCATCCTGTGTGGGAAAAAAATATGTGACGGCAGCAAGAAGCACCTGGCTCCTTAAGAGATTAGTGTAAATGCTGCGATAGTGTCAGTCGGTTATCTCAGAGCTGGAGAGAACGGCACCAGAGGCTTTTCTCCATAGAGAGGATGTTCTCTCTCTTCTCCAGGCAAAATTTTTGACTGGCTCTGAAAAAAATGAGAGGACCTGTAGATCCTAGATGGATCTGTGTTACAGCCCACATGGTACATCAGGCTACATAAGAGTGGAAGTGGAAGAGCAATATAACAACAATATATTTTTTAACAGATATTTCAGTATTTCTACAGAGGCGACAGATGTTATAGTCTCTGCAACACAGAATGGTACAACATGGAAAAGGAAACCTGACTCACCCTTGAGAAGATTCATCTTTGGACTTGGACTTTTTCAGCTTCTTGGGGTTATTAGGTCCCAGCTGAGGAACTGTCCAGCTGTCATCACACCAGTTTGCATCGTGATCAGAAGTACGAAAAGCTCCTCGTTTACCTGTGGACGTATGCAAAAGGGTTCAAAGACAAACAAAAGGGATTAAAAGGGATAGTTACTTGTTCTGGGGTTGCGTGAGGTCATGCAGAGTCGGTGTGTTACCTGCTGTAGATTTGGATCAATTATAGATTATAGTTCAATGGTTGAGAGGAAAGTAGCAGCAAGGAAAGCTGGTGTTTTGATCTGAAAATAATCTAAATGACACATACACTGGAACAGATATTACATTGTGTCTGGGGGACGTCTTTGACAAGAAATGTCTAAAACACATTTTTTCTGCTGGCCATGTCCACTGCACCACATCGCTCTGCTAGTGCACCGTGTTCACTGCTGCTGATCTGATTCTCCTGCAGGTAACTCACCGACTATGCATGACTGCCCCACACAAACAACCGCACGTCAAACAACCCCGAGTATCCATTTAGTATTCACTAACCACATCATACAGACTATATTCTGCCTTAATCATTCGCTAATTTGCGCATAAATCAAAGTGGATACCTCGGTCAATATTGGCTCTCAGTGAAGTCAGCATCCCCTCAGAAACGAGGGTTTTATACAAGGCTCCTTTACAGCTCCGCTCTGATTTCCTGGAGCCTCGGTTTTCTGTGCTGGACTCACAGATCATTTCAATCTGCCTCTCTTTCCCCTTGTCCTCCTCCTTGAGCTTAGCAGGTGAGGGGCTGCCAGGGGAGTGATGGAGCTCTGTCACGCTGCCCTGGAGGTCTGTGCTTCCTAATGTCTCCTCTGCCTCTGTCTTGGGGCTAACGTGAGTCATCTCTTCTTTCATTTCCTCCTCCGGGGGGCTGTACTGTGCACACTGCCCTCCGTCTTCATCCATCTCCTCCTCCTTTTCTTTCACTAAGGTCTTGATTTTGGGCTTGCTCTTCTTTTTGGGGCAACCAGGGTTTCCACCAGCAGGACTGCTCTGGATCTTCTTCTTGGGCTTCTCCTCAGTGTCCTTCCAGGCGCCTTTGGCCACCGCTTCAATCGTACTGTAAACACTGTCCACATTTGACTCTGCATGGTTGCACTGTTTGGTGATCTTCTTTGTTGTGCAGGGGATCTCGCTGTTATCGTTTGACTTGGCCGCCTCTTTTTTCTTGCTCTTCTTTTTGACACATGTGTTTTGGCTGCTGAGTTGTGGGGGAATGACATCAGTGGAGGTAGAAGTGACGGAGGAGAGCGAAGGTAAGAGAGCCGATGTGTGCGGAGAGGGAGGACAGTCATCGCTGTCTGCTTTCTTCTCCTCCATCTCCAGCTTGACTGCACTTTGCTGGAGAGAGGCAGCAGCAGAGGAGCTGTCCTCTGGCTGAGAGACAACCGTGTCCATCTTTCCAGCTTCAGACGCCAAGCACATCTTAACACAAAACACACAACACTTCTGTTAATCAGCTCGACTGACAACAATCTATGTCCCCCTTGTGTCATTGATGACAGGTACTTCTGGGGACTACAAAATGTATTGTTGAGAGTATGGACAACAAGCACAAACTCTTATACACTCTGTCACATTGTTATAATCATTAAGGTGAAAGAAAACTGATAGTAAAAGTAAAATCAGATGTTTTAAAACTTAAGACATTCTCACCTCGGCAAGTTGGAAGAGAGCGGACTGTCTGCATGGTTTCCCCTCAGGCGCCGCAGACAGAGAGGACTGTGAACGTACAGTAACAGGCTTGGTCAGACCGCACTGCCATTCGTTGCAATTAATATTCAGAAGAAGTGTAACAGTTTTCATCTTGTACGTTTCTATAGGTTAGTGGTGGTGCAAGCTCCTCGCTTTGTTTGCCGTTACTGCCTGGCTGTGGATGTCATCCGCCGTTTTCCTGAGAGCTAAATACTTGAGACACATTGTACTATTTCACAATAAACTGACTGTTAAGACTATGAGATACCTTTGTGTGCAATATTGACATTTAGCCTGAGGGTGGTGCTAAGATTGCCATGCAGATCATTTTCTGCCAGCACCTGCCAATATTTGCATAGATCATTGAATACCTAGCAACACAAGATAATTAACATGATATTGTGTCCCAATAAAGTGGAGGTGGCTTTAAAATAGATTATGTGCAACATGAGCTCACGTATTGTTAGATTCTATGGTTTTTAATTTTCTGTCTGTCAACATCTGTTCAACGCAGTTTAAAAGCAAGCCTGGTTATTAATGATGACTAAATGACGACACTAGGGTAAATTTAGTCTGTTGCTGTGTTCACTTGAGGAACTCGCACTGTATATCGAACTCACCTAGTCTAGGCAGAGATGTTATTCTGCCTTGCTAATCTGTATTAAAGGTGGTGGTGATGCCAGAGGTTACTATGTCGCCTTTATGTCAGGATAGTACCAGAGTTGGGTCATTATGTGTATTAGGAAGAATGGGCATGATGGGACAGACACCAATCCCTGGATTGGTGAGTCCTTAACACCAGCATGGTATCTAAACCCGATCTCTGTAATAAGGGGCTAACAACACCACCACAGCTTTACCTCTTGCGACAAATCAAATTCACACTACTGCGATGGACCAAACTAATTCGACACAGAGACATCTGAAGATGTAGATCTTTCATGAACTGAAACTTTGTCATACCTCTGTCTGTGGGGAAAGGGCAGGCTTGAGGCTGCTTTCAGTTACATCAAGCTCTCTGTTCGGTACTGTCCCAGACATCAACTGTGGATTGAGACACATGTGAGCAAAAGCAAATAAACCAGTTTTGAGGTAATCTATGAAATAAGTCTGTGGGCACGTGGGTTCAGCTTAAGAGCACACAAGAGCAAAACTGTAACCTGTCATCTGAGTCTGCAAACTAACCAGGAAGTAAAGCTGCCAGATAAACTGAGGTGGATGCAGCGCAACATAGATAAACATAATATTTATGTCAAATACAAGTGCAGTATTTCAATAAATACGCTCTGGTTCTCTGCACCACAGGCTACTGCAACACACCATGTGCAGGACAAGGTATCGTGTTACTTGTTGATGATGATGGACATACAACAGGTCTTGTAGATGTTGTTCAATAGTGAGTACATCGGAGTATGGACAGGTCCCATTAGTGAGACATCACAGCCTCTCGTATGTGATCTAACCGGGTACAGGAGGAAGGAAAATGGTTTGAAAACACACCTCTTCTTTCTCCTCTGAAAAGCAGTTCCCTTCAGTGGCTGTGTCAGGTAAACTAGGTTTCGTGCTGGAAGGGATCTAGACAGGTAAACAGTCATAAATCAAAAGTGTAATTTAAAAATAATAATAAAACAAAAACATTTCACATTTTTATAACCCTCCGTGGGTGCACTGCAGAGATGCACCCATGAGTGGCTTGCAGCAGTGACCTACCTCCCTGTTCGTGAGGGCATGCTCCCCAGCTAACAGCAGCATGCTAAGGCCTCCCATCTTAGTAGGATCTGACAATGAATGAGACTGGTCACAATGACAATCCAACATTTTGTCAGGTCACTAAACTGAACTACCAGCGTTTCATCACACACACCTGCCATGGCAAAGTTTAACTGTGGCATGCTGTCAGTTTTCGGCACTTTTTTGGCAGTGGCGGAGTCCTTGGATGAGTTGGAAGAGAAGGACCATATTTTTTTGCGGGGATTGCTGACAGGCTGACAGGAAGGACTCTTGACAGGTTTGCTGGTGGTGGGACACCACTTGTAGCCCGGGTTTGCCTTCATGAACGCGTCCTTGTACTGAAAGAACATCCAGATTTGATTTGGGTTCAAGCAAACGTAAAATGGTTTTCACACAATCAAATCTGAATCAAAGCATTGATCATTTAGTAATGCTGAATATTGATGGCTGATAAAAGACATCTGTCTATAGAGAGAGTATCAATATAACAATATGGAGGAGGGTTGATTTGAATTTCATTGAACTGTGTTTGGCAGCTGGAAGTTCTGGACATCATCACCCTTTACTACCTCTGATCTGCCAACACAACATCAGCAAGAGAAGCACAGACAAAACAACAATAACATTAAAGTTATTTAAAGGAGACATTTATAAGTTGTGCTATTGCTGCTTAGCCAATATGAGTATCAGCAGTCTTGTTCTACTGATGATAGCATGCTAACCCGCTAGCCCCTGGAGCATACCAAGTCAAGTCCTCTCTGAAGAGGTAATACAAAGCTCCCAGCAAGACTCTAACCAAATAGCTGTTAATACTTATATTGGCTATGTGGCAATAACAACAGTGATGAGCTCTGGACTGTCATACTCACCAACCTGACCAGACTTAATAATTCAACAAAAGATAAAGGAATAACACATGTATATTATTTTGCGTGAACATCCTAACTGTTGTTTAGCACTACCACTACCAGTATGATCCACTATTTTATGGACCTTTGTGTTGAGTAGCAACACATACAAAACCCATGTGACCATGTTTTTCCCTCTTACTTTTATTTTCTATTTAAAAGATGTCAACAACAATTCACAAAAACACTAGTACAGCTCTACACGAAGCAGTCAAGACACCCAGGTTACGCTCTATTCCACTAGATGTAGAGCACCAGCTATTTAAAGAAAATAATGCACCCAACTGAAAAAAAAAGTTACTTTGAGGCTGCTGCTATAAGAGACAGCTATAAATACCCCGAGAGAAGGTGCAAAAAGTCAAGACAGCAGTCTCACCTCCTTGGCCATGTCAGTGTACTTCTGCTTCTCTTTGGGCTCCAGCACAGCCCACCAATCAGCCAGGATCTTGGTGGCCCCTCGGTTGTCCAGACGAGGGTGTTCCTGCCGCACCAGCGAACGATGCCGTTTGCAGAACAGGAGGAAAGCGTTCATCGGCCGCCGTGCTCGTTGTTCGTTTGAGTCCTCCTCCACTTCCTCTGCTGTGCTTCCACACTCCACTTGCGACCCCTGGTCCTGGCCACACAACACTGGCTGCTGATGACAAACATATCAAACAATTTGAATACCAGGTACCAAATTTCATTCCAGCGTTTCCCCCATTTACAATTATTGATGCTGCTTCTTTATCTTCAAGTTCCAATTACATAACTCTGCAGAGGGCTTTTAATTTGAAAGTGGAGACAAATGCTGACAGAAAATTGAGGCGACAGAGAGAAAAAAGTCAGAGAAGAGCATGAAAGGTGGATGTAACTAGCTAACATCAGGTTAGCTACAGAGATAAGATAGTTTATAGGTTTTTTTTTTTTTTTATAATCAATCAACCCAGGTATAACAGAGCCAGGCACAAACCCATGTGGGACATTCAGCGTCTCTACTGGCCCTCTCTGAGTGCCTGTCATGCTGCATGCCTATTCTGGGCTGGTCTCACTTCAGCAACCCAACCGGAGTTGGGCTGCCACCACAACCTAATCCAACCACATCTGTGCAGGGAAATACCCTCGGAGAAACACTGTAGCTCATGGACCTGTGAAGCTCACACACACACACGCACACACACACACACACACACACCTTTTCCAGCTCCTCTTCATCTTCTTCTTCTTCCTCCTCAGAGAAATCCAGAGCCTTTTTGGAGAGAAGTGGGTGCCACTGCAGGCACTTACGTTTAGGGCGTTTGCCAGTGACCTCCCCTGCAACAGGTGGTTCCTTACCCCTTCCTCCACCCTTCATGGTACTACCACACCTAAAAAAAAAAAAAAACAGCAGATTGGTTACACGGACAATGAATGGACAATGAAAACGTGCATCTTCATGCGCATCATCATCATCATCATCATGCAACATCTGTAATTGCAGGTGTGTTAACAACTGTTGATGTGCACATGCACGTCAGATCATTTCTACCTGGTTTCTTTTTCTCTGTATGTATTTTGTACATTAAAATATAAAGCTAACAGGGTAAAGTGTCACTGTTGTACGAGCAACAAAACATATTACATCGAATAAAAAGTAAAATCTAAATGTTTAATTAATGTGATTTCATGTTACAATGTATAAAAAGTCAAACTCTTCTGCTGTAAGAACTTTCTAATATATATATATAAAAAATATTTATCATCAAAAATAAAACAAAACAAACAAAGCAGTAAAGTAAACCAGGAAAATAAACCCTAACAGCACTGACACTCCTCAAGGCCTGATTTTAATATTAACATATCTGTGACTAATTCAGACTAAATGCATTTCTCAGCCTTGACACAACGACCCAAAAATAATTAGAAAAACGGTCTGAATTCGTGTGACTGGCTTCCAGTTGTGACACAGAAAACAATAAAAACCAAACTGATGCCTGAGTGTCGGAAACAAATAAAGGTTTTACAGAATCGGGCTCGATTCAAAATTAAAAAAAATCTCTTTGAAACTCCGATTTATTACAGTTTCACATGAGCAGGAGAGCGAGGGAAGAAGCCAAACTATCCCCCCACTGACCATGATTTCATTAGCCTGAATTTTCTATGCTAATTGTCTCCCTTAACTTGCCTTGGAGAATACCCCCTATTGTGGCACCCCTGAAGGCAGTGAGCAGTGAAGGATGGTCATTTATAGCTGGTGGACGCGCTAGTGTCTTGGATGTGGAATTAGACATTGTGCATTAACATACCATGGTCTAGAAGGATTCATCTCTAAATGTGAATTATTCTAATCTAATTCATGTCTTAATTTCCTTCACACACACACACACACACACACACACACACACACACAGACTTCAGCGGTCTTATCATGAAGCAGCTGCAGGCACCTGGATCTGTCTGGTAATTTGTTGGGAGTCTGACATTTATCCAAGTAAAACGGTTATAATGCATTCACACAGAGACCTACAAGACAACACGTGAATCTCTAAATGTTGACAGTACATGCATGTAATACCTGAAACAGTGTACAACCGAGTAACGTTCGTCTTAGCACTGCGGTGAACACAGAAGGATCATGGAAATTCAAAACCTGCTTTTCTGCAAGTCTAAAATTAGGGCAAACAAAGATACTGTATGTTTATGTCACATAACGCACGTGTGCTGTCAAACATATTTTAACACTTGTCACTGGATCTTAATCTCAGTCCGTATATGTAAAGAGAAAAGACTGCACGAGAGCTGCAGTGATCAGTCGATTGATTGATTTGTCAATCTGCAAAAAAAGATCGGATAGTCACAGGTTACAGCTACAGGACTTTTTGCTTCTCTTTGCCATTATTCATCATATATCAGATATCTCTGGGGGTATTGATTGACTATTGAGTATTGAAATTAAGCATTAAACACAAACGGATCTCTCTCTGGGCTGCGGTTAATCATAACAGACATTATAACAGGTGTTTTTCACTATTATTTGACATCCCACTGAAAGATCAATTACTTGATATGTTAAGAAAATGATACGATAACCGATGAGTTAATTAATATTAATCCATATGAAAGACAAGAGCGATCTGACAAACCTAAACCTGCAGCGTTTCAGATAAGACATCCATTCACATGTGTGTTTAATTACTATTATAAAGTATTGGGATTCCTGGGCCACAGTGTATTAGGAGCAGGTGGCTTTCATTACTGACACACTGAAATTTTCTGCCATAAATCTTCAGTGTACTTTCCACATCTAACAACTAACAAACTATCTAACTTCTCATTCTTTCGTTAATTTATTGTGGCAACTTTAGAGGACTCTTATAATATGAATTTCCCACTGAGAATTTGGGTTCTCATAAAATGGCAGAGGCGCACTGTTGTGCAATGGGTAGCAAAAGCGACACAACTTACAACTTTAGTTTTTTACCTTGTAATAGGGAACAATACTAGCTCCATTAGTGGCTTTAATTTAAAGTTCACAACATCCATTTCCTACAAAGTTGTGGACAAACATCAAATGGCTCGACGAGATGAGAGAGAAAACATCGCACGAATAATGATTTGACATTAAGCTGTTCTCTGGTGTACTGGTCACTACGGAGCTGCACGAAATCACTGACGGACTCTGTGTTGTCTTTGGTTGTGACAGTGGTCGCATCGCTGCAGACCTCAACAACTGTTGCAGTCGAAACCTACAGTAAGTGATTGTTAGATAAAATATCCCTCGACTCTGTCATGTTAGCACATTTCAGAGGAGAGCGTTAGACAAAGAGTACGAGGATGAAGACTTTGAGTAACAGAAAGTACAATAACCAGATTTTTGCTGTTTGGACCCTGACACTCGTCCGTCTGTTGTAATTGAACAAAGCTCATTAGACTAGCTAATTGATTATGGGCAACTGTGCTGTCAAAATGCAAATGAGCAAATCTAAAAGTAAAATTGCACCGAGTGTCATCTCACTTTGAGGCAATGTGCTCAGGTGTTCGTCTCTAAAGAATCAAACACATGCACCTTAGCCACAGCCATGTTCCCTTACTACTAGCTGCAGGATATTTTGACCTTCCTCACACGTACACATCGGCAAAACTGCTCAACGAGAATAGAAATAACATATCTGTGTGTTTGCTTCGCCGGCTTTTATTCTTCAATTGCTGTTTGCACGAAACAAGACACAAATGAGATTTAGCAAACCAATGAATGAATGAGTCAATGGCTGTACTGGTCTGGACGTGATCCAGACTAGATGCCAGTGTTTGTGTTTATGAATGTCAAGTGGAAAACGGGGATACTTACTGAAGAAAAAACAATGGAAATGCTGTATGAGTGATGGAGATGAATCTGCCACTGCCTTTGTCATGCAATGACGATGACCTATAAAATACAAGACACCGCTCTCAGTCATGCGTTATACTGTCATATCTGCAACAATGTCCCCACAACATGAGCTGCTGGGGTTGCAGGAAACAACGTGTGCAAAAATAACAATAATACAAAACACAACTTTAACAGAGCATTAGTGAGTGATGCTGCATAACACAAGACCTCACCAGCCTCAAAGTACGGTGGGACATTTTGTCTGATCTGATTACTGATCATTTTAATCATGCAGTCGATCCGCCCTTGTGGCCAAAACCAAAACATGTAGGCCAAAAACCCTGCGACCACTGCATGTATTTACAACAACATTTACACAGGCTAGGGTAAAAAAAAAAAAAAAAAAAAACGAAGCAGGCACGGCTTCAGTGAGCATTTAGCTGCGCAGAGAGGTTAGTTTGTGTTCTCAGGTAAAACTGCTGATGCCCCGATCGGACTGTCTGTGCTGCTGGGGAGTGAAGTCTTCAGCTACTGTATCGAGCCTCTCACGCACAATAACACCACAAGATTTGTCAGGTACAATAAACGATCAGTTCGCCTACCTACCGTGCTCATACCTCTCAAGCATTCATTTTCATCTCGGTGCAAAATGTCGATCGGAGCCCTGACAAGACAGACAAGCCGAATGAGAGTCCATCTTGCTTCGGGTTTGGAGGAGAAAACCCAAGTACAGTACAGCACTAGTGGGGATATTTCACTCCTGTCAAACTCTCCGGTGACAATGTCGTCGAAATGTCTCCCACTCCGAGGGAAATACATCCACAATGATTAATTAAACTGGGGATTTTCTGTCCAGGCACATGCATCTGTGGGCAGTGTTTTGCTCGGCAGTAGCTCCATTTCCTCGCAGTGTTACTAGGAATAAAAGTAGCTAGTTAGCTTGCTAGCTCTACAGCCTGCTAACTGGACGTGTCACGGTTTTAACATGCAATGGTTTCCAGACTGTACAAGCGTCCTGGACAGTTGGTGACAAAACTCACACACTAAAGTGGGAACAAAATAGTTGTTTGTGTTGTTGCAGCAGGTCGGTTACATACGTTTGTGGCTATGTATTTGATGCGGATGGAGGAGGAGGAGGAGGAGGAGGAGGGGGGTCATACCACCTCACTGAGAAACAGTTGCTTTACCGTTCATTTTAACACGGCGATTTCAACCGAGAGTGAGGAAATATTTCAGCTAAACAGTAACAGCGACAACACCGAGTGGTTTACAGCCATGGTTATCAATGAAATGTCGATGGGAAACAAACAAATTCAAGGGGAAGCCAGCAGGCGGACATCATGTCCAAAGCAGCGATAATAACAATTTTTCAGAGTGACTGACTGAGAGGTTGAGCAAACGGCGACCGGGTTTTCACGCAAAATCAATAAAAGCACAAGTTTTCTGTCATGAACGTCGCCTTGGTGTCTGAACATACCTCTAATATCTCGCTCAAGTACCGGGGAGGGCCTCTCATCATTGGTGCCGTCCACCTTTTTAACTTATTGACACATCATAACAGTTCAGCACTGGCTGTACGAACACAGGGCTGCGTCAAGCCCCAACGAATACAGCGCGCGCACACCGGAAGCACGGCGGCTTCTTTACCAAAATAAAAGATTGTTTTTGCCATGCTGCTCGAAAACAGTGGATTTGAGTGGAGTATAAATGAAAGTGTATGGGTTATGTATGATAAAATATTCTTTGTTTATTAGTTCTGATGTGATAGATATTTGTACTATTATTAGTATTTAATACATGGTGTGTCTCGATAATTTACATTATGTTTCAATGTTTTGTTTCAAACGCATTTGTATTACATTTCAAACAAATACAAAAACAACGATTTTTCAAGTTAGCCTGGTGTTGTTATCTGTAGGACTATGAAAGTTCAAAAACATATTACAACGTCAAAGCAGTCAGTTTTAAGTCAATCAAGTAAAGATGTAAAAGAAAAATAAGTCAATACGACATGACACACTCACATGGTTTTAAAAGAGTAAAAAAAAAAAACATATTGAGGGGATAAAAGCAAAATAAAAATTGAATAAGATATCAAAGAATATAGGCAAAGCTAGCAAATATATGAAAGACATCGTGGTAAAATTTCAAGCTCCAATTTATAATAATATATCTTCCATTGTCAGACTACAGAGAAGTTAATGTTACATTACATGCCCAGAAACCAGGAGTATTGTGCCTTGGATGATATTATACCAAAACAGCAATATGTTATTGATAAATTAATACTTAAAAAGGCATTTTGAATGATTCAAATATATATAATGAATACTAACTGCTAAGTGCAACACCACCGTCCTCACCAGCATCGATTGAGGTAAAAACTTTTATCTTCGTGGTTTCAACCGGAAGTCACCTCTGCAACTTTGTGTGTTGCCAGTGTGGTTGGTACAGAAACGCAGCACTTCACCAGATGATGAATGTTACTGTCAGCGAAGGCGACACGTTAAACGGCCCCAACCCACAAAAATAACACAATATTGCGTTAATTCTGGCAGAAATACAGACTTGTTCAGTCATACGATGTAATAGAAATCACTTTCGTTTTCCTCGAGGTGGGAGAAAATTCTCATCTGAGCTATATCCCTCCCCTCCCCCGGTCTGCAAAGTGCTGCTCATACCCCGGACTGGCCTGTACTCGCAAACATCATCCCTGACTTAACTTTATCTCTCAGCTCTGTCCGATAGACAAAGGTCAGCGAAAAGGTGCGGGCTACATCACAACCCCCCCCTGATAGCGACTTTACTAAACCTCCGTGTTCAATCTATTTCAGTCCAGTTCAGTGACTAACTACTACTACTACTTGTTATAAGCTTCCTGGGTGTTTGTGCGCGTGATAACAGTGGCTGCGCACGTGTATGCTGTGTTTCTACGGCACGTACCTGTCAGCGGTTACGTAGGACAAAAGGTAAGTAGAAGTTAAAAATCTTCTTTTAAACGTTTAACCGTGAAATTTCCAACACTTCTGCAGCATACTGTACACAGTGAACATATCCACCCCCCGCCATGTAATGCTGTACGTGAGTGGACAGTCACGTTGATGGACAGCCAGGTTTCTCCAATGACAGGTGACGTTATATTATAATGTTTTGAGATTAGTGTAACGTCATCAAATTTGATGTTGAGGACACGTGTGGAGAGTTTAGGCCTAAATAAAACAAAAATATCGGCGATATAAACATAGTCTGAGTGTGTGGACTGAGGTAGTGGAAACACACCGACCTTTAGCTGTTTCATGGTGTGTTTTTTTTTAATCTTCCAAGGAATACTATTATAGTTTTTCCAGTCATCGCGAGGACTTCAGGGGTCTTGAGAAAGAGAAAGAGAAGGAGACATGTTCACTTCACTGGTACCTGTCCCTGTAACTTTGATATATTCTGTCAAAGTGGCTCTGGGCAGTCTGTTGATAAACTGAATACATCCACCCCGGCTCACGTGTGCTGAATTTGATATCAAGATAACAACTTAGCACATACAATTCAATGAAGTGTAAGGTAAAATACATGACCATATTAAAAGGCTTTTCACAAAGGTACAAAGTGATTTACAAGGTGTCACTAATGTTACAGCCTCGGAGCCTCAGACAGGAAGTGTCAGACCTGAGAGGCACAAACACACACACACACACACAAAACTGTCATGTTAAGTCTGAAGGGAACAAACAGAAGAAACACTATGGATCTATAAATCTAGGATCAATAAAATGTTAAGTAGTTACGTGAAATGATGCAGTGCTGTTGTCTTCAGCTCCATTGTGAATGACCCCAGATATTAGTGTATATTCTGTTGTAGTACATAATAAGACCGGTCTGTCTCGGCCAAGCTGGACTCTGCAGTGACATCTTTTTTTTTTTTACCACAAATGTCTCTCTGTCATTCGCTCACTTTGGTTTATGTAATGTAGTTCAATAACTTGAAGAATAACTAAAGTATCTGCTTGGGTAACCATCTGGTTGCACCAGAGTCAAAGCCGGAGGCTTCAGCAGGTTCTGTGCTGTGCTCTTCTGTTCAATCCAAACTTTGTTTCAGTCAGATATGGCTTTGATTTTTTACATCAATGCTGAGGAATAACGTAAATATCAAGCCACATGATCATTATCAGTACTGGTTTGGTTTGGTCCCGGTTGGACTTAGTCTCGCCCCGCTTTGGTCTTGGCCTTGACTCGGTGTCGGGTTTGGTGGTCTTGATTACAACACTAATATTCTGACTGCAGTGTTTCTGATCTGCTGTGATCACTAAATAAAGTTAATGTAAAAAGGCAACAACATTAACAGCGATACTACAATAAGAACAAGGTAACCCCATCATTATCAAATGTTAGATATGGTGGTGGGTGATAAGGCCTGAGAGTACTTATCTGTGCCAGCACTATACCTGAGTCAGTGTTGTTAGTCACACCTGCCTGTGCAGTGAAAAAAAAAAAATCAAGTTTGTGCCTTTGGTTGATTGATAAACACTCTGTGTTGATTAGTATTAATCAGTAATTTGTGTGCGTGTGTTAAATACAGAGAGTCTTAAAGAGCAGAGGGCTGCACCGATAACACTGAACAAATACACCAACAGATGGCAAACAATACAGCTGAAGATGAAACAACAAACATTTGAGGCGAGACAGGAACTCAATGGTCAACTGACAGAGAAACATGAAGTTGCATTTAAAGGACCTGTGGAAAAGAGGAAATGGAGTTAAAGTGTAGTGGCACCTAAACGCAGCCCACAAGCTCTCACATATCTGTCAGAGGCCATGATTGCAGCCTCCTGTTCCTTTAAAGAAGGTTTTTTTTTTTGTTGTTTGTTTGTTTTAGACTCAACCACCTCTCCCAGCCTCAGCTGCATGGTGTGCCCTCGGTGGTTCAGCAGGTGGCACTCCTGTAGCTCCCTGCCATCACACAGTGGACCAGTGTTTTTTGTTATGTGTGAGGGACCGTGATCATTTTCATGTGCGGACAGAGCTGTTAAAAAATACAAACACCACACTGTAAAACTCCTCATGATCTGTTGGACAACATCTTACTTTATAAACTAACTCAGAGTTATATGCAAAAGTAGCACGGAAATCCTCAGGTGAAATGCTTTCGATTTGTAGTTTGTTAATTTTTTTGTATCACAGTTTTCATCAGTGTGTCAGCAGTTTATTCTGCACTGTGACAACTGAACGTAGAAGATGTAGCTGCTTTGTCGTTAGTTTCATTGTGACGTGAGTTAGTCATAACTCATGTTTGATGCAGACCTGTGGTTTAGCACAGCAAGTACAAGTACATTAACTCAAGTACTGCACTATAGTACAATTAAAGGTACTTTCCTTGAGTACAGTATAAGTATAACCACCTACACGCTGTGTTTTATCAGTGGCCCTTCGTAATGGGCTCAACCTCCAGACACTGGTAAACTGGTGGTTTAACCTCAGCTCCCTACTGCAATGAAATGCTACTTATAAACTGTTGCATTTGTATCAGCACTTTAATAAAAGGCTACAACATATAAAAAAGCACCAGTTGCAGGTGTTCACAAGTGAAACATGATGATATGAGGTCCATGCCTCTGACAAGTGATTGAAGATATGCTGTACTTTGCAAGTATTTAGGAGGTGAGGCCTTCACTGTGCCCTTTGTGTTATCAATAGGTCACAGACCATACCTCCAGACTGAACTGATGATGTGTTGAAGGTCCAGACGACACATTAGGTTCTCAGGTCTGCAAGTCACCATGGAAACAAGCACTTACATATTAGGTCTCTGACAAAATGCTGCACACACCCCCCACGGCTCTCTGAAATGTGTTCTGTGCTTAAAGTCAGCGTAACCATGAGCGATCTGTTCTCTCCGATATCTAACCGAGGGCGCACCTCTGCCATATTCTCCTCACCTGACGAAAACAAGAGGATGCCTGAACACACGGCCAGCGGTTGTTGATTGTTGATCTTGTATTAGGAATATCTCTCTTTCCCTTTTGTATTTCGACTGACAGGTGTGTAAGTGTTTTGTCACCCAGTGAAGCATGTCGACTGTGGTGTTTGGAGAAGCGACTGTCAATCAAGTTGACCGAGATTCCTCTATATATTTCAAACTGCACTCGCTGTTACAACCATGTCTTGACTGCCAGTGCACAAGTCAATAATAACCCCAAATGGAGGACTCTGTCTATCCTTTAGGCAGCCAGCCACCAGGGGGCGTTAGAGATGCTTGGGTTTACTTCTGCCGAGCATGTGGTCTTAGCTCATAGCTCTGGCTTGACTGGCATTACACCTGAATAGAGTCTGTCTGTGTTGTGCCTCTCATCTGGAGCACCACAATAATCTTTGGAAGAATCTGTTAAAGCTCCAGCCTTGTGACTTGAAAGGTGGTTTCTGCCTCTGAATGACTGGATTTTGCTCTCAGTGGTAAATAGCTTTTACCTGTTTGAAAACCTTTGCTTTCACATGTGCAAACAACAACAACAACAAAAAAAAGACTGCAGCTTCATTCATGATTATACATGCCACTCAACTAGTCCTTGTTCACATACAGGGGACAGATGAGATGATCAGTGGTTTAAGAGATATAAATCTGATGTGATTAGGTCAAGCCTTTGTTTGTTCTTCTTTGAAGATTGTCGAGACAATGTGTATAGTGATATAAGTGAACACTTGACTTAAAGCATCAAAGCTTCAACAAGGCTTTATCAGGCCGCAGCGAAAGGCCTTCACAGTCACTCTCAACCTCAGCTGAACACCTCTGTGAGATTCTGGGATAATGTGTTAAGACAGCGCTCTCCATGACCAGCATCAAAACACCAAATGAAAGAATATGTTCTGGTCAAACACAGTTCATCCCCTCCTGCCGCAACCAGAGACCAAGGAGACTCTATAAGGAAGAAATGATGCTGTTTTGGAGACCTTATTAAGACATGTTGGTGTTTCCTGGTTTTTATTTATGATGATCTTTGATCTTAGTTTAGTTTTAACCTAAAAAAAAAAGGACTGAGTGAACTAAAATCTGTCAAATATAAACACCAAGTGTGACATTTTGAGGCACCTATAACCTGTAGATGCTACAGTCACTTGCATTTTATGGGTTGTGTTGCTGCACTGTAGGTAAATTGGTTAAAAAAAAAACGGCTCATTGGATATAATGTAGGACACAGAGCTGCACGTCAGATCGTTTTCTCATTTTATTTGTAAGGCCTTCTGTAGATCATGTTTGTTTCCAAAAGTAAACAAGGATATCAGATAACTAATCAGGTTAATGTTTTGCCTGTTCTTCTCCAAGACACAAACAGGTTTTGATTATGACTGCTCTGTCTTACCTGTCATGGAAAGATAGGATTATGTCCAATAAGAGTTTACCTATGTTGAAAAGCTTTATAGTGACGTTGAAAATTCAGCATTGATTGGATTTGCAAAATCAAGACTAAAATCAATATTGATTCAATGTTGGATAATTCACCTATATTGAGAAACGTGACGTAGAAATGACGTTGCTATGTCAACGTTTCAACAAAATTCAACATTGATCCAACACTGGCAGCTACACATGTTGATTCAACAGTGATGTTACAGTGCCAGCTATGGGTTGTCCACATGAACTATTCATCTAAACTGAATATCCTCATGTCCTAAACACTTTTTATCATTATTATAGTCCATGTGCCTTTCTTTGTCTTTTAACTTACTAAACAAATTCCTATGTGCCTGGACTCTTTTGGTTTGGGCACAAATGGCAAATAAACTCTCTCGACTCTTCAATGCATCAGTGAAACTGTAAAAAGACCCCGTGAACAAATATCTGAAACAGCTGTCAGTCACCAGCAGTCTGTGGATGAGGGAAGGGGTTAGAGGTCATCACAAAAGAAGACTCACACAGAAAAGATCTCATGCAATGGAACAAGATCCAGTCCGTCTACAATCAAGCAGACTTTGACAATGAATAAAACAAACATACTTACTAAATAGACAGTGACAAGCAGTTGAAAGCTCTGGCAAACCACTTCATGTTATAATAACATTGCTTGGGCCTGTAAGAGATCAACAGAGGTCAGCCTGGCGACATTTCCTGCTGTTAGGGATAGGATTAGTCTGGGGGAACAAAAATAGATATTAGTAGGGTTGTAACATAACATAATGGGTTATACAGGGTAATCATAGAGATATACATGTATTTATCTTACTTATCATGGAGGGAAACAACGTGTTAGCTGGGTTGGATGGTTGTATGAGTGATGTTCACATGGTATTAGCCTCCAATGTCACATTAAACACAACAAATCTTAGACAGCAAAGTAGAAAAGACATTAAATCTGCAGATTCTGACTTAAACATGACAGAAATGAGATATATCTAAGGCCTCAGTTACTTACTGGACAGAACAACTGAACAACAATCAGAGCCCCCTGGTGGACAAACAGGATAACTACAAGAATGAAATCAGCCACATGGCTTATCGACAGTGGGACTGATGATCATGTGTTGTATCTTTGACCTCTTTCAAATGACCACACACATTCACACAGAGCTAACTGATTTTAATTCATCAGGAAACACACCCAAATCCATTGTGTATTTTGAAAAGCATCACTCAAATGGACTTTTGAAAAGATGGCTGTGACAATGACGCTCATTAAAACCTTCTCGCTACAGTGGAAAACCAATAAGTGTCCAGAGAGTGTCCATCCCAGCACTGTTGCCGAGGTTCCCACTGACGTGTAGCACTTTTTCATTTTGTGTCCAAGATCATCCCAAACCTGCTCCATGAGGTTTTAGGGCTGAAGACTCTGCTCTTACAGTGCTGCCACTGTACTGACAGAGGGTTTTTATAGCACAGCACAAACTGGAGCACCTGTGTTAATTATTGGCACAAACCCATTCTTTACAGATGTAAGTTGTTCACCCATTACACGATCCCCTTTCTAACTCTTTTAGCTTTGTAACATTTGGTTATTCATTGCAAGTGATGAAGTTTCAATAAAAAACTGGAAGAATGACACAGTTCAGCTCTGAACCGACCAGGTGCAAACACAGCTTCCATGTAATCCACGTCCATTTGTATAAATAAATGCAAAAATGTTGGAAATAAAGACGTGCAAAGTGAAGCTTGACAGCATATATGGATCCTCTTATTGACAGACATCTCATTTCTGGAGTTTGCTTGCAAAAAGAAAACTGTACAAAACAACAGCAAAGCAGCAGTGACATGCCCCCTCAGCATGATGCACACCTCGACCTGGATGAAGGACGAACTCGACTAAGTCATAATACTAATAATACGATTGGTTCAGCAGCGCCGTGAAGGAAACAGCTGCTGAGATTCACTGGGTGCATTTCCAATAAAAACCAAACGGTCCGTGTTTTAAATTCAAAACTGAACTTAAGACTTTTTAATCCATTTGCTCTTAGATACAATACAAATGATTATTAACATGTTTTTCCCCCAGTCATTCATTTCCCCCTTAATTTCACTACTTACACAAAGGTGATAATGCTTTTGTATAGAAATATTATATATCACTCTCTAGTACATGTCGTTTTTTAATCATCAACAAAATCACCACCAACATTACTTCATGAGTATAATGTGAAAAATCTCTAACCAATAACATGATGTCAAACTAATTTCAGAAATAAGTGTGTTTTAGTAGAAATTCAGTGATAACTGTAACTGCTGAGCTGGTTCCTACACAACAAACACGTCACAGCCTTGTTCAAGGTCTACTTCACTCAGAAATGCAGCTTTCAGTTTCATATCATTAGGAAGACACGGTTAGTGATTTCCATTTAAAATCCAGCTGTTCATGAAGCTGAACATCCTATGTGACAACAATCAACATCACATGAACTGGAACAATGGAGAATCCCCCTGCACGGTACTGGAAATACTGGAAAACTAGGCTTCAGCAGACTGGGAGCCAGGGCATTGTGGCACTGGGACACCAGTTCACCACTGGGACTTTCTGCTTTGTCTCTGAGTTCGTAAGTTAAAGAGGAAGCACCTCAGTGCATCGTTACAGAGGGTTAGCGAACGAATGCAACGCACATTGACATTGAAAGACTTTTAGTGAAAACTAAATCTGTCCGTAAGTGTTTACAACTACAGTATATGTTTTTTTTTTTTTTTTTTTTTTACAACTTCAACAGATGATAAACTGAATACAACTAAAACATATTGCTTGGACACCACCTCTTACAACAGTGTTTTTATTTGGGTTTAAAATAAACACAAGTCTGATTGAATGATTGAAATCTGCAGTTTGATCAGATTGTAGAACACAGCAAGTACCTCAATGCTTCAGTTGTGTTGAATATTGCACATCCACAGGACACAGAAGACTTGCAACATGCATAGGTCAGACATCCTTTACATCTCCACACAAACATCCTCACCACGCCTGCAAAATCATATCATGTGACTTTGGAAGTATTCAGTATATGTCGTCATATTGCTGGCCAATGTTCACTTTCAGGGTCAATCTACGAAGGTGTCTCATATTGACAGTTTTTAAAATGTTTTTTTTTCTTGTTGCCACAGAAAGTTGCTAGATTTCGAGATCAAAATACAAAATATATAATATCTCTTCAGCCTCAAATTTACCTACAAGTACAAGGTGGCAACGCCCTCAGGAGAAGAAGAAGAAGAACGTGTAGCTTTGAGTTGATTTGGTCTTTTCACAGAAGTGTAGACGTGAAGGAGGATTTTCCATCCTCAAAAGGAAAAGTACATCGAGAAGCCTTCACCTTTGATATACAGTAAACCTACTCTGTTAAGGCAAGTGGTGACCAATACGCTATGGAAGATTTGCAAAAGAACGATGGCAGACATCTTGAAACAATTACAAAAACAAAAAAGGAAACATAGAACTGATCGACACACATCACAGCTGGAAATACCTGTTTGCTTGTTTGTTTGTTTGCCCCCCCCCCATCAGATCCCAATCGCAATCAATTTATATCAAAGGGAGAAGAGAAAGACGATTGTGTCTGTACATAAAAACAGCAGTTTTACTTCAAAGTACACACTCGTTTTTTTTTTTTTTTTAAGAAATGGAGGTGTGTTTTAAGTGCTTCTTATCAGTCTACTACAATACAGCATGTGGTCCATACAAGCAGGTTCAGTCTCCTCAGGGTTTAACTGTGCCATCTTACACAATAATCAATGGATGTGATTTATATATTTGCTTTAAAAGTTGTTTTCATTACAGTGCCTGTTTTTGTCAGAAAAACAAAACAAAACAAAACAATGGATAAGTGCACTTTTGAAATGTCCCATTGATTTAGAAACATACCTGCAATTAAATGTAACTGTAACTACTATATTTACTTGGTAACAGGTTGGGTGAAACATGCTGTCTACAAATTAAATAGCAGTTAATACTATATATATATATATATATCACTCACAAATTGTTGTCATGGGGATCTAACAGCCAATGGTGTTGCACTTAAACAGAACAGAGGGGTCATCACACTGGGTTAGATGCATTAGTCATTCCAAGTGCTATATATATATATGCATATATATATATATACAGTATATATATACATATATACACACATATATATATATACACACATCATGGGGTTTTATTTTTTATTCTTTAACAAAGCGAGGTACTATATTGTATGCCCTTTCAGACAAGGCAAGCCACTGGTGAGTAAACTATGTATATAGTGGATAAACTGTGTCTGTGAAGCATCTGTTTCAGATCATCGTGGCTCATCCACCTCTGTATCAAATAGTAATTTGGGAGATCAGGGCTCGGGGGGGTGGGTGGTGGGTGGGGCAGGGGAATGAGGTGGGAGGTGTGGGGTGTGGTGGGAGCTTCTCTGCAGCTGACTCTGGATCCTGGATCCTGCAGCTCAGACACGTCTCCTCAGTGTGTAACCGACCGTGACTGTTTGTACGTTGGTTTGAACAGGACGCAGTGAAACATAATCACTGCAGCTGAGGGTCAGTGCGGTGTTTTAGTTTTTATGTTTTTTTTTTTTTTTGTTTTTTAAACTTTGTGTACACTTTCAGTATCATTAAACAAAGCGTCATTGTTTTTCAAATCTATCGTCAAAC